>OX243957.1:5402500-6732500 GCA_945859745.1 Synanthedon formicaeformis
GAATGATTGTTAGTGCATTTTGCATATCGGCTATATCCTTTATTATGCATCCTTGGTATTAACAAACGTACGATGTTTACTTTTTAGTCTGTCACTAATTATTCGCCACTTAGTGTTAATTGTTTCTGCCGCGCTCATTTTGCTAACTGCCTCATATTATCGTAATGATGTTTTTGTATTGATTGCAATATTCTTAGCTTCAATACTTCGCTGTTCGTTGTATCTAAAATTGTACCTCTACGTTTGTAGTTAAATTTTCACTTGAAAATAAAATAATAAAGTAACTAGGTATTATATTGGAAAGGCAGGTTCAGAAAGTAATGCAGTTGGTATTTAGTACTCCTATTTTAAATAATTGCTTTTATCAAAAACTTATATCCAAACAAACATCTAGGTATTATTTACTCTGTGCTAATATTATTATAAAGACGTAGAGCGGTTTTTGTATAAGTATGTTACGACCGAACATTCTCGAAGCGTTTGTTTATCATAAACAAACAGCGTGTTGTTGTTTATCATGAGACCTGGGCGTATGGAAATTTCCATACGTAGAAGGAAGCCCTCCTGTCTCAGAGAAAACTGTTCCTTATGTTCGCGACATAAGGTTCACATTCCCTTAAGCCAGAGAGTTGTTTACGATGTTTGTTTTTTATGACTTGTTTACTTGTGTACGAGCTTGTTTACCTTAAAGTTTCTAGTGTTTTCCAAAAACATCGCGGCTGACTGCGCGTGTATAAATACGGGTGCCATCGCTCGAGTGGGACAGTTCTGCGACAACAAGCGATACGAAAACAACTCTTGGGAGCTTTTGCGAAGATATTTGCGACAGTGCATTGTTGACACATAGAGTGAATTATTTACGACTTTTGGCAAGTTTTACGGTTTAATTGGAAAAGCTCTGATATTTTGGAAGTCATCTTGGTCTGCGTAATAAATCGTGTTCTTACAACCCTAAACGGCATTTTAACTCACCCCGCACGTAACAAGTAGATGTGGAGGGAAATCTCCAGTAATTATGCACTTATTTAAAAAAATAGGTATAACTATTATTTACTATCTGTAAATTTCTGGGCAATTTTTATTTCCGAATATTTGAAAATTAAAATTAACTAAATTGGTCCTGCCGTTCTAGAGTTTTGCACTTAGCAACATATTTAGCGATTCATTTTTGTTTTTTATATTATATAATTATTATAGATAACATTAAATCCCCCAAAATGAACCCGGAAGAGGTCAGTGATGTAGTTAATTAACAAAAGTATTAATTCTTTATCGAGTAACTACCTAACTATATGAAACGTGTGTGGGCGTGTGTTCGTTTTTAAGTGTTCAAGTTGATTGTACAATACCTAAAACAATTGTTTCATTGTTTATTAACTTTTAATTAAAATTACCCTTTTTTATATATATGGAGGTATATAAAAAAGGGTAATTTTATATATAAATGACAAGGTTACTGTTCTAATTTGCAAAGTGACATTCGAATTGCACGGTCACTGCTAGTCGATACTATTTAACCATTTGCATGTTCATTTAGTTAATCACTGATGTAAAATACCTTCGCAATCAACCATTGCATTACTGTTGCCTACTTGCAAAAATATTTGTTATTCTCATTTAACAATATTTGTTATCAATTTAGAAATCTATTCAAAATTACTATTTTGTACGAATAATCCCGCATAATTAACAATATTCAAATGCATTGTGATACCGGTTGAAACGTTACATGCATGACCCACATGAGACAATGTTTGATTTGTGTTTGGTCGCATGTGTAGTAACACTTATTTCTTTTATTTATATAGTTTTCTTTTCTTTCTTTTTAATATTTCTTTCAATTTCTATAATTTACTTTATGACCTAGGTACATTGTGAATATTAAGTAACCAGATGTCAATGATATGCTAACATCATAGAAAGAATTTCGAAAATCGGTCCAGTAGTTTATGAATTATTTCATTACAAACAAAAATACAAATATTTTTCTTCTAGTAGAGAGGACAAAGTTATTTTTCAGTAATTACACATTTTCAGAATAATCTAATGTTTATATATATGAGAAATATTATTTGAATTTATAAAATCTTGCATAGTTATAACTATGCAAGATTTTATTCGCTGATATTAAAAACAACGGAGTATTCGGTTAAAATTAACAGTCTGATCGATTAAAATCAGCAAAGTTTATTCGCTGATATTAAAAACAACGTAGTATTCGGTTAAAATTAACAGTTTGATCGATTAAAATCAGCAAAGTTTATTCGCTGATATTAAAAACAACGGAGTATTCGGTTAAAATTAACAGTTCGATCGATTAAAATCAGCAGTTTATTCGCTGATATTAAAAACAACGGAATATTCGGTTAAAATTAACAGTTTGATCGATTAAAATCAGCAAAGTTTATTCGCTGATATTAAAAACAACGGAGTATTCGGTTAAAATTAACAGTTTGATCGATTAAAATCAGCAAAGTTTATTCGCTGATATTAAAAACAACGGAGTATTCGGTTAAAATTAACAGTTCGATCGATTAAAATCAGCAAAGTTTATTCGCTGATATTAAAAACAACGGAGTATTCGGTTAAAATTAACAGTTTGATCGATTAAAATCAGCAAAGTTTATTCGCTGATATTAAAAACAACGGAGTATTCGGTTAAAATTAACAGTTCGATCGATTAAAATCAGCAGTTTATTCGCTGATATTAAAAACAACGGAGTATTCGGTTAAAATTAACAGTTTGATCGATTAAAATCAGCAAAGTTTATTCGCTGATATTAAAAACAACGGAGTATTCGGTTAAAATTAACAGTTTGATCGATTAAAATCAGCAAAGTTTATTCGCTGATATTAAAAACAACGGAGTATTCGGTTAAAATTAACAGTTCGATCGATTAAAATCAGCAAAGTTTATTCGCTGATATTAAAAACAACGGAGTATTCGGTTAAAATTAACAGTTTGATCGATTAAAATCAGCAAAGTTTATTCGCTGATATTAAAAACAACGGAGTATTCGGTTAAAATTAACAGTTCGATCGATTAAAATCAGCAGTTTATTCGCTGATATTAAAAACAACGGAGTATTCGGTTAAAATTAACAGTTTGATCGATTAAAATCAGCAAAGTTTATTCGCTGATATTAAAAACAACGGAGTATTCGGTTAAAATTAACAGTTTGATCGATTAAAATCAGCAAAGTTTATTCGCTGATATTAAAAACAACAGAGTATTCGGTTAAAATTAACAGTTCGATCAATTAAAATCAGCAGTTTATTCGCTGATATTAAAAACAACGGAGTATTCGGTTAAAATTAACAGTTCAATCAATTAATATCAGCAAAGTTTATTCGCTGATATTAAAAACAACGGAGTAATCATTGAAAATCAACGATCTAAACGATTAAAATGTACTAAGTAGTTTTTCGCTATATTAACAAACATTACGTCACTTTATTACCCTTTCAGAGCAAGTAATAAATAGTAGGGTAGATTGCTGGAACAAAATTGTCGTACCTAAATGGGGAAACACCGGACAAAAGCACCAATTTTTTTTCAGGTGTCTTTTACTTTTATTATTTATTATTATAGCCGCTATAATAATAAATAATAAAAGTAAAATAAAGTTAATAAAATTGTATCACAAAGTACATTATTGTCCTACAATGACAGGTTAGACATAAGAAGTAGCTTGTTTTAACCGTTTCATGACGCTTAATATTAACGTTACGGGCGACAAAAAACAATCGACTGTTTTAGTACTTTAACCGCTTACACGGTCAATGCGAAATTTAACACTTTTCGTCAGTTATTAATAACGTATAGCACGGTTATTTGTAGCAAATTTACTTTAACGGTATAGACTCGAGTATTTTTAACAGTGTGGATTTCGTTAATATTAAATGAGAGTCGGTTAAAAATAACAGTTTTTTCATTAACCGAGCAAAAATTAGCGATCGGTTAAGCAACATTTTTTTGGGTGTATTCCCTACTGTTTATACTGTAATCAGTTTTAACAATTCCAGATTGATGTGGAGTGTTATAACGTAGCTATAACGAATTTAATTGGGAAAACCGCACTAGACGACTGGTGCTCGGTGCGGGTGACGACATTGACAAACTAATAAAACTTATATTGGGTGCCTGTCTTTATGAGCTGAGCACTAACAATTGCCAATTTTACGACACTGCCATGCAGCATTATTATAACCTTGAAATACGAGTATACGTGTTGCTTTTAGAATACAAAACAAATCCAAATGAATTCCGAGATGTCGACTTGTGGAAAGTTTTGGCTTTACTCCAATACGTACGAGTATATATGCCAGAATGTCCAGTGAAAGATGTATTGAGACATGCAGGTTGTAGATTTTATTTAAAAGTGACATGAATACCTACCTATTTTAAATAGGTATCCTTTTGTAGTTTGTATACCATATGTTATTTATGTACACATACAAAAGTTCATATCTTTTATCTTTATGTTTGGCTCTACCATTTGACTAAAACAACCAATGACGTTTGACTGACTGTGATTGTCCTACTTTCCACAAAATATGAAACCACGCATGAAACCACGTCGTAAAAGCCTCATCTAACATCTTAATCGTTGAAATCGTTTCGGCGAATATCTTAAGTATTGTTTCAAATTTATGTACCTTTAAATGTACTGTTTAGTTCTTAGCCCAGATATTTTGCTGTCGTATTTTATGGACTAACTACAATGAAAAAGCCATTTGCAAATATTAATGCGTTTCAGCGGAACTTAGTTCTATGTCTCCTCAGTCCGTGAAGGTCGTTCTCGTCTATATCCGGTTATAGTTCGCAAGGCACAATACGTCTCGTAGACGGCCGGCATTTTTTACTCATAGGTGCGCGACAGTTGCATCTGAATCGAGGTCGTACGCCTGTCACTTCCTACTGGACCAGACTTGTTTAGGTTCTATGGCGATCATTTATTTCCTCGGATCATTATTTGTGCGAAGTGACTTGTGGACCTTGCAAAATAAGGATTGTATCATTATGTACAAAACAAACAGCGAATGACGCAATGCTAAGACTTAATGGGATTAGGGCTAAGTTCCATACACAATTAATATTCCATCTATAGGTATATTTTACGTCATTAATTACGTCATTATGTAGTTAATCATAATCAGTCAGTCTTTAGTCCAATTTTAGTGAAAGTGTTTGTTTTAAGAAATCTCGCACATTGTGTTGTAACTCATGTTTATTTAATTTCATTATTACTCCGCTATGCTCCGCGGTTCTTGTCGGTAATATGTAATTAGATAGTCTATAACGTTTAAAAATAAGGCTATCAATAATTTTACAAATACGTCTAGTAGGTCTAGACTTCCAGTACTTCCAGTACAAGTGCGCCGTCGACCTTAGTAAGATAAACTATTATAAAGTATCAGTATACTCCCGGCAGACAATATGCTCTGGCATCCTTTTCATGTTAGCATCGTAGTGACGATAGCATTTGGGCTAAGTAAGGAATAGTTAATCAGGGGATGAAAAGGAATGTCAGATCAAATAAATGTTATATGGGCTGAGTAAAGGATACAGACAGACCGAGTTAGAAAAAATAATGATAGTGGGATGGGTTGTCGTAATATGAGTACGGAACAACCGGATATAGGGAAATGATTTTAATTTTAAGGGATTCAGCCTTAAAATTAAAAGCTTTCAGCCACTGCCTCGCGTAGACCTTGTTTCTAATTGTGTGCTGTTGGCGTTATAATCACGTTTTAATTTGTTCATTCGTTATCATGCTTTTATCTCAAATCTTCTACACGCGAAAGCGTGACAATGTAACATCAATAAAAATTACTAATCTTTTCAATGATGGTTCAAATTTTACAGTTGACCGTCTCCATAACTTTGAGGTTAAATGACGCTCTCAAATTTCTCTTGGTTTGATATAATTTGTGTAGTTTACTCGTAGGTGCCTAATACGGCCGAATAGAAAGTGAAAGACGACGTCGTCAACCATTACCATTTAAAAAATGGTAATAGCTGACGACTTGTAATTTGTGAATCCTACATTATGTACATTCATCAACACAACGACCTCGCAAGAAGTCAACAGATGATTCAATAGCACGTTTTATTATGGAAAATAGGCAATTTTTGTTTTGGGTGATAACAATTTCACACTTAGTTCACTCGACTGATTTGCCATTCCTTACAAGGTCAAGAGTGAATTATAATTGTACGGTGTGGTTAGATTTGCCATACGTATATTGATTTGACCCGCACGTCCGTTTTCCGGCATATTCCGGCATAATAAGAAATATATTTCTGAACACTATATTTGTTTGATATGCAAATATTGTTCTCAATTTAAAATATATAGGTACAAAGCAAATCCGGCGGAGTCGCGGAAGAGTGTTCGTCCGACCTCGCAACTTCGCCTATAGCGGGCGAGGAGGAGGACGCCAAGGGGTTTAGTAGGTAGGTCTTCCCCAATACCATCTCGGGGCAGGTGTCCGACATAACCCACCGGTCTGTCCCCAGGCCGGTGGGTATCCATGATGATTCCTCTTGTAAAAAAAAAGTACAAAGCAAAATGTCAATATGCTTATTAATAGCTTAACAATAAAAATGATTAGTTTATTGTTTTCGTGACCTTTTTTCCGTTATTTACGACTAATTGTTATTCGTGAGCAACGCAAATTTAATTTATTAAATGTTTATTAATAAATTGCATTGAGTGCAATATTGACGAATTAGCAGTAAGTCACAGTCACTGTCACATTATTGCACAGTCGTTTTCTTTGCATTTCCCAAAAGCACTCGTTAATTATAATAGGTTTGTAAGCATTTTGTAAGAGCGAAATAACTTTATGTACATTTTTAAATATAATAAATTGAATTAACACGCAGTTGTTTAAACATTTGTCGCGTTATTTAATAAAAAAAAATCAAATTTAAAATCATTGGCTAAAATTTATTTGTGAAGGATCATTGATACAAAATTTTAACATAAACCTATCAAGTATAGGTGCCTTCTTAGAAAAAATTAAACGGAAATCTACATTATTTAATTTCCCTAGACGCTGCAATCAATCCTAAGGGAAATTTATCTTTTTACTATTGCTGTTTGCCAATTAACACCTCGTTATTGCTGGCTATAACTATACCTTTATTAGTCCCCTGACTATGTACCTGAGTTTTTTGAGTGCTTAGTTTCCTACCATAATAACTTCATTAATCCATTGAATCCATTATAATAACTATAGCTTGTAATCCATTGGAAAGCTAACAACATCTGTTATGATAACATTATATTTTTAGTCGTATCATGCCTAATAAATATTATCTGTGACCGTGTACAACAAAAGAAAACTCGATTTTGTGCTTTTTGTAATGAATCCTATTTAATAAGTTAAGATTTTCGTGTATGTTTGGATGTTTGCTCCTCAATAACGCAAAAACAGCTGAACGGATTTGGATGAAATTTGGCACACAGGTACGGTTAATACCTGTATTAACATATAGGAAACTTTAAAAAAAAATGTTCGGTGCCCGAGGGTTCGTCTAAAAATCTACAGGAAAGGGCGTAGGGTACCTTTCATCTAGAAAAACTTACTGTTCCCGTGGGATCATCTGGTAAAAAATAACCAAGCCTGGCAAAAGTGTAATAGCAAGAGATGTCAGCCGTTGTATTGCTTACTATGTATTCTTTTTTCATTGATCAAAAAGGTAAACAAACAATTCACGATATAGAACTAAACAAACAATACGAACAAATTCTAAATGAGTTAATCACTGAGTCAACTCTCTTCTTTGATAATGCCTAATGTACAAATCCCATCTCACGGCGACGCTATATTTGTTCACGTTTTTGATCAATAGAAAAAGAATGGATCATATATACTTTTTTTTATTTTCCAACGCGAAAGAAGTCGCTGGCACTAGTAAATTACACACACACACCATATTTAAAATGTAACCTAATAAAAGTGAGTGACTATGGCGATTTCAAAATTCCGCCTCGACCGTGACCCACCAACCAACATTCATTAGATTAAATGCTAAACTCAAGGACAATGCGTGCAAAAAAAAAGGCGTGGTCTAATAATAAACATAATTTATTTTGTAACAAACTGGTATTCGTATGTTAACAGTTATTATAATTATATTTTAATTTAAGTCTTTACGTTTAGTGTTTCCTGTTTCAGCACTCTTGCGTAATGGTTTATCGGTTTTGTTGGCGTATATACCTATTGTAGTTGTAGGTACAATGTTTTCGTTTACAAGGAAGGAAAAACTTTTAATTTATTGTCCTCAGTTGGGAATCCCAAGAGAATGTTACATTTTTCTACTCTGATACTTACTTCCTATTAACCTTTAGCGACCTATGTTACCTCCGAATGGGTATTGTATTTTTTTTTTAATAAAATAAATAACGTAAAAATAAAATTAATTTATTACAGGCCTCTAAAATGGCCCACATTGAGTGTATGAATAAAAATACTTGGATGTTGCACGCGACGTCGTCCGCGTAACTTTATAAAATACTAGCTGCTGCCCGCGACTTCGCCCGCGTAACATTGTAAATTATATACTAAAATTTTCCTCGAGAACCACTCTATCCATTGGTGAAAACAGCATGAAAATCGGTGCAGTAGTTTTTGAGTATATCGCGAACAGACAGACGCGGCGGAGGACTTTGCTGTAAGGACAAGCTGTTCAACTAAATTTTCAAATATTCCTTCGAGCTGGTGCCTACTTTAAATAAAATAAAACTTATAAACAATAGCCAATATTTTACTTGTGTTACGTCATCTCTTACCGATAACCACCTATATGAGGTGGCTATGGTCTTCAATAGCATTGGAATTAGCACGCCATCTGAAAAGCAAGGAAGCGGTATTTTAATGGGGGTTTAGTGTTAAAATTGAACTTTTTAACAATAAAGATTTATAAAGTACAAACGAATAAAAAGAAGTCAACAGGTGTGCCGTATCATTTTGTGCACACGTATTATTCGACATGCTATATCAATAATTAATTTTCGTAAAGTCGGAACAAAAAACAACAATCGGTTAATACTAAGAAGCAACACAATTGAGTTTTGTATAACAATAATAATGCATTTTATTGTATGTTATCGAGTTTTTTGATGGTGTTAACAATGAATAAAGGTACTGTGAACTTGGCTGAGGTTAGCCAACACCGTCTTGCCAGGCGGAAAGAGTTTCTTTGTTATAAAGAAGAAAAAAAAAATCAAATATAAAAATGCAGATACCTAATAATTATGTATCTCTATTAATTGCTTTTGTAAGTTTGTTTATATGTAGAGGGTAATAACTATCGGAACATATAATGTGGAAGCTATATGGAATGGACATAGACTTTCAGTTCATATTCGACTTTTATTTTACTAAGGCCAGCATTGCAACTGTAGCATGTATGGCGTTGCTTGAATAAATAGGTGACAGCATATATGGCGTATGTTAAAAAATTCGGTTATAATATTTTTAGTAAAGAATTAACATTTTATATATATATTAACATTTTATATACATCGGTGAGGACTACTCTGATCCCTTTCAAAGGCACTGGCTTAGTGTTCACCGGAGCGCAAATAAAAACTAGTAAACAAATAAATAAATATTTTTATTTTATTATATGATATTATAGCTGAATTAATAAGATTGGAAATAATGTAAAATATTGTCATAAGTATAATGTAATATCCTTTGTAGTTACTACTAAAAACATATGGACTAATAGACTGAAATAAACGTTATTATTATTATTATTATATAGATCCAGTTGGTTGAATCTGGATCAATCTTTAAAAGTTGCGGTCGCTTTATATTGGTATTGCAAGACCTTGATAGATCGATCGCTATGAATCTGCGGTGAGCGTGTTTCGCGAGCGTCTCGGTCAAACGTGACCACCGCGTACGAGCGCATTAGTATTGCACAGAGACTGTGTTCCGTTATCTCCACATACATTTATTATATCGTGGTCTAATGATGTTTGGCCACATACGTGCACGATGCTTGTTATAACAAGGATAACTGTTACGATAGGGAGTTGAGACGTGACATTTATTTCGCTGCCATCATTCCAAATTCTCTCAGAATATCGAAAACTTTTAAGAGATTCCGGATCTTAATGCTAATTGATCTCAGTTTATTAGCGTTTATTTAGCGAACCATTGTACGGATACAATATTTTTCTGCAAATTATGTACATGTTCGGTTTATCCTCGTTTATCGGTTTATCGTTTTATTTAATAATTGAAAACCGTATCAAAATCTGTTGGGTGCTTCAGAAGTTAGTAGTGAAACAGACAGGCAGACAGTAACTTTATTTCATAGCTGGTGCCCGCGACAATATATTGAGTAATATAACGCCTGGCATCTTTATCGCTGAAACGACGATGGCGCCTAATCTTTTTATATTTTTAGACGATTCCTCGAGAACCTTACAAACTACAAAGCTTACAAAGGGTATCAACTTCTCTTTACGAAAACAAATAGCCAAATAGACTTATTTTTTCTACAATCTGACAGATAAGTTGGTGCACTAATTTTTTTAAAATTAATTAAGAAAATATTGTTCAATATCCGTATGGTACTTTGAATCCTATTATTAACTCTTAGGGCCCCTTTCACCATCTGTCAAGTAGACTAACCGTCATTTAAAGTCACCTGTCACCAGGAATAATTTAGCTGATATACCTTTGTTTGTACGTTAAAAGACCCAAACATTAAAAAGAAAATACTAAAAAAAATCGCCCATCGAAGGATGCCATTAAACCGAGTGCATAATTCAATAATACATAAAATTATTCCTAAAAGTAACTAATCAACACTTTACTTGTAGTTGGTGAAAGAGGCCCTTAACCAAATAAAGCTTCCATTAAAATTCAAATCTATGGCATATAAGGATAGGAATAAATTTGAATTACCAATTGAGTAGAAATTTTGAATTACGATTTACCGTTCGTTAATTTTTATGTTAATTTATTATCTATATGAATAATTTACCGAGCGATAGATATCGCTCTCAAACCCGCCTCCAACCGGTCACCGAGGCCAGTAGTGTACTGGGCTGTATAGAAATCTGGCCATGTTCCGACCTTCACATTGTCAGTGATGGCCAAGATCCGTACCTGATGTAACGATGACACACATAGCGGTCGAACGCCGGCAGATTTAGCGACTCACCTACATTCCGAATGATCGGAGAGAAAGTGACCTGCTGCCTGCTGCGCCTACGCATTCACAACATCTCATTTATTATTTCGCGTCACTTACTAAATTGCCAACCATGAAAAGTGTGTGTGTTGTCTTGGTTGTTCGTCATTCGCTCGGTAAAATCGATTCAATGAATGGACAAATCGTTAGAAAAATTAATTACTTTCGCAACTCTGCTTGTAACATTTAAACTCATCAATAAAATAGTCAAAATTAAAATTATTATCTTATTGTGTACTAGACATAGTGTACTATGTCCGCAACTTCGTACCCGTTGAAAAATGATATGTATGAGTTATAACGATTAACGCCTGACATCTTTATCGCTGTGAACACATTGGCGCTGATTTTTTTTTATTTTTAGAATATCCGCGGGAAAAAGTATCTTATAATTTATGTTAATCCAGGTAATAAACTTACTGTGTGCCAAATTTCATCCAAATCCGATCAACTGTTTTTGCGTAATCGAAGAACAAACATCCCAACATTCAAACTTTCGCATTTATAATATTTTCATTAGGATACCTGGTAATTATAAAGATGGCTGCGAAAACGTATAGCTAGCAATCACTGACCACGACTAACGAAGATTTATTTGAACCTTAAATTTTAATTGCATTTTAACTTGATTTTTAAACACATGAATTTTCCACACAGGCTCAAATTCCTATTTTTCTTCATCGTATAAAATTTTGTACACCCTTGCCAGTGTTTCCTCTGTCAGCTTACAAGTTTTAAATTTTTTTGGATACTGGCTTGACAAAATTAAGCCTTGGACTTACAATTTGATTAGTTACTTGAATGATTGATTTGAATATTAGAATACTATTCAAACCGTAGTCCAAAGAATAAATAATTACATCCAACTAATTTAACACTCAAATTATCCTAAAAGTACTATTGTACTATATAATTGTACTACTTTTGAATTATATCGCGTTTCAGAAAATGACGACAAATTGTAATATTATAAATTTATTGTTAAAAAATAAATTTGTGTTTATTTAATTAATTAAACTTACGCTATACGAGCGTGGGAACTCAGTATAGGTATTGGAGAGTATTTGTTATCTCAACTTACTAATAACTAATGCGAATAAATCGCAAGACATTCGAGCCACTTGTTGAATTCGCGAAAATAATAAAACATACGCCAGCAATTACAATAATTTACATATCTAAATTTTAATTGTAAATACATTATAGCTAGGATGTTTTCATGGAAAAGCATTTTTTATTCTTAGTCAGTAATTACAAGAATTCAAGAACTCTCAAAATGTAACAAATTCTGCACATTTTCAGCAATCAATTTTATTTATACTAGATAATAACTATCAAATAAATTTCAGTTTTTTGTTTCCATCTAAACCTTCATTTATGTCTCAGAAATGTCATTGTTTTTTTTTTTTTATGTCAATGGTACGACGAATTAGTAAGCTGCTGAAGTTGGAAAGTGGCTTAAGGGAACATATTTTTCTTATTATTCGATTTTGTTCTAAGCGAGTCAGTATTAGGTACGTGATCCACCCATCAGTCACTGAATGTGATTTAATACCTAATCAGATAATAGAGCTGTCGCAATTGAAAAGAGGTTTGCGTTTAAATCTCTACAATTAATAGTAAGTATTCATAATATTAAAACGTCATGGCTTGTCGTGTTACGTACGCATAGACTTTGTAAGGTTTCATTGCATTATTATTACAAACACCATAAATACTTACTAATGCAACTCATATTTGTTGTTACGGGGAATAACGCTTATCGAATTATTGGGAGTGAAAACATAAAGAGTAGTCGTAGGTAATACACATGTTGAAAAGTTATTGTTTTCGATAAATTTCTCGAATCGTGGTTATCAAATAATATGGTCTAAGTATGTAGAATTGAATCACTTGCATATCCCGCCTTGATGATGTGCTGTCCTCAAGTGACGTTAGTCATTACCATCTACCATCAAATGGGCTCTCGTAAGCCAGCCCTAGGTCTTAGCAGAAAGGCGTTTTTTTGTCGCATAGTTTGACTTCTTAGAGTAAAATCACAAGTTAGATAAAAATACAGTGCATAATAGACTATATGGAAAAAATTTTGAATCGGGCAGATTTATAAAAAAAAATTTCTAAGAAAAAAAAATAGTAAAATACTGCTAAAAAAAGTTACTGTTCACAGTTAAAAAAAATTCCGTGAATATTACTTTTGTTTTTAGGCTTATTAATTGATTAACGCACGTTCTACACTAAAGTTTGAATCGGCTACTTTTATTTCTTTTTTCATATTTTACACAATATTTAAGAAAAACAACAATATTTATATTTCTTAAATAAAGTAAAACAAATAATTCTTGTGTTACAGTATAAATTCTTTGATCCTTTAGCTATCCAGTTGTATAATTTAGTTTTTGATGTAGAGCATAGATCCCAAACTACAACGCCAAACTGTATCCCCCGATTTTGTTATCATTAGATTTTTTTAAATTGCCCCCGTATGGAGCAAATTTAAAGACGTATTCACGTCAAAAAGTGGGTACTTTTTCTGACTATAAAATAAAAATACAAAGCTAGGCAAAACAATAACAGCAATAGAATTTGAATAAATTTTATTGCTCATATATTTATTTCATCAGGCGTCCTATTTGTTAAAAGGGACGAAGCAGCGGGCATCAGCTATTGAAATATAATTTGGCCTTGAATTATTGCGCTTTCCGAGTCGTGTTATCCTTAATGTATTACACGACAATATATATGTAATTACACAGCTGTTGCACCATATTGTTGCATTTTTTTAAACCAGTTAACTAATACATTGCACTATCTATACATGCGTTGTATCTAAGATGTTATAGGCCGCATTTCTTAGGCTCACCACTCATGCGACTACCAGTGTACCGTCTGGTCTGAAGTTACAAATCATTTACTTGGTGATAGAGCCTAAGCATATATATTTATTAGGAATTTGAAAGCGTAAAAACGACTTATACTATGTAGATTATCTATCTCGTATGCTTTTCTTTATTACTTCGTCGCAAGTTAGAGAAAAGTATTTAGTACTAACAAGTTTCATTCCTGGATAAATAAATTTTGAATTAAATAATTGTTTAGAAAACTCCGTTCTCTCCGAAAATCAGGAACCAATGCAAGTAGCCAAGTGGCGCTTGACTGGTGACTAACCAGCCTCTTTTTAGTAGCGTCGTGTGTGGAGGACCTTAATGATGTAATTTTCTTCAAGATACCAAATAATATGTAGGCTTTGGTAGAGTTGTATTACCTACATGTTTTACGTTACAATCGATATATCTACATTCGAATTTAAATTTAATGTGTGCAAACAAACTTGTATTTGCTCGTGTTCACAACTTGTTCATGTTGCTCTAACGGCTTACCTAATTGGGATTGGTTTACATTAAGAGAAATCTGCGTACTCTGACGCGTTTAAACTTTTCTAAAAAACACTTCATCAACGAACGAAATCTCAAACAATTTGTGTTATAAAAAATAATATAAGCTTTGAAGCTTCCTAAATTTATGAACTCATTTATACTTATAAAATCGTTTGTCCTAACTGACTATGTCAACGACAGCAACAACTATTAAGTCTAGAAAGCTGAAATTTGAGAAAATTAGTTTAATTTATAACGTAACCATCCGCTGTGATAGGATTTTTGTAAATTTCAACTCTTAGTCAATAAATTAATATAAATCACATATTTAAAAACAAAAGTCTTCCCGATTTCGCAAGGATCAATTCTTTTTTGCAAAACTATATTTTTAAAAATTTCGTGTCACATGTTGGTCGCCGATGAACTCTTAAACTACTGAACCGATTTTGATAAAACTTCGTAACTACCTATGTGTAATTTGGTCCAACTTAATATTTTGAACCCGGACGAAGCCGGAAGTGGGTCGCTATTTATATTAACTGTACCGCTCTTTCCAGTAGTGAAAATCGTTTCAAAATCTGTTGACTTTATTTGATACTAGCTGAACCCGCAACTTCGTACGCGCTGTAATTCGTTTTTTGAAAATCCCACAGAAACCTAACATTTTTCCCGTTCAAAAAGTATCCTGTTATGTATTGTATAGATATAATATAGTTAGATATATCCAGATTCGATATCGGCTATAATACATGCTATTTTATGCCAATATAAAATACAATGTATGCTGTATTATTTTACTAGCAAATGTTAGTGTTTTTCTCATGTACGCTATTGATGTATCGTGTGGGCGTGGATACAAACATGTCTTGTAATCGATTTGCTTTGCTAAGTGATTCACAGTTTTATTTACCTAATAGTGAACTGCTTGAGTTGTGTTGACCCTCGTGTGATGTGATCGTTATGTCATCACATCATCGATAACTTGGTAACAAAGGTAGCTGTATAAGTTTACTAGCTGTGACCGCGACTTCGTACGCCCTGTAAGTAGGTATGTAGTTCGTTCTTTGAAAATCTCACAGGAACCTAACATTTTGTTCCAGGATAAAATGTATTCTATATGTATATACAGAAAATAAACTATCTGTGTGCCGAACTATCTGTTTTATTTTATTTTTTTTGGGAAAATAAACAATTACACTATATATAGTAAAATTGAAAAAAGATAAACATACCTACATAAATAAAGGTAACAGTGAAATCAACAATAATTTCTACGAATTGGTAAACTAATTTTGTACAGAGAGGACTAATTTTATACATAAAAAAAAACAACAACATAAAACTAAATCAATTTAACAATATTATTTTTATATTCCCGCGACCTATTAGTAAATGGATAGTATTTTTGCGTGATTGGCTAACAAACATACAAAACTTTCGCATTTATAATATTAATAGGATTAAGAGTAGGATTATAGCGTACTTCTTGTTCCACGTTGTGTATATTTTAATAAACTAATAACCTTTATCAAGGTTAACTACATACGTGGAAAAATCACACTTGAGAATTATTAATATGCTCTTACCAACTCGACTATATACTCTTAACTACTTATTTGAAATACTAGTTAACACCATTCATCTAACTAAGTGTATACATAAAGGCTTTTCTATAATAAAAAATCATTGTAATATTGCTAGATTGCTACACAGTATTAGTTCATTAGCCTTGTGGGTTAATTGACCTATTTAATTATATTATTAAATGGGTATTTTTAAATTCCCTCGCCTATAATCGCTGCGCACTCGATCTATTTAAGGGGATTACATACACCAATTACTGATGATTTCACCCTTGCTTTATTTTGTATGAAATATTAGTTTAATGTTACGCCGTAGTTATCTGCTGGCTTTGTTTTTGTAGTAAGGAATAATTCTTAAATATTTTAAAGTGACCCGTTGACCCTATTTTGTGATGCAACTTCGATGTGGCATATTTCGATACAATTCTCTTAGATTAATTCTTAATCTATAGATTAAGAAGCTAAATAAGTAACTATACAAGATAAATCATATTCAATTTTAAAAAAATAAGTCTTTTAAACTCAAACAAAAGTAGAAAGCTGAGAATCGTGGCCTTTATCAGCAAAATCACTTTCGTTTCGTGGTCGCCATGAAGTTCTATTGTCTGCGTGTTATTACAAACTCTAACCAAGTACGAGTAGGTATTATTACATTTACTTACCCACGAGCACGACACCAATCAGACATCACGATCACGCCGAACATAACCTAGGAATTGAGTGAGGGGACTGATATGCGTATAGAAACAAGTATGTAATTGATTTTTGTTTCAATAGCAGGGATTCCTGCTAACCGTTACTATATATGCTATAGGTATATTTCTCGAACCTACGTTATTTTTCAACGTCTTTTGTAAGTATCTTTACATAGTATAAAATAAGGTCGCCCTCTGTGCCTCTATATGTACGCGTAGATCTTTTAAACTACGCAACGGATTTTAAAGCGGTTTTCACTAATAGAAAGAGCGATAAACGAGGAAGGTTTTTATAATTTATAATTTATAATTTGCAGACCAAAAAGTTCACCCGTGCAAAGCCGGGAGCGGGTGGCTAGTAAATAAAAATACGATATAGTTTAATATTTACTTCCTCGAGTAATACACATTTCTCATAAAAAAATTCGTTATTTTTTCATATTACCAAAATAATAATATTTTATGTTTATTACTGACTCAATAGTAAAATGTTAAAAATAAACTAAATGTAAATATTTAAATGTCTTAATATGTTTTTACATAATTATGTTGTCATGAACTAATTTACACGCAAATCACATATAAAACTGCGAATATAGGTGTGTTGTAATCTTATATACAATCTTTTGCATTTTAGTGATTGAATTTTGAATTAAACTCTATTTTAGTTACTATTTTTTCTATGCGACCATGTTTAATATGTATATTTTACTTTTATTTGTCTTAGTCGTCCGTGATATTTCTTCCCATTTGACTTTGCTTTTCAGAACAGCTGAATTCTTCTTTCATGAGCGCAGTTTCTTTATTGTAGTCTTGGGATTGGGACTCTTGTACATACATGATGCTGTTTCTTCATATATTAGTAGAACTTCACTGGTTTTTCTATTCTTTTCAAATAAGCAGTTTTCTTGCGCTACTTTCCTTCGTCGTTAAATAAGTGTTAATTGCTTTATAAAGCTTTTGTCAGCGACTTCGTCCGCACGCCTCGGGTATATTTTTCTGTACCACGTGTGGAACAGAAAAAGGTACCTTGACAACATGTGCGGAAAATTTCATGATGATCGGATAAATATATAAATATATTATCTGATGTGAACACGAATTAAAAAAACTCATCTTAATAGGACATCTTAATCGGCTACCACTGCTTCTATGCAGGTCCGTAACTGAAATACATATAAAACTTATATTAAAAATTTGATGTAGGAGTGGTAGAGATTTTCCCGAGTTTGTGATTAATAAATTACCATTTCATATCTTATCTTAATATCTTAATGAATTTTGTTGTTTGTTACAGAACGTTAGAGAGATACGTGCGAATAAAATGGCGCGACGTTCGAGTTGGAGACCTTGTACACCTGTCGAACAACGAAGCGGTGCCAGCGGACATGGTCCTCCTACACAGCTCCAGCCCATTGGGTATATGCTATCTTGATACGTGCAATCTCGATGGAGAAACCAATTTGAAGCAGAGAATCGTTGCGCCTGGTTTTAAGGAAAAGGTATAAAGGGCAGCCGTTTTGTCCGTAGAAACACCCAAATATCAACCACTAGATGGGTACCGCGGTTTCACCCACCGCTTCTAGGATCATAGCGTGGTGAAAAACTTCCTCAAGAATTGGGCTATTAAATGCATTTTTTTTTTCTTAAATTCCAGTGTTATTTCCAGATTTTAACGCGTTTAACATACAAACTCTTCAGCTTCATTATATTAGTATACTTTGACCTGTTTCTACAAATGTTTTGTTTAATAAGTTATTTTAAATATCCTTAAAATGGACTACTAGTTTTAAGCGCTTTCAAAATACGTTCAGAATACAAATAAAATAAAACACAGCATAAGTATATTCTTATCACAATTATAGTTACTGAAAAAAATGTTTAATATCGATTTAGATTGTGAACTGTGGAGTTGAAAATGTAGTTTCACGATTTTTTAGTCAGATCAATGCATGCACAAACAATAATTGTTATTCTTGAACTTTGCAGTCACTATTGCAGAAAACAAGACTCATCACAAACAAATATGTTTTCTCTATAATTAATATTATAATGAGAAAAGATTTGTATTTTGGACCAACTGACCAAACATAAACATACAAAATTACAACAAACAAAAACTATTGGGCCGATGTTTAAAATTCTTTCACCTATAGAAAGCTACACTATCGGGGCTATATTTTTTTAAAATTCGCATGCAACGGCTAGTGAATAAATAAACATGATTTCTAACGTGTATCTAAGAGGAAATGTACTGCTCATATTATAAAATTTGAAAGAAGAATTGTTTCGCCATCGTCTATCTTCTACTTGTTATTTCAAGTTATACATTAAAATTGGCGACTAGACTATGTCAGTGTCATTGCTACAACAGTTCAGTGAGCATAATATAATAGGTAGTCGGTACGCACTTAACCTGCTTTGCAAGCTTGAAATCGTGGCATTAAACGTTGACCCACACTTGTGACAATTCAAGGGGCTACTTGTTTCAATTTAGTAAAAGTGCATCATTATGTTTAAAAATAGTCGAGAGCGATTAATGGTCTCTTTCAGTAGATGTCATATAATTATTCCACAAAATATATGAAATTTTATTGTTTCTTCTATCGGGATTCACTTTAACATAATTAAATATCATAGAATCGACAATCATATATTTGTAATTCATTCTAATGTGTAAAAATTGTAAAATGAAACTAAGTTTAACTATTTATCGTTAAAAAAACAAAGTAACAAGAAGCTAAATCAAGTAAAATAATTAAAATAATAAAATACAATACCTATATAATATGATATCTCCAACTTAAGTTAATCAATATTTAATTAGTGGTATAGTATCCGGGCAGTGATAGTTAATAATTACTTTTTAATTTTAATCACTCATCTTTAGGGGTCACGTTTCGGGTTCAGGTTTATGACAAGGGAATATCTTATTTGATATTGAGGCGATAAGCGCAAAATAAAAGAGAAAAATGAAGCTTTTTATGTGTTATTTTAAATGAATCTAGCTTTTGATAGAAAATTTGAAACTTTGATAGCTTTAACTGTTGTTCAATGTAGAATCGGGAAAATCAAAGAAAGAGAATGTATACAAGTTTAGAGGTCAGTTTATATTTTCCCTACTATATCTTCATTTTTGTTATTGAATTTTGTTGAACATCCAGCGTATGTTAGACTGTAACTGGTAAACTCTCTTTGTGCCATTGTACACATTTTCATATGAATAAGACATGAAAACTGTTGTCATAAAGTAATTCGTTTCTTGTTACAGCGGTTAATATTCAATCCAGCAAATTTCCGAAGTTCAGTGGAAGTGGAACGTCCGTCTACTAAAATATACAGATTTACGGGATTAATATCACACCCTAATGGTACTCGAACTCCTCTAAACTCTGACAATCTTCTACTGAGAGAATGTACAATTAAAAACACCGATTATGTCGAAGGGATTGTAGTTTACGCCGGACACGAAACAAAAGTTATGCTGAACAATGGCGGGCCAAGATATAAGTGCTCCAAACTAGAAAGAGCTATGAACACTGACGTCATTTGGTGCATATTGGTGCTATTGTTTCTGTGCTGCGTCGGTGCAGTCGGTTGCAAAGTGTGGTTAGACCAATATCCCCTCAACGATTTCCCACCGTTCGTGCCCATAACAAACTCGCCGACATTCGAGGGAGCTATAATATTTTGGACCTACATTATAATTTTGCAAGTGATGATACCCGTCTCACTGTACGTCACAATAGAAATGACAAAATTGTTACAAATATACCACATACATCAAGACATAGAAATGTACGATCCAAAGACGAACACTCGGATAGAGTGTCGTGCCTTGAATATAACCGAGGAGTTGGGACAGATCAATTACCTGTTCAGCGATAAAACAGGAACGTTGACGGAAAACAAAATGGTGTTCAGACGTTGCACAGTGAACGGGGTGGATTATGAACACCCGCCGGGCCCTCCCGCGGAACCCTCTGAGGACCTGCCGCCCATAGTGACGCCCGTAACCAAAGTCTCGCCCAACACTAGATTGCTTCAACATATGCACGACACGAACGAGACCATGCATTCACAGAAGGTAATAAAATAGATTAATATATATAACTAATAACAATACATAAGTCACTTAAATAAAAGTATGGTCTCTTCATAATTTACCGGCATTATTATATGAGTAACTGAATTAAGCTAACAACACCATCCACCCTCTCATTTAGATTTCAGGTGGCGTATTTATTCTTTGAAATATTATGTCTCATTTTTCCAATAAATTAATTGGTATTTCGAATTCATAAGACTTGATTTAAAATTCTAAACCTAGACATACTTTCTATAGAAGATTATAATCTTGTACGAATATCAGTACGTGTAGTCCGACTGTAGAGCGCACTCATAACTGCACTAGCAACTCATATCCTATTCCTAGACAAAATATATATCACTGCTTTTATAAGTGAAGAGTTCCAGTGGGTTTTCTTACTTCCATGTGTAAAGAAAGCCCACCTCAAGAACATTAACGTGTTTTGGATATGTAAAAATGTTTATTATTACACATCGGAAAAACACGTCGGCTATAATTTGGAAATATACACGGACGAAATCGCGGACAAAAGATTGCTTTATGTAACATTACGACGATGATCATGTGGGATTCTATTCAAGTAGGTATTAATATTTCTACAGATGTTCATATACGAGTATTGTGTATGTTGTAATTTTGTCTAAGGTACACGCTTAAAATAACCGATCTACTGTTCTTATTATATTTATGGGTCGAGTTTTGATTACGTATTGAAGCTTATTCTTGGATGAACTCGTTTACCCCTCGTATAAATAAAACTTTATATACATTTAATTAAATTGACAATCACACACCATTCGTCTTCCTCTGTCATATGATGCGTTTACAACTAGTTACTTTATTATGAAATAGTATCCAACACCTTTTTTTATCCCACACATATTGTATACACTATATACATACAAATAGTAAAACACGTCATTTTGTACGTATTCTTGTAACAGATGGGAGTAAATCAGTTGGAACAACTGATAACTTCAAAGAGTTCCCGTAACTCTTCCTAGTTGCAGTAATTTACATAGTAAAGTTGACGGTTGGTGCAATTTCCTTAATAAATTATTCAGTGTTCAATCCAGAACTATTTTACTAGCTATCAGTATTAGCTATTCCCTCTTGCGCTAGCTGGTTAACGAAAAAAACGACGACAGGTAGTAGGTACTATGAAGAAAGCACCGAAATCGTTGACGCGTTGCGATTTCCGTAGTTGCGAATTATCGAAACTCGCAACTTGAGTTGCTATATCAGCGCGGTTTCTCGAAATTACAATTATAATGGAAAACGGCATAAACACCCCATTGTTGATTGCCAATCTGATTGATTGATTGCCTTATCTTCAATGGTTATAAATACGAGTATTACAGGTTAAATTACTAAGTAAATATTATGTTATCGCTATAGTTATGTAGTGTACCAACCAATCACTTGATGCAACTTGGGCCATACACCATTTTGCTAGTCAACCTTTCCGGGCGCCTGCGTAAAATGCTCCAGAAGATTTTGACTTTAACCGTCAGAGGAAAAATAAATGGTGTGCGCAAAGACCTAAACAAGATTGCACATAGCTGGAAAAAAAAAAACAAGCCGAGCGAGAACGTCTTAAGGGGGAATGCATCTCTGGCAAATGTAGTAACTATGCGATTTTAATTTTTATGGAATCTTCGTCCCTGAACCCCTTTTACAGGTTCTTTTATGAGACTCGAATGACAGACGAGCATACGGTCCGCCTGATGGTAAATGGTTGCCGCAACCAATGGTCACTTATGTAATAATATTAGAGAAAAAGTATACCACTGTCTAGGTATACGTTATCTCTAATATTTAGCTTACTTAATGTACAAATAAATACTTCTATTTTTAAGTATATATATATACAGTTTGAGCTAAAACTTTAGTTTACTTCAAACACGGAAAAGTTTAAATTTTACCTACAAACTAATGAAATGCAAGCGCTTTAGGTTGTAGAACATGTTATGGTCACCCCACACTGTATTACAGAGATAATCAACGATTAATACTCAAAAGACAAGGACACACTCCCCCTTTCGTGCTTTTCTCTCGGCTCGTTCTCTTTTTTTTTCTAACTTGCACAGAAACCAGTAGTCCTGTCGTTTTCAAAGGTCGGTTTGGACACAAATCGATTTTTGAGTTCTTTTAAGATCAGGCTTAAAATTCTCCATTATTTCTTATCAATCACAACAGCCACTTACTGTCAGGCTATATAAAAAATGAAGATTTAACTGCAAATTTAGTAATAGAACTAAAAGTATTGAAATTGTATGAGAGTGTACACAAAGCTACAAATTCACAGGCAATAACTCGCCGTGACGACGTAATTAAAAAAGTAATTTACAGACTTACATTTCCTTCACGTGGAAACAACTGCCAAGTAATTATGATTTACTGTAGAGCTTCGTATTACATAGATAGATAATCCTTTTATGTTGTTCGCATTGGAAAACAATAATACCTGAACAAATATTTTGAGTACCATATTTCTTGTCATATTTTCTATTTCTCGCGTAGCTTGAACTTAGCTTTATTTAACTATTTAGCTTTATTTAACTTAGCTTTATTGAACTATTTAGCGCGTAGCTTTGAAGGGTTTTGAATGATTCAATTATTATTTCTAAATATTATTCACTGTAATGTCGCCTTGATATTTTATTTATTTAACATTAATCAGGAAATACGGTTTGATACCACTACATTCTAATTCGTTGTATGGATACATATAACACGATCAAATATTACTCGTAACGTACACACATGTTCACGTAATGCTGTGTGCACCTCATTTTTTTTTTTTTTAATTTTAATTATAGCCAATAAACATTTAAATATGATGGTTTTTTTTAGGTGCGCGAGTTTCTTCTCATCCTTGCTGTGTGCAACACGGTGGTTGTGAGCCAGCCGCACTTGGATACGATGAGGATGAGCGGCTCGACCACTGCGGAACAGTTGAGTGAAGAGCCTTCTCGAGTCAATGGCACATTGCCCTCGAATGACAAGTAACTATTTTGGTACAGTTTAGGACGATTACTCGTCCATAGAAAAGAAATGGAGCCGAATACTTATTAGCGAATCAAGCGTAAAAAAATATATTTAATTTTTCTATCTGTCTTACTCAAAATATTTAAATCTGGCAATTTGTAATGAATAACGTACAAACAAGGAACTGATCTGAAATTGGCTACTTTTGAGAAAAAAGCTAATTTTGGGCTAATGGGCTAACTTTTAATAAAACTTGTCATGTTAGTGTGGTAGGTAGTGGTGGTACACGTTTTTTACATGATGAAAGTGGCAAACTTGGGTCATGTTAATTTTTAGATGCTTTACTCAAATAAAAATATTTTTTTATCCGTAATAAAAATCATGCATGGTCTTATCATTGCACCTGTGACCAATAGCCCGGGGTTGTTCAAGAATATTACGTAACAAAAAATAAAACCACTTGTCTACACCCTGTGCCCAGTTTATCATTAAGTTATCATACTTGAATATGGACTTGGTCTGTTCCAGATACGCGCGCCTCGCCGAGTCCCGCTCCACGACTCCATCGCCGCCGCCAAGTACGACGTCCCCTCTGCGCTTGCGTCTGCCCAAAATGAAGTTCTCCAATCGCGACGAGTCCTCTAACCAGAGCTCTTCTACGGACTCGCAGTTGCTGGTATGTTCACATGAACATGTATAATTACTTTCATTTAATATTCATTTTCTACATATCTATGTATATGTGTGTACAGTCGGAGTAAGAAAACGTTAGTCACCTTAAAGTCGACATTTGCTTGCACCAGAAGCTTGCCTAGTGCGAATTTTACGGTAAAACTTTTACCCAATCAAATGCGTTGAACGAATAAACCTCAATTTGTACGGGAATGAAGCAGCGCCACCTAGTGGCTAACGTGTAGCTTGCAACTTGCACTAGGCCCTCGGGGCAATAATTGTCAGTCATACCAAATAAAAGTTTTATTTCAAACATCAGTCAGTTGTCTTAATTTTTCAAGTACAAAAGGTACTAAGAGTCTACGACTTGATAAAGGAATGAAATTGAAAACTGTCGAAGGTTTTCGTACCCCGACTGTACGTACATAGGTGTAGAACATCGACTCGACATTCCAACCCGAAGTGTAGAACCAATTCTTACGCTACAATTATCACAAGTGGAATATATACCTGTTATTAGGAGAAGTAAAGTCCGCACTTACATTTTTAACATATTAACAACTATGAATTTATTATTATGAATTTATTCCTTTTTCTAATAATATGCGCATTACTAGCTTTTCCCCGCGACTTCGTTCGTGTATCTATATAAATTATGGCCTTAGTGTTATTCTGGTGTATAAATTATATTCAGTAAAGTTTTATTAAAATCCTCGCAAACTTTCACTTAAAATATGAAGTAGGACTCGTATCGTATGATTGCTGCATGACGTGTGAGTATGAGTCAAGCGATAACATTGTGAATCATGTAAAACTATCGATAAGTTCACGAGCAATAGTGTAAACTGGTGCCGAACTGAATTGGGTCAACTTACAATTAATACTCCTACTAAATATCCACCCCTTAATTAATAGAAATTGTTTTTGCCGACATTCTCTTTCAATTAATTTTCAATCAACTCTACCTTTTAATCGAGTTTAGTTTAGTGCCTTATCGTTTCGGGAATTGCTAGCATTTTAACCATTTACTTAACATTTAATAACATGCTACGGTAATTTGGAATTCACTATAACCAGAATTTAATTTCTGACTGAAGCATCTAATCTATACTATCCCTATTTCCATATACTAATACTAGCTGGTGCCCGCTACTTCGTCCGCGTTCTCTATAGCCTATAGCCTTCCTCAATAAATGGATTATCCAACACAAAAATAATTTTTCAATTCGAACCAGTAGTTCCTGAGATTAGAGCGTACAACCAAAAAAACAAACATACTCTTCAGATTCATATTGGCATAGATAGATTATAAATGTGAAAGTAATTCTGTCTGTCTGTCTGTGAGTGAACACTTTTGCCAGTTAAAATCTATTTCTTCCGCTGAAATACTATTTTTTTGTGTAACAACTTCTAATTGTAAAAATGTCTCAAAGGATTTTGTTAATTTGGATATTCCGATCGAAATATTGTTTTATTTATACTGGTAAACACTGTATTGACAGTCTTCTGATCTATGTAGTTGGTCGCGCTTTAAAACTGTCCAGCAATCTTATCATTTTCCTCTGGGACATTGCCGGCGTGTGAACGGAAAAGAATAGATTGGGGTATTCCTAAATAATGAAGCCACTTCCGAGCAAGTGGGAGTAAAGGGTAATTACATATATGATTGGCCTTTATCTGTGTGATTATATCTATTGATAATGACTTATGAATGTGTAGGCGCGCTTCGAGGCCGAAAGCCCCGACGAGCTGGCTCTGGCGGAGGCGGCTTTGGCATACGGCTACGAGCTGCGAGGCCGCTCCCCCGACGAGCTAGAGCTGGGCGTGCGCGGGCACCTGGTGCGCTACACCGTGCTGCGTGTTCAGCAGTTCGACTCCAACAGGAAGTGCATGTCCATTGCGCTGCGCTCGCCACTCGACCAGGTGAACTGTCGATGTTAACTTGTTCTATGTCAGTCAATTTCATTCCATGGGCATGTACTCTACGAGACTACTAACGTTGACCTTGCTGGATCAATAGCCGAATGTCATGTGGTATTTACCAACCTTGTTTTTTTTAAATAGTCTTATTTTTTATAATATTTTTCATTTCAGTCCCAGGTGATTTTGTACGTGAAAGGCGCGGACAGCACGGTGCTCGGCGCACTGTCGCCGATGCGCGCCGGGTCGGCCGAGGCGGCCGCCTACGACAGGACGCGATCGCTTTTGGAGGAGTACTCACGCGCGGGTCTGCGCACTCTGGTGATGGCGAAGCGCACCATGACGCTCGCGCTGTGGGAGGAGTGGCTCGCGGGCCACCTGCGCGCCTTGGAGACCGTCGACGGACGCGACCGGCGAGTGCGCGAGTCTTTAACGCGACTCGAGAGCGCGCTGGCCCTGGTCGGCGCTACCGGCGTCGAGGACAGACTTCAGGAGGCGGTGCCGCAAACGGTGCGCGCGCTATTGGACGCGGGCATCGTGATCTGGGTGCTGACCGGCGATAAACCTGAAACTGCGATCAATATAGCGTACTCAGCGGCGCTGTTCTCTCAAGGCGACCGTTTACTGCAGCTGATGTCGCGCGATAAGCAGCACGCTGAGCGCACGATCCGCGCTTACTTGGAGGGCGGCGCGGGTGAGACGGAGTCGGCGAGCGGAGGGCGCGCACTCGTAGTGGACGGCCGCACGCTCACCTACATCCTGGACAGACGGTCGGGCCTGGTGGCGCCATTCTTGTCGCTAGCGCGTCGTTGCTCAGCCGTTCTCTGTTGCCGCGCTACGCCACTGCAGAAGGCGTACATAGTCAAGGCAAGTGCAAATGTTTCTTTCTAATGGTAGGCGAGCGCAAGTTAGGTTTCATATAGCCGTACTGAACTTAGAGTGACGCTCACAGTTTTGTTAAGGGAATCTGCCTAAAATAACAGACAATTTGATATAATCGTGTTATTAATGTTTGCAGGCAGTAAAAGAGGAGCTCGGCGTGACGACCCTCGCGATCGGCGATGGAGCCAACGACGTCTCCATGATTCAGGCGGCAGACGTCGGTGTAGGTGTGTAACTTGTCACATCCCAAATCTCTATCTCTCTTCCGGTTTTAGGGTCAGCTCATAACGAAACGACCGCGTTAGTCCGATAATAACGATTTCTTTTCGGTGTGAACTGAACGCTTAAGTCGAGTACTTAGCTGAAGAGCGTTATTTTAGTCGACTAATTTGACTTCTTAGAGTAAATTTAAAACTTAATAAAAAATACAGCGCATAATATTTGAAAAAGTTTGAATCAAAATATTGTACTCTGTGAGCTGAGAACCTACATTTGTTTTGTGCCTTTGTTAAGGTGCACTTTACGCGATCCACAGGTCTGTCCGGCAAGGAAGGAAGGCAGGCGGTGATGGCGTCGGACTTCGCCCTGTCGCGGTTCAAGTACTTGGAGCGACTGTTGCTTGTCCACGGCCACTGGTCCTACAACCGTCTCGCCAGGATGATCCTTTACTTCTTCCTCAAGAATGCCGTTAGTAACTTTCTCATAACTAATACAAAGAATAGACCTTTACAGTGGATAAAATGTGCGGGTTATTGTGTTGTCAGACGTTCGTGTTCATCGTGTTCTGGTACCAGTTGTACTGCGGCTTCTCCGCCTCCGTAATGATCGACCAGATGCACATGATGGCCTACAACCTCATGTTCACCGCGTGTCCGCCCATAGTCATCGGTAACTTACATTTCAACCATATTAATCTTTACAATGAGGCCAAATCTTGGCCAGCTGTCAAATGTGACAGATTTATGTCGAACAATTAATTTTAGAAATACTGATGTCTGTGGCAGTAGCTAATATATTATATAGAACTCCAACTGTGGCAGTAGCTAATATATTATATAGATGGTTCCAGTACCATCGAACTATGGAGGGTAGAGGTAATAAGGTGTACCGACTCAAATAAAGTGGCCAAAATGGCGCCAGTTTAGCATATCTTCTATCCATCTATTTTTGTCTAATTTAGTCGTCAATGCTACACTTAATTTAGCGGTATGTTAACGCTTTGTGTTAGGGGCGTACGACCGCGTGGCGCCCGCGACGCTGCTGATGGAGCGGCCTGCGCTGTACGGCGTGGCGCGGCGCGGGCTCGCGTACCGCGCGCACTCGTACTGGCTCGTGCTGGCCGAATCGCTCTACATGAGCGTGGTGATCTTCTTCACGGCGGCCGGCGCCTACCACGACTCCACCGTTGACATCTGGCTCTTCGGCCTCGTCAACATGTCCTGCTGTCTGCTCACCGTGCTCGTCTTCGTCGCCATCGAGACCAGGAGTTGGGTGAGACTGAGAATACACCCTTAAGCCACGTTGACACGGTCAGAGTGCACTCGGATCGAGCGCATTATACTCGTCTAATGGCAACCGGATATTACGAGCTCCGATTCGAGCGCACTAGGACCGCGTCCTATTACCGCACTCGTATGAAATTGACTCGTACGAGTACATCGGTCCGTGTGTACTCTGACCGTGACAACGCGGCTTTACAATCTTATATAGGCGAGGAGTCTATATGCAAATCCACTGTCTATCTCGCTCGCACTTACAGATCTTATTGAGTGGAAAGTGATGTGCGTAAGAGAGGTGCATTCCAACGCCTTGACGTTTACTGCTCGTCGACTCGGATGATAATGCGTTTACTTTAAGTAATGAAACTATAGTTTATTTTTTACTATTTTTATTTTTTACTCGCCACCTTTTGGACCAATAGCAATGAAGGGAAAATTTTCGGTACTCATTTGTTAAAAAATAAACTATGGTAAGAAATCATGTAAATATTATTTAAGTTTTAGTTTTTCAATTAACATAAAAAAATTGATAAAGTGGACGGTGGCGTGACGGATTTGCATTTAAACCCCTCATATGCAGATGAATCGACGCTAATGTTACTGTTGCGGATGTTTGCCATGCAGCTTTTCTTTAAGATACTTGTAAGTCGTCGTGTGTGTGTGTGTGTGATTTGAAACGCTTCACCTTTCTGTTTTGAGTGAAACTATAGTATGTGAAAATAGCACTGTATTTTAGTTGAAATTGGAGAAAGAAATTGCAATTGTGTCACACAAATAATACTTTGCATGATTAAATATAAAATTGAAACACTACACTACAATGGATTATTTGCTTATAGTGCACATCGTTTATATTATATTTTCCACAATATTTAAATGTTAGCAAAAAAATTTTTTATCTTTTCCCAAAAAATGCGAGCACAAAACATGGAGGCTGTTTGTTTACCAAGTTGGGATCAATAGAAAATTATTATACCTATTTTTGGCATTGATAATAGGTCTGAGGAGGTTACAAAATCTTACTTCGGATTATCGTTAAATGGAACGAGCCAAATACGTGCATAATCTATATAAATAAATAAAAATTACACAACATTGCATTTTAACAGAAGAGTGTTTTATATTCTTTTTATTCCGAGGTTCCACAAGTGTGAGCTGGGTTCAGATAGTTCAGATAGACATAAAAATGTTAAGTTGGTTTGTGTACGCTTCAAAAACTCGAAATAAGGTCGACCAATTTTAATTCTATTTTCACATATGGAAAGAGGGATTAAAATATATGCGTGTGCGCAGACGGTGATCCACGTGGTGGGTCTGGTGGGCTCGCTGGCGTCGTTCTACGTGCTGACGCTGGTGTACCAGTCGCTGTGCCTGACGTGCCTGAACCTGCCGTCGACGTACCACGTGATACACCACGCGCTGGCCGACCCCGTGTACTGGCTGGTGCTGGTGCTGAGCACGGTGGGCGCGCTGGCGCCGCGTTTGGCGCTTCACGCGGCGCGCAACTCCATGCGCCCCAGCGCCGTCCGGCGAGCCGTCGCCACCCGTCGCCGTCGGCTGCCATACGCCGCTCACTACCACACCACCTCCTCGTCGGCGCACGTCTACAGGTGACATACAATATGCTAACTAATTTGAAGACGTGAGTGGATGAAGGTGATAAATATGTCGCATAATTCCAATTTTGAATAAAGTTTTACTTTTAATTTTTGAGATAAGTCGCCACGGAACTGATTTTTCTACTAAATTATGATGCAAAGTTGTGTAAACAACCTAAAATATAAATGGTATGATAGCAAGTAAACACTTCTATTATTTAATTAAAAAAAAAAGTCAACATAGCTCCCTCTTCCATTAACAAAAGTAAACTTTATGCACTTTTTGCTTTTTAAAATTAACCTCACATAACACCTTTTTATTTTCCAAAAATGTCTTAAATCGACTTAATCTTAAGGTCTGTAATCATTCATATGGACATATTACCTTTACCAATGCAAAAAAACTAAAAAACCCAAAAATGCGACATACCACCTTCATTTGTTTTATTAAAAAACTTGTTTGCGGGAATATTTCCACTATGAAAAGTATATGAATATGTTAATCCAGGTGATAAACTAGATATATATATCATTCAAATCCGTTCAGTGGATTTTACGTGACAGTAACATACATAATGTACATCCATTCTTAGAAACTTTTGCATTTATAATATTAGTGGGATGGTTATGAATCCCTAAAAGTTGTTAATTTTTTTGCGTTCTTTCCATGGACTTGCGAATAAGTTTGTAATAGTCCTCCTTTATTTAACACTAGCTGGTGCCCCCGACTTCGGCCGCGTTCAAAATGTTATATAGCCTAAAAGCCTTGATTATCGCGCCCTCTTGCGGTGAGTAGCTTAATCAAAGCCGACTTCGCCGACTTGTTTAATCAAAGCTGTTTGTCTTAATAGCTCTGCCACTGAACGATAGATGGCGTTAATCTAAATAAGGATAATATATATATTTAGCCTTTTAGGTCACACTAAATAGCTTAAAGCTTTCCTCGATAAATGAACTATCCAACACAAAAATAATTTTTCAATTCGAACCAGTAATTCCTGAGATTAGTGTGTACAACCAAACAAACAAACTCTTCAGCTTTATATATTTGTATAGATATGAATTGCATAGAGGTTTTTAGATGGTAGTTGTAATTTAAAAAGAAATGTATGAATTTCAGGTCAACAGATGAGACTTCGATCACGTGACCTAAGCGTGACCTCGAGATCACGCGACCCGAGGCTGTGATCTGTCGTAAGACTTAGTATTCCTATACAATTACGCGGGACCAACGCAACTTCACTTGAACATTCACATTGTGCCCACTCTCTCTCTATCTCTACTCCTTTCTCACTTCTCGCGATGTCGAAAAGCAAATGAATCTCCCCATTTTTTCTTTCTTAATAATTACAATAAACCTTATATAAATTTATAGGTTTAATGAATTTCTTTCATTTCATATTTATTGAATCTGTAATTTCACGCAATAATGCTGATGATAACGCCCCCATAGTGTTAACATTGTAGGTACCGTGTAATTATAATAGTTTAGTTAGATTAATATAATTTAAAAAAGCATTTAAAAGGAAACTTTGATTTTTTTATACGTATTTGATGATAGTGATTCTCATACAAGTCCGGGCGTAGGCGGTTATAATTTATTGTGACGTTATTCCAGCCAATCAGTTTGTAAGGAAAAAAATTTAGACTATTAAAATAAATAATATACATTTGTATTCATTTCCAAAAAACGCTGAAATTTTCCAGCTGACTGGCTGGAAATAACGTTGAGATTATATAATCAATTAACATGACCTCAACTTTCACATCTAGCAATGGCCAAATAAGTAATATTTTGAAAAAATAAATGCCCTGTAAATGGAACTGATCGATGTTAAGTGGAATGATAGGAAGTTGCCTCTTTTCCCTTACATTTGCCATTTAATAAATTAGTTAGATTTAATTTATAATTGAATGAGGCTATTGTGGATCCATAATTGGCTCCACAATTGCTTTCTCTCTTTCTAGAGAGTTGTCAATTTCATGCGGGTATTGCTCATGTCTATGGTGTAGTTGGTTTGGCCATTGCCGGTGGAAAAAAATTATGTCGTTTTCTCTCTTTTGTCGTAATATAATTCATTCAAAGAATGCATTTAATATTAATTATCATGATTCTAAATAAATATTCAATTGTACTTACTTACTTCCTCAATATTCTATAGCCTACTGCTATACATATATAGTGGCGGCTATACAATTTTATCATTATTGAAAACACTATCACCATACTAATTAGGTAAAAAAGAATTATTATTTTAAAAATCATGACTATAATTCTCTATGGTTACGTGTTTAATTTATATTTCCAAACATAGATGTCTCTAATCTCATCTTTAGTAAGTTAGTACGATTCTAGTGAAATTATTAGTATGTAAAATCGTCAGTCTTAGGTCAAGCCGCTAGCCACGTAATGTACTCCATTTTCTTCAGGTTTTTGAATTTTATCGTAAGAGTTTCCAGATTATCCGATACGATATCGGTGCCGGACGCCGATATCCGATACCATATGGTATCTTCACACGTTTCCGATGAAATCCTTGATTTAAAACTTCTGTGGCTCTAGCATGAGTTTATAATGACCGCACTCGCACGTAGTCGTAGGACAACTTCAGACACCAAATATTGCTCGGAGTATTTTATTTTTATATTCCTCGGTAGTTTTATTCCACCAGTTCAATTATGTAATGTCGTGTTTAAATTATGACGACTCCGTGTTCACAACCGTTTAGGGCCAATGGCACCACTGGCGGTACATTTTTGCACCACCAGTGGTTCAAGCCGGTGGTGCCATGGGCCCTAAACGTTAACAACCAAACTTGAACAAATATAAAAAGCTCGAAATGGCCGTCGCGCGCCTTAAAAAAATGTGCTGATTTCATTAATAATTAGAAGTTGTGAAACAGTCCATTTCAGTCCGGACAATATTGTAGATCGTATTGAACACCACACATATAGTCTGTCAGAAAAGTGATGAAATTAAAAAGTGGCAATACTGTAGTGTTGTCTCTTTCTTATCAACTAGATGGTTAGAACGGGACAACACTATAGTATTGCCACCTTTTAATTTCAACTCTTTTCTGACAGACTATACTTAAAATATCGTCCGATAACTCACGGGTGTCCGGCACCGATATCGTATCGGATAATCTGAAAACGCTGAACATTATTCAACGATTAAATGAATGGTGGTGACGTTGTGTTATCCGATTTTTAAAAGATTTTTTTTCCAAATTCCTCACGTGTTTGTGGCCAAAATCACTGTGGCTCGTTTATAAAGTTAATTCTTTGTTCTCAGTATTCAATTCCTCGCGAACTAGTGATTCAATCGGTTTTCTACTATTTAAAATAGGTTTATGACAATTTAGATAATTGTTGAAACGATTCGACTACACACTTGTAAATGTTCTACAAAGCGGGTCCAACTCAGTTTAAAATGCGTCGCTTATAAAAGCATGTTGCCTTGTTAAATATACCGCTGTTATTTTTGTGGCGTATCGTCATATTAAATAAGGTTAAATGTTATAAAATATACGAAAGATACGAACGGATCATGTCAGAATGTGAATATTGTTGAAGTGAACTTATGAGCCTTGTAAACTTGTAAACGGCGGTGATAGAAGAGTGTATTTTTGTACGCGATCAGTGTTAAAGCTGGCTTCCTACTAATTGTCTCGTAACTATATATTTTATATAAAAGCGTGGACCGCTGACTGCTGCCTTGCCCCAGACTGTTCCCACTTTGGGACACATCATACTTTGCAGGAAATACACTGGGTCTTGGGCAACACGAACCTCTGCTATTTACTGTAATCAAAGGTTTTTGCCTGATTAGTTTAGCTCTTGCCATAGTATGTAAACAACTTTTAATGACTCCCTAACTTTAACCAATTTTAACTTAATTTTAAATGGTGACAGTTACTATGTCGAAATATTGTTATTTTGGAACCGTAATTGAATTTATTATTAAAAAAATGATTATTAAAACATATTTTTTAAAAGAAAAAATGATTACGTGAAAATAGATTTATGAAAAAAGGAGACACTAATTTCTCTGTAATGTGTTACATTTCCCTTATATTATATAATATTGCCAACATTCTTTTTCTATAAACCCCAGCCCCTAGAGCCGTCAGTGTATTTCCTGTCGCGTTCTACGCGAACAATGATTCCTAAAATTATATTAATTATATTTTTAATACGATGTCTAGTTGTTGTACATAAAGACAAATTATATATTTCTACCTGAAATAACGTTTCTTATTGTGTACAATAGGATATTTTTTATATAAGACGAATGTTTGTGTAAATAACTTGTATATTTCTAAGACTGTTGTTTATGTTAGAGCATTTAATTTGTTCATTTAAATTTTAAACTAATAAATTATATTGAAGTATGTATTTTCCAGTCATTTTGTTTGTGTCGTGACTGTACTGGAGTCATTTGTCTGTGTACGTACAATTTCTCTTGCCATTGTATAAATTAATTACAATAAAAATTATTCTGTGTATGATCTCCAAATTTACTATTACATATCTAATAATAATATTTTTTTTAATTCACTATTATAAAAGTGTGAATATAATAGTAGCCATTGACGAAATTAATGTTATCGTTTATTATGACGTATAAGTGTCCTCCAATAGATCTTCATTTGATGTTTTAAGCTGCATTCGGCTTAAGTACGCTTTTTCGCTTATTTCCACTAGTTCTGTGATGTAGTTCTGTACACTATAACACTACTCTAGACCCAGGCTCCGGTCGTCGTTATTTATTTACATTATTGTAATTGTGCCATAACAGCAGAAAAGTTGTTTGAAAATAATAATAGTAATATTCGCTAAGTAGGTGTGAGAGGTTAACATAATATAGGTAAATAAAAATATTTTTTGCACTCTCGGATTAATGTTCGTTTGAGCTGCTTGAACAGCATAATAATTTGCATCTGCTTTATTTTTTTTTTGTAAAAAAATGCCCAATTGTTGATGTGCTATTTATTGCACTATGCCAGCCTTCTACATTTGTCGTCCTGTGACGATGACCAAAGGCAACCAAATGCACATATTGGGTTCCAACCTATACGGGCTAAAAGTGGATCGGGAGACACATAATGGTACTCGTATGTGTGCATTGAAAGAAATTATAACGCCGTAAAAAATAAAGTAGTGTTTCTCCCCCTCCGGACACACCCACTTGATTAAACATATTATGCATTTTTATACACAGAACTAGTGAGATATATTTTTCCCACTAGTTTTGTTTACAGAACAGTTCTGTGTACAGAACTACAGCACAGAACTAGTGGGAATAAGCGCGCTTTTTAGACCATTTTTCACTGTGGGATATAATTTAACTTTATATTACATCTCGAGATAATTATAACTTAATATCGCTCACCGTAATTTTAAATATATACATTTTACATTTCAAATTATAATATTTTTTGATTGATTTAGGAAGTGATATTTCTAACATATCTCGCCTCCTATCTGATCAAAGATAGAATGTACATTCTAGAAGATAGAAGTTTGTAGCGGAAGATAATTTACATTTTCGTTTGTAATATAGATTATATTTCACAGAGAAAAGCCAGCCAGACTATTTATTTATTTAAATCTTAAATTTAATTCCACTATTTTTTTTTAATCTCGCTGTAAACGCATTTATTTTTTGCGTCGTTGATTTGTGTCGCATGCCTTCGAGTGGACATAAAGCCAATCAAATCTAATTTATTAACCAAAGTTCGCCATCTTTTCCACCATATTTAATACTGATGGACAAATATGGCCGATTTACTGTCATCAGTATACTTATACTAATGACAGTACTTCACTGATTGTTTGATTTCTTGAAAGGATGCCTCGAGCCCAGTAATGTGATATGACTTGAAAATACATCCTTGTGTTGTTTTATAATAATAAATAAAATGTCTAATTTTATTACAAAATTTGTTTTATTTAAAATTCTCATAAAGCGCAATGGTAACAAATTCATGCAAAGGAATTTTGATTGAATACAAACAAAAGAACAGCTCATCTGCGGCAGCAAATGTGTCAGAAAAACAGCCCCAAAAAAATTTTTTTTTGCACAGCCATGTTTATTACAGTGATTAATTTTACTATTAAGATAAACTTAAAAAATTGGATCTTCCAAGTTGTCGCATTTGAGGAGTTTTCTTGTAGGTACAAGACAGTCATTTTTGCTTATTATGTACTGGTTATGTTAAAATAAAGAATATTTTTTATGTAACAATTAACAAATAAAAAATATACAATAATTCATTAAAGTCGAAAACAAACCGCGAATATAATATAGACATACAATTTTGTATATTATACTGAATACATTTCATATTAAGATATCCTCAAGTTGAAAATAAGAGATAGGGTAATCTATCTCGCATTACCATTTTGTCGTCTTAGAATTTTGTGCTAAATTTATACAAAAAAAAAATATTAATCATAAATAAGTTAGTATGTATTCGTAATCAAAAGTTCAAAGGGAAATTTATAAGGATGAAAATATATTTCAGAAACATACTTCTTACTGTTTCAATGGAGTACGTTGATGTTCTAAGCTTTGGTTATACTCGTAAGTATGCTAACTTTTTGTTTTGTAAACCGATTGGAATGAAACAAACACTTGCTACAATACATCAGTGAAGACCGCATTCAAATAGGTCGCCGTTTCTGAGATTAACGTGCACAGACAAACAGACAAATATTCTAAAAACTATTTTTTTGACTTCTGTAACATAAGTACAGACTGTTCGTTTACTATTTTACGTCCACTTGATGGTAGGTGGCCACGATAACCTATAACACAAGCAACGCCACAGGTGCTGTAAGTGCTCTGCCGACCATAGGATAAGATAAAAGGTTGGGAAGGGGTTGTTACTTAGTGTTAACTAACTTGTTTCAATGAATCCACTTGTACAGTATTTTATTTTATTATATAAATTTCAGATGGCAAAATATCAAAATAATAAAAAATCAATAATTTTTTAAAATTAAAAAAAAAAATGTACATCTCAATAACAGTCTCAACAAACAATAATATATCTCATAAAAGTAATCAACCCGTTTTAAAAAAAAATACAATATGACACAAGTCAAAGATCCCAATGTAAAAATTCATCATAACCAACTTTTTCCTAATAAAATATAACAAAATGTTACAAGCGCTGTTTATCAATAAATACTTTAATGAAACCTCCGAGTCCTGTCATTTATGGTAACATCAAAATAAAAACATAGAATAATTTGCTATAGAAAAAAAAAGACGTAAATCACAGTAGATATTTCAATATTGCGTTAACAACGTCCATTGTCGAGTCGTTGACGAGTACAATGTCGAAATGGTTCAAGTAGTTGTTGAGGTAATTGTGCAAATTGGCGTCATCGTTGGCGCCAAGGAACCCCACTTTGATAATGACGTCACAGTGGTCCATCCCATCCGCCATCCTGGCATCCCCGACGTTATCCCCCATCAATATTACGTTCCTTCTTTCCTTCACCATTTCATAGTAGTCCGTGTGCTTGATGACCGTCTCGTTCTTGTTCATCGTGTGGATTATTTCGCCTCTTATTCCGATTATTGTGTCCTTTTCATCAAACTCGAGGAAGTTGGACACCACCTACAAATCATCATCACGTCTAATCAATAAGGTAGGTTGCAATCAACTTTTTATTAATATTGTTAGTGTCTGCTATTTGATGTCGATTAAAAAGTGCTCTATGACATTTCAAAAAGAGGTGTTCATTCATTCAGATTCATTCAGTGGTATGATATTGAAACGGTATCAGTCAGTCAGTTGAACGAACGCGTTCTCGAAGAGAGGTCGATGTTGTATGTCCTTATAGTTGGAATTGTAGTTATGTATCGGTCGGTCATTAAAAGTATTGAGACTCAACATAAAGTGGTTTAATTAATGTACCCGAAGTAGAGAGTGCTAAAAATATGTAACATCTTTCGTCTCGCTTTCCTGGAATCTAAGTATTATGAGGAGCGCGTTGGATAAGTGGTAAGGACACTTGCCTAACGTCTCAGGAGCCCCGGGTTCGATTCCCGGCGGGGTTAACTTTGGAAATGAACTTTTCAAAGTTGGCTCTAGTCTGGATTTGGAAAGTAAGTGGCAGGGCACACTGCGTTTCCCAGTCACTTCGGCAGCCCGTCTCGCGGCAGTGATCACCCCTTACAGAAGACCATCGGGAAATTACAGCATATGTACTGTTTCTCTAGGAGAATCACGGCACAGATGTTAAACAACCACTGTAAGGTTCATTAATTTTTTCTTTTTTATCCGAAAATGTCACTAAAAAAATTATTGATACATAAAGTTTTAATTGGGCCATATATAACGTAAGTTGGGTGAAATTGTATGATATAAATTTTAATAAAAAAAAAATCGGCTCTACTAAAGCAATAAGACAAAAGAGAATTGTCAAACAATTACCTTAACATTGGGCAGTAGAAAGTCTGCAGCCTTAAGGGCGGCCATGACCGATTCTCCAAGGCCCGCTGAGAACACTAACACTGGCACCTTTTGCTTTTCACTCCAATCTAATAATTCTTTGACTCCTTGTCTGGAATCAAACATAGCAATAACTAGTGCATCCCTTCCTTATCCTTTATCCTTCTATGGTGGGCAGCGCATTTGCAGCACCTATGACGTCACTTGTGTATCAGCAACGGTAGACACCACCAGCAAGTGGACCGTCACCTTTTCACATCTTAACTATTTTTGCATACACATTGTCTGGGATACAGAAAAGAACACAGCTGCCTTTTTCGTTCAAGAAAAAGTACTGTTCCCAAGGGAACATAAAATAAAAATCCAGCACCAGACAAACCTATAAACAGCAATATAATTTTTAAACAACAATCTCTTCTACTAGTATAAAAATATACATTGCATATTAAAAAAAAAAATTATTTACTCAATTCTTACCTAAAACAATCCACCATTTTTTTTCCTATGTCTGCAAGTTCAAACCGTGGAAATTTAAGTCCTCTGAAATATTATAAGAAATACTAAAAATTAATTACAATTTAAACAGATTGAAGTTTACCATAATTTTGTTGAATTGGAAATGAATTAATAATGGAAAAATATATAACCAACCCATACTAATTGTATGAATTGATTTCCATCATACAATGCTAAGAGATAACCTCTCCCATTCCTGCCTCTTCCCATAAGTGATAATTATGTGAATTAAAATTGGTCTATCCATTCTTGAGTTTTTGCAAGACACACATTGATTGATTTTTAAAGAAAGATTTGTAATATAATTTGCTCACAATCCTTTAAAATAAACATTACTTACTTTAGGAGCTCATTTGCAGCAACATACCAATCTACCATATGACTTATTTTATCTGTTGTGCTCATGTGTGGGTCTATCTCCATTGGTTTGTAAATGGCTGCCAGTCTTTTGTCTTCGTCTTTGTAATATTGAGGAACTGAAGGGCACTCCTTCAACATTCCTATGCACAATTATGAAATTCTGGATTATACAAGTACAATTCGCTAGTCAAGGGTGTAGCCAGGATTGTACCTCTATCAAAAAAGTACTACAGTTTCTCAACGTGGTAGGTATAGGTAGAGAGCTTTAGTTTACGTGGCGATCACAATATTTCAGCAATGGACGAAGTGATACAATATCCAGCAGACAGAAATAGCCACTAGCCTATAATAATAATAATAATAGCCAGGATTGTATATGAGGGGGGGGGGGGGGGGCAGACAAAGAAAATCCTAGAGTATTATTGTTTTTAATAGTATTAAAGATCACATTTGTTTTTAATAGTATTAAGATACAGATCACTGTATTTCACAAGCCAGCCTTCCAGCCTGTTACTTTCTTGGGCCTTATAAGAAGCATCGCAAACTATGAAGCTCCTCAGAATCACAGTTTACCATCAAACGACTGGTCTTCTAAAGGGGGGCAGCCGTACCTCGCTACAACCATGTCTCCAGTACACTATTTCTATATATATCTTAAAGTTTATCCTATGTTGACATAAACCTTTCGTGAAAAATTTAGGAGGAGTTAGCGGTTATACACACACACAGAAAGGAACTTCAAATTATACTATGTAGAGAAGTAGATAATTAAGATAAGTACCAAAACTTGTAAGCACCGTTTTCCCATTGTCCATTTTATGTCTTGTCAGCGTGTGGTCGAAATCGGTTACAATTTGAAGCGATTTATGTCCTTCCAAAATAATCTTGTTAATCTTTTCAAATAGCTCCGTTTTGTTCCTAATAAAAACATTTCCTTTGTTAAGTTCACTGATGTCCGTAATATTCGTCGGTGCTTCCATTGTTGTAAATATAGTACCGTAGGTATTGTCCTAGCTGAAATACAAAAGACTTTTAGACAAGATAAGACAAGATCAGAGTACCAGTCAAGATTCAAGGAGGACCTTGAAAGGAATGTCAATAAAAGACGTTCCAGAAAAGTAACTATGAATTAACTTACTGCGAAATAGGTCAACTCTTGGTTAGAAATCACTTAAAATTTTAATTCATTAAAACAAAATAAATTCCATTTTAATTTCACACAACACAAATACAATTTATAAATTTAAAATTTTGTTTATTTGACGTGATGGTGATGGATGACTGACTGACGTCTGACGGTCGTGACGTAACACGACGTTGACACATGACAGGGGCAATGGCAACAGACAGATTGTGTCTATGTCAGGTATCTATGTCCATCTGACCAGTGTGACCATCGTTGTTGAAAATCCTAATTCTGCCCACTTTGAGCTGAAATACTTGCACTCACAAATACTGCCAAACCCACGGAACGTCGTAATTAGGATGGAATTGTTATAACGCGCATAATATACTAGCTGCATTGTCCGCATTTTGTACATCTTGTGTTTTGTTCATTATGCTTTTTTAAAATCGGTCCAGTAGTTTTTGAGTTAATTAATTACAAACATACAAATATCTTTTTACTATGAACTTGCGTCTAGCATCGGCCCTTGTGACGTCATCCACTTAGCGCGGGCGAACTTGAAAATTTAAATAGCGACCGAAGTTTCGGTGTCAATAACTTCGGAAATACTGCATCCATTTTGATGAAACAAAAACTATTCACATGTACATAACCATAGCTCTTATATTATGTGTTTTATAGTCATTTTCAAACCCATCGGTCAGACCTATTCTGTCTATTTGGCACAATGTTAGGGGAGCCCACGATACTAAATGTGGAGTTGCTCGAGCGTCGTGGTGACCTACTGGATTTTGTAGATTATATGGTAATGGTATAATAAACGAAAAAAAGTTTATAAGATGTCATAAGATTCATCGGTGGGGGAGCCTCTACGGCCGTGAGCGTCAAATAGCGGCCCGCGGGCCGCATGGGTTTTGTGCGGCCCGCTACAAAGTTTAACAATTTAATACTAAAAATTAATTTGGCAAATTAACTAAAAGCGCGCTCTAAGTGAGCGGGTTACGGGAGGGGGACAATCGGGGCAACAGCGACTCTGCCGCCCCCCGCTCTGTCCCCGCTATCGCACATCCGCTGAGTGCGCTCAGCATTTGTTTGTTTAGTTTTTTATTAGGTACATATATTATGTATTCACATCAATTCCCATATAAAGCTACGTACGTTGGTAATATAATAATTGGGCAGTAAACACCAAGAAATACTATATTATAGTTCTGAAAGGCCGATTATTTTCAATTAATAGTTAATTGAGTTGACAAATAAATGACTTCAATGTTGCTTTTTCCATTCAAAATCTATGGGGAAATTGCATTTTGACAGCTTATAAAAATACGTCTATTGATTGGTGGTGTTAACTACCTAATCCACGAATGTACGGCCCGCAATGATACCTCACATTGTACTATGTGGCCCTTAACCAGAGATGTGTGACGACCACTGCTCTACGGGCTTTCAAAAATTAAAAAAATCATGGACATACTCGAGCGCGTCAGATTTTCATACAGATGGTTCAGCTCGATGTCCTGATCGTGCTGACCCCTAATCTGACGATTATTTGGAGGGATTTCCTTACTTTTTTGACGATGTTTATTACTTCGGCTTGCGGAAATCGTCAGATTAAGCTTTCCCGTTATCTTTGAATTATTTCCTTTGAAACAAAATAAACCAACAGCGTTTTTTTTTTGCAAATTGTGACCCTCCCATTCCCTTGCGTCACGCTCAATTCGTCAGATTAAGCAAATGTATACTTATCAACATGTAATCAATCCACTATACCAAGAGTGCGTATAAAGCAAACAAAATTTGTAATCTGTTACAACAACGACTTACAGTATTATTCAAGTGTGTTTCTTTGGACAAAATAACCTCAAAAAATTGTAAAAGTAAAGCCGGAAACAATGAAAAAGTGCTGTATTATTTATGCGTATTTGAATGATATTTTCCGAGCATATTTTGATTTTGATTTAGATCACATTCAATGCTTAAAAAGACATGAAAAAGAAATATATTTTTTAAACCTTCAGATTAAGAAAACCCCCTCCATATAATTGTCAGATTAAGGATCAGCACAACCAGGACATCAAGCCGAACCGTCGGTATGAAAATCTCACGCGCTCGAGTATGTCCAGGTATCGATTTTTTATTGCATTTTCAGAAAGCTGCCACGAGCTTGCGTCACATCCAAATCGTCAGTTTTTCAAATGGGAGCTTAGTTTGGGTTCACATAACATCCCTTCTGAATATCTGACGCGCTCGAGTAACTACACGTTTTTTCCATTTTTAAAGCTTCCGTACGGGAGAACCCACCACCCAAATCGTCAGATTAACATATATCCGTCATCAGGAACATGTGGGCCGTATACATTGAATATCTGACGCGCTCGAGTATGTCCATGTGACAGATTTTTTTACATTTTTGAAAGCCTGTAGACGCCTAACCCACCGTTGAAATGAAAAACTTCATATAATCTTTTCGTCTTCCTACAATCAAATCTTCAAAATCCAATAGATCCCAACGACGCTCGAGTGACTACACATTTAGCATCGTGGGCTCCCCAACCATAGGTAATGACCAAAAGTTCAAAACCAAAAGACTGACTGACTGATGTCGGTGTCTCATTTCAATTCAGTGTTTATTCAGCGAAACAGCATTTCAGTGCTGTGCTTCGCTCAACCTTGCAGCTTACAGTGGATAATATCACACTCGTAGATAAAATTTATATAGGTACAAACTGCATAAAAATAGAGTTTTGTGAGGAAAAAATTAAAAAAATACAAATTGATCCAAAATATTTTATTCTTATTGAGTTCCAGTACCTATGTAATTTACAACAATTTTAATATAAAGTCAAAAACATTGTAACATAAGAATTTAGAAACATTTTACAATATTGTGTTCCAAAACTACAGATACAGTTTATATGGAGACGTTCAAGTAACGTAACGCAATTTGGGTAAAACGTTTACAGGGGTAGGAGGGGAATCCCTCAAGTGTATTGTACATCATTTTTATTTTGTTCCTCAAGTTGGTAACCCTTTTCGTTGGTAAAAATGGTCACTTGGTAAACTTGATCCTAAACGTTTTAGGGAGGGTACAGAAAAACGTTCGGCTTACATGTCAAAATCATCAAAAATTGCGTTACGTAATACTTAAACGCTCCCTATTTTGCAGACGTGTGTTACAGATGCTATGTTTTTACAAAGGAAAGGTAGGTGGATGTTGTTTACATAAACCTAATGAAACCCACCTTCTGTTGACGCTATCTATAAAGATAGCGTCAATAGATCACTGAACAAGGTACAAATAATTGTATGAATGTAGGTAATTGGTAAGTTTATAACTAATACAATTGGATTGATATTATAACTAATACAATTGGAAATGGAAATGCCACATATAAATAAAAAAAAAACGCGCCGTTACCTGTACAATATTGATATACAAATAATATATAACGAATATAATACATAATGAAATAAAGATGGAAATTCTAAGGTTGCTTACTAATGTCAACATCTTTACATTAAAATAGCCTTTTTAAAATTTATTTATTAGTTTCTGTCATAGACTTTTCTCTGTCATTGGAAAACCACTCTTATATTTACATGTTAACGTAAATATTAAATATATAACAAATTGGCGACGATGTTCGATTTAAAAAAGTAAAACGTGCATTAGCACCCTATGTGGGGCGCTAACAAAACCCACCAAAGCATTTCAAAACGAACAATAATAATACACTTAGGAAGAAATGATTAAGTTACGTTACAAAATACCTATCAAGGATAATATAGAACTTACAGACTCAAATCTAACAAGACGGAAAATGAAAATATCGTTACAGAAATGTAGATGTTGAATTCATACAAAACTTCTAAACTATCTAGGACAAGCCATGCGTCGTATTTTCCAGCGCGAACCACAGCCGAGACTTCCAACCCTTCCAAGAAAAGAAATCATTCAAAAAATTTATAAAAACGCTTTCCGTATATCTTATGCTTAGGTAACAACATCGGACCACAAAACAAAATTATACACCTTACTGTAAATTACCTTGGACATACATGAAAGAACTCTCTATGATAACGACATGGGCTTTATGTTCCGTGTGGTAACAACCCGAACGTGTAATGAACCGTACATTGGACACCATCGAAGTCGAAGTAAGGTCAGGGGCCCTAGCCAAGAGCAACCAGTGCAAACGGGAGCGTTGTGTATTTACGAAACGATCGAAAATAGAGCCTAGTGATTGGTCAAAATTTTATGTGGGCGTTACAACAACCAATCACCGGGCTTTATTTTCTATCGTTACGTAAATACACAACGCTCCCGTTTGCACTGGTTGCTCTTGGCTAGGGCCCCTGAACATGCCAGCTTCAAAAGATTCAAAAGTCCTGCGTTTACACGCTTGCCAAGTCTCGACAAGCGTCTACAAACACAAGCGTCTAAACGGAGTGTTTGGCTTGGCTTGCGTGAGCTTGTCACGATCCGGGCTAGTGTCGATTTTTGAACACAGATCAAAGAAGCTTGCGGTAAGCGCTTGCGACCTATTTACACGTTGGTTGGCGTGTGTTTAGTGTCGCTCACGAGCAGTGCCGTAAATAGGGCAGTGCCACCGGTGCCCAGGCACAGGGCGTAGACCCTGGGGGGGCGCAAGAATGGACAGACCAGGCAGGACTATTATTTTTTCGGTTTGCTCCTGATAAGTTCCCACTGCGCCCCTATAGTGCTCGATTCCAACACATACGTACCTACATGCCAGTATCATCAAAAACGTCTATTAAATTAGACAAAACATCGAGCTAATTTTTTTGGCAGACACAGTAGGTGGTATAATAGGCGAAGTGTCCACTTAACATCAGATGGCTCGTCTGCTTGTTTGCCCACACCTACATCAGTTCTTTAAAAAAATAGATTTTTCTTCCAAAATATTAGATAATTGGTCCACCAACACCAAGTTCCTTTGTGCTTTATTTTATCAACCTGAATGAAATAAAGTAGGCCTATACATAGCATTGCTCTATCTAGGGTACCTATAATATCTAAAAAAAAAAAACAAGGGCGCAGTTATAGAAGCTCGCACAGGGCGCAAAAAAGGCTATTTACGGCACTGCTCACGAGCTCGCGTCGAAAGGGTGTTTTTTTCTGCGCTATATACAACTGCGTAGTGCGTATGTAACATGAATCAACCATGGTCAAACGAGGAAACTATGGCCTTTCTCGAGACTTATCAGACAACCTGTTGGTTTGCATACCAATTCATGCAATCATTTTTAATGCCAGTATATACCTGCAATGATACTTTGAATACTGAAAGGGTAAGTAAAAAAAATCTTATTTAAATGAATAAAACCAGTATTTTATTAATATAATCATTTATTATTATTTTAATGGTTTAGGTTTAAGTGTAATTAAGGTATGTACACAGTTAAATCGGATATACCTAAGTTTAGATTCCATAGATTCCAACAAATTTTTCTATAAAAATATGAAGTAAATAATTCTTCTCTGATTTGTCGGGCATTCAGCGGTGATCTTCGTGGGATACTTGGTAAACTTTGCATAGCATTATATTCATTATCATGTCGCCGCCAGGGACCCAGGTGATACTAGAGTGCCATTGTTGTCATATACGTCAAACGAGCCTGGAGGTGTATATCTATTTGAAGAGGTTTTATTCTTTCTTAGATAGTTATGTAGCAATACACAGGTCATTGTAATTGTTGATACAGTTTCTGAATTTAAATCAATAGGACGTCGGAAAATTCTAAATGTGTTTTACGTCACCGCTAATTTGTCTCTCGCTGTTATAGCATTCCTCATGTGAGTGTATTGTTTAGTGACATGCGGCGATATACTTTGTAACAAATTTTCGAAGAGAGTTTCATTCATGCGAAAGTAATTTCTGTAATCATCGGTATCAGTGAGGCGCGTTTCGTTTATTAAATTTAAATGCGTATATTTATCACGCATTGAAATCCACTTTTTACCCCAACGTTTCCTTTTTTTTGTTTTTCCCACATTTAAAGCTATGATAATGGCGATACAAGCTTTGGTTTTTAGGTCTATTGCTTCTGCACACGTCTATCGAGAACGATGAATTGTTTTGTACTGAGAACGTCAGAGTCAATATATATTGATAGTGTAATATGAAGTATCAAGTTAATAAATATTGAGCTCTGTATCACTATAAATCACTATCACTATCAAATATTTATTTACTGTGTAACCCTTGCCATAGTTATCACACGATGTCTATTAACGTCGTGTGAAAAACTACTACAAGAAAATTTCTGTGCTGTGGCTACAGAGCTAATTTTTAGTATAAAGGCGGGATTGACAAGCAGGTTCTCAAATATTGAAAGAAGTGGAACATTTTCGTTATGCACATTCTTAGATCCCAGATACAAATTAACAGTATTTTCTTATGAAAATGAAATAAAAAATACGAAAAAGCGTATACAGGATATTTTAAGCACGATGATAGTGCAAACGGAGAGAGCGCAAGTACAAACATCCACCTCAGCGGCATCAGAGGTTCACAGTGATGTCGACAAACTTTCTCCTTTCGCCATTCTTGGTGAAATCGTGGGCAAAAAACAGAATATTGGGACTCCAGTCTCAATCATCAATCATATCATACGCCATCATCATATTGTTCCAGTAATGAAACTTGTGAGAATAATAACACACAGGACTCCGATATTGATTTCGGAATACTAAATTGAAATGTAACGGCGGGGCGGGACGTATACGTAAATGCGTATTTTATTTGACATGAGTAATTAAGTTGATTCTCGTGATTACTTTGCTTATTATTAATAAATTACATTTATACTTATTATTATTATTTTGAGTAAATATATTTGACCAACCAAATAACCAAGTCCAAATTTTATCTGATGAAGTCATTCATTCAGCACGACTCAATCCAATCTTGCGTGAAGCGTTTTTGAAAGCAGTTGGTGATAAATCTTAATTGTTTTTAAGTAAAACCTAATTTCTGTGTAATTAAAAATTTATAAAAATAAGTGAATGTTTCATTTTAGTACCTTAACAGTATCCTTAAAAACATCAATGAGGGCTTGGCAAACTTCAAGAATTATTTGAGATATTAATTGACTGGATATTTTAAATGTGTAATGTAAATTTCTGTAACTGTCTCCAGTTGCTAAATATCTCAGTGACACCGCGAGTCGAGTCTTAGCGGGTATGCTCTCTCTGAAGTCGGTATTTTGTTTTCTGTTTGCTGGAGATTTTCTGGAGTAAATATTCAAAATCGCTATCCGACATTCGAACGAAGTTTTGAAATTCCTTTGATTTTGAAGGTTCTTGAAGAAGCTCAGATAGCTGATTTTCCATAGTTTTCCTGTGAAAAGAAAATGTATATATTAATACAAAAAATTAAAAATTGGAACAATTAATTAATTAATTTATTTGTTTTGAACATAAACCCAACAGCAAAACAAAATAACATACAAAAGACACATTGTAACGAAGCGTTACATATTACCATCTCTTCTTCCCTTTCAGGCACAGCATCATCCTACATCTTTCAGCCATGTCCAACTTTCAAGACAGATCTCTCAACCCAAGTTAGGGTTGTCGTGCGCGTCTCGGAAGCCCTTTTATGTCTCCTCGACGTATCAAAGTAATGCGCGGAAACCTATCCAGGTTACCTGTACCTAGTCTAGTAATCGGCCTACGTCATGGCCTTTTTGTTCAGTGCCCAACATGTGTTTGTGAGGGGACGTTTTCTTGTATTTTAGAACTATGCTAGCCGTGTGTGAAAATAAAAGTGAAGAAATATTACTCAAGACTGTTTCATTCAAACGCCCCTTACAAATTTTAATTAAATTAAAATGGCCTATCCCGTAAAATTTTAATCGATTAATCGTTCTTCTATGCTCACTCAATCCGTGAATGGTAAAAAACATCCCATAGCGTACATGAGTAGATCTTTAACGGCAGCAGAGAAAAACTATAGCATTACGGAGCGTGAGACCTTAGCAGTTTTGATTGCGTTGGAACATTGGCGTTGTTATTTAGATAATGGCAAAACCTTTACTGTTTATACAGATCATAGTGCGTTGAAATGGTTCCTTTCTTTAGATAACCCTACAGGCAGATTAGCACGTTGGGGTGTTCGAATGTCCTCTTTTGATTTTGTAATTAAACATCGCCGAGGTGTAGATAATATTATTCCTGATGCGCTGTCACCAGCTGTGCCTGTTTCGTCTATTGTCACTGTCAAATCTATCGCGACAACTAGTGATGATTGGTATAAAAACATCTACAATAATTGTATTAATAGACCTGAGAATTTTCCGATTTTTTTTTAATTCTAAACAATGCGGGAGGATGAGTGTATTAATACATACCTTGTTCTATTTCTATGTATACTTAACATCCACCATCTTCTTTTTTGTCTTTTCTTTTTCACAACTTTAGTGCGGTATACACTGACATAATAACTATAAGCGCTTATTAAATAAATAGCAGCAGCTGCAATAACTTCTACGTCCTCCATATTGTTTCAATGCACAATGAAAACTGACAGTGCCCAACATGTGGGCATCTCCTCAAAACTCGTCTATATTGGCTATTTGCATTGGTTTCATTCAAACTTGCCGAACGTTTAAACATTAGCGTTTGCCTTGTGTCGATTTGCCTAGGCTCGCGTTGGTCTTAGCTCGGCCAACATGTATTGCAGGCTTTAGGTAAGTTAGTTGGGGGGTACTCCATAATTTTTTTACCTGAATTTTGATTTTTTCAGAATGCTTTTCAAAATCGTCAAGACTTATGACCATAATAAAGACAAATTGTTCGCTGTACCTTCCTTCGGGGAAGACAAAACTATATTAAAATGGCCACGGAAAAACGAGGCTAAACATGTTAAAACGAATCCACACCGGAAGCTGATTGGAAACTATTGAGATGTGTGGTAAAAAGACGAATTATTCCAAGTTACGAGACTGCTGAATACATATCAAAAGAAATGCTATATCATACAGACACTGAAGACGATACAAATACTTCTAAAAAGCCGATTTCTGAAAAACCTTTACGAGAATTAAATTTAAACATTCTCGCAAATGAAATTGTAAGTTATTTTTTGGTAGTTATCATCTTGACATCATTAAGTTGGTACCTCACAACGCGTTTATAAATATAGTTCTCGCTAGCGTCAGTCTACGCAAGCCTTATTATATTGTGAATATAATATATTTTTTCTAAGTGTCGTCCTTAATCATAGTTCCTAAAAATTCTTAGTTACATGGTTGCTTATTTTATAAATACTGAATAATAGAATTATTTTATATTAACGCAGCAATACGGCCAAAATAATATTTTGAACTATTTTTTTACAGGTGTATCCCGCTGCATCAGGATCCAATATTATTACTTCCGAAATGCCAGCTTGCACCCTCTGTTGATATGGACAACTTCTATGAATATCACATTCTCCAGGACAATCAAAGCACAACTAATCAACATCAGTGTTACACTAATATTGGACAAAATGTGGAAATTCAAAATGTTATATTATCTAATCAAACGCAGATCTTGAATGAGCTTACAAGAGTTAAACCCATTAATAGCCTCGATGATCTCCAACATATGGAAAATCAACTACGTGATGCTGAAAAGCGAAAATTTTATAAGGATTCGTATTCTGTATTTTGCACTCCTGGTAAAAAAGGAGAGATTTGCGCTTTTCAGCTGATTGACATTCTATTTACTCGCGAGTTTATAGTAGTGTTCTTGGTCGGGTTCTGTTAAGAGGGGCAGGTACAAAAATATCTATTAAAATCTTCCAAGAAGTCCTTGGTTTTTTTTTTAAATTGTCTACGACTGATCCAAGTTACACTGTTGACAAGAACAATGATTTCTTTAAAAACGCTTTAAAAAGAACACAGACTAAATTACTTAAGAGAGAACTTGCTCCAAAACAGCAAAATGAAACTATGAAGAAATGTAAACAGTCTGAAGATTTTGATAATAAAGGACATGAAAAATTTTTAACTACAGCAGTCATACACGAAAAGGCTAGTAATGAAGATGAATCTGTGATGTAAAACAAATTGATTTCAAACAAAAGCATAGCTGAAAACAATAAAAACGAGAAAAAACATGCTAATTACGACAACAAAAATCAAATTGATGAAAATGAAAAAGTTGAGATTTCAAAGGGCCAAGAACTTATGGAAATAAATGAAAATTAAGAACTGATTGATTTAATTGACTGATTATTCCACTCATGAATCTGAATAATTTTCTTCAAGACATAAGTTCTTCAAGACTTCAAGACGAAAGATGACTTAAACATTAACAAAATTAAATTAAATATGAGAGTTAAAAATAAGCGAAGACTTAAAGACAGGAAAATAGCAAAGTCGCGAAATGACATCATACAATCCTAATAAAATTTCAACGGTTGACTCACTTGTTTAAGATTTATGATATTAATTAGCAGTTGAAATCTGGTAAAGGTGTACTAAATTATTGGCATTAACATGAACTTATAGTTTATTTATGATTATAAAAAAGCCTTTTTAATCATAAGGTATACCTCTTTTTAGTTTAAAAGTTATGCACACTTAATTTTATGAGAATAAAAGTATATTTTATCAAATTTTGTTTGGATTTCCAATCTCGAAATTACAAACGGACATGATTGTGATCAAAGGGAACTAAATTTTCATAAATTTCGATTTATAACGAAAGCGGAATTGACGAATGTGTAGTAAATCCTCCAAGTACTCCCCATGCTGAAAATAATAATAATAAAGAATTGTAACAACCTGTATAACGATTTTCTTTGGTGGTACAAGCACCGTTTTCTTTTTAATGCATCCAATCTACATAATCCTCAAGTTTGGTCTGTCTAGCAAATGTGGAACATAATGGTAATAATTTTGAAATAATAAAAATGGGAAAAAACTCCTTAGCGACGTCAATAACACCGACGAGTAATCAGTTAGGATGGATAAGAAAGAAAACCTTTTTTAAAAATATAATGAGCTGAGCTAACACATCTAGAGCTGGATCTAGAAATATTCTTTGCGTCTGCTTTAACTGCCTCACGCAAAATCTGTAGCTACGAATGTCTGCACGCCAGCATACGCCTAGCCTAATAATGCAGACATTGGTACATTTTCTAGTCTTTATGGCGGCTTTTCGGTTAAGAAGGCTCTCGTCTCGAGCGTACACACTCGTTCTGACAGTTGAACAGAAGACTCCCGCGACAATGGACATAGAAACTGGTGCTGCCGTTTGCCTCTGTGCCGTGATCTATTATAATTTTTTACTCATTTAACACAAAAAGAAAATTCTTAGACCATGGAGAAAAAGAAGATGGTGGATGAAACACGTATTCTCATAAACACGGTCAGCGGGCAACTAAATCAACGAGTGTGTACACGCTCGCTCTCGTTTTTCCCACGAAAGCCAACGAGACCCTTTGACTCGGGCGCAAAAACCGACAAGCGACCGAGACTCATTGAAACGAGAGCACCATGTACATACTCGCTCTCGGCCTGTCTCGGGGTGTTTCGGCGAGTGTAGCCGCCATTAATTTAAATTTCAAAGATTACATTGAAAATGGATTCAATTGTAAATTGGGAAAATGGACCATTAATCTTCATATATAACAATTTTGTGTCACGTTGTTTGTGTCAGGGATAGTGTTATCTGTAGCAACACTATTCCCGGCGTGTGAACGCCATACAATGTCAAGCCTCGATTATGCATGTAAAGTCAAAGTATATCATATCGCCCAAATCTAATAAAACAGTTATTAAAATATCGACGTGTATTACTTATTAAAACAGTTTGCCCGCGATGAACTAAACTACTGAACCGATTTTGAGAATTCATTCACCTATAGAAAGCTATAGGTATTTATCAGCCAGATATTTTATAGTTACGCGGACGAATTCGCGTGCAACAGCTAGTTTTACATAAATATCTATTGATTGAATTTCCAAAATCATAATTTTAACGGGAATATGTCACATTTCCAATTCCATTACAAATTCCTATTTACATAATTATGTATATTATGTGATTTATTGTACAAAAACTTAACGATTCATTAAACAAAATATACAATATAAACCAATAATTCATTGTGCCTTTCACAGGGATTAAATGACGAAAAATATACTTATTTACATAAAACACATATATAACTTTAAAAAAAACAACACGTAAATAAATAATATACATGATAAAAATGTGTAAATATATATTTAAATAATTAATCTAAACATAAAAAGTCTTACATAAGTTTCCAAGTAGAACCTATTATAAATAATTATGCACATGACGCTGTTTTTTTTTCATTTCTTTTTCTAATTCACATATTGACATTATGAAAGCGTATAAAATGTCATACTATATGTTGAATTATACATATGAATAATAGAAGGCATTTTAAACAAACATACAGTTGGGTTGGTCCATGAGTCGCGCGTTCAGTCGTCGCTAATTCTGCGTTTCTTCTTCGTTTTTTTCTTTTCCATTGCTTCCAGTCTCATATCTTCCAAGTCTTCCATTATACCTAGAAATTTACACATTTTTTTAAAAATATAAACGTCTGAAAAACACCAAGTCAATGCCAATGTCTGTTATAGGCACTACAGAAGGTAGAACAAAGCAACGAATCAAAGAATTCAAAGAAATCGTGTCTAATATACTAAAATATGTCTTAGATGTATCGGTACATAAGAATAAATAATAAATATCTTAACACAATCCACACAGCACCATCTAGTTCCAAATTAAGCAACTATAGGCTTGTATTGTGAATACAAAACAGTTGATATATCAAACATTTATTATAAAATAGCTGGCGCCCGCGACTTCGTCCGCGTTGGAAAAGAAAAAAGTAGCCTATCCTGTGTCCTGTACGTCTAAATGTTTCGTTTAAGAGTTATGGAGGAACATACATACATACAGAAAAAAAATTCTAAAAATCGTCAATTTAGTTTCAGTATTGATGTATAGAGCCTATAAACACGATATCTCTGAAAACAAAGTAACTTACTCCATGACCAACCCTTACAGATTTATTATTTAGTATATTGATACAAACATCCATGACTCGGGTACAAAGGTAAATGTTAACACATAAACATTTACCCCTAGCGAGATTCGAACGTGCGACCGTTTCGTTAACAGCTAGGCTTACTAACCACTAGGAAAGGTTACAGAAATAAATTAGTTTCTGATGAGAACGAGCAAAAGACGATGGTGGGATTATAATATGAGCTGAAATATTCGAATACGATACAAACCTATCTTTTTACTGATGAACTCTTCTCGCTGCTGGCGTGCGAAGCTCGACTCCATAGTAGGATCATCGTTATCGTCCATGTGTTTATACCTGGAAAATATACATTCAATAATTAAAAACTATCAAAATATTAACAGGAATGATGTGCACATAATATAATAAATATTATTTATTAGTATAAAATATTCTGTAATAATTAATTTCAAAATTACAAAAAATTTGAATGTTAATTGTATTTAGTCAAATAATAGCTACAAAAATTTTATAGGAGAAAACAAAGATCCAAAGAAATTGTTTTTAAGGTAAAAATTATCATGTGTAAACATTTATTCCTTTTTTGAGAAACAATAAAATTTTAAGTTTAAGTCTTAATTAGTGAGAATGAATAGTTTTAAAATTTAAATTGCATAAATATAAAGTGATTTTTATAAGCCTCTGTGTCAAGTCTCTTTACGATTAGACCTAATAATGTACTTCAGTAGTAATTAGGAACATTTGAACTCGGTTTACTAAAAATTGGAATTAAGCGACTTATCACCTTCATCCACTCACGTCTTCATTTATACTCACTTAGATCTGTCGTAACCAAATATTTCTTTAATGTGTTTCGAATAGTCCATATTCTCATCGCCGTCATCTATGAAGTCGTCCATCTCGGAGTCATATTCAGAGTCTGATGGCACCACACGACCTGTTCAAAATGTCATCTAACTTAAGAGCGGAACTTTACTTTAACCAACGGGTGCCACTTAACAATTCCATACTATGTAATTCCATCATTACTCGTCAACTTAGTGCCCGTAGCCACACATAAAAAAATATGACATGACTGCGATGTAATATGAAGGTTTGGATGGAAACAAATAACTCAATTTAATTTCATATTATGATTAATTTTTAAAATTTCTGACAATTTTACTGGTTGAATTATTGTAATTACCGACTAAAAGCCAAAAATGTTATCCTTGAAAACATTCTAGCTATAATGTATATTTAAAATTGGGAGTGATTAGTTACCATCTGTAAAGGTTTTACTAAAATATTGAAGTTGGTTTAAAAAAAAACTAGCATAGCATAAGAGACCGTGGCCTAAGAATTAAGTGAGAAAAAGTTATATATGTTTTCCAACTTACGTTTCTGCATTCTCTTGACATCCTCTGAATTCAATTTCCTAGAGGCTCCCGTTAACTGTCCCTGAGGCCCTCGGGCTCCATTCCCTACTATGGGCTTCTGACCCGTTTTGAACACAGAGTTAATGTGCTTATCAAAATCAAAACTATTCGAAGCAGAAGGTTTACTGACGCCAGGTTTCCTGTCCTCAGGTTTCCTTGTCGTGTCTTTATTACTTGCTTGCACCCCATTAGGTCTTTTACCTTGTGCTGGCAAATCTTTAGCACTATTATTTTGAGGCACTTTCGCTATTTTTGGCACTGATTTTCCCGAAACACTACTGTGACCGTTCATCTTGCTCTCGCCATTTTTATGCGGATAAACAACTTTTTTGTCATTCGAGTTTGCGTCTATCCTGTACGTGTTTTGACTTTTGAGATCTATATTTTTCTTTACTTCTTGCTTTAAATTTTGTTCCTTAGAGGTCGGCTTCATCTTTTCCGTCGATCTATTTGGCAAAGATTGTAGTTTTAACTTTGTTTTTTCTAATTTGTCTCGGTCCTTGTTGAGTCTTTCAATGTCCCTATCTATTCTTTCCCTTTCTGCCTTCAACAAGTTCAGTCTCTCTTTGTCTATTCTCTCTCTCTCCTTCTCTAGCCTTAGTTTTTCTCTTTCCATTTGCAACTTATCAATCTTCTCACGCTCACTTCTTTCTCTATCCCTATCCAAGGGTTTCGGACTGTTGTTTCTACTTGATGAAAGTTTATCACTTAGTTTTGGAATGCGATTAAACCCGCTTCCTTCTGGCTTTTCCACTCTTTCTGGGGGTTTTTCTACTCTTTCTGGGGGCTTGTCTGTAATAAAAATTTAACTAATTACAATTACGATCTTAATTTAATTTAATTAAGCTTTAATTAAGCCTAAATTCAATAATTAATACTAATAATATATTATTATAAATGCAACACTTTTGTATGTTTGAATATTTGTTACTCAATCACGCAAAAACGGCTGAATGCTTTCGATTTTTAGAAGACACCTTTTTATAATATATAATGATTATAATTGCTAAATTTAATTAAATCTATTCATTTGTAAGTATCGAGTTAGAGCAAACTTTACCAATACCTTTACCTCTGCGGCGTTCTCCTTTCTCTGCTTCCAATCGTTCTTGCCTGCGCTGGCGACGAGCTAATTCCTCTTCATATTCCTTTTTTTGTTTTTTCGTCATCAATCTTAAACCAAAATTAATATGTTGATATTCAGTTCCATAATCCATAACCATAAGCAGTTATATTTTTTGTTTATTGCAACTTGATTGCAACAATATTATGGTCCCCTCTCCTCGTGTACACTCATGTATATGCGATAGATGTCGCCACTGTGTGTCGAAAAATTGCTTACTAACCCGCTTTAATACACAAGAAGAATTGTGAAGTGGTCTACCATCATAAATCGCACCTGTGCTATCCAAGTCCGCACTGTGAATGTATGGGATTGGGTTATTGTGAGACCCGACTGTCATCATCACCTTCGAGAGACAGCTGGAGCTAAAGACTCCCTTATCCTATTTACTATTCCAGGGTGGTCCTTCAACGTCTTCTTCGCATCCGCACCACAATATAATATTTTATGTAATTTTGTACAATAATATGTAATGTAAAAGAATTTTTAAAATCGGTCCATTAGTTTTTGAGTTTTTTCATTACAAACAAAACTAATTATAGCAATAATATACATTTCATTACAAGTAGGTATTTATAACTAACCTCTCTGGTTCAGATTCCGTTTGCGCTTTCTTTGGGACTCCATCGAGAGGTTCACACTTCTTCTGTTCGGCCAACTTGAGCAACTGATTGAAGTCCATCGGTGGAGGAAGTTGTTTTCGTATCTTGGGTTTCTCAGGCTTCTCATCCTTTCTCTTTTCAGGTTCATACTTCGATGGAGGACTCAAGTCCCGGTCCACAGTTTCTGTTAAGGAACCAATAACATGAAATGAAATTACATTGAGGAATTAAATTACTTTCAAGGAAATGTTTCATGTTTTGTAGCATGAGAAACTTGAATGTCAGGCTGGTTTTCGTGTCACGCTGACCGTCAGCGCTGACAGGCCAATATGTATTGGTGCTATGAATAGTTTTAGTACGCCGACCGCCGTTCACTCGCCTCGGCTTCAGTGAGCGTTTTCGTGTCGCACTGACCGCACGTGCCGACGAATACAATCATAAAACGCTAAGAGCCTGTCCAGATGAGGCGTTTTACGCGCGAGGGCATACGCGCGTACACACTCGCGGGTTCCCAAGATACTGGAGCTTCATAAATAGCCCAGATGCTGACGCGCGTTTCCTTACTCGCGCGTAAAACGCGTGCAATGAGCGGAACTATCGACTCACAAGTTTTCCCGCGAGCGACGCGCGTGTCGACATACTCGGGCGCCATTGCTGCGTCCACTCGTCCAGTACTACGCGCGTGTCGATGGCGAGGGGACGTATTTGAAATGGAGCGTGATAATTTCTTCTGCAGAAATCTTCTTGAATGATTTCTAGTAAATCTAGAGTCAAATCTTCTTGAATAATTCCTAGTAAATCATTGAACGATGTTACTGACATCCGAAAGTAGTTGAAAAACTTTTCACTGTGTTCTCTGAGCTTTGGGTATAATGTTATAAACATATTATACGTCATTCGGCCACGTAGAATTGGATGCACGTTAAAACGTCGACTTTCTCTTCGTTTACGACCTGTCATGGACAGGTACATGTTTATAACTGGCAGGGAATCTCGAATCCCTCCCAACGTAGAAAAGCGCGTATAAAGCGGTATCTGGATGCAATATAAATTGTAACGCGCGTATGCCCTCGCGCGTAAAACGCCTCATCTGGACAGATTATAACCCAAAAAGTCACTTGTATTACCTCCATTTTCTTTCCTTCGTTTTCTTTTGTGAGGCACTGGATCATCCTCGTGCTGTAATGCATGTTTCACCCTTTCTCTGGTACCATTTAGATCTTTCTTCACTTGTTTAGCTAAAAACGAATGAATGTTTTTATATTTTATTCAATAACACATACATTATCATACCTATTAAGTTTTCATAAATTTACATCCAAGTCAAAAGACTTTGTTTACAAAAGAAAGTAAAAACTGAATGAGTTTGAAGGCGCTTGAGAGCGCCATCTACCGAAACAAGAGCAAGCTTTCCAAGAGGAACATTTTACCACTACTAAGACATTTATCAGACATTTTATCTAGTCTAAGCGCCTCTTTCACCAACTACAAGTAAAGTGTTGATTAGTTACTTTTAGAAATAATTTTCTGTTTTATTGAATTATGCACTCGGTTTACTGAATCATTCGATAGGCGATTTATTTTTATTATTTTCTATTGGTGAAAGAGGTGCTAAGATTAATAAGTAATTTTACTTTAACCTAAACTTCTAAGTGCAATTAATTATGTCTAAGAATAGCGTCCAATGACCTTTCTTAGTGTCTTTCAAAAAACTAGAATGGGTGACAGAATTTTATTTGGTTTTCACATATGAAAAAAGGAAAAGGATAAATAAATTTGCACCCCAGGCAAAGCCAGGAGTGGATATCTAGTTATTAATAATTTAGAGAATGTTATTCGATTAATGACTAGTAATTCAATAGTAACTTAAGTCACTGTTGTTTTTGGTTAATTGCCCAATTGTATGAAGAAATATTGGGTTGCTCATTGCCCTCATATCCATGTGTAACGATGACCAACCACAACAAGGCCACCACTGACTTGTCTATAAGTTAATAAAAGCAAGTACACAAGTAAACAGATAAGAAGTAACAAAAATACTAAAATTTAAGTGAGTAAAATTGATTGAATACTAACATGACACAAAGTATTTATTACATTCACCTTTGCAAAAGGTGATGCCTTAAAAGTATCAATTCCTTTTTTCAATTCATTTATTACTTTTTTGAAATTAATGTTGCCAGAGAAGCTGATGGTCCTCCACAGATGCTGCAAGTGTGCTGCCGACCATAGTAACATTAAGTGTAAGTTACTAATGGATAGGTAAATGAGCTGGCATCCCTTACTCACCAAAACACAACAGCACACATGCTGCCCAAATGACCGTTTTAAAATGCAGTGTGCCCTGCCACTACCTTCAGGTCCAGACCAGAGCCAACCATAAAATGTAACCATGAAAAGTTAATTTCCAATTGTTACCCTGACAGGAATCAAACCTGGCAAGCACCTTAACCACTCATTCAACAGACTCATCAAATGAAATCTATAAATGTGCAGTCTATAATCCAATCTGTCAACAGTACTTCAAAAATAGTGGCTATAAATTTTACCAAATCTCACTTACTTGCCACAGGGAACTTTGGTTCGTCTGGTATCTTACTATATTTTTGCATCATTTTCTCATATATAGCAGCAGCTTCCTGTGACTCGTAACCATAGTCGTCCTGATCAGGCTGGTCGGGACCTTCTCGAGTGACGGCTGTGTTATCTCTGTCAACTGCATCTTCTATCACAGATTTGTTGGCCGATTTTATCACTTTCAATGTCTTCTGAATTTTCCTTAAAGCTTTCGGGTCACGCATAGCAAGCAATTCTTCACGCTTCCTCTGGGCCTCCAATTTCTTTTGTCTCTCCTCTTCATCTTTCTTTGCCAAAAACTTTTGTATGTTGGCCGAAAGTCGATCTTTCTGCTTTTGTTCCTTTTTCGGAGGATCAAATCGAGCTTTATAATAACTACTAGCCTGAAACAATTGTTGTAATTATTATTGTCAGAACAATTTTAAACATTCCAAGGTAAAACTTAATGAACTTCCCAATCATGTTCATGTTGTAAAATAAGACGATTGGGAAAAATTATTTATTATAACCTATAAAATTAATATACCGTTGTTAATTATCTAAAATCAAAATAATAATAATCTACCGTTCCAAAAGCAAAGTGAGAAATAATTTGAATAGCACAGCAAAACACTTACTGATGATTTTTGTTGTTGATTTCGCTGCGCAGCTAATAAAGTTTCACGAAACTCCATTTTGATAGCAAATACAATATACAGACAGAAATTAATATTAAAGTAAAAACATTTTGCTATTTTCATAAATGAAGCATGATATTTACAAAAATACGTGTCAGTTTCAACTCTGAAACACAATCCCAGCCATTTTCTCGAAAGGTACTAAACCATAGACTAGACTAGACTAGACATATCATATTATATTACATAGACTAGCTAGACATAAAATTATGTATTTACATATAGCATAGAGTAAAGTAATAGGTCCTATAATAAAATTAACGGAGAAAGGCAAGATATAATATATGTATAAGATTATAAAATAGCCGAAACGGGCAAAACTTTACATCCAATTTTGCGACCGCAATCGGACGCGACACACGGCAAAAAACCGAATCAGTGGCAATGGCAATAGCATTTTAATAGATGCGTTCACATGAGCGCAGATCCAGTTTTTTAAAGAATGTAGCAAGTCGGGTGGCGGGTTCACGTCCATCGCTTCCAAATGGTCCAATCCAATCCGACGATAGGATAGGAGTAGTATTCTGTGGTAGTGAGAGGCTGAACGCTTTCCTGCAAAAAACCGTATTGCATAAATGTATATTCACACGGTACACGCAACAGAGAATTCGGTTCTGTCGTATGCGGTAAAAATCGGATCCGGCAAAACGTGTCTCCGTGTTTACATAGCGTTAGGTTGTCACCGGGTTGTCACATTTTACATACATTCCTAGTTTATTCGTTATATTTGGAGGCCAACATTCAAGGAAAGGACAACTTTATTTCCTCAGAATATTATAAGCCACTTATCTTGAGAACTTCAAAAACATACTGAAAATATACTGACTTCACTTTGTAAAAAAATACCTCCATTTGTTGTTATTTCAAATCTTGTTCTATTTTTTTTATATCTTTTTTATTCTTATAAATACCTATTTAAAATTCAAAAAAACGATGACACACCATCCTTGAACTCGGCTCTAGTATGAGTTTATAATGAGCGCACTCGCTAGCGAGAAAAGGTTAGCGCTAGCAGAAACTAATCGAGTAAAAACACTGGAGAAAAACCGGTTTAAGCCGGTGATCGTATTACATTTAAAGTCTCTGTAAAATTTGTGTTTTTATTAAAATTTGTAATGAATAAAAATATCTAAGAAACATTACACAAAGAAAAGATTCATTTAACAATATTTTTTTATTATTTAACTCAGTACAGTTATTATAATATAAATATATATAATACATTTATATAATATTAATTTAGAGTACTCTTCTGGACTGAAATGACTGTTCTGTCTGACACTGACTAGTGACTGACAACTAGAGCTTGACATGACAGATTGCTCGACTAAACTCCTGTCTTTGTCTCATTCTTTTTTGGTCGTGTAACTTTTGTGAACATTACCTAAAAATGGTGGGTTTCTAGTTTTATATATAAATAATCTGCGAAAACTAATTAAATCTTACATTGTTTAGTTAAACACGCCTAATATATTTTTAAGAAGAGTGATGATGATTTCGATTCCATGTTTATTTCATACAAATTCTGTTTTTATTTATTATAACCTAAATTCGTCTTGCAGGCTACCTCTAAGAAGAAGACTAGAAAGTTAAGAGGACATGTAAGCCATGGCCATGGCCGTATCGGTAAGTTATTTATTGAATCGATTTATTCAATTTCGTTTTTAAAAAAGTACATTTTACCGAAGATTTGTCTGTTTTTGTCAGGGAAACACCGTAAACATCCTGGAGGTCGCGGTAACGCTGGTGGTGAACATCATCACAGAATCAATATGGACAAATACCACCCCGGTTATTTTGGCAAGGTAATGTTTGTTTCTGACTAAAACACATTTAAGTATAACAACATGTTCGGAACATTATAAAACTTTATATCAGGAACTAGCTGTGTGTCCCGCGGTTTCATTAGTCTAACATTCTTAAAGAATCTATCAAATGCAAAAAGGTTTTTGTAATCTGACTGCTAGTTCCACCACAGTTTAACGCATTCAAAAAAAACCTTCAGCTTTTTTTGTCAAATATTTTTATTCCAGTTAATTGAAATTTTGTTATTAATCGAATGACATGTTAATATAAGTTAATAATTGTAATTCTAGTTGGGTATGAGGAACTACCATCTAAGAAAGAACAAGAACTTCTGTCCCGTTCTTAATTTGGACAGATTGTGGACATTAGTGTCTGAGCAAAGCAGACTGAAGTACGCCACTGCTACTGATGGAAAAGTCCCAGTCATTAACATTGTTAAGGCTGTAAGTATTATAATAACTATACTACTTTTTTTAGAAGACATTAGGTACATGTAAAACCTAGTTATTTGAATTAACTTATTTTATGAATTTTTAACTTTTTATTTATGAATATCCAAATGTGTAATGGAGTCAGTTATAGCTATTTATGGATAACTAGCTGCCCGCGAATTCGTCCGCTTTCTCTATATAGCCTATAGCCTTCCTCGATAAATGGACTATCCAACACAAAAATAATTTTTCAACTCGAAGCAGTAGTGCCCGAGATTAGTGTGTACAAACAAACTTCAGCTTTTATATATTGGTATAGTTTCTTCATTTTATTGTCTATTTTTGTTAAGATATATGATTGTTTTGAATTAGAGACTTAAAAAATAGATATGTCAAAAATTATTTGACTGAATATCTGAATAAAATGTTCTGTCTTTTTATTTGCAAACCACTTATCTTTTAAATGTATTTAAATGTATAACATTTATGTGTAACATATTTAGCAAATAAATGATTTTGAATCTTTTAGGATTTACAGGAAAAATTTTAAAGTTACATCTAGTAAATTAGTTACCATTGGTCTTTTGCGGAATAAGCTCGCAATTTTGTATACAAGCTTGTTTATTTCTATAAAAAGATTTATTTTATGTTAAAATCGTCAGACAGGCTGACAGTCTGTAACACAAGTAACGCCATAGGTGCTGGTAGTTTACTGACGATCATAGAAGGATTAAGAATAAGCTACAAAGAAGGGATGGGGTAATGGGCTCTGGCATCCTTTACTCATGAATATGCTGTTATTTGACAGTTGTATTCTGTAAGGGGGTGGTTACTGCAGCCAAACTGTCTTAATAAATGTGAAACACAGTGTGCCTTCCACTACTTAGTTTATCCTTACATATTGTAAAACAAAGTCATCTGGCTGTCTGTTCACGATGAACTCAAAAACTGCTGCATTTTCATGCTGTTTTCACCAATGGATAGAGTGGTTCTCGAGGATGGGTTTAGTATAAAATTTTCAGTTACGCAGGCGAAGTCGCGGGCAGCAGCTGGTATATTATAAATGTAAGTACATATCTCATGATTAATTTAATTACTTATTGTTTTAATAATTATTTTCAGGGTTACTACAAATTGCTTGGAAAAGGCAATCTACCGAAGCAACCTGTTATTGTAAAAGCTAAATTCTTCTCAAAAACGGCTGAGAAGAAAATAAAGGATGTCGGTGGTGTATGCGTTCTATCAGCGTAATTTAAGTATAATAAAACTTTAAAAAAATGTGAATGATTTTCATTTTAGAACTCGTGAAGTGTAGCTATTAATTACATTTTAAGGCAAAGTTTCATGATTATTTTACTGATTTTGATTCGTTTTTTTAAAGTTGACAATCTAGCACCACTTACCTGTAGCAATCTATACCACTGGACAGGCTGCTGTCAAATTATTTTTATGCCTATTTGAAAAACGCCATTTTGGCATTGTAGGCTATGGAGCGAGTCCATGGAACTAAAATTAGTCATGCGATAATCAAAATTGTCCATGGAACATTTACAGAATACACATTTTCTCATGTTTCACATCTATGGAATAAAAATACGCATTCAGTTCTGGGTACTATCGAGGGTGGTGTTTCAAAATGGTACATGAAATGATCTGTCATCATTTGTATGGCCACAGCCTGTCTCCAGTCCAGTGGTATAACAGAACAGGTCAGTGGATAGCAATAAGCACACCATGTTTTTATTTTACGGTTCTCTTTAAGCCACGTTTACATGGTCAGAGTACACTCGGACCGAGTGCACTCATATGAGTGTAAATGGATATCGGTTTACACATCCGAGGTACTATCATCATAAGTATCATTCTAGCTAGATCTTAAACTCAACATAGCACGGACGGATCTGTTACTACAAGGTGTCAAGTTGTTGCAGATTATTAATAAAAGAATAGAATAGAAAACATTTATTTGCATACACATGACACACACGAATACATCTAAAGATAACAAATAAAATACATACCTACATTTTTTACATTTAAATGAGAATATATGCTTAAATAAAATCCCTATGAGTGTGCGTCATGGCATCAAAAAGGTATCTGGCTCAGCATAAGCTGATGCAAAGCACAGCGCTGATTTTACGCCAGTCCTACTTGAAACTTCACGCCGGTGGAATGTGCGTCATTATAACAGTATTGTTGCAGGAATTTACTACATTCTATAAGTAACAGAACACTACCCCTTATTAAGTCTTCCCCAGTTATCGCTCATACATGCCACAAAATCAAATCAAATACTTGGCTCAAGACTTCATTCACTTTTTTGTTTCTCAATCAGTAAAGCAGTGTATTTATTTTTGAAAGCAAATTTAGACTTTAGATCACGAAGGGGAGGAGGAATATTATTCCAACACTTAGAAGCCAAGTATCGGAAGCTACCACTGAAAGCTGCTGTCAAGCAAAAAAGTAAATGGAAAATTTGGACCCGTAAATGGATTTTAAGGCGTAAAGAACAGGGTCCACTTTTTTTACATGAGATGCTCGTTATTTGTCGCCATTTTGGACAACTACTCGTATCCGAGCTGGTTGGCACGATTAGGACGCCGTCCTGGTCTACTCGAATCGGACGACGTCGTCCAAGTGAGCTCGTAATAACGGTTACCATTATACGAGTAGCATCCGAGTGTACTCGGACCGTGTAAACGTGGCATTAGAGGGTTATCAATACTAATAAATCTGTAACTGTAGGTATTGTATGTATGTATGTTCCTCCATAACTTAAAAGAATTAACTCATTTTAAAGAAACTTCGTAGATAAACATTTAGACATATGGGACACAGGATAGGCTACTTTTTTCTTTTTCAACATGGACGAAGTCGCAGGCACCAGCTAGTAATTCAATAAAACTGAACATAGGGCCAAAAGTTAATATGAATAGAGAGCCATTATTTATTAAAGAACCTTTATCACTTTTCGACGATCAGGTTCTCTCCTTCTGTGCGTGTGTATGTCACTGAACTCCTATTACTCCTAAACGTCTGGACAGATTTTAATTGTCTTCACTTATGGATAGAGGGATAATCAGGCATGGCTTGTATGTAAATAACTTTTAGTAAAGTAGGTATTTAATCTCTTTACACGATCTTTGTAAATAATAACGACTGTTTTCAATTTCTCATTTCATTTAATTCAAGTTTCATAAACCTTTCCAAGCCGTTTGCTTAGTTATACATTTAAAAGCACTTAAATTAATATGGCAATTATTGTATAATGTTAGGTAGATAACTTTAAATTAAGTAGGTAAGTATATAAGTACCAGGTAAAAAATAAAATTATAAATAGGTATATTTTTTTTTATTATACACTGGCCTCGTATTTATTTTTTCTGAAAAATGTCTAGTAAACATTGAGTAAACAAATAAATTGTTCTGTCACAAGATGATCCTCTAATCTTTGTTTCAAGTAACACAAGAGGGGTGGTATATTTTTATAACATAATGCACTTTTTGTATTAACAAGTACCAATCTCAGACAATATAAACAAAAAGCCTTTGCCCGGAACTAAGTGCGCCTTTAAAATTTAATAAAATAGTTAACAATTATGTCCATAAATATCATTCAACCAGTTACGTATGAATTTTCAGATCTCTTACTAGACTATAAACTGTCTTTCCATAATATAATCACACAATAATAATAACTGTCTATACTCTATAAGTCTATACCCATTAGAACCCCAACTGGCCGACGCGCCCCCCCTATACGTTACGTAACAACCAAGTGACCATTTACTAGGGTCGGCGGACTAAAGCACAAGTAAAAAAAAAGGGAATATTTTTTATGTGTGCAGAGTAATGCTTGTGTCACTGATAAATCTGCCAAAACAAGCTTACGATTCATAAAACAAGAAAAGAAAGTTAGACGAAACCTTGGTAAGTCTAAGGTAAATCGATTCCAGACAGGAAAATGATCGAATTAAGTAGATCATTGTACGATGAAATGTAAAGAACGTATTTTACTAAATGATAGACAATATTTAATGAATATTGGTGTTTAGGTTCACAACACAATCAGCATACATGGCCTCATTGATGAAATTGAAGATAAAGCTACAATGAGATTGCGTACCTCAGATCCTGATAAACAATTTAGAACAAAAACTTACAAATATACTGTAGTTATTCATGGAAAACGTGAGCTGTCGAGGATGTCTGTTAAAGCTGAGAACTTCATAAATACAGTCGCATTAAAAAAAAGAGCTTCGACTGGTGGTACACAAACAAACGATATGCGTGGAATAAACTTTGTACCAAAACCAACGAACTTTTACAACATAAAATATTAGATTCTACTCGTGAAGAAATTAAATTAAATGACAGGATAAGAAACTATCCTGTCATTTCCATCCTACGAAAGTCACTACACCAGAAAAAGTACATCAAAAAGATTTTTGCCATTTCATTTATCCATACAAGCAATGTAGGTTAACTTGTACCGCGAAGGACGTGAAAATCCACCCTCTATAAAAGTTTATAGGCAGGAATTTCATAAATTAAACTTATCCTTTGAAAAGCCCAGAGTCGACACATGCTTCACTAGTAACAAATTCCGAATGACTATACAGTGCACTCAAGACGAACAAGTGAAAGCTATAACTATTAGTGAACATGAACACCACAAGGTGTTCGGAGATCAGGCCTATTCTGAAAAGGCTTTAGATACTTCTATGTGTAAAGATGATGATAATATAACTGTCTACACTTTTGACTTACAACAGTGTTTACCAACGCCAGCATTAACTTCTTCAGTTATTTTTTACAAACGTCAGTTGTGGACTTACAACTTAACAGTACATAACAACAAGACAGGCAGAGCCGTTTGCTACATCTGGTATGAAACAGTTGCAGCACTAGGTGCAAATCAAATCGCATCCTGTCTTTTTAAACATTTTGCAGACGTAGGGGAGTGGGTGAATGGAGAACGCGGGGAAATCCCGAACGCAGTAAAAGACTGATAGGATTAGCAATGAAAATACTATTTTTGCAATGAGAAATACGTTAGCCCTCCCACGAAAGATTTGATTATGTGTTGTGAATACCAATAATGGGCACACGACAAATGTACCGACCAAGCTTCAACAGCAGCGGACTATCGATGTGATTTTTGTCGTTAAAAAAGTTAATTATATTAGTTCGTAATTACCCCACTCAGTGTTCAGATTTACTCGTCGCGTGGTTTTTTTTTTCTTAGATGATTTTTTTTGTTTCTAATAATATAATAATGTTGAACTAAATTTAAGAAAATAGGATAAATGGAAATTCCGAACGCGGAAAACGTACTTATGCGGCGGGGCTAAAGCTCTTTTAGAGAATTTAGTTCCCTACAACTTGACCTCCTCATGAGCTCTGTACGATATTTTGTCACTGAGTGAGTTATCGTCGATCAAAGCAAAAGTCATTTTTGGCTTTGATAATTGATTACTCGGGCAATAATGGTCGTACAGAAAATTAAAGTAGAGTTTTGTAAACAGCAAGACATTCCCTACAAGATGCTTAAATCGGATTTTGATAAAAAAATAATAATTTCAAACTGATAATGTTGACCGAAAAAAAAGTAAACTGCAAATTTAAGGATATTTGGATAACTTGCAATAACTTTGCAAATATTGCAGATACGAAAAATATTTCCTATAGCTTTTCAACCTCAATGTGTCCTGAAAAAACCTTGAAATTTTCAAGGTGCTGCGGTTTATTTTTCTTAGTGTCCGGAATGTTTAAAGTTATCGTTTTTGCTGAAAATCAAGATAATGGGCAATTTTTAATTTTTTTCCCATAATCAAAAATTGTAAATGAACCATTTAATAAAAAATATTTAAATTAATATGTTATAAATTAGTCTTCTCCCGCTATTATCAAAGGTTTTTGAAAAAAATATTTCTCAGAAGATCGTAATCTTACCTATACTGGAGAATGACCTAATAATCCCAGATCACCAGTTTGGGTTTCGTGAGGGCCACTCAACTGTAGAGCAGGTACACCGGGTCGTGCACAAAATAAGGTAGTCACTTGAAAAGAAAGAATACTGCTGTGTTGCCTTCTTAGAGATTCAGCAGGCGTTTGATAAGATCTGGCACAAAGGATTATTATACAAGCTTAAAGTAGTGTTACCCAACTCCTTCTACATGATCCTTAGGTCATATCTACATGAAAGAAAATTTCAAGTGAAATATGAAGAAGAAACATCCAAGTTATTATATGACATAAAGGCCTCAGTACCACAGGGATTGGTTCTTCGGATCGGTTATACAATATATACTGCAAATCTTCCTGTTACTGATGAAGTAGAGACAGCAACATATGCAGATGACACTGCATGTCTGGCTAGTGAACAGATCCAATCAAGGCATCCCAAAAGTTACAAGATCAACTAAATAAGGTCGATGTATGGCTACGAAAAAGGAGGATCAAATCTAGCACCACCAAGTCCACACAAATTACTTTTACGCTTCGGAATGAAGAATGTGCATCTGTAAATCTGGGAGGTGAAACATTGCCAAAAAGTGACTGTGTCAAATATCTCGGCGTGTTCCTGGATAAAAGATTAACATGGGCAAACCACATAAAGACAAAGAAGAGTGAATCCAGCTTGAGATTCAAAAGCCTATATTGGCTTATAGGACGAAGATTGCCATTATCACTCCACAATAAGATACTGGTATATAAAGTGATAATTAGGCCAATCTGGACTTATGTTATTTAACTTTGGGGCTCTGCCAGTAAGTCCAATGTGGAAATATTACAAAGATTCCAGAACATCACCTTGAGATCCTTGTCTGGCGCTCCCTGGTTTGCTAAAAACACCGAAATACACGAACACCTCGGTATAGAAACAATTAAAGAATCGATCAATGCAGTGTTAGATATATAAACAGATTGAAAAAACACAGTAACCAATTGGCCAAAAACCTCCTGGACAGAGATGGAGATGTAAATCGACTAAAGAGATGGCAAATATTTTTCTGGGACCATCGAAGTTAACCTTGGGGTGATGTTCGCAGGAACATCATCTATAATTTAAACAAAATAATACCACATCAGATTACGGCTCTGGAGGCCGATTGCTGATATATTTGGAAAAAAATAATAATATGTAATTTGATCGATCCTAATTTAAATATTTTTACATGAACATTTTCTATGCGCACAATATATAACGAGTAATATGGAGTAATGCCAATCTTAAAGTGCCTAAACCATTAACATCAGAGAATAATGGGTGGATTAATATCATATTCAAAATATATTAATATATATTTTGAAATATTTAAATGCTCTTAACACAGAGTTACAAGGAAATGGAAAATTAATATGAAAAAAATCTTTGAAAAAGATATTCCAAGACAAGAATTTATTCATTTTCCGACAATTCTTGAATATAAAAAGGAGAACTCTAAAGAAGACATTGCAGTGTTTGTAAAATTTTTGGCCGAACTTAGGAACGAATTTGATACAAGATTCCACGACTGCAGAGATGGGCAAGCTCTATATCCGTTTAAATCATCCATTTGAAATTGATGTAGCGGCAGAATGGACAGATGTGGCTGCCAAGTTGTTTAATCTGTCAAAGCCATCACTTCAAATGGAAATAATTGATATGCAAGAAGATGTGTCTTTGCGAATATATAAAACTGTATCCACTGAAGAGTTTTGGGCCAAACATGTCCCAGAAAAATATGAAAATTGCAAAAAACTAGCTATCAATTTAGTCACTATGTTTGGATCGACATACGTATGTGACGTCTTTCTCAAAGATGATTTTTTTGAAAAATATCGTTCGAGATTAACCCTAGAAGACACACTTCGAATTTGCTGTTCTTCTCGAGAACCAAACTATAAAAAAACTGGCTCAAGATCGTCAGTGCAGTTTCTCACATTAATTTTAGGTCTTGCGTTTTATAATTCAGAATTTTATTTGAAACCATACAATATATAGGTAGCACAATTATTATCAGTTGTTTTTTTCTGGACCTCGTTAAAATTTTCCTACAGTATCCAGATCCCACCTAAAACTACAAGCCACATAGAATCTAGGTGCTCTTTTGAAATCTGATCAATCTAATGACATTGAGTCGGTAAATAATAATTTTTGTTTTTTATCTGTATGTATGGTGTTTGTATGTTATCTTTTCCAGAAAACGATGAAACTATAGATAATTATCATTTTGATTCAGAAGATGAAAAGTAATAATAACCATAAAAATGTATGAAGACCTATGGGTACTAATAAGTTTCAATAATAAATAATTATTGTTAAAATAAATAAAAATTCATACTCTACATATTACTAATTCTTTTTATCTCTGATTTCAGTAATCCATCATATCTTCATAATATCCGTGTTTTCGGCAAATAATGAGGATGTGGAGATGGAAATAGAATTACAATAAAACTACTGGAATATTCTGGAGTAACGCACTATCGAACAGAATGCCTAGACGAGCAGAGCATAGGTTATTAGTCTTCTTGGTAGAATTACCAAAAGATGTGCCATTAAGGGGCGGCGCAGATTGGATGTGGAGCGGCAAAGTATTACAATGTTTTCATATTTTCTACGTTACTACGTTATTTTTCATTGTGTTATCGGCCATCGGCCGTAGCATGATAGAATAAAATTTGAATTAGGTATATTAAAAGCACTTAAGGTACTAAATACTATCAAAAAATTTAAATATTTTTCCGTGCCATCCTCCATTTGCGCCGACCTAAGGAAACCAGTCCACTTTAATCTTAGGGCAAAGTACTTGGAGTGGGTGACCCCACTTTAGGAATAATTCCTGGTTTTACTTAAAAAATCATATTGATATGCCACGTTTCAAGGGCAAATTGCGAGATAAGAGACAAAAAGTAACTTCTTTGAACCGACTCTCAACAAACATAATTATATCTTGATCTACAAAGTTTCGCAATAAAAATTAAAAGGATTATTATATCCATTAATTTACACGATTCAACCATTCCTCAAAGAAAATCAGAAATAGAAGATGTGATACAGAATATAAATTTATTTTCATGTTTGTGAGAACAGCTATAAAAAGATTGTAATTATGGCAATATAAATTCTATAAAATTTCAGCTGTATCCCTTATACACGAAACCAACCGATCTAACTGCTTAGTTCAATATGTACTTGCACTTTTGATTAATCTAAGAAATGATAATGAATTTTCAAAAAAATCCCATACAAAGTTCTAACCTTTCTTCCAAAGAAGATACATATTAGAAAATGTTTTCTTAGCCAAACAAGAGAAGCATTCATGCCATATTTTGGATTTATAAAATTATTTTTTACCGAGTTCATTAAGTGACTGTGTTTGTGTGTGCGTGTGTGTAAATAGTGACAGTGTGTGTTGATCTTAATTGTTCAGGTGGAGTTTGCGTTTGCAAAGGTTGTTCAGGTGGCCGAACTTGCTTTGCTTTTTTTCTTGCGGCATCACTTTCTGCATAGTACATACCGAGTCTAGTTTTTATGGCCGCTAACGCAGCACCATTGATTTCGTCATGGAATATATTTGTGTATCTCCATTGTTTGACTAAGGGCCCCTTCTTTTTCTCCTTTTTAACTTTTCTTTCTTCACCTTTTGTCTCATGTTCAATTGTTGAATTTTGACTGTATGTTGTCGGTTGGACTGTGATGGTTGTGGATGGTTCGGGCTTCGCTTGCAGTACAATATATGCAGTGGCCGGTTGTGTTGATCTCGCTGCAGCTGTTTGTACAAGGATCCCCATACTTTGTTCTCCGTTTGGAGGTTGATAGAAGTTTGTAGGATTAGGTGTTGTGAGTGCACTGGTTTGATACTGATTTTGAAAATAATTTTCAGCCATGTTGACAAGATGCCCACTGCCTGGGTAGATAAGTGGCGTAAACGAGTCTTGATTGGTTAATTGCGGTTGAATTTGAGTCGTCTGATCAATAGAAGGAACCTCTATTTCAATACTTCTTTTCGATTTGGGCATAGTAGCTGTTATATTGTCTGGATCGTATGTTTTGATGTAATCCTTCCACATTTTAGAAATATTAATTTCCAGCCCTGCAATTTTATCTAGCCTTATGAAATCTTTTAAACGGTGAGTGTGCACTATAGAATAAATATGATTTTTGATCTGTTCAATGACTCCATTGGGGAGACGAACTTCACCTGCTCGCCGATGACTACTTTTACCTCTATTGTCACTGGGAAACATGACTCCGTCGTCCATTTTTTTGCAAAGCACTCTTACTTTTCTTTCTGTGATGGCATGAATGTTCTTGAATGCCGTTTGGCAAACTTGCGTCTCTCTTCCTTTAACTCTGATGAAATATTCAAATGTGCAAGTTCTTCGTCTACTAGTTTTCACTCTTTTTCTTTTCACATCCACTTGTCTCATAAGGCCAAATAAATATGCATTTTGTTCATCGTGCGTTTTCATTGAATAAAAGCCTTGGAACGTTTTCAATCTCACATCGTCAGGAACTTTTTGAAAACATCTCCTGCGGCAATTGCAGTCGGGGCCCGGTTGCTTCGGAGGGACAACTTTGCCATTGGCATTTATGTACTCTAATCCAGCAATTCGAAGGCGCTTTTGTTTTTGTTTATGCCATTCTGTGAAAGTTATACAAAACATTAATATTTTTTTAATTGTTTAGTTACTTAAATAGTACTTGAAGTGTATGTGCCTTGAATTTGTATGGTATTATCTAATATTTATATATAAAAATTTAGCTTCATATGTTTATGTCCACAAAACTCAAAAACTAGCTGATGGATTGACTTGAAATTTTTACACAACATTGCATTGTAACCAAACAGTGGTTTTATATAATTTTTATTTCAGTTTCAAAATGGAAACGAAAAAATAAACGAGCCGCCGGGTTCAGGTAGTCATAAATAAACAATTATTAGAATTTCTTAGAGAAATAAGATTAAACAAATTGTTTCTATGTGAACTTGTATACTTTCTATTGTATTCTACTAATTATTGTAGTGTATTAATAATGGTTCTATTGTATTTGTTAGTGTAGTGTTCTTTTAGGTGTATGTGTATTATATGTAATAACAATACATATTATATAGGTAACTAATAGATGGAATAGGTACATAGTTGTATAAAAACATCTTAATCAAGTTAATATAAAGTAAGTAGTTCAAAAAACATTTATTTAACCTCTTTCGGCTTATACAAAAGCTAAGCAAAATATGAATAATTTTGTTTTACGTGTCAAAAAGTAGTAAGAGTCAAGTTGGTGAAGGGTGAATACAATGGATTGTAACGAAATGTTTATAATAATATTTGTTTAAATTATTAAAAAGTTAAACTAATTATATTCAAAGAGAAGTCTAAATTCTACCTTCGGGATTACGTGTGCGCCTTTTCACAACTTTTCCATTTTTAGTTAACTTTATTTTTCGTTCATTACTTGAGACATCCGCCATTTTAGTACCGAAGCATGAAGCTCCAAGTCCAAGCAAGCATATACACAACCTCAGTACACAACATATACCTACATAAATCCTGTCAATTAATAGCAGCAATCCTTGTTCTGTGGCTTTAGTGGGCTGTAGTGTGAACATGAAAAAGTGCCCGATGTACACGCTCAACTAGGCGGCACTGTAGTAGCATTGGGGCGTGGCGCCCTATTACATTTTTACACCATACTGCCCAACTATAAGCGCAAAAGCGGTATCTCAAAAAAAAATATCGAAAATTCGATTTTTATACCAAAGAATAGCCTTAAAAGATGCTTATCTAATGAACTAAGCCTTTTAGCGCTATCTTGTTCATATGTAAAAAACCTTAAAAAAACTATCTCAACTTTGAAAATTCACATGTCGGTACAGAGCTCGCCTTGACCGCGTATTGCTACCGCAGTCGGTCGTGCGTATCGTCGGAGAGCACTAAAACCGGCTTTAGTTGAAACCTCCGTAACCCTGACCGGATAAAGTTACAAATGAAGCAAAAGCAAAAATCTATGTAAAATTAATGGCTCCATCTATTAATTTTACGATTTGCATTAGCATCTGCCAGTGTTGCCAACCTTTTGCGAAGTAATACCCGTCCTTTGATTCATTTAATTAATGTATCATTTATTATTTTTAAATGATCATAGTGGAGCATTTTTTTCCAGCTTTACGTATTTCTTAAGATATGTGCGTTGCAATTGTCCAGTTTGTTTTTTGCGAATATCATTATTTATAAGCTGGAACAAATTTTGTGAATTCATTATTGGATGGAGCCATTAATTATACGATTTTTGTTTTTGCTTTATTTGTAACTTCATCCGGCCAGGGTTATGGAGGTGACAATTCCTTTGTTCTCGTCCAATTTATTCTATATATTTTGACGTTGATTATTTTAATAGAGAATTACTGTTCTGTGTCGATTAAGCATATTGTTTATAGTTCAGGCCATTTTTTTTTTCCAACTATATTATTACTTAAGGAGGGTAGAGATAAGGAGCGCAAACTTACATTGGTGTTAACATGGTGTTAAACTGAAAAAGTGGCAACTAAAAGCGATAAATTGAGATGGCGCTAGTGTGTACAGAGAGAGTGAGAGTATGGAGAGTATGGAATGAATGTAGCAGTAGTTGACGGAGTGAAGTGCGCTGAGTTGAATTTTGGTTGAATTGTTTACTGTCACTAGCCTCACTAGCGCCATCAATTTATCGTCGTTCTACGGACACTTTTAATACTCAGATTGCCCTCCTTATCTCTATCATCCTTGTTATTCTTATTACTCTATGCCACACTCTATGCACTAATAGCTAGTCTATCTATTAAAGCCAAGGAACATAGTGAGGAACATAGTACTATAGTACTCTCTAGCGTGATTATAGCTTTATTAGCCATACTCCTAGGCCTAGCGGTTTCTAGTTTTTACTTTTTAATCTAGTGATTTTGATTTGGTTTGGTTGATTTCATCCTCTTAGTAGATTTGTAGAACGGTGTGCGAATCTATAAAAGTGATAGAGTACAGACGACACTGGAAAATAATACTTCTACAAGGTAAACTTAATACGTCTGAAAAATAAGTATATGACTCAATTACAAAACAAAAATTATAATACAAACTCCGTACCTACTAAAAATTCAAACAGTACTGAATAAAAGAAAACGATAATATAATTTCGTAATTCGTATTGTAGACTTGCTTTTAAATAATTTATCAATGATGTAGTTAATTTGGAGTATACATCGAAGATTTGGAGTTAATTTAACAATATCGATCTCGTGTTCTCTTATAATATAGCATTACCTAAATTTTGAGAAGCTATAATCTATGAATGCCACAAATCACAAATAATTCATAAACTGCTCGCTGGCGACTTAACGTTTTTAGGGCTCAGTTTTTCATACATTCTGTAAACTTATATAAAACGGACACATACGTATAAGTTATAGAATGACGGATAAAAACCACTTAGTTTACAATTTTTGGTGATATCATCACTACACTGCTAATTGCAGACAACCACAAATTAAATGTGTCTAGCTAGCTAAAGTAGAGCCATCCAGAAGCGATACAAAAGTTTATTCACCCCACAATCTATTATCTCTTTCTATGTTGTATCTATAAAGAGACAATGTAGCATACAAGCTTGCGTTTGATAATAATATTCAAGGACAACCCGGACATCGCCGCGCTAAAACCCTGCATAAAAAAATGAGCTTGCGGCATTTGGTATCGCTTCTCAATGGCCCTAGTATAGTATACTAATTTTTTGTCTTGATATATTAGTAATTGCTGATTATGAAAAAATATGTTTCAGCCTAACAATGACATTTCAATCTCCCATGCCAAGCAGAGATTTCTTGTGGAATATTTTTAGAAGGTATGTTTATTTTATTTTAAAACCACTATCAGTTTTTTTATCACATGGACTTTGATCTTGAGAACTGACAGTTTTACCTACGATATACAGTTAGGATGATGTTATTTAGGGCCAAACTCCACCAAAGCAGAGATGTGTTATTACACATAAGGTGCTTGCGAATTCATCCGCAACCAATTTTTTTTTACATACAAACCATTCCTGATTATCCCTCTATCCTTATGTGAAGACAGACGATAGACTTAAAATCGTTCCAGCCGTTTAGGAGGATTTCAGTGACATACACACACACAGAAGAATATACGGTGACATATATATATAATATTGTAGGAACCGTTAGTTTGTAATTAATCTAGGGAGATTACACTGTAGCGCATCAGAAATGTTCACAAAATCTAGGACAGACAGTGTTGTAAATATTATTACTAACATAGTTTTTAAGTTTTTCTTGTATTACTAACACTAATATGGACAAGTGTCTGAAATAAACTTATTATTATTATTAGTTATTATAAACTGTTGACAGATTGTGAACGGACATTAAAATTTACAAATTTTCGTAAGATTATAAACTTACCATGACTAGCCGTCTAATCTAAAGTGCTTATGTGGACATAAGCAAAATAGTAAGAAGTGTGAATTGACAAATAGAAAAATTAAAAGTGTGATTGAAATAATAGTTAGAAGAGTATAATTTAGCTAAAGGTCAGGGAAGGCGACCATTTGATAAATAATACTATCATGCTAAAAACATGACATCATGTCATGTTTTTTGACCAAAAACTGCAGGCTAATACCCATGTCTGCTAGAACTGTATACATGAAAAAATAAAATAAAATACATAAAACAATATTTACTCTAAAGACCATTTTTGTGATATATTTTTTGAAAGTTTCCTATCCTCTTGGTGTATGGCCTGACCGTGTCAAAGCTTTAAAAAAACATTTCTTAATTACATAAATATCAACGTTCCTTCCATATAGAGCGTATTTTTAAAAATAAATTGTTCAATGGAGAAACCTTTTTTCAGAGTTGACAAAGATGGAAGTGGCTATATCTCTGCAGATGAACTTCAACAGGCTTTGTCGAATGGAACATGGAATCCATTTAACCCTGAAACAGTGCGTCTAATGATTGGTAAATACATTTTAGATATTTAAAATAGTGTTAAAAATTGTCAATTTCTTTAAGTAAAGTACTAATAACTGCCACCAGGTGACTTCCTAACAAATGACTGCGAAACGCAGTGCGCTTTGTCACAACTTCCCAAATCTAGAACATAGCCAACTTTGAAACATTCATTTTCAAAGTTGACCCTGCCGGTAATTGAACCTGGGTAGGCGGTAGCTAACCACTCATCTGAGGGGCTCATGATAGGCTAATATAAATAGGTGCTAAATTTGAAATGTTTTGTATTACAGGTATGTTTGACAAGCAGAACAGGGGGGCAATATCGTTTGAAGACTTTGGAGCGTTGTGGAAGTATGTAACCGATTGGCAAAATTGTTTCCGTTCGTTCGACAAAGACAATTCTGGAAACATTGATAGACAGGAACTGAAGAATGCTCTCACGGCCTTTGGATATAGACTATCGGACGAAGTGGTCAGCGTGATGGTGCAAAAGTTTGATAGATTTGGCAGGGGCACAATATTATTTGATGACTTCATACAGTGCTGCGTCACTCTTTATGTAAGTATATTTCATCTAAGTCAAATATATTTAAAAAAAAAAAAAAAAAAAAACGAAACATACATAGTGTGCTCTGCAATGCTTCTGTTTCTTCGAAATTATTAGTCATAATGAAAAACAAACTAAAAATTAACTAAAAATTCATAATTATCATTAGAATTCATTCTAATTATAATTAGTGGGATGTCTGCCGAGTTGAAGTCTTAGAACTTTTTAAAAGATTTGCTGTCCCAAGTCCCAGGAGTTTGAGACCCGCTATCTATACTATTACATAAAGCTAAAGAGTTTGTTTGTTTGTTTGTACGCGCTGATTTAAGGAACTACTGGTTCGAATTGAAAAAATATTTTTGTGTTGGATAGTCCATTTATCGAGGAAAACTATAGGCTATAGAGAACGCGGACGAAGTCGCGGGCACCAGCTAGTATTATATACTATTAATAAAAAATTTGTTTTTTAATATTTAACTTATTTTATAGGTAAATAACTTTCCCTTACAGACTCTAACATCTGCTTTCCGCCAATTCGACACCGATCAAGATGGCGTCATTACGATTCACTATGAACAGTTTTTAAAAATGGTGTTTGGATTGAAGGTATAAACAAATTCTTGAATTGTTCTAAATATACCTCGTATTATTAAGAAACCTTATGTTATGTACTTCTATGCATACAAATTGAAAGCCAACCTTGGTACCATATTTCAGATAAATAAGTATTACATTGACCTGGTTTTCATGGTCTAAAAAGTATATTTTGTTTAATTTCTTTTAGCCTCGAACAAGATGGGCACAATTGTTTCGGATCAAACATTAAGTGAATACTTCTTACCAAAATATATATATATATATATTCCTATAAAATAAAGATGACAATGAAAAAGGTTTTTAAGTCTAATGGATGTGATTTTTGTCTAATAATAAATTGATGTAAATAATTTTACTATTAAAATGAGGTTTACACTGAGTTGACTTATATTAAGAATAAGTCTATATTCTTATATTATCCTTGTGGACAAACTCTAACTGGTTATTAGTGGAAAGTCGAGTAGTATTTTGAGTTTAGATTTTTTAGCGACGCCAAGTATTTAAATAAATAAAAAACTTTGGGAATTGAACTTAGTAAGAGGTTGAGGTTGTGGATCTGATGGTTAAATGGTACCCTGGTTGCTTTTTTATCCTATTCCATGGCATCTTCAAAGTACTATACTCTTTTATTATTTTATTCTGATGTAGATTAAAAATGTGTTTGCGATTGATGCTGGCTCAGTGTAAATCTTAATTTTTGGGGGACAATCATTAATTACGTAAAGGTCTCAAAGGGAAGTGCATACATACTTTTTAGTGCAATTGATCCTTTTCTAAAATCAGATAAAAATCTTACGTAAGGACAAAAAATGGCCAAACTCGCCCTCACGTAATTAATGAAAGGCCCCTTAATACATTACTAATTGGGATTTCCAAAAAAATTACACAACTTTGTTTGAAATGTCTGCAGTCATTATGTATGATAAGCTTCTTTAACGTTGCATGTATGTTCTAGTAGTGTCTTATCTTTTCTTCAAGTGTACATGAATCTCCAGAATTATTATTGTTGTCGTTCGGTGTTTTTTTTTTAAAATATATTGCCACACATAGTCACATAAATTACGCGATAGTTGATGAAAAAGAAAAACAAGTGCACTTGATTAAAAATGTTTTTTTTTTTTAAATGATAATAAAACCGCGTCGACATGTTCAGAGTCCGCTCAGACTGAGTGTACTTCATATAAGAGTGTATGTACTAGGAAAGGTGTTGATCATTTTCTTTATTCACAATCAACATCGAAAAATGTCGGATTTTTGTCCGAAATAGTATCGCAAACTTGGTTAATAGAAGAGCTAAGACGGGACACTACGTTTAAGGTGCTGTCTTTATTTTTATATTCTTTTAGAACGTTTTAAAGAAACTCTTGCTTCCTACAATTCCACAAGTCTTATTTGGATCACGCTTTCTCTTCGTACGCATCGCTTGGGTTTTTTTATTATCCGCCGTTTTGTTTAAAGTACTTACGAGTTAGCTCGGAGTGTATGTACACAGATCGGATAACGTCGTTCGAGTACGCTCGGATTATTCGTTGCCTACCCTTTGGACCATTTTCGTAACAATCTTTCATAACCAGCTACGAAAAAGGGATCTACTACAAAGAGTTGCATCCAAGTTCACTCGGTCCGAGCAGACTATGATAGTGTCAACGCAGCTTTAAATAAACAAGCGTAACCCGCCTTTATAAAAAGTATTGGTTTAAAAATAATTTTGGTTTTTGTTATAAATTTATACGATATATTCCATAGATATAATAAAAACTATATGTGATAAAAAAATAAGACAAAATAATCTTATGATTATAGTTTGTGTGGGTTTGAGTTCATTAGTATCATATGTTAAAATATTTCAAATTAAAAAATAATAATAATTAAAATGCTTTTCTATTATTATTTTTGTAATTTGTCAATATTTTCCTTAATATTAACTATCTGCATTTCTAAAGTACTAATGAACTCGCGCGCGTACAATAAAGCTAAAAGCTGCACAATGTAAATTTTTAAATGCATAGCATTTATATTATTATCTTTTTTGGAGAAAATTTATTAGTTATTTTGTCCATTTTAAAATTTTTTATTAGTCATAAGAGTAATTTTTAAGTAATATTTTTGTATCATTCTACAATATATAAAGCGTTACATCGAATAATAACTAAACAGTTAGTACAGACAATAATTAAAAGTGTAAAATGATTTTCAGCTTTACACCCAACGTATAGAGAGTTAATTCTTGTGCACTAACAGTAACATTTCTCTTTGGTTTAGTGTTGGCCGTAATCAGCAGTCGGGTTTTGGGTTCCAAAGCAAAGGTTTGTCACACAAGTGCACATGAACAATGTTTTCGGTGCCTACAAAATCTCTTCTTTTAAGGAGTAACTACATTTATTCGGCTCAATTCAGCTTTTGTCCATAAAAAACTGGTCAACTGTCAGTTTTCTGTCCACTCCTATCCTATATCCTTAATCCACTTGTGTTTTGGTTGGCGACGGTAGCCACCCACCATCAAGTGGACCGTCAACCTGTCTGTCAACCTTTGCATACAACATTTTTTAATTCAAAAGTGGCCCATTCAACTGTAAGGTAAGCGTACGCGTCGCCACATAAAACTCGTGTTTCCAATGGACAAAAACTGAATAGAGCTGAATAAATATAATTACTCCATGAATTTTACTCACAGACGTGGCTCAGCGAACAATAAAATTGTCTCCGACTCGAAGATTTCGTCTGCCACTTGCCAAATGTAATCTTTATTAGATCTATTTTAGTTTGTTATTGATAAATAATGTCTATGTTAAATTAAATTTACGGGTAATTTTAATAACTCTCAACTTGCATTTCATGTTAGATTTTTATACTAATAGGCACCGGAATAATGTCGAATTTATAGTTTTTTGTAGTAGTAAAAGAACAAAAAATTTTAAGGATTAATAAACCAGTGTGGTATTTTCAAGAATAAAAATTTCACATAAATGGCCAAAATAGTCCTTACATAATTAAAGAATGTCCCGTAATTACTTGTATATAATTTCATATAAGTCTCATCAAGTTATATACTCGCGAGCAAAAGTATGGAATCACTTACTTGAAATTGGTTCCGCGCGTTCTTGAGTACTGAATAATTTGTTAATAATAATAAAAAATGGCACCATTTTAAATTAATTTAAAGTTAAGAGTTTAACATTTAAGTAAGTGATTTCATACTTTTGCCTGCGAGTGTATGATCAAACACTAGTTTACATCCGCTAAGTACAAACTTTGTTGCCTTTGGCTTTTGTTCAGAACAGTCCTTCCGAAGCACCATTGTATACAATGATGGCTATTAGTTAAAACATTTTAAAAAATCATCGCCAATAAAAACTCTGCTTTGAATGTGGACATTTGTCACTCACAATAAAGACACATTGTCTATGTCCAAATGTAGTCAAATTTTCAGGTTTTTTTATTGTTTGTATGCAAAAATACTGCCCTTTTTTCATGCTTTTCAAAGATCGCTCCTGATAACTTCATCGTGTATGTCACATAATAAAAGAAGTGTAGTCACTTGTTTTATATGACATTAATTATGATCGAGTTCTCGATTAAGTAAAGTAAGAATCTAGCTTAAAACTGCTTTAATACTATAAGAAATAATTAATATAGCTTCATCACCTCCACTATGTGAAACTTGATTACTGAGTGCACTCGATGCCAAATTTTTTTCTAGCATATTCTACAATGAAAGCTGAAGTTGTCTCAAAAATACATTTAAAAGAATTTCTATATTTATATTGGTTGTGGTTTAAATATGTTTAATGTATAAATGTTCTATTTTAAATTAAATGTTTCTCGTTAAATGGCGTAATGTAATATTGATGTTAATTATTAATTTACGGATGAATGCTTAAAGAGCAATGTTCATAAAAGTGCTCGGAATATGATGAGGCCTTTATTAGACCAAATTTCAAGTACACCAGACTTGAAACGGCAAAAAAAAAATATTGCTTATAACAACTATCAACTATCCATTTGTGACGATAAATTTTTGTGGTCCCTAAAAGTCGCTATAATCAATTATCACCGTAAAAATGTTTTGGTTCTAAACTCGAAGAAAACTAAGATATCTCAAAATTGTATTGCACTAGTATACTAGTCTTAACATTTCTCGAATTGTACTTAAGCACATTAAGCATTTTATACAAAATACCAGTTCTTATTAGGTCTTGTTTAATTGTGTTTATAAATTTGTAAAACTAGAGATTTGGTTCAATAAAATTTATAAGAGAACATTAGTAACATTGCCCCTTAACTACTGATTCTATATTTTACTCACAAGTATAAGTGTTAATTATTGGAGTTTATAATAATAAAAACGCATAATTTCGTCTCAGTGTAATTTGTATTTCTTATTATCTTTTATATAAGTATTTTGTATTATAATAAATATATCGGCAAAACCAATTCTTTTAATTTACTACTAACCCGAGTTCCGTTATTCCAAATATTCTCTATCAGGGATTTGACGTCAACAAAACTGAGCAGTTTTGATTATGTTAGTGGATATTATTGAGAAAAATGAACAAGAGTGGACCAAACAGAGACCCCTGAGGGATGCCGTTAGGGACAACCGTCCAGCCTGAAATGTAAGACACTATAGATCGTCTCTGATGGAAGTCAAGCTGAGTTTTGATATCTATAAGTTTGGTTTTAGATATCTTCAGAAAGTTTTGAAATTATAATTATACAGATTAGATATTGGCCTATAATTACAAATATGAGCTTTAGAACCTTTTTATGGTCAGGTTGTAATAAATGATTTATCCCAGATCGTTGCCATACATCCGCTATTAATGGAGTGGAAATAGTTTGACCAAGCCACGTCTATATATATATATGAAAACTAGCTGGTGCCCGCGACTTCGTCCGCTTTAAAAAAGAATATATGAGTAATATAATAACGCCTGACATTGTTATCGCTGTGACGAAGGTGGTGGCGCCCAATTCTTTATATTTTTAGTTAGACGATCATTCGCGGGAACAGTACTTTTTTCTTAATGAAAGGTACCCTATGTCCTTTCTTGTATTCCTGACAAGGTGTATGCAAAATTTCATGATTATCGGTTTAGTAATGCGTGAAAAGTAGTTACTTTCGCATTTATAGCGCCATCTGTTATATACTTACTCAATCCAACAATTATTTGTTATAATAATTATGAGTTCACTAAAATTCTAACAGATGGCGGTGTAAGGTAATTTACCGGTTGCATTAACAGATGACGCTATGTTAATAAATATATATGCAAAAAAATGCACCCAAGCGAAGCCGAAGAGGGTAGCTAGTATTTTATAGAGAAAAGTTTTGATAAGGTAAAATGATGTCAAATATAATAATTTAATAATATTTATTTTTAAAATATCACTATTTGGAACATAAGATGAGAAAAATTGTGCTTAATTTGTTTTACTTTTAATCTTCCACGCGCCGATCATATACTTTAGCCAAATGAGGAACAAATCACACCCCATTTGGACCCAAGACAACACTGGGGTCACTTTGGAACCTTCGATTTCACACCATCTCACTGGAATCTCTGCTATTGGAATGTTCAGTTTTTGTGCTATGCACAGGAGCTCTACATCAAACGCCCTAAAAAAATACAAAAAAAAACTATAGTTTACAAAAACTAACTTCCGACTTTCTATTGAGCCGGAACACGCCATATCTGTTATAAGTTGCTGAGGAGTTGGGTGTCCCGCAGACTACTTGATGCTGGAGCATCAGATCAAGGTTATGATGTCATGTGGAAATACCACTGAAGTAACAGTATAGCAAATTTTACATCAATCAAACATGTGGAAGTTAGTGAGAACTTGAGAACCCTTCGTCAACTAGGCAATGGGCTGATGGTCTTCATAAACTTTAACTAAGAACCATCTTGATCATGATCATATCAGCTTTCAAACAACAAAAAAAAACGGATCAAAATCGGTCCATCCATAGACAGACACAGATATTACGTCAAACGTATATCACCCCGTTTTTGTGTCGGGCGTTGGAGGTTAACAAGTAGTGTTCTAGTATGTAATACCATAACTGTGAACTAGATGGCGCCACTCCGTCGAGTTAGAACGCTTGGTTACAAACATCTGGTCAATGAATTATCACTATAGAAATTAATAAAGACTTCCTCCTCTTCCACTTTACTTTACCACTTTGATCAGTGCAGTGTTTTATTTTATTTATTTTTATTGTTAGTGTTCCCCAAACGAGTAGCATAAATAAATAAATGTAAAATATTTAAATTTAACATAATAATAAAAATAAAAAAAAATTCACCATCTATTCACATGAAGACTTTCAAAGCATATGTCCGCAGATCTTCTCGTAAAAAGTTTAAACCCACACTGAGTGTCTCTGATATTCTTCACAGTGAACAGCCACACCAGAAAATGGAAGCCATACATTAATATGTTTCTGAAATATGTGAAAGAAATGTTTTTTTTTTTAATGTTACGGTCGACAGACAGGCTGAAGGTCCCCTTGATGGTAGATGGCTACCATCGCTTAAAGCACAAGCAACGCCACAGGTACTGTTAGAGTGCTACCTTAACTACCTACCATATACAATACAACAGCACACATGCTGTTATTTCACAGTGGTTTTCTGTAAGGAGGGTGGTCTGCCCGAAAGACCGTGAAACACAATGTGCACACTGCCTTAAATATTTAATTGATTTTCTATATTTATCACCTAAGTATTTTATAGTAGTTCTAGTATTTAATTTTTACCTAAATATACTTCTGGTAGCCAATGATTCATCTTCAAGATGTGCCCTTGAACCGATAACAATTGCTAACTCGTCGCAAACATCATTTGGTTGATTGATGTAGTCAACTTTCAGCGTTTCTCTCAAGGCCTTTTCTAGTTTTGTGATATCTTCAAATTTGGACGCACCATCTGCGTCTGCAAATAGCACTAGTGCTCCTCGAGAACTAAACACACCCTGAAAACCATATCAGACAATATTTGTGCTTATTTCTTTGTATTAATAAAGTAATAAATAATAAACTTTATGATGTGAAAATATGAAATATGTTTGATTATTTTGTAATAATTGTAAGGAGATTATGATGGAAAACTATTCTCAATACTCTTCATTGCATTTTAATTTTTTTTCTGTTCTAATTGTTCTAATGAACAATTTTAACACATATTAAAATATACATTTAATTGCTTCCAACAGTCATTAATTTTTTTATGAGTTATTAAAATTACCATAATAGTTATATTTTTGTCCTCGGGCAATAAAAATCGACAAACAATGAAAAAAGAAAATTAAATAATTTGCTATGAACATAAGTGCATACAATGTGATCCCCAGAAATGTTATATAAGTAAAAATTTTAAGATTACTCCTGCTAATTTTAGTCTTTATCATTCACTAAAATCAATTCAGTTGATTGATTCAGTTGATCAATTTTTGACTTTTTTTATAAAAAAAATAATACCATGTTTGAGAGATAAGAGAAAATATCCTTACATATTATAAAACAAAGTCCTCCGCCTCGTCTTGTCTGTCTGTTCGCGATAAGCTCAAAAACTACTGCACCAATTTTCATGCTGTTTTCACCAATGGATAGAGAGGTTTTCGAGGCAGGTTTTAGTATATAATTTACAAAGATCTAAGCGTATATACAGAGGCACAGTCGGCAGAAAACTCCTTTGTTTTATACTATGTAAAGACAATGTCTTTATAAAAGTTTTTCTTACCAATCTTACAGCACCACCTTTCCCCCTATTTTTGATCAATTGAAGACATCTAACTTTTTCAGTTCCATACTTATGTGAATAAGATTCTGCCAATTTAACTGTGTCATCTCTACTGCCGTCACTCACCACTATTATTTCGTATTTGTATAAAGGATTTTCTTTTGTTCTATTTTCTAAAAATTCTAAAGCTTCATCAAGCATAGGTGGCACTGAAAAAAATATTGTATTTTTTTATATAATTTGTATAACTTCGTGATCACTGTATATTTATTAACATGTTTGGAAAAGCAGTAAAAAGTAACTGTTTTATAGCTGTTAAAAAGGTGATAACATAATTGTATGGTTATTTTATTAATAGTCATATTATTAACTAATGGATGGCTGCGACTTTGTTTCCGTGGAATTCATCTTAAGATATGAATATATGATTATAAGAACTAATTTTATAAAACATACAAAAAATAAAATTATTAGGTAACTAATACACTATCTCTATTATAGATATATAAAAATTACATCACATGTTCCTCTGCGATGAACTCCTAAACTATTGAACCGATTTTGAACAAACTTTGTAATTATATGTAATTTTATCCAACTTAAGATAGGATAGTTTATATCTAATATTTTTTTTTTAATTATATAATATTATTAACATAGCTCCATCTGTTGGATACTTACTCAATCCAGCAAGTATCTGTGAGTTCCAAACGAATCTAACAGGTGACGGTGAAAGGTAATTTATCGGCTGGATTGAATAAAAAATTGCACCCATGTGAAGCCGGGAGCTGGCCACTAGTGTTAAAATAAAATACAGCTTTCAATGGGTCCAAAAATTTTTAGTTTTTGAGTTTATTACTCATTTCCTCTTCATTATATTTAGATGTAAGTAATTAAGCAAACAAAAAAATTAAGTAAATATGCAAACTTACACCTCTCTTCTTCATTATAAGCTGGTACTATGACGGACAAGTTGACACTGGCTGGTTCTTTGATGCTTGGAAATTTCTTCTTAGTCTTGTTAACAGGATCATTGTAACTTTCTTCCTCTTCGAAACGATCAACTATATGGTATGGGTTAGTTATCATATACAAAACGATAGAAATCTGCAATTCAAATTAAGTATAGAAGTAAAAAAAAACGCTGTCAGATTTTATTACAAAATATGTTGCTATTAAAGTGTCACATAACTATTTGAAACTATTAGCGCCTGTTTCTCAAACGTCAAGTAGGCCAAAATGTCATTTAAAGTCACCGGTAACCGGGGAAAATGGAGCTGATATACCTTCGTTTGTACGGTAAACGTCCCAAACATTAAATCAAAAATAATAAAAAAAAATCGGCTATCGAATGATGCAGTAAAACGAGTGCACAATTCAATATAACAGAAAATGATTTCTAAAAGTAACTAATCAACACTTTACTTTTAGTTCGTGAAAGAGGCCCATAAATGGTGCCAACAAGGCATATTTATATTGTTAACAAAATTAAAAGGGGATTTTGATAATTCTAAAGCGGTTATTAACTTTTGCAGTCGAATGCATTTCTAAGTACAAACTTTTTTTATACGGATCATATATCCTTTTATATAAAAGGATTTTATTTATAATTCTTACCAAAACTAAAAGTGTAATTGCAGTCAATAAGCCGTAAAATAAAAACGTGCACAAAAAAGATATGGCGTTCATTTTAAGTAATATTTTATCTTGGATAATTGTCCTATTTTTCTCCTCTTAGCCTCTTACATTTCAAATAGCCAAATTTATTATTAATACATATTAAATTAAAATATAAATTCTAACAAAAAAGACGAAACCCGGCAATGGGCCTAAATTAAATAAAAAACCTATAATGGGCCTAAACTTTGTTGTTGTTTGACAATGACAACGTCCACAATATCTGACTGTCATGTGATGTAGATCTTCTTGTCAGAGCACCACGAAATTTTCACTTTTTCGCTTATAACTTCTGAAAAGTGGTCTATTTTTTATTCTATTCTATTATTCTACGGAAAAGTTTTCTTACACTTTTAAAGAAGATAAAATTTACACATTTCAGAAGTTATAAGCGAAAAAATGAAAAGTGAAAACGAGGTTTTTCGAGCACCGTGCAGTTAGCACAAGTCTTTAGAAACTTGGTTGTACACTAGCGATTTTTTTGTCTTAGGTGAATGGGATATAATACTGAGGGCTTAGTGCGAGTTTACTCTATTAAACGCCTTGGTGGTTAACTACCCAAGCCTTCAAACTAATAAAAAAGTGGGGAAAGTTCCCGCCATTTTTGTATTCGTTTGCTTTTGACGTTTGCTCATTGGCAATGGCGGTAAAAGCGGATTGTTCGTCTCATTTAGTTATTTATCTTGTTAAATGGATCAAAGTTAATGATTTTAAATTTAATAAACATGTTAAGTACTGAGAGATATTCTGTTAGGGAATATTTCGGACGTTTTAACAAACCAAGACAAGCGGAAGAAATGAGAAGTCACAGCTGTGTCGCTCTCTTATGGTGATTTCTGCCGCCAAGGATTATAAATACGCGAGGGATGCATATTGGCCGAACATTAAAAAAAGCACAATGGTAACTGAACACAGAATGAATTCATTATTGAAAATACATATCTATTTTTATGCAGTAAAGATTTTTCACCGTCGGAAGCGTCGAATCCGTTTTATCCATTTTTATAGACCAATTTTTCTGATCCCCGTAACCGATTTTAACAAACCACTAAGCTGGTATCAATACTAATAATAAATCTGTAAGTGTAGGTATTGTATGTATGTTCCTCCATAACTCTTAAACGAATTAACTGATTTTCATGAAACTTGGTAGATAAATATTTAGACGTACAGGACACAGGATAGGCTACTTTTTTCTTTTTCAACACGGGCGCCAGCTAGTTTTGATATAAGTACTATGCCAGATCTCTCAAAATCAAACTATTTCCCTGACAGAGTAACATTTTAGTTGTAAGAATGCAAAAACCTACATACATTCTTGGCATTAATATAGGTATATTAATGCCAAGAATGTATAAAAAAGGCCATAAAAAAGGTCTGCTTGGTGATGCTCAAACAATGAATAAACACAAATAACAGGTACAATATTTATTACAAGTCCACACACATGGTCAGTCACTTTAGTACAAACTTACACTAACAGTACAGTAGTAGTACTACGGGCAACAAACAATACCCGCGACACTACTAGTTCTGGTAATTTCCATAAAAATAATATTTAAAAAAATTCAAAACATTGTTTTAATACAATATGAAGGAAAAATAAATGCAAAAAATGGCAACCGTATCTTATCACATTAAAAAAAAATTGTTAAACCACAATTTTTTTAATCAAAATGAATAAGTTTTTTATTATAATAAAATAAAAAATAATTTCTAACGTTTAATTTTGTAATTTTAAACAAAATATTAACTGAAACATATCTGTAATAATTTTTTTCCTCCCTATGTTATTAACATAATTGAAATTTTGCAAAAATTAAAACATCTGTAGGTCAGGTATGTAGGTCTGAATATTATAATTTACTTTATCTACGCAATGCACAAAACACAATATAACCTTTTCCCAAAATGACGATTTTCTAAAGTATTTGTTATCGAATGTCGGAATTTTGTAACGACTGATACAGTTTGTACATGTACTTATGTTACCAAGGTGAAAAAAAAAGTACAAAATCTTATATGAAGGCTTTAAATTCCTTATAACCTGCCGACGCAGCGACATCTGTCGTCGAAAAAAAAGCAATTTAAACATTTTTTTTTTATGTTTTCACTATTGACGTGCAGTTATGTCACGGCCTTCTATACGTTATGTTCATTGTGTAGAATGTAGATTATATTCAGTCCCACCAGACCGGAAGCAATGAAAACGTGATATTCTAATTTAGTTGTAGAATGTGCAATATTAATAAAGTTATTTGGCACTGGAAACTGTTTAATACACTAAATAATTAATTGACACAAAATCACCTACCGTACATATAATATTTTCATTTATTTACAATTTTTTTACCTAAATAGTTTAATAAAAGTAACCTAACTATATAGTTTATACATATATATGTACACACATTGGTAGTAAAATTAGACACTTACTTCCTATATAGTTACTTATTATTATTGAGGCACAAACAGTGAAATAGCACCATATAAAACTATTACTGAAACACAACAATATGTTACCATAAAAAATATAAATTTATGCACATTTCACTAGGAGAATCTTATGAATAGATCTTAGTTATTCAGAAAACTATCAGACTAATGCAATATTATCATATAAATATTGAAAAGAAGTAATATAAATTACAATAGATTCAAGGTTAACAATTGAAAAAGAAAAAAAAAATGTTGCAATAGTATATAAATTATTACTATTATATTGTATTTGTGTATTTGTTAAAAAAAAAGTAATTATTTGCATTTATATAGCAAGCAATACGTAATTTTGAACCTCATTTGATAATTGATACCCATAACAATGAGGAAATCCTGATTTAAATTATATGGTTATTGAAAACACTCCTGATTATTCTGTCATTAAAATAGTAAATAAAGAATAATAAAGAATAAAGAACTCGTTTAATTAGTAAGATATTGCATTGTTTTTGCAATTTTAAAAGCTACCTTTTAATTACCATCTATTAGACCTTATGAATCCATAATAATAAAACTTAATTTTTGTTGTTACTCTGTTATTACTATTATAAAACCAAAATTTCTACGAAATGGGAAAACTACTATTTAATATATCCATGTGAAAAAAAAAAAAATAGTGTAGATTTTGGATTTCTGATTAGTTTTAGTATAGGTCTTAAGTTTACTGGTAAAACAACTTATAGATAATACTTAAATGAAGTTTTTGAGGTTATCTTTTAACAGATAACACGTTTATTTCAATTTATAAAATGTATAATATATATACTCAACAAACAACATGATGTCAGGCACGCCAAATGACAGTTTCTTCACTCACCCATTCATTCAAGTGACAATAAATAAATCTTGTTTAATTTATCTATGTACTGACATTTGAACTCGCTAATAATTACTTTAACAATTATATTTCGCCATAATTATTTAGTAAATTACACTATACTTGAAACTCGCCTTATAATATCGTCTATGTCGAACCAAAATCTGCTATGTGTAAAAAGTATACTTTTGAGATAATGATAAAAAAGTGCACATAGCAGAGTTTGGTTTGACAAGGACGATATTTCAGGTCTACCTATTCACTATTGTAAGGTGTGTCAAAGCAGAGTGTACGTTTTAAGCTGTTAGCTGAGTCCCGCATGTCTGGACTTGGCTTTATAAAGTTTAGATGGGATCAGTCGTAGGTGAAGATGAGTGGGGCGGGCGAGGGGGGCGGGGCTCGGGCGGCTGGCTCTGGCTCGCTCTCGCAGGCGTCGGTGGAGGCGGGCGTGGGGGGCGGCGGGCGGTTGATGGTGCGGTAGTGGCGGTAGGCGCGGCGGCGCGACGCTGGGCCGATCCCGCACGCGCTCGCCGGCGTTGACCCGCCGCTCGCCGTGGCCGGGCTCGGCGGCGGGTTCGCAGTCGGCCGCGGGTACCGCGAGCACAGACTTTCCGAAGCTCTGGAAAATACATCTCATACACTCAATAACCAAGCAAATATTATTTTTGAAGTGAAAGCTTCTTTAGACGCACTGTGCACTTTATTGTGGGGTGAAACACTTGTTCGGGTAAAGTCCGCTCGAGTTGACTGAGTGAGATTAAAACTTAAATCTCTACATATTGTTACGACCGAACATTCTCGAAGCGTTTGTTTATCATAAACAAACAGCGTGTTGTTGTTTATCATGAGACCTGGGCGTATGGAAATTTCCATACGTAGAAGGAAGCCCTCCTGTCTCAGAGAAAACTGTTCCTTATGTTCGCGACATAAGGTTCACATTCCCTTAAGCCAGAAAGTTGTTTACGATGTTTGTTTTTTATGACTTGTTTACTTGTGTACGAGCTTGTTTACCTTAAAGTTTCTAGTGTTTTCCAAAAACATCGCGGCTGACTGCGCGTGTATAAATACGGGTGCCATCGCTCGAGTGGGACAGTTCTGCGACAACAAGCGATACGAAAACAACTCTTGGGAGCTTTTGCGAAGATATTTGCGACAGTGCATTGTTGACACATAGAGTGAATTATTTACGACTTTTGGCAAGTTTTACGGTTTAATTGGAAAAGCTCTGATATTTTGGAAGTCATCTTGGTCTGCGTAATAAATCGTGTTCTTACAACCCTAAACGGCATTTTAACTCACCCCGCACGTAACACTGGTGTCAGAAGCGGAATGCCGTTAATGCCACGGGACGAAGGAACTCGTACTCCACGGACCAGGAGGCAAGTGGAGATGGATGCTGCGAGACAACGAGCACATCAGGAGCCGGAGGAAGGCACCGATGCTGATTTGCTTCCTACGGCAGTACCTACATCGAGCCCGTCGATGGACCTCGCTGCGCTGCTAGCTGCGGTACAGAGCATACAGGCTAGTCAAGAAGCCGCTCGCCGGGAACAGGAAGCCGCTCGCCGTGAACAGGAAGCTGCTGTGCAGAGCATACAAGCCAGTCAGGAAGCCGCTCGCCGTGAACAGGAAGCTGCTGTACAGAGCATACAGGCCAGTCAGGAAGCTGCTGTGCAGAGCATACAAGCCAGTCAGGAAGCCGCTCGCCGTGAACAGGAAGCCGCTCGCCGTGAACAGGAAGCCGCTCGCCGTGAACAGGAATCTGCTAGCCAAATGCTGCTTTCGAAATTGGACACAAGCCTTGAAGTCATCTGCGATAAAGTTAAAAAGGTAGAGTCCGAAGTTAAAGGGGTCTCAGTGAAAGTCGAAGGCCTGGAAGAGAGACTCGACCAAACCGACACTCGCCACCAGGCGCTCGCCGAGAAAGTGCAGAAGTTGGTGACGAGGGAGGCAGTCTTCACTGCGCCGGTACCTACACAAGGTAGGCTGGACTTGCCACGGTTTGATGGCACATCTTCCTGGACAGCCTATAAGTACCAGTTCGAAACCCTCTCTAACTGCAGCGGCTGGACTGAGGATCAAGCATTCATGGCGTTGACTCTAGCCTTAAGAGGAGACGCCCAACTGATTCTGGAGCGACTCCCTACAGAAGGAAGATCTCTGCAAGCCCTACTGGAAGCTCTAGAGACACGATATGGTGACAAGCACATGGAGCACACGTATAGGGCTCAACTACGCGATCGCACGCAGAAGCCCACGGAAACACTCCAGCAGTGGGCTGACGAAATCGAGAGATTAGTTCGTCGCGCCTATACATCAACACCGAATGCAGTAGAAATAACTCTACTCCAAGCTTTTGTGGACGGGATAAGGGACGGCGAAGTTCGCGCAGCGGTACGTTTGGGTCACCACCAGACCCTGAAGAGTGCACTGGCACATGCTCTGGAAGTGGAAGCTGTGCGGCGTGACACGAGGCCATTCAAGGTCAGGGAGCTGGTAGCCGAGGAGCGAAAGCCTCGCTATGGCCCGACCTGCTATGGCTGCGGTGAAAAAGGCCACATAAGGCTGGACTGCCCAAAGAAGAAGAGAAAAAGGGTCTCAGAGATGGAGACCCAAGTTGACGAGGGGCAGTTAAACTAAGCGTTGCCAGGGCCGCGGGGCAGGCGCTGGCTGGGAGAAGGAAAGCCCCTGCTATTACTATCAGACAAGCTTCTAACGGAAACAGTTTAAGCATCGAGGGTACGCTGAACGGTAAAAAGTGCAGGTTCACAATAGACACAGGAGCATCGCGCACCATTGTAAGACCTGAACTCTTAAAACGAACTATCTCATGGAAGCAACGATCTCCAACATGTCAGCTACGAACAGCAACGGGCCAGCCAGTACCTGTCCTCGGTGACTCAGACGTGGAAATTGGAATTGGTAGTCAGTTGTACTCAAACTCAGTGCTGATTGCCAATATTACTGACGACTGCATATTAGGACTGGATTTCTTAAAAAATCACCGTTGTATTTTGAACGTCGACCAAGGAGTACTCGAATTTCCTGATCAAGAAGTTTTCTTAGAAGGCTCGACCCCATGTACACTCTATTGTTTAAGGGACGTCAAGCTAGCTCCCAGATCAGAAAATCTAGTAATGACGAAATTCTCATCCAACGTCAAGAACGGGTTATGTGTCATTGCGGAGGATGAAGGAACACATCCTAATTGGATAATGGCCAGAACACTACTAATGACAAGCAGGATAGGCAGAGTAAGAATTTTAAATCTCAGCAATGAAGAGGTACAGCTCAGAAGAAACAGCGTAGTTGGAAAGTGTCAGGAAGTGAAGTATTTAAGACGTATAAGCAGTACAACAAACGCAGTAAATAGCACAGACTACCAGGTATCGCAGTTATTGGATTCGCTGAAAGGAAATTTGTCGTCAGTTCAGTTGAGGCAAGCTCAGGATCTTTTAATGCGGTTCAAAGACATATTTGCCGTTGGAAATGATTGCGGTAGAACAGGACTTGTGAAGCACAGAATAGACACCGGCGATTCAAGACCTATACGACAAAGACCTCGTCGAATCCCGTGGGCAAAAGAAGCTGAAGTTGCGGATATGATAAGGGATATGGCGGCAAACAAAGTCATCGAACCATCTACAAGCCCTTGGTCGTCACCTGTGGTACTGGTGAAAAAAAAAGATGGCACAACCAGGTTTTGTGTAGACTACCGAAGGCTGAACGACGTTACCAAGAAAGACAGCTATCCTCTACCGCGTATTGATGACACTTTAGATATGCTCAGTGGAATGGAATGGTTTTCTACCGTTGATCTTAAAAGTGGGTACTGGCAGGTGGAAATAAGTCCAGAGGATAAGGAGAAAACAGCATTCTCTACGGGCATCGGAAATGGACTTTGGCAATTCAATGTCATGCCGTTTGGTTTGTGTAATGCTCCCGCAACGTTTGAGCGCCTTATGGACAGAGTTATGGTGGGTCTTCTGGGAGATGTTTGCCTGGTGTATCTGGACGACGTAATCATCATGGGTCGTGACTTCGAGGAACATCTCCAGAACCTTGAAAAGGTGTTCAACCGTCTACGCGAGGCAAACTTAAAACTAAGTCCTAAAAAGTGTACCTTCTTCAGCAACGCAGTTAGCTATCTGGGGCACATAATCACTAAGGAAGGAGTTCAAACAGATCCAGAAAAGATCAAAGCTGTAAAAGATTGGCCTACACCAAAGAATAAAACCGAAGTCAGATCCTTCCTTGGCTTATGCGCATATTACAGGCGCTTTGTCAAAAATTTCTCAACAATAGCCAAACCCCTCCATCGCCTGACTGAAGATAAACAGGTGTTTGCTTGGGACGCAAATTGTGACAACGCTTTCAAAGAACTGAAACAGCGTTTATGTGAGTCCCCGATATTGGGCTATCCGACACGGAATGGAAAATTCATTGTGGATACGGATGCCAGCAACACGGGTATTGGTGGAGTGTTGTCACAAGTGCAGGGAGACAAACAAGTTGTGATTGCGTACTACAGCAAAACGCTTTCCAGGCCAGAGAGAAACTACTGTGTTACACGTCGAGAGTTGTTAGCGGTAGTGAAGACCTTGCAGCACTTTCACAAGTATCTCATTGGACGTGAGTTCACCTTAAGGACGGACCATGCTGCACTTAAATGGCTTCTTCAGTTTAAAAGTCCTGAAGGACAGGTAGCACGGTGGATTGAGCAATTGCAGGAATTCCATTTTGCAACAGAACATCGAAGTGGTAAAGGTCATGGTAATGCTGACGCTCTATCGAGAAGACCATGTCCTGAAATCTGTAAACACTGCAGGAAACAAGAGTCTCAGGAATCAGTAAAAATTATCCGTACCCAAGGATTAGACGATGACTGGTCTGGAGAAAATATGAGGAAGGCGCAAGAGGAAGATGACGACCTGCGATTGATCTTAGATTGGATAAAAAAGGGAGTGAAACCTGAGTGGGCGGATGTATCAGCTTCCAGTCCTGTTACAAAAAGCTATTGGGCTCAATGGGATAGTTTGACCCTGGAAGGCGGAATCTTGTGCAGGAAATGGGAGTCTAATACCGGACATCAGGTGACTGTACAGGTTGTAGTCCCTCGAAGTAAGGTATCTCCTCTACTACGTCATATCCATGATGGGGTGTCTGGTGGTCATCTTGGAGTGAAGAAAACCCTTTTGAAAGTGCGACAGCGGTTCTACTGGGTCCATTGCCGGGAAGACGTAGAAGATTGGTGTCGTAAATGCAACGCATGCGCTTCAGTCAAGGGACCACAGACAAGAAGTAGGGGAAAACTGAAGCTCTACAATGTAGGAGCACCATGGGAACGTATCGCTATAGACGTGGCCGGACCATTTCCTGAAACTGAGGATGGGAACAAATACATCGTTGTAGTGCAAGACTATTTCAGCAAATGGCCGGAAGTGTTTGCGACCCCTAACCAAGAAGCTAAAACTGTTGCCAAGAAGCTAGTTCAGGATGTAATCTGTCGGTATGGCGTACCTCTGGAAATACACTCCGATCAGGGGAGAAATTTCGAATCAGCCCTATTTCAAGAAATGTGCAACCTTCTCGGTATACATAAGACCCGTACGACACCAGCTCATCCTCAGTCTGACGGAATGGTCGAAAGGTTTAACCAAACATTGGAAAATAATTTGGCTAAAGTAGTCGACTCACACCAGAGAGACTGGGACCAGTACATTCCTCTTTTCTTGCTGTCTTATCGCTCCGCTGTACATGATAGTACTAGTTTTACCCCTGCCAGAGTGAATTTTGGACGAGAAATAAGACTACCAGTCGATGCAATAACAGGGTCCCCGCCGAATAGCCCAAGACTTGTGACGGATTATGTCAGCGATCTTCGAGAACAGCTGGATGAAGTGCATAAGCTAGTTCGCGAGTGCAGTCTCAAGACTGGTGAAAAAATGAAAACCCGTTATGATAGGAGATCAAACATCAACGGTTTTGAAGAGGGAACTCTCGTATGGCTTCATAATCCCTTCAGGAAAAAGGGCAAAAGCCCAAAGTTGCAAGCACGATGGGAAGGACCTTACAATGTGGTTACAAAAATCAACGACGTCACCTATCGAATCAAAAAGGGGCAAAGAGGAAAACCGAAGGTCGTACACATTGACCGTTTGACAAAGTATCACGGCACGAATGATGATCGGGACGATCATAACTAAGAGGGGGGTAATGTTACGACCGAACATTCTCGAAGCGTTTGTTTATCATAAACAAACAGCGTGTTGTTGTTTATCATGAGACCTGGGCGTATGGAAATTTCCATACGTAGAAGGAAGCCCTCCTGTCTCAGAGAAAACTGTTCCTTATGTTCGCGACATAAGGTTCACATTCCCTTAAGCCAGAAAGTTGTTTACGATGTTTGTTTTTTATGACTTGTTTACTTGTGTACGAGCTTGTTTACCTTAAAGTTTCTAGTGTTTTCCAAAAACATCGCGGCTGACTGCGCGTGTATAAATACGGGTGCCATCGCTCGAGTGGGACAGTTCTGCGACAACAAGCGATACGAAAACAACTCTTGGGAGCTTTTGCGAAGATATTTGCGACAGTGCATTGTTGACACATAGAGTGAATTATTTACGACTTTTGGCAAGTTTTACGGTTTAATTGGAAAAGCTCTGATATTTTGGAAGTCATCTTGGTCTGCGTAATAAATCGTGTTCTTACAACCCTAAACGGCATTTTAACTCACCCCGCACGTAACAATATTATAAATCAGTCAAGTCTGTTTCTCCGTTAACTACTAAACCACCAAAGGGATTTTAATTAGGTTTTCACTTATGGAAGGGGCGATAAACGAGGAAAGTTTGTGTATATAAAAATTGCAACCCGGGCGAAGACGGAAGCAGGTAGCTAGTAATGTATAAATGTAGGATACTGACTCTGTACTGCTGGCGCCCAGTGGCCTGGCGCGTTCGTCGTGAGGGGGCGGCTTGATGCGCGCCAGCACCCGCGGATGCTGAGGACGCCGCGCTGTCCGCTGCCGCCAGCAACGTAGCGCCGTCCAAGCGCCCGCAGCCAAGGCCCCGGCGCCCATTATCCCGCCCCACACCGCCAGAGCGTTCGACTGACGCGTCTCACTCTGGGGACAGACCGTTTCCATACAACGCACGTCCTATCGTACATTCGTACACATAAAACATCTTATATATGCAAATTTAATATGTCGTCATATTACATTTGCAACCATCAATCTGTCTATAAATAAACTTTATATCGTTGCGCTTTCATATGAAGTTACAGAACGCAGTCGAGAGGAGATAGAGAGACTCACGTGATCCTTCTGCGTGTAACCGCAGGCGGCGTCGGCCTCATCCGATCCATCTTCGCAGTGCTGTCGGCCGTCGCACAGCAATCGCGGGGCTAGACACAATCGCTCGTCACATCTGCAAGCAAAGTCGTAAGAGCTCGTTCACATTACTCCATTCCGACGAATTTACCGGACCGGTAAAATTGCCGCCCAGTGGTTGTATAGTTTATATGAAGCTGTTTACATTATGCCGGAGCCGGCGAAAGCGCCAAAACCCGGGACGTTTTGTCTCAGAGAAGCTTCGACAGAACGTCCGCCCGCAGCTTTGAATGTTTAATACACAAACCAATCCTCGATGATGCGATATCCGGTATAGTGTGAACATCCGGGTGTCGGTTTCCGATAAATTCGCCGGTCCGGCGTAGTGGTAACCTAGACCAGATGATCTTTATCATCATTGAATTACAGGTGAGGGAAGGGTGGGTAACCTGAAGGCGTCTGGCAGAGGGGCGGAGACACAGTGCGCTCCAGTGGCGCATGCGCCGAGTGTGGCAGCGCAACTGCCATCCGCGCATCGCAGCCCTCCGCCGCATGCGCCGCAATCGGCTCCCTCGTCAGAACCGTCCGGACAGTCCAGTTGGCCGTCACATCTGGAACCAGCCACACGTCATCAAAAACGAAGCAGAACCAATGCAGCCCAAACATAAGACGCGAAACATACTTGCTAGTATAAATTAATTAAATTTCTTCTCATTTTTTCAATACAATAAAAAGTTAAATTATCGAAGTACATAGTAAAGTATTATAGGAAACATAGTATCCTATCTTTTCACTACTTGAACTTGATTTTTAAAACAAACAAAAAAACTAATTATAAAGCAGACGTTTAAAGTACAGCATCACATTCCTAAAAAGCAACAATGATAAACTAAACATTTCATTTGCCAAATATATAAACTACAACAACATTTGCCAAACAATATAAACTATTCATATGAAATAGGAATTTTTATAGACATAATATTGCGCCAATTGACTAAATATAAATTATTATTTGGTTCAAGACGAGGCATAATTTGCGAGATCAGCTTAAATAGACGTAATGATAGGTTGCGACACTGACTTCCAGTCTTGCGGTATGCAGTGCAGTTCCGTGGCGGCGGGATGGCGCGAGAGGTCGCAAAGGAAGAAGTTGGCGCTGCAGCCACGCGGCGGAATACAGCCCAGGCCGCAGCCGCACGCCCCGTCCGCACCGCACGCGCCCGGAGCAGGCCCGCACACGCGACCCCCATAGCACGGATGCTCGCGCGGCACCTACCAAACCAACCATTCAGGTGTCAATAACAACACTTTCACTTTCATTCGAGTTTCGCTCGACGATTTTGGTTACACTTGGGCCCTAAGCACCATTACGATACTCATCAGATCCCATACTCCAGTAGGATACAAGTTGCGTACTCGTTCGCGAACTAATTTTATCATAAATCTAATTTACACAACAGTTTAACATTAAATCGAGTCAAAGTCGAGTTTAACATAAAAAATATGTATCAATTTGTGCTTATATATTTATGTCAAAGTAGCTGGTGCCCGCGACTTCATCCGCGTTGAAAAAGAAAATACATGATTAATACCGCCTGACATCGTTATCGCTGTGAGACGGTGGCGCCGCTACGCGGCAGTAGCGCCCAATTCTTTATATTCTTATTAGACGATTACTCGGGAACAGTACTTTTTTTCGCAATGAAAGGTACCCTATGTCCTTTCTTGTATCCCTGACAACGTGCATACAAAATTTCATGATGATCGGTTGAGTAGTTGAGACGTGAAAAGGTAGCAGTATTAGTATGGACTAGTATGGATTAAGCCAATGTGTTGCTTGCCCAATGGGTACTTCACTCCCGAAGTTATTTTTGGGTATGTCTACTTGGGACGAACAGTCCAATTAAGAATATCCAATATTGAAAAGAAGGTCAATCGTCAAATCCACTTCGCATGGATAGTGTTCGGGAGTCTCTGAGACTTGTGTTCATTTTAAATGCTTCAACGCTTCCACACCGATTAAAATATTTAAATTAAACCAATTAACCAATTTAAATATTTACGAAAATTATATATATTGTGCAATCTTATTAGCCAATGCACTATATAGTTGATACGGTGAAATGCTATGATATGGTGTTACCTTGTGCACGGCTAGCACGGCAACGAGGCGCGTGAGATGGGCGACGGGGGTGGCGGGCGCGTCGCGTCTGAAGGCCGGCACGCGCATCAGCGCTCGCTCGCCGCCGCTCAAGTACACGTGCCCGCCGAACGCCGCCAGCGTACCCGTCCATCCGCCCTGCCACACTATGCGTCTGCGCAACAAGACACATCACTCAAATTCATATTGCTCATACAAACGACTGTGTTCTGTTAACGCACTATTCCTTCCCAGCATAGAGACATCGAGACACTATTCCCGATTATATAATGCCCAAATCGCGCTCACTGGCAGTAATCATGTTATGGCATCCAGGCCCACTTATATGAGTCACAGATGTTGGTCGTTAATATTTTAGATTTTCATCAAAAATAATTAATTTTTATAGTATTTTATATACGAAGAGCGTGTACGTCTGGATCCAGTTTAAAGCATCTGAATCTGCCTACATATTATATCAGGTCTACTTAACAGTACACCACACTAGATCACCATTTTTTTTCTACAGCTAGAATCACAACCTACAAACTTAGAAGAAGGGATTGATCAAATGTGCTATAATAATTGCGAGTGCGTACTTATTAGCCGGATTGTCGATGTCGACGCAGTGTATCTGTCGGTTGAGTGCCCAGAACACGAAGCCCGTAGAGGCGTCCACGGTGAGCGCAGTGGCGTTCGCTGCGCGCGCCAACTCAGTGCGTTCGGTGCCATCCGCTCGCGCCCGCATTATAGCCCCCAGGCCGATGTCGTTCCACACCAGCAACCTGTTCGCATTACCAATCACACAGAGGGGTATATTAATTTTTCTTTGATTTAGGAAAACAAGTAAAAAACGCAAGATGCAAACCTTTTGGTCTGATGAAAAGCCAGCTGCCTGGGCATCATCTTGTCGGCACGCAGTATGACGCCGGCCAGCGAAGTGTTGTCCAAGGAGGTGGCGTTGATGGAGTCCTTGTCGAGACAGGTGTAGTAGAGGGCGCGACCGACCGAGTCGATCGCCATGTAGGCCGGTCTGGCCAGCGGACCCACCACGACTTCCGAGTCCGTCGTCGCCGACGTCCACGAGTACGAGATGCCCACGCGACGGATCGAGTGGCTCTCCTCTTCGATGTAGTACACCAATCTGCAATTTCATAGGTACATTTCACTCATCTGCGTTTTCGAACATTTATTTAAGAATATTATATTCATTATTTGCATACAAATACAGCTAGGTAAAGAAACAGACATAAAGAATACTGTTGGCATCTTTACATAGTATACATCAAAGTCGCTTCCCGCCGTCTGTCCCTTTTGTCTGTTAACTAAGCACCGGATTTTAATGCGGGTTATACTAATGGAAAGAGCGTTAAAGGAGGAAGGTTTTTGAAGTGAAAACTTTTAGGCACTTTGGGCATTTTTGAGATAGCCAAAAACTATTGAACTCGTTACCGTAACCGTGTAACCGACACCTCTGTATATTTTCAGATATTGCGTCATCTACACAATATCACTGAAACTAGAATATGTTACGTAATAAATTATTAATTTTGTTCTCTAGTCGTGACAACGAATTATGGCGCGTTGAGTGTTCAATTGTTTTGCACTTTTGAATGTGTTAATCGACTTTTGCGGCCGACTGTACATATATTGTAAAATATTTCCTGACGATTCAAACACACGTAATTGTTCAAGTTATGCTCAAGTTAAGTTAAGTTCAAGTATACTATCTTTAAGCAGAACCAAATCTATCAAAATAATAAAATTAGTTACGTAAGCTCTTACTTCTTTTCTGAATCATACTCGATCGTTTTCACGTTTTTCAGTCCCGTAAGTGGAATAAATGCATCTATGCACTCTCCCGTTCCCACTACTATTCGTCCAATAGCATTTTTTTGAGCAAACAGCAGAAACTCTTCAGGTTCTGAAAGAAAATACGATTATATTTATGAAAATGCAATGCAAATTTGAGCTTGCGCGCACTGAAGGGACGCACTGAGTGTAGACTTCAGACACTGCTGCAGTGGTGAAGAGAAGACATGTCAGCCTTTTTTTTGTTAAAGTTGTTTATTGCCTAACTGAAACGTTTTTTTTTTTACCTGTGCAGGTGAGGTTGTCTCTGTTGAGGCGGTAGTGGGCTGGGCAGTCGCAGCGGTAGTCGCTGGCGGGCAGCGGGAGACAGAGGTGGGCGCAGCCGCCGTTGTCCACCGCGCACTGGCTTTGCGCCACCGGCCGCGACCTCTCGAACACCTTCAGCTCCGATATGTAGTCCAGCCCCGAGTGCACGCGGCTGCGGTTCAAGCCCTCGCTCTTGGAGGCCACCTCCACTAGTCCTGTGTACGTACCATCCACATCACTAATGTAGTAGTGGCAGTAGCCACCCCCTCACAGAACACCACCGTGAAATAACACAGCACCTTTGCCGTTGCTTGTGTTATTGGGGACGGTAGCCACCTACCATCATTTGGATAGTCAGCCAGTTTACCGAACATAACATATGAAACATCACCGTGACGGCTCTGCGTATGGCTATGCGTATGCTTCTCGCGCAGCTCCGCACTAGCTCATTTGCTTTTACTGCAGCAGCGTGCGCATTATGCGTTTTTGCTGTAACTATTTGCGGTTTCAACATTTGTTCACTTCTACGCGTTTTTCAGACAGCCTGCATGCATGCATGCAGTTTTGCATACTGTTTATTATGATAGGAAGCGTTGTCTACCACGTCCACAGAATTAGGTGGAATATTAGGGATAAGTTGGGTTCTCAACCATTTTTCGTAGTTTTCCAACATGTACGATAACCACGCGTTGTCCTTTAGAAATTGGCGTTTTAAGGCCCTTCGTTGAACCGTCCGTCCGAGCTTTGGAATTCGAATGTGATGAATCCAAGTTTGATTCATCTGTGTAGATTATTTCAAGTCCTTCTTCAAGATATTTTTTGATTTTTGTAGGCACTCGATGTGCTTGAGTCGAATGTTTGTAGTTTCTATTAAAATCGTTTTTTTTTTCATTTAAAGCCTTTCTTTTCGAATAATCTATCGAAGACTTCTTTTAGAGCCTTGAAAATTTAAATCTTCCTATAATTTTTGTCTTAGCTTTTCAATTGTTGGAAACACTTAAGATTAAGTGAAAGTTATGAATGCACCTTTTTATAACTCCTTGGTCAAAGTTATCGTTGTCTGTTATTGGTTTTAAGCGTTGTCTTTTTTTCCCAGCAGTTCTAAACACAGTCAGAAACTCGGAATCAGCGGTTTGTGTGGCAATCCTCCTGACTGTTGAAACAGATGTTTTTGTAGCAAGTGCCGTTCTTTTTCGTTCGTGTTTTAAACTGTTCATAATTAGTTGTATTTATTTTCATTTATTTTGCTAGCTTCCGCAGTTTCTACCCGAATTTGTTAAAATTTCTTGCAGGGTTCAATTACTACGCATTTATCAGCAATGTTTGTTGTTCTATCAGTTGTAAACGTTGTATAGGTGTTGCTAAATTTTTCTGTGATGATATCGTGGCTTCTGCAATTGTATTTTTTTATCTGAGACACGAAACGCGCGAACGAAGTGCGGGAGGTGAAGAGCGACTGAATCTACCAATAACGTTCTTTTGCCCGTCAACCTCTAATTTTTACTAGAAGTCTAACTAAATCCACCGTGCGAACTATAGTTCTTTTATTTGCGGATGCTTACTTTATAAAATTAACATATGCTCCAAAATTTAGCTTTGTAGACTATGCCTCGCGCTATGCTTGCTACGCTATGCGAATTTACGAACTAACATATGTTAAAAAATTTAAAAATATTATAAAATGTTTAAAGTTAACACTAAAAGGATGTGTATTCTTCTTAATTAAAAAAGATATGATCGCCTCCCTTCCTCCCTCAACAGATTTAATATAAGCTCACCTGTATTCCAATCGCCCCAAAAAACTTTGTCCGCGTGTAATGTCAAGGCGTAGGGCATAGACACATCGTTGATGAGTATTTTCCTTCCGGTTCCGTCGACGTAAGCGTACTCTATGGCAGGAGGATCGAGGGCTGCCCAATAGAGCCTTTTGTCGTCGCCACGCTTCTCGTGGTCTAAGGCCAGAGCGTGGACACGACCCGCTTGCTCTATCACTACGGTGAGAGATGAACCATCCATTCCAGCTCGTTTTATCGTTTTCGAGCCTAGTTCTGACCAGTACATGTAGCTGAAAAATATCATTTTTATATCAGCCAAATTAAAGACTATACAAATTTTAATAATTTTAAAGAAAAAGAGCATTTTGTATGTTTAGAGTAATATTCAAATGCACTTGTAGCTACTGTACCAAGGAAATGCATAGAAAAATAACACACACACAACCATTAGCGGTTATTTATGGAAATAGCTCTGACAAGAGCTGTTAATATCAGAGTGATTTGTTCATATATTTGTACCACATCACTGGATTCACGACGGAGGATCCGGCGGCGCAAAGGACCGGCGTATGCAAATAGGCGACCTATACTTATAGCTCTCGTACGCCGAGAGTATGAGCATGCGAAGTGTCAATGAAAAATTTTGCAAAAACGGTAAAAATGATTCCTTTTTGAGAGCTTCCGTTGCGTGCACTGCGTAAACGGTTTAAGTTACGTAAAAATCATGTACGATGGAATTGTTCCTCTTTAATAGTTCTAAAAAAAGTTCACGACAGCATATGTCTATCTTTTAAGATTGACTCACTATAACCTTTTTTATGGTAATCAAATTGGATCGAAATTAATGCATTATTTGCGAAGGTGTTTTATCAACTATGCGGTGCGGCTCAGATGCGTGATTGGCTCCCTACGGAACGGTTGTGCTCAGCGAACTGATTTTTTATAAGTTATACTTTGATTTTGTAGTTATACTTTGATTCTCTATTGGGTATTGTTTTGTTAATTCTTTTAGGTTGTTTTTTTTTTCTGATTCAAGCAGGTATAAAATTAGTAGGTGTCACCTACATAATACGATGCCGAGCCGTCAAACCACAGAGGAACAATTTTAATTCCACGCGGGTGAAGCCGCGGGCACAGCTAATTACCCTATAAATGTATCGTGACTTGTAGGTACTTACCCTTTCTTAGGGTCTAGCACAATACTCTTGGGCTTCTTCAACCCTTGCCATAAGAGAGTTCTTCTGCTAGAGCCATCCAATCTTGCCACTTCAATCCTTTGAGCTGCCGTGTCGGTCCAGTATATATTTTGTGCCGATTCATCAATTGCAAGACCTAAAAAACAAATTCATTAAGGTTGAAATTTAAAATATTTTTTTGGTCATTCAAAAAACCAAAATATTTTTTGGTAACTGTGTTGAGAACAGATTTTAATCTTTAAACATTTAATGGGACAAATAATGTTTCAATACCTTCAACCAATCCCAGCCAGTCTATTATCCTCTCCATATCAGCTCCGTTAATGGAGCAACGATTGATGGTTTTTGTTTTACTGTCTGACCAATACAGTTTTGAACCTTGAACATGTATCCCCAGAGCACTGAAAAAAAAAAAATCGCAATCATACTCATTTATAATTTAAAGGTTAACCTTTAGAAATACATTTACATTTTTTTTGGATATTTTTCACTGTAAATATGAAAATTTGTTACCGCACGACCTCGCCAACCGCCTGACTGGCCGTGCCCCCCGCAACAAACGAAGTGCTGTGCTGTGTTCAAGAAACCAAGATACGCACGCGGTACATACGTGAGTCGTTCCAATTATTCCTAGTAATTGCACACTAACTTGAGAGATAGGGTAGTTTTTGAAGTGAAACTAGTTTTTTAAAGGAACTCGCGACCTTTAACCGTAATGTAACCGAAATCTCTGTTGACAATTATAAAAGAACACAGTAATCAATACTAATAACAAATCTGTAAGTGTAGGTATTGTATGTATGTATGTTCCTCCATAACTCTTAAACGAATTAACTGGTTTTCATGAAACTTGGTAGATACACATTTAGACGTACAGGACATAGGATAGGCTACTTTTTTCTTTTTCAACGCGGACCAAGTCGCGCGCGCCAGCTAGTTTCAAATAAAAATAGAAAACGGCCAGTGATATTCCAAAAAGGTAGTCAAATTTTTTTTTCAGATATTGCGCCATCTATACAATACCACTGAAACTAGAATATGTTACGTAATAATACATCCTTGCGAAAACTAATTGAATTGAAATAATACATCAATGCGAACAGAGATGGTGCTGCAAGTTTAAAAAAAATGAACAATTTTTGAGGTGGTACAAAACCATTGAACTCGCGACCTGTAACCGTGTAACCGATACCTCTGTATATGTATGTACTTTCCTGACGATTAAAAAAATACACACGTAGTTTCAAGTTCAAGTTTTCACTTCTGTCAGCACTCCCGAAGTGCCACTGTTTTTTTTTATTTTGCACCCGTGCGAAGCCGGGAGCGGGTAGCTAGTTTTTTCATCTATTACACCGACGATTGTTGTCTATATTTCCTTTACAGGGGGTCTTATATGCTATATTGTATCGATTCAGGTTTATATTTCTTTATTCTCATTAAAGCTTAAAGCTATTTACATGAGAAATATAACAATATAGTTAATTAAGAAACGAAAACATTAAACAGGCAGACAAAAGTTACTAAAATTAAATAATATTGGTTCCTGATTTTTATCAATAACACGACAAAACATTTAACATAAAATGTTTTAACAGCTTGGATCTGTATTCTCTAAAAGATTTTACTTGTTTTATATGCAAAGGTAAATCGCTAAAAAGCTGTGCTCCCTCAAAAGTAACAATACAGTGCAATTTCTACCGATTTTCTTTAAAAATATTTCCACAGGTCAGAATTGCAGACCAGAAATAAATGGCGCACAGATAGAGGACAACGTCACCACTACCCACTACCAACGAAGTTTCAGCACTAACACGACCTCGCCTACGCAATAAACCATCTATTTCAAAACAGTTCTGTCTCATCATTTCAACAAACCTCGATATCTAACAGAATTCATACATCAAAAGTTCTTTACAAGAGTTATTTTAATTTCCAATATCAATTTAGAATGTAAAATAAAATTTAACACTATTTTGCTCCAAATATGTTTAACTTTTCTATTGATATAAAAAAACATAAACTTATGAAATGTTATTTATGAAACAGTATATTTTTGACTTACCTGACTTCCTTTAAGTCTTTCAGAGGTTGTATGGCGTCATTATTCTCATTGTATATACTGAAGCGTCCGATGACATTCTTGCGACTGTATATCAGGAATTCTTCTGGTTCTACACATGTTTTCCCATCACTGTTCAACTCTAGACCTATTTAAGAACATTATTAAATTTAAACTTTGTTTTTCACGGCTAAATCATTCTGAATGGTTCTAGTGTTTTAATGAAAATCAGTTTCGAAGGGAGAGAGCTTAAGAGCTCACTTGCCAACGTAACAATCAAAATTATAGGGTTCTTCCATTAATCACAACTTTTTAGCGTTTTTTTTAGCATTTTTAATCCCCCCTCCCCCTGGTGCTATGTAGTGAGGTTAAAGATCCACATCCCCTAACCAAAATTATTTTTAAATAAAGGTAAGTATAATCTAATTTCAACGAGAAAATCCCCCCCCCTCCCCACCCCTTTCGAGCCTCACTTGATAGCGAGGCTCAGTACGGTGGAGAAGGAATCGCTGAGAACCCAGGGAGTCGTAGTTACAAGTTCTGCCAAAGTGTTGGCCACGGCAACCGCAAAAAGATGTGTGACATGAAAAATAATACCTAGAGGACAGCTGCATGTGTAGTTGTTGTGCGGACGGTTGAAGCACAAGTGCGAGCAGCCACCGTTTGCGCGCGCGCAGGCGTTGCCGACCACCTCCGTCCCCCACGACCGTTGGCCAATGCGGAAAGCCTTCACGCCCATCATATTCGCCATTTGCTCCACTATCGCCACTTTCTCAATGCCTGAAACAAAGGAAAAATCTCATTCATTATTAAGGCTTTTTATATAACTTACTAGTATATTAAGTGTATATGTTACCAGTAGTTTTATCAATCCTGTCCAACGACCGTCTTTGCATGTCGGTCCAGTAAAGATGGTCTCCCAACAGTGTAAGTCCGAATATATGCAATATGTCGCTACTGTGTAACTCTCTTCTATCTGAACCGTCCATATTACAAACCTAAAAATTAACATAATATATTTTTTGTGTATTATCATTGTTATTCGTATAATTATTATTTATGAAAAACAAAAAAAAAATAGCTTAAAATTCATCAACTTTTACACTTTTTGAAAAATAGGCAAACACTATTGTTCTTAAAATACAATAAGTCATTCATTTCCTAGGTAGAATTTGTATTGTATAGAAAATACCTCAATTTTGTGTGTTCTAGCATCTCCCCAGTACAACTTATTGGAGAATGTGTCCAGAGCGATTCCGTTGGGCCAAGTCAGCCTTTCGGTGACGAGCAACACTCGCTCGGTTCCGTCCAAGTTGGCTCGCTCGATCTTGGGCTTCTTATCATTCCAATCCGACCAGAACATCCAACCGGCAGTTGGATGCAATGCTATAGCACGTGGCTCATATAACTCATCGTAGATGACAACCTATACGTAAAAAAAAAAAAAAAAAATTTTATCTTAAGGACTTTCCATGTGTCAATAATGTTGAGAAGTGTGTCTCGCTAGTTATTTCTATTCTTTTGTTCATCAACTTCAATAAAAAAATATTAATTCGTTAATATTTATATTCACATGTAGTGTGAAAACATTTTAGGTATACTGTAAAAGTTAAAAAAATTATGAGCGACCTTTTAGAAATTAAAATATCGATTTGAAATTTTAGAATCTGACCAATTGACTGTTTTAGGAATGTTGCAAAAATATCGGTATATCAATATTTTTGGGCTATATTTAATTTTTCGATACCTAATATTGATACAAAATTTCAAAAATCGAAAATATATAAGTAGGTAAATGAGTCTTAACAGTAAAATACTTCTATATAAAGCCGTCATCAAACCTATCTGGCCTTATGGTGTTCAGTTATGGGGAACTGCGTCAAACCCGAACATTGAAACCAATGACACCCTCCATAATGACTTGACAGTCAAGAAGGAAATAATAGAAATGACCAAAATATATAAGAATAAGATCCTCAACCATCCCAATTGTGAATCCAAAAATCTTATAACACAATCTTATTTAAACCATAGACTAAAGAAAAAGCTACCTCAGCATATTTTAAGTGTTCAATGATACTTGCTTTTGTCAATGGCTTAAATCAGAAAGCATCGCTGGATGATCCTAACTCATGTTACCGGGATGTCATTACTGTTGCTGAATGTCTACTGACAGATTGCAAGTTTATGGAATCAAAAAAATTCACCAACCTTTTTATAGTTGCCGTCTAAAGTTGCCACATTGATTGTATCTGTGGCAGCGTCTGTGTAGTATATGTTCCTCGCGTAAGGATCTATCGCTATGCTGTCTGGGACACCATTGCAATGTATCACCACCGATTGTTCACTCCCATCTAGGCGAGCTTTTGATATTGTTTTAGCCTGAAAATAATATTAATATGAACAAAGTTGCAGAGAAATAACAATATTAGTACAGGATCCAAAGAGAGGTATATTATATCAATTGTTATGTATGAGAAAATAAATCTCTATTTTTTTGCTTCTTATACAGACAACTTTTCTACGGAAATTAAAAGTATCCATACCGAGCTGTCAGCCCAATAAATAAATCCAGTGTTAGGATCAAAATCCACAGAGATTGCGCGTTTGAGATCCTTCAATGGAATAGTGTTGGGAGTGAAGTCGGGCGAGTCTAATGATATTTTGGATATCATGGAGCGTTGAGCCACTAGCAACATCGATTGTGGTCCATCGTAGCAAGTAGTGTTGCTGTCTTCTTTTAGTTTTACGCCAGTTGGACAGGCACAAACATAACCTGAAATAATATTTTAAAGTTTTTATTTATTAATTAATGATAGATTTGTTCTTGGCAGCATCTAGCCATGCAGCGAAGACGAGGCCGACGATGGAGCGAGCTAACCCAGAAAATGCCTATTCACTCGAACTTTAAAAAGATTTGGGTTACTTGAGCTCTGAAACACAGATACCGGAAGGCAGTTCCAATCTTCGGCAATGCATATTATGATAGAACCTTAATATATAAAAAAATAACTTAAGCATTAAAATTTAAAATCTGTCCAATATCTATAAGAAATTGTCTATGTATAGAGGGCAAATTGTTTGTAGAAATTTCATCTGCTGAAAATGGTTAGGTATTTAGAAGTAAGCATATACTAACCAGGTTCTTTCGAAGATAAAAGGCACAAATGTGAACATCCACCATTATTTATTCTACATTTGTTGTCACTATCAGACATTGGCTGTCTGCTATCATCGTAAACTCTAATATCTACAGGAACTGGATCAGACTTTATAAGTTCCTTAATAGAACCATTTGTTGCAATGTCCCAGGAGTATATGGCCCTGAAATTTACGTACATAATCAGTATTATATAAATAAAATTCTATTTAACATATTAAGTTTCATTAATCAAAATTACAAGAAACATATTAAAAAAAATGAAAAAATGAAATACAATAATAACAATTACATAATATCGCTAAAATACTATACCATGTTTTCCAGTCGGTCCAATAAAGTTTATTATTGAAATAAGTCAGAGCATATGGATACTGCAAGCCTTCATTCACTATTCGTCTTCTCTTCTCTCCTTTGAAGTCAATGACATCAACAAATTGCAGTTTTGCATCCACCCAATAAATCGAGTTGCTATTGTAGTCTATGGTAATGCCATTTGGCCAAAATATATTATCCTTAACTATGATTTTACGAGTTGAATGGTCCCCATCCATGCCTGCCCTTTCGATTTTCGGTTCTTCACCCCAATCAGTCCAAAACATTAGCCTAAAATGAAGGACAATAATTTATATTAGATTTAAAACAGTACTGATGTATTAAACAATATATCCTAAACCTAAACAATATATACTAAGAACTTCTATATAGTTTATCTCTAATCACAATCCAATAAAAAGTGTATTGTTCAACAGACATGCTGACAATACACTTGACTACGGTGACTACTGTCGCCTGCTATTGGTTCTGCAAGTGCACTGCCATCCATAGAAGGATTAAGGAACAGAGATTAGGAAAGGTAAGGCAATGGGCTCAGTCACCCCTTATTCACACATGCTGTTATTTCATGGTGGTCTTCTGTAAGGGTATGGTTACTGCCACCATATGAGCTGCCTAAATGACAGCAAAGTGCAGTGTGCCCTGGAACTACTTTCCAGATCAAGAAGGGCCAAGTTCATTTCCAAGCTGGCTTTGCCAAGAATCAAACTTGGGCCCCTGAGAATTGACCAAAATATAGATTTCATATTTATCAGATATTTTTTATGATATAGTAGATAGCTTTATTAAAAATATATATGGATATGGCTTACATTTGATTTCATCTTTCACACGTTATTTAAAAAAAAAAAATTTTGATAGATAAACAAAAATGATTTTTTAATTCATTTTCATGTATGTCTCTAGTAACTGCATATACCAAACGTCACCATATACCTTTAATTTGAAATTGTATTTTCTGAACTTACCCTTCTTTAGGAACAACAGCAATAGCTCTGGGTAAGTCCACGTCAGCCCAAAATAGAACTTTTCTGAGAGCACTATCTATACTTATTACTTCTATTTTATTTGTTTCTCCATCAGTCCAATATATTTTGTCAGTGTACCAGTCTATTGCTATGCCATTAGGGGTTCCTAGTCCTTCAATTTTTAACTAGAAATAACATAAATACATTTTATAGCAGTTAGAATCATATAGATAAAGTTACTATTGATAGAATATACTTACTTTGTCACCGACATAGGTGTTGTTGTATTTGATACATTGTATCATTTCAGCGGTTTGATCTGACCAGCAAATTAGATCTCTTCTATATAAAAAATCAACAGCAGACATTTGTTCTAAGCCTTTAATGATCGCATTAACTTTTCCAGGTTTACTTATATTTGCGATGCGAATGTCTGATGATGTTGAGTATAATAACATTGGATTGCTGGCATTTGTATAATAATCTGAAAGAAAATATAAGTTATCCTTAATTGTTCTAGTTGTAATGGTACAAAAAATCAGGAACACTATTTTTTATATAGAAACAATTATAATATGACAAAATAGAATGTGATTGTGTCATGGACACGGCCGTGTGTTTAGCATGAATATGTGTATGTTATGAATAATATTTTCTTTGAATGTATTATATCCAACGGATTCAAATATACCATATTATATTATATACAAAAAAATATTTTTGATCCTTTAGTTATCAAGTGGCATAATTGAATTTTGGATGTAGATTATAGATAGATGCCCCGAATTTGTTATCATCAGTTTTCTGAATTACAACCCACTATGGAAGCAAATTTAAAGACTTATTCAAGACAAAACTGAAAAAAACAGTTTTCAAAAAAAACCCACAAAACATTAGCATTACAATATTCACATAACATATTAAAATTACAAAAGGAAGCAAAAAAGTATCATTTAGCATCAAAAACAAACCTTTCCATTGTAAAAACATCAATAAACAAAACACTTGAATAACATTTCGAATTAATTTATCGGCGTGAAGAATTCGACGACGCTTTGTCATAATGAAAACAAATGATGTCTAACAACAAAAAAAGTCATGTATTTTACGTATGTAGATTTAAATAATAAGGCACTAGGAATATACTTGTTCATAAAAGTTTATGACTACATTTGCAACATTAAATAATTTAACAAATGCTTTTATTACATAGTTTATAATTTATAAATACAAGCCCAATGCCCATTCGTACTATTTTTTTTACAATTTTTTTACTGAGTGAGGGAGATACTGAGAAAGGACACAGACCAACTAATTATTTAAGAAAGGTACTGTGGATTTTGTGTAAATGGCACCGGATAATTTTAGGAGCCGTTAGTTTGTAATAAATCTTAGTGAGATTATAAAATGTCGATAGATTGTGAACGGACACTAAAATTTACAATCTAACGCTTATATTTTAGTAAGTTTCGTAACGGTATATGTCCATGGGATATACTGTGGTTGATACTTGACAGTCCGAGAATGGGTCTGACCGATGGGTTTGAAAATGACTATAAAACACACATAATATCAGAGCTATGGTTATGTACATGTGAATAGTTTTTGTTTCATCAAAATCGATCCAGTATTTTCAAAGTTATTGACACCGAAACTTCGGTCGCTATTTAAATTTTCAAGTTCGCCCGTGCTAAGTGGATGACGTCACAAGGGCCGATTCTAGATGCAAGTTCATAGTAAAAAGAGAGTTTGTAATTAATTAACTCAAAAACTACTGAACCGATTTTAAAAATTCTTTCACCTATAGAAAGCTACGTTATCAGCAAATAACATAGGCCATATTTTATAAAGTTACGCGGGCGAAGTCGCGTGCAACAGCTGGTAACATTATAAGAGAGAGTAGATTTCTATTTTTGTTTGTAATGATTAAACTTAAAAACTACTAGACCGATTTTAAAAATTTCTTTTTCTATAGAAAGCTACGTTATCAGCGAGTAACTCAAGCCATATTTTATAAAGTTGCGCGGACGAAGTCGCGTGAAAACAGCTAGTTGATTATAAATTATAAAAATATTCTTAAAATGATTTTTAAGCGGGACTTACGACAAATTTCCTCAATACTTTCTGAAGTTATCGGGTTCGGAATATCTTAATGAAGTAGGTATCATGCGGGTCAGTTCTTTTTGTCTATGTTTCTGTATTACAGATCATTCATTTGTTTTAACTGTCTCTCGATGACACAAAATGTAAATGTACGTTTTGTTGTATCAGCTAGGTTGCGGATTGTAACTTTGCTTTGCAAGCATATACCTGGTTATAAGTCATCCCCATATCATAAAGAGTCTAATAGGTATTTTTGTTAGTATACTAGGCAGGTAAGTATATTTTTTTAAGTGAGAAAAGTAACGATGTCTTACACACACTAAAATAAAATACGTGTGTGACGGGCTTCATGGTCATCCACTTTTTACGTCTTTTCGTATCCATTGGCACTTTGAAAAATAATTTAGAAGGTGTGTGGATGGTTGAATTTGTACATAATATATAGGCACTACACAGTATTAATTTATTATATGGCAAAAGTAACGGTATTTAAATTTTCAAATGCTCTGACGCCACTGACCTATAATAAGCACTGGATTTTTTGTACTATTTTGAAACGCCGCCGTAAGAAAGTACGGAGAACTAATTTTGACGTATTTTTATTCCGAACCCGATAACTTCAGAAAGTATTGAGGAAATCTTTGTCGTAAGTCCCGCTCAAGAATCATTTTAAGAATATTTTTATAATTTATAACCAACTTGCTGTTTTCACGCGACTTCGTTCCCGTAATTTTATAGTCTATGTTAATAGCCTGTGTTACTCGCTGATAATGTAGCTTTCTATGGGTGAAAGAATTTTTAAAATCGGTCTAGTAGTTTTTAAGTTTATTCATTACAAACAAAAATAGAAATTACTCTCTTTATAATATTAGCTGTTGCACGCGACTTCGCCCGCGTAACTTAATAAAATATAGCCTATGTTATTCGCTGATAACGTAGCTTTCTATAGGTGAAAGAATTTTTAAAATCGGTTCAGTAGTTTTTGAGTTAATTAATTACAAACTCTCTTTTTACTATGAACTTGCATCTAGAATCGGCCCTTGTGACGTCATAAACGTTCGCGAGTAGTATTAAAAAATTTGGGTGGTGCGCGTACTTTGAACGCTTATAACTCGGTCATTTTTTAAGATATCAAAAAAATAAAAACACTGCCGTATTTGTCTAGTGAGCTATAGTTGGGGGATATCATTAACTAAAATCGATGGTCAGACTCATTGACCATAGAACATTAATATTTTGACAAATTCACATCACAGGCAACATGGACGACGTGCAAGTGGCAACCGCTATTGCAATATATCACAGCCTTGCATAATTTCGTCCAAGATATTAGCAATACCTATATCCTCTTCCTCTAACGTATATTTCAACTAATGTGTACATATAACACAAAAATAATTACACATTTACAGAGAATAATAGGGTTTGTCCTTGTAACCGACAGAACTCATAGCCAAAAACGCTATAAAAATACAAAAAAATATTGTTATTATAACTTTGTTATCTTTTAACCTGAAGTTAGCCGAGTAGTGTAGAGGCATTTCATGTGCGCACTTTGGGCATCGAAATAATATATCTCTGCGAGCAGTTCGCTGACTGGGCAACTTCGAGTCCTTTGATTCGGACGCAAAAGCCGACAACAGCCGGAAGTCGCACGAGTAAGCCCCGCCGCATACGTACGTTTTCCGCATTCGGAGACTCGAATGCATCAAATCTATAGAAAATACGTTGACTGCCGCACACGTACGTTTTTTTGCGTACGGAATATATGTACGTTTCGAATGTGGGCCCGCGCGTTCGGAATCCAGCACTTCCATACATACATTTGCCACATTTGCTATATACCGCCGCACACGTTCGGAACCGCGCCAACGCGCATACGCGCTGTGCGTGTTGGATGCGCGTTGGCGCGGTTAACGGAAATTTCCGAACGTGTGCGCTAGGCAAACGGAATTCCGAACGCGGAAAACGAATTCGAAATACGTACGTATGCGACGAGGCTAAGACAAAGTGCCCCTCCACACTCGTATTCGCTTGACCTCGGTCAACTTCGCGGTAGTGTAGAGGAGCAGTAAGATTTGAAGGAGATAAGAAAAAGTGGAAATGCCTCTGAATTAAAGCGAATATGGCATAATAATTGAATCTATATACGAGTACCAATATATAAAGCTGAAGAGTTTGTTTGTTTGTTTGTTTGGTTGTACGCGCTAATCTCAGGAACTACTGGTTCGAATTGAAAAATTATTTTTGTGTAGGATAGTCCATTTATCGAGGAAGGCTATAGGCTATACAGAACGCGGACGAAGTCGCGGGCACCAGCTAGTACTATATGAATAGTACAGTATTAGTATTCAATTATTAGGTATGCCTTGGGGCCGGGTCAATTTTCTGTACCTAAGTGAAATTTTAATATAACTAAGTCAAAGTAAAGATCATCGGGAACCCAACATTTTTCCCGATTAAAAAGTATGCTATATGTTAATCCAGGTAATAAACTATTCGTGTGCCAAATTTCATCGAAATCCGTTCTCCCGTTTTGCTTGATTGAGTAACTAACATCCAAACATTCATACAAACTCGCACTTATACCTAATACGAGTAGGTATTAATAGGATTGTCAGAAAATAACTGCCACTCCTAAATTGGGTAAGTCAGATTACGAAGTCACAGATAGATAGGTACTACACTATCACAACGGTGGCCACGGCATCGCCCGCGTTTAATTAGCCTATGTCCATGCTGAAATTCTATTCTAATTATTGGTGAAAGAATTTTTTAAATCGGATGAGTAGTTTTGAAGATTATCTCCTACATACAAATATACCGGGTGTCCCAAAACTATGCGGCATGAAGGGAAAGTATCGTATCGTAGATAGGATATTTTGCTGAAAGACTTTTTTTGTTGTTATTTTTAAAAGTTAGTAATACTGTATTCAAAGATTTTCTAAAAATTACGTCGTCAGCAATAAATAACATTCATTAAATTTGAATCAAACATTTCATGCCCGCTGTACACACGGGGCCAAGGTGTTGGGCTAACATGTGGGGCCAAAATGATGCATCCCCAAAGTAGCTGTTTACACATTGGCTCTGATCATTCTGCATTGGCGCTTCGGTAAAGATGGACGTAGAAGTTCTTGCAGCTGCGGCTATTTATTTATACAGTACAGTCGATATTATCAATATCGACGTCGATATATCGAGGAAATTAAATTTAAAAAAAGAGACGCCAACGTGTGAACGCTGTTTGCGGAGCGCGCCAAGATCCTTTGATGTGTGCACTAAAAACCGACACTATTCGGTTTGCCTGCCAATGTTGGCGTCAACTAGACCAATTAAGCCAACATACCGCCAAGTATCTCTCTACACGTTGGCCCAACACATTGGCCCAACACCTTGGCCCCATGTGTACAGCGGGCTTTACGTTAAGTTTTCATTTCTTTTAAGATACTACTACGTTACTTAAGAAAAATTATTATTCTTTGTCCATTCTTTCGATTAGCATCAAATACGGGTGATTTTTTTTTCATATTTAAGTCGGTTCGATTCCCAGACGAAGCAAGTAATTTTTAGAAAATCTTTAAATGTAGTGTTACTAACTTAAAAATAACAAAGTCTTCTTTCAGTAAAATATCCCATCTACGATATTTAAGGTACTTTCCCTTCATGTCGCATAGTCTTGGGATGCCCTGTATACTAACTTTACCTTTTTATAATATTAGTAGGTATCTACTTTCGTTATAAACAATTCAAAAGTACTTCCTTAATTAGGAGATGTACAAAACGTGAGACAGAGTCAAAGAAAAATGTATCCAAGTAATGGAGTGGTGAGCCGTGATTTGTAAGGACTTGAATTAAATTGGCTCCGCTATAATGATGCTGCCCTCCCCTTTCTGTTAATAAGCCGGAAAAAAGTCCGTTTGTATTTTTATTTCAGACTCTCACGGAAGTTATTAATAAATCTCGACTGTTAAGGTTTTTTTTATACTTACTTAGGTATAATTTTCGGTAGTTGTTATTTTAAAATCATTATTGTAAAATTTAATCAAAAGATTTATTTGTTGACAGTACCTTTCTAATAAATGTCACGTCTAAGAACGAAGTGCGGGAAAGTTAATTTATGCTTTATTTAATTAAATATTATAACCTTTTTGTGTAACTAGCGAACCGAACCGGCTTTGTACTGATGAAATTATATTTTTTTCTGCAAATTATAAAGGTTCATAAACTGTCTCGAATGACGCTTATTTCTAGTAGTGAAAACGTTATCAAAATCGGTTGTGGGTTCCTCCATAACTCTTTAAACGAATTAACTGATTTTCATGAAACTTGGTAGATATTAAACATTTAGACGTACCTACAGGACACAGGATACGCTACTTTTTTTCTTTTTCAACGCAGACGAAGTCGCGGGCGCCAGCTAGTAAAAAAAATATATAAAAATTCAGTGACAAATTGTTTAATGTTTAACGCGAGTTACAACAGACACACAGTGCGACTTCAAATTATACCTACTTGTCTGAATAGACGATTATTTCATTTTAAAATAAAATGTTATTTAAAATAAATGGCTACTTCTAATTTTCTGTTTCTGATCACGACTGGAATGAAAGAAACATTGGGGATAATTGTTCTAAATTGATTACAGGAGCTTTCTGTTTTCCGAGCACCATTTAACGGTAAAGCGTAAACAAATGAAAAAGATTTCCCTTCTTTAAATAAAATTTATCTCGTTTCTACATCTTTATTCAACCGTATCGCTGGATTTTAGTTTCTCCTATGAAATTCTTCAGGGATTTCTAAATACCAGCCAGTCTTTTATATCAAAGCGAAACTTTCGGGTCGAGTCCAAGTTGTGTCATTATCAGATATCTTTCATTTCCAAAGGTTTTTAAGTTGAAATTGTACGTTGGAATAAGTCTTTATCGTTCGATCGCCGCTTTATCGTTTAATCGAGATTGAATATTTATTTAAAATACTGAAAGCGAAATATCTTTTTAACTGTTAAATTTAAGTACCTATTTCAATTCTTTTATTTAGTGGTCGTAAGACAGGCCCCCTCATAAGGTGGACGATTACGTCCACCTTATGGGGGGTGGCTACCGTCGCCATAACACAAGCAACGCCACCTACTCAGAGTAAGGCTCTAGGAAACCCTTACTCACTCACCGAAACACAACAGCAATGTGCTATTATTTCACGGTCGTATTCGGTAAGGGGTGGTTGCTGCCCAAATAACCGCGAAATCCAGGGTGCCCCCGCTACTACTAAACTTTTTATACTTTTCACGAGCATTCCTATAATAAGAATTTTCCTTTAATACACGCATGGAAGTCTAAAAGTTGATTTCAACAACGAAGTGACCTTATAACCCCCGGAGGTTAAATCAAACTGAACAGAACTGATTGGAGGACAGACCAAGAAAACTTTGTATTGAAAGTCCGCCGTACAAACTTTCCATAATCCGATGAATATCTGCGGTTCAAGAAATTGTGCGAGTGAGAATATAGTTTGAACTAGCATTCAGTTGAACTTGTTTTAGGGTTTCGTAACAAATTTATTAACAGTTTTCTACAATGTATAATAATCATCGATCTAATGGAACTACATATTATGTCGTGCTAAATGGAAAAATAAGCTATAATTAAAATTACAAACTAACCCCCGACTTTCTATTGAGTTAAATACGTTATATCAGCTGTATGTTGCTGAGGGGTAGGCTATCCCGCAGACTACTTGATGCTGCAGCATCAGGTCAAGATTATCTATCTACAATGTCATGGAAATAGAGTCGAAGTAACAGCATACCAAAATTTCACATAAATCGAACATGTTGATGTTAGCAAAGTCCCTTCGTCAACTAAGAAATGGGCTTTTCTCTTTAATAATTTAAGTCTAGATAGGATAATGTTTAAATAATATTCAAAAAAGCTCATTTTCTTACTGTGTTTATGTTATGTGTATTACTATTTACTATATATTTATATTTACCTAAACTACTTATATACCTATAGTAATGTGTATCTGTAGTCATGTTGAGGAATGTGTCACGCTGTTGCCATTAGATGCAATATAATTATGATTATAGCCTAATTCCCGGTGCGACACTTGAATTTACTCAGAGGTATTTGTTAATGAAACAATGGCGCACCTGGGAGCGTCGCAACATTTATTAACTTAATTATCTAATATTGTTCATTTAACTTATATATTAATTCATTTTGTTTTATTTCTTAATTATGAGTAGGTGTGGCATTCTTAAAGCCTTGAAGTCCGCCCTTGAAGTAGCCATATCAAAGTATTTTAATGTGTTACTGAAATAAGCTCATAACCACATTGTGACAGTACCTAAAGTTTGTTTTTTAATCTCAGAAACAAAAATGACATTACATGTGACATGCATTACATACATTACATGGTATCATTATATGACATTTGTCATTTTTGTCTCTGAGATTAAAAAACAGACTTTAATGAGTAGTAGACATATTGAAAGTAAATAAGAAAATATTAATAAATTATATTATATTAATTCTATCAAATAATATAATATTTTATATTTATTAAATACATCACCAATAAATCTATACTGATATTATAAAAGGATAACTTGGAAACTACTCATCTGATTAAAAAAATCTTTTACTAATAGTTAGAATAGAATTTCAGCTTAATTCTATCGCTTCACTTAATTCTATTGTAGTTTATTAAATGGCGCCATCAATTGATCTTTATTTTTCAACGCGTCACCCGTCGCAGGCACCAGCTAGTGTAATCTATTTTAAACGTATTAAATATAATGTGGGTATGCAATTTTTTTACTATGATTTAACGAAATGTGCAAAGCAAAGCGTTATTCCGATTCATAGAGATAATCTCGCAATCGTTTCATTCTCCAATTACGGCTCAACAAGTTCGACAGCAAGTAAAATTTCGCGGTGTAGTGTTCGGCTTTCATTTAAAATTTATTAAGTTTATTACCCTCGTTTACCGGCCCGTATGGAGTGTCCAACCAGATGGAAAATTGTATTGTACAACCAGTTGATAATCCGGTAACAATATCTCGCTGAACGCTCACGCAAACAGAATAATCATTAATTTCTATGTCTCGATTATTGTGACGATTCATTGAAATTTGAATAAAACTTTTGTTTTGAAGTTTTCAATTCCGTTTTGAATTCAATTTAAGAATCTAAATTGTTGTTAACTGCCAGACATAAAGAAACGCGGTCGTCACGTGACTTGGAGAAGACGCGTTGCCACGTGACGACCGCGTAGCTTTTGCTGCCAGATGACTCGTTTAGTATTTTTCCAAATAAAAGATAAAAACTCGGATTCGATTAAGTACACTCATTAATTACACCTTTCTAAAGGGCGTTTATTTTTAATTAGCTTCACATGGATTTTTTCTGCAAATTATACATAAAATACTTCCTATATACTATCCTCGTTTATACTTATACTTTATACTATTATACTTTCCTCGTCCGTTGCGTAGTTTAAAAGATCTAAGCGTACATATAGAGGGAGAGTCGGCGGCTTTGTGGCTTTGTTTTATACTATGTAAAGTTTAAATAGGAGAATGTACAAGTATCATTTCTATTTTAATAAATTTATCGATTACAATTCAGGCTCTCTAAATGCTTATTGATGCCATGTTCTACTCGTATATGTAGTAAATTAGATTTTCACTTTAATATAAATAAAATATACTATTGTAATATAGGCATTTCTATGAAAATTAACTTGAAGTTTACCTTTTTGGCAGAGTTGTCATAAACAGATGCGTTTGATTTATGTTTAGATGCTGTAAAATCAATAAGAGTAAAGTCGTATAATATATTTCCTTCGGCGTTCAACCTACTTCGCTTCAGTTTCAGTAGATGTATTGATTTAAGTGGCTTATTGAATCAACACCACTATAGTGTTCTGTGATCCACACCACTAAGATAGTATATTATATAAAAAAGTAGTCAATATATGAAGTATAACACAGAGAGGTCATAAATGACATTATGGAATTATTTTACTCTTGCAAGAATATCAGGAGGACCTTTACAGGCAAAAAGAAACAAGACAAAACAAAACTCTAGATACTGCGAAACATTTATTCTTCACATTAACACAGTACTTACATAATAGCATTAACACATGTGACAAAATCATACCTTGGCTCAGGACGAAGTTGTGGACTGTAATATAGGCCACAACATTGTTTGTCTTGTCTTGTCAGATCTTGTCGCGGACATTTGTTACAATATAAACCCTGCCTGGGTATCCATACATATCCAATTTAAAACCAATGCTTTTGCATATGAGACTGTAAGTAACAAGTAGAATCCCTCATTAACTGCTACCACGCGTCTCTACATGCTTTGCGATATATCTAAACAGAGCATACGCAGTGGCTCATTTAAAACAGAAACTATTCATACGTCGCTGTTAATGATCCTACTTTAATTTTTAGCTTATCCTACATTACAGAGAGCTGAGGTAAAATAGTATTCGTACAGTACACGACTTACGACTTCTTTTACTACGCAGATTCTGACGCTACCTCGTAGTAATGATGTGGCGTTACAACAAGGAGCTACGGCTAGCCTACGGCGCCTCTACGCTTAATACACACCGCAGTTACAAAACATAATTTGTTACGATTTTAATGTTATTGAAGTTGTAAAGGTGTCTGAGATGAACTTTTCATCCCTGCCGTGACTTATTCAATATACGGAACACAGTTAACTCCACGACAACAATAACGAGATCAAGGTATTTGTATAGGTCGCTTAAATTAAAGCTAATCTTGTTACGACGTTATGCCAGTTAACGTAAATTAAATTTTGCTATGTTTACTGCGAATTTTGAAAGCGCCCTATTATAACAATATTGTTTGAAGAATGTGGTGCTTTTCGGAGATTAGGTCAGAAATGCGTCGTAATATTATAATTAATGCGATAGTTTGTGAAGATAGATGTATGGATGTTTGTTACTCTTTGATGGCAAAAATGGCTTATTGGACGGATTCGGATGAAATTTTGATTTAGCTTGACGGTCGCAGTTAGTTTATAGATTAACATATAGGATACATTCTTCTTAAAAAAATGTTACGTCCCCGATGTTAGATTCCTAAAAAATTGCGGGCGCAACCGTCGTCACGGCGATAAAGATTTCAGGCGTTAGGTATATTAGTGGGTCTAGCATGAGTTTATGATGACTGAACTCTCTAGCGAGCCCTTATATATCAATTGTCAATGTGCGGTCATTATAATAAACTCTAGCATGAGTAGGTGCTATATTATTCATTTTTCAAGGCGGACGAAGTCGCAGGCACCAGATAAAATCGTCGTAAATAAAATCGCCGCCACTATCATTGTTGGCGAGATGGTGGCTCACAGAAAAAAACTACAATCTCGCGGCAATACAACAATTTTTAGTGGTTCCATTTCTAGCCATTAGTGTGACACGAATGCTGGCCCCGTGTAATCTGGACACTTTTTACGGCCGTTTTAAGTGATGTGTTCAATCTAGTGGCCGCATGTACCTATAAATCAGAAGCACAATAGCTTTGTGATTTGCATAATACGAACCTTTGAACCTCCAAATTGCCGACATTTCAATTTAAAATTAACCGAGCTCAGTTCATTTATTTGGAACTATGCGGTGCGTAACCGAATTGGAATTTTGTATAACCGAGGTGATACGAACGGACCCAGTGTTTTGGCCTACACGCTACACGTGAATAGTTTAAAACTTTTTGTAAAAAGCAGAGTAGGTAGATATCATCGATGTCACGAAAGCGACATTTTTTAAAATTTTATTTTTGACGGGATATTTTGAAATTATAAATCCTAAGATAAATTTTTCTAAGACATTAAAAAAAAACATTTAACGGTTCATCATCCAACTTTAGCAGAATAATTTATGAATGTTAAGAAATGGACATATAAATAATTTAAAACTCAAACATTTATTTAAAACTAGCTGGTGCCCGCGACTTCGTCCACGTTGAAAAAGAAAAAAAGTAGTCATCCTGTGTCTTGTACGTCTAAATGTTTATCTTACCAAGTTTCATGAAAATCAGTTAATTCATTTAAGAGTTATGGAGGAATATATACAATACCTACACTTACAGATTTATTGAATAAATATCTAAATAAATATGTTTTATAATTTATTTTTAAAATAATTTTAAAGCCATCGGATGCAATTGTTTTCTGAAAATTACATACACAAACCTTCTTCCATAGATTTTTCCGAAAAAAAGAGAGAGGCGAAGGCGACTTTATTAAAAACTATCTTTGTCCCCGACTTCGTTCGCTTTTCTATTAGCGTTATGATGAAACCTTCTTCAAGAATTAGGCTTCAATGTAAATGCAATAATTTTTTAAATTCCAATGGTAGTTATTCGATATTATTATATAGACAGACATAGAATATATAAAGTATAATAAAAATAAAATTTATTTTGATTCCTAATGAGAAATGCCTTTTTTAAGGGCAGGCGATTACTTTTCTCGAGTAACCTCATAAAAAACCTAACCCAGAGCCTTTATCAAGTTTTCAGTTCAGGTTTAGCTTTTATCTAATACACTAACTAAATTTAGCAATTAATTAAATCGTGTTAGTGTGTGAAGAAAATTATCTGAAAAATTGCAATTTGCACCCTCTAAGAGCCGTATAAAGTTCACAGAAACTTAAATCCTCTTATAACATATTATCAAGTATAATAGTGTGTGCCGTAATGCAGGTGGAATAACCCAGGAGAAGACGGCACCAATTAACAGCACTACCTCCATTAGCCGGCGAGACTCGCTTTACTGGCGATAACCGGCCGTAACCGGATCCCGCTCGCTGCGACCGGACTAATCCGGACAAATGAGACGTGAAAGATGACATCCACTCACTAATTGGAGAAGAGTATTAAGGAACACCTACTTATAATTTTACGTGTTGCAGTGTAAAGGAGATATCATTTTGTATCTCCAATGACTCGTCAATTGTGAAGACTCATTAGAGATACAAAATAATTGTTCACCAAGGTGAGACCTTGGTGTAAGTAAGAAATGTTTAGTTCAAGATTTCTAGACCACTGCGGAATGGCAAAACTTTCTATTATGTCTTTGAAGACATGAATGTTTCCTCGTATTGTTTTACTGTTTGCTCTACTCCCAGTTAGAGAGGTATTTATATGAAAAAAAAAATTCATCTGAAATTACGATATTTATGTAAGTATAAAAAATGTGAAGAAGAGTAGAAAGCCGTTGACTCTTTATCAATTAATAAAAATATTATTTATTTTTCACACTAAATTAAGGTTCTGTTTAAAATGTTAGGTAAATATAAGCAGCCTTAACGTTTTGGAATATTAAAATATTATGTAATCTTTAAAGTATTATGCAAATCAGAGCGTGTGACTGTTATCGATCTCTTCCAATAGGTACTTTACCCCGCTCGCTACGGATTAGAAATATTGGGGTAAAGGAACTTTGCTTAGTTATACATATTATAATACACATTTCACACAATATAGAATGGAACATAGGGTTGTTTCTACGTGTTGAAAATTCATAACATTCCTTAACCTTTTGTATAATGATGGTCGATTTAACTTTGTCACTGAACTCTGCGCCTAATAAAGGGTTACGTTTCGTGCTTTTGTTCAACTTTCGAGACATACACGTACAACTTTTATCGCATTTTAATATGTATGAGGTAGATTTTAACGAAACATATGGACAAACTCTTCGCACGTTTGACTTTGATTTATGTCATGAGATAAAAACTATTGCCAACTTTATTATCTAAGAGAATAAGCTACTGTGCAGTACACGATACTAGTATACGCGGTTTACTGTATAAAATCTCAGATACTGGTATAAGATCTCAGAAATTTAATTTGGAATTACAATTTATGGTGAGAGAAGTGTAGAAATTTATTAGTTAGATATAAGCATAAATTTTATTTTAATATTATAACTAGCTGCTGCCCGCGATTTCGCCCGCATTACTTTGTAAATTATAGTAAAAACAGCATGAAATTCGGTGCAGTATTTTTTGAGTTTATCGCGAACAGACAGACAGTCGAGGTGGAGGACTTTGTTTTTTTTTTTAATATGTAAGGATTATATAATAATTTTAGATATAGATAATAGCTTTAAGCATATTATTATTGTAAAGACCTTTTTTTAATTACAAGAATATTTACATTTGCAATTTTGTATGGAGAAAGTTTTTCTTCTCAAGTTTCCAATGCTTCAAGTACCTTCTGATGAATTGTCTATAATCCGTGCTATCCTTATCCTCATTATTATAAAACAAAGTCCTCTGCCGCGTCTGTCTGTCTGTTCGCGATAAACTCAAAAACTACTGCTCCAATTTACATGCAGTTTTCACCAGTGGATAGAGTGGTTCTCGAGGAAGGTTTTAGTATATAATTTACAAAGTTACGCGGGCGAAGTCGTTGGCAGCAGCTAGATATTATAAACGTGAAAGTAGTCACGTTTATAATAGTTATACTTCGTCTCTCATCTCTCTGTTACAACCATTTTTAGATAAATTTACATATTCATTATACAATTATAACAAATTTCCATTATATACTGTTGTTATTATATATGTTATTATTATAACATTTATATACTGAAGTATAGATATATAGTTACTGTATAAGTATATATAAAAAACGTTAACAGTAAAGCTTACGAATTAATAAGATAAAAGATTGAATTGCTTATGGCGATGAAGAAATTGAGTCGGTAGGTACATACAACTTAGCCGTTGCAAGGGTCTCTTTAGTGACACTTGTTCATAAATTAAGTGGGTCCCACTCATTCCCGTCTTATCTTTATGAGGGTTCGTGCCCACTCGCCGTGGAATTAAGTAATCACATTGCAACTACACACTACACAAATTGATCTTAAATTAGCTTCTGTTGGAAAGGAGAAAGACGTCACTGATGAAAAAAAGGCGAGCTATTTTCATCTGTGACAAGACAAGGGTTAAAGTTTTCGCTAAATAATGGATCCCGTTAAAATAGAAAGTGTAAAATGCATCGAGTCTCTTTTCTATAAATATTTTAGTTTTTGTTTCACTGTAACTGTCAAGCGCTAAATTGGACGTAATCTACGTTTCGATGAAAATAAATTTTTAATACTAAAACATCTATTTTAACATCTATTTATTTTTACTATTTTTAAACCTGAATAAAAAAATAAAATTACAAAATAAATACAAACCTAACGATGAAAAATGACCAATATTAATATTAACCTTCAAAGAGAACATTCAATATTTTTAGGAAATTAGAATAATTCTAAATATTCACTTTTCTTTAAATTGGCTTGTCTTTAATTTGTCTTTAAATTTGCTTCCATAGTGGGAGGCAATTCAGAAAAGTGATGATAACAAAATCGGAGGATAAAATACGACACATCTATTATTTACATACAAAATTTAACAACAACACTCGATACCTAAAGGATCAAGGAATTTTTAGTATATATGGTATATTCGAATTCATTGGACATATACATGTAACACGCTCAAAGTAAATAAAATATTACTTAGAAATAATTGGTATCATATTAGTACCGTAATGAAATTCAGGTAGTAAATAAAGAAAATATTTTAGTGAAAAGGAAAAATGTTTAATATATTTGTTTGGAAATTGTTCAACGGAGACATGCAATAATGAAGTGGTATCGGTCAGTTTGCGCTTGTTTCCCTGTTTACCCCAGTATGCGGGGCGGTTGCAAACATCTCCCGGGCCGGGCTAAGTTTTGTTTGAGTTCGCCTTCACCCAGTATCCTGTTACGGTTTCTTGCAACTTGGTATGTGCAGACATAGAAATATACACTTCACTCTGCACATGCTTCTACAGGATTCATGTATTGTATACTCCACCAGCTGCTACTGTGACTACGCCTGCTTGGAAATCAGGATGCGTTTAAAATAGGTACTTACCGCTCTTTTCTTGGAGTTTGTGGAATATGCTTAAAAAGTTTGTTTTCTTATTATATTACAATTTCAAAAGGGTTTAATTTCTAAAAGATCTTAACACTATCGTACATAAAAAGTATTTTGTTATTTTCTTTAGAATTCCTATCTATACTTATAAAATCATTAGCTGGTGCCCGTGACTTCGTCCGCGTTGAACGATGAAAGGTACCCTATGTCCTTTCTGGTGTCCCAGACAACGTATATCCAAAATTTCATGGTAATCGGCTTGGTAGTTTTTGCGTGAAAGCGTAACAAACAAACAAACTCACATTCACATTTATAATATTATAGTAAGAATTATAATATTAGTAATGTAAGGATTTACCAACGCCCAGCCAAAACTTACTTAGTCTAGAAAGATGAAATTCGGAAATTATTTTTAAAAGTAAAAATCCGCTAAGAATGGATTTTTGGAAACTACAAGTGGACGGGTGGCTAATATTACTCTCTGCCAGTGTCTCCTCCCTCAACCTTTTAAAATAAGACCGGTCAAAAGCAACCTGGATCGGTTCTACCTGGGCACAGAATCACAAAGACCTAAACAGAAACCAAATCCGGACATGTAAAACAAAATCAGTGAGCCATCAGTAATAACAGTACGCAGTTAACTGCCAGTGAGCACCATGGTGCGGTTGCATTGTCAATTGTTAAATAGCAGTCTGCTAATTATTATTGCAACGGGTTAATTATTTTGGTTCATGACGTCGGTACCGCCGGAAACCAATTACCATTCACGACCCAGAACGAAACGGGTTCATTGCAGATTATTTTACATAATCACACAACTATATACTCTAATGACGCCAATAAGAGTAATTATTTAGCCAATGTGACATTAATTGTGCGAGTTAGTATACATCATGTATAATACCATGTCCATCTGGAACTGCTTGAAAGGTACATTGTCTTTCCAACAGTGTACACTGTAATTGTTCATAGACCAACAAGTTTTTCCCCTGTGGGTTCAATTTGTTCCCTAGTCTTAACTTGACTTATAATAATTATATAAACATGGGTAGGTATATTAAGGTTGCCTAGTTTGGCAACAACAAAAACCTTTATTCGAAAACTCGTGAATCCGTTGCGAGAAATATTGCGGTCTGCTCTCCATAAGGTGTCGGCCACAAATTCAGGCCCCCTGTCAATTTACTGGCAATATTTATACCTCACTATATTAGTGTCGTGATTCGCAAGTACTTTATTGAAATAGTACTATTTAAGACAATTTTTTTTTCTAGCCTACACACTAAGAACCACTAGTGGATGTAAAAAATAATCTATATCTATATTAATACTAGTGGTCCAGTCCCGGCTTTGCACGGGTGCAATTTTTACTTTTGTTTTCAGAGATATCGTGTTTATAGGCTCATTATTAACTGATTTTCATAAAACTTGGTAGATAAACATTTAGACGTACAGGACATAGGATAGGCTACTTTTTTCTTTTTTAACGCGGACGAAGTCGCGGGCACCAGCTTGTCTAAAATAAAATAAAGAACTAACGCCTGATAAGTTACTAAATATGGATCCATTGATAAATGAAGCAAATCGCCTTTAGAAAGTTACAGTTAGATTAAAATCTATTTCTCTAGACAGTTCGAATCTCTGTGGATATGTGCACTCGCGACTGATATTCGGAACGTAGGCTTTTAAGCCTACCTCTCTGCTAATCCGAGTATCACAGACCGACAAAACACCGCTTTCAGAGTCCGATTTGTAATCATATATCCGTATTTTGTGGAGACACAGTTTTGCAAATTTTATTTCATTCATAACATCACCACTTCTCTTATTTGTTTAATTTTGTTAATAAACAAATTTTTATTAACACAATTAACAGGTTATCAAGAGAAAAAGTGGAAAAATTATCAGAAAAAAATGCATCCGTGCCAATAAAGCCCATTACTACGCAAATTAAAAAAAATGGATTACAAAATTAATCATTATTATAAAAGTTACACTTCAAAAGGTACATTTAAGTTAGCAAAATATATCGAGTTTTTCAAATCTATGTAACCAGTCTGTTAAAAACACTTTAATATAATTCTCCTCACAAATTAATTTCCGATCAAGTATGCTTTTGACTTGCTTAATTAAAAATCTGTTAACTCCAAACCGAAAATCGAAAACGAGCTTTGTTGTATAATTTTCATTAATACTAAGACGTTCAAGTAATTTTGTAAGACTAATGAATTATGTTAGAAAATATTTGATTTCCAGTCTCGTAATTAATTAACAAATTGTTTAAAGAAACACATTTGATTTGATGTCAAAAGCTATCAATAGGTTAAGTCCGTTATTAGAAAAATAACATTTATCTATACTAATATTAAAAAGAAGAGATATGTTTGTATGTAGGAGGTAAACTTTGAAACTACTCATGCGATTTCAAAAATTCTTTCCCCAATAGTCATAATAGAATTTCAGGCTAAATATTACACGCGGGCGAAGCCGCGGGCACCAGCTAGTAGTATATAAGTTAGTTTTGTTTTTATTTAGACATGTTATTTACTACTTTCATATACTCAGCTGTAGGACATCCACTACTGAACATTGGCCTCTTGCATAATTTTTCAAAGCCTAAGGCCTAGCCCTAAGCAGTCTGGATCCACTGTCGACCCCCGGCGTCTGTCCTGTCTGTCCACTTTGACAATGGACGTATTACGCCAATTTTTTTACATTACCTACTCAATAATGTACGGGAATGGTGAGAATGGTTTGTCTGTGTCATTTGTTCCCATGCGACACCAACCAAACATAGCTATTACTATCTACCTGTCGTCTATGCAGGTATATCAGTTTTATTTGTCCTTTGGGACTAATGATGCATTGGAAAACATCTAAAATTCGATATGGAATTTTACTCTAACTATACAATTAATATGTAAAAGGTAACAAATAAAATTTAACGACCAAATTAGACCTTGTTTTTAGTACCTATGTATACCGTTTTATTAATAGTTTTTTACTATTATAGTACATATATACTTTTTTGTACCTATACCTAAAATTATAAATTTAGACCATTCAGATTAGAGTTTTTGGTTAGAGTTGTGAGTAAATAGCTGGTGCCTGCGACTTCATTCGCGTTGAAAAAAAAAGTAGGTAAATGATTAATAAAAAGCTCGACATCTTTGTGACGCTGTGACGATGATGATACAAGCAACATTTGTAAAGCAATTAATGGAGGTACAAATATAAATATAAATACAAATAGTATATTTCTTTATCTTAAATGTACTTTCTAGGGTCACTTCTATTAAGTATAAATACTTGTATGAAGAGACCCCGCTCTTCCATCACCATATTCAAAACTTAGGCTAAATTAAAACTACAAGACTTATTATTATGATGTTGTTGGGATTTGATATAAATTATTTTTTTAGGGTAAGTAAAAAATTAATATTAAAAACCTTAAAAAAATGATTTTGCTAAACGCGAACGAAGTCGCGCTTTAATAATATTATAAGGAGAAAAGATTTGCATTTCTGTGTGTAATTAGCTGTTGTACGCACCTTCGTCCGCGTAACTTTAAAACGCACGCCGCCGCCGCGCCGCCGCGCCGCTACAGCGAAGCATGGCCGGTTCCAGCTAGTAAATCAATACTAATAATAAATCTGTAAGTGTACGTACTCGTATTGTATATATTCCTCCATAACTCTTAAACGAATTAACTGATTTTCATGAAACTTGGTAGATAAACATTTAGACGTACAGGACACAGGATAGGCTACTTTTTCTTTTTCAACGCGGACGAAGTCGCGGGCGCCAGCTAGTAAAAAAATAAACCTTAATGTGTAAATTAAATCGACATAAAACTGTTCCTAGAGAACGTTAGTTTGTTATAAAAATTTTAGTAATATTTATCATCATCAATACTAATAATAAATCTGTAAGTGTAGGTATTGTATATATTCCTCCATAACTCTTAAACGAATTGAGTGATTTTCATGAAACTTGGTAGATAAACATTTAGACGTACAGGACACAGGATAGGCTACTTTTTTCTTTTTTAACGCGGACGAAGTCGCGGGCGCCAGCTAGTTTATTTATAAAACTTGTGGTAGTTTTAAAGTCTGTTAAAAATGATTTTCGCGTGGGCCCTGTGAACAGTGATATTTATGGTGGGGTACATCCATAACGGGACATTAATCACACTAAGCTCCATCCCGAGTATTATGTTTTCGTCCCCGGAGGCGGTCGCTATGGTATTACAATACCTTTTAGCTGAATTTTACATTATGTCAAATGAACAACGCCGCTGTAATCGGATTAGGCTAGTGAAGTTTTACGCGTTTAGGTGTAAACTTAATACTCAGCCTAAAAGCTTTTACTCTTATTCAAGTTACAAAATATTAGATCCATTATCATCAAATTACCTATTTATTTGTTATTCAGGTGTTATATTAACTCTCCATTCTTCAATTCTAATATCATAAACTAGCTGACTGGACAGAAGTACTGTCAAAAGCGTCGATCGATTATGATCTGGATTTGAAAATGGGGAAAATATTCTACCTGGACGACATTTTTAGGTATTTTCCAATATCCACCAAATCCTAAATAACTGTGCCCTTGATTGATTCTGTAAGTTTTGTTTAAAACATAAAGTTTAATTGAGTCATAGTTACAAAAATCTTTTCAGCCAACTATGACATTCCGGCTCTTTTAAAAAAGCCTATCTCCCCATTGGCAAATTATTAAAAAAATTACCTATTTAATCAATATCATCCTAAAGGTTCATATTAATACTTTGTGTGGTGTTTATATAATACCTTAACAGTTATTTTTATAACAGAAAAAGAGTGATTGTCTCAATGGAGTCAATTTCGTGATATTTACCCAACATATTAAAGAGTGACCGTAGCCGAGTGAATTGACCGCGGTTTAACCAACTACACATTACGCTCGAGCACCCGTCTCGACCATCCGTGCTCAGCCGGCATACACAGATTGGTTACAAAACACAATGGTTCGCGGTTACGGAAATCTATTCCGCCCTCTAATCCAGAAAGGTCGCCCGGAGCCATTCAATAACCACTTAAGAGTGGTCACGATTGTACTGCCACTGATAAGAGAGGGGACGAGATGAGTGTATGCTCCTACTTGGATACTTTTCTCTTGCAAGTTTTATTTAAACGTGTTGGAAAGTAAAAAGATCTTACTAAATATTTAAGAAAATCATTTTTATTATTCTTTCACACAAAAACACGGCTCAACGGATTTGGATGAAATTGGGCACATAGATAGTTAGCACACCTGGATTAACATTAACTATATAGGATACTTTTATCTTAAAACATGTCAGGTCACCGTGGTGGCGGCGCCAGCACTACCGTTGTCACAACTATACAGGTGTCGAATATTTTCTTTAAGTGCGACACAAGACATTCGCACCAATAAAATTGTTGAACTCGCGAAAATATATAAAAAATAGCCAGGATTTCCAATATTAAAAAAAAGTTATAGCTCAGAAATCTATAATGATCCAACATCTGATCCAAGCATCAGAAAAATGCGTTTTAAGTATTGCTACGACCGACAGCTAAGCAGTAAACACGGAATCACGTAGTATGGAAATTGGTAAGCGGCTACCGTTGTCAGGTGAGCTCTTTTAATTTTACATAGCTTCAACAACAAGGTTTTAAGAGTGATGGAAAAAAATGTTTGGCTAATAGGAAGTTTCAGTTAAATAGAGGACTGACCTGAGTTTTAGGTTAGCGTTTAAGATAGGAGGCGTGTAGAGTAGTGTTTGGTTGGGCGCCAAAATTTGTAAATTTGTTCGTAGTGGCTGGACGCAGCTTGCCTAAAATCATGATAATGGGATCAGAATGTAAATTACGGTCTCATGGTTAAACTAGTTCCCTCCTGTGCGACGTAAGCAGTCCTTTTACAGGACATATTACTCGTACAGGGCATATTAGGAATTTACACAGTATTATTTATGTAATTCTCTGCTTCGTATTGTGGTCCAATTTCAGTTTCATGATTGTGTTTCTATTTTCTTCTGCTGTGATTACTTTTATGGCTCTTAGCATGGGAGGGTGTTTGCCATAATAACCACACTTGGCAGGTGGGTTGGTCATCATAGTATGACACCCACCAGTCCATCGCTTGCTAACCAGGGTTAGTCATTCTAACGATGGACGAGCGGTGGAGAATAGTATTTTTAATCCGTCTCCACACGAATCCAGGCATCACAGTATGACCTGAAATGCATCGAAGGAAGCAGTGGATGAGAAGAGCTGAGATCCATGTGTGGTGGCCAATCTGGACTCTGTCTATATCGCTGTCTGTCTGTCTGTCAGGCTATATATTCTTTCCTAATCTCTTATTATTTATCCTTTTAAAGTCAGCAGCGCACTTGCAACACCTGAGGCGTTGCTTGTGTTACTAGACGATGGTAACCATCTACCATAAAGTTGATCGTCAATCCGTCAGACGATCAATAAATAATTGAGAAACCAATTATTTTTCTTGAAAAGTCGGCATCAGTTTTAAAATAAAACCCATGAATACATGTGTGTCTTAATATGAACTGGACGTTATTCGACACCACAATAATTTTTCTTTGCTTCAGAGGGAGCTTAATTCCATACAATCCGAGTCTGTCCGTTCGAGCGCATTCTCTTATTATAAGGAACGTTTCAATTTATGCAATAGCTCGGTTTATTTGAATCAATGAAATGAAAATAAATCCTAGCGCTTTCAGTGCATTCTCTTTTAAATTTATTAAAAGAAATCTACTCGAGTGAAGGTATTTATTTACTTTGTGTCTAACATGTTGAAAGAAGTTTCAAACATTTAGTTTATTCAATATTGGATCTTTTTGCGGAAACAACATTTTTTGTTTTATTCACACTGTTTTCTATTAGTTAGGAACATATAAATTTAAAACTAACGAGTGAAGTCTACCTACAGGATTTAAATAATCGATAGAATTTGCTCTATATTGCTCTATGTGATTTAATATACATATTTTGTTTTATGTTAAGATTGGAAGATAAGCCGACTGTCTGTCATCCCATTTTAACATTCAAACATTTCACGCCACTGTAAGTAATAATAGCATTTGTGCTTATGTGTTTCGGTAAGTAAGTAATGTCAGAGCCCATATTCCCAATCCCTTCCCAAGTCCCACTTGCAGCACCAGTAATGCCCCCAAAGTGACAACAACTTCCGAAAATGACAACTTACTAAGCTAAGGGTGTTGCTGCTGCTTGTGTTATAGGCGATGGTTGCCACCTACTATCAAGTAGACCGTCAGTCTGTCTGTCGACATGAACATAAAAAGGTGCCTAATCAGAATATTAATTTAGGAAGCCCAAACAATAAATAGGTGCAATAAGTAATAATTTGTCACTATTTTAAATGCAAACAATTGCAAAGCCTAAACACAGGTAAACAAGCAATTTAGTGTTATAATTGTAATATTCAAATGTTTGAATTTCCGTACTGTTGAATAAACGCTAGTTTATCAACATCCTATTTACATTTTGATCAATTCGTACTTGCAGTTCAAATGCGAATTATACTAATTAATAAATAATTCATAAACATCACCGAACAAAGCAAAGATCGATAGAGAATTTATCATCAAATTATTATGTAATCACCAATTAACTGATTAATAATAATACTACTAATTAATAGTAGGTTTGTATTTCTTTATTCTCATTAAAGTTATGTAGATAAATTTTTAAATTTGATAGCCCAATCTTCATTCATTCATTGATTCATTCATTCTACTTTAACAATTTTTTTTTTCTTATTTTTCTGGTTTATAAAAAAAAGTTTAATTTTTATGGAAGAGCGAAGGTTCTTGGCACAGGCTCCCGCTTAAATGGAGTCTCATGGATTTTTTGTAAAAACGATTTTTCTGACTGTAAATAAACATTTCTTTTAGGTTTATTTTATTTTATTTTTGAACGAAAACCCTATAGCATTACACCGTGCGTCTGTCTTCCAATGTAATGGAAGAATCATCATAGTTTAATAATATAATGGACATCTCACGAACCTACTCTGTATGCACTCTATGTGATTCCTGTACGTGACAAACTGTGGGGTCCAAGTTGAACTACCGAATTGCAGGACTGCGCAAATAGGCTATGTATAGGAACCTCACGCAGTACAAATCAGTAAGATCTCTACTCAACCATAATGCTCTGGTCCAAAAGCTCTGCCCACAATAATATTGAGGTTGTCACTAATGTAAAGAGCGTTAAACGAGGAAGGTTTTTATATATAACTAGCTGCTGCCCGCGACTTCGTCCGCGTAACTTTGTAAATTATACACTAAAACCTTCCTCGAGAACCACTCTCTATCCATTGGTGAAAACAGCATGAAAATCGGTGCAGTAGTTTTTGAGTTTATCGCGAACAAACAGACAGACAGAAAGACTCGGAGGCCTTTGTTTTATAATATGTAAGAATTTATAGAAAAAAAAATACCCGTGCGAACCTGGGAGTAATAAATATTTTTTTCTCTTCTGTATGATAACGCACTTGTCAAATCCTTGATTGACTATCCAACACAAAAATAATTTTTCAATTCAAACCAGTAGTTTCTGAGATTAGCGCGTACAACCAAACAAACAAACAAACAAACTCCTCAGCTTTATATATTGGTATAGATTAAATTGTGGTTATTTTATATATGTAGCTTTAAGACTGTATATAATGGCTGTATGTAACCTAATCGAATAAACAAACAAAATAAAACGATTAAATATTTGTCTCGTGTCAATCTCTATGAGTAAATGTAATGAGTCTAGTGGAGATATACCTACTACAATAAAATTAATAACATGCCCAAACTAATAGCGGCGAACTTAGAAACAAGTTATAACAACTTCTATCTTTTATTAGCCACCGTGCACGCCTGCCAACCATATTGCCGGAAAAGTTGCGATATTATGGCTCACAGAAACCGCAAACAAAATATTATATTAAATGTTTCTCCAACTGTTGTCGTGTGAAAAGGGTGAGCCATTGAATAGTTTTTGGATCTTGAAAATCCTAGAAAAGATTTGTTGCTACCTACAGTAACAATAGTCACACATTACATGAATGTCCTGTTCGCATCTATCTGATCGGTATATCTGGACGAGCCCGCTGGATGAGTGGTAAGGGTACTTGACTAACGTCTCAGGGGCCCCGGGTTCGATTTCCGGCGGGGTAAACTTTGGAAATGTACTTTTCAAAGTTGGCTCTAGCTTGAATTTAGAAAGAAGTGGCCACACCCTGACAGAAGACCACCGTGAAATAAAAGCCCGCGTTGAAAGGTACTCACCTTTCTTCTAGAAAATCAGATACAGAGTGCTTAGTGCTAGTTTTACTCGATCAAACGCATCGAACGCGTAAACGTGAATTTGTACGAGTATAGGAATGAAGCAGCGCTACACGTTAGCCACTAGGTGGCGTTGCTGCATTCCCATACAAATTCACATTTACGCGACAACAACAAAGACAAAAACAAAAACAAACAGGACAACATAACAAACAAACAAAGAAACTCTTTCGCCTTATAATAATAGTTAGGATATATAATGCATGTACATAATGCTTCCCTAAATATGTATTGTAAGGAGTGAAGGATGTCCTTATAATATGAGAGAGAGCGTTTTGTTCGCACGTCTCTCATTCTCTCCACGTTTTCAACCGCAGCCGCTACACCACCGCATTTCATTAATAATTCCACGATACAATTCAACCGAGTCACGGATTTAGCTCGGATTAAATGCTGCTCTCCTTAAACTGTTTTTTAGGCTTAACATTTTCTTCGCCGCTTACAACGCGGGCGGAGTTAATGTTTATTTGCTTTTGTTTATGTGCGCCAAGAAGGTGGAGCGTATAAAAATATCTATCAAATTTTACGTGACGTTTTAACGTACCGAAAGATCCACAAGTTGGGTGACATCAAAATATATTATCGTACTAAATATCAAAACCAATGCCGCCATAAAAACTCGTATCGAAACTTCTCTTCTTTTCGGCGACAGATGTCGGATATTAGGGAAACGATTTTTCTTTATGACGTCATTTAAATAAAGAGCCACTAAAACTCGGTTACGTTATAGATACTTTGTAATCGTTAAATTTGTCAATATTTTCCTAAAATATTGTAAGTAGGTGACCGGTGTTCGTTCTACGTTTATCTAAATCTTAATACGAAAATATTCAAAAACATCTCATCAATAGAAGTTAGATACCTAAAATTAAAAAAAATCTTATAATTGGCAATTAAAATGAAATGAAAAATTAAAATGATGACATGATAGGTACAACATATATTACTCATTTTGAGGTTTGAATAGTAATAAAACAATAGCAATCTCGAAAACTATTTCGATAAAAACAAAAAAGCATCATTAAATTGAAAAAATTAAATAACAATAAACCGTATAGTCACGTGACCACCACGAAGCTTTTTGTATTTTCCTTAGTAATTAGTAAATTAGAAAAAGAATAAAGAAATTTATTTCAGAATAATAAATTTCAGTTCTAGTTTATTTCTGTCGACAACATTAAGCTCTGCCTGTCTTATGGGGAAGTCCTAGCAATAAAACATGACTAGTTATCTAATAATGTAATTATTAGGATCAAAGTCTGAAAGGTAATTTAATTTATTAAGTTATTAAGAAAATATAGACTCATTAAGTTTATACGTAAACATACCGGTTTTATGAATCGTTAGTTTGGTTTAGGTCACTTTCTTCTAACTAGGTACAGTCGTCGTAAAATCACTCGCTGATAATTTATCTTTCTTTAGATGAAAGATTTTTTAAAATTGTTCCACTAGTTTTTGAATTTATTTTTAAGCAACCAAAACACTTTGCTCTTCTTTTCTTTTCTCTTTTGTAGATGACGGTAGCTGGAATTTTAATTAAATGAAGATTAAACTAAGATTTCCGATAAAATCTAGCCCTTTGAAGTCATCTTGTAGTTAAGTAAGTTCAAATTTGGTTAGCTTTTTGTAAACCTTAATCAATTAACATGAAAGTAGCACCTGTCCAGTTTTAACAGTTAAATGTTTAAAATATGTAAAACGACTGGCGGCGGGCAGCTACTTCGTTTATTCATAACATTTCAGGCATACCTCCAAAGCATTCTAAACAAAGAGGAAAGAATGTAAATACCTCTACGAATTGTAAATTTTCATATTTTTCCAACTCTCAGTAAAATTGTTCCTTTGTGAACGTTTAAAACGTAACTTCAGATGAATGGGAACATAATCTGTATACCTAAATTGAAACGTTGTTGGTTGGTGAGCGCTAGGGTTGTTGCGGATATTTGTTTCCGCATCCGCAATAGTCAATGCGAATCTTTTGCGGATGCGGATATAGGGCTAGTCCTAAATCTAGCAGATTTCCTCAGGATGAATTATGAAATTATTTAATTTTTTAATAAGTATTTTTTTAATTTTACTACTAATTATATTAAAGTGACCAATTTCTAACATTTTTCAGAAAAAAAGTAAAATCTACATAAAAAAAGACTTTAAATCGGCATCCGCGCATGTTGAAAATTCTACATCTGCAATAATCCTGAGTAAGCACATCAATCTATTGATGTGCTTACTCAGGATTATTGCAGAACTGTTGGCCGTTTGGCTTACTATTATTACTCAGAGATACTATTAACATATTACCCAGAGTACCTAAAATCATTACCGCCTCAGTTGTAATGGTATTAGTAAAAAAAAATTTCAAAAATTGCCTAAATATATGGAAAAAAAGGAAACACTGTGAAAGGAAACACTTTTTATAAAACTCATTTACAATACGAACGATGGCGCATCTTTGATAGTCCTGGAAGAGTTTTTTTTAGAAACATTCTAGACTGTTACAAAGAAAATTGGAAAAACTGCATTTACGTTTCAGTTTTTTTTGGTTTGCTCATTATGTTCCTGGCAGAGTTTTAAGAAAAAAATCTGGGCAATTACTGCATAAAGTAGATTTTTCTCGTAATTACTTTATTTATAATTTTTTAATAACTTTTAAAAATTCACAATATCATTACTAACATTTTTTTTTTCAAAATACTTCGGGTTAGTGGGTACGTTTACATATTTGTTAAACTTTGATATTGTTATACAATACCAAAATAATATTGTTAAAATCTGTAATATTATTATATTTAGTCTCAAGAGTCCTGAAGTAAATTCCCATTTCGTAAAATTCCTCTTATAGTATAATCTCCACTGGCTAAAAGAACAAAGTTTTACTATTTAAAAATTTTAAATTTTAATGTAAGAAAAAATGACTGGTTTAAACCTTTGACAGTTTGTAGTTTGTACAAATAGGTAATATTCAAAATATATTCTACAAATTGTAATTTATTTAAATATGAGCGTCCAACCTTTCTGAGTTCATATTTGTAACCAGAGTTTTCAACGTCGTAGGTAATGCGCTGGGGATTTCGGAGTGAAAGGTCCGGGGTCCGTCCGACATCTAAACGTGTTAGTTCGCTTTATTGAATAACGGTAATATGACATCGTCCTGCGGGACCCACAATATTGAAGGTTGGCAAAGTATTTCGCATCAGTTGCATTCTCAGCGGGTTTTTTACTGGAGTTCGTAGGTAATGGATTTGGGATGGAGATTCTCGTGCTCAAAAATAAAAAATAAACAGATTAAATACAAGGGTACAGCCCAACTATGAAACTGGAAACGTTATATATATAACTTAGAAGATGCCCCCATATTCATTCGTACTTTGAAAAAAATTGGGTTATATGAGCTTGGAAACACAGACATCGGCAGGGAGTTCCAAACATGCATTTTGAATGCACCAATAGCTTCTTCAAGCATAAAAGACATTTAGGTACCTCGCATTGTAGTTTTGAGTGAATCAAAATATATCAATAGCATCAAAATCGGAATAGCGAATTATCCGTAACTTTGATATTTTGAATAGTTTGATCCTAATTATAACGTTGGAGAATGTTGTGAATGTCTTTCAAAGCGACTTTGAATTCGATTTTCTAATGCGATGAAGGTATCTAATATGGTATCTAACGCAGAGATTTCTATATTGAATCTATACGAGAGAAACTAATGCTCAATAAGGTACGTGACGATCTTGAAAAATCAATTTACCTCCAATATCGACGTTTTCTTATACAAGTTTTAGACAGACCTTTATAAAACTCGTCATAGAGCGAATTACGATCATGATTGAATTCGGGAAATCAGCGAAACACGGTCGCTCGGACCATCGGCCTGTGTCAAAGCGAAAAAAGGGACGCTTGGTGAACGGTGAGCATTGTTGTTGAGTTAATCCACGTCGAAAATTATGAACTACACAGATACCACTCGTATGAAAAAAATATTTTAGAAATGAAGTTTATTCGCAAATCAAAATGACCAGTGAGAGTCTCTTAGAACTCTAAAATAGGCTCTTACGAAATAAAATAAAGACCAGATAGGCTCTGGTATCCCTACGCATTGACGCATACGCACGCACCGAAACGCAACTGCATAATTATGTGCTTCTCTGGTTTTCCGTGGTTATAAGAAATCTATGGTTACTACCGTGATATCGGTTACTTAGTTGGCACAAGCTTAGAATGTCCAGTGTCAGAATTTCCAGCATTGTCCGGTGTCCAGTCTTTCCCGACAATACCGCTAAAGCGGCATACAAACGAATCAGGAAAATCCAACTGCCACCGCAGCTTGTGCAGGTGCTGACGGGACACAGAGGTTTCTCGCGGTACCTGCTCAGGTTCAAAATAAAAATCCAGCCCGGATTGCGTGTGTGCACCTGGGGTGCTGGAGACAGTGGAGCATCTACTACACGAGTGCCCCAGGTTTGCGCTTGCAAGACTCTGGAAATTGAAAAAGGAAAAACATTAGAAAAAAAAATACTTAAAGATTTGATAATAGAAAAAAAAATAATGACAATGAGTTCTGCAAAAAGTAGTTGGAATTGCGGCGAAGGCAAATGCGACGGCCTGAGAACACGGAAGGATGAGAGAAGACAAGGGCAAAAGGAGTGGCCCTCTCACTTTACTAAATATGATATGTGACATAAAATACACGCAAATAAGGTCTCCGATTACGTCGGAGGATGCTTTAGAGTCCCCCCATACCCCCAAAAGTATTGTTAAATAAATTTAATTAATTGTTATTATTGTTGTTTTAATATAAGTTAAAAAAATGTCATTGTTAATTGTAATTATTTAATTGTTGTAATTGTAACTAATTCGTTGAAATTTTTTTTAATTGAAAATAACGTCCCGTGGGGGTGGTGTAATCCCCCCACGGGGAAAAAAATTACCAGTGTTCTAAAATGACCAGTCTATCAAAATGTAGGGGTCTCAAAATGTTATTATCTATATCTTGAAATTCAAGACAGTGGAAGTCAGTGTTCACCACACACAAAATTGATCGAGTAGAATAGGAGTATTTTCACCAGTAATATAATTTGTACGGATCTAATAGTTACATAATACTGTTATAGCGTTAGAGTGCACTATTTAGTTAACTAAAAGCTATTAGAATAGATAAAAAAAAATTCAAAGAACACCTGTACAAGGATTCCATAAAATATACTTATTAAATGATAGAATGAAATACGCGGGGCGGTGCAATAACTCAAACTAGGAGACGGAAAACTTCGTGAAACAATAACAGTACTCATATTTCATTTCATTCTCCCGTATCGAATCCTGTTTACGAAGGTTTGCTCCAGATATTTGAGTGTTCATGTTATATATTGTAATTTAATATTCACCGGAAATTTAGCACGTTCATATTCTTCAAATTTGCAATAGGGGTATGTTGATGAAATGAAATATGAACATTGTTTTTTATGTAGGTATCGTATGAAACAGACAATAATATTTAAATATTTAAAAGAAAATTTAAAATATTATATTACATATAAGCATATATTCAAAATCCCTTTGTATGTGCGCTGATCTTTTAAACTACGCAACGGATTTTATTGCAGTTTTCAATAATGAAAAGATCGTTAAACGAGGATTCTATATATTCTCTTGATAACTAATTTTTAATTTTTATTCCAGTCTATATTCATATAAAAATAAATCAATTTATTATAAGATATCGGTCACATGTTTTTGTTTTATCTTTGTAATGTTGTAGGTACATCCATTATCCATTCCCGAAAGCCCCAGAGAGAGAACCGGGATATTGTTTACGTGGGATCAGACTGGACCCTTAAAAAGTTTCCCTCACAAAGATATTGACTTTCTCGAAACAATTAAGATAAAATCCCGATGGAGGGTAAGAGCGTGGTGACATTATCGCGCTGCGGATCCGTTGTCATTATCTAATGGGATGATATAGAAGTAAACTAAATAATCGTTAGAAAAGAAGTCTCTATAGGCACGAGACGATATACATTGCCTAAAGGTATCCAAAAATATCCGTTGATCGGTTTACCATCACGCCATACAAAACACTACGAACTTTAAGGAACTATTAAAAGTGACATGATCTGTCATCTGTCATTTAAAACCAACCAAACATCTGTCATTTAAGAAGATTTAAAGACGCCATGATTCCGTTTGAGGCGTACTTTTTATGTGCCGCTTTGGCATTTGTGACGCAAATTCCATAGTTGTAGTACTTCGATGCGGTCTACCCAATCTCGGGTTATTATAGAAGTGTACACAAACTAATTTAACATTTTCATATATATAAAAAAAAGATTATATTATACGAAGGTACTACGTACAGTCGGGGTAAGAAAAGGTTCGTCACCTTTAAGTCGACATTTGCTTGCACCAGGGCAAATGTCAGTCATGCCAAAATTTCATTTCAAACGTCTGTCAGTTGCCTGCTTAGTGTTTTAGTTTGAAAGGTACTAAGAGTCTACGATTTTGATAAAGGAATGAATTTGAAAACTGACGAAGGTTTTCCTACCTCGACTTTACTATGTATTTCATTTTTTTCTTTCTTTATGTGAGATGCATTTGAATTAACTAAGAATCGGATTATCTCTAGCTACCGTAATGAAGTCTACGACGACGGCCAGTATCGGCTCTTGTCAGTTGATACTCGTATTTTTAAAATTTTATTTTTCAACGCGTACGAAGTCGCGGACATCAGCTACTTTAATAAAAGAGATGAATACTACAACATGTAAAGCGCTACTATCTCAAACGACCTAGTTTTAAAATATAGCAATAATAATAACTATTTCAACTATAATAAATATTTTTCAATATGGATTTATTTTGTTTTACATTTTCTTTATCACATATTCAAAATGCAGCGAATTTAAATATAAAATTAACAGTAATAGTCGTTATAAATACGGAACAAATTGATTCCGTGATCCCGTCGTAAATATTTGCTCCCGGTCACCGTAGCGCAAAGGATCGGAAAAGTTCCGCTGTAACAATACTTCGGGCAAGATTTGCCCAAACTCGAAGAATTCAGAAAGGACGACCCTCCGAACGGTCAATATTATATTAGGCACATTATTATTATATTGTATATGCATTTCAGTTTTATATTTCAATTTGAAATCGTTTCAAATTTTACTTAGATACCTATTCTATTTATATTTATACTTAAAACGAGATCTCATGGCCAGATGAAAAGTAAATTTTATTATTTGTTATCTGTGAGAAAATAAATCGCCAATATGTTTACTATTAAAATATGCTCATGGATATACTTAAACAAAAAAAGAAAACTAGCTTAGTAGCTAGTTTTCTTTTTTTGTTTGCTTCTTTGCTGCGTCTTTCCCTATTTACACTGTACATTACATAGTACGCTTATTGTTTCTCAGTCACACATCTTTGCTTGCTCCGATTTTCAAATCATAGTTTTGTTGCTTGCGAAAATCCGTTCATGAAATTAATATTGCAAGGCTTTGTTTCGTCTGGTCGTCGTCGTCGGATCATGTACTTATTACTTAAACTTATTTATATTTAGATGTAACAAAGAAAGGTATAGCGAACCGCAGGTTATAAGCCGGTCAACTAGTATGGAGGCAGACTTATAATAAAATTTACTTAGACAACATAATCCGTACTTATAAATGTAAAAGTAACTGTTTGTCTGCCTACCTTTTCACGCCTTAACTGGTCAACCCATCTTCATGAAATTTTGCATACACGTTGTCAGGGATACAGAAAAGGATTTAGGGTATCTTTCATAAAAAAAACATTTCCCGAGGGATCATCTGAAAATAAAAATTCAACGTCTGGCAAAAGAAAAACAACAACTTGGAGCCCTCAAATTGATGCTCCGACGAGAGCTCCGATGATCCGAGCTCGCTCGGAGTACAAGCGCACGTGCTATCATTGTTCTCTAGCGACAATCCGATTATGATTTACCTCAGCGAACTTGGGGGGCTTTACCCTTAACACGTATTGCCAAGGGTAAAGCCTCCCACTACAACTAGGTCTTGACAAGACAAAGCAGTTTGTCCTGTTTTTAACTTTGGGAAATCCTCTTGAATACCCGGCAGTGTAGTGGACACTGCGGAGTTATGCCGGATTCGTACCGGCTAAAACTCAACGACTTTCTAGCGCGGCCGTTGATGGGCGGGGTCGCGGTGACGTAAAGACACAACTTCGGTGCCCCGTCACAAGGCAGTTTGCCCTGCCACTACTTACTAGATCCAGACTTTATAGATTTTCTTTAATTCAATTTCTTTTGCTTTCTTATTAGTCTATTTTTGGTTAAATTTAATAAATATATTATACAGTGTATATTGTTTTTTGTCGATGATCAATACTTCCAAAGAATACTGACAGAAGCGCTGTTGCTCCGATAAAACTTTACTGTCCCCGCAAAATTTAGCAAGAGGTACCATCGCAAATGATAAATTAATGAAGTTTCCAGATTCAATACAGTTCATTATCTCGCCTTTGTAATATTTATAAGGAAAACAGCGAACGGCAAAAGTTGTCTATGTAATAAAAAAGTTAACGGAGTTGTTTATTGGTGGCAGGGACAGTTATAGAAGTTATATAAATCGTTATAACTTGTATAATATTATGTTTAATTAACAAATTAACTTCGTATGATTCGGAATTATACATCTCTGATGACTCAAATCTGTTTTGGTTTTCTATCTTATCCTATCTGTATAACTTACCAACGCCTATAGGTTTTTAACTTACAATCATTTGCATTATGTAATATAAATATTACGCAATCTCTTGAAAACGAATTGTTGTATATGAAATAATTTGAACCAAGATATTTTTTTAGAAAATTTGATTTGCATCTTATACTTGGACATACTACTGTGAACAGATAATAATAATATTATGCTTCATATATATTATCTTCATTTTACAAAAAAGTGCCAACATAACAGAACCATCTTCCAACTAGGTCCGCAGTCTTCCATCCTAGAAAAAAAATCAAGGATTTTATTATTAAATTTCCCGATATAATCAGAGCCTTACCTATAAATTTAAATTTAAAAACAAACTCTGTTCTAAAATGTTATTATAAAATCGCTGATAATTTAAGCTATAGTGTAGATTGGATTTAAACGATTCTGAGCTCATACTATGTTTATTATTTTGTATATATACTGTGTTTGTGAAAATTGTAATTATATTTCATTTTAAAGATGACACAAAAAGAGTTCCTGATTTTCTTTAGGGTTACTTCTCAAGGTCGCCATCAACTTTTGGTTCCGAAAACCCTGGTAAAACATATTTGTGATGTGTTTCTTTGAAATCTATATTCTAGTTAATTGTTTCTCTATTTTATAACTATTCTAGAGTTAACTGAGTTATATGCCATCCATATCCTCATGAAATGTTAAAAAAGAGCATTGAATGCAATTTTTACATATTATTCTAAAAATAACGTCTCTGACGTCATTTATACAGAAGTTAAGAAATACTCTTAAGGTGAGAAAGACAATACGCGAAGAAACGACGAACTAAGAACGTTTGTCTTACAAGTACCAGGAATGCAAACACAGGGCAGAGTCAAGCGAGCAGGAAAATCCACATTGAAAGCGAAACGTCACAAGTGTATGAAAAATTGTAAGTGAAATTACACCATACGCAAGGAAAAATAAAGTCTCTTATACATTAGTACTCTTGTAAATGGAAAGAAGGTCGGATGCTCACATTTATTCTCTGTTGGAATGCGGCTGTTCCGTGATATGCTAAGCAAAAGCTAAGCAAACAAATTGTGAATCCCGCACACTGCGTTTTGTATGTGGCGTTAAGAATAAAACGTTTCAGATGATAAATTTCAAAGGATTTTAACCTAAAATTCGCAATTTCACTTTGCATTGTTCTTCAATTAAAAAAAAATACAATTAATAAAATCATCGTTTGTACCTGATAGACAATATCAGGTACCTCCTCACAATTTATTATAAAACCCCATGCTCCCGCAGATTACAAGCATCCGAGACATTTTTACAAAAAAGTGTAGTTTTACCGAGCGAATATCATTATATTCAGGCGAATTGTTCGACAAAATGCGGCCGACATTTAACTGGATTGCAAACAGGATATAATGATACAGCTACAGTGGACCACCTGTCACTGTATGTCAGTGACAGTGGAGCCCAATTTTTTATATTTTTAGACGATCCCTCGGGAACCTAACATTATTCAGGGATAAAAGTATGCTGTATATTAATCTACAATAGCTTATAAACTATCTGTGTATTAATTTACATCCAAATCTGTTTAGCTGTTTTTGCGTAAAAGAGTAACAAACATTCATACATCGTCACAAACTCGTATTTACTCAGCGTACGTGTAATGAGGACAATAAGCGGTGATTAGTACACTTGTTATTCGATTTGTATTACAATTATTAATGTTACAAATAACAAAATCGAACAATGTTTATACACCAACTTTTGCTAAAAGTGTTTTAATAGCAATCATGTAAAATTGTAAACAATTGTTGAAGCCCGGAGCGCCGCGTCGCTGTGGTGGCTTAAATTTATCAAAATTCACTCTTGTTTCTGTAAATTCACGGAGCAAGTTTCCTTCCAGATTTATTCATGACTTAGCCAAATATTTGATTGATTACTACGTCTAAAGCAATAAGGCCTTCGATAAACTTGCAGACCACTTCATTTAGCGAAAAAGCGCCTTGTTTAAACTTTCCAGAGCGGAAAGTGATGTGGCTGTTTTTTAGTTTCTTACAGAACGCCCGAGTATACATATAATACATTATCGATAGATATCACAAACAGTAAGTGGATTATGTACGTATAGTAATAAATATAATCTGTGAGATCAAAATGATCCTTTAGCACATTGTCAGTGCCCTATCGCGGAAGACCGCCAATGGATTTATGTCCCCTATACCTGACTTCCTATTCTTCGGCAGTTTATTTTGGAAAAATAGAGTAAGTATAGTCAGAACGTTAAAGGTAGACGTGATATTTGGAATGTTCACATATTTTTTTGATATTACACAATGTGATTAATTATTAAATATAGTACAATATTAAACAGACACAATATTAAAAATAGAATATTATTCAATATTAAAGAGCCCATTTCCCTTTCTTTACCAATTCCTTATCCATAATCCTACTATAGGCGGCAGCACCTGTGGCGAAGCTTGTGTTATAGGCAACAGTAGCCACCTACCATCAAATGGTCCATCAGCCTGTCTGTCGGTCTTAGCATAAAAAAACACACTTAATATCATGGATTGGTAAAATGTAAAATTAACTTATTTAGCGAGTCTTTTTTGTTATTTTATTATTATTGATTATGGTATTAAGATAGTTTTTAATTATTATTAGTATTAGTTATTAGTATTAGCGCCTGTTTCACAAACGTCAAGTAGGCCAAACTGTCATTTAAAGTCACCGGTAACCGAGGATAATGGAGCTGATATACCTTTGTTTAAAAAATCGGCTATCGAATGATGCAGTAAACCGAGTGCATAATTCAATATAACAGAAAATTATTTCTAAAAGTGACTAATCAACACTTTACATGTAGTTTGTGAAAGAGGCCCTTATTGAAATAAAAAGAATATTATTAATCTTCAACGATCTAAATTTCTTGTACATGTAAATAAATTAATAAATAAATGAAAAAATAATGAATGTTGAATTAATGTAAATTACAAAGTGAAACCGAGGGCGGTTTGATATTATAATAAAATAAAAATAGGTTTCTTAGAATTCTCAAAATATTCTATTATACTCAGTATTATTGTTTCTGAAGCCTTGAAAATTTGGTCTATTCCGTTGGTTGTTGTTGTAGGCATTTTTTGTTCGCATTATCGTTTTACGAGCCTTAATTCACTCCGTAAAAGCCAGTGCTCTTATACATTGATTATTACACCCTATAGACATCGAGGCGTACTCTCCCGAGAACAGATGTGTACAGTAATAAAAATATTTCATCATTTTACAACGCCTTTACTTCCATACCCGTTAAGGCGCCGCCCGCCGCTCGGCGTATTAGGTTTAATGAATATTGCATTAAAATAAACGAGATCAGTCAATAAATAATGACCTAACTAAGTACCTTAGTAGATTCGACTTCATAAAATTGTTACCGAAGATGTGACCGAAATGTTAATTAAGCTTAAGGAACAAACATACCTTACATCTGTATCTATTCTATATCTATAATTATATCTATGTCTACTATACATATTGTAAAATGAAGCTACTGTCTGTTTTTTCTTCTTTTCAAATTTGGCTCTAGTCTGGATCTGAAAAGTAGTGGCACTGCGTTTCGCAGCCATTTGGTTAGCCTGTCTGGCAGCATAACTACCTTTTTACAGAAGGCCATAGTGAAATAACAGCACGTGTGCTTTTGTGTTTCGGTGAGTGAGTAAGGGATGCCTTTTCCAATCCCTTATCCTTAATCATAATATAGTTGGCAGTAGTTTTGCTTGGCGACAGTAACCAACCTCTGCCGACCTTATAAGCTGCCCAATGGCTTTTCATACGGTTTTCTCTAATGAAAAGAGTGATAAACGAGGTAGGTTTGTGTATATAAATTGCAGAAAAAATGCATCCGTGCAAAGCTGGGCTTAGTAATCCTTTAGTCTTTCAACTCCTGCAATTATATGCACTGCAATTAGGGTGCAAATACAGATCTACTTTCTAAACTGTGTTAATTAAATAATGTTATACTTTCATCATTAACCGTAAGTCCACCTTCTATTCGTTAGAGGAGAGATTAACAATTAATGGTGTATTTGAAGAGTAAGAAGTAGATAAAAATAATATATCGGCAGGATTAAGTTAATCCGTAAGACAGATCGTATGTACACGTCATCGCTATGGGCGACTGGAATTCTAAACAAATACCTAATGAAGTATAGGGCATTAGACATTGATTAGTTTATTACACCCTATATGAAATAAATAATTTATATTTATATAAAAAATTAACATTTTTGAGCATTAGGCAAATATAGCATTTTTTTTATTTCATTTTAGCGATTGAAAGACCTTTACTAGAACTTATATTTATTCTTCTCCAATATCATTCATTTAAATCAGATCAGACCAATTTTATCCAGCATAATAATATATATTACATTTTTTTGTTAGTGTTTGTATTTTATTAGGGTTATTAATTGGTATATAAACGCACTCATGTATTAAATACTAATATTATAAAAAGGTAAAATTTGTGTTTGTATAAAAAAGAAATACTCTCCTGATTTAAAAAATTCTTTCACCAATAGTTAGAATAAAATTTCAGGTTAGACATAGGCTATATAAGCATATTTCATGCGGGCGAAGTCGCGGACACCAGCTATCTTTTTAAAACAAAGATAATTGCTAAATGTATAATAACAGCAATTATTGCTTTACAGGCCTTATATTGCTTTAAACAATTCGTCAGGCACTTACTTTTCACCAGCTCGTAGAAAATAATGAATGTTAAATGAAATGTTAAAATCAATCAGATAATCTATAATGCACGTGCATTTCCAATAAATAGTTGGACATATTGTTGTTCCTTTAATATTGCGATTGATATGAAAACGCAACTGTTCATTGCCAAGCTCACTTTATAATGCAAACAACATTTTATCAAACTTTCTATTTGCATATTCGCTTTGCTACTTTATACGCCGCTGTCGAAATGCTTTGCAAATAAGGTATTCATAACTTAATGGAAACTATGTAGGTAACTAACAGACTCCGAATGCCAATTCTGATATAACGAATGAATACGAGCGAAATATGAATGAATAATTGTAATTCCGAAATAAAGTTGTACATGAAACTCATCGTGGAATAGTGAAACACTATATTTTTTGCTTAAAATTAATGCTAAAATATAAAATACTAGCTGTTGCACTCAACTTTGTCCGCGTGACTACAAAATTAGCCTACGAGTATAATTATTACTCTGATAATATAGTTTTCTATAGGTGAAAGAACTTTTAATACAAAAAAATCAATACTTATAAAAAATCTGTAAGTGTAGGTATTGTATGTATGTATGTTCCTCCATAACTCTTAAATGAATTAACTGATTTTCATGAAATTTGGTAGATAAACATTTACAGGACATGATAGCGAATCTTACTATAATTTAGTGACAGCAACCACAGATGGCAGCAGTTGTCAGTTGTGAAAAGAAATATTTTAGTAATACCTACCATAGAGTAAATAATTACTTAACTAGGTAATACTTTACATAGCTGTTTCACACGACTTCTTCCGCGTAATCTTTTACAATATATTACTTATTAGTATATAATATTTATTGGTATAGATAATCTAGTCGAATATTAAAACTAATGTTTCGATATTTGCGTAATTTATGTACTCACCAATAGAGTGGATTCTCTTCTCTTATTGCTTTTAATAATAAGAAAGATTAAGGTCTAAAACAACTAAGACTTAAGAGTAAAAACTGAAAAGATATTACATTCATTCATTCAAGTCGGCATCTTCATTGCTGAAGGTCGTGCCCGTTCTGAATTGCCTTGGTGGCATTGACCACCAGCTGCTTCCATTCTTCCCTGTCCTCAGCCTTTCTCAAAGCCTTCGCAACAGTAAGACCTGTGAGATGCATAACTTGGTCAGTCCATCGGCTAGGAGACCAGCCACGAGACCTCTTGCCATCCACTTTTCCAACCACCACCAGCTTTTCCAAGTTTTCTGGTTCTCTGCGGGCTATGTGTCCAAAGTAATTGAGAACTCTTTGATAGCAGGTGGCGGATAGTCTTGTGCGAATCGCAAGTTGTTTGAGGATCGAGCTGTTTGTCCTCTTGGCTGTCCATGATTACAACAACTTATAAATTTGAGTAGGTTATTAGTTTTTAGAACATGAAGACTATTCGTCCCATAAAATATTAAGAAAGAAGACAAGCTGTATATTTAAAACACTTCCGGATAATTCACCGCCGCCGATTCATCGCCGCCCTTTCACCGTCGTCATTTCATCGTCGGCCGTTTTTACAAGTATTGTTTCGATAGATATAAAAAATAAAACAGTAAACCAATAAATAGAGACGAAATGGCCGGCGATGCGATTTCAATTAAATTATTGAACCGTCAAGGTGATAATTTTGTGCTAATATTTTTACAATCAACATTGATTTTTTAACTAAACCTTGTCTAATTGTAGAATAAATTACTAACTAATGATACGTAATACGAGACCCAAGCTACATAAGCTTGGGTCCCTTTGACAGGATCTATAGAATGTTGTGTGCTTAACCTATGTATTAGCCAGCTCTTGAGTCGACTGTATAATGTCGACCAAGCATATTTCCAAAAATGTTTAAACGACCCCAACCCTTATAAAATAACAAGGTTGCAACTTCTCTACAAAATTTGGCGACCATTAATGGATATCTTAACCTTGGAAGCTTCTCCACGATAGAGAGGAAACCAGCCCTCATACCAAACCGTTCTGTTAAATTCTTCAACCAATCTTCTCTTTTTCATTCGACTCAAAACTTAAACAAGTGTTATCTAATGCACCGATGATATGCCAAGTATGCGCCTGTATCTCAGACTAAATAAGAAAGAACTATAGAAAGAATTTTGCGGACAATATAGTGAAGCCGGTTCTATAAACATGATTGTGTGCGTAGGTCGTTTACTGTATTGAGTTTTATGTTCCAAAGCTTGGCTCCAACCCCCTTGGCTCCAAAAATATTGGCTACTTATGTGCGTGATGTGATTCCGTCTTGCTTTTTATTTTTTGAAGACTGGTTTTTCACTACGCAATTCGGCATTTTAACTGGTAAATGTTTTAAAAAGGCGAGGCGTAGTTTGATTGCATTGTGTGCGTGTAACCGTGTATGTACACGGCGAAGGCGTAGTTTTACCGTCTTCATTGTGCTGTCCACAGGATTTAGTTCTTATTATGTCTGGGGTCTGTATAACCACATTTCAAATGCTTCCAGTTTCGAGCTGAATGCTGAAGTTGGTGTCCAACTGTAAACGACAATTATAAAATAAAATATCATAGTATCTTAGAAAAGTATTTTAATTAATCTTTATTTTTAGTGACTAGCGATATTTTTCCCAGTGGTTTCTTCTTATTTTTATCTCGCAGCAAATTCTTTTCGTAGCCGTACACTGAATAATAAGGAAGAGGTTCCACTGTGGATGAAACTGGTAGAAGATCTGCAACAAAAGTTAAATAAAATATTAGTCCATGTAGACATTTCTTAAAGCTTAACAAATAGGGATGTTGACTATTTTTGGAAAAGTGTTTAAAATCATGTGTACAAATATTGTATTTGTATACAGCCCAAAATTTTAATATAACTAATATCTTAAAAATCGTGTATTGTTATTACTCATTGTATATACTATACTAAAAAAAACTAGTATTATTTTTCTAGATGAAAGGTAATTTATTTCTTTTTCTGTATTCCTGACTCTTAGGAATTTGTACATATATCACAAATATTTGAAAAGAACACCTATGGGGTGTCTCGCCGCATTGTTCCTCAGTGACTGAAATCGTTAAAAAATTTCATGTTCACTGTTCCTGATAAATGACTGAAAATATGTTTTATGGAAATATTTTATTATTGTTGCTACACACTAAACAATGTTTTTGCTTACATAAAAGTTGAAATCCGGAAGACAAAGTGCTTTCAATGGTCACACAACTTGCAGGTGTCTAGAGTGTGTTTACTAATGATATATCTTGTCTGTGCAGCTTGCGAATGTGCATTAAAGTGGCACAAAAGTTGTCGGCCTTGTATCACGACTGGCCACGGTCAGTGGAGCGCGTCTTACATAACCACTTGCATACAGTCGTTTAAAAAAAAACATTGGACAATCTTCCGCTTTTATAAAATGCCACTATTTAACTCTGTGCTATTTTAATAAGACGGCACGATAGAAATGTATCTTCAGATAGCAGAGAAGTAATATGGTACTGTATTTCACTATTTATACGTTCACTGCCTCCCTTACATTACAACATACATACATATACACAAATATACATGCATGCTTGCATTGGATATAAGAAAATTAGGGAAAAAAGTTAGCAAACAGAATAAGAAAGGCAACGAAATCTAAAAGGGCAAGTGAAAGGAGAGATCTTCACTGTACACACTTTCGAATTTAGAGTCAATTTCGAATTGAGAGTTCGTTTCATCTACTAATTTGAGAGCTATTGCAGTAACCATCTCCTTGCAAAAGCCCACCGTTAAATAAAATAACGTGTGTTTTGTTTTTGTGTGTTATATATAATATGGAGAAGTATTGCTTTTTATCTTACTATCTTAACTCTTCCTCCTCTTTCCCCACTACACCTCTATGCATCAAAGACGGCGATATCAACACGATAAACGACGGTACCACTGAGACCCCTCCTATTGCGAAAGACTAAATAGCTGTAACATACCTAATAGGTTTTCTGCATGCCCATCACATATTTACCTACTTAAAAACATATTATTTAATTTTTTTTTTTAATAAAGGTGGGTATGCTATAGCCGTGTAGCAAAGATGAGGCCTATGATGGAGCGAGTTCACCCAAAAGGTGCCTCACTCGAACTTTGAAAATATTTGGATTATACGAGCTCGGAAACACAGACGCCAGTAATTACAGTAGGGAGTTCCAAACCTTGGCAGCGCGTATTATTATTATATTCACACAAAGAAGTTTATTAATTTGCTACAAGGAAATTTGTTTATTATTTCGTAGAAAACGTACCTATTACTAAAACAGACGATCCGCTTTGAACCATTTTATTTGTTGTGAACTTTTAAATTGTATATTTGCGCTTCGTCGCGCTTTCTACGCTTCAAGTATGTTGTGCTTTCAAAGTATTGTTGTTGATATTGTATTTACATTATCTTAACTGTACAACTATTACTTTATTGCAATCGTGACATGGGCACCCATAAATTCAATGTATAATTATATCCTTAAAAGACTTGCTCGATAAGTACTCGATAAGTATCGCCAATATTGAGAACTGTGTCGCAGGAAAAATATTAACATTAAATCTAAAGACTTTATTATGTACAAGCGGCCCGTACCCGGCTTCGCATGTATGGTTTTATGATAAACACAGCCACAGTGGTGTCCAAATTTTTCTATATTTAAACGATCCCCGGGATGCTAACATTACCTTATCCGCGGTTAAGTGATTTTTCCAATATTATTGATTTGTTTTTGCAATATTTTAGGAATTAGGATTTCATTAGTTTTTGTTATAAAATAAATGTATTCATTGTTTTTTATTTTATGTTAAAGTCGACAAAGAGGCTAATGGTCCATTTAATGGTAGGTCTACTATAACACAAGCAATGCCACAGATGCTACAAGTGCGCAGCCGACCATAGTAGGATTGAGGTTATAATTTTTTTTTAATGTTAAGGTCGACAGAGAGGCTGACGGTCTACTAGATGGTAGGTTAACTATTATAACATAAGCTAATTCGATCTAGACAAATTTTTAGTGTTATATCGCAATCAAATGCTACATAAAGATCCGCTTCGTATTTTGAAATGGACCCGTTTACTTTTTTGGGGGTAAGTGGTTTGTGAGAGCGCGCCCGAACTTATCAAGGCAATGCAACGGACCGGTGCGATATATGAATTTAAATAATTTGCATAAAATTATGTACCGTTTCTCCTCTGCACATGCTCAAATATGCATGTGATATAAAAGTCAAATGAGGCTTTTTGTAAAGTAGATATTCCCAACTTTATTTTCAAGCAAACTTTATATCTAATGTTCCTGAATTAGGTTCCGCGCTTGTTTCAAAGCCGCAAAATAATGTAGACCAGGTATACTAATAATATAAATTTTCGCTAAAAGTTGTTTACTTACATTGCTTGGAATTAAAAAAATACTTAGTGGAGTAGTTTTTTTTACATGTAAAGGTCGGTAGACAGGCTGACGCTCCACTTGATGGTAGGTGGCTACACTTGCTTAATATTATATATCCAGAAACGCCACAGTGTCGGTGCTGTCGAGTAAGATAAAGGATACGTGTAGATTAGAATAAAGGATAAGGAGTAATGGTGTTTTAGTAGGATAGAAGGTAAGAAATAGAAGGGATAAATAAAAAAATAGAATACAATACAAATATATGCTGTTATTTAATTTTGTCTTTTGTAAGGGGATGGTAAATGGTGATAGACTGGCAGCCCGGTTTAGCAGTAACAAGTTTTTATTTAGAGTTTTCGTTTAGCATTTTTTATTATTTTGTTTTTATTGATTTTTATTCCAACTTGATAGTAAATCACTAGTCAAGATTTTTTTTTACTTAAAATAACTAATTAAATGTCACTTATCTTAACCTTTGGCATTATGGTTGTTGACACCTAATATAAATTTATTACAAACCGCTCCATAATTACACATGTTTCCACAATCATTTCAGTATACATAATCGTACATACATATTTTTAAATATGTTGCCGAGGTCAAAAAAATTTTTTTTGTGTCTACTTGCACTGTAGCGTTCCTTGTGCTATTGGCGACTGTAGCCACCTACCATCAAGTGGACCATCAGCTTGTCTGCCAACCTTAATATATAGAAAAATATCTTTTTAAGCGCCCATTGGATTTTCATACGGTTTTCACAAATTGGAAAAGCGATAACCGACTAAAGTTTGTGTATATATATATTTAAGAAATGGACCGTCAGCCTGTCTGTGCACCTTAACATAAAAAAAAAACTTAAGCAATTCTTTTAGGATTTCGATTACATTTGCATTAAAAAACTAGTCACCTGGCTTCAAAACGTTATCAGAGTCCCGCCGGTACAGCATCGCCGAACACCACGCGAAATAGTAGCCGAACATCACAAAAAGCAAACAAAAATTCATTCTTCAAATTACACGAATATACAAAGATCAGAGAATGCGACAGAAGATATATTTCAAGCCGTATTTATTTGACAGTGTTCCGTGTCGCGGCGCGCGTTGTACTCGAATAAAGTATCAAATGTATCGGTGACATTCTCGATACGGCCAGACGGCATTGGGAGTTCGGAAATCTAATATGAATACGCTTTTGCCAAATAAGCTCCAGAGTCGGAGGCGTATACCGTTGTCTAGGATCAACATAACAGTTTTTGTGCAGAATATTTAATAAGTGGTGTTAAAAAAATCACACTCATTCAAGAGACTTCAAAATCAAGTGACTAAGAAATTGTGAACAATTTCCTTAGGGGAATGGGATATATCCCAGTTTAAGGCCTTGCTGTGATCTCGGACCCACACATCATGGCTAATGGTGGAATCCGGGGGTTTTTAGTGGGTATTTCTGGTGATGAATCGCTTCACCGGGCGAGTCCCACACTCCTCCTCGTCGACGAGGGATAGTGTGTAAATGTCATCTCCCCTCTTAAAAGAAAAAAAAAGGGGGAATGGGATATGACACACCTTACTTAAATGAGGAAATACAGCTTTTTGAAAAGCGTTTTTTTTTTAAATAAAGTTATCTATTAGAAAAAAAATATTTTTTTTTAATTACATAATGTATGAGGTTTTACAATTAGCGGCACGGAATCTTGGCCAAGCGCTTATCTTGTTAGTTTTATAATATATTTTTTACAAGTTATTTTACAACAAAGTTGTTAGTGTTTATAATATATTTTTGGTATGAGGTTGAGACGAAAAAATACTTCTCATTAGTTCAAGGTATTGATGGTAGATAGCAAAAGCAAAAATCAGCTAATAAATAAATACTAAGAAGTGAGTTTTCATACATAATTATAAACATGTGAAGTGGTAATACCATATAAGAAAATCGGATGAGATCACTTTTGTTTCCGTGACTCAGTGCGGAGGCGTCAAAGATGACACACGATCTTTACCATAGTAAACTTTGCTCTAACAACATTTGAGTTGATGACCTGTCACGGTCTATTTTAACTGTTTGAATACCTACCTGTTTCTATGACATCGGAATCAATAAATATTTTTATTTAACAAAAGCTAGTTTTTTTAAGATTACGACCGTTGCCTATAAGATAAGCAACGTCACAGTTGCTGTACTTAAACTGCTGATCATAGTAGGGATTAGTAAGGGATAAGAAAATTGACTTACTCACTTACCAAAACATAGAAACTCATGTGTTGTTATACCACGGAGGTCTTCTGTAAACGAGTTGCCCAAACGACTGCATTGTGCCCTTCTACTCCTTAACAAAATAACACAACAGCAAAGCAGACATTGTTTTCTGCTGTTTAATTTTTCATATTTTATTTAAAACTATGTATAGTAAAGCCAAGGAGGCAACGCAAACAATATAAACAAATCTGGCATCCAATTACTCACTGAAACACAACAATACACAATATGCTGGTATTTCATGATTTAGAAGAAGTTAGTGGAGAAACAGATTTTTTATAGTATCTGTACATACATAAAAAATAGACTTTATTTTATAATAGTATAGATAGATAGATAAAATTGGTAACCTGATATGAGTTTTTTTTATACATACGACAAACACACGTGAAATCTGTAAACCAGGACTCTTCTCGTTTCGGATGTTCCTCCATATTCAAGTAACACACAATTTCTCCCATAATATCTGTGAGTACAGGTGCAAATTACTGCCCTGCGGGGTAAAAGGGCCCTTGTATCATATATATCAAAACCATTTAAAGTTGACCTCTTCATATTTGGTCGCGTGCTCACCTTAAAGAATATTTTTAGCCATTGTAGACCGAAAAGAGGGCTCTCTCTAAATTGGGGTTATAAAAGCCCAGTTGCATTATGACTGTCAAGGGAAATAACACAACGTAGAGTGTGATAGTCAAGTTATAATGTTTCGTAAGCTAGTTCACGGCGTGGACTAATAGCATAGATTTGATTTATTGGGATTGTAAAGACATAGATTTTGTTTATGTTTCTTTGGTGATTGGATTTTTGATTCAGTTTAAAATATGTTCGACAATAAATAGCGTATTGTGTGACATTCTTTGTTGATAGTCTTTCTTTACTATAGGATTAATATTGTAACATTAAAAAGTAACTGTCATTCAACAAATTTTATATGTGCAGTTAGTTGTCAGAAGTTTATTATGATATTAATAATTTTAATTAAGTATAAACTTGTTACACATATAAATAAATATAATATACTTAATATGAAAAAAAAGTTATACACTAAGTAGTCCATACTTCTGATGTAACAAACACCTTATAGAAAACCGAAGTAGAATAACAGCTCCTGTTCCCGCGAACAAAAAGGAGATTCCTGAGCACATTCTGTTATATTTCTTAAGGTGCTCCCTCACCGGGAGCATTCACGTGTAATGTAACATTATAGATTTGACTTTGCGAGCATTCACATGTGATTTAGTTGATTGACACATGTGATTACACATTGTATCATTACAAGGTACGCATTTTAATGCTCGGTTCTCCTCCTTCACTGATGTAATGCTCGAATCTGTAACGTTACATTACACGCGAATGCTCCCAGTGAGGGAGCACCTTTACAGTTATACTTTGATCTATCAAGGTCGGCAGTGTACCAGAGCGTAACTACCAATATGACGTTGAATGTATGTATTAATAAGTGACGGTAGCCTTCAAGTGGAACGCCAGCGTGTCTGCTGACCTTTAAGTAAAAAAAAAAGAAACTTGAAAAATGTCATGAAATCAACTCCCAAAATAAGTAAATCAGTGAAGAGGAAGAATACAAAATAAGTTGAATTCATAAGATTTTTTTTTAGACAGCAAGTATAGGCTTAAATTAGTAACCATATAGATTAAAAAATTATCTGTGCCTATATTCATATTAAAAATGTAGGTAATTTTTTTAAATGTCAAAATTATGAGTTTAATATGGAAACTCCGTTTGCGGGTGCAGGCCGATTTTTTTAGGGTCAACTTTGACCTATTATTCTACATAGTACTGTGAGTACTAACTTCTTATATAATAGATTACAATAAGAAAGTTTAGTTAGTGACTTTACAGGACACTTTCTCTTTTTTCGTACTATTTATCAGACTGACATAAAAAATATTTCCAAAATACATCCGTACACAGTATAATATGTGAACAACACCATCAATCCGTGCAAAAATACATCAAAACAAATATTGGTTGTTCAAAACTATTGGAATCGTTACACGGGCGTTAGCAAACAAAGTAAAACACCGAAAACGAGCCATTCGAAGCGGATAGATCGGACATTTAGCGGAACAAATACACCGTCTCTTACACAAAAATCAACTTTACGACTGACAGTTTAAGAGTGAATATTAACATGTCACAGAGTCAGCTCAGCACACGGAAATGTAATGAAAGGCGAACTAACATTTTTATAGGGGTTCCAACGACTCTCGGGAGCGGCTACGAACGCTTTACATTTAAGGAATCCCCATTCTATTATACGCTGGGTAACACGTAGTCGTTTCTGGGCGACAACTATCTTTATTCTTACATATTTCACTTTACAAGTGTATTTTTTAATGAAGTTTCCGCAAGTGGTACACACTTGCATTTCGCGAGTCCTCAATAGGAAAGGTGAAAGTTTTTTTTACGATATAAGCACAACGAAAAGGTATTATAGTCTTTTTGATGGCATTTGACTACTGTATGTGGAACATTACATTAATCTAAGGTTACATTAAATCTATGTAATGTTATCTAATATTAATCCTTGTCTAATGTTAATTAGATAAATCTAGGAAAATAAATAAATAAAGGAACCATTAGAGTAGGGTATCGAATTCGATTTAAAATATGAGATTATTCTAGCGTTTGAGTTAGGTATGTTGATATGTGATAAGATTTTTTGTTTACAAGTAAAAAAATATATATGCTAGTTTTGTGAAATCGTGACCGACACACGTATCACTTGTATTTCGACCACGAAGTAGTTAAATTCGAACGGATATTAAACGGAAGTAGTAAGAAAACTATTACCCGTTTAGAAAGAGTGTCACAGCTTGAAAATAGTAAATGTAACACCCGAATGGCATTGGTTTTTATATGAAATAGGAACAAGCCACGTGCAAATCGGACCGCTCGTGTCACACGCACGCAGGATACGATGTGACATCAAAATCTGTGACTCCGATAAGGCAGTCCAAATCGTTTCCCGCCAAATGTATTTCCAATTTTTTCCCAACATGTACGGGAATGTAATAGGGTGTATTTTGCGGGTTCCCTTTCTTATTTTTTTACGAGTATGCGACCGGTATTACTTTCGACATGTGGGCCGGAGTTCGATTATTATTTTTACGAAGGAGCAGTTTGGTTCAGTAACGCACGCGTCACTTGTTCGGCTCGCGACTCGGTTCTAATATATTTTACGTCAAAATTTCACTTCGTATTTGTGCAGATATAATTGGAAATCGATTTAATAAACACGTATAAAATAATAGGTACGTTTATACTCGTATCTATACCAAGACAGATTACAGTCTAAGTCTCTTAAGAATAAAAAAGAACTAGAAGGAATTGTGTACAACTGAAATTACATGTCGTGCACTTTGTCTACTTAAATATGAGTATAAATTCGTAAATAAAAGGAGATGTTATTTGACTAATTTACTTATATATTAAGCGTCGCGTGCGCCAGTTATAACAATAATTGTATGGTAAACGTTGTACTACTTAGCATCATCATATGATACGCGACTGCACTGGCACTGTTCAAATCACCTTCTCGAGACATGAATTTGGCAACTGAAACCATTAAAAAAGTATACAAGGCAATACATTATATTACGTCTACCTTATGGATTTATCAATACTAACAATGTTCCTCCATAACTTTTAAACGAATTAACTGATTTTCATGAAATTCGGTAGATAAACATTTAGACGTACAGGACACAGGATAGGCTACTTTTTTCTTTTTCAACGCGGACGAAGTCGCGTGACGGACGAAGTAAGTAAATAATTTCCAGTAGCACGGTACGATAATGTAACGACATTGACTCGTGAAAATTAAGGGCCTTTAAGTCTGTTAAATTGGCCGAAACGCGAAAGTTATTTCACTAATGAAGGCCTAAAAAAGTCTCCGACTTTAAGAATGCCTTTACGAGTATGTAACAATTGTGAGTATTTTTCATAATTTGTAGATCAAACGTATTGATGGAGTTTTACTTTAATAAGGACGGTATTCAATATAACAAGAATACATTTTTATATCGTGAATTTTCTTTGTGAAAATTTAGTCTTGTTATGTATGTCAAACGCAACTATATATATATATATATATATATATATATATATCAATACTAATAATAATTAATAAAGTAGCTGTGTACGCATAGACAGTTCGTACACGCGGTTTTTGAACGCTTGGTATTTCGGTAATCGGCATATTTTTTTGTTTGTAAATTGATTGGAATGAAACAAATGTCGGAAAGCTTGCTGCAATACATCAGTGAAAACTGCATTTAAATCTGTTAAGCCGTTCTGTTCTGTTTCTGTTTACTTATCTGTATAAACAGAAATTCTATAAAGTAATTTTTTGACTTCGGTAAGTGTACAATTTTTTTTTAATATTATCTAAGTTCATCACGATTTTATTATAGTATGTATAGAATATAGATATTAATTTTCATACGGATTTTCGAAATATAATTAAACTAAATCAATTTCAATCAATTAATATACATTAGTTTTTCAATTCTTAAATTAGCTAGACCGACGATATATTATTTTATTACATTATTCATCTTGCAACAAAAATGCTTGGTGCTTTCATTTACAGACATGTCGTCATTACGGTTTTAGCCTGTAGTCGCCTACCAGGGGTTTCCATGTGTGGGTGGACATAGCCCGCGGCTTTTCACTCTTTGATCTTACTACAGCCACATACTCGTAATACTCCGTCTACCTAATGTATCTGGTCATTTTTAATTAATATCTCTTTCTGTATAAAGCAAATGTTAAAAATTTTAAAATGGAATATTTGCAAATGTCACAAAGAAGAGCGAAATCTACCAGTAATATGAAATATTTAACTTGAGTTCGTTGTTTTATCATTATTAGCGACCCGCCCCCGTCATCGTACAGATGCAATTTTTTCTGCAAATTATATACACAAACCACCCTCGTTTATTGCTCTTTACATTAGTGAAAACCGTATAAATATCGACATAGACAACATATGTACACTGTACATTATATTGACCACCATTTATTATTAGCCTTCCCAGGCCAGGACCTCATAAAAAATTTCTCCATTTAATAAAACATAAACGAACCTTGACGACAGGTGATCAGTCAAACGTAAATGTAATCCGAATGATTAAAAACAAACGAAAGGAATAAACCAACAAAGTATGAAAATGACAATTTTACCTTTAACAAATGTTGGCGTGTTGGCTATAAAATAAATTCAATCAAATAAAGCAAGACCAACGAGACAACGCAAAGAATGTAACAAACTCAAGAGTTGTCAAGATATCTTTCTATACCATGAAACAGATAGCGTCGGCCGCTTTGTGTGAGGGAAAAGGACAGAGGGCTGGATTGGTTTACATTGTTTGCGTTGTCTCTTTGGATTTACTATACATAGTTTTAAATACATTATGAAAAATCAAAGAGCAACAAACAATGCGTTTGCTGTTGTGTTATTGTGTTAAGAAGTAGCAGGGTACACTGCAGTTATTGGGCAACCCCATTTAGTGTTAGTAACCACTCCTTTGCAAAAGACTACAGTCAAATACCAATACATTTGTGTTGCTATGTTTCGGTGAGAGAGTAAGACTTGCTAGAGTAATTTTTTTTATCCCTATGAGCGTACATGCGTTGCTTTTGTTATAGGCGACGGTAGGCGGTAGGCGACCGTCAACATTTGTGTTGACTTTAATATGAATAAAAGATAGGGAAATGATTATATGCCCAAAGCTATATAAAGCGTAGATGGAAACTGAAAAGAAATACTTTATTTTAAGGGTGTCGTTATCAACTTGAGTCTAAGTCAATACTCGCACGGGCGAGACCAAAAGATGTTTCGCATGTAAAAGTGCTCTAAAAAGGGGGCGAGGGAACGTCTAATAAAGCTTATAAAGAATAACGATTCACCATAAATTTAATCATGATACTGAAATGGAAATTCCGTGTTCCATTATTTCAATCAACATTTTATTACTCGATATCTGTCAACAAGAAAATAAGACCATATTGAATGTTAAATAAAGTGCAACCAATTCGTCACTCAAAACAACACATTTCATTTGATGTCGAGCAAGATTTATCAGTCCTGTCGTTTGTTTTACCTCAAACGTTTGTGTTTTAATGTTTTAATGTGCAATAATATTTTTTATTGTAATACGCTTCCGACGAAATAAAGATGTAAACGGAAGTACAGAAAATGAAAATTGGGTTACGAAAAAAAAAGCGTCAGCTTTCAAATTCATTCCTTTATCAAGTCATAGACTTTTCGTACCTTTTGAAACTAGTAGAGGATCCACTCTAGTCGACCATCTGTTTAATGGATAAAAAGTGTTTTATATCAAATTTATACCTACTACTAATATTATAAAGCTGAAAAATTTGTTTGTTTGTTTGGTTGAACGCGTTAATCTCAGGAACTACTGATTCGAATTGAAAAATTATTTTTGTGTTGGATATAGTCCATTTATCGAGAAAGGCTTTAGGCTATATAACATTTTGAACGCAGACCAAGTCGCGGGCAACAGCTAGTTTTATATTTAGACAATATAGGTTGTCCATTTTTTCCTGTCATAACTACTGGGTTGGCAGGTATAAACAGGTGAAAAATAATCGTTAATAAAATAAAATAAATAAAAAAATATTTGTTTAATAAATAAATCTTATATAAAACGAGCCCTATTTAATTGCGAACACTTAATATAGGGCTGTCTGTAAAAAAATTGGCCAGAATGAGTTGTCGAGTTTTGAATCGTCGAAAATTCCACTTGAGGGATGAAGTAGGCGGGCTGGGGCTAGGGTGAAGGTCCCGGCTTATGGACCTCGGGGAGAAACTGCCATCCCTCAAAGGACCACATAGGTAGCCGCCACCGTTGAGGAGCTACGGGGATCGGAAAGTCCAAAAAGGTTGTATGGAGTTTAAAAAATATATATGAACAGGATGGGTATGGGTCTCGATTTGGTAACTGCCGGTGACCCTCTATGACTTTCCGCAAACGCCACCTTTCGATTCCTGATAGTTTGCGAGGACCTCTCACCAACTTTTTTTAATTCTAAATAGTAAACTTAGACAAAAGTTTCTTTAATTATTCATATTTCAGGGAAGTAAGCAGATTGACAGACTTTAAAAAAATTAAATATACACCTAAAGCAAGCACCCTAACACTCTCAAAAAGCAAGCACCCAACGGGTTCATCAAAAATCATCTATTAAAAGATGATGTACATAAAGTATGGTTGTTTTCGTTCTCCTTGGTGCTCACTGCCGCTCTTGCACCTTTGACGGTCCGTAGCGTAACGAACACACAGTACCACAGTCGATTGTCTGTCTGTCCTGTCAAAAAATAGGAAAAGGATTATAGATTCAAACTTATAGGCACTTCAAATAACTAAATCCAAATCCAGGGTAAATGGGCACTTACTAGGTAAGCGTGGTCCATCTTTGGCCGCATCTCACGGCCAAGCGCTGCCTTAATCTAGTAAAAAAAAAAAAAAAAAATTGTGATTAAAACTTTGTCGAATTAAACCGTTTGTTTTATAAAAACAATTATGTTTTTTTTAAAGCGAAATTTATAAACCTAGCATATATTATGCTGAAACGATCAACATGAAAATCAAAGATATTTGGTAAGATTTAGTTAGTGGAAACTGTTTTCTCCCGAAATGGAAATTTCATCAAAAATAGTACGTTTTGTCAGTCGCGAGCTGCAACGCTCTCTATCGCACGATTGCCCCGGGGCAAGAGCGCACGATGCGATAGCATGTGTTTTCCTAAATGTACGAGTACTTACCTATTTCGTTAGGATCGCAAAGCTATAATGTAGGACATTTTCAGTTTTTGTCGATTTTTACTACCAAGGATAAGCTGCGGTATTCTTATTATACACATAACATATATTTCTTATCTAGGTTCAGTATTGGAGTTTCATAATACAGAACCTCTATCGTGAGTAAAGTAACCTTGTTAAAAATGCTACATAAAAATACAAATTAATCGTTAAGGTTAATATCTAAATGTAGAAAAACTCAAGGAGTTAGACTTGAGTTAAATTAAAATACTTTTCCTCGGAGAATTGGCGGCACAATACCTATACGAGTACCTACTCGGAAGAAATTCTCATTTGAAATTGGTTTACTAGTTAACTAAAAATGGGTCAGTTTAGAAGTGCCGTAATACAGTACACTAAGCTCGTGCTAATTTAGATCTGAAATTAACCAACAATCGCCCTGTTAGCAAACACAATCGTAACTTCCAACGAACGAAATACAATTAAGTGGAACAAACAAATGCAAATAGTAAGTCCATTTCGCATGTCCGCACGGCATAAACGTTGCGATATAAGCTAACAACTCGTTAGCCGTACTTAAGGAAATTTAGGTTGGTCCCGTATCGGACCGTTTTCCGGCGATTTATGTTGGACACCTAGGATTTTCTCACGGCTGAGGGAATTTCGCTTCATTACTTCCGTTTAAATTAAATCAACTCGAGATGAAATAAGGCATTTGGAGATGTAAAGTATAATACGAGTATTTATTCATACTAACATTTTAAAAGTGAAAGTAAAATTTACTTTCACATTTAAAAAAAATATTCACGGTGGTCTGTAAATGGAATGGCCCAAATGACTGCGAAACGCAATGTCAAAATGTTATTATAAACATTTTGAAATTGGTCACACACATTTGGTGTCATAAGCTGTTAGCTCACCAGCGGTTACTGATCCAGCCGGGCAGCATCTTACACCGTGGAATATGGGGTGAATACAGAAGACGTAGTGGAAACCTATGGCTTTGGGTTTCGGTGTAATTAAGGAACAGAGTGAGGGACGCTAGAGTTAATTCGTATTTTTCAGTATATTTGTATACATGTTCGATACGATTTATCTTATTTCCACACTAAATCTTTGTTTTGGAAACAACGGTGTCTGCGATCTGATGGTGCACAGATTTATAGGCTTTTTGTTAGACTACGAGTATAAGGTCGTGCTTGGCTGTTAACTTAGATTAAAGTGACCGCTTATGAAAATTACGGTACACATAGTAAATATGTGTCGGTATGATTGTGTTTTATTTGAGGTGCAACACGTGCATTTGAGGGTTGTGCGTGTAACGAAACGTCTGGCATCGGTTCGGGGGTGTGTGGAGAGTGCTGCGCGGGCGGTGGCACTCAGCAGTCTGGAGCACGCTCCAAGGGGAATCGCATGGCCTAGAGGGATCGTGGCACTTCATTCCTTCGGCTTTTAGTTAACTACTGTTATTTCGATCGTAGTAGTGATAGACTGTCGATTACAACAAGATTAGATGTCAGTGATACTCCCGATGTCGTCCTAATTGTGAGAAACAAATAAGTACAGACTCTCACGCCGGCCATTCGGACAACATCAGAAGTGGGATGCAGCCCACCATGATGGATGAAAAGATGGAAAACAAGATCCGCAACCGGGATGGCAACCGGAACTATAGTACGAACATTGCACTGAAAATAACTACGCATGTCGACTCAACACATACAATGCGTATGGCAAGACAAGATGGCTGCCGTGCCGCGCCGTCATAACAAAAAAGTGGCGAAGTCCGGGCGAAGTGACAAAAAAAATGTATACCGTGCTAGCTAACGTTCGACGCAATTCGACAATAAGTGAAGTTGTTGTGGAAGTGATATTCGTTTTAATAATTTCAAAAAGAAAATATTACGCTTCACGGTAGCTATGTTAGAGTGTTGTTATACGATACGAGTGAAACAAAAACGTGTCAAGTTTCAAGTAAAGTTAAATGCATCTAAGAGAGACAAAGGCATCAAAGAAGATTGTTCACTGTCACTGTGAAGAGCGGGGCCATGTGGAAGCCTCACTGCCCTGCTGCTTTTATAGCGGCACTGGGCAGGGGCCCTGTATATGTATTGTAACATAAAGGAGGTAAAAAAACTGTGCAAAGCGCACAGTTACGCAAGTAAGGTCTTTTTATTATTTCTACTTGGGGTTGCAATATTTCGTGTAAGACGAAGCGTTTGTCTATTAATAAGAGATAAGAGAGTTTAATCAGTGAATGAATAGTGAGTTGTAGTCAGTAACGTAACTCTATGGTTGTAGTGTAGTAGTACCTAGTTGAATTGTAGTAGTGAATCGTTATTGGTGATGGTAAAATGATTTTATTAGATGATGGTAATATTAAAAAGAAAAAAAAAAATCATTGAGGTAAAGTCGCGGTATAACAAGGTTAATTGATAGTTAACATTTGCTTTCTTTCACTGGGGCAGTTGTTAGTAATATTCAAAGATTTTATTACAATGTAGTGTACCAACATTCAATTTCAAACAAGGCAGAGTATTGTACTGTGGCGTTCGCCGTGGGCTGGTTGACTGACGGATCAAATGGATTGACGTAGATCAACTTTTTATAATTTTGGACTGTAATTGAGTGAGGTGTCACTGTCATCTGTCTGAGCCATATTTCAATTCAATTATGTTGTTTATGTTGTTATTGTCAGTAGTGAAAATATAACAATAATAACGAATTTCTATGTTAAATAACATTAAAATTTACAGTTTTGGGCTAGATAAGTGGTTGAGAATTTGAGATAAACAATTTTAGTGGATTAACAGGTGTATGTAACAATTCAGAGCATTTTTGTTAGAAAACATTAATAATCTACAACTTATTAATCGAAATAGGACTTGGATGCCGTCTGATTCCGATAACTCGAAGCTATTAAAACAAGAGCCCGTGGACAATGTATGATGTGATTGTCTTGTATGACACCTATTGACTTTATCACATTATGTTTTTGTCGCTTGGAGAGTGACTGTTGTGTAGCTGGATGCTGTAGCAATTGTGATGTCGCTGGTGAAGGTGGCAGTCACAGTGTGTTTAAGTGGTAGTCACAGAGAGCGCTATGTAATGTGGTATAGACAATAGTGAACCGGTATGTAGAAACTAAAAATAAGCGTTTGTGTTGGTTTGATAATAATTACTTTACTCGAGTTATTGTGATTCAAGACCGGTTTCTATTGTGATAGGCTTTTGTAAAATAAAACAGTAATTGTAATAATTGTAATACAAATTACAAAATATAAGACTTGTTCGTACTAGAGATAAAAGGGTTCAGGAATCTTTATGAAATAAAATGCAAGCGAAATGCATCAGACCGAGAGCCTACTCCAAAATTTAAAAGATTTACCTCAAATTCAAATTTAAATCATATAGCATTCAATATCAACTTGATTTATGGATATAGTACGATTCAGTAAGAATACAGCCATGTAATTCTATGTTTGGTGATATTGTTTTTGAGATTTTTGTGAACGCAATCAAAACATTTAGATTGTAAACTTATTTGAAGTAGGTATTAGAAATAGACCGTTATGAACTTCAAAACGTTAAGAGCTTCTAAGGATCGGGCTTTGTTAAGGGAAGTGGCAGGAAGCATGCATTAATGAGACTTTATTAGCGAGTGATTACATAGAGCAAGGTTACTAGTCAAGAGTTTAAGAATTTAGTCGGGGGTGAAGTGTCGGACAAAAGAGGGGATTGGTCATCAGAGAATCAGAGAGGGAGAAGGAAGGTGTGCAGTGGTAGCCCTCGGGGCTAGCCGTGCTGTGAGCAACTTGTGAGGAAACGGTAGCGGTGCGCGCTGGTAACTCGCGGAGTTAGCCAGGCGGCATGCGTTACGCGTTGAGTTTTGAGAGCTGTGTTGGTGTTGTGACGCCGAATGCTGTACTCCCGTCACTGGCCGCAAGCCCCTGGCCTGCTGCACTCTATATGGATGTTGGTCCCCAGGTGGTGGTGCGGAGCTGTGGTGGGTGCAGTAAGGGGCGATGTTGAGTTGAGAGGCTTAAGGGGCGATACGAAATTGAGAAATAGATGCTGGGTTAAGGGGCGGTGTGACATTGAGAGATAGTAGATTATGACATTACGAGATACATATTGAGTTTGTGGATTTCTGAAGCTCAGGAATAGTGAACTTTGCTCTATTTAGGCTCTTACACGTTGGTGATGAGTAATATGGGGTGTATTGAGCGTGGAGTAACGTAATGTTTTCTTTTAGATTAACGCACGAGGGCGTGCGTATGTCAGGAAGGCCGTGTCGGTATGATTGTGTTTTATTTGAGGTGCAACACGTGCATTTGAGGGTTGTGCGTGTAACGAAACGTCTGGCATCGGTTCGGGGGTGTGTGGAGAGTGCTGCGCGGGCGGTGGCACTCAGCAGTCTGGAGCACGCTCCAAGGGGAATCGCATGGCCTAGAGGGATCGTGGCACTTCATTCCTTCGGCTTTTAGTTAACTACTGTTATTTCGATCGTAGTAGTGATAGACTGTCGATTACAACAAGATTAGATGTCAGTGATACTCCCGATGTCGTCCTAATTGTGAGAAACAAATAAGTACAGACTCTCACGCCGGCCATTCGGACGACATATGTATAAAATAAAAAGGCTCTTCAATGTAGTTGCGGTACTGTTATCTGATTGAACCGTCAAGATCTTAATAAATATTTAGTTGACGAACAAATGTTACGAGTTCGTGTTGAGTGGCAATTAATTCGCGCGCAGAACCTTACTACAACACTTGTAATGTATGCAAAGTTCGTAAAATCATATTCACGTAACGTGAGTTCATTTTCTAACTTCTATTAAAATATTTTCATGTGTAGGTCTTTTAGGTCATTCTAGATGTTTTGATATTTTTTTAGTTACGTCCCCTTTTTCAGTTTATGTTATGCAAACTTAAAAATAAAGGCGACGTCAGGTATAAAAAAATAATATTTTTAATTCATAAATATAGTAGAGGTATATGTGTAGTCTATTCAGGTTATTTATTTGAGCGCAGTAAGCTTAGGCTTAAACGTAGGGCAACTTGTCATTGTTTATGATAAACTCAGATGAAATAAGAACTATCTATTGATATTATCGCAAAAAACAATAGGATTATGTAATTTTTAAAATTATGTGATGTCCTATAAAATAAAATAATCGTTTCTTCAATAAAATAATGATTTATTTCATTTTTAGGAGTTATTCTCTAAGGAAAAATCTTTCCCAATATGTGTATATCTCGTATATTATAGCGAATATGAATATATTATAGCGAAAGCTTTCTCATACTTGGTCTTACAGACCGAGATAGTCCTCGTCAACATTTTCAGAGGCCTTGGAATTTATGAGCAATAAGTGTACCTACGTTGTATTTGCGCTTGTTCGCCTTCGGCGAGCCTAAAGCTGGGTTTTCAATAAAAATTCAGTGCGGTGCCCACCGAGAGATGGATATACGGTTAACTGATAAATAACTTCGGACCAGTGCCTCTACATTCGTAAGCAGAACACGCGCGGCGCACTACGATTTATATACAAATGCGTCCAGTGAACTCGGCCATATTTATTTTTCCGAGTCCTAATGCGCCTCCTGAAATATTCATGTAGTGGCCGAGTCATCCGTCTTGTAGATGTCTACCACAATAACATGATGTAATGTCTAGCGTAAGTCCCGTTGTTCTGATTCCCGACTACGCGGACTGAAAAGGCGTTCATGTTTGACAACATTGCTTACGAACAATTTCATACATTATAATAAAATGTCAGTTGAATTTCTTGTTAAAAAAAAATTACTACTAAATACTAAAGTTTGTGAGGGTAATTGTATAAAACATTAATTTAATGTAACTTTACCGTGATATATAATAGTTTTTATAGCAATACAAAGTATAATTTATGCTATGATTTATAAAGATACAATGACAAAGTCGCACATAGCTAGTATTATCATAAACGAGAAAAATTGTTTTTTTTTTAACCCAGACTTGTGGCAATAACTATGCGTTTCCTTTAGATAATAAAACACATAGTTTTGCAATTAGTACTTAGTACTTTATTATAAATAGTTATCTGCTTGCAAAGAACTATTTATTATTATATAAGATCAGGCGTCAATCTTCGTTCAGTCATTTCAGTAATAGTCAGTCATTAGTATGATTTCCCGCATCACAGCGTGCTAACACTCGCGCTCTCGTTAAGTTTGGCAATATGTTTAATAGTAATTCTTTTCACATGCATGTAGTAATCCGTTAATTTGAACCCCTGTTATATTCAACCCGCTACTTACTGAACTCTGAATGGTTGCGTGTCGTGTGTGGCTGTTAACCATCGAGCGACAGGAAGAATCAGAGCCTGGATCCCATAAAGAAGTACTAAGGAGTCTAGGTAAATAAATAATCACTGCCGGTGAAATCTATGCGTATATAAGAAGCAGCTGAAGCACAACCCTTAGGGAGACCGCACATTAGCTACTATCGCGCGAGCAACGTGTTTATTTTTTTGTTTTTAGTGTTCTAAGTTCGGCTGTGACACATGTGCGATAGTTCTTGTCGCTTTAGGGCCAGCGCTGACTGACGGTATGGCACGGATTTTTATAAACAAATTATTTTTATGCTTATTGCGATGATTTTAGTATCTTAGACCATTTAACCAAAGGGAGATGCCATCGGTAGACGTAATCTTCTCAAAAGTACAAGACCGGCGGTCATAAAGTCGCCTAACGACAGAATAGTCGCTTATACAAGAGTTATATCGTGTACGACAGGACAGTGTGTGTGCGGATGATTGCTTAAGCAACTGAAAGTGCGCTACTATCGCTTAAGCGATAATAGTCAATGTGTGACCTGCCTTAATACAGTCCACTCCCCGCATAAGCTCCGAACCAAATATTATTTTTGGTCAACGCCTAAAGTGGTTTTGATTATCTACTGAACACTTTCGTTACATAAGTATGTGCAGGTTTTCGGCTACTTTATATTTTGTGAGCATTTAGGAGTTACATTATATTTAATTTCATTCGAAAGTTCTGAGTTTTTTTAATACCTAAATTACGTGAAATAATATTGGCTAAGAAAATAATTTGATTATTACGTTTAAGTGTTGATTTTAACTTAGACAGCGATGTTAATTTATCTTTCGTGAATAACATAAATTTTGGATAAACACGAACGATAATCAGACAGAAAATCCAATGTGAAATTTGAAGCGAAAGGGCTCAGTAAGTTGCGCGGACTCAATTCATTGCGAATACCAATTTCATTTCAACCATGGACCTCATTCCGGGAAATTTGGTTACAAAACGACTGAGACAACAAAGAAAATTAGACCGCGAAGAAAAATAAATGCGGCGAAACGACAGAGCATACAAAATTAGAGAGTACAAGAGAAAACCCCACGGAAACGCGATGTGTATTTTGTAGCACATTTCATACACTTGTAGCGTTTTAAACTAAGTTTCAGGATTTAATAATAGAAGAAAGTAGATTGAGGCTAATATTTAAGTAGTGTTTTATTGTTTTAATATTATTGTTAGTTAAGATCATTATTGTGTAGTTAAAATTAAGTTAATCATGCTATGTACACTATTTAGGACTGCATATTTTGCACATATTTTTTTGAATTTATGTAAATAATTGTATTCTGTCTGTGTACTTTATTAAATAAATAAATAAATAAATAAATCTATCTATACTTATAAAATTGTTTGTCCTGACTTACTATCAACGCTCAGCCAAATAATTATAAAATAATTTTATAAAACTTTTTAAGCTTGGTTTAGTAGAATCTAGAAAAGAAGTGCTAAGTGCTCATGAGCACGATGGGGATTTGTCGAACTACGCATAGCAGATTTGGTTTGACAGCGACGATATGAAATTTGAAAACCTACTATTAAGGACGTTATTAAGTCTAAGGTTTAGTAGTTTAAAGTTATACATAAAAATTTACGAATGACATAAATGTTAATGAGTAGAAAAAATAAATGTTAATTTTATACTATACTATTAAAAACGCTTAACTTTATCAATTGCACCGTTTCCGAAATTTTACAAGAATATTATCTATGTTTGGTTGAACGTCCGAATTTAATAACCTGGAAAATATTTGTAGCGGACGGTCTTTTGCAACGATGGCCTTAAATGCAGAGTAACTTGCATGCAACTTTGTCTATTTTAGCTGCGAATATCCGACAATTTTTGAGTTCCGTCACCTTTACGGTATTCATGAAATGGGTTTTTGAAGGTGACATATAAACAACGTAAGGATTAAGCAATTAGTTTTCGAGGTAAGCAATTAGTTTCGGTTAATATTTAAATATTATGTACTTTTTAATTTAAATTTTCAAATTTTTAAATTTTTAAACTTTTTGTAATTTATTTGGAGTTGATTGCATTTATAATTGTTTTCTTGGTGATGGCGATAAAATATATACTAATTTTATAAAGAGGTAAAGTTTGTATGTTTTCTCGTATCAGAAGGTAAGCTTCGAAACGAAAAAAAAATACATATTTCACTAATAGACGGACCTAAACTATCTAAAAATAAAGATAAATAAAAGAAATAAATAAAATAAAAAATATAATTTTAGTTTCTAAAAAAAAATCTAAGAAAAAGAAATAAATAAAATAAAGAACCTCTGCTAAATAATAAAATAATCCTTGCTTCCAGTGTTACTCTGTACTTCATTCTCCTTTCACTACTAATTCTTTATACTTATCACCACTGAATTTGCCTCTTCTCAATATTTGCCGAAAATATTTTTCTGTTTTCAGATATATATGTCACCAAGTAGGTATATATCAAGAAGAATGTCAAGCCAGCTCACATTCCTTATTCTAAAAAGCCCTATCAGTGACAGTGGTTTAAGCGTGTCCGGATAGGTTTGCATCCCGTAGACACTAAACATTAGATTTTCACAACATATTATTATTTTAAAACAATTCTGTTTACATTAAATTGGTTCCTGCCTCGTACAGGGTCTTATTGACACAAGCCGAATATACGTAACTAACTAATGGATCTTCAAAACTAAAACTTAATGCTCTTAAATGTGGTGCTTGTTCAAACTAAACTCGTAAAGAAGCTGAAACTGTCTATTTTCTTCGGGAGACTTACTCACATGTCCTTTTCGTAAGTTCGAACGAAATGAAAATCGCATTTTAGATTTTTGTTATTGGAAGGGGAGTTTCTTTTCGTTTTGGCAAAAAATTATTGAGACTTAAAAGTATCTCCTTATGTAGAAATGTAGAGATGTATCCTAATGTTAATGTAGAGGGTAAATAGATGCCATTAACTTATAAATTTTGTAAAAAGAATTTATTCCAATGAATTTATGTTCTCTTGAAATTGTCAATATACGCAGACATGAAAGAATACGTTTTCCCTAACTGCTCAGATTATGATCGATGACAATAATAACCAGGAAGTTCGGACCCTCCCTCATTATTTATCCTCTCGTTTCATCGCTAGAGGGGAGGGAGGGAGACATTTCATGCAAATATTGGAGACAAAAAGGAATTTTATTTTATATTATGTTTCTTACATTTACAGAAACAAAATGACTTTAATTACTTGCCGAAGTTAAGTTGGTATAAATTTTTTAATACACATTTTACAAGAAATCATCCAAATTGTTTATCTTTCTTCTAAATTTATTAATTTTCTTCACGTTCAAGTTTATAAAATGTTAATTTTTTTCCATCAAATCTAAATCGGGAGCTACCATTTCACAGACGTCAAATTTATATCACCGTTTTTTTGTCAGGCGTTAAAAACTGTGGAAATTGTCTACAAATCTATCTAAATGAATAATGAAAATATACTCGAACATAAGCCGTTAAGTATCCCTTTCTGAAAGTGTTGGATTTTAAATCCAAATAAATGTCAAGCAATTGGTCAAAGAGCTAATTCGTGCTACGTGATGCTTTTACGTTGTCGCCTGAATAGTGTCAACTGAAAAGTTGACGAGTTAAAAGCTTTTCACATGAGCGGAATGATCATTTTATACTTCACCATGACATTTTATTCTCTTGAGTTTTTAATATTTTCTTTGACATTAATCTTCTTTTATTTACTAAAAAAACGCCGATCTAACGCGAGTTTGTAGTGCGGTTTGAGGATTCCAAGCAAAATTAGTTGTATTTATTTTAGCAATTTAATTAATAAAATAATTTTTCAAACACTGTACGTAGATTTGACCAGGCTTTGAACCTGCGTGAAAACATATCGTAAATAAGTCCATGTTTAGTGAGTTTAATTTCTGATAAACAACATGCATATCAATTTATGTTACCAATTTGACGAATTTGACGTATGTGAGTATTAAATAAATAAAATAAGAATAAAAAGGCTTTTCTTTTTTTGCAGTATTAAAATTACAAAATAAAGTTTAAAAAAAATGTATGTGAACTTGACTGACTAGTTTTTGGAAATAATGTCTATCTTTTTTGGATATCTGCTACTTTTGAACTTGATTAGAATTTTGCGTTTTTCTATATTGCTACTTTTACAACTGACACTTGTAAAAACATCCGTGAAGTTCTTATGTAGCCAAAACATTTGTAACGAGAAGAAGAAGAAATGTGTTAGTTTTCAAGATTAATATCTATAATAGACGCAAACACAGAGAGATATAATTTGAGCTGTTCATTGTATTGCATGTCGCGTATTCACTTAGGTAAGTGGCCAATATCCGACGGTTTTCTATTACTTCCATTAGAGGACTGGTCACAACTGGAGATTTGTTTCAGCTATTACTTGCCTCTGGTTTTAAGGCAGTATCTGTATTTCGAAATTGAGAAAATTTTCTGAACAATACTTTTTCTGTATCACTGTCACTGTGTATACAAAAATTCATGATGATCAGTTTAGTAGTTACGCGTGAAATGTTAACTGACAGACAGAGATACTTTCACATTTATAATTAGCGTGGTTATAGAAGATTGTACTGTTATTAATGAAATGCAGATATGTAGTGAAATCTTTACTATTTTTTCTTAAGATTGGTGTGTCGCATAGAACAAGGCAACCGAAAAATCGTTCAACGTTTTAAATAGCAATACAAGAGGGCCTTTCAAATGGTAATTCGATTGTACCCAGTTTGCAGCTTCAAAAGAGTGAAATATTCTTTTCAGAAGCTCCGGACGCCGAGGGAGAATTATTAATGGGCACGAAACTTTGAGAAATTTTAAGATGTTCTAAGTTACAAGCGATGTAAACCTTAATCTTTTCACCAACAATGTGACACTACATTTTTTTAATTCTATTAATTTTGATGAGCTGTAAAATAAACAGAAACATAAATGTCAAAATCACTTTACTATTAGTAATTATTTACGGGTGTATTTTAAAATCGTTGAATATTTGGAATTGTTTTGTATATTTTAAAAGACATTTGGAAAAATGTAAGCAAAAAATAATAGTTTACAATTCGATACCTTAATTCGCAAACCAAATAACTCCTCTGAGCCAAACTTTACAGGGGAGACTAAAAACGTTATAATTTTTTTTTGTATGATACGATGAAAGAAAAAAAGACAATTTCACATTGGAAATTATGGCTAGTATTAATCGATAGACCGTTTAAAAATTAAATTCTGTTTGTCATTAAGTTTCTCCCTATCAAAAAGTCATTTTCACCCAAAAGTGGAGTTATTCGTTTTGCGAATTAAAGTATCGAATTATTTATGTCTTCAGATTTCTCATGTATTTTTAATGCTAGAAGTAAGACATTATGGAAATGTATTATTTTTTAAATATTTATTTATGTTATTCTTATAAACTTGTACCAAGTGGCAATGAGTTGGTTGAATATATAACTTGGTCACAGTCGGAGCGGTGACGTGAGAGGGCAGTGTATGTGAGAGTTTCCAAAATTCCGTCGGTTTTTTCAGAAATGTACTTTTTACGATCTACAATAAATCTCGGCTCACCCTTAAAGATATTGCAACTTAAGTAACGTCTTGGGATAAGCATTAAGAAGTTCGTTTTATAGGAAAAAAAAAAATTAAATGACACTTCGTTTGTTTTATGTTTTCCTCGAATATACATTTTATTGGTATTTACTTAAAATTGTATAGAGTAGTGGAGCAGCTGTTCTTTTTTATGAGATTGTTCGACGGACAGGTAGATGGCTCATTTGCTGGGTCGTTTCCCTAAAGGACACAGTAGAACTGTCGATTACTTAAAACAGTTATTAGAAAGAAACAAAACAAAATAAAAGCTAAAGAGGGCTGTGATTACCGTAATTCTACGTGCTGTTATTTCAATGTAGTCTTCTTTAAGAGAATTGTTAATTTTCCAGATTATGACAGCGGAACTAGCCAACGAAATAATATATTTTTCAGGTCGCTGGAACTAAGAAATTTTAATGGTATGTAACAAAAAAAAATTGTATTTTTTAAAACTATTATGGAAGCCTATGCATTCGTCATATGCCTACTAAATATTGAATATAGTATTCCTTGTTCCAGTGAATAGCCAACTTATTATAATCATCAACCGTCATAGGAACTCAACATTTTTTTCTACCTAAATTAGTAGCTCTATGAATTAATAGCAAAACATTAATTAATATCCTTTGTAAAAATACATAGCAAAAGTATTTATTAATACGTCAAAAGATCTAAGTGTTGTTTGATAGTAGGCACAATGTTTTATTTTCTTTCAAATAAACTGATGATTTAAACTGAAAAATGTTGGTATTTAATTAAAACGCCTTGAAAGTACATTCACGTCTTTAGCACACATCTCCAACCAGAGCCCGGAGATCGACAAATATTTGGCAAACTACGGAACTCGGCGCTAATTTGTCAACCCTCATTAAGTTATCTCGCGTTTCGTGAGATCTTAATTTCAGTTGTCTAACTTTACTTCTGCTTTAGTACTACATTTTAGTGAAAAGGTTTTTCGTGTTGGCCATTATTATTTAGTTTTCCATCCGCACTTTGTTCTGCATGCGGTGATAATAGAAAGTGATATAAATGTTCAGAATATATTTTACGCTTGTCGGGCTAAGAGCTTATGTTGCACAATTTGTTTACTCAAATTTATACTACAAATATATTATACAATGTTAACATTTTCATATTTTTACTTTTCACAGTAGACGATTGGATCAATAGATTGGTCTTCAGAAATCACTAAAAATCAGATGATAACATTCTTTTCACTTTTGCATAAGTATTTTTTCGTAGGTGCTAGTACTCGTAGATACTATAAAAATAAAATAACTACTTTTTTAAGCATTTTATTTATTGTCTCAATAAATAAATTCCGTAAAAGCAGAGTGCAGTCAATTTAAATTGTTTAGACTAAAACCACCTGAGCCCTACTTTATAATACCTGTATTACCAAATGTCTTCTTATATCAGCTTCATGCCTGCTGTCTGCATTTCGCTTCTACACTCGGCGGTTTCTAAAACAGTTTTACCAAATGAAACTGGATTAAAAAAGCGTTCTATAGGTTCATAGCAGAGTGAAGGATTAAAATATTGAAAGTGCATGCAAATGAGACCACATTTAACGTGACATTAAGTTGGAAGATGTCTTAATGAGGTCGTGTGAACTAGTGCCGCTTGGCACACAACATCCCTGGAGCGTTAATCCCGACACTCATGATGCACTCCGTACCGTAAAACTTTGCCAAGTTACTTTAATTAGAACGACACTAAATATGATCTTATTACCAGAGGCCGTGCAAGGGCAGGTGAAGTGTATTTCCGAAAATAGTGATTTAATTTTTCCATATGTGTTTAATTTATCTTAGGCTCTGAATTCTCGTGTGTAGCGTATTTTTACCTTACACTTTTGGACCAGCCCCTTGGATGAGTGGTTACTTCGATTCCTGGCAGGTCCCGGCCTGGATTGAAAAGTAGTGGGAGAGCACGCTGCATTTTCGTAGTCATTTGGGCAGCCCATCTGAGGGTCTAGTGCGAGTTTTACTCTATCAAATCTATGTCAATTTATATGGGAACGAATATTAATAACTTTTCATATTGCCCACTTAATTATACAGGTAAGCTGCTGAAATTGCACAAATATTTTCATTTCGCGAAGACTACTTTGCTTGCAGCAAAGTCAACATAATTTAAATTTTAAGCTACATACTTAATTATTTGTTCAATATTACTTGCGCGTAATTTATTATGCCGTCGAGATTAAAAATGTGCATAAAATATGTTAACAAAAATATTAAAAAAAAAAATGGTGTTATCTATAGCAATGTATCTTCTATCTGTTTAGTATCATAGTCATACGTATCTCGGCCGGACATGCATTTCTGAGTGATATTCGATTTAATGTGTGCACCATAGTAAAGCCAAGGAGACAACGCAAACAATGTAAACAAATTCGGCCCTCTGTCCTTTTCCGTCACACGAAGTGGCCGGCACTATCTATTTCATTGTATGGCATTATGATAACCCTCAAAGTTTGTTTACATTCTCTGCGTTGTCTCGTTGGCCTTGCTTATAACAATGATCTCTTCCAATAATGAGCGAAAAATCTTCTCTCGTCTTGCAGCATCTGTGGTGTTGCTTGTGATATAGGCGACGGTAGCTACCTACGTTAGCATAAAAAAAATCCACAAAAACTGACCAAATAAGGATCGGAGCGGACGACTAGTCAGCATGGATTGATAATATAATAAAAAAATATATTGTCAGAATTTCAGAATCGTGTCACACACGGAGTCGCGGTCCGATATTATCAAAAAACAATTAATGCTAAATTTAATTATAACTAATTATCTGAAAACACTCTAAAAACAGATCATTTGCATATTTCCTGGAACATAATAATGAGTTTAGATGTAAATAGTACATTAGTCTGCCTTTATGTCGGGTCCCTTTGTTTTCACGAGGTTCGCACCGACCCCTTTCGTTGTCGGACGCGTTTATGATAATGCCCGGTAAGAGGCGGCAAATATTAATTAAACAGTAGTAAAACTTAACACCATAGATTAATTATACTGGTTTAATTTCTTTTTGGGCAACTGATGAAGATGGGATGGGACCACTGTAGACACTTTTTTAATAAGACGGATCGAGCATCACTCTTTTGCTTTGGCCTTTGGTTTGTTAGTTACTGTTTTCGTTATAGTTTGTAATTTTTTGGCTTTTATATAAAAAATAGTTGAAAAAATAATAAATAAAATTATAAACTAACCCGTGACTTTATATTGAGCCCAAATACGCTATATCTGCTGTAGGTTACTACAGCGTGTATCGATCGAACGATCGAACACGTGTAAATTAGTGAAATCGGCTGATGGTTTTCAAACGCCTAAATAGATCTTAATAAATTATAGTTAAGAACAATCCCGATTACGTCAGCTTTCAAACTAAATAAAGCTAAATCAAAATAGATCCATCCGTTTTGGAGCTCCGATGCAACAGACAGATACACAGATACATAAATATACACACGTCAAACTTATAACACCCTGTTTTTGCGTTGAGTATGGGGGATAAATAAATATTAATTGTGACAACGAGTAAATCGGTTGTTTATTAAAAAATGCGCGAATGAATGGAGATGCAAAAATTTGCATCCGTGCAATTTTAATTACGGAGTGGTTTAATATAAAACAAGTAGAAACTCGAAAGACTTTTATTTTATTTTATTTAAATGCTACGTAGAGATGAGTTTCTATTTGATTAATATTGTGCTTCGGAATGCCTGTCGTACGGAATTACTTTGTGAGGACACATTTGCTCTATTTTGTTGAATGGACGGCATTATAAATGAAAATACTTACCTACACATATTAGTATGTACCTACTAACATAAAATATATGGGTTAAAATCAAATAACGATGTAATAAACTATAAATAAATAAATAAATAAATATTTTCACACATTCCATACAGCCCCATCTAGTTCCACACTAAGCAACTATTGCCTGTATTATGGATACCAGACAGTTGAAACTACAGCGATTTTTTTTGAAAATACATACATATTATAAATACAAAATATCCACGACTCAGGTACAAAGGTAAAATGTTAACATAACATAAACATTTGCCCCTAGCGGGATACGAACCCGCTACCGTGTGACTATAAATGACAGCCTGACTGGCCGCTTCATGGTAGGTGGCTATGGCTACGAACGCCTATAACACCAGCAACGCCACAGATGCTGCAAGTGCGCGAATCAAAGATAAGGGATTAAGAAGAGGGACAAGGAAATGGGCAGCCCTTACTCACTCAGCGAAATACAACAGCACACATTATTTTACGGTGGTCTTATGTAAGGCTGTAAAATACCAACTTTATTTTGAAATTTCTTTCTTGAAAACAGAAAAGAGAATAATTCGAGTCTTGGTTACACAAGAATTAATAAACTGTTTAGTAGGGGTCAATGACCTCGTATTCATAAAATCGTGTGGTCAAATATGCACGCTAACGAACGAAGGGTAAATAGGTTTACTTGCATGTTAACTACTTGTAGAGTTCATTTTTCAAATATTAATTCTTGCTTACAAATTAAAAATAGTCTGGACACGCCATCCGTCTACCGTCATGAAGGGAAAGTACCTTAAATATCGTAGATAGGATATTTTGCTGAAAGAAGACTTTATGTTATTTTTAAAAGTTAGTAATACTGCATTCAAAGGTTTTTTAAAAATTACGTCGTCGTTGACAATAAATAATATTCTTGAAATTTGAATCAAAAATTTTACGTTATTCCTTTCTTTTAAGATACTATGTTACTCAAGAAGAATAATAATTTTTTGTCCATTCTTTCGATTGGCATCATAAAAATACGGGTGATTTTTTTTTTTCACATTTAAGACGGTCCGATTCCAAGACGAAGCAAGTAATTTTTAGAAAATCTTTGAAAGCAGTATTACTAACTTTTAAAAATAACATACAGTCTTCTTTCAGCAAAATATCCTATCTACGATATTTAAGGTACTTACCCTTCATGTCGCATAGTCTTTGGGACGTCCTGTATATTCGCTATTCGTCGACAGGATTCTTTAAAATAAATGAAAGAAGTCACGCATTCGTTTGCATTGCTACGAATAATCTTCACTTTTTTCTTAGGTGTTAATAACTTTTATTCAATACTAGCTGGTGCCCGCAACTTCGTCCACGTTGAAAATAAAAAATGTAATACATGAGAAAATATATGAGTATTATAACCCCCGCCATCTTTATTGCTGAGACGAGGTTGGCGCCGCCACTGTTTTTTTATATTATCAACCTTTTTTGGATGAAAGGTGCGTAATGTTCATTGCTGTATTCCTGACAACATGTGAATGTATCACGACATTGATAAATAATCTAAATCACATATGCCTATTTATAATTGTTTCTTCGTTACTTAACTTTTTTTAAATAAATTGGAGAATATATAGTTAATACTAGCTGTGCCCGCGACTTCGTCCGCGACCAATTTTTTTAAATACAAACCATTCTCGAATCCCCTTGAACACACACAAAAAAATTCATCAAAATCCATCCAGCCGTTTAGGAGGAGTTCAGTGACATACACACGCACAGAAGAAATATATATATATATATATAAAGATATTTCGAAAAAGTATATAAATAAGTTGCGGTTTTTCTAGACGATAACTATTCTGTGCATTTTAAATGTACAAAATACGAAGAGAGTTGGTTGTCTGGAATGCGCTAAAAAAACAAGCATTCGCCGAGTTCTCGCCTTAATCCTTTTACGTTGTCGATAATACGATTTAAGTAAATCAGCCAATTTCAATAAGTGCTGCGTCTGCGAACAAATCTACTTTTATTCCAAGACCATAAATCCTAGTAGGAAGGGAAGCTACCAGACGGATCCAGATTGATATCGTAAATATTCTTCACCCGATCTGCTATTGCCTAAATTACAATAAATTCTACAAGGATGCTATGTCCGAGGGAGTATTGAATTTTTATGTCAGCATAATACACGATTGAATTGTTATTGGAATATATAAAATAAAATAGAACAATGCAACTTAATCCTACCTGAATATAATTTCGTATAATGAATAATTTTGATTTATAGTCAATGTGTCATATCAGAATGAGACTATTATTAATTGTTACAATAGTTGCAAAATCTTTTTTCTTTAATCATACTTTGGTACCCCATCCATCAATTCAGTTCCTTAATGAACAACATTGACTATTTAACTAAAGTGCTGTGCAATTAAGAATTTTAATTGTTGGACGGAAGTTTTTAACGACTTCAGTAGGCATAAACTTAGTAACGCGATATTTCCGGTTCGACTTTCCAATTTGTACAAATTTATATTCACCTTTGTAAAATGTCTTACGATTCCAATTTCTAAATACAAAACTGTGTCGGATTTCAGAGCCTATCTCTATATTCTATTTAATACAAATATTCATTATTAGATTTAATTCATCACGCTTGCTCGACATAAATTTCGTGAATCCAGTTGGATTTTCCAAAGCGTAGAGAATAAGCGCGTACTCAAACACCCGTTCGTCACCCGCTCGTGATTGTGACTACGATTTGATGAATTGCTTCACTTTTCGTACAGCGAGATAAATCTTTAAACAAAAATAGACTCAATTCTCTACGGCGGAGGATCAAAAATCTGCAAAAACGCGTGGTCGCTTACGCCCCGCTTTAATTATTGTATAAGTAAAGTCCCGTGTAACTCGGCAGTTTTAGGTTCGCCTGAAATACAAAGGCGCTTACACTAATTAAACGTTCACCAGACTTTTGCAGGGTTACAAGAGAAGTTGCTTAGCATTGCCACGCCTGGCTTCATGAGGTGCGAACTGGTTTGTAAGCGAACTTTTGTAATTACATTAATGTGGTAGTTCTCACATTGACCGAATGTTGGATGGTTGTATGTTTGTTTGTATTGCACACGTGCTGTTATTATTTATAACTCCAAAACTGTAAAAGTTTCTCTTCACGATATGTAGGTTTTACGGTTAGGTTTCAAAGCTGACCTAGTTCATTTAATGAAGTGTGTCACAGAATACATAACATAAACTTTCCTATGTGTTATGATTTATCGATTGGTTCCAAATTATTAAACCACATTGTTCTATTTATTTATATATTTTTTTAATGTTGTGTAGGATGGCAGGCAGGCTGGCGGACTCCTTGATGGTAGGTGACTACCGTCGCCTAAGGGAATAAACACTACAATATGTGTCATACAGTGGTTAGTGTTTCCAAAATAAATAAAATAACGCCGTGATTTCCGAGTTGTTATCGGAACAAATGAATGTTATAAGTAAATCAAACCGCTGTTTTTTTAATTTAGAAAAAATATATATAATATATTATTACATATTTAATAAATATTTATACACTAAGCGAGTAAAATCTTTCCAATCTGTAATATTTGCTCGCAATATTAATTTCCTCGGAGTTAATAAAACGGGTTGACCATTAACGAGTTTCATCCAGTAGGTAACCACAATTTGGTTACTCTTAATGACGCCTTTGAGAGGTCGTTAAAAACTTTGCTTAGTTGAAATATGTTATGCCCATAATCTTTGTGAGTAATGTTTGTTGTTGGCTTGTCGTAATTATCTTGATAAGTACCTATACAAAAACCAGTATCACAACGTTCGTTCACACAATCTCAGAAACTATCCAACCGAAATTCAATGAAATTTTGAGAATCATAATCGGTCCCGACTTAAAAGATAGGATTTATAAAGAGATACGCGGATGAACTTGCGGGCAAAACTAAATAATATTTAATATAGGTCGTATGAATAGAGCCTCACATAAATGGTCACACAAGATTACCTATTAGTACCCCAAAGAGGAGAAACGAAAAAGAGGAAGACAGAATCGTAGATGGGAAGGTGACATAAAGAAGGTTCATCGATTGATCTTAGTCATTGTAGAAGGTATTGGCACTTCACCGTCGAAATGGATTTCTCTTTTAACTTCCTAATTAATTGTCAAAAAACAGTCAATATTCATATTTATTGAGATTTATAAAATGGAGCCTATTTTACAAATAATTTGTCCCGAACCAATGACAGACTGGTTCCCCTTTTCCCATGGGTGTCGTTCTGTGCGAGATCGGGCAGATGGGTACAGTAGCGTTTTCCCAACCATTTTCCAAGCACTGTTGGTAAGCATCATTTGTTTAATTTTGTACTATTTGTTTACATAAATTAGGACCGATACAAGAAACCATTGTCATCATTAAAATTTATCTTAGGTTTTTTAAATTAAAAGTGGCAAAGGTACACGTAAATCAGACCTTCCGTTTAGAAGTTACTATGGGTTTAAAACAAAGTTTAAAAAAAATTACGAGTTGCGAGTTCGAATACGCTCAGTCTATTAGTTAAAATATATTTATATCCCCGTATTGCCCACTACGGGCACTTTTTATTGCCCGTGGTCCACCTGTCAGTATTACTTTGCTCCACTTTAACTGTAACTGTTCCGTGATTATAAACTATAAATTATAAACTTGAAAATGTGTTATGAAAGAAAATACAAAATACCTTATGATCTACCCAATACTGTATTAGTCAAATGCATCTTACCTAAATAATTTCCTATATAAAAATAAACGCGGACGAAGTCGCGTGCAACAATCTTTTTACAGCGAATATTAGTGTAAATTACATGAGAATTATCACCTTACATGCACCAGCAGTTTTAAAGGTTACCCGATTTCGAAGAAGCAAGTGAGGTATCAACTTCCAGATATAAATCAAGAAAAAGTGGATCCCGCTATTCAACACAAAAGATAGACGGAACAATAAGAAACTTGCCTTCGTACCGAGCTCTGAAATTGTAACCAGAAATGGAATGCAAATATTGAAACCGGGGGCTGTGCACTCAGAGCTTTTTATGCAATAGCACGCCCGAACTACGAGCAATGTATCTAGTACCCACCGATCACATTTCTACAGTTACTCGAGGTTCTAATATTGAACGATATTTTTTGTAATGCGAACATTCAGCACCACATTGCTACGTCATCAAGGTTGTCCTACTTCGCGTGGACTGGTTTTCTGGGGCAAAATTCTCAATTTTTTTTAAATTTTCCTTCTATAAGTTACATTATCAGGGTTTATAATGTGTGCCTGTGCATTTATTTAAGTGTGTATTTAACACTAGCTAGTGCATTTAACACTAGCTGGTGCCCGCGACTTCGGCCACGTTGAACGATGAAAGGTACCCTATGTTCTTTCTGGTGTCCCAGATAACGTGTATGAAAAATTTCATGGAATTCATGGTGATCGGTTCCGTAGTTTTGAGTAACAAACATCCATACATCCATTCAAACTTTCGCATTTATAAAATTAGTACGGATTAAACTAACAGTAAACCGAAATCAGATTGAAACGAGGTTATAATTGATCGTAGCATTCTCCCAGTGAAATAACAACGAAACAAATCAATCGTTAACAACTTTGTAACAATACGAATAGCTCTTTGAAATCCGAGAGAGTGGCAGTAATATCTACCTATACTTTACCTGTGATATCAGCAATTTAAGCTTGTGTAATTGCCTTGTGTATCTGATAATGAGTCGTCGTCATCGTGTAAGGAGGGTATAGGAGAGAAAGGCTAGGATAATTAACAAAATATCTCCGCCAAGTGATATATAGTTTTGCTCGTAGAGAATGAAGTGTTTTCATTAATTTAACTAAGAAACATTTATAGTTATTTTCATTCTCATTCAAATTCGTAATAAATAGTATTACAATACAAAAAATATTCAAAATTTGGCGATGACCATCGTCGTGAATTGGAAGCATAAAACTGTTCTAGGTTTATTCCTTAAGATTCCTTTCATTCCTTTTCATTCCTACTCCTTAAAAAATATATACTTCCAAATATGGATAGTGTGCAGGTGTGAGATTTGCCCACAGCCTACAAATAGGGTGAAAACATAAAGACCCTCACACAAATAAGGAACCGCCATTGTTTAACTTACAGCTTAGTGCTTTGTAACTTGTTTTAAGTATGACATGTAGGTTACGTGTATAGTTTTAAATATTTCACGGCGAATTAATCCATGCTATCTTTATACTATCTGTGGATAGTATAATCTGTGGATAGCTATCCTATAGTATTATAGTATACTATAGGATAGCTATACTGTGGATACTGTGGATAGTATACTATTAACTATCTGTGGATTGTATAATAGTATAATAGATAGTATAATAATAGTTAATAGCTCTGTCTGTCTGTTACCTTTACACGCCTTAACTACTCAATTGATCATAATGAAATTTTGCATATACGTTGTTAGGGATACAGGAAAGTCAAGGTACCTTTCATCTAGAAAAAGTACTGTTCCCGAAGGATCATCTAAAATTAAAAAAACTAACGCCTGGCAAATGTGTAGTAGCAATAAAGATGTCAGGCATTATATTGCTTGTTTTGTTAATTTTTCATATATTACAAGTTTACAAGTCTTAAAGGTGGGTAAAAATAAAAACTATAAACAATGATTTTTTGATTCGTATTTTAACCGAAAATGGACGTTTTATTTTTATTTTACAATTTTTTTTTCACGCGTTCATCTTATACTCTTTGATTACGTGTAGGTATACCTCAGACGATGATATTCTCATTTTACATGCAATTTACTGGTTTACTCACAAAATGAACGAAAGAAAATATTTTTAATAAAATCACATTCCAGAAAAATAATTTGTTAAAAAATCTAATACAACAATTATTTAGTCTTCTTTCTATAGCCGATGAGAATCTTTAAAATAGCCTCTCGAGCATCGAACGTTGGTTTTTAGTGGCCGGTTTATCAGGCACGGGCTACTACTAGTTGCAGCGTAATTGAAAATTCCATTGCTACGGTTAAATTAACTTCCGCAAAAACAAATTCCGCACACAGATTCTGTGATTTTTATCTGCTCCGTTTAGTAGAGAAAATTAAATAAAAGAAGTTCGATATTTGCACGTCGAATTCAATTTCATTATTCAGTTTCAAAATTCGGATCATTCGCTTTTCATTTTGAGATGATTTACGAATTGGATTTGTAAAGTTTTTGTAAAGGAATATTTTACCGTAAAAAATAATAATATTCATTATGATTATTACAAATTCTATATATATTTGGGTTTACATAATATATCTATTAATAAATAATAGGTCAGAAATTGTGTCGACTAATAATTGCGAGTTATTCGACTAATCGCCATTAGAAAATGCAATTCGCTATAGAAAATTCTCGGCATCTATATTTCAACTTTCTAAGCCGTCAATGTCGCAGACAAAACCTATAGTTGCAGTAAATAAACGATGCCGTGGCTGCGACCCATACAAAATATGTGACGTCCGCAAATTCAAACCGGAAACCTGTAAATGGCAAAATACATATAAATCGTAAGACAAAAGCGTGGAAGTCGTTATGATAAATTCATACATGCTTATTCGATTTGCTTGTAAATTCGAAATGAAGAAAATTTACCGTGAAATGATATGAGCTACAAATCGAGACCCGTGTCTGTGGGGCCGGCACATGTCTGCCAGATTTATACCGAGTGAAAGAAAATGTCTTCGGCGGAACGCTTTTATTGAAATTGGCCGCATTACCATAATAATATTAGAGGGATTGGCAGCCATCGGCTAAGTGTAAAACCTTAGTATATCGCACCCAATGTTCTATTCCCGAAATACTGCAATCTACATACATTCCCGAGCGATGCCATTTACGAGGATTCAATTACCTAAGCCCTTTTATACTCTAGTAGAATCAAATCATTCAGTCGATTGAATAATTTAACCGTAACATTTCGCATATATTTTTATATTTTGTTTACATTTTACAACAATATTAAACAATATTCAATTTAACAATATTAAACAATATTTCAATATTAAACAATTGAGTCAGTTTATGATCCAAGTAGGAAACGTGAAGGTTGTTTCCTATTTCCAATCAATCAGTATTTTGTTTGAATATTTTATATCAAATTTAATATATTAAGTAACTAGCTGCACGCGACTTCGCTCGCGTTACTTTATAAAACATAGCATATGTTACTCGCTGATAAAGGTTTCTAAAGGTGAATTTTCAAAATCGGTCCAGTAGTTATGAATTGACCCTAAGTCTGTCAAGCTAAGTCTGGGAGCCCCAGAAATGTACTACAACGAATACCTACATATAAATCTAGTCCAGTGATGCAGAACTAAATTAAAAATAAATGAAGGTCTATATAATTATGTTCTTCAGAGTTAAGTGTTAATTAATATTCCATGGAATTGACTTCTTTGTGGACATGGATTAACTTGAGCCAAGTTTCATCCAAATCCACAGGTTTACATACGCCTGTTTAATTAATTAAAAATCATCTAAAAAACATTCGCAATATTCGTAAGTAAAATAAATAATATTACAAACATAACGTTCCAAGGAACAATCTCAAATGCATTTGTGAACGTATTTGACAACGGCGCGGTCGTTCGCGTCACGCATTCGCCAGCCTTCCATTACTCATAACCAACCAAAAAAAGAGGCCGGAAAAAAGAGAATAAACACAACTTACCTACACGGGAACAAATCGTAACACTTTACGTGTCTCACAACTTAAACGTCCGTGGAGAAATGGAATCCTAGATAATGTTTCCATCCGTCTTCGCTTAATGTGATATTATATTGTCCCTTTCGGAAAAAGTGACTCGACTCATACGTTACTTAGCGAACGAAGACGCGTGCAAACGGTTTAGATTAATGCCTGTGTGGTCGCGAACCGGCTCATTTCTAAAGTTTTCTAGATTGTTTCACTCGGTTTCTCGTTCAGGAATTTTTCAATTTCCTCACTGAAAGAACATGTTTACAGTAAACACTGGCAGTTCATTTTTAACTGTTAGGTCAAACACGATAGCGTATTGGCTGCTTAAACTCACTAAGAATATCTACTTAACTAACCCTCAAATTCCTACTTAAAGTTAACTATAGAACTCATAAGAAATTTATATGTTATCAAGGTTTTTTGTTGATAACCAAACAAACACCGGATATCGACTTTCCAACTAACACTACAATTTTTCTTTCTCAAAAGTGAGTCCTATAAATAATTATCCGATTATAAAATAGCTACCAATATATAGAGCTTTTTTCCATCAAGTTTTAATTTACTTAATTGGAAAAAAGAAATCCTTTTCGCACTGGTCACCTTAGAAGGCGAGAGAAAACATCAACAAAAAAGTTTAAAGAGGGGGATTCCTCCCGAACGTCAGATATCTTTTGTAATGTTCAACAAAGCGTGTGTGCAGTCACAGAAAGTAGACGTGCTCCGAACGAGGAACAGTAAACGGTGCAGCTAGATGCAAAGTTAACTTTGCGACGGAACCTGTCCAGTGCTATGACAAAGGAACAATGGTTGACCCGGATATTTGAGGGAACTGCGGAAGTCGTGTTTTTCGGCCAAGAACTACCTTAATACAGCCGGATACAAAGAGGAGTGATACGTACAACAAATATAAAACAGAAACATTTGAAACAAAGCCGAACATGGTATATTGTTGGTGTTCAATATATAAGAAACTGTTTATCTGTTTGTCTGATTAACTCTTCTAAGCGCCTGTTTCACAAACGTCAAGTAACCGGGGATAATGGAGCATGATATACCTTTGTTGGTACGGTAAACGTTCCAAACATTAAATCAAAAATAATTAAAAAAAATCGGCTATCGAATGTTGCAGTAAACCGAGTGCATCATTCAATATAACAGAAAATGATTTCTAAAAGTAACTAATCAACACTTTACTTGTAGTTTGTGAAAGAGGCCCTAAATCTAATATAGTTTAACTTATAAATTATTTATTTATTACCTGGTAACAAATAAATTAATTTATAACTATTATTACTAAATAGTACCATTATATAATTTTATACAAACCGATACAAGCCCATCCTTAATTTTGTCTTTATCTTTTTTGCCACTACTCCCTCCTGAACGAAATACATATTATCTTAAGGACACCATGTACGAGGGTGTTTGGAAGAATTTGTTGTCTCAACTTATTTAATGCGAATAACCGAAGAAAGAATCACTCGTGGCACTTACTTATTGAACTCGCGAAAATACGTCAGCAATTCCAATATTTTAGAAAACCTCTATAAATGGCAAATATTGAAAACCCAATTTTATTGGTATTGTTTTAATTTACGTGATATTATTTGTTGAATGAAAACGTTATTTCGATTATTTTAAAAAAAATCTTCAATTAAAATGCGACAATGACTTATAGGTAATACCATAGAGTAAATTATAGTACTTCCAGCAACTATACATAATTGGTAATATTCAAACTTATATAAATAATTTCCCAAAATTACACGTAAAACACGCTGTACACGTAAATGGTTTTGGGTAAAAATTCCTTGTAACTTTATTTGTTTAAAACAATGAAATAGTCTCTAAAAAGGTCCCCCGAAAGGACGTGTCTCGTATAAAAGCCAATGTCAACGCATTCTAAACTTGTAGAATGTTAAAAGTCATTGACAAAATTCCTTCGCAAGTCCCATGTTGCAAAGAAGACTAAGCTACATTAGCAGGTATAAAACACAGAATTACGTGTCGTTTGTAGAAGAATTTTGTTGTGTAAATATTAGTACGCGAATACGTAATTCTCCTTAATCCATTAGTACGTTGTACGCCATCTTTAAAGTTTTTTTTCATACAGTTTATCGATATATTTTGTACTAGAAAAGAGTGGATGTACTCGTTAGGGTGCTTGCCTCAACTCCCTGTTCTAAGGGCACCGGGTTCGATTCCCGGAATGATCAATGAACTTTTCAAAGTTGGCTCTGGTCTGGATCTGAATACTGCAATTTCGTCATTTTGTTATCTCGTCATTGTGAGATTTTGGCAGAAAGTAGAGGCAGGGCAAACTGCGTTTCGCAGTGGAAAACCCGTGTAGTGGCAGTAACAACTTCCTCACAGAAGACCACCGTTCAAGAACCGTGTGCTATTTTGTTTCGTTAAGTGAGGAAGGGATTCCAGAGCCCATTTCCCTATCCAAATTCTATATAATTAACCGACTATAGTCGGCAGCGCAGTACATGTGGTTTTGCTTGTGTACCAACTCCTCTTGGTTTTGCTTGTGTACCAAGATATAGCGTGTTTGGGCTCAATAGGAATTATTTTATAATTTTAATTATGAGACATTTTCTTCTATACATTTCATCACATATGACCAAGATATCCGATGACCTTCAAAAATATTTTAACGAAACACTGATGCTGTAACATTCGCTCTTAAACATTTGTAAAGCGAATAACATATTGAACACAATATTGAGCACACCTCGCCAAATAGTTGAGCGCTTTAGTGAAATTTTTGGTGTATATTTTCCCTGTTTTAAGCCGACCTCATGGCTACGATACACTATCACCAGTTATTGAAATTGCAAACACTAAAAGAGTGCTTTGATAGCTGGGAACGGCATCGCTGCCGCACAAATTGCAATTTGTATTACGTTCATTTTGCCCTCGCCTGATATTCAAGTGATATTATTGAACGCTCTCCGGATTCCGCTTGCTTCCTACATGAAACGATGAAAGAGTGTAAGTTTCATTTCTGAGGGTTTCACAACATCCGTATAGTTACCGGTTGGATTATTTTATATATGACTTTGGATAAAAATGTACATTAATTAATAACAGACATCATTCTTGATCATCTTTGATTAGTATATCGAATAAGTTTGTATTGATATTTTATTAAAAACTTATATTTTGTTGTTGAAAAAGGATCAGGCCTTGCATATCATATTCTTACTAAAAAGATGACGGAGGAAATGAATTGATTTAATGTAGATACATTTTCGATAGCTCACTTTGTATTGGACTCGGTTGATCTAAAGAAATACTATATTATTGGCAAATGAATTACCATATTTATTTATTTACGACACGACAAAAGACAAAACCTCTTGATACCAAGACATAATCGATTGACCTCTCTTTCAATGCCGCCTTATGCATAAATCGTAAATGCAGACAACTTCACCACAAAGTACATTCTTTGCGGCAAAATCAACTTTTATATCTTAAAAGTAAACAAATTTTTTATCTAGGAAGTTTTTATTTTGTCAAATTTTGAGACAGAAGCCGCAAGTTTTATTAGTATGAAATAATTAAATATTCGTGTTTCTGATTGGAGCACTTAGGCATTAATCGGAGCATTGAAGTATGAGTTTATTGTTCGTATAGATCAAGTACATTTTTATTAAAAATAGATGCAGATATTACGTTTCAATTTATATGAAATACTTACCATAGCTTTGGTTTCTTGGAAGTTTAAGAATTCAAGCTTCTTCATACTTGATAAGAGAGTTGGAACAGTCGGTGACAAAATTACTTGTGCCGTGCACTCTAGCCTTTAGGCTTAAGCAAACGCAATCAAAAGATACCGACATCTCTAAGTATGTCACATATTTTGATACTGACGAACTCATGCAAAGCTGAACGGCAACTGCTCGTTGACCTAAAATCAAGGAATTTGGCTAAGGCTAATAACTTGTCAAACCTTTTAAACATTAGTATAAAAAAATCAGAACATCGTTATTGTGTGGTTTATCATCAATACTAATAATAAATCTGTAAGGGAAGGTCATGGAGTAAGTTAAGTACTTTGTTTTCAGAGATATCGTGTTTATAGGCTCTATATATGATACTGAATCAAAATTGACGATTTTTAGAATTTTTTTCTGTATGTATGTTTGTATTTTCCTCCATAACTCTTAAACGAATCAACTGATTTTCATGAAACTTGGTCGATAAACATTTTGACGTAGAGGACACAGGATAGGCTACTTTTTTCTTTTTCAACGCGGACGAAGTTGCGGGCGCCAGCTAGTATTGAATAAAATGATTTTTTTCAATCGGTTTTATATGGAGATCAGTTTTTATTATTTTCGTTTGAACGGTTGAAACTTGTAACTAGGTAAGAAAAATTTTACTGGGAAAATATCGTCAATTTGATAAGGGAGTTTCACAGATGTTTAAGTTGGAAAGTATTAAAAAAAATTGAAAGTATAAAAATTATGAAAGTATAAAAAGTCTTTTTAATTTTCAAACGTTATGCTCATTTACAAAATCTGAAATATTGACAGGAAGTCAGTGAAATTAAGAAAGAATTAACAAAGTTCTCCGAAATGTAATAAAAAAAAATCCAACATTTATTATATACTCGTATTAATATATTAATTTGTAGTTTGGAGTATTAACGGTGTGTATGTGAAAGAATATTTTTCTCCGCTTCAAATAGAGCTTGTTGAACTAGTGGAAACAGGCAAATCGTCCTCAGGGGGCGAGTCCTTCGCGTTTGTTCGCGCTTTTTTTATTGAGTGACTAACCTAACCGTTTAAAGACAAAAACCGTTTAAAAGAAAGTCACACAACACTTAATATCCAACAATTATTTACAAGTTATGCTTCGTTTTTTCTCATTTGGTATTGAAAACACTAGTCCCTAAACTCTTGCAATGAATTCAATATCAATGCGACCAATCAATATTGTAGTGAGCTGAACATTGGAACTCTTATATTTGTACACCACACACGTAACACAAACCGAAGAGGTCTTTTCAAAAATTATGATCTCCCGTTATGGGGCGTGCGGCTGAATTTTATTCCAGCATTCGCGCGTGCTTCGACCGACACAATTTGTCGGAGTTTTAAATATTCACGTGTCCCGTAGCGTGTGCTTAATATATTCCTCATCTACATAATGTAATATTTCGCGCGAAGCACCGTCAATGTACTACACCGTGTTCTTATTTTGTAGGGGGAAAAAAACGCGAATTTTGTTATGGTGGCGTTAAAGCCTGTCTCGGTTTGGTACACGCGAATATTTTAATTTACAGACCTCGCCGAGAATGCTGCCTGCAAATTATGCAAAGTAATGACGTGGATGTTAATTTGTTTGTGTACGTACAAACAAAATTATCAATATTTTTACTCTCTTCATCCGGTGAGACTAACGCTTTTTTAACCCCCGATGCCCGACGCTAAAACGGAGTTACATAACTTTGACGTGTCTTTGTATCTGTGTGTTTGTCTGTGGAATCGTACCTCCAAATTGATGGGCCGATTTTGATCCGTTTTCTTTGTTTGAAAGCTGAAGTTATCGGTGTCGTTCTTAGCTATAACTTATGTTCAGGCGTTTGAAGACCATCAGCCCATTTCCTAATTAACGAAGGGATTTCACTTACTTCCGTAGATGTGAAATTCGATATAGTGTTAGTTCGGGGATATTTCCTTAACATGGTAACCTTGACCTTGACCAATGTCCACAGGCTCAATAAAAAGTTGGAGCCTAATTTTATAACTTTCAATTACCTATAGTTTGTTACAACTTATTTTTTTGTTTAAATGTAATAATTAAATAAATGATTTCTTTTGTTCTATACTAGAGATCGCCTAGTGGTCGAAATTGGATCATAAACAAAAAAGTAAGCTTATATAATATAAATACTTAGTGTTAAATCGGTTAAGATCAAAAATTACTAACGGCCCAACCGGTGGGCATGGTTTGATAAAGAATGTAGTGTAAAATTAAATGTAAAATTTGCATAAATATTTTTGAGTGTTTCGAGTTTCAACGCAACTGTCACGAATCTGCCCTTTCTTCGGAGACTCTCAAAACAAGGCCGATTTCAATTGTATGACCATGATCACCATATTACAGTGTGAACTTCCTGCTGACATATCTCATCAAACAGGTTTTTTTAAACATATACATATTAGAATAATAGGCATTAAAAGCACAACTGTGCCTTTCGATTATCATAGAGTCGTAACCATCTGTCAAGTGCGGTTCATTCGCGAAAGTTTCACAATGCTCCGTCAACAGTTATTTTTACTAACGTACCTGGCATTGTTTTTCTCAACACTTAGTTCATCGCTTTCATCACCATTGCCTCGTGACAATAAAAAGCCGTGTAACCGAAGCCTACATAGAACTGCACGTCCGGAAGACACTGACTATTTAGTTTATTATGGCGCTACAAATAGCTATACAACAGAAAAAACAGAACCACCTTCTGACGAATATCTTAATCCTGGTGATAAGTCTGACCTTTTGGATGATGGGCATAGCCAATTCCATATAACTAAAGAATTATATAATAAAATAGCTCAAGAGATACTATCTAAACAAAGACTTAGAACAGTTGCCAACAAAACACAAAATGTACGCCAAGAACATTATACTAGCGGGAACGGTTACCTAAAAAAGGTGACAACATCACAGAGTGGAGACGAACACAAGCGTACAGTTCATATAACTATTGATATATTTGAAGAAAAGCCTTTCAAAGAGGAAGGAGAAGGTCCAGGAGCAGCAGCTGGTGTAACTTGTGGAAAAAACCAAGTTGAATCAGGAGGCGCATGTGTAAATGCTATACCAAAAAATGGTAAAAAAAAATAATTCCAAAAAATAATGATGATATTGTACAGTTTCGTAACGATAACCCAGTGTTAAATTAAAACTGTAACTGTTTATACTAACAGTTATTAGGGCTAATGAACCTGCCACAAGGTTTTCGCTAAACATTTGTTGCCACCTAAGAGATCACCAAAAATTGGGTAACTATTTATTCTACGTTATAATTTTTTTAGTTGTTATTTTTTCCATTTTCTTTATAAATTATACTGTCATTATAATTTTGAAAATTGTCAAATGTCTAGTGATCTTTACGGTATCAATTTTATGTTGCTAATAGTTATATTAAAAATTTATTAAGAATATTTGTATATTGTCTAATGTTTATATTATATGATTGTACTTTTTCTGTCGAATACAAAATCTGATGAAACAAAAATCTGTCAAAATGGTAATGACTATTATTAGACTATTAATATTATAATGACTATAAAAAACTAAAAAATGCATTATAATGGTGCAATCTCCGAATAGGTACATAAAAGTTATGTACTGAATTGTTCAGTTGGCGTATGATCCAAGTTAACTTGATTAAGCAAAACAGAGGTTTTAATAAATTATTAATACATATTATTAACTGGATATACTGACGAATAGAAATTTGAATTTAAAAGACCGCTAGCTTGTTATCAACTTTGCCGATTTGGGTCTCGTTTGTGAAAACTGGCAAAAAATGCACATATTGTTGGTTTTTATTTGTAAAATATTGTGTAATGTTATTTGTAAAATATGCCACCATTGATAATAATAAAATTGTTTACATTAAATATGTTATGCTGGTATCTACTTGTTTTTTGTTTTTTTATTTATATTTCTTAAGAGTGTCGATAGGGTAATTCAAAAATCCTAACTTCGTAGATCGCACATAGATTGTTCGCCTAAACAAGGGTGTAAGCCGCCTTCATACATTTTAAATAAGAATTACTTTGGCAACTGAAGGAGACACCGAGTTGAAGTTACCCAGTGGCGTCTAGCCATTACTCCGAGAAATGCCAATTTAAACTTGAAACAAGGTTTGCCTCGAGTGGCTGCGGAACGAAATTAAAAACTCCACAGTACCGTCGCTCGAATAGCTTCGATGACTGGATGGGCGCCTGTAACAGGCCTAACTTTCACCTCACTTTGTTATGTACTTCCCTAACAGTAATTTTCAACATTTCAGCAGGATCACGGCGAAAAACTGACTAACTAGTTTCAATATAGTGGCTTCTGCCTCTAAAAGAACGGGTTCCAATGGAGGAAAAACTCAATTTTTCACTCCAAAAGCTTAAATTAATTGATTGACTTTTCAACTTAGTTTTAACGTGCTTCCAATAAATGTTTCACGTAGTCGAATACATATAAAATTATAGAGAAAAACGGAGATTAAATTGTAGTATTTAAGTGAAAGCAAATGAGGATTTCATTATGTAAATAAACAGGCACTATTTTATAATAATAATAATAATAAATAACCAAACAAAAACTATTTACATGCATCATCAAAAGGTCAGTTTTTCAAATCGTCAGAATTACAAATGGTCAGATTTGGTACATTCTCTGCTAAAATTACAAGTGCAATAAACTTAAGAGCGTCATTATAAATTTAAATTTACCAGGAAGACAAGATGATGACCACGAAGATCCCGAAAGAAACTCAGGATACCATTCTTTTTGTCATCTTTAAAATATTAAAATAAAAACAATTACTTATACACAAAATTCAATTAATTATACACAAAATCAAACTCTCAATAATGTTGTTTATGTAAATTTCTCACTTGATGGTAGGTGGCCACCGTCGCCAATTAACACAAGCCACGCCACAGAAATAGGAAATAGGAAGGGAGAGGTAAATGGGCTCTGGAATTCCTTATTCGCTCACCGAAACACAATTAATAGCATACATGCCGATTAATACCAGACGGGCTGCCCAATTTATGACTACAAAACGCAATGTGCTCTGTTAGTAATAAAATAATAGTAATTTTTTTTAATATTTTAAAATATATAATATTATATATGCATATTTTTATAACGGATATAGACTTCGTAGATGTTACTTGTTTGGATCGATTATGTCATACATAATGAAATTCATTTAGAAAACATGTTTTTTTTTAAACATTATGATTGGAGGTCAAATTATTATTACATTATGTCAGAAAACTTGTTCTTATAAAGGTTAATGTATTGATAATATTGACTATTGACCTTTCAAGAGATATTTTTAAAACGAAGAGGTTTTAAAGAGGCTCTTATATATTGTATTAATTGTTGAAATATCAAAAAAAATATCAAAAGTAAAATCACTTACATTTATATTTCATAATTAGAAAAATAATAAACATTTAAAATGATTAATAATAATAAAACCCATAGCTTCTCAGCCTATTTATTTTCAAAAAATGCATATTTTCTGTAAATAATTGTATAACACAATTCTTCCTCGTTTATCGTCTTTAACCGTATCAAAATCCCTAAAGTTAGAGGAAAAAGAAATATAGGTTGACTTTATTTTATATAATACCAGCTGGTGCCCGCAACTTCGTCCGCGTTGAAAAAGAAAAAAGTAGCCTATCCTGTGTCCTGTACGTCTAAATGTTTATGTACCAAGTTTCATGAAAATCAGTTAATTCGTTTAAGAGTTATGCAGGAACATACGTACATACAATACCTACACTTACAGATTTATTATTAGTATTGATTGATGATATAATATAGAAGTCATCATCATCATCGTCATCACACACCGTCATCTCAGTCTCAGCCGCAGGACGTCCACTGCTAGACACAATCCCCCATAATTTTCCAATATGACCGATCAGAAGCAGCCTGGATACACTGTCGTCGATACGCGGCTCTTATTAGGACGTCTGTCCACTTTGTGGGTGGATGTCCTGCACTGCGCTCGCTAGTCCGTGGCCTTCACTCGAGAACCTTCCGCTCCCAGCGGCCATCAGCACTGCTATATAATACTCCGTATAATATGTATAGAATGTTATTTCACGGTTGTTTCCTGTTAGTAAACTTGATACTGTCTTGTTGTTTCTTAAATAATTTTGAGAATTAAATCTTTGATTTAAAAAATTCAGTGGGTATTGATTTCGTAAATAATCGTTAAGGATTGGTTAACCAACAATTACTCAAAAATATAGAGATATAAATGGAAACGAATGGAGGTTAGACATTTTTCCATTTTACTAGAAAAACATTTAAATGGACATTCTGGTGAGATACGAATGTTACACACTCTTTCATATACTTACTCGTACTTTGTCTGAAATAAAAACCAAAAACTAGACAGACAGATGTTGGTTAGAAACAAACTTGGTGCCGCTGCATGTTACGAAACAATCCAAAAGTTAGGAACATCCGCACGTGATCGGAATAACTATATTGTCGCACAGTTCAAATTCCTTTCGCCAATAGTTACATCCGTCATAAGTTATTTAATATCGAAGTTTCTAATATTGAGATAGGTGTTTTGGTTAGAAATTTCATTTAATTTTTTAGTATTTTTGTCTTTGTTGAACTATTATATTTTCTTTGCTTAGAATCAGAAATTTTTCGAAAATTTGTATTTGTATTTGTATTTGAACTAGATGTGCAAATTAGAGGACCATTTTTTTGTCACTAGTAGTATGGTAAGGGCGCATCCTCTTGTTTAACATATCACTGCACTTACTTGGATTTTTTGTCCAATCTGTTCTATCATAGAACTAATACGAGTACAAGAACTAGTTGGACTAACCCATCATCACTATTTTAGCTGCAGGATGTCCACTGCTGGACATAGGCTTCTATCATAATTTTCTAATAAGACCGTTCAGTCAGTTTGGATCCGGGAAACTTTATGGAACAAAAAGTTATGTGAACATAAAAAAACTGAATTTAATTGGTGATTCATTATCATCATGACATTATTAAAATAGTAGGGAAAGACTGGTTAAACATTGGAAATGACAGGAAACAATGGAAAAAAATGGGGGAGGCTTTTACCCAAATAAGGGATCCACAAGCCCACAACTAGCTTATTTATTAAATTGATGTCATTTTATTTTTGTTAATTGTTTGTGGAAATAAATAAAGCTTTATTATTATTATTATATCATCATCAGCTTGTGTTTGCTGCTGCTGGAAGTATTTTACTGTTTACCCACAAAAAATATTCCACCATTTGTTAGGTAAACTTTCTGCTGACACATGTCATGTGACCCAGAGGAAAATCAGACTATATTATTGTGAATATTTTATTGTGTCCGACTACTGTACTTTTTCGATCACTTAAATAAGTATAGCTACTACATACGAGTAATAAAACCAAAATTTTGTATTTTCAATTCATAAAGTCATAATTAAATACATCATATACTATTAAATATTTTCAATAACTATACTTACTACTTTTTTTCAACAAAAGAAATCTTTAGCTGCTTTTAAAATTCCTATACTTATAGAATATTTTCAAAAGTCATGTCAAAGACATTGTAGTTTACTTTTTTATTAAAAAAACGATATGTACTTAAAAAATAGTCATTAACAAAAAATACGTTGTTTTATCATAGCAGTGACGAGAGTTTCATTTTTTATTGCTATTTGACTTATACATAGCCATCTTTTTTAAATAAATATTTTTTGCAAAATAATTCAACGTTGAAAATTCAGAAAGAACATAAATCTTATAAAAAAAATGGAGTTTATCTGTAAGTGCTCTAATTTTAAAATTGTGTTAATATTTTCTAAAAAATTACTTACAATTCAATTATAATAAAAATAACATAAACAAACATTCAAACAATTTGACACTATGTATAACATTAGCATAAACTATTAGGATTAAGAAATGACGGGCGGCCACCAGTGCCTGTAAAGATCAGTTTTTGTATTTCGCGTCCACCCAATAACACATTTGTGTTTTTGGAACACATATTTTGGAACATATGGAACAGTCTTTATAGGTTCAAGTAAAGCGAGTCTCAAAAGACACTACAAATGACTTCATTTAACGAAAAGAATCGTCCCGTAAGTCCACGAGGCGTATCTCACAACAGGAAGATGACTGCCGTAAGGTGTACGTGCGACGAATGCACATTTTACAGTTAACGCTTGCTACTTTGTAGCTGACGTTAACTGTAACGGTTTAAGAACATCCTGTATTCAGGGAGTGAACCGAAAACAACCACGTTTCTACAGTATGGATTGAAAACACACATGGAACTTCTTAAATGCAATTCCTTTCATTTCTTTTCACGTTTGTAAGTTTTCAGAGTTCCGCTTTGTACTTCATAATAAAAGAATGAATAAGTCAAGTTAATATCTAAACTATTGTTAACCATAAAGCTTACTTCCGCTCTCAGACCAAATAAGAATTGAAGACGCGAGTGGATGAAGGTGATATGTCGCATAATTCCAATTTTGAATAAATCGAGGTTAAAGTTTTACTTTTAATTTTTGAGATAAGCCGCCACGGAACTGATTTTTATAATAAATTATGATGCAAAGATGAGTAAACAACCTAAAATATTAATTGTATGATAACAAGTAAACACTTCTATTATTTAATTAAAAACAAGTGAACAACCTGTGGTTCGATAACAAAAGATTACAAGCATTCGAGATAAAACTAAATAGCAATATGATTATAAATTGAAGTTGCTGTCTGCGTCTGTCTGTTTTTCTAAACCACCTCATGGATTTTGATTTCACTAATGGAAAAAGCGATCAAAATAAAAATGTAAAATTTGCAGTAAAAAATGCATCTATGCGAAGCCGGTAGCGAGCCGCTTGTTAAAAATATAGTCATGAGTTTTTTAAAGTGAAGATTACTTGATATATGATACATGATTTAGTACAAAAAGTGCTAAATTATATGACGTCTGAAAAATTATAATCTATAAATAAAAATGAATCACTAAATTTGTTTCTAAGCGCAACACTCGAGAAAGGCTGGACCGATTTTAATTATGTCTTCACTCATTGATAGAGGGGTAATCAGGGAAGGTTTTTACGTAAAAAAATGCACTCCGGGCGAAGCCTGGAGTGGGTCGCTAGTATAGAATAGATGTAAAATGTATATTGACGTTTTGATTGTAGTTCTATTCAACCTTAATGAATCTGGTCGCAAACGAGGCATGGTATGCAATCAACATCCCATTAGTTAACTTCTTAATCCCCCCGTCTCTTGAGATTTTAAGGGATTCACAGATAAACTCTTATTTAAATTTGCACTTTTATCATCGACTTTTATCCTTTTTAAAGATTAAACAATAACTTATTTATTTATTTTTTAAATTCGCTAGTGTAAACAGTTCAATTTTATTAGTTAAAATTGACTGATCACATAACTACATAATCTTGCGAAAATAAAAGTTAATAAAAAAGTGAATACGCTTGGATATACTAAAAGTTTAGTAATTATTCACAAATAAATTTCACTTTTCGGTTAAATTGTACGAAAAAAAATTTTAAGTTTTTATTTACGATGATATTTATAACATTATTATTAAACTCATCTGTTTTATAAAACAGATGATATGGAATCAACATAAAAATGTTCCTTATCGCGGTCACCACAATTGTTTATGAGCTATTGAGCTAAATTAATCGAATAAGTTTATAGTTAGGCAAAATTTTTCATTCATCCGTACAGCTATATATATTTTACACTTACTAAAGAATCATCAATTTTGAACTTAAGTATCAATTACTTATACCTATAAGTATTTAGATACTATATACCTATAGATAAAAAAAGAATTGTGAAACATATTGCTAAGTGAAAAAATAATTAAATATACCAATTATTATCTGGCTATTTTTTTAAATACTCGTTTAAGTCCGAGGAAGATTCTTACGAAATCAGACCAAATAAAAACTAAAGGCAGAATTTTTCGGACAACAAAGCCGGTTTAACAAATATTTAGTACGTTACGTAGTTCGGTGTTACCATAATTTTATCTGAGCTTCCGAAAAGAAAAATTAAAAAGCAAAAATATCCTAAAAATTGCACTCTACGAAGCCGGGATCGTTAGTAAAAATAAAATAAATGAATATAATAAATTCGTTTTTAAGTTGGTATCTTTGTTTATTCGTAAATCGGGCCCTGCTTAGTTTGTGTTTCGATAGCTTTACTGTTCCTCTGATTGCACGGTGGTCAGATGGGAAGTTCAGGTTCAAAACTTCGAAGTTCGTAAATGATCTTGGTTGGTTTGTGAGAATGTAGTCAATCTCGTTTTTGTGAAGTCTGTTCGGCGGTACCCAATCCGGGGTTCTTGCTGACTAAGTCTAAATAGTTACAATGAAAATAACATTAATTTTAAAACTAACAAACCAAACTTTTAAATTACTAGAATTTAACTAACTAACCTACTAAACAAATAATTATAGATATTTTTTAAGTTTCATATTGTAGCTACTTCACAATGAACTTGAACTTGAACTTTGTAAAAGCAAGAAATAAATGGCTTATTTATTTATTTATTTTATAATAAATTCGTCAATGTGATGCTTCATTTCTGCTTTCAGATGTAATATAACGGCTTTCAAAGTTTAGGTACCTAAGAGCAACGCGAATTGTTCACTCGAGTAGAAGTTTAATTGATCGAATTAAGGTGGAGGCTCATTGAGACGTAAAGATAGTAACACCATTCATTGACTTCAATGGGTAATACAATAACAATAATTCGTACCAGTAATCGTTGTACTGTTCATTGCCTTTCCCAATCAAAACAATATGAAATCTTTTGTACTTACCAATTCATTGGAAATTATGGCCACGAGTTGTAAGTGTTATTTTTAACACAATTAAAGGAATAAATTTACAAAAATAAAACACTGAGTGTCACTGAGCGTGACGGCCACGCGAGTTCAGTCCTTTTCCCTGTCCCCCGAATTTGCCCAACTTTTCTAAAAAATCACTTAAATGCACTGAGTGTGACGCGTCGGTCACACGAGTTCAGTGCTTTTCAGTGAGTTCAGTGAAACCGGTTAGTACTTATTTACCTACAGTTTGAACAGAACGCAATAATATGTCACTTGAGGAAACCTGAAACTATTTATCTAGTTCCCTGAATCTGACAGTAACACAAACGAACAGAATGCCACATGTCTTCAAACGAAAACCAATCAAAAACAAGAATTTTTAAGCACACTAATATAAGTATTGTAAGCACACTAAAATTATAGAAAACATATTTTTACATGGTCTTAATCCTATGGTCGGCAACACACTTGGAGTACCTATGGTGTTGCTTGCGTTATAGATGACGGTAGCCACCAACTTGTCTTTAGCCTGTCTGACAACCTTAATCCAAAAAGTGTTCTTCTCATTGACTTATAAAGGTACTACGTTGAAATTAGTATCCAAATATAAATTATGAGATAATAAAAATATTTATAAAAGTATTTACTATTTTATTACAAGTGTATTGACTGTCCTATTGACTTAAATAAACTATGAATTCTTGCTTTAAAATCGAACGACTTTTCACTAATATTTTTTTATGTAGATTCTTATAGAATCGTCCCGTGAACGTGACCCGCGCCTAATTTCCATAAAAATCTGGTTCATGTCCTTTAAAGGTTAATTCCTACATCAATATTCTTCACAAATAATATGCAAAGCCTGCCTGTAGATGAGCTATGTAATGTAGCTCTCAATTATGTAGATTACTAAAAATATATGACGTATTCATTAAGAATTTTCAAAAGTATTTAATCCATAGGTATATCATCAATATTAATAATAAATCTGTAAGTGTAGGTATTGTATGTATGTATGTTCCTCCATAACTCTAAAGTAGTTTTCACTCTTTCACAAACTACATGTATTGATGTTGATTAGTTACTTTTAGAAATGTTTCCTGTTATATTGAGTTATGCACTCGGTTTACTGCATCATTTGATAGCCGATTTTTTTTTCTATTTAATGTTTGGGACGTTTACCGTACAAATAAAGGTATATCAGCTCCATTATTCCCGGTTACCGGTGACTTTAAATGACAGTTTAGCCTACTTGACGTTTGTGAAACAGGCGCTTAAACGGATTAACTGATTTTCATGAAACTTGTTAGATAAACATTTAGACGTACAGGACACAGGATAGGCTACTTTATTCTTTTTCAACGCGGACGAAGTCACGGGCGCCAGCTAGTAATATTATAAAACAAAGTCCTCCACTCTGTATCTCAAAAACTACTGAACGTATTTTCATGGGGTTTTCTGTAGATATCAATAGAGGAATTCCTGAGGAAGGTATAGGAGAATAATTCGTTAAGGTTTTGTGTAAATTGGCTAAAATATGACGATATCAGAAAAAAAAAAAATCAAGCCGTTTTGGGAACTTTCATCGAAAACGCTGCCTAATCTATTTGAGATATAACAAAACAATGTATGTATTACGTATTATTATATTCTTTGTAGTATTACGCAAGAAAATGAATTTAATAATTGGAAATATGATTAATTTATCATTGAAAAGCACGAAAAGAGACCTTGTAACAAAACTTCCATCCCAATTTATACATGCAGCTTTGCCTAAAACTTTTCGTTCAAGTCTAAGAGTAATTATGTTAATTAATACCGAATTTAAGGCACATAATTGCAGCCCAATGAATACAGCGCCTTTGAATATACTTGTATTCTAATTGAGCGTCTAATTAATTAAGACGTATTCAGGAACACTCAAAGATTTTTTTTAACGAAGCCGCGAACCTTTACTCCGCTAATTTGAGTGAAGAAATATTTTTACAATAAGGGAGAGAATCCATTAAGGCCCTTTTTACCTACTTGAATTACTCATAACAAATTAAAATTTAGCTTTTTGCTTTACTCATACGGTATTATTAGTAATTAGCGTATGTTAGTTTATTTTGGAGAATAAGTCTGTGCGGTGTTTAGGTCAATAAACGGAATAATTTATAACCAATCGTGAAAAAAACTAAAGCCTTTTTAGTTTTCTTGTAGTTAAACAATTTTTTTTTCTCAAAAATAGGATAAGTAGATCACTTTATTATAAAACCGTATACATTGACCCATAAAAGAATTACTTATCTGGTGGGGGTCACGTTTTATGTAAATCAGTATCATTTTTAAACTTAGTATTTTGATATTGTGAATATTACAATTTTTATTAAATGAATTAAAATTTTTAAGTGAATAAATCAATTTTTTATAAATATTTGAGATACCCAGCTATAAGCTCGTATAAACTTGTATTTTGACATCCTAAAATGTAGGATGTCAAAATACCTCAAAACCTACATATGGTAGGGTGTCGCCTTCTATCTCGAAAACGATTGAATGTATAAAAATTTTTTTTTGAAACAAAAGTTGTAGGGAATTTAATACTCCCCTAATAATAAATACAAATAGCGAAAACCCCGTAGGAAACGAAATATATCGATTTTTGTGACCTTTGACATTAGATTTTAATAGACGCGGACACCTTACCATAATGTAGGTTTTGAGAGAACTTTTAGGATATCAAAATACAAGTTTATACGATTTTATAGCTGGGTATCTCGAATTCCGAGATTCTTATCTAGTTTTAACTAATTTGACTGGGTAATATACTAAAAAGTAAAACCTGTGTGCTCCTTCGAAGGACAAGCACATGAATTTTATTCATGTAACATAAAGCGAAAGATGTATGTAAGGGATTTCATGTATAACTTATTTATTTACCAAATTAATCCTCTTTTTTGAGTAAATAAACGATTTATTTTAGTTTGCAATTAAGAAAGTATCGTTGCTAATAAGAATAGGTGATCAGTTAAACATTTTACCTCCACTAAAATGTCCTTGCATAAACTTCCCCCTAAAGCAATAGTGAGACCGAGTAACTCTCTAGTGTACTCACGTTAACAAGGTAACAGATACTAGGGCTCGTTAATCACTAGTGGTAGCAGGTCGCCCGACCGTGCCGATACCTACTTAACGACACCACGCTACACAGTACATAATAATTATATGTATCTGCATTATATTCTCACAATGAAAAACAATTAAATAAATCACAATGAAGTGGTGGCAGGACACACAGCGTTTCGCAGTCATAACAGAAGACCACCGTGTAATAACAGCATTATATTCTGTTGTGTTTCGGTGAGTAAGGGATGCCAGAGTCCATTACCCTATCCCATTTTGCAACATATGTGGCGTTTGCTTTTGTTACGACTATAAGTGACGATAGCCACCTACCATCAAGTGAACCGTCAGCCTGTTTGTCAACTTTAACATAAAAATATAAATTTTATTCATTTATTAAGTTGTATGGCTTTTATTACTATACATTTAGTATAGAGATGACCAAATTATGTTATGAGATAATGTTGATTTACATCTGATGTCACGATAACTATTTTACTAATAGCTACCAGGTCGGTTTTTATATCTGTTTGTATTTTAGATCTGTTGAGATGCAGTGAAGCTTCTTGTCTGTTGATTAACATAGTTTCTTCAAAGATTTTCGTTAAGAAATTATTTCCAAAAGAACTTTGCAAAGTACATTCCTCTTTAGTACTATTCGTTGAATTGAACCGTAAAATTTCTCAGAAGGTGCATTTTTTAAGGAGAACTTTGCAAATAGGCAGTAAAATGTTTATGTAAATAAGTTGTTGTATCTGTTTGTTATGATTAATTGTTAAAAGTTAATAAATTTAAAGCTTTTTCATAGCTTAAAATTCATAAGGAAAACAACTTCATAAGGAAGTTGTTTAATAGTGAAAGAGCACATTGCGTTTCGCAGGCATTTGGCAGCCCGTCTAGTAGTAGTAACCTCCCTCTTACAGAAGACCACTGTGAAATAACTGTGAAATACTAATGTGTTTTGGTAAGTCAGTAAAGGATGTTAGAGCCCCTTTCCAAAATGTCAGACTCAAAAAATATTTGTTGATATAAAAAAATGGGCCACAGGGCCACACTTGTGGAGTACCGTCTACCTACCGTCGCCTTCAAGTGAATCGTCAGCCTGTCTAACGACCTTAACATAGAAAATAAATAGATCACACACTAACTTCAGTCTTCAAGTTTCATTAAGAGGGATCATTTTTGCTAATTGTATATTGCTACTCGTATTGCCAGTGGGTTCATAGTGTTGAATAAATTATTTTCTTCGAAATAACCTGACGACTCTCGAGGGACGTTACAGATGACAGATACTGCATACACCCGAAATTCATCTTAAAAAATACAACAATTTTTCTTAGTCGTGCTAATAGTGTATGAGCTGTGTAAAGGCTAAATAAGATAAAAATACAAATAGAAATTTAATTACTAACGTAAAATATTTTGTTTCATGATAAAGTTCGGCAGACAGGCTGACTATAAGTGCGATGTCAACTTTGACAGGATGCAGAGGGAGGTTGGATACTGTCGCTAGGCATGCAATGCAATTTGTGACTTCAGGATGCCATGTATCCTGTAATCAGTATCAAGATTTTCGTATTTAGTGTAGATATGAAAATATATAAACATATATTTCTGTAATGTAAAAATATACCATTCTAAACAAATGAAACTGTATTGGAAAATAACTAGTGACCCGAAAATCTAGTTTGCAAAAGTTATTTTCCGGGCAATCAAGGCTAGTTGGTCGATTACCATAGTTTCCGCTTCCGACTTACTTATCCTGTAACTACTTGTTGGCGTATCCTGAGTGAACTTTATCCACAAACCGACTCTGTTTGATGCTCTCACTGTTATTAATTAACATGCAAATCTGTTATAGGTTACATATAGTTATGAAATCAAACTATTTTATTAATAACTAGCTGGCGCCCGCGCCTTCGTCCGCGTTGAAAAAAAAAGTAGCCTATCTGGTGTCCTGTACATCTAAATGTTTATCTAAAAAGTTTCATGCAAATCAGTTAAGTCGTTTAAGAGTTATGGAGGAACATACATACATACAGAAAAAAATTCTAAAAATGGTCAATTTAGTTTCAGTATCATGTATAGAGCCTATAAACACGATATCTCTGAAAACAAAGTAACTTACTCCATGACCAACCCTTACAGATTTATTATTAGTATTGATGATTGATTGATTGATATATAATATGTATTGATGATATATCTCTAAATTTATTTAGTTTCTTTTTCTGGATTGTATTATTACTTTAAATATTTGTACCTATATTTGTATGATATGATCTCAAAATCCTAGACCGTTTTGAGAATTTGACATTGAATATTAATGATGTCATTGTATAAACGAAATATCATATAGAGTAGATACAGCATTCTACAAACTATGACATATTTTCGGTTATTTAGAAAACAGATACAAAAAGACGTTTTCATAATGAATAACAAATTAGTATCTGTTTTGGAAAATATGAAAACAAAGACCAAAAAATATTACATGGCTAAACCTAAATAAGTACGATTTTACTTTATTTTGGAATTTGGCTTTTGGAAATAATGCTTTTCAGTTTTACTTATTATATAGTATTATAGTATATAGTAAATACCAAAAGAGAACGACGAATCGTTATCGAAGAAACTATGGGCCTGCAGTAAATCAAAAGGATCTACATCATCAATAATTTTGAATCTGTCTTTGCAGGTATTCTCTATTAACATTATACTCCGCCGTATGCCGTTTAGTTTACCCATTCAATCATATCGAATAGGTAAATTACGTTACGTACCTATGTTCGTGGTGACTTTGATGCATGTGTTGTTTGCATTGCACGATAGGAATATGTAACATATAAAATAGTAATGCTAATATTTTACACTCCAGTCTTATTTTAAACGTGAGCAAAAAAACCATTCAGAAAGTATGTTCTTGAAAGTAAAAAACTTTTTAACAAAAAATAAAACCGCCGAAAAAACTGAAAAGCATAAAAATAATCTTCTTATTTTATTTTACCTAAGTAATTTTGAGTCGCCGCCGCGCATCACTCTTTACGTAATTTTTGCTTGTTTGGCGCCGACTCAAAATTACTTAGGTTAAATAAAATAAGAAGATTATTTTATGCTTTTCAGTTTTTTCGGCGGTTTTATTTTTTGTTAAAAAGTTTTATTTTATATTTTTTTTGGCTATTATCTAACATTTATTACATGCTTAATTTTTAATTTTCCCATCCCCATTTTCCCACCCTTAGGGTAGGAATTTTTTTCCAAAATTATACGAGACCAACTTCGAGGTATACCCTATCCATTAAAAAAAGATTTATCAAAATCGGACTACCCTGTAAAAAGTTATGCGTGGTTATACGCTACAATCGGTGAGTGAACAATCAATCATCCCCTGTTTTCCTACCTTTAGGGTTGGATTTTTTTTCCAAATTAAAATGGGACCCCCTCGGGGGTGCACTCTTTCAAATAAAAAAAGAATTATCAAAATTGGACCAGCCTGTTAAAAGTTATGCTTGATCATACATAAAAAAAAATATACGCGTCGAATTGGGAACCTCCGTTTTTGTTTTTTCGTTTTCGTCGGTTGAAAAAAACATAGTCGTTGGACTCACGTAAAAAATGAGAACGTAGCTTAACAAAAATAATTGTATGGTTCCTTGGCATTATCAAATTAACTAAATTGTCGCAATTATTGATCGCAAGAAATACAAGAGAATATAAATAAATAAATAAATAAATAAATAAATAAATAAATAAATAAATAAATAAATAAATAAATAAATAAATAAATATCTTCACACATTCCACACAGCACCATCTAGTTCCAAAGTAAGCAAGTAATGTTTGTATTATGGATACCAGACAGTTGATATAATACATAGATTACTTTTTTTTTGTAAATACATACATATTATAAATACAAAACATCCATGACTCAGGTACAAAGGTAAAATGTTCACATAAAACATTTGCCCCTAGCGGGAATCGAACCCGCGACCGTTCGGTTAACAGTGGCTATGGTTACTAGCCACTAGACCAAACGTGTCGTCAACCGAACGTGTGTGTGTGTATATATACATATATATACACGCCTTATTCGACACGATTTCTTTATGGCCATTAAACAAATCATAATATTCGAATAAGTCGTAAACGGTAAGTGATAGAAAAAAAAGTTATTGAACAAAAAAGATAGGAAATTTATTTATCTACAATAAAGGTTATTACCATTTTTGGCCTCAAGTGCATGGTTACGGAGATATAGGCCGAAACGGTTTTTGTACAAATGGCGGCACTTCCGCCCGCCTAATTTGTAAGAATTTTATGCATTTAGAGTCAGTACGTGATACTGAACCTATTTAAAAAAAAAGTAGTAATTTAGTGCAGAAGAAAATTCTCTATTGTCTGTAGTAATAGTGCCTCGTCTTAAATGGGCAAACTCAGCATGCTACAAACCACACGCAGGTTTGTATGCCAAATTTTAATGTTAAAAATGGCCATTTATTTAAATATTTATCCTTTATTCAGATTTTATCTAATTGTGACAAGAATTTGTTCTGAGATTACAATTATTTTGCTTTCAGCGTTGTTGTAAAGTTAAGCTTTTCACTTCCACGTTAAGCTTTGACAATGATAAATTGACAATTATGAAGTGGCCTGTGCAGTTTCTTTAATATTTACTTACTTAAATTTAAAATTTAAATTTCTCATACTCCTGCTGTAATAAAGCATATTCGTGATAATATTCAACTTTATGTTGGCAGGTTTAATAAAATGTATATTTTAGTGGTCATGTAAAAAATTAACGATAGGGGAGAATCGTGTTGATAAGATGAATGGCGCATGATTTTTTAAATGACTGCAGTAGATAATAATATATGTATTTGTATATATCAATAAACAATACTAATAATAAATTTGTAAGGGTTGGTCATGGAGTAAGTTACTTTGTTGTCAGAGATATCGTGTTTATAGGCTCTATACATCATACAAAAGATAGTTTCTGGATTATTTTTGTTTGTTCGTGCGTTTCTGCACGCTGATCTCAGAATCGGCTACACTGATTTGAATGCGCTTTTCACTTATGTATGTATTGATGATTACCCGGATTAAACTATAGGATACTTTTTATCCTACAAAAATGTTAGGTATCTGTGGGATTTTCACTAAACCAACTACAGCGCGCACGAAGTTTCGAGCACCAGCCAGCCTATAATAATTTTTGAGAAGAGAGGAAAAGATGGATGTGCTAATTGTTATGAAAAAGTAACAGTTTCAGAATGAAAAAATCGGATGCTGACTTAAATACCAAAATAAAATATACAAGCTCGAGATACAGACCAAACCTTTCTGGTTACACATTAGATCAAATAAATAACAATTTATTTTAACTTACAACCTCACTGAGGCTTAAGATTTCCAGCGTTATTAACTACACTTATTATATCTCTTACCATATTAAAAGGAGAAAAAAATATAAAATAATTTTCAACAAAAATGTTTTTCTCCAGCATTCGTTTTATTAAATGCATTAAAACACTGCCAAGCAACTAATCTCGCGACTTATCTATCGGGGGATTTATCGTGAATATCGTAAATTGAGCATCGCCAGAAACGTTGTTCTTCCGTATTTATCTCCACATTTAAGCGCGAAAATTCCCCTTTCACATAAATTAACTCCAGAACCTTCTGCTTATTGACAATCCGTTGGATTAACGCTTATATATACCTTATATGTACCTTATTATCTTATTACCTTATCTTGTTGATTTAAAGTGATGTATTTCATAATAATTAATAACACACAGTTTAATATAATAATGATATTATTTATTTCGGAAAATTTACAATCCATATGAAAAAAGAAATTTAATTTAGAAATATCAACAAAAACAAACATTTACAATCTTAATTTAGTAAGATTCAGCAAAATTATCATCTATAGCTCCCATGTACGGAATATAATGCGGTTATTGCGTTTTAAATCAACTGTTTATTATTAATAGAAACGTATCAAAAAGAAAAAAAATAGAAAAAACTTAGCACGAAATATTTCATGATCAGAAATAAGGTTGGCTAGAGCAATTTATCGACTTGTTCAATTTATGAACCCGCGACGTAATGAATAACGTGCCCGGATATTGGATACTATATTTAATGAAATCCATTTACCAATAACCCAGGAATGTTTTGTAAATGTAAAAGTTGGTGAAAGGTTGTTCTTGTTTAAAATTAATATTTTTAATTACAACATTCATTTACTTAAATTACATAATCTAAATAATTTTTCATTTGGTTCTAAGTTATTACATGTTATATATATATACACCCCAAAAATATTTAACTTTGGCAAAACAACGTTTGCGGGGTAAGCTTCGGTTCTCCTAGGCAGAGTCCTATGCATGCTGGCTACATTATCTCGTTGAGGTTATTACTATTAAAGGTGAGACGTACATTGATACTTAAAGGAGTAATCATGTGGGCTTACGGGGTGGTAAAGTAGAAAGTTTATACTTTGGTGAATAAGCATCTAGAATAGCTTTTTGCAAAATAATGTTGGCAAATAATCGTAAAAATCCGCAATTTTTCAATAAAATTTTATGGTCTGACGAAATCACTTTAAAAAAAGGCGGTTGTTTAAATTTACGTAATGTACATGGTTGGCACAAAAAACAACAACATAGTGCGTTAGGACGGCTCCCGATGCCAATTTAAAGTAAATATCTGACCGGAAATTAAAACCAAAAAATAATTCTACTTTCGATTTTTTGAGCTCGAAATGGTTAAAATTATAATTAAAAAAAAAATAGAAACAAAGAAAGCATGTGTTATATAATGTGTTATATAAAAGTGGCATAGAACCAATCAAGAATTCAAATTCAAAATGTTAGATTTTTGTGCGTGCACAGCTAGTGAGAATGTAGTTATTAAATACAAATATTGTGTTCATAATTGCAAATACTAGTGATTATTTTAAACATTTATTATTTTTTTATTTATTTTTAACATTTTAAAATTGACCACAACATTTAAAAGTGCCTTTTGTAATTCACACAATATAAATTTGTTTTTAAATGACTTGTTCCCGAAATGAGATTTTTTTGTCTAAAATTACCGTTTTATTAAATAGAAAGTTCCAGATTTTAAAATTTGTCATCTATGAATAATTTCAATTATCAGAACAACGAGCCACATGGCCCATAATAATCATTTATACCGCTGGTGGGCGTATTCTTAGTACGCCCCCTCATATTGTGTGAACTGTGTGTTATGTTAACGGCCAGTCTTCAACATCTCAACTGAAGTTTAACAACTAAAAGGATGTTAAAATTACTCATACGGTGTCTTTTTTTAATAATTTGGTTTGAACATTTAAGTAGTGAAGTGTACAGTGATAGACCAAGAATAAGTACAGACGATGGAAATCTAATAATCGAATCAGCCTATGATAAGAATTTATATTTGCGCACTAAAGGACCTAAGGCAACTATTTATATTGGCACCCTAAATATATTGGACATTAACATAACAAGCGGCAGCAGAACGTCAATAACCTCCTCACAAGAAGAAATTGATAATTTTGTGAATGGAGCTAATGGTATATTTAAAAGGCTAGACGTGATTGAACAGTCTCTTACAAGGGATGCATCTTACAGTAACTTGTTCTTAAACGTCTCGTTGCTTTGGAGGAAGTTTAAAACTCTTCGAACAAATGTTGTAAATCTTCAAAATTCTATAGACCGACGATTCAACAACGATGACTGTAAATCTAGTCCTTGCGAACATGGCGGAACCTGTTTAAATTTGCTAAACGGATTTCATTGTCTATGCCCATCTAATTGGGAAGGTAAACATTGTGACATGGATGTAAATGAATGTCGAAATTTCGCAGGTACTGATTTGGGCTGTCAAAATGGAGCTACATGCATAAATAGACAAGGTTCATATGAATGCCTCTGCAGAACTGGCTGGTATGGGCTACATTGTACTAGAAAATTAAAAGATTGCTCTGGAGGTGACTACGAAATGTGTGGTCATGGAATTTGTATACCTGTTCCAAATGGAGCTGAAGGCATCAAGTGTATTTGTGATCAAGGATGGACAACAAACGCCACGGGTTCTGCTTGTCTAACTGATGTAAATGAATGTGAGGCTAGGCAAGGTCCCCGTTGTTCTGTTAATCCAAAAGTGGAATGCATAAATTTACCAGGCACATTTGCATGTGGACAATGCCCTCCTGGTTATGAAGGAGATGGTCACATTTGTTCCGATATTAATGAATGTTTGATTATACCAAATGGCGGATGTAGTACAATGCCAAAGGTTGCGTGCCACAATACTATTGGTTCACGTATTTGTGGCCCATGTCCACCAGGATATCAAGGCGACGGTATAACGTGTTCTTGGAGGGGATCGTGCAGTATTAACAGAGGGGGCTGTCATCCTTCCGCACAATGTATAGAAAATCCAGCGTTTGGTGGAGAAAGATCACAATGTGTATGTCCGGTTGGTATGTTTGGCGATGGAATAGGACTTCATGGATGCTACATATCAACCAATGATAACTTCACTCTTGGGTGTGATTCCAATCCATGTGGTGATCATGGGCAGTGTCATACTCTAGTTTCAGGGTATACATGTGTCTGTTTCCGAGGGTTCAGTGGCGCACATTGTGACGTATCTACAGACAATTGTGCAATTAATCATTGTCGAAATGGAGGAACTTGCCAGCCCGATGACAACGCGGAAAGAGGATTTAGATGTGAATGTACTGCTCAATATTCAGGTCCATTGTGTCAACTAGTTTCGAAGACTTGTGGAGGAGTATTAGACGCCGAAGAGGGAAGTATAGTTTATCCATTATCAAATACAACTTACAATCATAATGCTAGATGTGCCTGGATTATTCATACTGACTTAGATAAAGTAATAAATGTGACATTTAGTAAATTTAGTTTAGAAGAAAATAGTGAATGCATATATGATTTTCTACAAATACATGATGGTCGTAGTTCTGCTAGCCAATTAATAGGTAGATTTTGTGGAAAAAATTATCCTAAAGGAGGAAACATTATATCCAGCTTCAATAATTTGTATTTTTGGTTTAGATCAGATCAATCTATAGCTAAGGATGGATTCGCATTACATTGGACAAGTATTAAGCCAATTTGTGGTGGAGAAGTTAATGCCACTCTACACGGTCATATTTCCTCACCTGGTTCACCAGGAAACTATCCACCCAATCGGGATTGTTACTGGAAGTTAACTACTTCCTATGGGAAAAGAATACAATTACATTTTTTTGAGTTTGACATCGAATCACATCCAAATTGTAGTTTTGACTATTTAGAAATTTTTGATGGTGAACGTGTTAGTGATCCTCAAATAAGCAAATATTGTAACTCCACGCAACCAGCACCTATAGAATCAGCTGGCTCTGACATAGTTATACATTTTCATTCGGACGCGTACGGTTCAGGAAAAGGATTTCAAATATCTTACGCTCCTGTAGGAGGTGTACCTGGGTGTGGTGGTTATTACACACAAGATCGAGGGGAAATTGCTTCTCCGTCTTTTAATGGCAAATATTTAAATAACTTAATATGTGAGTACAAAATTAAGACGAGTCCCGACACACAAATACGTATAAATTTCATAAGTTTTAAATTGGAAAGAGCTTTTAAATGCCGTTACGATTACTTAAAGATGTATGATGGACCCTCAGTAGAGTCTCCATTACTTGGCCGTTTTTGTGGCACTACATATCCCAAGAGATATATTATTTCTAGTTCAAACAATCTATTCATTAAGTTCAAGTCAGATGTAACTACTTCCTATGAAGGGTTTAAACTAACCTATGAAACTGTTTGCTTGCAAACTTTCACAGGAGATAGCGGCATAATTAAATCTCCTGGATATCCATTTAATTATCCCGAAAACAGAGTGTGTGAATATGTTATTGTTACTACTCCTGGGAAAGCAATTTCTTTGTCTTTCCAAGATTTTAATATAGAAGATAACAGATACTTTAATTGTCAATATGACAACGTAGAAATCAGAGATGGTCCAAATATCAACTCTACTCTCATGGGAAGGTATTGTGGGTCTGATAATATCCCCCCTCCATTAGTATCTACTCATAATTATTTGTTTATACGATTTAAATCTGACATAAGTGTATCAGGAACTGGATTTTACGCAAATTATACGACAATTGACACAACATGTGGCGGAATATACAAAGAAAATACGGGATTAATTAACCACCCCAAAGAAGGTACTGATGTATATGGTGATAAAGAATTTTGTCAATGGATGTTAATTGCTCCTGAAGGAATGCGTATTAAATTATCATTTACTAGGTTTAGACTTGAGAGTATGCCTTCCTGTCATAGTGATTATTTAGAACTCATTGAAATAGACGATAACAACAAAAATGAAACCATAGGAAAATTTTGTGGGGAAAACAAACCACCAGCTTTAACCACTTCAACTAATCGTCTGTTGATGCAATTCAAATCTGATAGCAGCGTGAATTTACCTGGATTTTCTGTTTCGTATGCGTTCATAGATGAAAGAACAAATTGTGGTGGTATATATATTAAATCACATGGTTTTATATATTCTCCTGGCTGGCCTAAACGATACGACACCAACCGAGATTGTGCCTGGACGCTCAGAGTTCCATTCGGTCAACAAATTAAACTTAATATAACTGAATTTGATCTAGAGCGTCCTATACGTAATAAGTGTGATCACGGTGATTATTTAGAAATAAGAAATGGAGGTTCAGTTACTTCACCGCTAATTGGGACGTATTGTGGTAAATTTAAACAAAAAGTTATAACCTCTACAACAAATATAATATATTTACGTTTTCATTCAGACTTTTACATAACGGGTTATGGGTTTAAAATTGAATGGGATGGCTCTTTAATAGGTTGTGGTGGAACGTTAACAAGTTCTTTGGGATCAATATCATCTCCAAATTATCCTCAGAATTACTACGATAACGCAGAATGTTTTTACAGAATTGTTACCAGTGCAGGTTCAAAAATTCATATAATTTTTGAGGATTTGCAATTGGAGTTAACAAATAATTGTAGAGATGATTACGTAGAAATTTTTGACGGTCGTGATAGTAGTGCTAACAGATTAGGGAAACTTTGTCAGTTATCACCAAAAACAAATAATTTATATACATCTGCAAATCATGCTTACATAAAATTTCGATCAGATTTTTTCATAGGAGGAAAGGGGTTTTTACTTCATTACGAAACGATTTGTCAAAATAATATAACTGGAAGTTACGGTATAATTGAGAGCCCAGATTACCCAAATAATTATCCAAGCCTGCTTAATTGTTTGTGGACCATAAACGTTCCAAAAGGAAACAAAATAAATATTTCCTTCAGAAATTTCAACATTTATGCTCCAACATATCCCGCATGGAGGCGTGTTGATAGAACGGTTCCATTATTGGGTCCAACTGTTACTTCAGTTCCAGAGTGTGATGTCGATTCCTTGCAACTTAAAGAACCTGCTGATTCAAGTTTCGGTCATAAGCTTTGCGGATCAATAGCGCCACGCACTTTTACTACAAAAAGTAATTCTGTACAGATTAAATTTGTAACTGGATCATTTTCGTCTCACTCTGGCTTCCGTATAGAATGGGTAAAACATGGATGTGGTGGAAATATACAAAAGCGATACGGATCCATATCAGTAGATCGTAATTTAACGTCGTCTGGCGAAATTGAGTGTGAGTGGTTAATAGAAACCGAACTTGGAACTAAAATCACTCTAACAGTTACAGATCTTAATATGATGGAAACTAAAAATTGTACAACCGATGCGATTGAAATATATAATGGCCAAAATACTGCTTCTCCACTAATTACGAAAATTTGTCATCGGGGCAGATCGACAATATCAACAACCACTAATATTATGTTCATAAAATTCGTGAAAAATTCTTCTTTGAAAGACGTTTATTTTAAATCCAACTTCGATTCCTTTAGCGTGGATAGGTGCGGTGGGAAAATCGAATCGCATTCAGGAATAATTTATTCGCCAAATTACCCTAAAAAAAATTATGATAGCAATTTGGACTGCTTGTGGTCGCTAAATGTACCAACAGGACATCGAATCGAGTTAAATTTCATAGACTTAGATTTATATTCGGATAATGAAAATGACTGTGATGATTACATTAATGTGTATGAAGATGCTCATTTTTATAAATCTAATTATACACACCGTATTTGTCCATATTCATCTGCTTCTCAGATTATTTCCAAAGGAGATGTTTTAATTTTGCTATTTAGGACTAACAGCTACGGCACTGCTAAGGGTTTCAAAGCTAACTTTACCATGGTTTGTGGTGCAATTATACAAGCCCACTATGATGGAATTATTTCAAATGAAAAATACAAGAGTTTTTCGAATAGGTCTTGCTTTTGGACTATTTTAGCTCCTAAACCAGATCAAAAAATATCCCTTACCATTACACACATGTCATTGCCAAAAAGTAATGATATTGTCACAGATAGAAACTGCCCTTCATCATTCTTAAGAGTTCTTGACGGTGATGATGAAAATGCACCCTTAATAGACGAATATTGTGGACGTAAAATTCCTCCAACGATAGTAAGTCATGGTAGTGCTCTTACTGTGCAATTCGGAACATATGCCGACACAATTGCTGGTAAATTCTTTGCACATTATACAGCAATTACAACTTTTTGTGGCGGTTCCTTGACTTCGGAAGAAGGTAGCATCGCGTCTCCAAATTATCCACAATCATATCCAGTTAGTACGAGCTGTGAGTGGATTTTAAGCACGTCACCAGGAAATAAGGTATATGTAACATTTGAACATTTTGATTTAGAGTACTCAGAACTGTGTAATGATGATTATTTGGAAATTAGAGAAAATAGTAGCGTAGGAAAGTTACTAGGCGTTTATTGTGGCAACGAAATTCCTACTAATAACACTGCAGCTACAAAATTATATATAAAGTTTCACAGCAATAACAAAAATACCAGACAAGGGTTTTTGATTCACTACGGCTTTTTACACGGCAATGAAATTACTGGAGAAAGTGGAGAAATCGCTTCACCTCTTTTCCCCCTCCAATACGATGGTTCAGGTGAATACAGTTGGAGAATATTTACTTCCAGTTCTAGCAAAATAACGGTTAGAATAGATCGCTTAGAAATACCAGTATATAATTCAGTGTGTAACAATGCCCTAATTTTTTATGATGGTTTCGATGATGAAGCTGAGATTTTAGAAGAAATTTGTGGACTACCTAATGAGAACAATAGAATAATACAAACAACTACTAATTCGGTTTACATAAAACTTAAATTAGACGAAACGAATAGCGGCTCCTTATTCCATCTTTCTTGGAAAAAATCTGATAGTTTTGTGGAAGAAAACAATTTGGGAGAGGAAGTTAATTGTGGTTCGAAAGAAATCAAATTAGTTTTACCTGGTCAAACAAAGACTATTGATTCACCAAATTATCCAAATGAGTATGACGATGAATTAAACTGTGAATGGATATTTAAGACAACATTTGACCACAACTTGAAGCTAATTTTTAGGAGTTTTCAACTAGAAGAAACTCCAAATTGTTTTGCAGATTATATTTCAGTTTTTTCATCTAATACAGGACTTGATTGGCAGCCTTTAAGAAAACATGTTTGTATTATAGAGAATTTAAATGAAATGACAAATTCTTCCACTTATATGAAAATTGCATTTAGAAGTGATCATTCTATTACTCGAAAGGGATTCCATGGTGAGGTAATTTCAATGTGCGGTGGATCAATATATAATTCATCTGGTGTTATTGGACCTACGTGGTTTGATTGGAGAAATTTCATAAGCGGTGATGAATTACGATGCGAATGGTCAGTGAAAGTTCGCCCTGGTCGGGTAGTTAAGTTAGATTTTGAAAAATTTAACATTACTAATCGAGCAGATATTTGTAATATATATGTCGTATTAAGAAATGGAGGTTCAATTGAATCACCACTATTAGGAAATGGAAAATATTGTGGCTATTCACACGAGAACAGGAACGATCTAAACACGTCAAGTAATTTATTATTTATAAGTTACATTAGTAACATTAGAAATCCAGGAATATTTCAAAGTTTTCGTTTACGGTTTGAAGAAAAAGGTATTGAATGTGGTGTTACTTCCACACTAGATGATGACCACCCTTGGGAAACAATAAGTTCCCCTAATTATCCCTCAGTGCCACATCCTTATTCAGAATGTGTTTGGGTGTTTACAGGACCACCAGGAGAAATTTTAAGAATTGACTTTATCGATAGATTTGATTTAAAAACTGTTAGTGAATGTTCTCTAGAATTTGTTGAAGTGAGAGATGGTGCTTCGGACTTTGCTCCTTTAAAGGGTAGATATTGTGGTAAAAATCCTGGCTCTATAAAAACCAGTAGTAACATAGTATACATACGGTATGTTACACAATTATCAGAACCTAATAACGGTTTCAAAGCAAACGTATCCATTGACATATGTGGTGGTACTATAGTTGCTTTTACTGGCGAAGTAACTTCTCCTGGTTATCCGCATTTTAACGCCATTAAACCTGGATCAGTATGTGAATGGAAAATCATTGGAACACCTGGTAAGGTATTTAAGATTAAAGCTCAGGATATTGATTTACCTGAATCGCAAACACCATGTGGTACTAAAGTTCGAATTGAGGAGACTATGAAATTAAATAATACCGTTAGTATATTGAAAACATATTGCGAGACAGATAATGATAAAAAAGATTTGATAATTGAAACATTTTCTAATGAAGTAATATTTAAGCTATTTGTAGGAAATCCTGGATGGGAATCATCAACCGGCAACAGAGGATTTCGCTTTACGTTTAGTTCATCTAGAAGTGTATGTGGTGGAGTTATTTTTACATCTGAAGGATATCTTACTACACCAGGTTATCCACGGGAAACATCATTACGTTACTGCCAATGGTTAATAACAGTTCCAGATAAGACACGAAGAATACAAATAGAACTTTTGGATGCAGAACTCGGAATCGATAAACATAGGATTGGAATTTACAACGACTTGAAGTTTCAATCTGCTATTATAAATATGCCAAGCAAAAATGAATCCCTGACTAATCAAGTTTTTGAATCGTCAGGTAACAAACTGGCTGTTTATCTTTGGTTGTCGCCACTAGCAACACAACATAGATTTAAAGCACGGTTTAGTTCGAATGAACCGGCTTTATGTGGAGGTTCTTTAGGTGGTTATTCCGGAGAATTGACATCACCAGATATAAAAAGGTCTTATACTTGCGAATGGCATTACTATGGTGTGCAATTAGCATCAAACAATAGTTATGAGTTTAATACAATCTATGTCACTGCTTCAGTAAATTCGTCTGTAGAAAAGAGAAAAAGATGTCGCTTTATAGATCCACAATTACAAATAAAATCGATAGACGAATATGATTATGATTTAAACAAATTTATTTGTGGTATTTTGCAAGTATCTCTGAGAATTCCAGCTACAGGTATGGATATCAAGGCAATTCAAGGTGCTGATAGTTCTCTTCAATTTAATCTCCAGTGGAAATTGCAACCATGCGGTGGAGTATCTAATGTAGGAGAAAATCCTGTAAACATTTTGAATGTGCCTTCATCCTACAATGACTCATTGGATTGTATATGGACAGTAAAAATTCCTTATAGGGTCCAAGTGGAAATAAAAGTAGAAGGTAATTTTCAATTAAGTTGCGAGGACGAATTCATTACAATCGGTATGACATCTACGTCTTTGAACATGGGGCACTATTGTAAAGACAAATTACAAGAAAAACCTCTCATTGTACCTCATCAAACAAGTTACGTACAATATCACTCAGCAGTAAAAATGAACACGACTGTTAAGCTAATTGCTAAAATTGTTCAAAATAATCAATGTGGAGGAATTCCATCTGTATTTGAAAACATATTCTCTTCACCAAATTACCCGAAAGATTATAATTCCAATGAAGAATGTGCATGGGAATTGCAAACTGATTTGGGAAGAAGAATATCTCTCACATTTGTGGATCGTTTCGTAATTGAGGACACGTCAAATTGTACTAAAGACGTGGTCATTATATATGACTGGAAAAATGACACATATGTCGAAGTTGCCAGATTATGTGGACGGAATTTACCTCCTGTTTATAACTCTACATTAAATAAGATGAAGGTCCTTTTCCGAACAGATTCTGATACTGAATTAGATGGATTTAGGGCACAATGGACAACTATTTGTGGAGGAAATTTCATAGCAAATGAGAAAGAACAAATTTTATACAGTCCAGGGTATCCTAGCGCATATTCTCCAAACTTAAATTGTAATTATGAAATATTATCAACATCTGCAAATAAAATAATAGTAAAGTTTTTGGACTTCGAATTAGAAGGAACTCCACCTTCGTGCGAATACGACAATGTCACTGTTGATTATACAGACACAAGTTATAATGATCCTGATGATCACAATGTATTTTGTGGAAATGAACTACCGGCCGAAATACGCGGTACTAATAAAATTTCAATACGTTTTAAGACGGACGTCTATCTTCAACGAAAAGGATTTAAGTTTTCTTATTCCCTTTTTACTTGTGGGGGGCAAGTAAAAGATCCTATGATTTTATCTCCTGGAGCTCTTGATTCCTATGACGATAATTTGAATTGCACATGGTTCGTTGAAGCACCATTAAATAAAATAGTAGTACTTAAATTACTTTACATTGATTTGGAAAGCAATTACGGCTGTATGAATGATTATTTAAGTGTATATAATGGCTTATGCATAAATGAACAGCAGCGTTTAGCTTTACTTTGCGGAAAAGTAAATATGACAACCCCATTACGAAGTCGTAACAATACAATGCTTTTACAATTTGTTTCCGATAGTAGCGTACATTACAGAGGATTTAAAGCTGAAGTGTTTTTCAGCTATTCGGAAAGTGTTGGTTGCGGTGGAGAAATTATTTTGTCGTCGTCAGATTATACATTAAAATCTCCTTACATTTTATCAGACGCTGTATATGAAAATTATTTAGACTGTCATTGGATAATTAGAGTACCTACTGATCATGTTATTAAGTTAGATTTTTCTATGTTTCATATAGCTTCATGTAAAGATGTTAATCAAACAGCTTTAGGATTCAGTAATTGTGACTGTGATTACGTAGAAGTGATAGATGGTATTAACCCAAATAGCCTTGTAATAGGTAGATATTGTGGTCACACAGCACCCCCACAAATAATTTCAACTAGAAATTTAATAAGTGTCAGGTTTGTGACTGATGGAGAAATTGTAAGTCATGGATTTGAGGCTCGTGTAAGCTCACAAGAAAGTTTATGTGGCAAGACCCTATTTGAAGTAACTAGAAGTACACAAACATTAAAATCACCTAATTACGGCTCGATTGCACGAGGGTTACATTGTGCATATCATTTCAAAAGTTTTGAGGAATACTCTTTAATACATGTGATTATTAAAAACTTAGATATTGAAGGCGAGGATAAAGAATCTAATCACTGCAACAAGGATAGGTTGCTGATTTGGAGTAACAAAGCTAACATGAATGTCACTGTTGGGAAAGATTTTATTTTAAACCATCAAACCGATGCATTTTACACACATGCTTACTTTTATGATGAAACTCTCAGGTTTCCTGAAAGTTTTGAATTATGTGGAACTAAGAAGTCAGTCGATTTTTATTTATATGGCGACATAACTTTCAATATCATTACGTCGCCTGAGTCAAATGTAGCTCAACACAAGGGTTTTGAATTAGAAATTAAGTATTTAGGTAATTGCGGTAGAAATTATACTGAACCACAGGGAAGATTACAGTCTAGTTATGACTACGCCGACGTAAAGGAAGCAAAAGATTGTTATACTCTTATTACGGCGCCAGAAAATCACACAATATCCTTATATTTTATAACTGTTTATCCTGATTATTGGAATGATAAAGTCTATCTTGAAATATTTGATGGTAACAAAGTCAGTAGTCCATTACTGATTAAGATAGTGTCAGAGTATGATGACAAGAACTCAATATTTTCAACTGGAAGGTATTTACTATTACATAACAGTATTGTGGAAAATAATCAAGTTACGTTTGACCTGAATTACGTTACAACGGACAAGGGACGTGGGTGCGGCGGAAAATTGCATAATGAATTAGGAAGAATAACAAGTCCAATGTACCCAGATATTTATCGCAAGAGGAGTACTTGTGAGTGGGAGTTAGAAACACCTGTTGGGACAAGATTACTTTTGCATTTTGCGGTCTACGACTTAGGCAGAGATTGTGATCATAATTCGTTACAAATAGTTGATAGAAAAGGAGCGACATTAACATATTGTTCTGAACAACCTGCAGATTATACAAGCACTGACAACTATGTAAAGATCGTTTTTACTACTACATTGAATAACGGTGGCACAGGATGGGTGGCCGATTTCATAGGCATTTTATAAATTATAAAAAGAAAAAAAAAATACGATACTCGTAATAACTAAATTGTAATTCACTTTTAAAATTTAAACCAACGTTGAAGGTCCACCCAGTGTGAGTAGCTGTGTTGTTGATTGTTTTGGAGTCGTACTTAATTGTCTGATGAATGAAGGACCTTAGAGTATTTGTAGAATCATAAATGGTCATAAAAGGGTAAGTATTAATAACGATGTACTTTTTTTTGATTATTATTAAAAGCAATCTGTCATAATTTTAGATAATAAAAGATGTATGAAATTGTTATAAACTGTACGTTCTGTGATTTTTTCATTCTGCTCTGTAAAAATATTATTTGCTTCTTAGCAAAGCGACATCGTTTGGTACTCGTATTTTATGTAATAACATAATGTTAGCCGTATTTGCACTTAAATTTTGGAGGTTTGGGACTGTATAGATTTGTATTTTACATGAAAAAAATTACAAATTAATAAAATGACCTACATACTTAACAGTAGGGTAATTTTTGTTGGCAATTGCTATAACATATAAATAAAAAGAAATATATTATTCTGTTACTATGATTAATGTAAAGTATGTTGTAATACACAACATATATTATTTCATATAAATTGTATGTTATATTAAGTTATTTAATAAACCTTTATGGATTATAGTAATGTGTTTTTAATTATCAAACAAGAGGAAGGATTACTCTTCCTTCCTCTTGTTTGTACTTAGTCTTGTCACGATAAAGTACCATTATTTTACAAGAGGAATCTATCATGGTTACCTACCGGCGTGGGGACAGACTGGTGGGTACATTTAATTTTCCCATCAATTTATTGCATTGTTAGTTGGGAGATCACTAGTTTTAAATCAAACAAAATGTAACAACGACGGCCACAACCATGATTGAAATGTTAACATTTTAACAATGAAAAGAGTTTTTAATTTTTTGACGTGATAACGTTTTATAAATTGCTGATAAACGAGTGATAAACTGATAAACACCGACTGCACGCAAGAAAAAGTGTCACGTTCCGCGTGCAAGCGAGAGCGCGGAATAAGCGATAGAGAGGCACGCTACAATAAGCTCTCTCTCGACGGAAGCCATTATCTGCAAAAAATGTTGAATACGAGACAAAGTCACCAACGTATTTTCATTTTCAAATCTATTTACATACTAGCTGACCTACTACAGGCAATAGAGGAGCCGGTTACTCTTATCCATAATGCACTAAATTACTAATCTTATTTCTTTTTTAAAATAGGTTCAGTATCGTGTACTGACCCTAAATGCACAAAATCCTTACAAATTAGGCGGGCGGAAGTGCCGCCATTTTGATAAAAACCGTTTCGGCCTATATCTCCATAACAGTGCACTTGAGGCCCAAAATGGTATTAACCTTTATTGTAGATAAATAAATTTCCTATCTTTCTTGTTTAATAATTTTTTTCTGTCACTTACCGTTTACGACTTATTCGACTATTACGATTTGTTTAATGGCCATAAAGAAATCGTAATAGTCGAATAAGTCGTATAGTCGAATAAAGGTTACAAAAATATTAAGAACCGAAAACTATCTTCATAAACGAAATATTATGATGATCACTGTGACACAAATACACTAAACATAAAATTGTTATTAGCAATAAAGACTTATTATAAAATAGTGCAAATAGTACGAGTGAATTATTATGTAGTTTTAACTTCTAAAACAATGTAACACAAAATTTGACTTTATTGAAATAGTCTATTTATAATTTGTTATCATCAAAAACGTATTATAAATAAATATGACTGTAGGAACCTATTTCAGTTTGGAGCAAGAATGTCTTAACGCGGTATATGACGGTAGTTTTCTAAACGCATTTTGAATGCAATATTGTCATGAGAGTAGTTATGTCATTATTGTTAAAGGAATACGTAAGATACGCAACATATCTTTGCAAGAAAAATATCTCAACATTAAAAAATGTCGTCGTAGATGCAATCAAATGCATGTTCACTTTTAACACGGCCCGCGTTCATTGAGATAAAACGTTTTCGAAACAAAGCAGCAGATGAAGCGCTACAGACTATAACGTCACTTCCTCTCTAACTCCCTCATTTTTGACCATAGCGTAATTCCGTTTCTGTAGCAAATAGAGAAAAAAATCACTAAGTTCGCCTGTATACTTAACTCAAAAATGGCGATTTTTGAGTTATGTCAAGCTTCTCGCAAACAAGCGATATTTAGTGATTCATTTTTATTTATATAGACTGTCATAGCAATTAGATTGTCACATAAGTCAAAATATAAATTAAAATAGTATACATAAAAAAGTATTTTACCTACACGGTAAAATATTAAAATAATACATTATAATTATTTACATTATATTTACGTTATCACGTAAAACTATCGTCCGTAAACCGACTTTAGAGCCAACCAATATTTTTTACAGTCATGTAAACTTACATTACAATTAATTTTTTACTTCAACAGATCTTCCAAGATGATTTAAATTATAATATAGCCTTCCTCGATAAATGGACTATCCAACACAAAAAGAATTTTTCAATTCGAACTTGTAGATCCTGAGATTATCACGTACAACCCTCTGCCTGAATGTCCAGACAATTTGTGTTCATGTCATTATGCTATGTAGGAAAAATATGCACTATTCAATTTGTGTCATAGTAATTTGAGTGCTCGACTCGTCATGTAGTAGTCAATTTAAGTTCTAGGCAAAAATCAAATGTAGATTGTGATCTAGACAGTCCAAGACCAACCCAACCAAACAAACAAACAAACTCTTCAGCTTTATATATTGGTATAGATATGCTTTGCTTACTATGTATATTAATATTGTCAAAAAATTGTCATGTTGCCCTTTAGGATCGTAGAGTAGGCAATATCAGAAAGCATTGGCGTGTGAAATTGCATAGCTATCGAACCGAACGTGGTCGGTGTTAGGTCGAGCGACGATCGGACCGATGAACTTAATGGTACCTATCTGATTCCAAACTAGATTTGTACGAAGCGCAATGATGTACGAGCTCATTCCTCTAGAAACTTTGTTAGGAATTAGTGTACGGACATTTTAGCATTTTACGAGGGCGGATAAAATATGATCGAAACAAACGCTTTGACACATTTATTTATTATCGAAAAAATTTACAAAAATTTACAGTTTTTCTAGGTAATTCCCCTCACTACATAGTTACACATTTTTGCCACCTCTCTGGAAGCTTTTTGATGCCGGTATCGAAGAATTCCTTGGGCAACTTGGACAGCCATGTGCGCACGAACTCCTCTACCTCGTCGTCGGTGTTGAATCTTTGACCTCCGAGGGCTTCTTTCAACAGTACAAACATGTGGTAGTCGCAGGGTGATAAATCCGGACTGTAGGGGAGTACCTCCCACCCCAATTCTGATATTGTATCGAGCGTGAGACGCGCGGTATGAGGGCGCACGTTATCCTGGAGAAGAATCGCACTTCGCGCTGGAATGCTCATCAATTTCGAGCGATATTCAATTCCACGAACACGTGGATGATAGACTCTACACTACCAATACTAATGCCGAGTTCAGCTGAAATGTTTCGAACATTAATCCTACAGTCCTCCAAAATGAGTTTTTTTACGCGGCGAATATTGTCTGGTGTGATACTGGTTCGCGGTCGACGATCATGCGGCTCATTCTTGACGGTTTTGCAGCCATCTTTCAACGCTTTGGCCCATTTAAACTCAGGCCTGGCTTAGGCAATTTCCGTAGATTTAATTGATTAGTACCCAGCAACGTTTTACCACGTTTTACTATGGCGCGGCGTACGCGTGGAGAGGCGCGTGGTAGGTATTGGAATCAAAAATAAAATATTTTTATTTTCCAAAAATAAAAGTATATTAAGTTACTCCTTATATTATAAGATTAGCTATCTTCCAATGAAAGTCCAGTAAAATCGGTTCAGCCGTTTCGGAGATAAGATGGAATAGACAAAAAATAATTAAAAATAGTTTTTTTTTTGTTTGTTATAAATATCGTATACATTTTTTTCCTAAGTAATCATTTCTCACCATTGGATATTCGTTTGTTGTGGTGAGTGGTGCTTTTCTGTCATACTGGACTTATCAGATAATGGTACCCAGAAACGTCAGCTTAATTTAGTGTTCAAAAATGGCCAAATGAACACACGAACAGATACTGTGTTTAGAATTCGCAATCAAAGTGGAACAATTCAGACTTTGTATACGTTTGTAGCGTTGTCACAGTTATGCAGGAAAATGAGAAAGTCCCAGAAATCAAGTGCTTGCTTCAGTCGGCGGAACAATCTGTTTTAGTGGTGAAGTCTCGTTAGTGCGCTAACAACCAGCCCGAGCGCGAATGGAGCGAAGGACTTAGCGGGAATTGCGAATTGTGTTCCGTGACTTGATTTTTCCTTGTCGTTCCCCTTTTGTCTGTTTTTCTGTTGCTTTTAAACGACATTATTACATGTTACATTCGATTTCGTGAAGAAAGCTATTGCCTATTTACAGAATATTTTTGTCTACTGTAAATTGTTTCTTTTTTCCTAGAAATAAAAAGTTTATTTTTATGCACACGCAGTCCGCAGGATGTAAGTAGAAGATGAAGGAGTTCTGGCTTCGCTTAATCGCGTACCGAAATACAACAGCATATTTGCTATTATTTCAGGAAGGTGTTGTGTATAAGGGTGGCTTCTACAGGCAAATATTAGGCTGCCAAATTTGTGATTGTAAAATGTCACGATTGTCCACGAATGTACGTGGAAAGTAACCAGTTCCCATTTCCGCTATTGATTGGAATGGGTATAGCGTTAGGTTATGTAGCCAGCCGCTACATGCCACCATAAAGTATGTAGAATGTTAATATGACATCAAAATTTTATGGTTCCGTAGCAACTGGACAGATACTCAAGTGGACAGATTCTCAACAAAACAGATTTGCAACTGTACAGATTGGCAACAGGACAAACTAGGTACGATCATTCAAATAAAAAATTAAAAAATTAAAATTAAATTAAATTTTAGTGGCCTCTTAATTATTCTTTATTCACAAAAATATATATCTACTATGAAACATATCTACTATGTACTATACTATGTAGTTGCAAGACTACATTCACAGATGCAGGTGCTACCATTTCTTATCTCTTCAGTATAGGCGTAACATAAGTGACATTTGCTATTTGATGAAAATTGCAAAGGGTTTAATTGATTCACCTGAACTATTATCCACATTATATTTAAATGTCCCTCATACTAATTTGAGAAATCGCTCTTCGCCGCATGTAGCTCTTAGTAAGACTAATTATAGGAGAAATACATTCATGTCTCGTTCATGTAGACTTTTTAATGAAATTTTATTAGAGGATGTCGACCCGTTCCACAGTTCCATTTTTTGCCATTAATTTATATCGTTGTTATTAGAATAGTCTGTAATCTATAAGTGGAAATTTCTTATTAGGTATAAGTTATTTATTCGAACTGTTATTATGTAATATTTACCTGTGAATTTCCCTAAAATAAAATAAATAAATAAATAAATTTTAAATATTGTTAAACTGTTTAATTACATATTATGTACTAGTAGTAGATAGGCAATTACGTGGATTGGCAAGACTCTACAATCATATTGGTGGGTTTTGTTAATGATTCCGTCCCCCGCCTCTTTCCCCTGTCCTTGTGTACGCTCATGTATGTGCTACATATGTCGCCACTGTTCGTAAATTGCTTACGGCGCGCGTGTGGGTCGTCGACCGTATTTATTTAATACTAGCTGACGCCCGCGACTTCGTCCGCGTTGAAAAAGAAAAAAGTAGCCTATCCTGTGTCCTGTACGTCTAAATGTTTATCTACAAAGTTTCATGTAAATCTGTTAATTCGTTTAAAAGTTATGGAGGAACATAAATACATACATACGGAAAAAAATTGTAAAAATGGTCAATTTCGTTTCCGTATCATATATAGAGCCAATAAACACGATATCTCTGAAAACAAAGTAACTTACTCCATGACCGACCCTTACAGATTTATTATTAGTATTGATGATAATTAATTAACCCGCTTTAATACACAAGAAGAATTATTGTGAAGTTATCTGCCAACATAAGTCGCACCTGTGCTATCGAAGTCCGCACTGTGAATGTATGGGATTGTGCTGTTGTGAACTTGCCACGTGTGAGACCTACCCTCAGACTGTCATCAACACCTTCGGGATACAGCTGGAGCTAAAGGCAGGTGAGTGTGCACGATTCCCTTATCCTATTTACAGTTTTGACCTTATCCACTAATGTAACATTTCCCTGGAGGCGCCAAACCTCCAGGGTGGTCCTTCAACGCCTTCTTCGTATCCGCACCACACCACCGCATATCGTTAACGATAGTTAATTCCACCACATGTATTTGGGCAGCCCTTCCAGCAACAGTAACCACCCCCTTGCCACCGTGAAATAACTGGACGCTTTCTGTTGTGTTTCAGCACTGTTGTGTTCAAATTTATATAAAATGTTGTGAATATTTCATATTATCTTGTTAAAAATGAGTTTGTATGTAAACTTTAAAAAATGCATGTTTTCTATAAAGAAATACTGAAAGTTTCATTTAACTTGCCATAAACTTCCCTCAGTGGCTGCAACACTTTAACTCGGCTTATCTTAACTGTAGTTTAAAGCTGCACTGGCAATCTTTTATTTTTAATCTACAGGCTAACGGCAAACCCTATCCGAGTTAAAATTACTTTGTTCTTAAGCAAAGATCGAATATCTACGTTCATTTTTCAATACTTTGTAAATGACGATCGCGTAAAGTTTTCTTAGTTAACAATTTCCAAGTACCAAGTAGATGCTTCTTTTTTAGACGATGTAGAACCAAACTTCATTAAGTATAAATAAGTTTTTTTACGATTATTTTCTGCACCTTAGCCTTAATTGTTAAGGTGAGAACTTAGCTACTAAACGAAAGAACTAATTTGACTTCTTAGAGTATAATTAAAACTCCGATAAAAATACATTACATTATAGACTATATTAAAAAATAATTGAATCGGGCAGATAAGTTAAGTTCAGTTGAGTTAAGTAATAAGTTCTAATTTATGAGAAAAAAAGTAAATTACTGCCCACAGTAAGAAAAAATATTTCCCGTCACAGTAAGAGATTTTTCAGCGACACCTACATTTGTTTTTAAGCTTATTAATTAACTTAAGTTCTGTACTGAAGTTTTAATTGGGTACATTTATTTGTTTTTTTCATATTTTACACGACTTTTAAGAAAAAAACCATCAAAATACTACAATAGAATTTACGTCACAAGAGGGGAACATAAAAAGAACGCCTTTGACAGAATCATGGCGGACCCTTGCCTTCACGCGTCAATGGTAAAAGGTAGTAACGATCAACTTCTACTATTTCATTTTAAACTCTAATGGGTTGACGTAAAGTCACATTTTCTTTAAATTACGTACTTATTATTATGTTTGTTTTGTTATAAATGACAGTTCATGCTTTACGCATATGTCACTTTTAAATGTTCCATAAAATTCGTTGTGTTTTGTATGGCACGCGTGTTCCATGTTGGAGTAGTTTGATGAAAAAACATTCAATTTTAAATCTCTTCGGTTATCTACGGTTATCTACATGTTACAAAAATTTGTTGTGCAATATTGCACCTTAACTTATAGGTTATTAGGCTGCGTAAATTTTGGTAAAAATGCCGACTACAGTTCGGTCAAGGATAAAGGATTGAGAAGGAATAGGGAAATGGGCTCTGGCTCACTCATCGAAACACAACAGCACACGTGTTGTTCGCTATTCGATTGCCGCCATACGGGCTGCCCAAATGATTGTGAAATACAGTTTGCCTTGCCACTATTTTCCAGATCCAGACCAGAGCCAACTTTGAAAAGTTCATTTTCAAAGTTGGTCCTACCCGGAATCTTTAATATTTAATTAAAACGTGTTATTAAGAAAATTGGAAAAATTAAGTAACAGTGGAAGAGTAACTATTAAATTTTAATTTGTTGAAGCAATAATTTATTTGTGGAGGGAATTTCGGGTAGTCGCGGTCAAAGCCTGTGAAGTCTCATAAAATATTCCAGCCTGAATGGTTCGTATAGCTAAACTTGCACAAGTCGGACGTCGAAACTTCGGTAGCAGTTAATTATATTCGAAGTGATATCTGTAAAAAAGGGAGTTTCGGTAAACAGCGTCGTAACTTTAAATTGGTTTTCCCCAGAACAATGCCGAGGTAGCAACTCCACAGCTCCGAAGAACGTTAAGAATTTCATTCTTTCCTTTGAAAATTATGAAAATCAAAAAATGAATTTGCATTTCAAGACGAAGAAAGACTTATTGCAGAAATATTATGGCAGTTTGCGATTATGAACAGGTATTGACATTCGTCTCTAATGAATTTTGGAGTCCTCTGTTGTCCAAAATTTCTTATGAAAGAGAATGACGAAAATCCCTCGAAAAAAATTTATTTTTGATTTAAAATTAGATATTAAATCTTCTAAATACGTTGAATTTGAAATAGCTAAGTATTATTAAATTAGTCTAAAAGGTAGTAGGTATAGGATATCCTAATTCTAATATCCTAATAATAATATTATAAATGCGAAAGTTTGTATGTTTGGATGCTTTTTACTCAATCACGCAAAAACGACTGAACGTATTTGATGAAATTTGGCACACAGATAGCTTATTACCTGGATTTACATTTAGGATACTTTTTATCTTGGAAAAACGTTAGGTTTCTGAGGTTTTTAATACTAAGAAGATGTTGTTTCTATCATGATAATAATTTTTATTAGTAGAAAATATAATGTGTGTGTGTGCGATGCTCGCATCAGCCAATTAGAGAAGAGTGGATCATTAAACATTAACGTACAGCAACTAGCGCATAGTGACATGGTTTTCAACGTTGATTATTTTAATGGCTTTAAGTTTCAATAACCATTATCACTAATTATGTTATGGAATAATATATTTAAATACATTATAATAAACTTCTCTCTGTGAACGCACTGTCCCGAACATAATTGACTTAGCAAGTTTCCTTTTTTAAGTTCGTTCTTATCCGGTCGATCAAATGATTAGAAAAATATTATATATTGCACTATTGCTTTAGTAGATACATATTTTTACACTTGGCTGTATGTAGTTGCTCTTATATAAAATGACTAGCTGTTGCACGCGACTTCGTCAGCGCCGACGGACGGAGTGGCAGCGAAGAGACTAATTTAGTAACAATTTAAATTCAACCTAAAGTGCTCCTGAATACGACTGTATTTGGTACAATGAAATAAAATGACGGCGAGCGACTCAAAGCGCGGTTGAGAGGCGCGCGGCGAATCAACTCCCTTGCCGGCTCTTTGTGACGCGCGCTCATTGGGCTTTGCGACCTGTAAAGCTTTGGTTTCCTAGGATAGCGGTGCCGCTATCACACCATCTGTCATCTTTTCGTATCTGTATACAATATATTAAAAACAGCTTCACCTCTATCAATAAAAACGTTCAAAACCGACAAGGCGGCCGTCATGCAAATGGCGGCACCGCTTTTTGACGTTACGGTGTCAAGTACCGCTCTCTAGGAAACCGCGCCATTTTGTTTACATAGACAACGTTTTAGTGACGTCATTCACCGCTGTATTACGGCCGCTATATGACGGCACCGCTATCCTAGGAAACCAAAGCTTAACTGCTCTTCGCCGCCACTCCGTCCGTCGGCGCTGACCCTTACATTATAAAATACAGTCTGTTACTCGCTGATAATATAAACTTCTATAAGTAAAAGAATTTTTCAAATTAATCCAGTAGTTTTAGTATTAGTATATAGATAAAACATACTGAAGAGTACCTATAGATTAAGAAAAAACTCGGAACCAAACACGATTTATTCGCAAACTTTTCAAAATGAATTTATAAATAAATATGCCTAGAACAGCTCCAGTTTGAACTGCACGTCCGTAGGTCTAAAACGAAACCATAAGTGATTCAACAGTGAGCGGATGTCTGACCAGATGTAACTTGGACTTTAGATATAGCAGGTGATGGCCACGTCTAGTGTTGCCCGCGAAATTTAATAATTCATGTAGTGTGCAATGGGCTCTGTTTCTATTTGCAATTAGTTGCAACTAGTTCAATGACGAGTTCGATGATTTTACCCCATCTCAAAAATTGTTCTTTTCTTAAATTATTATTGTCAGCTACATCAACGCTTATATTACAATACATTACATTATATGACGAGTTCAATGATTTTACCCCACCTCAAAAATGCCCAACGCGCCTAAAGAAGTTTTCACTTCAAAAACTATATAAGGCAAAACCTTTATAGAGCAAAATCAAACAAAATAAAGACGTATCATTTTTATTTAAGAAAATCTCTTTTCCATATATCCAACGAATGTGTATTGTTTACTTGAGCAAATGTTTAAAAGGTTGTATTTTCTTATAAATAAAAATAGTATTTCATTTTAAAGAGCAGGAAACATTAAATTATTTACGTAACATGAGAAACTTCTCCCATGTTTTATTTACATTCAGACACCGTTTCCGCGTAGCCTAAAATACTGAGTGAGTAATAAACTGGACATTGTTATTTCACTAATGAAAAGAACGACAAGAAAGAGAGGTTGGTGTTTACAAAAAAAAAATGACAACCGGGCGAAGCCGGGAGTGGGTCGCTAGTTATAAATAAAAAGAAAATGTAGTCACTGTTAATAAATTTACGAAAAATGTATTTACCAGAAATGCATCTCTGCATTTAGGCAGTGGGAAATGAATAACTAAACAGATCCTAAACTTTCGTATGTCATTCAGAGCAGCCTGTGGTATTTCAAATACCCGTTGGGATATGTTAGTGTGTCTTAATATACCTCTTGTTCCAATTCAGTATGGATGTATCGTATTGAGGCGACACAGAATTTTTGAAACTACTATGCAAAATGTCTTAATAAACTAATAATCTTAATACTAATGTAAGTAAACAGGGTTAAACTTATCGAATCAAAATTTTATCGTAATAAACTTGTCATTTAAATAAGTTATTTGCCTAAATTAGATCTTTGCAATCTACAAAGTGAAAGTCTATGAACATTATACATAGTCTAATAAATATGTATAATATATAAAATACTAACTAGTGTCCGTGACTTCGTCCGCTTAAAAGGATATAACGCCTGACAAAATTTATGTAAAGCAATAAAACGCCTGACATTACTATTGCCAACCGAGACCTTTATTTTAAGACTAGCTGGCGCCCGCGACTTCGCCCGCGTTGAAAAAGAAAAAGTAGCCTATCATACAAACTTTACCTCTTTATAATATTAGTATAGAAAAAAATATGTTCAATATTTAGTTGTTTTAAAGACTATGTCTTAGACTTCTAGCTGCTAGAGTAATATTTAGCAGATGTTGGCTTAGAAAACTATTTTCTGAGAAAAGGAAATGGTTGCTCTTTGGGAATTCCGATTCCCAGCCAATATAAAAGTTTCGTTCTCTGCACATTTGATACAAATATTTGTTGTGCAACGCAAGAGTTTATACCGCCTTGAGACCGATACTTAAAACTCTTAAAAGTTATTTACAAGCAAAAAATATTATTTTTACCGTATCATTTATAGTTCTATATTCCTTTTTTAACTATATTTTTTGGTATATAATCCTTACTAATATCCTTACTAATATTATAAATGTGAATGTGAGTTTGTTTGTTTGTTACGCTTTCACGCAAAAACTACAGAACCGATCACCATGAAATTTTCCATATACACGTTGTCGGGACACCAGAAAGACATAGGGTACCTTTCGTCCAGGAAAGAAGGACTATTCCCGAGGGATCATCTAAAATAAAATAAAAAACTAACACCTGGCCAAAGTCTTATAGCAACAAGTGGTGAAGTGTTATATGACTTATTTTATTTTTATTTTTCAAACGCTGAAGTCGCGGACACCAGCTAGTATAATTACTTAATAATAATAAGTAGACAAAATATACCTACTTAATATTCCATCTATTTTTCTACAACACTTACAATATGTATTAATATTATATTGTAATAATTATTACAATATAATATTAATACATATTGTAAAGAATAAGGAAATTAAAAATAACCCAATTGGGTTATTTTTAATTTCCTTAGCTAATTTGCTAGGAAATAGATAAGTAGGCATAAAAAATTTGAAGTAAAATATATACTTAGCGCTATGTAGAATAATTCATGTATGTACATATTGTAAGAGTAGACATATATAGAATAATGTTAAAATATATAAGTAATATTATAGTTATATTCATATAGATAATTATAAGTAGTCATTAACTGCAAGATAATTTTTTTTTAGATTTTTTATTAACGTTTTTTGCTAAATTTTTAAAATGTTAATTTTTTTGTTAAGTTAAACGTAGAAACAGTATAACTTTATTCTGTTCAAATAAAACCTGTCACGTTTTCATATAACGAAGATCTGCCTTTTTACGGGAAATGTCAGAAAAAATCGACGTTGACGTCAAAGATCGTCCTTTATTATATTCGTATTCATTCATATTTATTTGAAATCAATCAATCCTTGTTGCTATTTTCCGATCGTCCGCCGCCTCGACGAAAGAAAATAAATCTTTTGTAAAAGTTCTCTCAACAGGATAGGTATTATTCATGAGCGCGCAGCCGTTTGATTGATCGCGCTGTTTATCTTTCGCCGCGTTGTATAAACTAATAGCGGATTACGATAAAACCGGCGACGTTTCTAACAACATTATTAATCATATTCACTTGAATATAGCAACAATTTTACCAAGACTGCGTGAAATCATTACACGAGTTTATTGATATTGCGAGCTTGGTAAAACGGGATAAAATCGCACAGGTTTGGTATAAGATCATAATGCGACACCTGTGCGCCAGTGTTTTTATTAATTTTAAGTTGAAAGTAACATAGGAAAACATTTTCCTGCATTCAACTATATTACCTCTAGGAATTAGTTGGTACCAAGTGCGAACAGAAAGGACGCTCTCTCATAACGTGTACGCTTCTCCGTTAGTAAGAGTGTGACGGAGCTATTGTTATGTCGCTCCTGATTTGCGAGTCCATTTTAATGTGCGACAATGAACTTGCCCCGACATTTTTATTCTGCTTAAATAAATATGAATATTAAATTAAAATGAATAATTAAAATATGTATTAATTTTTTTATTACTTACCAATAAATGTAACACAATTATTGTAAAATATTTCATGAGTTCATTTATTAAATCGTTTTAAATACTAAAATACATTAGTAAAACTATTAATAGTCGGAGTGGAAATATTATCCATTTTGTGTCTTAAATAAGTTATCAATTTATAATCAGATAAACCATTTCATAGAGTGACGAAGGGCCTGTCTGTTAGTGTATTTTATAGAGCTGCCGGTTGTCTATTAATTCTTAAAGCTAACGGTTTAAATTTAATCTCTTCTAACTTAAACCAAAAGGTTCTTTCGTCTCCAATTCTGTACGCTAATGTTTGACAACGGAATCGTGAAGACGGTTGAAAGACCGTTCAGATACCTGAAGACACGTTGATCGTACAATATAATTTGAAGTCTTCGTTTACAGTTCAATATTGAGATGTATATTGCTACATTTATTTTTTAATTTATTTCAATAAAATGAATTAACATGCCTAATATCATTTTATAAATAATTAGTTTTTGCCGACAACTTCGCCTCAGATAATCTTCTCAGATTATTTCATGCACAACTTCTCTTTTGTTAAAGTTAGTCTTGATTTTTAGTATAAAATACGTATAAATTTAATATTGAAAATATTAAGGTCCGGTAGTCATTGCGTTTACTTTTATTTAATAATAGCAAATCGCAACCTGCTCCGCACGTAGTTTTTCTGATATATATTTCGAAAAAAAAAAAAAAATTGAAATAATATTCAAATTATTCCTCTACTTAAGAAGATAAGTATTAATATCTAAACTAAATTAAGTTTAAAATTAAACCGTAAAAAATTCATTTACAAGAAATTGGCTACAATCCATCAACTTAGCATATTAACAACAGCTAACAAGGTTACATCGAAAAAGGTAAGATGATATAACTTGGAAACCAAGTTTCGGGTGCAAAAAATTGTCCTCCATTTGCGGCCTACGAAAATTTGCGAGCTCATCAACGTTGAACCGCATAATTTTGGGCTTTTTACACTCAGAATGAGGTATCTCAAGGCGAAATAATGAGCTCATTTACAAGGATCAAAAAATTATAAACTTATACAAATAGGTTTTTCATGTTGCCCAAATATACCTTGCTTTTATGTTTATATGTTTTATGTTTACCTAATATAAGTTTATTTTCTAAATTGTCTAAATATCACAAAAAATATCTAGAATTTTTAATATACTTACAAATTGATTGTTACTTAAATTTGATAAATTTCATCTCTTTGGGTGTGAGAAAATCAAAGCAGTGAAATAGGTATTTGTTTTTAAAATTTCTCTTTAAGATTAGAAACGAATACTTATATAGTATAAAAAACCACTTGGATATCGCAAACAGTTTTCCAATCAGTGCAATAAGCGTGCATATCTGCAGTTTGAAAGCAAAGGTCGATAACACTTGATATAACGGTTATTTGGTATTGACAAATAGAGATTAAATTAAAGGGTTCTAAAACAATTCAGTTAATTTTGTCAAAATATCAATTTATGACTTTTTTTAAACAGTTAACCCCAAAAAACATTTTAGGTTGACAATGTAAAATTTCGTTGGTTGACAAGTAAAGATCTTTTTATCCCGTAATTAAAATCTCTAGTTACAAATCAGTGCTTGTAAACATAGGCACTAATTTATTGTGCGAATTAGTCCGCTCATTAACTTGATACATGATACTCTTTGCAACAAACCACGGCAATTTGGCTAGAAACAATGTTCTGTTGGACAATTAAAATATATCTAATGTAAATAAAACATGTAAGGGAACACTTGTTATCGTTCATTTTTCTTTTTTTAGAAAAATAACTATAAGAAACTAAATGCTTTTTTATGTATTTTATGTTATTATGTTGTTTATATTGTAAAATGAGCACTACTAATGATAATTGATTTGTAAAGAACTTAACAATGTCTGGATTAGAAAATACTGGAATCTTCTTTACATTTTACATTTCTTCTTTAAATAACCAGCTAGATTTTAGAAATTAACCTAACTTTGTTTACATTACAGATAAATTTAACTATACCAGGTTTGTTAGAACTACCAGCAACAGAAATCCTTGATAATTGATGTTTTGAATCATCAAATTATCAAGGATATTTATTAAACTACTAGCTGGCGCCCGCGACTTCGTCCGCGTTGAAAAAGAAATAAGTAGTCTATCCTGTGTCCTGTACGTCTAAATGTTTATCTACCAAGTTTCATTTAAATCAGTTAATTCGTTTAAGAGTTATGGAGGAACATACATACATACATACATACGATACATACAGAAAAATTCTTAAAATCGTCAATTTAGTTTCAGTATCATGTATAAAGCCTATAAACACGATATCTCTGAAAACAAAGTAACTTACTCCATGACCAACCCTTACAGATTTATTATTAGTATTGATAACGTTTTTTTATCAAGCAAGAATTGTTAATTGTTTACCACTGAATTAAAAATAGGTTGATTTTGAATATTCTAACGTTAAGTACACGCTATACAATACAGTACGAAATTACGGGTATAGTCAGTGTATAATAATATCATACATAAACGAAGGATGCTTTCATTTCTCAAATTCGCTTTATTTAATGAATTTTCGAACATTTTGTCTATCGATGAAGTTTCGAATTAAATTTTCTTTTCTTTTTTAAAATGCCTTATGAAAATATTAAATATAATTATGTGTTTTTTTTAAAAAAAAGTGAAAAGATACCTTGCTGCCTACACAGGAAATGCCAGAAACATAATAATAAAATTCGAGAGGGCAACGTTCCGCAAACCTGAAATAGCTTTCAAAACGTCGCCGTCACAATTCGGCTTTTAGTTTAAGCACCGCTGTATGAGTTCCCATTAACTGGTAGTGAGGGGGTCTTTTTGTTCGTGACCGACATTTGTATAGAATAATGCAACGCTTTGTGCTGGTGTTTAAGGTGTAATTCGCTTGTGTATATCATCGTTGGAGATAGCGGTACTGTGCTCAGATTGCCGTTTGTTTTGATAACTGTGCATTATTTATATTAAGAACTGTTTCCACTAGGGTTGACACCAGTCGAATAGAGGTCTATCCACAGTGTTTGCAGCCTAACGACCGAAGTATTAGTGGAAATTTAACAAGAAGACATTTCAAGATAAATAATAATAAGCTCTTGTAACAGATGTCGAGTATTGCTTGGGGTTTCAACGAGGCGAGGATACCTTTACGTTACGTAAAGTCTAAAAGCCAGTGTCGTTTATTAGCTCTAAGTGCAAATCATTGTTTGTTGCTATAAAATTGCCCTTAAATTGCACGTTTTCGTTTGTTTTTAATACTAGTAATACTATGAATCAACAAAAGTTTGATTCATTCATTTAACTAATTTCACTAATTTCTATTTATCTAATTTAAATTAATAGGCACTTGTATTTTTTCTTTCTGTGAGGGTTGTAATTGTGAATAAGTATGTCTCTTTAGTTGGAGCCTTTTGAAACAAATAAATATAAAGTAATATCAGTGATATTTAGAAAAAAAATTACTATGCAAATACACAGCAGTAAAAATCAAGGGTAAATGGTAATATAGTTGGTAATGCTTTTGTTTGTATAGGCTCAACATTTCACGCTCGCCCGACATCCCGGTCATATATGAATTTAAAGGTTGCGATTTAAAGGTCTAACGAAACAAGAGCTAACCGAAAAAAGTTGGAACTAACAAATAAACAGAATTATTTTACCAAATTGAATCTTATTATCTTCTGTTTAAGGGTGATAGTCAATGATCTCTCATAGAGATCACTGACTATCAACTTGCGTAAAGAACTCGCGTAATATTTTTAGGCATGCGGGTAGTAGTGATTTAAAACTCAACCGTTAATTACCCACCGGCATGATGCCAACAAAGGGAGTCTTGAGAGGTTCCCAGAGGCTTTTGTCGTCGGTTTTATCTTAATTGCTTTAAGAAACTCAATATCGTTTGGCGACACGATGCTTTTTATTCCTCCACTCTGCTCCCTGATGGCAAACAATGACGGAACTTTGAATTAGTTTTCGGTTAGATAACGCCGCCATTGCTTTTTCTTTTTCCATTTCTAACGACTGTACCGTTATTACAAACGATATTTTGCCGGCGATCGGTAAAGTTTTATAGTTTCAGATATTTATAGCAGGTTTCATGGTAACATTTTCTTGTATATCCTATACGATGTACGACAAAACTATTTCTAAATTAATCCTCCACACAGAAAAGTGACAATAACTAGTTCAGGCCACGTTTTCGCCTACAAATTTAGTTAGTGACGTTTAAGTTTACATAAACTATTGAAATCCACTTTCGCTCCTTTTTACCTTCTAAGAGTCCAAAAAAAAAGTACCGAGTCACTTGTACTCAAAACTCTAAGTAGCAGTTAGAAATTAATAGTTATATTCGAACAATATTCGAATTAAAATGAAATTTTACGAGCGTTATTGATATATATTGATATATTTGATAAAAACAGGTTAATATTCAACCAATATACTTAAATTTGAAAATTTTACAAAACGTAGAAGCAGCTTCACTAAAAAAAAGTAACGACTCAATTTTGTGAACAACATAATAGAAGGAATAAATATTGAATAATTTAGTTTATGAATTACTTTTACACCAAATAAGTATCTCACTTAATAAGTTACACGGTTCATATTTAACTCTAACTAAACCGTAGTGTCTAATGTTGAACTGTTAAAACAAAATTTACGTGGAGTACTCTGGCTGGCGTCCAAATCGCTAACGGAGATCATAGGTCACCCGACTTTAATGTATGGTCACACTTTTTAGTGGCACCTCCGCCCTGCGACATTGTCTAACACCGGAATTTGCTTAAGCAGTGAAATACAGTTTGTGAGCACAGCTCTTGTGTCTAGGCGATGTTTTATTAAAACATCGTGTTAGTTCATCCAATATTATATCTGATTTGTCAACTTAGTTTACTTATGTGTTCCATGGTTATCTTTTTGTATCATCAGTAGTGCACGGATTCTGCATTACATGTAAAGTCAAATAAAAGTCAAATAACAACAAATAACAAGAACGTATTGATCTAAATCAAAATTAAAATCACTATACTAAAATCGCAAGTGCACTTGTAGCACCTTTGTGTTATCGTGCTTGTAACACTTGATGCTTGTGTTAATAGGATGAGGATAAGTAAATGGGCTCTGGTAGTCCTCATTCACTCACTATTTTTCATACAACATTCTCGCGAGGTGTTATTTTATGGTAAATTTCTTTAAGGATTGGTTCCTGTCGTCACATCAGCTTCCTAGATTACGACTCCGGAACGCAGTGTGTCCCGTCACTCTCCTGATCGCAAGGATCGACCTCATGTACAAAATTAATCTTCTATACTTACATCGCTTATTTCGCCGTTCTGAATGTCCATTTTGAAGGTCTATACTATATATTCTGTTGGTCAAAGACTTTATATCGGATGAGTTTTTTCCGGAATTTCCATTTAATTTTAGAAACTTAAATTGTGTAGGTCGTGAGTGGTCGGCCTATCTGTCTCCCCAAAGCAGTGCAGGCACTCCCCTGTATGATCCTGCCGATGCGGGTACCGACGATGATGAAGCTTAGTGATGCATAGGACCGGCAACGGATCTAGTGCAACCCGAAGCCGGCCGATGAATGCTGGTGGATATAGGTTCGGCAACGGATCTAATGGGCGTTTTCCCATTAGCCACGGCACGCCACGGCCCTGCACGGCCCGGCCGGCGCCGTCGTAACTACATGTGTGTTGTATATGAATTGTAGCCGTGTGCGTGTGTGAGTGTGAGTCCTTTGGTAGGCGACATCCCTACCAAGGACGTAAACCGGCCGATCAACACCGGCTCAGTGGAAAAACGAAGCCCCGGCGTTCCGTGCCGGGCCGTGCCGGGGCTAATGGAAAACTGCCTATTGCGATCCGAAGCTGGCCGATGATTACCGGTGAATAGGACCGGTGGGCATTCTGCCCGGGGGATGTTGTTCGGCCCGGAGGATCTGGATACCCCACGATGGCAACAGGATTATAATACCTGCTTAGCAGCAGTAGCATTGCCGCACTGGTGCATAACCAGAACGGAGTTTATAAAGCAAAAATGATAAAGTAAAAAGGAAATGTATATAAAAAAATTATAATTTAAAATTAAAAAAATAATGAAGTAAGTAAAAATAATAATAAAATGTATGATGAAGCTATAAAAAAATATGCTCTTTTAAAATATGATGAAAACTTACAAAATTGTGTGCTATTTAAAACTCATCCTTTAGTGGGAAATTCAAATGATCCAAATAAAATACATAATAAATATAGTTAATTAGACCGCACCACTCAACTAGAGCGCTGAGTAGCGCGGACTGTACATCTCTCGGCTTATTTGACGACTGACTCCTGCGTGACTTCACGAGCGCATACTTTGCATTGTAGGTACCGACTCCGTTGCACTCCGGGCGTGTACCTACTGATTTTAGTTTTATTATTTACCCTATTATTACTTTTTTTACTGATCAATTTATTAATTACTAACTGGCACCCGCGATTTCGTCGGCGTGGAAAAAGAAAAAAGTAGCCTATCCTGTGTCCTGTACGTCTAAATGTTTATCTACCAATTTTCATGAAAATCAGTTAATTCGTTTAAAAGTTATGGAGGAACATATATAATACAATACCTACACTTACAGATTTATTATTAGTATTGATGATGATAATTTCAACCATGTAACGCTTCCTTACACCTCCTTTGAAGATTTATAAATACTTATTTATAATAACAAAGTGAGTATATTTTAAAAATCGTCTTAGAATTTATAACTTAGGTACATTTTAGTTAGATCAATGTTCCGCATCAGTGCAGCAGTCGTTTGAAAATCCGATATTCAGCAAATGCGTATTCTCGTATGTACTGAGGGTATCGCTTAATTTCCGAGGTATACGCTTGTGAACGGTTGGGTGACCGTTGACTTTGAAACCAATTCGCCGAAAGCGGATGAAGTTGGACCTTCATTTGATGTTTGATTCATAAAGTCAGGTTCGAGCTGCTGAAAATTGGAAAACTTGTTTGATGAATTTTGGTTAAAGTAGTTAATCAAAACATAGTATATTCTTCCTATGACCGAAATTATAATTCATATTTTACCGGAAAATTCTGTATATTATTACTCGTAGGTGCATCATTTTGTACATACGAGGTACAACAATACATAGCCTAGCTACAGTAAAATCTAATTAGATAAAACTAGCTGGTGCCCGCGACTTGGTCCGAGTTTTTTGTCTTCTATAGCCTATGTCTTATTCTGATGTATAAGCTAATGTATATTATTGTAAAGTTTCATTCAAATCTATTCAATAGTTTTGCGTGAAAGAGTAACAAACATCCATGCATACAAACTTTCGCATTTATAATGTTAGTAAGGAAGGATATACTAAATATCAGTTGTTATTTATATAGCATAAAATTATATTTACATTAAATATCTGTATAGATTTGTACATATTAAAAAATAAAGTCTGTCTGCCTCTCTCTGTCTTCTTCTAAATCATTCAACGGATTTTGATACGATTTTAACTGAAGGTGAGGAAGGTTTGTGTATATAATTTTCAGAAAAAATAGTACCTATACGTGTGAAGCCATATTATTCCGTTTCCAAAATTGGTCAAGTACGGTAAATTGACGGTAAAATATTTTTGCGAAAGTATTTCTAGGATCTGATTTACTCAATAAATGGTAAAAATAAAATGCTGGCATTAATTTTTATTACAAGTTTAGAGGCAAATGAATTTTGCAACAAATGTCTGTTTATTTTTAAATTTCTTTAGTAGAATACGTGTATATTTCGATATTATGTATTATGTATTTATTTCGAGAATTGTGTAAATTCAAATATTCGCAATATATTAGGGAAAGAAAGAACAAGTCATTTGATATCTCACGGAGTGAGAAATAATTTAATTTTCCTCAAATTTCATCTCCTTTTCGCATTGAAATTGTCTACGTACTTAAGGTAAGAACATACTCGTAATATGCTTAAAAACATGTAATAAAATATGTAATGATATCATACGTATAAAATTGATTGAAGTTAATATGAAATTTTCTGTTATCAAGACAACATTTTTTATGCATATTCACTTCTTTGCACTACTTCTATGTGACTTTAAGAGCTGGTACACACAAGGCGTGAAGCGCGCGCTTTGCTAACGCGCGCTTTGAGAACTATGAACTTATAACGCAACGCCAAGAACTCGCTGTGTACTCGCTGTGTACTCGCTCTAAGAACTTCATAGTTATCAAGGCGCGCGTTAGCAAAGCGCGCGCTTCATAACGCCTAGTGTGTACTAGCTTTTATAGCCAACTAGCTGACGCGTTGAAAACCCTGACATCGTTATCGCTATGACGACGGTGGCGCCGCCACCCGACAGTGGCATCCAATTCTTTATATTTTTAAACGATCACTTGGGAACAGTACTTTTTTCCTTAATGAAAGTCCTTTCTTCTATCTCCGACAACGTGTATGCAAAATTTCACGATGATCGGTTGAGTTAAGAGTGCGTATAAAGCAAACAAAATTTGTAATTTCACCCGCGTAACCCCTTGGACATGACAGTGACACAAAATACGTAGAACTACGCACAACATGCGACAGAAGATAGCGCATCTCGCTGAATAAATATGTTGTAAGTACCGAAAGTATTAAATATTAATTATTCGTAGGACTTGACATGACTGCTTTGGACTTGACGGACCGGTTTTGGAAAACTAAAAAAATCATAGCCTTGATTTGACTGACTAGTCTCGGTATTTGCTACTTTTGATTTTAATTTAAATTTTGCCTTTTTATTTAAAAAAAAGGCTATTACAAATTGCTATTTTTACTAATGACACTGGCAAAATCATCGGAGAATATCTGATGGAGCCAAGACATTAAAAGAGAAGAAGAAGAAGAAGAAGAAGAAGAAGAAGAAGAAGAAGAATTACTCGTATACTACAATGTCATATGAAAAATTGATACATAGAGCATTAGCTAATCTGTGAAGTGATATTACTGATACACTTTTAGCTTTGTAATGTGTGTCATTTTGAAAATAAAACTAAAATCGATGGAAATGAGAGTTCACTTGGTGATTTTTTTGTCTATCGAGAAAATTTCATTATGTTTTCTGTCCGAGTCTTCACTTTCATTTATAATGTATTTATCTATTTAAAAAAAAAATTAAATGGGACTATGTTTACTTAGATAAAATTCAAATCTAGGATTGGCTATTTCTCTATATACGCACCCTACAGACGTGAATAGGTAGCAGACAGACTGACAGAGCTACTTTCGCATTTATAAATATATTATTAAGTATATCCTTACTAATATTATAATTAATGTGAATGTGAGTTTGTTTGTTACGTTTTCACGCAAACTTTACTGAACCGATCATACACGTTGTCTGGGACACCAGAAAGGACATAGGGTACCTTTCATCGTACAACGCGGAAGAAGTCGCGGTATAGTATATTACTCGTAGCTACGCGCTCCCGGCTTCGCCCGGGTTCAATGCGACTCGTAATTTTAATATATATAGAGATAGTATATATAGTAAATATATATAGTATGGATTGTACAGTATTTCAATAGAAATATTTTTTTTTGACAATTCTTTCGTAGATATCGCTTCCCTACAAATTCTTTTAACAACAACATTAACGAGGCGGTGAAATTGTTCTTTTTTTCTCCACCCATAGAAGACCTTTATTGCTAGCTATTTGTAATACAAGGGCTTTTCTTTAGAAAACATTCCTAGAGCCATTTGCGTGAACTCCACCATTTACCATTGTTAAGTCTAGATAAATGATCCCGAATTAGTGGCGACCAAATCAGAAATGGGAAAAAAAGTTTTATTGCGATCCTGCCCGCCCGCTCTATAAAGGAAACATTTACTATTTAACCCCTTTAGAGATAGAATGATTGGTAATTTAGGAAGCCTTTCATGGGGGCTATAAAGTGTGCGGAATTCGGTGCGAATAAAATAAAATAATATTTGCAGGTAGACGACCCATTTGATGGTAAGTGGTCACCGTCGCCTACTTAAACGTGTAAATATAAGGAAGAGGCAATTGCGATGCCGATCCTGAACATTTATAGAAATAGAAGACAAGGTTGACAAGGTGAGGAGACGGAAATGGGTTCTGGCATCCATTACTCACGTATCAAATATTCGGGCTGTTTCTTTGAAATTTCACGGCTTCCTATTTTCCCTCTTATTTCAGAATCAACTGCTTATACCCTATTCATTATTCTAAAGGGGAGGGGTGCGAGCAAAAGTTTTTGAGAAACTCTGTTGTCTCGCGAATTATTCATGACTCGTTTGAAAATTTCGATTGATTATACTGTTAAACACAAAATTAACTCGATGATAAGAACCCCTCAGCTTACTTGTTTTCAGCTTATTAATTTCTATGCATAATACTTTTTATTTGATACCTATATATAATCATTTTTAAGTTTCGTTTTTGTTTTTTATAGGACAACTTTATTGGAATTTGTAGTAAACGAAAATTTTGTATGTCGTTAATCTATATTAATATCATAAAGAGGTAAAGTGTGTATGTATGTTTATAATTATGTAGGACGTGATTCTATTCTACCAATAGTTAGATGGTACGTGGTTCCCGTCGCCTATAGCACAAGCAACGTCACCATTATAGACCATTATAGAATTAAGGATAGTATAAGAGCTCTGGCATCCCTTATACTTATTCACCGAAACACAACAGCACACATGCTATTATTTAACGGTGGTTACTGCAGCCAGACAGACTTTTGAGCAGTTATGCGATATGCAGCATGCTCTGCCACTACTTTTCAAATCCAGATCAGAGCCAACTTTTTCCTAAACTGACCCAGGCGGAAATCAAACCCGTTGCTCCTTCTAAAAGAGCGTTAAGACCCTGACCACTCATCTATCGTGCTGAATTTTGGCATGAAGTTCGGAATAGAATGTTTCCGTCCTTTTTGATGGTGATAATAATCACGGATTTGTTTAGTTCTCTACGTGCTCAGTCCGAATCCAGTTATGTGTAGATGCAAATTGCTAACCAAACGACAAAATGTCAACAGCGGAGGCGAAATTTCGACGCGTTGGAATTTTTCGTTTCGGACCAATCCACTTGCACTGAGTCAAAAAGAAAACAAGCGGAAACGGATGGAACGCAGACTAACTGCAAACGGTATAGCCGACAAAGGTATGGCAATAGTTGAATTTTTGTAAACATTCTTTAACTTTAATTTTCAATAAAAATAGATGTACTGATACTCAGTAGTAAAAATTAGCCTAATCCTACGATTATCCTAAATGAGTTTGTGTCTTTAAATACCCGAAGAAAGTCGCGGACAAAATCTATTATGATAACAGCGGTGGTTAGCCTACATACGATAATAGAATGTTATACTGTCCAAAACTAATTAAGACGAGTAAATTGAATTTAATTTTAGCAGCAAGCGTCCGCCGCCCTCTAGCCGCCTTGTATACGAGTAGGTCGAACTCAGGCGACATGCCGTATAAACCATGATTTATGAATCCAAACATGTTGGCTTGCAAGGTATTAACAGAACAGAACTGTCAGATCCAATTGCATTTTTAATAAATCATAATATATATATTTTTTTCATACTCTCCTCATAACTAAAGCTAGTAGTAGTCGGGCTTAATCTCATATCTGGATAAATGTAAATCTTCGAAGTGTGGAAAACCGCGTATATTAAAATTGCTAGCTATATAGTGTCCGCTATTTCATCTGCGTTAGAAAATGAAAAATATAATACCTGAGAAAATGTATGAGTATTATAAAGGTTAATGCGTTATCCATGTGTCTATTGTCTATTACACAAATTCAATTATTGAGTAATAACTTATATGTTGGTGTCTTTATAACAATTCAGAAGCGCGGGAAGTCCCTGCAAATCACAGCGATGCATCCACTGTGTTGCCATAAAGATGTAGCGGGAAAAGGGTACGCAAAAAACAAAAAAAAATGTAATAAAGAAATGTTGATTATTTTGGTCTTTTTTATTCAATTTTCATAAAATTTTTACTCAAAATGATGAATATTGCTTCTTATTTTTGTAGAAAGCTTATTAATGTAAGCTTTAAGCGATTACTTTGACTTTTAGTGCATTTAAATGCTATTGTCAAAATAGCCCTTCACTCTGGGTAACTTTGACACCTACAAAAAACAGAAGAACTAATTTTTTTCCCAATTTGAGCATTGGAATGTATAGCCAAGATAAAAAAAACTAAATATCGCAGAAACGCGTCGTAGGAACAAAAAACCTCAAAACCCTGTCAAATTAACCCCGTTTGACGGTCATTGAAGTTCTGATCAAAATAAATTATTAATTTTGATCAGAACATACAGAACATCCTTTTGTAATACTCATACATTTTCGCGCGTGTTATTTAATTAATTAATTTTGATCAAGAAAAAACAGTTTCATGGGATAATTTTAATATTTTTCAATAATTATATTATATTGTTAGCCAATAATGCTGACCTGACGAAAATCTACTGAAAATGTCGAATACAAAAGTCTTTGTGTTACTTAAAAAAAAGGAAGCCAAAGTGTAAGGAATAACGGTGACCTACAAAAGTAGAATGGACGGTTTAGGTAACCTATAAAATGAACTTCACATTTGAATAAGAAATTCTAAGTACATAAAGTCGATAAACGTATAATTGTATGTTTAACGATTCGAATCAGTCTTAGTGTATTGAGAAATTATACAGTTTCTATTATGTTTGTAAGCAGATAAATATAGTATAATGTGTTCACAATCGATAGAAAAACGAATGAGAGAAATATTTTTGAATAATTGAGCTACAACGATTTTGTGGGCCGTATGAAGGATCTATGCAGGTCGCACTTTTTTAAAAGAACTGAACGTGGGACCCATTCGTCTAGAGACTCGATAAGAGATTATACCTGAGATAAAAATAGCCTCACTAAAGCAATTTATCAAACCTTACTAAAACAAGGTCACCCTTTATAATTAATTTACATAGTCATAGCACATAATCAAGTGAAGCCATAGGATCTAAATTAAGCTTTCTTTATAAATACCCCCTTTCAAGGTGTAAAACAATTCAAGTACAATATAAAGAGAAAAAGTCAGTTTGTGGCTCGCGTCTCGCGGGACATACATATTTAATAGGAACAAGAGTGTGGCCGCAATTTTCGCAGCGTCGCCAGAAACTCGTAATTACTCGCTTTGAACAGATATTATTTAATCAACTTTTCCTTTTTCTACTCCAATCTACGTTTAATTAACATAAATTTCTGTTAAAAAAGTATGCTTTCAGTATAAACGGTGCTTACACACAAAACTAGCTGTTGCACACGATTTCGTCTGCGTAACTTTATTTATTATAGCCTTTGTTACTCGCTGATAATGTAGTTTTCTATAGCGGTCTTGTGATTTTTGAATTTATTGATTACAAAAAGAAACACAAAAAATACAATTTTTTTCTCTTTATAATATTAGTGAATATTATTATGTTTTTTCACTCGTGACAGTGTTGATTTGGTTTACATCATATGGTCGAAGATGATAGAGATAAATAAATAGACAATGAAGACCACTTCTAATTAAATTCCGCCATAGAATATTTCATCACACTCTACTTGTAGCTTTGTAGTACTCTCGTAGCTGCGTAACTCGTTCGTAGCATCGTAGAGCGCTCAATCAAGTCCCAGCGCTGTAACATCCGTTGGGATATTCTGAAAGGAAATAATAATAATTATATTCTGTAACATTAATTATAAACAACGTAGTGGTTTTACTAAGAAATCGGAGTGGTTTCATTTTCTCTTGTGTTTTTAATTAGAAATTATAAATTCAGTCTTATTTTCGATATTTAAAAAAAAAATATTTTAGTCCTTTTTTCAATGCGATGTTTGTCATAACAATATTACATAATTATGACATAACAGTCTATATATAACAAAAAAAAAAAGGTTTATAATATACTAGCTGGTGCCCGCGACTTTGTTAAGCCTAAAGCCTTCCTCGATAAAAGGACTATCCAACACAAACACGAATTTTTCAATTCGAACCCTACTGGTTCGAATTGAAAAATTCGTGAGATTAGCGCGTTCAACCAAACAAACAAACAAACTCTTCAGCTTTATAGTTTATTAATAGATGTGTATAAAAATGGTAATTTGCATATCGGTAATGGATAAACTCAAAAATCGTTTGACCGATAAGATTGGCAAAATGCGAAGATGCGAGTTAATGTGTGAAAGTATTTTTAGTTGAATTTAACACTGGCCGGTTAGAAAGAAAAGAAAATAGTTTAAAATAAAATATACGAAAAGAAAAGTAAATTGACACACAGAGATGGAAAAGATGGAAGAAAGTTTTTTATAAATATATAAATATGTTTGTTTAGTGATAAATATATATATAATATGTATGTGAAAATATAAAGATAAATAAATAGTGAGAAGAAGAAAATACAACAGTATTTTATTTTAAAGACATGAAGTAAATCACGCGAATAGTAAAATGCAAGCCCTCAACAGTTAATAGTATTATTCTTTGTTTGTTTGTACCTATTCGTAAAATATTAAAATTCGTAAAGATTAAAATGTTACTTAATTTTTAAATCGACCTTCTAATTGGTCTCAAAATGTATTTTAACTTTCTACAGGTAACGGTGCAAAGGTAAGATAATTTTGAAACAGTTCAGAATTGTCCTAAACGCGTTTTACTTGAGTAAGACGTTGTTTGAATCCCAAATGCAAGTCGGTAGCGTTGCAATTAAACCATCTGAATACGGAATGATTTCGTGTTAGAAAGATGTTTGAAAGTTTATAAATATATGACGATTATGTATCGTCTCATGGCCTTTTTTCATTTCAAACTAGCTGGTGTCCGCAACTTCGCCTGCGTTGAGAAATAAAAGATATACGCTTGACAAAATATGTACCTAAGGAAATAATATAACGCCGGAAATACATTGACGCATGGCCTTATATTTTTGCCAAGCTTTGAATCTTTTTTGAAGATAGCTGGTGTCCGCGGCCTGGCGTTGGTGAACGATTTTTTTAAATCAGATAACTAGTTTCGAAGATTACCTCCTACATACGAACAAATAAACGAACAAAATTTACATCTTTATATCATTAGTATTATTACAGTATAGATTAGTCAATCGGTTTGTAAAAATTTAAATTTGTAATTGTAATTATTGTACTTGTAATAATTGTACTTCAGCCTTATAATTACAATTTATTATTTCTACCATGTCTGCTAACAACGTTTATGCCATATATAATAAAGATGAATGAATGATTGACGCTAACATGAAACTAATTATATTAAGTTATCAAGTAGAATATGAACCGTTGTCAGAAACATTCGCATATCTCTTGAAAATTTCACAACTAGCTCGATATAAAGGGGTCGACAGATTTGCTGCATTCAACACTTATGTAATATCTACAGTTAACGAGACCATGGTTGCAATTAAACAAACAAGCAGTTCAAGTAGCCACTCGAAAAGCTGGTCGAAAAATTTGGCTACAGCAGAAAAGTGAAGTTGTTTACGTAAAAATGGTTAATCATAAAAGTTTTTACTGCAACTAAATTGATGAAATTGTTTAATTAAGGTTATAAAAAATAATTAATTTTAATGTTGCATACCTATTCCCCAAAGGGAAACTTTACTTTCTCGGCTGTAACATTTGTAATTAGGATTTTTATCAATGTTACGGTAGCGTTGGACTCACAGAAAAAAATTGGCATATATCATTTTTTTCTTTTGAATAAAAAAAATATCGTGGTTTATATACTTTTAATATTACTTGAGGCAACAGTAAATAATATCTAAAATGTAATGTAAGAAATGGGGCGTGGCTGTTTCGTGGAACACTTTTAGCCACGGTTTTAGGTGAATAAGTGTATGTTATGAGTAATATATTCTTTGAGCGTATTATAATAAACCAAGTGATTAAGCAATTTATTAAGTATTGTTATAATTTTTTTTTGGAAATAACAAATTTTAATATTTTATTCTATTTTACACAATAATAATAAATAAATGACGACTCGTGTTCTACAATGGATCTATCCTTTAGATAATACACAACGTATCTGTGAACTAACAAAGTGACACGAGTTATTTCTTCCCGCCTCGTTACGTCCTAGACGTTAGAAACTTGAATGCACTTTCTTGGCAGCAAAATTGACATCTTGTATTTCTGGCTCCATTATTGTTAGTGCAGCTTGACTTCTTTTCAAAGGTAACACGTTAAAAATATTGTTCATATTGGTTTCTTAAAAAAAAAAAAAAGTTTTTCTGCCAATAAGTTTAAGAGAGCGTCTTTGATGAAGATTGACATTTAATCTCTCTCCACATTAGGTTCAAAACTGATCACAATAGAAAGGACTTTCATGGACTACTTTATAATAGTCTCGTATCTTTTTTAGAATGGATCCCGTCGTGAGCATTAGCTTTTTGAGAAGATAAATAGCCATGATAGTGTAGTTTTCATTAGAAAATGGTTCTTAATTATGCTATTATATCTTATTTACATAAATATTTGCGTACTTAATTAACCCTACTTGTAAATATAGTCTTCTTATATATCAAATTCTCGTGTCACAGTGTTTGTAACAATATTCTTCCGAAACAGTTTGACCGATTTTTATGAATAAATGTTTTGTGTATATTCAGTAGGTTTGAGAATAGGTCATACAATGTATACTCTAGGGTTATAAACTATTTTTATACCCACCATATAAAAATTGTGTTTTGAAATGTTTTTTTAAATTATGACTTTTAAATAGCTTCGATTACATTCAAATGTATCCTTATCTTTAGAACATGTTAAGGCATTTATCTAAACACGTCAGAGTTGAGTTCCTAATCAAAGAGAGCTTGCTTCATGTTAATGGCATATTGCTATACTAACCACTAATGTTGTTTGAGTGTAGGTAAATTCTATTTTGAGATGTGGCTTTTGATTTACTTGGCTTAGAATACTTGAATTAATCATGCTAACATACAATATACCTTTGAATACATACAACAGCGACTGTTCGTCTATGTATAATGAGTCAGAGATATGTCTTTAAAACAATAATGCAAAAAGCTTTTAGGCATTTAACAAAGGAATCACAATAGAAAACACAATTCGATTTTTTTTTACATATAACAAAGTCCCTCACCGAGTCTGTCTGTTTGTATGTTAGCTGTGATCTCAAAAATTAATAAGTGGATTTTCAACGGTTTTCACTAACGTAGAGTATTGGAGGAGGAAGGTTTTATAAATTCTCAGAAAAAAAAATTGCATCCGTGCGAAGCCAGGAGCGGGTCGCTAGTCATAAATAAATTATTCTTGTATAGTTATGTTCCATCTCAAAAATTTTGGACTTATTACCTAACCTACCTTACAGATTATGGTTGTTTTCTCCATTTATTTTTGTGTTGTTGGGAATCTGCCACAGTCTTCAAGAAGCGGATCTGTTGGGGGAGATGGATCCATTTTTTTTAGTGTGCCGACGCCTAGTGTTATCCGTCATATTACTTGCGGTCCCCTTAGGGCCTCTTTCACCAACTACAAGTAAAGTGTTGATTGGTTGCTTTTAGAAATAATTTTATGTTTTATTGAATTATGCACTCGGTTTACCACATCATTCGATGGCCGATTTTATTTTATTATTTTCTTTTCAATGTTTGGGACTTTTACCGTACAAACATCATTCATTCAAGTCGGCTTCTTCATTGCTGAAGGTCGTGCCCGTTCTGAATTGCCTTGGTTGCATTGACCACCAGCTGCTTCCATTCTTCCCTGTCCTCAGCCTTTCTCAAAGCCTTCGCAACAGTAAGACCTGTAAGATGCATAACTTGGTCTGTCCATCGGCTAGGAGACCGGCCACGAGACCTCTTGCCATCCACTTTTCCAACTACCACCAGCTTTTCCAAGTTTCCTGGTTCTCTGCGGGCTATGTGTCCAAAGTAATTGAGAACTCTTTGATAGCAGGTGGCGGATAGTCTTGTGCGAATCGCAAGTTGTTTGAGGATCGAGCTGTTTGTCCTCTTGGCTGTCCATGGAATGCGCAACATCCGTCTCCAGCACCACATCTCAAAGGCATCTATCTTTTTGCGCTCCGCAGAACCGTACAAACAAAGGTACTTATATCAGCTCCATTATCCCTGGTTACCGGTGACTTTAAATGGCAGTTAGCCTACTTGATAGATGGTGAAAGAGGCCCTTAGTCTGTTTTATTTTAGTGTCCAGCAGCTGAATGGTAGACTGTTTCTCTACCTAGGCGCTCATCGTGTTGGTTTGAAATACATCTGAAACAGTGGAAAAATATTGATGTAGGTATTTCATTGTTATGACCATGCATAATGACGGACCAGTTTATTTTAAGGAGGATTTACATACCACAACTAAAGACATAAGGATTTTCCCTGTCATTTTAGAGTTAAAGCGGTTATCGTAAACTAAATGTAAAAGTTGGGTTTATGCTATGACGGTTTTTATTATAGAGCCTTTGAAAATACATATTTGTTGAAGTTGTTATCCCATAATATCAAACTGTTTCGTCAGTATAAACCGATATATCAATTTACTCAGGTAATTTTGTACGACTTGATTTACTAATATGTATTGTTATTTTGTATTACTGTTTGTGATAAATACGAAATCACTACTGATAATGATAACCGCAGATAACGTAGCTTTTCAATAATAAAATATTTTTGAAAACAGACGAATTATTATGTGGATTTCCTTATCTAAACGTCCAATTCAAACTTAGCGTTACTGAAGATAATACATTTTTCCTTATTTAGTTAATTACAATATAATTACTTATAGAAATATTATTGATTTCTTGTATAAAAGCTGACATCAAACCACATAAAAAATATACAAAATATCACTCCGTTAACTAAACCTACGACGGTAATCCAAATTCAAGACATTGAGAAAAGTCAAAATTATTTCCGAGGCTCATTAGTAACAAGTTATATTATAATATAAAGACAAAGTTCTATTTGATTATTATTGTTTCAGCAGACCTACGTAGTTTGCCAATTAACCCCAATGTCACTTAATCTGAGAATCAGCAACTTTCTTGCTGATACACGGCGTCGAAAATTCTGTACAATACTCATTCAATATTATGAACGTAATATCCGTGTTCATAGTTTTCGGTTGTGGTAGGGGAGCCCAAGAGGGGATTTTTGGATTTACTTGAGCGCGTCAGATATTACCAATGTTACCCCACGTGTCTTCGATAACGGATATGTATTAATCTGACGGTTTGGTTGGTTTGGTTGGCTGGGGTGGGGGTAAAATTTTAAATACAAATCGAGCGCGTCAGATTTTCAGAGGGGATGTTAAGTGAACCTAAACTAAGCTCCCATTTAAAATTCAGACGATTCGGATGTAACGCAAGCTCGTGGCAGCTTTTTGAAAATGCAAAAAATATTTTTGACGATTCTTATTTTGTAATACTCGAGCGCGTCAGATTTTCATACAGACGGTTCAGTCTAAATTCCTGATTGTGCTGATTCTTAATCTGACGATTATATGGAGGATTTTTTAAAATACAGCACCTACAAAATTTTAAACGCCTGTAGACGCTCACCCCACCGCTGAAATGAAAAACTTCGTATTACCTTTTTTTCTTCTTACCATCCAATCTTCAAAGTCCAATAGGTCCCCACGACGCTCGAGTGACTACACATTTAGCATCGTGGGCTCCCTAACCATTGGATTAGCCGCGACATCTGTCACTTGACTACGTTATTGCTTAGCCGAGTCCGAGCGTGTCCCGTTATAGAAGGTCACGTACTGGCCAAAAATGTTGCAATATTACTGCTAACATTTCCAAGCTGCTTATTGTTTTTTTTTTGTTTAATTAATTATATCAAAGTCACATGTCATTGTGAAAATAATCTATGCAATTTAATGTTTCGACATACAAAAGTTTGATTTGTATTTTATATTATTTTTAAACAATATTTTGTCTATTCAATTTCCAGATAGAACAGATTTTTTTAACTCTGTTGATGCAGTTTTGTTTTACATGCTTGATTTATATTTTTAAAGTAATCATTAAAATATGCATTTTTTTCTTTGATGATATTTATAGAAATATTTACATATTGCTACTTGCTTATTACAATTGCTAATATTTTATTGTGTATGCGATAGAAATGAAAATGGGCAGAAATAATTAATTATTTTTTAAACAATAATTTAAATTTAAACTAGCGACCCGATTGGAACTAGCAGGAGAACTCCTGAAGACCCGCTAGCAGGAGTTCTCAGACTACTTGATGCTGCAGCAACAGTGCAAGGTTACCATTTCATGGAAATACCACCGAAATAACAGAATGCCAAATTTCATATCAATCGAACATAATGGAAGTTAATCAAGAGACCACCTTAATCTGAAATGTTACTTTACAGCTGGTGAGTTCTCCCGATAAGGGAGCACTTTTAAATATAATTTTACGAATTATAGACTTTAGCAAAACATTTTACTAATATATTCATTTTCTACTGTGTTATCCCTTGTGTATGCTAAGCTTGAATTGTTCTACTATTTGTGCAGATCGCGTGGGAGTTCTGTGAGATCGTTTTATTTTACGAACATATTATTATGGACTGTTAATGTTGCTTATAAACGTTTAGTGACTCTGCAAACTCTAAACAGTTTAAAAGCACTACAGCTTTCTCTTTGTACACATTGTCTTATTCTTTATATGTTTTTTTTAAACTAAAGTTTATATTATTATATAGTCATTTTATTTCGCTGATTTTATAGCGCTCTTTACTCATAGGGTGATGACTCTACATCATTCATAAAATATGTTATCCCATTAATTATTGCGAAATAATACAAATTAAACTTTTATTGCTCAAAAAAGTGCATGAAACATACGCGGACAGTTTAGGCGACTTTCTGCCAAATGTTGTTTTTTTTTTCTACTTACATAAAGACAATTAGGTCTTATATGTAAACCTTCTAGAAAACTTATGTAATTAGTGGCGAAAAACGTATCAAAATCCGTAGTTTAAGAAAAGTTAGCGGACATTTATAGGCAGACAGGCGCGGAAAGCGACTTTTATTATGCATGGATGAAAAGTTTAAGAAAAATGGTTCGCGCGTACAATCTGTAAAAGTACCGTCTCTCATTGTACAATGGTGTTAAATTTGAACTTCCCTTAATTCTTGGTCAAGGGGGCTAATAACAAAAGTCTATTGGAGTCGAAAGAAAATTTCAAGCGTTCTAAAACCAAGTTACCCATTACGTCGACAGCTAGAACTTTAATTCTTATTCTAATTGTTTAAAGACTCAATTCCCTCTGAAAGTTTATTGCTTTAGTCGTGAAAAAGATTGTCACTTAATATACTGGCAGCCCACGTTATCGGTACACAAAAGGAAGGCTTTTGATGCCAGTTAATTAGTTCAAGCTGTTGGTTTTTGTAAGTCAGTACACAGGGTATGCGAATTCGTTCGAATGTTAACGAAGTTTGGTTTGGATTAAAGAGAAATATTTAAATGGTTAAAATTTGGACTCTATCTGCATAGATTTAAGCTTTAATTCTTCTGTATATTTCGTATACTTTTGACTCTTGTATATTGGTCTTTTGCTTATTCTCTCTTTAAAGAAGCATACCGTCGTCGCACTTAATAAATTATTTAGGACTGGCCGTCTGGCCATAGAAATTAGTGTAAATAAAAAATCGCTACTACATATTTTGAAATCGTATTCATTCATGGAATCTATATCTTCTACACTAATACTCGTACATAAATATATAAGATGTGTATGTTTGTAATCAATAAATTCAAAAACTACTGAAACGATTTTAAAAATTCTTTCACCTATCGAAAGCTACGTTACCAACGAGTAACATAGACTATATTTAATAAAGTTACGCGGGTAAAGTCCCGTGCCACAGCTAGTAAGAAATAATATGACATATATTCCGTCATATACTATATGAGTGTTTCTAGAGGTATTTCTTTCTTACGAGAGACGTAAGTACATTTATTTCACGTTGGTAATTTGTAAGGGCGTGGTTACTGCTTTCAGAGGTACTGTCCGGTTTATGAGTTCAAAACGCCGTGCGCTCTGTTATAGGTCGCGCAATATTTTAAGGTCAGAAGGAGAAACTAGTGGGGGCAATCGGGCATGTGTACAATTGCGCACAAAATTGCTAAGGGAAATGATTTTTTTTCTTATTTTGTATTTTTTGCACCTTACTAACTTAACATTACAGGCAGTGTAGATATTTCTTACATTAAATCATCGTGCGATGTCGAAGAAGAAGGTTTTTTTAAGCATTTTTTCACTATGACGTATAACTAATACGATAAAACAAATCTCCACACAACAGTACGAGACGCGCGAACGAAGTGGGGGAGGTTAAGAGCGACTGAGTCTACCAATAGCGTGTCGGCAACGACGCGCACCACGTTCCTCTGCCCGTCAAACAGACCTAAAAATTGATTTCTGCCTCTACATTTGCCAAAAAGTCTTAATCCGGCGCGCGACCTATAAGTGGTGCAGACAATTTTTTTTGTCTACACTCATTTAATTTGTCTTCGCCTTAAAAACGAGTTGGCAGGAATATATTTCTGTCACATCCTGGAATGAAATGCTTGACTTGAAAAGTGGGAACACAATACGGGCTGGAATCGGTTTGTGAGCAAAAAGACAGATTTTAAAGAGGTCAGATTATTAAAAAAACAAAGTAGGCCGAAAAGGAATAAATACTTGAGTACAATAAAATTTTACTAATTTTTGCATTACTATGCTAATATAAAAGACCTCTCTCAGCGTTACTTTTAAGTATTCATCCAGTATATTTACCCAAACCAAAACCAAATTTGTAAAGTTTGTTTCCACAAGGCTATCTAGAAACCTGGAGTTCTACAACCATAGAGATAACTATTGAGCAATTGGTATAATGATCTAATACCGGCATGAGATGTATCCGACATGTGATTTGTCTCAGTTGAAATTGATTCTATGCCATTTATAAGCACATGGTGACTTTCAAGTAAGTTTGAATCCCTGTTGACGTCCGTATGAAACCAGCGCATATTAGGAAGAGTGGGAAGACAAAATATAATCTTCAAGATGTATGAAATCTACCAAACCTCAGCGGGGATATGAACTTAAATGTGAAATATTTTTATACGGTTATAAATTTTTGTAACTCACAAACACTATTACTCTAAAAATTCTAGGCCTCAGCTTTAACTGCGCTAAAAATAAACGCTATAGACCATCTAGATTCGACCCAGTTTCTATCACAACGGCAAGCGAAGTAAGCAAACCCGAAACTTTTTATATTAAGCTTTTAGCTACACTAAGTAATGAACGAATTTAGTTTCTCCTACAGATTTCAATACGACATTTATTTCGTTTTATGAAGTAAGTAAATAGCGAAACACTTTCTCGATAGCAATAGGAAATACAATTGTATGTATACTTTCAACACAGACGTGTGTGTTTCGTTCCCAGCGGACTCCAAAATCGCTGAACCGATTTTGATGAAACTTTCAAACAATCTTCAGATTAGTCCAGTGGGTAATCCTGTGAAGTTTGGTAGTGGTCGAACGCGGGCGAAGCCGGGAGCGGGACGCTAGTAATAAATATATATATATTTTATATAATTATTAAGAACATTTAAGAATGTAAGTCCAGAATAATTAACAACCGTCTAAAAGAACGTTTGCTATTAAATCCATAACAGTAGTAAATAATAATATTATTATCTATATTTTATTGTGAAAAGTAAATACTTAAATAATTATGAAAGTTAGTAGAAAAATGCGAGCTTGTAAAATCTTCATATCCCACTAATATTACAATTTCGAAAGTCTGTAGATGGATGTATGGAAGTATGATCCGCTTAAGGGATTTGGCTGCAATTTGGCACACAGATAGTTTGCTAACTGCTTAGGCTAACTGGGTTAATATATACGATAGTTTTTATCCCGGAGAAATTTTAGATTCCCGAAAGATCGACTAAAAATATAAAACACTAGCTGGTGCCCGCGACTTCGTCCGCGTTAACGATGAAAGGTACCCTATGCAGACATCGTGTATGCAAAATTTCATGGTTATCGGTTTAGTAGTTTTTGCGTGAAAGAGTAACAAACATCCATACATCCATTGAAACTTTCACATTTATAATATTAGTACGGATTGGGCGCTACTGCTGTCAACAGCGGCGGCGCCACCGTCGTCACAGCGATAAAAATGTCAGGCGTAAAGTATATCAGATATATTTAATTTTTCAACGCGGATAAAGTTCAAAGCTAGTTTCTTATAAGATTTAAAAGTTTTATAAAATTAAAACACATTTAAAGTTATTTTTGATTCATTCTATCGAAAACTAGTGCAAAATGTTACTAAACTGTAACATTTATACGAACATTACTTGCACAAGGTAATCCCGAGGATTCAATATTTGTCGGCGGCGCGGATCAAAAGGCAGATTTATAGGAGAGGCGCGGGAAATGAAATTTACTGCGGGGAATGAAAGTCACGCTGTAAAATATATATAGTGGTAGTTGTGCGCGGAGCAGTATACTTACACGTATCTATCCGAAAGTACAGAACACCTGTCTGTATGCGGCGCTATTATAGCGAGAGAACTATTTGTCCCACGTAATAGCACCCTTTACGTGTGCACATTTTCGTGCGGTTTTGCACGTGGCGGGGCGTACAAAATTAAATTCACAATAGCCACGGCTTATGTAATACGCACACCATTACTGGAACGGCGTAATAAATTTAAGCTGCGTTACATTTTCACTCAGATAAAATAAGAACTAAAGATAGAGTGGACGGCAGAGTGAAGCAGGTAAAATTACGTTTTACCGTGTATATATACACGGTTATACGCACACAAATACCATCATATTACGCCTCGCCTTATAATTAATCTCAGTACAGTCGACAGAGCACTTGCACCACCTGTGGCCTTTGTTAAAGGCTACGGTAGCCACCTACCATCAAGTGGACTATTAGCTTGTCTGACCTTAATATAAAAATAAATTTAAAAATTTACTAGTAAAAATGCCGAATTGCATACATAGTGAAAGGGTGTCTAATCCAGTGTTCAAAAAATAATAAAACAGATGGATTCACATTTCACATGTTAGTAAATTTGGAAGCCAATATTTTCCATAAAAATAAACCAAAATTGAGATTACAGCTTGGAACACAAAAATCTCAACAATAAATGGCCTACGCACACATGTTTAAAAAACCGGCTTCATTATGTTGTCTGCAAATTCGATCTATTAGTTCTTATTTGGTCTGAGCATATTCTGTGCTACATCTTAAAGGCGTGATTCGTTACAAATGCCAGAGAACACAAGGTACCAAGGAATCCTCCACAAAATTTTTCTTTATTATTTTAACTCATAGAATAGCTTAGAAATTCAATTTAAAAATGTATATTAATTTCTAAAGAGGGCTATGCTCGAGGCTACATTGAAATGGCAGTGGGCAGGACACATAGTACGGAGAGCCGACGGCGGCTGTGGCCGAAAGGTTCGCGAGTGGAGACCACGGACGTCCTTGGCCTTGGCCTTGTCTTGGTCGACAATTTGAAATTAAACTTTTTTGAAAAATCCCCCTCCCCCAGAAACAATATGCAAAAATCAGTGCCCTGCATTTATTTCATTCTTAAATGTATATTGGTACTGTTCTATATGAATATGGAAAATTAAAAAAAAAAAACAGAAGGGTGTGTTGACGCAGAGAAAGCGAAATGCATCTAAACTTAAGCAATAAAGTGTTTGAATGGAACTAAATTAAATTGAAACCATTCATTATACAGAGGAACAGTTAGCGCATTGTCTTGATGAACATGCGGTATCGAGTTACTAACAAAGTTCAATGAACTAACACCTCATGAAATAATGAAATTGGAACTTCAGTGTGTACGTATAGGTGAGAGATAACTACGTAATAGAAACTATGGAAGCATTAATCAAGTCGGGCCGGGCAGTCTCGGCCAATAAGGGTGAATATAACTCAGCGAATCTAATTTGGTTCGACCGACCCCACGGCCGCCCGTGAAAGGGTTAAACGTATTATAACATTGGGTGTTAATATTGCAACGAGACTTCAGTTTGTTCGGCGATGATACTTTTATTAATGGCTTAACTCAATTTGCTACTAATCGTTCTCGCGGAAAATTCTATGTAATCTTTATTTTTACTTGAAGTAATCGGTCATAGTAGATATATTTTGTTCTGTAACTGAACCAAATAGTTTATTTAATATGTATATATTATTATTATTAGGTTTAGGTATATAATAAATAGCATTTGGGTACATATAATAAATATTGGGATGTATTGAGAGTTCTCTGCAATCTGTTTTGTGTGTAAAAGTTGACAGATCGGCTGATGGTACATCTTATAATAGGTGGCTATAGTGTCCTGTTAAAATGCGCTGTCGACTTTAATAAGATAAGAGGCACGGAGAGGATAAGGGAATAGGCTCTTGTTAATTCTTACACATTCGCTTATGCATTCTGTTATTTCACAGTGAACACGGCCCAGTTCACGACTGTTTTGCAGTAATCCTTGCTATTACTAAAAGCTAAACTAAATTAAAAGTTAAACTATAATTCCACTAATGTTGTGCTTAAAATAATTACTGTTTGATTGCATTAGGTTTATGTATATTGCAAATTGAAAAAAAAAAAAAAAAAAAAAATTAGCTCTAAAAATGTCAGTGATACGATGTGACAAGTAACTTTTTATATTAAAACATAAAATAACGAAAAAAATATTATTGAATACCATTCAATAAGTATTTAATAGATGAGATTACATAGTACCGAAATATAAAATATGAACGTTTTAATCATATACTTACATGAAATAATATAATATTTGAAATGGGAACATTTCGACAAATTTCTCACCATTTCTGTGGCATGTTGAACGAAATGCGATTTCTTTTACCCCTTTATAGTCAAGACAGTCCCTAGTCCGTTGAGTGGTTTTCGTGGTACAAGCTTAGTGCTTAGTTCAGAGCCAAACGATTGGTTTTGACTGATACAGTTCATAAATTTCCTATTGTGATTTATTTTATTAGTCACCTGCATATATGAGTAACTTAGTTTACCTACCCTAATAAAATAATAGAAGCATTTTGTTATGGCTTAGATAATGGTCTAAAAATAAGTCAAATGTGGACTTTAACCTACGTGGTAATAAAGTAAATAAAATATTCATTATAAAAGTAATATAGGTATATGTAGTTACGAAATAATGCTATATATATATATGCTTAACATTTTTGAAAAAATATACCTATATATTGTTATTCTGTGGCCTTATTTTTAGCTGATATAAAGTAAAAGAAAAAAAGGTAAAAAAGGGAGTAAAAACTTAATAATAATAAAAAAAAAATCAATTTCCTTCAACATTACTTCTTATTCAAATATTCATAACACTAAAACGATTTTTTCTAATACAATTTTAAAAAGTACAATGTTTAATAATACATTTAATGTTTAATAATGCACTACATTTCCAATGAAAATTATTATTATTAAAATAATATACCTCATATTTAATTAACAGGAAAAAAATATCAAATAAATTATATGGTTTTTGCGTATTATCATTAAAAATAAAGTAAGACTATTACTGATTATAACAAATAAACTCACCTAAACGAAACTAATTAGTGCATTTTCTCAAAATGTATAGTGTAAAATAAAATCTTTAGAAGGAACGCTGTTACATTTAGCGTAATATGTTATAATAAAAGCTTTTATTATTAAATTTCTCCTTTTTAAAATTTAAACCTTTCCTTGAACCCTCGATTTATAACCCTCTCGATAATGCAGTGGTCTCAGTGGAGAAGAATGTAATAGTGAATTTAATAAGGATTTTAAAACTCCAGAGAGAATTCTTTGATGTTTTTTTTTAATAAGTAAACATAACTTACAGTGAGCTTACAGTTTCCTGTCTGAAAATTGGTGGGTGGCTACCGTCGCCAATAACACAAGCAATGCCACGGGTGCTGAAAAAAGATTTATTAAAAATGTTGCTGAAACATAAGAAATTATTTAAGAAAGCAAATTGTTGGCTAGTAGCAATATATACAGTTCGAGTAGATATATAACTTGGATCTGAGAGAATAATAAAAGTCGGAGCCATTTCGCTCCGCCAGTCACGGTGGCCGTAACCCAATCGGTTCCATTGTCGATATTAAACAGAACAAATCGTCGGAGCGCCTCGGTATTTTTATTTAGTTTCCGAAATAAATTTCGTCTTAAAATGTAACGATATGTTTCCTTCAATGTCGTACGTGCACCGCGTTAATTTATTTATTTCTGTGCTTCCTTTGCAAGACTTTTAGATGCTTATTGTGTACTAGCTGCTGCCCACGACTTCGTCCGCGTTGGAAAATATATGTTGGAAAATATAAATATAACACCTATGAAAATATTAGAGTACTATAACGCCCGACATTATATCTATATCGTTGTGACGACAGTGGCGCCATTTTTTTTAAATTTTTAGACAATTTTTCAGGAACCTGACATTTTTCCAGGATAAAAAGCATCCTTTATGTTAATACAGGTAATAAACTATTTGTGTGCCAAATTTCATTCAAACTAGTTGAACCGTTTTATGAGTGTAACAAACATCCATACACGCATCCTCACAAACTGTCGTATTTACAATATTAGTATTGTATTTTACATAGAATGGTAAATATACATACATAGATCCTATACATAAAATTCCGAAGATAAATTATATAAATCCGATAGAAACTCTGGAAGAACTAAGTGGAAGACAGGTGACAATCGTAGGTACTATTCCTTCGCACAACTTACTGGTGATGAAATACTTAGTTTGCACAAAAACTGCGTAGTATTACGTCTTATTACTACTTATAGATAGGTATATAACGTAAAGTAATAAAGTAAAGTAAATATGTAGAAATAAAAGTTTAAGAAAAATATCAACCGTATTTTATTGAACTTGTCATATAAGATTTGATAGCATAAAAAAGAAATGTATGTATGCAACAAAATTAATACTGAAAATTCTTTACTGCAAAGTTTCTTTATTTATAAACAGATGGGACCAAGAAAGAGTATCTTTGTGAATTCGAAAACGGCAAGTCCGAAGTTAAAAGTTGCCAAGTTGATGCGACTTAGAAATTATCTATCGAGTTTCTGAAAGGCAAACTTTGACCTATTACTTGTTTGAAGACATACATAGAAACTCATAAATAGGATGAATAATTTATTAAGGGAATTGTGACTCAAGGGCTTACTAATTTAAATTTCAATGTTGCATGTCCCAAAAGTTTGCTCACAAATATTAACACAAAAGAGACAGACAGGCGTCTTAAAAATTCTTATTTACAAATTTACTAGCGACCCGCTCCCGGCTTCGGGCGGGATGCAAATTTAATATACATAAACCTTCCTCGTTTTTCCCCCTTTTCATAAAGGAAACCCAATTTAAATCCGTTGGGTGATAGCGGAGAAATCAGAAATTAGTAGACAAACAGACATGACGGATTTATAATATGTAAAGATAATATGTATATGTATAATTTATAATATGTATAATATGTCCATAACGAAGTTTTTTTTTTAGGAATTTGGAAGAACTATTATATATATCTCTAGTACATATATTTTTGTTATGTATCTTAAGGTTCAGCATACGTGAGGTGTGTAAATTTGTTTTCGGCGACTTGGTTGCAAGCTATAGTTTAATTTTATACTTACATAAAACTTCATTAATTAATTGATATATTATATACACAAACCATTCGTGAACTTATCTAACTAATGGTGAAAACTGCATCAAAATCAAGTGGCTGAGGAGGTTAGCGGTTATACATACAGACATACGCGGAAAGCGACTTAAAATTATACTTCCCCTTGTACTTTCCCGCGCCTATTTAATTAATTTTAATTACGTGCCAAGTTACTTTTCATTAAAAGAGTATATAAAATTAATTGAAAGAAATTTCACTCTTTTCATTAAAAAGTGTTTTTTTCTTTCTGTCTTTTAAAACGAAAGCGAAGAGTATACTTTTTTCATGCAATAACTAAAAGCAATATCTAACAGTTTAACATTTCTGGTAAAATATCTGGCCGCTACGCAAACTCGAAACAAGCATTTATTAAATGTTTTTTAAAATAAAGTGAGTGGTCGTATCTTCTGAATCGGGACATAAAATAGTCCACTAGGAATATTTTCCCACATTTCAATCCGTATACCAAGAGATGTAAAAATTCGATATCTAATCGTATCTTACTTTAATCCTAATCCTAATCATATAAATTGAAGTCGATGCCCGCGTCTCAATTAATGTATAATATGTATGTATGTTCATGTCAATTTTTGACATTCGCGATAATCTCAAAACTACTGAACACTCATGCGGTTTTTACTAATGGAAAGAGAGTGGGAGATTTTTGTGTATAATTTGCAGAAAAAAATCTGTGCGAAGGCGGGGGAGGGTCGCTAGTATTACAATATTACAAATGCGAAAGTTTGTACGAGTATGTTTGTTTGTTACTCAATCACTCAAAAACGGCTGAAGGGATTTAATAACAGTGATAGTTTATTAGCTGGATTAACATAATAGGATACTTTTTATCCTGGGAATATGTGAGGTTCTTAAGGGATCGTCAAAAAATATAAAAAAATTGCCTTATTGTCGTCGTGGCGCCACCGTCGTTATTTTTTCACGTGTTATATTTTTAGTTTTTCCGCTAAGATATGAGTCTTAGATTGTGATATTTTCGTCTACTTTTAATATTTATTAACTTTATTTACAATAGTCCAAACCTTCTTCACACGATGTATGTAGGTCCATATAAAAATATAACGTTGATTGTTGAGTTGATTTCTCTGTCACGTAAACTTTCTTCAACGCAATAACTCCGAATATTTTTACCAATCTGTATTATTATTATAATACAGAAAGGGTTCACAAACTTTTACTGGTTGCGGCGCCATTAAATATTTGGTATTTTTCGTGCCGACGAATCCCTAGTAACAAAATTTTATTTGACATAAAAATATGGAATAAGGTTTGATACAGCGGATTATTCTCAGTAGAGTATTCCCCAGATAAGTGTTCCAATTTTTTGCATAAAAATAATCGCTGTTTATTACAGAAACGGTAGAAATTCTAACTTCCCTTAATTAGGGAGTCGTAAGGTAAGAGAATCAGCGATTTTTTTTTCCCTAGGATATTTAGAGTTTTCTGACATCATATTCTTAGAGAATTAAAATATAGTTGCTGAAAAATTCTTAAATATTTTTTGTGACAATCTTTATTTTGGCGTTTATCTTGAGTCTTTTCAATAAGAAGACTACGGGAGTTGGTAACTGGTGTTTGGGCGGACAGCTGGTAATGCATTTTTCGAACCCTCTTCGGAGAAAACTCGCAAGGTCTTGCAAAATGTTTTCCCGTTATTACAAAGCCAACATGTTGGCGATGTCTTTTTCAATTCATTGATTTAGTGATTCATTGATTCTCTTTAAGTAACGATAGGGAACGAACATTTTTTTATAATTTATAAATATTCATAATATTCTATCGATTCCTTTAGTGATGTTTAAAAAATTGGTGACTAAAAACGTCGCTTAAATATTTTTAAGTGCTATTTGTCTGCAAAAGGAAGGTTTTCTTTAGACCTGTTGCACTTGCTAACGATCACAGAATAAAGGAAATTTACGTTAATGTCCAGGAAACACGAATCCGTGAGCTCAGTTAAGAACTTGGAATATGCAATATATCTTTTTGATAAATTTTTTGCTTTTTATTGTTCCTAGAAGCTTTATTACTTTAAGACATTTTAATGTTACGATATTTTTTATGATATTCTTTGTAATGATTATGTTTGGCATCCTATCTTGAGTCTTGTTAAATGTATGCTTACTTAGCTAAATATTACTAAAAAGCTTAAAACTGTACAAGTGAAATTAACAGTAAATATGTTCTTCGAGAATAAGTAGGACATTATTTATTTGTTTATTTGCTCTACTACGATATAATACCACGTTATTCTCTTTTTTAACACTCAAATTTGATTATATCAATCCAATAATGAAAACTGTATTAAAATTTGATTGTCTTTTAAGAGAAATTAGAGGAGAAACATATAGGAGGTAGAGTAGAACATTGTCTCATACTATTTAATAATAATAATAATAATAATAATAATAATAATAATAAAGCTGAAAAACCGCTGACACTGACAGTCGTAGTTCTCTATTTACATTTCAATATTTTGTGTTTTTATTGTGATTTGCTTATTTTTCCTATTATTTACAATATTTTTTTGTTTTATTAATGTACAATAGAGGTGATAAATTATAATTTACAAGTGAAGAAATCCGAAATCAAAGCGAATGCGAAATCTAGAGTATGAATGACATGTCAATCACCCACGTCAGATTTTAGTAAAATTACATTCATGAAAAATACAAAAATCTTATGAAAATGGATGAAGAACCTTTTAAAATGAACACAATTTAAAATGAACTGAATGGAACTACGAAAACGTATAGCGGGAAGATGCGCACGACTACCATCACTGCCCGTCTCGTCGTCTCCGTGCTCCTCGGCGGAGGAATTTTTAACCGCCGACGATAAGAGCACGTCGAGCAACGAGGACGGACCAACGTCGCCTTCGCCGCGAAGAAGACCAAAGCGACGAGGACGACCCCCACTTCCGGCACGCTTGGGGCCTGTGAGGCAACCCGCCTCGCGCCCGGCCCCCGCTACCGGTGGTGTAGTGCGCCGCATGAGATGGACTCAAGCAATGAACGAGAACTGCATGCGGGCCTATTACGGGGCCACAGAGGGGGGAACTAACCTGACGGCGTATCGTGTCAGAATGCTCTCTCTGTTTCAGGCCCTTGAACCAGCCGTCACCGTCACCGCTCAACGATTGTCGGATCAGGTGCGGGCTATCCAGCGGTGTCAACTGTTGGACCAGCCTGCACTTGATAGGCTGCGCCTGGACTCACTACCTGTTCGCGCGTCAACTGAACCGTCACAGGTCTTACCTACTGCGGCGTTGACACCGGTTCCACCACCACAACCGATGACGCTTATAGACCCTGTTGACGGTGAGGAAGATGATGCGAACAGGTTCGTAAGTACACAGGTTAATGAGCAATTGAGGAGGGCTTTGGAAGAGACGATTTTGAGATATCGTTATACAAGCGAGTATAGACCGCGCTTACCACGTTTGCCTGCGAATAGACGTAACTTTGCTTTAATGGGAGCCGTAAACGCTTTGCTGTCCCAGTATATACAGGACAGCAAAGACCTAACTGATACGCTCTCGATACTATACTGTGGGGCCATCACTGTATGTCGCATTGCCCAGGTGAGATTTTTAGACAATGCTCACACACAGAAGGATGTCTCAAGCATCCCTATGTGGCAGATTCGTATCGAGAAGCGTATCAGTACGTTTAGGACTCTCATTGCAAAGTTGCTCTGCTTCAAGAACGGTAATAAACGACCTCGAGTCATGCGTTTCGTGACTCAGGCTTTTGTAGGAACTAACATTAGACCTAAAGAGTACATGGCCTGTGTCACGGAACGTATTGATTTCTTGAAGCAGAGAGTCTATGCGTGGGCAAACAGAATACGCCGTTATAAAGAACGCGTGAATAGATTTCGTCAGAACCGCCTCTTCCAAAGTGACCAAAGGAAGGTATACAGACAATGGGAGGGAACCGATAACCGTGTGGAAGCCGGAAAGCTTCCAGATGCAAACGCTATGGTCAAATTTTGGCGCGACATCTGGTCGGTTTCCGACGAACACACGGAGGGCGATTGGATAAACATTGTCAAACAGACGTGTGAATCCATCGAACCCATGGGGGCTGTTACCATAAGCCCCGATGATGTTAGTTGTGCTATTCGTACGGCCCAGAACTGGAAAAGTCCTGGACCGGACGGATTGCACAACTTCTGGATTAAATGGTTTCGATGCTCATACGAATGTTTGGCAATGCAATTTCAAAAAGCCCTTGATGTCGGTGCCCTCCCTAGTCTGTTAACAACTGGCATCACCTTCCTGCTCCACAAATCCGGTAGTACCATGGAAGCCAAAAACTATAGACCCATCACATGTCTACCAACATTGTACAAATTACTCACATCCATTCTGAGGACAAAAATTAATTCGCACATAGTTGCAAATAATATTTTGGCCCCAGCTCAGAATGGATGTAGAGTTGGGTCCCGTGGTACTAAGGAGCTCCTCCTCATAGACATGACCATTTGTCAAAATGTCAGGCGGAACAGAGGAGCTCTGTCGACAGCTTGGATTGACTATAAGAAGGCCTATGATTCGATGCCCCATTCGTGGTTGAGAAGGATTTTGGAGTTGTATAAAATTGATTCAACTCTAAGATCCTTCTTAAGCATATGCATGGAGCAATGGACCACTGTCCTTCATCAACCAAGCAGTCTACAGAGCGCCTCTGGTCTGCAAGACGAAATAAGCATAAAGCGAGGCATCTTTCAAGGCGACAGCCTGAGTCCACTATGGTTTTGCCTAGCCTTGAATCCTCTCAGCACATTGCTGAAGGATTCAACACTAGGCTATCGATTACGGAGAGGGGGAGAGGTCATTTCTCACCTACTGTACATGGATGATCTCAAACTATTCGCATCCAAACGCCAAGATCTGTTAGAGTTGCTGAAAATAACAGAAACTTTTAGCAACTCTATAAAGATGGAGTTTGGTGTAGATAAGTGTGCGGTCATGCATGTACAGCGGGGCAAGGTTGTAAATTCTTCTAATTTACAACTTACTGAAGTGACCTTTAAATCTCTCTCTGAAATCGAAACCTACAAGTATCTTGGTATGTCACAGTCATTGGGTATCGTTGACAGGGACATAAAACAGAGGGTGAAGGAGCGCTTCTTTTGTCGCCTGACAAAAGTACTTAAGAGTCTTTTGTCGGGTGGTAATAAGGTGCGCGCCTTCAACAGCTGGGTTATGCCCGTGTTAACCTACTCCTTTGGCATACTAAGATGGACGCAGACTGAACTAGATGCCTTGGACAGAAGGGTTCGTCAACTGCTCACCACACACCGGATGTTACACCCGCGCTCGTCTGTTATGAGACTGTATATTCCTCGGAAATTGGGGGGCCGAGGCTATCTGAATGCCAAGGATCTTCATAACCGAGAAATATGCAGTCTCAGGGAATATTTCCTTAACAACGAGTGCGGGATACATCATGATGTTGTGACGGTTGACAAACACTTCACTCCTCTATGCTTATCTCACGAGAACTGGCGCAAACCAGTAATATTGAGTGCTGAGAATCGCAGGGAGGTATGGAAGAGCAAGGAATTGCACGGGCGGTTCTATCGAGCCCTCAACGGACTCGATGTAGACCCGCTCGCTTCAATAAACTGGCTACGTTTTGGTGACCTATTTGGGGAAACCGAAGGTTTTGTCTGTGCAATAGCAGATGAAGTTATCAAGACGAGAAACTACCGGAAATATATTCTCAAAGACGGTACGGCCGACATTTGTCGAGCATGCCACCGTCCAGGAGAATCATTGAGACATATTATTTCCGGTTGTTCTCATCTTGCTAACGGCGAGTATTTGCACAGACATAACCAAGTAGCCAGAATTATTCACCAACAACTTGCTCTTCAATATCACCTTGTTGAATTTGAAGTACCGTATTACAAATATGTGCCTGCGCCCGTCCTTGAAAATGGTCATGCCACGCTCTATTGGGATCGCTCCATAATCACGGACAGGACTATTGTCGCCAATAAGCCTGACATCGTGGTTATTGACCGATCCCAACGCCGGACGATGCTTGTTGACATTACTGTCCCACATGACGAAAACCTCGTGAAAGCCGAGAAAGACAAACTTACCAAGTACATAGACTTGGCTCACGAGGTGACCGCCATGTGGGATGTGGATTCGACAATCATCGTCCCGATAGTCGTATCGGCGAACGGTCTTATAGCGAAGAGTCTCGACCAACATCTTAAGAGTCTCTCGCTAGATGGTTGGATCAAGGGTCAGATACAGAAGGCGGTACTTCTGAACACGGCACGAATTGTCAGGAGGTTCCTCACTCTGCAGCCCTAACCACCGGTAGCTTGGGCCTAGCCCCGCTACTAGCGGATATCTAGTTTTAAGTTTTTTATGATATATATTGTTTTTTTTTTTTGTTTATAATTTATATTGTAAAAAATTTAAAATTAAGAAAATAAAATAAATAAGTGAATAATAATAAAGCTTTATTAGTCCATTCATAAAATTTACAATATTATAATTATTTAATTAATTGATGTAACATTATTAAATACCATTGCAATTACTATTTACATTTAACACAATTAAAAATTATTTCTATATGGACCCCCTTCGGGTAAAAGCCTCCTCCAAGGTGTACCACTTATTTTTATCTTTGGCGGTGTTTAGCCAATCTTGGCCTGCTATTGCCGCTATTTCGTCCGCCCATCTGGCGTGCGGGCGGCCTCTCGTTCTTTTTCCTCGCGGACCAGACCATTGTACCGCTCTCAGAGTCCATCTGTTGTCCTCATATCTAGCCACGTGACCTGCCCATTTCCATTTTCTTTGAAGTGAAGTTGTTAATGCGTCTGTAACTTTAGTTTTCTCGCGGATGTCCGTATTCCTCACCTTATCCTTGAGTCGTAAACCCATGCTGCTTCTTTCCATTCTTCTTTGAGTGGTCTGGATTTTGTTTCTAGTTTTGGCGTCAAACGTCCAAGTTTGACACCCGTAGGTTAGACATGGTAGTATAGCCGTATCCATAACTATTTTCTTAGTGGACAGCGGCAAATGTGACTTAAAAATTTCTTTATGAGCCCAATATTTCTTCCAGGTGATTGCTACTCTCCGGTCCACTTCTTCTGAGTTTCTATTTTTATTGAAAGATATTCGCTTGCCTAGATAAATATAATTTTCTACAAATTCGAGAGGTATGTTATTAATAAAAATTGGTGACATATGATGATTTGTCATCACTTTTGTTTTATCTAGGTTCATTTCTAACCCGACCTTTGAACTAGCCTGTTGTAATTCATCTATCATTATGTTAAGCTGTTGTGGGCATTCTGAAAACAGGATGATGTCGTCAGCGAATCTAAGATTACTTAAAAAGTTCCCATTTATGTTAATGCCTCGTTTAGCCCATGGTAGGATTCCCATTACATGCTGTAGAACGGCTATAAACAATTTTGGAGAAATTGGGTCACCTTGTCTGACTCCTCTTCTAATGTTGATTGGTGCGCCGACTCTGTCTAACTTGACCCTACTTGTGCTGTTGCCGTAGATGTTCTTCAGGATATTAATGTATTTTCCATTTATATTTAATGAATCCAAGGCTTCCCATATGCTTTCATGTGATATTGAATCAAAAGCTTTTTTGTAATCTATAAAAGCCATGTAGAGGGGTCTGTGGAATTCTAGATATTTATCTATTACCTGATCAACGACTTGGATGTGGTCTACCGTGCTAAAACCGCTTCTGAAACCGGATTGTTCAATCGGCTGCTGTGCATCGATGTCTGGGGATATTCTTTCAAGTAGACAGGAGGCGAATAGTTTGTAAAAACAAGGCATGAGGCTTATGGGCCGATAATTCCCTATGTCAGCTGGGTCGCCTTTTTTATACAACAATATTATTTCAGATTCTAACCATTGGTGCGGAACAGTTTCTTCCTCCATTATTTTATTCCATAGGATAGTGATTGGCGTCAGTAGTAGGGTCCTAGCAAACTTAATATGTTCGTTTGTAATCCCATACTATTTAAAGATAAATTATTATTCTTCACTTAAGTGAACTGAGATTTTCAAAATTTTAAAACTTTTAAAAGTTCCTTGAAAATCCTTGAACTTTTAAGTGAGGAAGTGTTATTTCCTCACTTAAAAGTATCATTCTGATTTCGACATCATTGTTACAGACCTTTATCACATAAATTTCATTATGTGCACACCTACATAATTTCCTTTATCAAATGGGTATGGCATAAATTTATTCCAAAAATAGTTTTAAGCGTTTATGCCCGACGTATGCTATGAATTACGTAAAACAAAAAAATATATATAACCAAAGCTATGTAAAAACTTTTATTTGAAAAATAGTACTTATACCGATAACTGTGTAATGCTTCACCATTTTTCTTATAACTTATCATTTCAAAAACCTGGCTATAACTATTAATTTCTTTTTGTGCAACGATTCCTTATTAAATAGTTTAATTTTCATTTAAAGACGCTAAAGATGTATGGGAAACTGCCATACCCGTTCACGGAGCACTTTAATCAAGTTCAGCATTCGAAATACAACCTCTAAAAACTTTAACACTTCCCGCTTTTAAGGCGCCGTTTGCGACAGAAATTTAAGAGTCACTAAATTTAGGAATGAGTTCGGTTTATTAACATAATCTGTGAAGTGCTGACTACTCATTCCGCAGCTATTCTGAGACGCCATAGAGCAACAGCTACATAAAACCGCAAAAGGCATTTTAATCGTTGCACTTTAATTAAGCCACGACAACGTCGGGGCCTGCGTCGTCGGCTTAATCTCTTTTTTCATCCCGCCTTTATTTATTAATTAAAGCGGCCTCGAGACAGAGTAACGAACGAATTAATGGATGAGCCGTGACTTGTTAGATGTGACTTTGTAACTTTTCGCTCTGTCGTTTTTTTGCGACTAGCTTTTATTTATTGAGTATGTAATGCCTGTACATAGTAGATTAACTGGAAATTGAAACTTAATCTTGAATAACAATACACCTTTTGTTTAGTTGAAATTCTTTTATATCTTTTTATAAAGTCTTTGCTAGTAAGTATTGCTATGATATAGTCAAATTACACAAATCCACTGTGCCGGCTTGATCGCATACTTGGTTGCCTAAAGAAAAAGAGAAGATGATCAATACTAGAATGGAAACAACTCAGTAACGCACGTCTGAAACCTTAAACCAATTTTAGAAAATAATTATATACGCTGATAATCTATAACTTTCTATAGGTGAAAGAATTTTTACAAACAAATATACAAAAATCCTCTACACTACCCTACACTCACATTAGGATTTCCTAATATTAAAAAAAGAGCAGGTTCTCATACCCTACCCTTATACTTTGTATACTACTTAGCCTCTATCAAGTTCGGCATGATAATAACTTATATTTATAGGAGAAGGTAACCATCAAGTCAAATCAAGTGTACAGCCAACTTGCTTGCCGACATATAAAAAATTGAACAAACAATCAGAAGTAAAAATTTTCATCACAGTTTAAGATATCACACATCCATGGTATAGTTTATTGCATATAAGCTAACCCGTCGCAGATGTCTCCTTCCTCTGTAATTGCCACTGTTTCTGTCATTACTTTTAGACGCGGCAGATGTTTACAAGTACATAGCATCTTGTAAGACGTAGGTACTCTGGTTTAGTGCAACTTAAGAAAAATGGCCGGTCATTTCGCGCAATAACTGGAGCAGATAACAGATTTCTTTTTTCAGTACAAAATTTACTCTTTTAATAATTTATAATTTGTTAACAAATTAAACAAAGAATTTTATTATTTGTTTTCTACTGTGTTGATGAGTTCATTAAGTGTAGATTATAGTTTTAGGTGCATTTTTTATAGATTTAAATTAATATTTCAAATCAATTTGTTTAACAATTAATTGGCATCTTTTAGTATTCTTTTTATAAAACCACCGTGAAATAATAGCATGTGTGCTATTTTGGAGTTTACTCCTTAAGAATAGATTTTCATTGGTATGAAAATTTAAGGGAGTAAAATCAAAATGGTAACACGGTATGCGTTACGCGTGTTCGAATTGTGAAAATTTTAATTTTTTTAATTTTGTAAAATTTTACAAACAAATTTAGTTGTTTGCAAATAATTTGTTTGTAAGCTTGTTACAATATATAAAAGTGAAAATCGTATTCCAATCGGTAAGCCGTTTCTGAGGTTACCATACAAAAAAGCATAGACAAATGGAAAAGTTCTAATCCACCTCAATTAACGAAAGTACTTCGAGGTGTTAATGAAAGTACCTATTCCAATTATCAAGCGGTTTTTACAAACACGTTTTAACTCGGCTTAAGGACGATGTCTATTAAACGGTTAGGCGAACCATCATTAATTAGGTGCTACCGGACTGGACATACCTAAGGGGAGTGGCCGGCATTAATCAAGCCCTAGTGGGGTAACTCTTTATGGTTCTTAGTGGATATTTGATTAATGATTACAGAAAGTAAAAATAGGAAAATAATTGCACAACAACATGGAATTATAAAATGCAATTTGTAATAAAAGTATTCATATAAATTATATTCCATCCTTTCAACTTGATGGTAGGTGGCTACCGTCGCCTATCGCACATGTGCTGCAATTGCGCTGCCAACTACTATAGGGTTATACCGTCAGCTTGTCTGCCGATATAAAAAGAAAAGAAATAATTAATAAAGAAGAATACATTTCATGGCTCTAACATTCAATCACTGCGTTAATACTTTGTATTTCATGAGGGTCAAGATAAAAATTCAAATTATTTATTGTTTTACGCTATCTGTTGACAGCATAATAGAAGCTTGCGTTATAACATCCTATCCCACGCATTTAAATAGAAAACGCTCTATTAATCATTAGGTATGTACGCTGTAATTACTGTCGACAATTTTCATAGTGAATTGCCAATAGCTACCTAATTACACTAATGTAATTCAAACAACGTGAAAAGTATTTAGATATGAGCGGAATTTACCAGCGGGACATAAAAAGATATTTAAATTCAATAATCACAAGCCACATTTTAGCAATAAGCTAAGTTTAATTTACATTGAGTATAAATGATTATACTCAATGTAAATTAAACTATACTAATACTATAAAGACAAAACATTTGTATTTTTTGGTAATGAATAAATTCAAAAACTTATTGCAAATATTAACACGTATTTACTATGTATATGTGCTTACTAAGCCTACAAGCAACAGTAGCTGTCTACCGCTCATGTCTGAATATTCTTTTGCCTACGCTCATTTCACTTCTGGACTGTAATTAAAATATTACGTTGAATTTATAACAAAGCGTTGATTGAGGTGGAAGGTGAAGATTTTATTTGTTTCTTCGAGTATTCAGCGCTTCTGAACAATAAAAACGAAATGAATGATTAAGCAAAAACTAACTTCAAAAGTCAACCGACGTTAAAACTGTCGGACAGAAATATTGAAATGAGAAAATAATTCTCGCACTTTCAACAATTTCGCGCTTTACCTAACTTTTACTGCTTTCCTTACTGTATTTTTATTGAAAAAGTTATTTTAGGATCTGCATAAAAATACAGTTTCGCCAACTTCAGAAATGAATGGGGATAATGCTTGGATGTACATAATAATTAATAATTAAAATGTAACACAATGTCGAAAGAATTTAAAAACCTTTCTCGCCACTTATTCACCTTTATCCTGTCACAGACGAAACTTATCTCAGCCTATGAAAGTGCCACTTTTCTTTACTATAACTACTACTTGTAGTACTACTACTTATTCTGTGACTATACCTACTACACACTATAGAGTCACAGTTCCTTCTCTATGAGTATACATAATCCAAAGTCAGTGAATATTCGACTTTCAATATTCTTGTACGTGTCACGTGTTCATTCTTAGAATATAACAAGTTGTTTCACACGACCTCGTCCGTGTAACTTTACAAAATATAGCTAAAAATATAGCCGATGCCCGCGACTTCGCCCGCGTACGTATATAAATTATATACTAAAACCTTCCTCGAGAACCTCTATCCATTGGTGAAAACAGCATGAAAATTGGTGCAGTAGTTTTTGAGTTTATCATGAACAGACAGACAGACGCGGCGGAGGATTTTGTTCTATAATATGTAGTGACGTCACTCGCTTATAATGTAGCTTTCTATAAGTGAAATAATTTTTAAAATTGGTCTAGTAGTTTTTAAGTTATTCATTACACAAAAAAACTTTTCGCTTTAGATGTTTGTTACTCAATCACGCAAAAATGGGTGGACGGATTTGGATGAAACTTGGCAAACAGATAGTTAATTACCTGAATTAACATATAGGAAAAAAAACGAACTACAGCGCGTAAGAAGTAATACTCGTAATTCGAGGGCTGGTAAGTAATAATGAATTAACAGTAAAATTATGTTTTAATTGATTGCAACACAACACTTGAAAAGAAAAATCTTGTTCGTTTTTGTATTATACAATCAGCAGTCTGAATCTTTGAAACGGCAATAAATTTTATATCCGCCGGAAAGATTTACGATATATTTTTAAGTTGTGGCCGCAATCTGCCACCACGACCTGTCGGGCACTAGGTTTACGCTGCACATCGCGTTTGAAAATGTTTTTCTTTTTTTAAAATGAATTCTGCTATAAAACGGTATCGAGGTAGTGTTAATAATCGGAGCAAGAAATATTATTTCCTTCAATAAATCGCAGACTGTTTAAGTTTACCGATAGTTATTGTAGGTTTCTTGTCTGGTGAACGGGATTACTAAACGAGATTTTTTTTATATTACTTATTCTTTATTTCAAATGCATTGTAAAGCTGGCAGATTCGATCCCCATCTTTTCACTCAAAATAGATACTAAAATGCTATTTTACAATAAAGAACAATGACAGCAAGCTGAGTCTCTGTGTTGGGAAGTGGCATCCTAAATCTGAGTCCGCCGCTGCGCCAGTTTTTTAACAAAATTTTTAACAAAACATTGTTAGAAAACATAAAATAGAGGGAGAGGCCTAAATGTTTTCTCGATCAAAAACACTCGAAACGTCTTCTTCGTCGGAGCTCATTATTTAATTCTTAAAATTTGGGAAAACTTTATTGCTAAAAACATTTAGCAGCGGACGAAAAATTTGCAATCTAACAATGTTCATGAATAATAAATTGTTTGAATTTTAGCACAACGGACGCACCTTAGTACACACAAGCATGACTTAAAAGATATTAGTCTGCTGCCGAGGCTGGTGCTAAGAAAAATCTAATCAGGATTTATTTCTTGTGTTCACAGTACCGGTTATCCATTAAAGCATAAAATGAATTTAGAATTATTTTTGTAAGCTAAAAGTTTCACACTATTTGCAGAAGTTAGTTCCATCACATACTATATAACACATACGTCTTATGTGTATATAAAAAAGTAGAAATTAAATTATCCAGCGAAACAAAAATTGTTAAAAAATGGTGGGTGCAAATAAAATCTATTCGGGCACATTCTATTCGAGGATAACTCGATCAATTAGTCGATACCTACACAGTGGCCCCACAATTTATTGTAATCGTCACAATCCAATTTGTGCAGAATGTCAAATGGAACACACACTGAAACAGTTTTTGAAGTATAGTTTTTAAATTCACGTACCGTGTCCACTACGGCAATGAGGTTAGTGAGACGTACTCGTCTACAGAGTTTGCTTGATTGAGCCTGCACTTTTGGGTTAGAAGTACCACTTACTTTAACACCACAAAGTACTAGTTATGTACCGAGATTTTGGATCTTGTGAAGTTCAATCCGCAATGGGGGGCTATGTAGGCATTTACTTCCTCGCACAGAGGATAAGTTTGTGACCACCAGTGATGTGACTATAATTCATACCAATGCCAACACAATATTAAATACCTTACATCAGCTGATGCAGATTCAGTGTGTCGACTATTTATTTTCTTGATCATATTTTGAAATACACTTTCATCACTTGGCCTCACAAAGATACCTTGCTTTGAATTGTCAAGAACAGTGATAATATTGTTTATAATTTGACGAAGATATAGATGTACATTAACTTTTGCTTGAAATATAAAACGATAAATAATGCTCAAACCATAAATGACTAACATAAAATTTGTCAAACAACTTCACTAGCACTTAATTTAATTAATTAACACTTAATTCTGCACAAAATGACAAAATTTATCGCTGTTTTGGTATTCAATTGTATTTATCATCTAATCCTTGAGACTATTTGAAATTTATTATATACTAGCCTAAAGTCATTCTCTATAAATGGACTATCCAACACAAAAAGAAATTTTCAATTCGAACCAGTAGTTCTTGAGATTAACGCGTTCAAACAAACTTCAGTTTTCATCATCATCATCATCATCTCAGCCGCAGGTCGTCCACTGCTGGAAATAGGCCTCCCCCAAAATTTTCCAATTGGACCGGTCAGAAGCAGCCTGAATCCACCGTTAACCCGCGGCCTTTATTAGGTCGTCTGTCCACCTTGTGGGTGGACGTCCTGCGCTGCGCTTGCTGGTCCGTGGCCTCCACTCAAAAAACCTTCCGGCCCCAGCGGCCGTCGGCTTTCCGTACTATATTTCCTATAGTACGGAGCTTATAATCTCTATCAATACTAATAATAAATCTGTAAGGGTTGGTCACGGAGTAAGTTACTTTGTTTTCAGAGATATCGTGTTTATAGGCTCAATACTTGATACTGAAACTAAATTGACCATTTTTAGAATTTTTTTCTGTATATATGTAAGTATGTATGTTCCTCCATAAATCTTAAACAAATCAACTGATTTTCATGAAACTTGGTAGATAAACATTTAGACGTTCGGAACACAGGATAGGCTACTTTTTTTTTCTTTTTCAACGCGTACAAAGTCGCGGGCGCCAGCTAGTATTATATAAATATTTCATGTCACATGTTTGACGCCAATGAACTCCTAAACTACTGAACCGATTTTGATAAAACTTCGTAACTATGTGTAATTTGGTCCAAATTAAAAGATAGGATACTTTTTATTCCAGGGTTCAACCTGGCGAAACCGGGAGCATGTAGCTAGTATTAGTATAGATTCTCTTGAAGTTCTTGTGACTTAAATCTGTGACGGGAATCAAGTTTCTATTTTAAGCTATCCAATCTGGCATTTCTTGGATACCCGCGCAACGCCCACACGATTTAACAGCTATCTTCGGAGCTGTTAATTAACTTTTAAAGGAACCCCACCGCTATTAGTGTAACCGGTGACAAACATTTCCGTCACGCAATCGATGTGTGCTTACGCGTAACATTAGATGGGAGCCACAGCGATCGATCTGTCACCGCGCTTTGTTCCGACCCAAAAAGAGACTGTAAATAATGACATTGGATTACACTGTTTTCCCTTTTTATTAGCCCGGAGCAGATTAGGGCGGCAAAAAACGCTATCCTGTTGTTTTTGCACCAACACAATGGTCGGATTTCCATTAACATTTTCTGTTGAGTGAATCGGGATCCGTTTGCTCGGCCCCGGTCCTTTTTGTCGTAACGTTCCCATTTTCAATATTGTGCCCCTTAATTTTTTTTAAACGAGCACCGCCTGATGAGTCGGCGGAACGTGAACGGGACGTTTGTGACTTTTGTTTTTCAATTGGGAATAGTCTGACCTTTTGATCGGTTCTACGATTGTCGATAGATATGTACCTACTGTATTATTTGTTTTGTTTTTTTTTTTTTTCATAATATCGCGTTTAGTGAAATGAAATACCTGTCTTACTTACATAGTTCAATGCTTTCGTCTAACGGGAAAAAAAGGTTTAGCTTAGTTCAACTATGCGATCGAACTATGCGATCGAACCACGCTGCCATAACCATATTTTATAATACATTTAAATTAATTCAATACAAAGCAATGTTAGTAGTTTCTAATTCATAATAATTATAATATTAATTTCAAATTATATAAAGTTATAAATAAAATTAAAACATCTATTATTATAACGACATAATCTACTGTACTAGCTTCAAGTTGAACTATTTAACTTAAAAGTTGTAATTCTTAAGTTAAATAATTTAACTTTAACATTTAAAGGTAAAAGAGTTCTTTTTTTTAAATTATTGAATGATCCTACCAGTCACCAGTCACTCCGTGCGGTGAATGATTAATTATTTTTATTCTAAAAGCTTTAGTGTCACATGCCAGTGTTATTATTTCCACAATTTCATTTTTATTAAAAGATTTCTCGCGAAAATAACTGCGGCGTGAAAGCCCTTCATTAAAATAATTAATTTCATTAGGCTCGTTAAACTCGTGAACTTGTTTTAAAATTTAATTACACACCCAGTCAGTTCGTCGTGTGGGTAAAACAAATACAGGTTGCACAATTAGAATTACATAAAATTTTCCGAGTAAATATTTATTTCCTGCGGATTCTGGCTGAGATTGTGGTAAGGAGTGTTCATTAATATTTTGCAAAAATCACCACATTGATTTAATAACAGTTCAACAATATTTTCAGGATTTTTCTTTCAAAAAAAGGATTGCTTAGTGTTGAAACCTAAACTATTTGAGATTTATCACTTGTAAATATTATTTATAATTATGACGGCCGACAGACTAACTTGATAGTATGGTCTACGATCCGAAGAAAAGTCATCCTTCATCCATCTTACCAGGCGAAAAGTATATTTTATCAATTGTTATGTATAAGAAAACAATTGCGATGTGCGCGGTCAATCAAAAAATAATAAGAATATTAAAATTTATAAATAATGTTTTAAATTCTAATGAGTAGCTTTGAAGATTAACCCCTACATAATAAACTTTATAGACAATTTTATGTACGAATATCCATTATTCCACATCTATTATATAGTAGAAACCTTTCTGGGAATATGGTATTTCATCCCGTTCAAACGAAGTCGCCGACTTTGTGTGTCCTATAGTAATTTATGCGATCATATTCGAAGGACATTAAAGAAAAACATGTTGGCAAGACAAAACAAGCGAACCGTACGAACCTAATTTCAGTAGCGGTCCTATGATAACAGCCCGGTTAAGTATAAATGCCACCTTTATCTATTACTTGGTTGTTATTACAAGAAAATTGAATATCTGCTTATGTTTATGTTACTAATTTTATACTTGTTTACTGTGTGAAACTTAGTATGTAGATTTTCCCCTTAGAAAGAATTATGAATTGTATCTACAAATATAACTGGGCTGAGTGAAGTAGCCACTGTGCAAAGTAAAGCATTTCTTACTGCGTTCTCCATGGACAGCCTTTTGATTCATAAACAATACTTAAACGTAAAGCTTAGTATAATCCTCGGTATAAAATATGTTAATATATTATAGTTTTGTATAATAATATATATTATAGCAACGCATATTACGGTATAACACAAATTGAAATTTTACTACGTAAGCGGCATTTAAGATACTTTAAAACAGCATATTAATAACTAGGTGACTCCTGCGATTTCGTCCGCGTTGAAAAAGAAAAAAATAGCCTATACTGTGTCCTGTACGTCTAAATGTTTATCTACCAAATTTCATGAAAATCAGGTTATTCGTTTAAGAGTTATGGAGGAACATACATACATACAATACCTACACTTACAGATTTATTATTAGTATTGATTGATTGATATGCAGTTTTTTTCTCTTATTATGACGTCTTTCTGGGACAGGCATCACTTGACTGAACGTCCAAATGGTTCGAATGTGTTTATGGTTAAAATGTTGCAGTGACAAAATAACAAAAGTTCACATTGTATTTATGTTATTAGAGTAGGAATCGATAATTGCTTTTTTAAAACACTGTGAACGAACGCTGTCCTCTAGCGTCTATAGTTCACTGACCTATTAGTTTTATATTATGCGGTTTTATTTGAAATGCAGAACGGATAATCTGTATAAATCTGCGATTGAAGCCGCTAATCCCACTGGATGCGGGTTTGTAAGACTTCCCTGTGAAATGACATCGCGGACTCCCGTGTTTAATAAATGGTTGTGATTTCATTTTGAAATATTTTATATTGGCATTTTATTTTGTGTGTAAATTAGAATTTAATGTGTCAAAAAAATAAAAGTGAAAAACAATTACATTACAATTGAAAACAACATTTGTATTTTATGAGTGGGTGTCGGCTTTAATAAATATGTCTTCGAATATTAAATGTAGCGTAAATTCTGCTGAAGCGATCAATCGTGACGTCTCTAAGGCTACTATGATCACTGTAGCATATTAACTATATACATACTCAAAGAGTATACTTACTTTTATATATACAAAAATCAATCGCCACGCGTTAGATAACTGCGGAAATCTCTCGTGACATCCGTAGATGGCGTATTCTCGCAACAAATGGTTTCCTTCGTCAAACATATGGTTTCCTCCGTCAAACATCGATGTGTTTGACGAAGGAAACCATTTGTTGCGAGAATACCCCATCTAGCTGCATCTACCATCTACGCTCGCAGACCGCTGGAATAAATCACTAAGTACCATACTAGGTTGGCTTAGAACAAAAATAAGTATCTACTGCAATAATTCGCGCCACCAGTATGTGTATTCCGAGCAACGCGACACCGATTCAAGCCTGCAGCGAAACTGCTTGGATTTGACAATGGAGTCACTATACCCAACAAATACTACTTTTTTAACCTTATTTATTTATTTATACTGTACATAGATAAACTTTATACCTTCTTCTTTATACACTTTAAATATTAGTTTGTAAATATTGTGAAATTCTTTTTGTTATCTTTGTAATAGATAACTGCGGAAATTAGGGTACTAAATCATAGTAAAGAGTAAGTAGCGGTATGGAACAGCTCTCAAATATACCTTTTAGATATTTGAATGCATTTATAGATGACACAAATTTGACATAACTAAATTAATTGCAGAAATATCACTGTTATACATATTTAAAAGTTAAAAAAAAACATTAAATATTGCTCTACAACGAAAAGCATTACAGTGAGCTGTGTAAGCTTAGAACCGGGCGAGCGAGTGCCGGGCTTAGCGCGAAGACAAACGACCTAAAAAAGACTGTTCAAAATGCGCCGCATGGCAAAACATCCGCACTGACGCGGCTATGAAACAACTTCGGAGGAAATGTTCTCTTTTAACGCAATGTTAAAATACGTTTTGTTTTACAATAAAAATGATCACTTGTTGAATGATTACAAACTTTCCATTTTAAACATTTTTAAATGAATAATCGTGCAGTTGTTTTATGGCATTAAACAAGCAAAAAGGAAAGCAGAAACTACACTTATTTAGATTAGTTTACTTGCTAGTGTAGTGTAGTCTCTCTAACTATGGATTCAGTAAGAAAGATCAATGTCGTTCAAGGAGGTATGGGACGGGATATGTTCGGGTTTAATCTGCGTGATCGAATCAGGAATGAGTAGATCCGTAGACAAACGAAAGTTACCGACTTAATCCAGTGGATTAGTAAGTTAAGTGGCAGTGGACAGGACACATAATATGGGGCCGGAAGGTTTTCGGGTGGAAGCCACGAACCGACAAGCGCAGCGTTGGACATCCGACACAAAGTTATACGATTAATAAGGGCCGCAAGTCGACGGCGATTCCAGGCTACGTTTGACCAGTCCTGTTGAAAAATTAGGTGGGAGGTTAATGTCCAGCAGTTATGATGACTTAATAGTGTGGAGTCATAAATTGCGTAAATTTGTCCCTACACTTGAAGTATATTGAATAATAGAAGTGATAGGCTAAAACAAACTTGCTAACATTTGCTATGTATAACCAAAAACAGTACACCTAACATAATCACTTTTTGTAAGCTATCTAAAATAATACAGTAAAAGTATAAAGTTATATTGTTAGATACGAGTATAATATTACAAGCTTCAAGAATATCAATATTTGCACGTAGACATTCACATTGAATATCGTGTCACGGTATCACAGATAAAACAATATAAAATATTGTATCGTCTACGTGGACATGTGTATACCGAACGATCTTTAGTGAAGATGAAATAAAATGTTTCCGAGCAGAAGTCGCTGCAATACGATATGGTTTAAATAGGTATTAGTTTCGTGCAGGGTTGAGTGTTTCACTTGAGTGAATATTATTTTATGCTAGCTGGTGACCGCGACTACGTCTGCGTTGGAAAATGAAAAACATGAGAAAATAATTGAGTATTACTCGTATGTCGCCCGAAATCTTTATCGCTGACGAAGGTGGTGCCGCCACGGCGACAGTAGCGCCTTCTTTTTTATATTTTTATACGATCCCTCGGGAACACAACATTTTTCCAAGATAATAAGTATCCTATATGTTCATCCAGGTATTAAACTATCTGTGCACCAAATTTAATCCAAATCCATTCAGCCGTTTTTGCGTAACAAACACCTATCTATATATCCAATAAATACATCCATGCTTTGAAACTTTCGCATTTATAATATTAGTAGGAGTCTAAAAGTGTTGCGGTAAATATCAGTGTCATACTACTATTTAAAATAAGACACAAAGACACATCTGCCACGAAGACACGATGTTTTAAGTCCTGCTTACAATTTCAATTGAGAATTAGAATTGATGACCACTGGATAACATAATGAGAAAACCCTCGTGTCCGAGAAATCTATTATCAATCTTCCAACACGCACGTAAGTCCTACCACCCACTCAGAGGCGAAGTCTATATTTGACTCTATATCAGTTTATAAAATTTACAATATTACTCGTATAAAGAGAGAAGATTTGATATGTTTGTAATGAATGAACTCAAAAACTACTTGACCGATTTCGAAAATTCTTTCACCTTTAGGAAGCTACATTATCAACGAGTAACATATAGGTTACATTTTATAAAGTTACGCAAGCGAAGTCGCGTGTAACATTTAATGTTATTTATTAATGAAGCTAGTTTATTAATGTTGATACAGTGTGTTTACTCAAAATTCTTTATATTTAGAATCCCGTTATTTGCTTTGCCTTTTCTAATAACTACGCCTTCAACCATTATTTATACTAATATTATATAAAAAGGTAAATTATGTAGGATATATTTTCGAAACTACTGATCCGATTTGAAAAAAAATCACCAATAGAATAAAACTTGAGGATGGACTGGACAAAAGTTGTCAGGCGTGAATGTATGTCAGGCGTAATATTGCTTTACATTTTATTTTCGCCGGCGTTATATCTTTTATTTTTTAACGCTGAGGAAGTCGTGGGCACCAGCTAATTAACTGTAAGAGCCCCTTTTGTTTTATTTACATATGCTTCGAAACATTTTAAATAGAAACAATGTACTACATTTTTAGATAGGTCGTAGGGATATTAAACCGATGGAAACCACAATTTCGCCGATAGTAAAATATAATAGTGAAATTTCAATAAATCTTGACCATTTGGCTCAACTGGTAGTGGGCTGTCTGCCAACTGAAGGGTTTTAGGAAATATTTGTAACGTCACGGCAAAATAAATTAGGTTTCAACTAATGCTGTGTCGGCGTGTGTCTATCTTTCCTGTTCTATTTACTTGTACAATCCCTTGTTAGTCCATGAAATGTATGTCCATTTGTTTCAATTGTTCTGTGTCGTCTAGACTCTGTGGCCATAATGTCTGCGATTTATTTGTCTACGGTTTTATAAGTATTATGAAAGAATTTTTCATAAATTTGGTCCACAAAGAAGCATTTTGACAAGATGCTGATAGTGGCCAATAGTACGTTTGAATGTCGGATGGGAGAAAGAGGAAGCGAAATATTATTTCGAGTATTTTTAGGGTTATTATAATTTTTATTTTCAGCGACTGACATTAGGTCTTCTTTAATAAGGTTAATTGAATTGACTTTATTTAATATTGTAATTAACATGGTTAATGAAAGGCGTTCCCAAGATAAAAGGCTTAATTAAGTGCGCATTTCAAAAAGTGGTACGCAATTGGGTCAGATAATAATGATGGCGGCATGTTTTAATATATATTTTTCTAAAATGATGTTAACGCGTTTAAGAAAATGTTATTTTCCCATAAAAGTCTGCACTCGGTAAGAAAGAGTTCAAATCAATTTATATCCGGAGAGGATGTTTGGAAACCCAAAAAGGGACACAATTGGAATTTACACATCACGTAATATGTCACAATCGATCAATCGTTTTGTTTGTAAAGGTCCAATGTAAATTTATTTTACAGTATTACATTGCGATGTCGCTGTTAATTGAGTCAAGTGAAATATTATATTACAGGCAAATGGATTGCATAAGAAGCTTTGAGTACGAGTAACGTGTTCAAAGATGGTGGTGCCATTTCTGGGCTTGTTGTTTAGTGGCTGAGTTTGTCTTTCTCTTAAAATATTGCAGCTATTTGTCCACCATAACTACATTATGGAACGTTTATAAAATTTCTTCAAATAGGATTTAAGTTTTATATCAATACTAATAATAAATCTGTAAGTGCAGGTATTGTATGTATTTATGTTCTTCCATAACTCTTAAACGAATTAACTGATTTTCATGATATTTGGTAGATAAACATTTAGACGTACAGGACACAGGATAGGCTACTTTTTTCTTTTTCAACGCGGACGAAGTCGCGGGCACCAGCTAGTATAGTTATATAATTATAAAAATATCGGCCTGTAACTATAAAAAATGAGTCCAAAATCACCGAAATTAAATAGCCACACACAACTCATCGCGATTACTTTTAATTTTTTTTTATGTATTATATTTCCACGATATTCAAGGTTTGGATGCAAGGTAGTATAAAACTTAGTGTATCTCCTACAGGGTAGAACCTCAAACAGGTTCTGCCTTTGATATATGCAGCATACTTATATGTTTCTAGTTTGGTACTGACTGAATGCAGATGTTGAGGTCCTCACTACACCAAAGCGGAGTTGAGCAGAGATGTATTGTTACAAATTGTGCAGGTTACAGAGGGATAGCCTAAAAATATAAAAATTTGCGGCGGCGCCATCGTAGTAATTACTCAATATTTTCTCAGGTGCCCGCGACGTCGTCCGCTTTGAAAAATGAAAATATAAATTTTCAATGCGGACGAAGTCGCGGGCGCGGGCTAGTGTTTTCATACCTAAAAAACCTAAAAAAAAATTCAGTCTTTGGTCACATGTAAGAAGTGAAAACATAGCTTCACAAAAATAATTGTATGATATTTAAGTTCCTTGGCATTATCGAATTAGGTAAATAGTCGCAACTATGTATTATAAAACGTAGTGATTATATACTCTTTGCATATGACACTGACACACAATGACAATATTAAATTCATAATGACCATTAAAAAGGTTTGATGTTTATATGAAACTATGTTATTGGTCAGAGGTGTAAACCTTATTGATCCTTATCTTATCTAGTAAGTTTACCAACGAACTTCTTTCAAATGCAGTTGTCTGCATTGGTCAGAGGTGTATACCATATTGACCCTTGTTATCATACTCGTATCTATTAAGTTTACTTTCATACGCAGCTATCAACGCCTATGATATGACGATGACGCTTACATGACGATATTTTTCTTTCAATTCCACGATTTTATCCCATCTCAAAAACGCCCAGCGCGCCTAAAGAAGATTTCACTTCAAAAATGCACTTCCATTGAATATTTTAATTGTTTCGTGGTCGTTTTGTACGTACGTATATTTCATGTGTATTACGCATACGACCAAAACACATCAAATCTGATCTGAATATTGGAATTACACCGAAATTGCCGCCCAAGATTGGTTTATCCGACGGTCTGTTGAACGTTCCTCGCTAGACAACCATATTAATGAGGATATGCGGCAAACTGTTACCTATATCGCAGGCTTTCAATGATGTCATCTTGTAATCTGGCTTTGAACTGTCAATTACGAATGTTTATGTTCATGCTATATCTATGGAAAAGGTTTTTAAGATGGCGGAATAAAGTTTAGATTGAGCTACAGAGATATTTTTGTTGATCAACTACGTATACGCTACAGTGGTGAAGAGATTTGTGTAACGCGAATTTATTTTATACTACCTATTGCCAGCAACTTCATTCGCGTTAAAAAATGAGAAATAGGTATAACACCAAAGACAATATATAAGTATTATAACGCCCGATATCAGATCGCGTCAGAGCTATTTTTAAATTTTTAGACAATCCCTTGGGAACCTAAATTTTTTGTGGATATAAAGTATCCTATATGGCAATACAGGTAATAAACAATCTGTGTGCCAAATTTTACCGAAATCCGTTGATTATGGAATGGATGTATTGACAAATATCCGTACATCCAAAATCACAACCTTTCGCATTTACAATATTAGAAAAACTTGTTGCCTGCGGCTATTTTTGTGGCATCCACTGATTATATTATCTACTTAGTTTATTTATACCGTTGAATATAACCACGTATCGGCTAGGCCATTGATAGTCCTTTTTTCTGGATGAAATGTACCCTATGTCCTTTCTGGTGGCCCAGACAACGTGTATGCAAAATTTCATGGTGACAGGATCAGTAGTTATTGCGTGAAAGCGTAACAAACAAACAAACAAACAAACTCACTTCACATTATTTATAATATTAGTAAGGATAATATCGCATACTCACCAGTAGAACTCATTCCAAGTTTTTTTTTATTATTTTGTTCTATTATAAAAATAACCCGTTTTCATCGGCTACTTTTATTAATTTCTTTTTTATACAATACTAGTTGGCGCCCGCGACTTCGTCCGCGTTGGAAAAATAAGTAGCCTATCTGTGTCCCGTACGTCTAAATGTTTATCTACCAAGTTTCATGAAAATCAGTTGATTCGTTTAAGAGTTATAGAGGAACATACATACTTACATACATACAGAAAAAAATTCTTAAAATGGTCAATTTAGTTTCAGTATGATGTATAGAGCCTATAAACACGATATCTCTGAAAACAAAGTAACTTACTCCATCACCAACCCTTACAGATTTATTATTAGTATTGATGATTTCACAAAATATTTAAGAAAAACCTTCCAATTTTGAATCTGTTCGGTCATCTCCGAGAAGTTACAAAAAAATTTGTCCAGTCTGAGACTAGTCCATGTCTTAAGTAACTAAGCCCTTAAGTAGAAGTTATTGTGTAAGTAAAGCCACGGGTTGTGTGTATGCAACGCATCACGTTTGAGGTAATTAATCAAGGTAAACAAGCCTTAACAAGTTAGCAGCGTATTTCGGGTGTCGCCAGCGATGTTTTTGTTTGAAACACAACAGATTGAGTCCCCCGAATCCTTGCTCCTTGTTATTTTCACGGGAGAGTAACTGGGTGGATTCCATTAATGTCTGCTAACGACCGGACGCACTTCAGATTGGGGTTTAAAAGGGTTGAGTGGTTTTGTACAATTGTTCTGATAAAAAGGGATTGGTGTTAAAGCTTTTAGCGATTTAAAAGATGCCTTCGCGGGCGGATTAATTTTAACATAGAGGAACCAATAAGGATCACTTGCATATTGAATAAGTTATTAGAACCCCTTCAAAAGGGAGAGGACCTTAAAATTTATTGTGAAGTTCTTTTCACTGAAGTTTTTGGTGTTTTGTAAGTTCTTACTGTTCAGACTGAGAGACATTATTTATGATAAATGTTTTTTTAAATGTAAATGTCGGCAGATAGGCTGACGGGTCTACTTGATGGTAGGTGGCTACTGTCGCCTATAACACAAGTAACGTCACAGATACACAGGTCACAGGCACAGGTTTTTTCGTATTTACGAAAAAAATTCACAAAAGGAACATTTCCTAGATATATTTTAACTACGAGTATTGTCAACAATTTCATTGTGTTTCGTATTTGTTTAAGCGCCTCTTTCACAAACTACAAGTAAAGTGTTGGTTAGTTACTTTTAGAAATCATTTTCTGTTTTATTGAATTATGCACTCGGTTTACTGCATCATTCGATAGGCGATTTTTTATTATTATTTTCTATTTAATGTTTGGGACGTTTACCCCCGGTATATCAGCTAAATTATTCCCGGCGACAGCTGACTTTAAGTGACGGTTTAGCCTACTTGACGTTGGTGAAAGAGGCCCTAAATGTTAAATTTTATCATCATCAATACTAATAATAAATCTTTAAGGGTTGGTCATGGAGTAAGTTACTTTGTTTTTGTTTTTAGTTGATATCGTGTTTATAGGCTCTATACATGATACTCGTATTGAAACTAAATTGATGATTTTTAGATATATTTTTTCTGTAAGTATGTATGTAAGTATGTATGTTCCTCCGTAACTCTTAAACGAATTAACTGATTTTAATGAAACTTGGTAGATAAACATTTAGACGTACAAGACACAGGATAGGCTACTTTTTCTTTTTCAACGAGGACGATGTCGCGGGCGCCATCTAGTTTTATAATAAAATAGTGACCCTCTCCTGGCTTTGCCAGGGACGCAATTTTTTATACGCCTACCTTTCCCGTTTACTCCTCTTTCCATAAGTAAAAACCAAATTAAAATATGTTGAGCAGTCAAAAGACGACGGTAGTCACCTACCACAAAATGGACCGTCATGTCATACCAGCGGTCTGCTCCGTCTACGCGAACACAAATGACCTGTATAAGAGCTTTCGAAGCACTCAATTTTTAAGATGCTCCACAACTTTTCTCTAGTAGTTATTTGTATTTGTATTATCAGTATTTTACAAGTATACTGGTAGTATTTGTATGTGTTTTTCGATTAGATTTTGAATTTTGAAAATATTTTTCTAAACCTTTACCTACATTCATTCATGTTATTCATTTATGTATTCATTCATTCACTTTTTTTGATTATATAAAAAAAACCAGTTAATTGTATAGTGAACTAAACTAATTAAACTTTTTGACTAAGCTTTTTGATCGAAAATATCGCTAAATTTGAAACTATAGTATTTGTATGTGTTTTTCGAATAGATTTTGAATTTTGAAAATATTTTTCTAAACCTTTACATTCATTCATCTTATTCATTCATGTATTCATTTATTCAGTTTTTTTATTATATATAAAAAAAACAATTGTATAGTGAACTAAACTAATTAAACTTTTTGACTTTAAGCTTTTTGATCGAAAGTATTGCTAAATTTCAAACTATTGAAAAAATTACTGTAATATATAAAATACGTTTCCACTTTTGACTTCCTTTATCACATTCAAACGAAAAAAATCTCATATTTTATCAGTGATATGAAACGGAATTCGCACAGCGGCTGAAAAACGAAAAACTAGAAACTAAAAGACTGGATGTAAATGGAAAGCATCGCTATAACGAACTTTTTTATCGTCTTTTTATTAAAAAAAAGACAAAGTATTACTAATGAAAAATGTCCGTCAAAACAAGAGTAAAAACTAACTTATGAATATTCGGTGTGTAGTGTTGGTAGCAAAGCTTGGAGAGTGTCAATCGTGTTGGGACATGCGCAGTGGCTGTTCCGAAGCCGGTTTGCGTGAGGATTTCAGTAATTGGCCGCACGCCGTTCAGCCCAAACTCCTCCCGAAAGGTCTATGCAGATTTTCGTGTGGAGATACCGCCGCGCGCGTGCTACTTGTCAACACTTGCCGTATTTGCTCCAACAGTGATGGAAACTAGGATAAAACGTATATCTGTTTAAAATTGTACATTGATCGACTTGTAAAATTTTCATAATAAACAAAACAATTATTAGTGAAAGTTAGTTTTTTTTGTGATTATTAGCTGAGTTAAAGTTTGTTTTAAAAAAATCGACAAAAAATTGTAGGACGTACATGCAAATAACATGGGTGTTTCTTGTGATTTCATTGCTGTGTGGATTTTTAAAACGTAAGTTTTTCAATATTTTTTTATATAAAATATTTTCGCCTGTGTTGGGCGTAAAAAATATTAATTGATTTTTACAAATAATATAATAATAGTGCAAAGTAAGACAAGTTATACATGAAATTTAAGGTAACTACAGATGAATGTCAAAAATAAATACCTAAAATTTATTTCTGTAGTGTATGAAAAATAGTTTTAACACTCACTATAGGTACTTTAGTTACTTGTTAATACTGAACCATTAAACGATTCTACAATTTGTTTATTAAATTTTGTGTTTCAGAACATCCCTTAATTTAGTTAGCCTTAACGAGCTGACAGTCTCATAGAATATGAATCGTTTGAGTACAGTTTCAGTTTGAAGTAACAAACAAACAAACTCACTTTTAGATTTATATAATATTAGTTAGAATTTAGTGCTAGAAAGCCATGATGATGTGATTACTGCAAAGCATCGATATTGATAATGATTGCAGGCTATAATAACAATTTTTTTAATTGCATCTAGATATTTTTTATTTATTTCACTAAAAAAAAAATCAATTAAATTGGTACACAATTTAGATGCAACATAAACTTATTTAAGTTTTTATCTTACACCAGTCGTTGAAATATTATAAAAAGACTAGTACAGTCGGCCGCATAAGTCGATTAACACATTCAAAAGTGCATAACAACATAACACTCAACTTACTTACTTAATTACTTACTTACTGAAGCTTTTTACGATCGTTTGTACGTGAAGCTTATTTTGTTCTCTAGTCGTGACAACGACTTATGGCGCTTTAAGTGTTACGTTGTTTTGCACTTTTGAATGTGTTAATCGACTTATGCGGCCGACTGTACCTACACTTAATTTTAAACAAGCACAAATATTATTATAATTTAAAGATAAATACAATTTATCCATATACAAACATTATCTTTATAGATTACTCATGATTATTTTTCATGCGTGTAAAAAATTTAAATAAATCCACTTGATTTATCTATCCCAGGCATAAATATGTAGCGGAAAAGGCTCAGCAGTATATAATTCTCAATTACACTGGCAATACACATTTTGATTGAGCTAAATTGATACAGCATTAAACCTGATTAACGATGAAGTATATAACTAAATGCGAATGTCAGTTACAGCAGAAGTTAAATCATTTCAGGGATACAATTCCACATTATCTCCACTGTTCGAAAATTCAAAAGATAATTTTAAATACCAACCATCAGATCAAAATATTTAATTTTTGCTTATTAGTTTCTTTCATCATCTTCATCTCAGATGCAGGATGTCCACTGCTGGACATAGGCCTCCCCCGATTAGTTTCTTTATATAAATATAATTTAATTGTTATGTTTTTAATGTCCTTTTTCTTGGTTTATTTTCGAGAGTAAAAATTTAAATATTTTTGGGGTTCTAAATACGAAACCTTATTCGTGGTTTATCCTTTGTTATTTAGGGCCTCTTTCTCAAACTTCAAGTAATGTGTTGATTAGTTACTTTTAAAAATATTTTTCTGTTTTATTGAATTATGCACTCGGTTTACTGCATCATTCGATAGCCGATTTTTTTAAATTATTTTCTATTTAATGTTTGGGACGCTTACCGTACAAACAAAGGTATATCAGCTCCATTTACCCCGGTTACCGGTGACTTTAAATGACAGTTTGGCCTACTTGACGTTTGAGAAAGAGGCGCTTAGTTTAATAAATTTAATAAAGAGATGTTCTTGATATGTACTCTATTGTTTATATCTATTAAATTATATAATACGTTAGATCTCTTGAAAATATACCTAATGTTGTAACATATGAAATTTGCACAGACCATTAAACTGGTCTGTGCACTAAAATATAGTCTATGTCAATGTAGTATTGTCAATGCCAAAGTCACGTCACCGCACCTCTCAACTGTCGGGGAAGTAGGGGACGTGAAGGGAGGGAGGAATGGTCAATAAAAGTAGGAGAGATACCTACAACAAGGACTCAGACGCAAGGACACTGCTTACGTACACGCATATTTTTATTACAAGCTTGGCGGTTAATTTAAATTTGGGAAAAGTACCCACTGTCACGATCTATACCGTGCTACTTCGTCTACTTCGCCACGATCCCTGAAGTCGCCTGTGCGAGGAAGGGAGTCGCCGAGGGCTCTGCGAGATTCATACGCGGGCGTTTTGGACCACGGCGGGAGGAGCTAGTCCGTGCTGCCTACTCAGCACCTACTATCGCCGGCTTCCGGCAACCACTCCACACCGACGCTCGTCTGCACGCTCTTCGCGTTTTGAGGGGGTCTACGCCACGTTTCCGCGGGCTGCAGCAGTGGACCTGCTTCAGCGGCATTCCCGGAGCGTTTTATCCAGCTGAGTAGTTTTTTAATTTATATACTCATCAGCTTACCCTCGGAGTTTGATAAATTCCCACGTCTGAGCCAACACTGCTCACGTCCTCAACGTGCTACTCTGAATATTATAATCTAATTTAAACTTGTTAATTAGTAACCTGTATCTTACTGATTTTGATATTGCTGATATTGTTATAATTCTTTTATTAAACTTGTGTTGTGGTAAGTCTTTGTTTTATTTCTTAGGCTGCCCTCTTCTTCTCTCTGGCAAAGGCGCCCTATAGTCTCGTGCCTTACTGGCTGAACACTAGTCGGTGGTAACATCTGGTCTGGTGCAAAGCGATAAACAAGCACAGCACGCCAGAGGGTTACAATGTTAGTTTTCAAAGGTTCAAATTTTTGTTGTGTAATCGCATATATAAAAAGCGATCTGTGTGTGTATGTATGTTCCATACGGATTCCAAAACCGCTGAATCGATTTTGATGAAACTTTCAGACAATCTTCATATTAGTCCAGCGGGTAATCCTGTGAAGTTTGGTAGCGATCGGATGCAGGCGAAGCCGGGAGCGGGTCGCTAGTATCTTATAAATATAAAATTCTCGTGTCCCAGTGTTTGTAACAAAACTCCCCCGTAACAGCTTGACTGATTTTTATGAATTTTTTTTTGTGAATATTCGATAGGTCTGAGAATAGGCTGTTAACTATTTTTTATATCCCAAATTTTTTTGGCAAAACAACGATTGCGGGGTCAGCTAGTAATAAAACAATATACAAAACTTTAGCTATCTGTTTCTTTCCTTATGAAGCGTACTTAATATACTCGCACATACAACATCATAATTAAAAGCTCAACTCAAATCTGCCTGGCCTACTGTTACATAATAATTAAATTGTTTGTTAGGTAAGTACGTGTCAAAATGTTTTATGACGAGACTGGACTGGATGGACAATCGAGATTTTAATAAATACAAGCAATTTTGATGTGTTTGTCTATGGAATCGTAGCTCCCAAACGGTTTTGATCCAGTTTTAAGCAATTTAAGGAAATTTGCTAACTGCTATCGTGCAAAAAATTGTAGTTGTAAAAAGCAACACAGAATTGCCATGGGTCTGTATGGGATTGAAATCACTCTGTATGATAATATTGTATGGGAAATAAGTGGTGTGAGGAGTAAACGTACATTCAAACGGTACTAAAACTAGAAGATACTAGGTTTTCATAAAGCCTATTTTATTATATTTCACTAGGTATACTTATAATTCCTTGTCATCTCTGCCATCTCTGCCAACTTTTTCAATTGGCCTATTCTTACTTATTAGTAACATCAACTTTCTGTATGAGAAGGAATTCCTTCCTTATCCCCCCTTATCCTTAATTCTTCCGTCGGCAGCGCGCTTGCATCACCTATGGCGTTGCTTGTATTATAGGCGACAGTAACTATAGTTATAATTCTTTGTATCAATATAAAACACATCTAAACATTTCAGCCAACTTTTTTCAATTGGCCTATTCTTACTTATTAGTAACATCAACTCTCTGTATGAGAAGGATTGAGTGCCCTAAGTGGACCGTCAGCCTGTCTGTTGACCTGAACATAACAAAACACTAATGTTTATCGCAACAACAAATCTATTTGCTCATTTATGAATTTTAATTTCTATATAATGCGATTACCTGTATGGATTAGATATTGATATAATTTTTTGTTTGCATTTTTGAAAGCAATTTTTGCCAGAAACGAAACTTCTCGTGGTTTATCTTCTGTTATTTAATTTAATAAATTTTATAAATAAATTTAATAATTTAATCCGATATTTCTAATCCCCAAATAAAATTGTAAATTCATCCTAACACAAAATATATCTTTGGCTCACTTATACAACACCATTGAATTGCAATTAGCAATTTCAGCTTTAATGAAATGAAATGTGAATAATTTAGAACCGGATCCTTATTTCATATTAATTGAATCGTTAAATTAATGTGTGCACGTAATGCAGCATGGTAATTGAGTACACAAATAAAATGTCCGGATAATTGTTGCAATATATTGTTTTAAGCGGCCGTGAATAATTCGCAGTAAACTGTTTTATGTGTTCGCTTTGCGGCAAGTTAGATAAATGACTAGCATTAAATAAATTAATACAATATGTGGCGACATGTATAACGAGGAATGAGAATGCAGCTTAGAATTTAATTTCAGTGTCCTTTCTGCTTAGAGGTGAACAACCATGTTAAACATCTTAATTGTGACATTCAAGTCGTATTCAACTTGGTGAAATAAGGCGCACTAAGAAGTCTATCTGGTGGCAGTTACTACCATTTATTAGAAAATCACCGTGAAATAAAGGCATGTGGACTGTTTGCACTTTAGGTCAGGGTCGTTCATTTGCCTGGTTAGTGTTTAATTGTTAGGATTTATTAGGATTTGGACGATTATAAAATTAAATAACTTTCATTCGGTACAAGTAATATGTGATCATACAAAATATTTAATTGGTACAAATACCTATTTATATGTTTGGGCTATTTATTAAATTATTTAAGATGTGTAGTTATTATTTAAATAACTGGGCAGTTAGGTAAATGAACGTTCGGACAGTGAGCAGGAGGTTCGGGTACGCATTAAACAGTCTAGAGGTAAATTGGTGAAAATGGGAAAGATCTTGTGTTGCAGACGTTTCACTCTCACTTCGCATGAGATTGGTCCGCTGTTATGTGTTTTGTATGTTATGTTCTACAGAGTGGAGAGTTTGACGCTAACTTCTACATTGTGTTCGATATTGGAAGCATTAGGGATGTGGATATACAGACGCATGCTCGAAATATCATGGTTGCAGAGAATAACAAATGTTGAAGTTTTGTGTCGAAGGAGAAAGGAAATGGAAGTGCTAAGAACCATAAAGGAGAGGAAGCTGCAGTATTTCAGGCACGTAATGAGGGCAAGGAATACCGTATTCTTCAAATAACGATGCAAGGTAAAATACAGTGAAAACGTAGCAGAAGTAGTAGAAAGACATCCTGATTGACTGACGTGAAGCCAAAATTTGATCGTGAATGGTAAAAACTGATGGCTGGATGTCAAACACTGGATTTAAAAACGCGGCGTTGCGTCACGTCAGTTCATCGCGCCAACTGATCGTGAGTGTAGAGTTCTACCAAGGTAGAAATACTACGCCGTGGCAAACGCATAAATGGCAGAAAACTGGACTGACCGTGTCGGGCACAATTTTTGGCGTGGCTCCATTTGATTTAAACCGTTTGGAGCCATGTCAATCGATTGATCGTGTATTTCGTCCATATGACATCAAAACTAATGCCAACCCATTAAATTTTCTTTCCAAGGATATTACATTATTTAAAAAAAATCTATTCTGGGAAAGCTCAAGATAGACATCATGCGATGTTCAGATAAAGTGAAAAATATAAAATAGTAATGGCAAGCAAGCTGTCGTTCACTTCATGATAGGTAGTCACCATCAATGGTAGTATCAATGGTACTATCAATGGTAGGGCAATTGAGTTGTCGACTTTTATAGGTCAAAAAGAGAAAAAGAAGTTAGGATTGCGCCCTGTCACTACTTGTCAAAAGCCCAAATAAACCGAACATGATGTCACGAATATTACAAACAGTCAAGAGCTTTGTAATCTAAAGTCGTATTATTGTGTAACCTTGAAAGGCTGTAGTCACGCCCTGCGTTTTGTTTGTCCACGAGCGTGCTGGATGTGCGGGTCACGCGAACTAGCCGCTCGTGCGAACAGCCCCTTTGTTCTTTAAATATGTAGCTATGTTTAATAATAAGGCTTTGTGGACAGAATCCTTTGCCTTCTAACAGTGAAAAGGGGTTGCGATAATTGCTACGTTTGAACACCATTCTTACTAAGTGAAGGAGGCAATGACATGTTCAACTTAATAACAACTGTATCGTTGATAGATTTAATTACGAGTATGATCGTAAGTAATAACACTTACAAATTTTAATAATTTGTTTAAGAGTATTTTATGAAAGGTCTTGTGTTATAATGAACAACACCATGAGTTACAATATAATATACATGTTCACCAATAATTTATTATTTAATTTTTTGGAGTTTACTCCTTAAGAATCGATTTGCATATAATAATATGTATATAAGCCCGTGGTATGAAAATTTACGGGAGTAAAATCAAAATTGTCACACGGAATGCGAGCACGAATGCGAGCAGGAATGCGTTACGTACTATTTTTTTGAATATTTTAAAATATCTGAAGTTTCATACATATTGCGCCATCTACACAATATTATTTAAGACAAGGACAGAGTTAAAATTGGAAGGTTTTTCTTAATTATTGTGTAAAATATGAAAAAAAGTAGCTGATTCAAACTAGTATAGAATGTAAGTTAATTAATACGCCTAAAAACAAAAGTAGTTGTCACGGGAATTTTTTTTTCAGAAAAAGTATTTTTTTTATAAATCTGCATGATTCAAACTTTTTTCCATATAGTCCATTATGCACTGTATTTTTATCTAACTTGTGATTTTACTCTAAGAATGCTTTTTTGCTGTCCTTGCTTTAAAAAAAAAGAACAATGTTGTTATATCGGCGTGGTCGAATTGTAAAAATTTAAATTTTATAATCGTTCGTAAGGAAGTAAACTCCGAGCTGACACACACAATTTTTTTTTCATGTTAAGGTCGACTGTGAGGGGGTGGTTACTGCTGCCAGATAGTCTTCCAAATCCAGACCAGAGCTGACTGAAAAGTTCATTTTCTATCATCAAGTTCAACTCATGCAAGAAAACATGTAGCAATGCCTAATTTAACGGTAAATCACGATATGAGTGTATGGTTTGGTTGCCCAGTTTTTGACTGGGACCTACATCTACAACTAATTCTAAAGAAAACTAGTACTAGGTAACTAAAAGTTTTTTCAAAGTAAACCGAACTTCTTCTGATTATGTCTTAAAAATATTTTGACTGATTATTATGGTTCATGTAGAGCATTTAGGGTACAATAAAAGTAAACCTAAATGTAATGGGTCGATATGTATTTCTAGATTTTAACAAATAAAATAATTTTGTATTATCAAATAATAAGAGTTAAGAATATTCATAGAGAACAATAAATTAATGTCAGCCATAAATGTAGGTAGATTGAAAACGAATAAAAATATCCACGGATCCACATGTCGAGCCAAGTGGAAGGAGCCATCATTAGTAGTGGTGGTAAAATAGTAAGCATATAAGCGATAAGGTAAGTGTATAAGTACAATATAAACAGCCGTGTTCGTTAAAAATTTCCGTATTTTCAGTGATAAATATCTTTATAAACGGAATGGCCACGGGGGTCATAAACTTATGAATATTGTTCGGGGTCACAAGTTGTCGCGTGATTGAGATATAAAAAATGCACGCGGTCAAAATGTACCTACTATAAAAATGAATTATTTATTCATTGAATTGGGTGTACGATGAAAGAGTTTTTTTGGGAAAACCTCTTTTGTTGCCCAAATTATTAGTAAAATCAAAAGTAACATTCAATTGAAGTACGTTCCATTATGGAATATGTAAATTTTCCTCTAGTATTAAACTGTAAAGCGATATTTTTTTTTGGTAACAGAGATCGTTATAGCCATATCTGTAATTATAACAAACTAGCTGGTGCCCGTGACTTCGTCCGCGTTAAAAATTGAAAAATATAACACCCGAGAAAATATCTGACATCTTTATACTATGTCGACGGCGGCGATAGTGGCGCCGAATTTGTTATTTTTAGACGATCCCTCGGGAATCTAGCGTTTTTCCATAATAAAAAGTATTTTAATCCAGGAAATAAACTATCTGTGAGTCAAATTTCATCCAAATTAGTGTTTCAATATTTTGAAATCGGCTTAGATACTTATGGTAGTTGGTAATCAGTAAATATAATATTTTGAAATAATTTTAATTTGTTAAAAACTAAGGCACATCATGAAATCCTATAAAGTGAATAAATAAATTGATTGCAGATTCTTCTGCCGGAATTTTAAAGGTTCATGTAAAAAAATGCATCATTAACGTTTTTGACACATTAATATAAACTTCGCTTATATAAATAAAATAGGTATTACAAGTATGGAATCCGTAATATGAATAAACCTAAATTTTAGTCACACCCCGTTTTATCAAAATGCTTTTATCTATTTTTTTATTTCACCAAAATCCATTTGCCTGGTTCTATATTAGGTAGTATATATAATATTTATTCTAAATAAAGTTTAAAAATAAACAATGTGGCAAGATTTTAAATAGTAACATTCTTTCAGTCTTCTTGTTTTAAAAACTTCGCTCCATGGTACCATTAATGTAAAACACAATTTAAAAAAAAAACTTATGTCAACTTTCGTCATCGTCATATCAATTTTCTTCAGTCTAAAATTACAACAGAATTACTTAAATGACAAAGCTTTAAAAACTATTCGAATTATTTTACTTAATTATAGAGGTACATTTGGACAGGCCTTTGAAGCTCCGATTTTTTTGATAATTGCTGTATTTAGGTAATTAATGGTAAACTTTAGTTTTTCTTTCTTTTCAAGTTGAAGCACTGGTAATTATTTATTTATAATATTCACTTAACAATGCTTTATAAATTGTTACTTTTAAGTGCTTAGGTACTTTTAAACACTAAGTTCTTTTTTATTTTTAAATAAAATTAATGTAAAAGATTTTTTATGTGATAATTAAAGCTGACACCTTCACTGCTTTTCACATTTATAATGTTAGTAGATATTTAGTTATTTAAGCGCCTATTTCACAAACGTCAATTAGGTCAAACTGTCATTTAAAGTCACCGGTAACTGGGGATAATGGAGCTGATATACCTTTGTTTGTACGGTAAACGTCCCAAACATTAAATAGAAAATAATAAAAAAAAATCGGCTATCGAATGATGCAGTAAACCGAGTGCATAATTCAATATAACAGAAAATGATTTCTAAAAGTAAGTAATCAACACTTTAATTGTACTTTGTGAAAGAGGCCTGAGTTTATTTTGTTGTAACAAAATATTAAATATTTTGTTTTGTTGTCTATTAAATTCCTCAATGAAGCTTAAAATCCCTTTCATTTTATCTACACTAATCAATAGTAATAATAAATCTGTAAGGGTTGGTCATGGAGTAAGTTACTTTGTTTTCAGAGATATCGTGTTTATTGGCTCTATACATGATACTGAAACGAAATTGACCATTTTTACATTTTTTTTCTGTATGTATGTAAGTATGTATGTTCCTCCATAACTCTTAAACGAATTAACTGATTTTCATGAAACTTGGTGGATAAACATTTAGACGTACAGGACACAAGATAGGCTACTTTTTCTTTTTCAACGCGGACGAAGTCGCGGGCGCCAACTAGTGTTTAATAAAGTGATGAATTGTCAGTACTGCATTCTTTATTATTCACCTTAGTTTTGTACATCATTAGCTACATTTTTTCACTTCGCTGCGAAAGTCACCCGAATGTGGGCCACAATAAATGCTCTCAGTCGATTTTTCATTCGTAAATTACACTCGTTCGTACGGTCCCACCGTATAATATACTAGATGTGTTATTTATGTAGCGAAATGATTCGTGCTTTGTTCAAATAAAAGAGTTGAAAGAATTCTCTCTTTTGTTTCCCCTTCCTTGGTAATGTTGTACTCATTGCGTCGTTTGTTTTGTCGGATAATGTTTTCTTATCATATAAAATAGGAAATTCTGTTTAGATAGTTAACCGTGTAATATTGTTTCTTACAACATTCTCCTAAAAATATTTCATAATTTATTATTCTTACTGGATCAAAGTAAAAATATTATCTCTAGATATAAATCGAAGATTTTAATATGTATTTTTTTTTTCATAATATCTACACAGTAGATAACTTTCTCTTTGATATTTTACTTAACATAATATAACGCGTAGAATCTTTTCGGTTCACATTACTTTATTCTCAAATAGTTGATTTTAAGTAGATACGTTAGCTTCTGATATTATAAAAGTAAAAGCTTGTACAAACATAATTAAAATGTGTATTTGAAGAAATTTTGATGTTTGTTATTTATTGTGGTAATTTCTTTTTAAACATGGGGAAACCGATGGTACATTAAGAGGTATCTTTGAACCTCCAGGAAAAAGTGTAAAAGTATCCGTGGGAGGTCAACGGATACTTTTAATGCGCAGATAAACTGATAACTATTGTATATACTAAATATTTATGATTTATGATTTATATTGGTGCTGAGATTCATCATTAGAGACACGAGCGAAGGTACGTTCATATTATATTGTCATATTATGTCATATTATGAGGACATATACATTAATTAACCATTTTTAAAAATATTGCCAAGGGCTCTAAATTTATTTAATAGTTAGTATGATTTATGATTAATACGACAGGAGTAGATAATGATGCATAGCCTGGACATAGAAAAATCAATTGTAGACAGTGTATCTAATGCGTGGAGGGACTAAGTCGCATTATGGCTAGTCATAAATTCGTGGAACATTAAAGCAAATAAATGATTTCTGAGTAATATAATGATTTGGAAAAAATTTACAAAACAGATATAAAATCTCACTTCGCAATTACACTTAATAAGAATTGATAAGACTGCGGCACGATTCGATGTAGAATAGAAAACAAATTACACTATTTTCTCGCGGCAAACCGCCGCCGGGGGTCGAGCCGAAGTACTTCCGGCTCATATTAAAACCGTTATCGCACAATCTTAACTGCTCTGTACTCGAAACTATAGCCTCCCCTGAAAATGATATACTAACTTTTAATCTCCATGTAAAAGTGTGCCTTATCGCAACAGCTGCACGGTACAAATCGTAACGCCACCGGCCGGGACAGAGTAAAGGCCTATTATTTCTCTACATTAATTTGATAAGAAAAATTCGGTTTGTGTTTGAAGCAATATGAGCTTTATAACGTGGGTGACAAGGGGTGTAATTGCAGGACTACAAACCTTTGGAATTGAAGTGTAGGGAAGCGACCAATACTGTTCGCTTTAAAATCGCGGTCGTTGTATTCATATTTGGGTTAATAGGAATTGTCAATTTAGAAAAAATGAAGAGAATTTATTGTCATCACATCATACATTAATTTAGCGAATGTTTGTGAGGATGGAAACGGCTCAACGTATTTGAAAGAAATTTGGCACAGATAGTTTATAACCTGGATTAACATATAGGATTCTCTTTAAACTTGGAACCATGTTAGGTTCCCGAGAGATCGTCTAATACATAAAAAATTGGAAGCCACTGTCGTTGTTCACAGCAGATATTTTCTGTTTTTATATATTTTGTCATTCAACGCAAAAAATGAGGTTATACCTTGGAACACATAATCTCAATACAATAAACGGCCTACGATTGAAAAAAACTCTAAAATAAAAAGAACTATAAATGTATATTGAATTTATCCTTTATTAGATGGAATAAAGGGGTTAACGAAACGTTTTATTGAATGTCATAGACGCCTTGTACGAAGATCCTTTCGAGGCCTGTCAAACTTTTGATAGACATTCATATTAAATTATGAATACACAAAAGACAGGTCTGCGTACCGCGTTAAACCTATATCACATTTCATTTTTATTGAACTTTCGTAAACACGTGTCGACAGTCAATTACTCGACAAATATAATATGAGCCTAATGGACGTCTATGACTAACCAAATGTATTTACACTACTGTGGTACGCTATGAGATTAATTGTCTTTCCAAAATTCGAAAAGTAGTGGCAAGGCTGCGTTTCGCAGTCATTTGGGCAGTACGTTTAGCGGCAGTAATCACTCCGTCACAAAATACCACCGTGAAATAACAGCATATGTGCTGTTGTGTTTCGTTGAGTGAATAAGGGATGCAAGAGCCCATTTCCCTATCCCTTTCTAATTCTTATTCTTAATCTTGCAGCACCTATGGCGTTGCTTGGTTACAAGCGACCGACGGTAGACCATCAAGTGGACCGTCAGCCTGTCTGTCGACATTAACATAAAAAAAGTATTATATATTTTTTGTGTTATTATAAGAGTACAATTAACATTTGTTTTTAGATTATTGTAATTAATAATTCACCCTTTCCGAGTTGCTTATGTCCTTGGACGAAGGTGATCACCAGCTATCACGTGGACAATCCCTGTCGCCCCGTTTATTATATGTATAAAAAATCCATCTACTTTTTAATTTTTAACAAGAATTCAGGCGTTATTTAGACAAAGCGTAACTCTATTTCATTTTTAATTACGTTCGCTAGGCATTTAAATTGTTGTCACGTTTTTTGTAGCTTTTTGTTTGAGGAAATCACGCATTTTCTAAATATAACATACATTTCTTTTATTCTTTCTTATTTTCCTTTTGAATGTTCCTTTGTGCTTCCGGAGAAGTCAAGTGTTAATTTATTTATACAAATGAAATGTTCCATTGGACGTTGACAAAGAAGAAAACAACAAATACTTAGCAGAAAAAAAACAAAAAAAAAACACATTATTTTTATTTTAACGACAAAGAATGAAATAAATATCTGTAATGTTTTCGATAAATTACATGTTACCGAAAAAAATTATGTTATGTTTGTATGAATATAAAAGAGCAAAATACCTGTAATTTTGTTTAAATTAAGAATGTCTTTAATTTTTTTTTTCAAATTGATTGATTTTAATAATATTAAATATTCTTTGAACATTAAAGAAATTAAATATTTAAAATATTATAATAAATTTTTATATCATATAAGAATTTTCTTCGAACATTTAAAAAAGAAAGAAAATCAAAATTCGTTCGCAAGTATCCAAAGAAATATAAATTATTAAGTACTAAAACAATAGTTGCTTATTTGAAACTAAATCGAACATTTGAACTAGTCGTTGTATGTTTACACAGTATTTGGTTAAGCCATTATGTGTAAGCAAAGCCATCAACCATTTTGTTTTTTTTTTTCATGGCACATATATCAAGTCAAAGCTTAAAAGAAAAAGATTAAAATAATAATAAATATCTACTTTTTATATTAAACTTAAGGTGACGCTGTACGAGCGTGAGAACTCAGTAATAGATATTTGGGAGAATTTGTTGTCTCAACTTACTATGTTAATTGATAAATAAATATTTTGATTTTGATTTTTGATATTATAATGCGAATAACCAGACAAAATGTGACGCAAGACACTCGCGGCAATTATTCAACTCGCGGAGCATACTCCAGCAGTTCCAATATTTCCAATATAATCAGCTGCCACAAATCAATGTTTACTAGTTAGAAAAAATAATATTAAAATAATTTCCATAAACTCTAATAGATACTCAATGTGAAAAGTTTTGAATTTTCAGTCAATAAATATTGAAATGATTATAAGATAATACTTTTTATTTGTCGAATACGAACTCTTGGTAGAGAGACAATAAAATAATTTTATTTTAACAAAATAGAGTGGTTGGATGAGAATTGCATTTTGGTCCACATTAACAAACAACAATGAATTTAGAGACAATAAAATAATTTTATTTTAACAAAATAGAGTGGTTGGATGAGAATTGCATTTTGGTCCACATTAACAAACAACAATGAATTCAGAGACAATAAAATAATTTTATTTTAACAAAATAGAGTGGTTGGATGAGAATTGCATTTTGGTCCACATTAACAAACAACAATGAATTCAGAGACAATAAAATAATTTTATTTTAACAAAATAGAGTGGTTGGATGAGAATTGCAAAGGTCCACATTAACAAACAACAATGAATTTAGAGACAATAAAATAATTTTATTTTAACAAAATAGAGTGGTTGGATTAGAATTGCATTTTGGTCCACATTAACAAACAACAATGAATTTCTAATATTGGGATCACTCTGTTAACTGCGGTTACCTTACGGTTTCCAGGTTGCGCTGTTTCCGTAGATACACAGTCAAGGTTCGTGCGGTCGATGTTATTAATACGGGATCTAAAGCCGTACGTACGTAATTATCCAGAGGAATGTATTGAACACTTTCGAGCCTATTGTTGTAACATCAAAGCGAATTTTCATGTCTTAGCTACAGGGTTTAAAATCACGTTAAGCCGATAGGCCAGAATTAAATTAAATAAAACATGACAATTCACCCGACCCGGGCGAGATAAATTTTTCTATTTACTCAAAATTTGCACATATTTTATTTCTGAATATGAATATAAATAAAAATATATTTTTGAAATGTTAGGGCCTCTTTTACCAACTACAAGTAAAGTGTTAATTAGTTACTTTTAGAAATAATTTTATGTTTTATTAAATTATGCACTCGGCTTACTGCATCCTTCGATAGGCGTTTTTTTATTATTTTCTTTTCAATGTTTTGGACTTTTACCGTACAAACAAAGGTATATCAGCTCCGTTATCCCCGGTTACCGGTGACTTTAAATGACAGTTAGCCTACTTGACAGATGGTGAAAGAGGCCCTTATTGTTATAAAATTAAAATCGAATAAGTTCTATTTCAAATTATTTATTCGATTTATGGCGATTACCTGATTATACAATATACATCGATATTATTTATTAATTAATCAATTATTTATAAAAAAAAACATTGTACGTTTTTGTTGTTAATTAGTATTTGTAATTTATCTGATTTGAATCATTATATTTATATAACTGTCAAAAACTATAAAAAAGTTGAAGAAAATCCATTGCCCCATTTCTTAAATATTAAAATATGAAAATGAACTTTTTTGCCTTTCATAAAATTAGAATAAAACTACTACGAATAACTCTGCGGTTTTAATGTTTACATGCAATATGGAAATATAAAAATTAAATGTGATCTTTTAAAATCGACCTTAACAGTATGTGAATAAATGCCAATTCCAAATAATTAAATTTAAAGGCAGTAAGCAAATAAGCTAACAATGTATGTTACGTTACGAGTGTATTCATATTTTAACACGTAATATATGTCATTGTATTTATGGTATTTGGTATATAAAATTTTATGTTTATTTAACTTGGCGTTACTCTTTCCTTGTGACTTCATACTAAAAATAGATCAAGTACTAGGTTAGTGGGTAACACACAGCTCTAGGGGTAGATCTAACCAGTCTCTGTCCATCTTTCTGCTACAAAACTGTAAAACAAACATTTGTTCGTGTAATGCTTTCGTTTATTTTTGTCAGTTTCATAAACCGATTGTTATTTTTGAACAAAACCCTGGAGTTTTGTTTAAACTGTATTTTAACTTCAGTTTCAAATTTTGATTGTGTATATTTATTTCCGCAATCCGCAATTTTAATTTCCGCAATCTTAATGTATCATATAGATATGCTTGTTACGGCTGAAGATTAATTTTTAAAAGCAACTAGTAACCACTTCCGGCTTCGTCCGGGATGCAATTTTTTTATATACACAAAACTTCCTCGTGTATCGTTTAAAACAGAATTAAAATCGGTTAAATCATTTAGAAGTAAGTTCCTAAAAGAAGTAGTAGCAGTTTCGCAGGTAGATTTAAGAGGAGATAAAGGTATCCGTGTATCCACATGTGGAGCCCAAGCTGTGGATCCAAATGGAAGGAGCGTTATTGATAGATGATATTCAGATATAACGCCTGACAAAATATGTAATTCAATGAATTCAATATAACACCTGACATACATTGACACCTGAAATTATACTTCTGCCAAGCGTTGGATCTTTATTTTTAGACAGCTGGTACTCGCGGCTCAATTCGCGTGGCCTATGTCCAAATTGTCCAACCTGAAGTTCTACTCAAACTATTGGTGAAATTTTGATTTTTAAATCGGATGAGTAATTTCGAAGATTACTTCTTACATGCAAACAAACAAACATACAAAATTTATAGACAAAAGTAAAACAATGTTCGCGCCCGAATAAACGAAAAGCATTTCTAACAACTGGTAACTTAGAGAAAATTACTTGCTTAAATACTAGCGAGGAGCACGTTAAGTGCCATGCCAAGTCGGTACAGTCACTAACACACCCAAGATGTCTGCACAGAATTCCTACTTTCATCGCAGACACAAATAAAAGTAGGTTTCAACTACACAGTTCGGTAACCAACTCGAAAATTAGTGTCGAATAGTTTGAATACTAACAGCATTCAGTATTCAACTCTGAACTTGGCGAAGTTTAAATGCGCTTATTTGCTTGCAAGGTTTCACGAGACTTTAGTTATTTAAATACTAGTTGGAGCATGCGACTTCATGCGCGTTCGAAAAAAAAAGAGCAATATAACGTCTGATATCTTTATTTCTATCACACATTTGCCAGGCGTTAGTTTTTCAAATTTTAGATCCCTCGGGAACAGTACTATTTTTGGATGAAAACCAAAAAAATTCACGATGATTGGTTGATTAGTTAACGCGTGAAAAGGCAACAGACAGACACAGTTACTTTCGCATTAACTATATTATTATGGATATAGTAATACATTATTATGGTAATTATAGTACGAGTATGGATAAATACTTCTGATCATCAAATTAAACGAGATACTCGTAGGTATTAAAATTCATTCTTTTAATTTATTAACTAGCAAGTTTAAATTAAAAACAATAGGCATGCAAGATTGCTGCCATTTGATGAATATGATTTGTCACAGAGGATAGGGCAATGAATGGCTCCTGGCATCCCTACTCAAGCAAATAGACGTGCTATTTTGACACTGTGATCTCTATTGCCACTGCTTCTGTTTTACGTGGCAGTCACAAACTAAGCAGTGAAAGCTGCCAAGTTGTGACTGTCGCTCACTTAGCATGGTTCATTAAGTAAAAGAAAGAATGTGAGTTTTCATCCCTTTTTACTTACTTAAAAACACACATTTTCGAATTTCTTAATTAATCTTGTATAATATTGCATAATAAATATAATTTTTAAATATATATAACTTAATTTTAGACACAGATTAGTTGTTTAAATTAAATTTAGTTATTAATGTTATTATTATATTTTTTTTTTTAATTTCCCCCCAGGGGTTACACCACCCCCACGGGACGTATATTTTCCAATGGATTACAACAAATTATAAGTTAATTAACAATAACATAACACAACATATTAACATAAAAGAATTTTAAACAATAACAATAAACAATGACTTTTTTTTTACATTTTTCTTAAAACAACAATAATATGTCAATCAAATTTATTTGGAGGGGGGGGGGAGTATGGGGGGACTCTAAGCTTCCTCCGACGTAATCGGAGACCTTATTTGTGTGTTTTTTTTTTTTTTTTTGTCATGTAATATGATTTGGTAGGGTGAGAAGGCCATTGCCTCTCCCCTTGTCTCTTCTCATCTTTCTGTGTTCTGGACTTCCCAGGGTCAGCTCAGGCCGTCGCATTTGCCTTCGTCGCAATTCTAACAATATTTTCGCAGAACTTTATGAATTTATTATTATTTTTTCCTATTATTAAATTTTTTCCCTATTTCAATTTCCAGCCCGAGTCTTGCGAGCGCAAACCTGGGGCACTCGAGCAGTAGATGTTCCACTGTCTCCAGCACCCCAGGCGCACACACGCAATCCGGGCTGGATTTTATTTTGAACCTGTGCAGGTACTGCGAGAAACCTCCGTGTCCCGTCAGCACCTGCACAAGCCGCGGTGTCATTTCGATTTTTCTGATTCGTCTGTATGCCGCTTCAGCGTCGGGAAAGAACATTTTTGTTCCTCCCGCCGTCTCACCTTCATTGTAAGTTTGACTCCACTTGGCCACAGTCTCGCCCCTTGTATAACGTTTCACATATGAGACTGCGCATTTTAATTTGAGCGCCCCCTCCTTTGCTAGTTGGTCGGCTCGCTCGTTGCCCGTGATCCCCACGTGGGCTCTTACCCAGAAGAACCTGACGCGTCTTCCCTCCATACTGACCTTGCGCAGATTCTCCCGGATAGCGTGGGCCAATGGATGATATTTACCCCCGCTTCTCAATAGCTCCAGTGAGGACCGCGAGTCACTAAGGATGTCGATCTGCGGATCTTTACTCTTCAGTGCGATGGCTGTGGCCTCGCGGATTGCCAACATTTCGGCTTGAAAGACAGTGCAAAACGGCTCCAGCCTATACTTTTCCGCTTTAGTCTCCGAACCGTTCCTCCAGCAGGAAAGTGCCGCCCCGACACCGCCGCCCACCTTGCTCCCATCGGTGTATATTTTTAATCCAGTGGAATCTATCTCTGACTCACACTCGATGTTCGCAAAATCGACGACGACCCGGGTAGCTGGGTGGGGTGCCTTGAGATGGGATACTCTCCCCTCCACTTCCCTGCCTTTTAAATCCCGCTGCGGTCGGCCACTTCTTGCCTCGTAGACACGCGCCGCTTCCATCACGCGCAGGTCCAGAGGCAGAAGCCCCGACAATACGAGAGCGGCATTTAGAGAAACAGTTCGGTAAGACTTGCAAATTTTCTGGGCGAAACCCCTCTGCACTGCATATAGTTGTTTTTTTATATACCTTTTGTGGACAGCGGGGGCCCAGACACTTGCGGCATACAGAACTATTGGTTCGATGACAGAGATGTACATCGTCCTGATGATCTCCGGATTCAGTCCCCATGTTACTTTGGGGGTATTATTTATCGAAGGTGTAATATAAGTTCCAGGAATATATGTGCGAGTAAGATTGTCTGCTACATATTATTTATAATAGCCTCTTTAATAATTAAATATCATTTTAATATGTTTACTGGAATTAAAACACAATTTGAAGACATTTCTATCTGAATTGTGCTAAAACTAATTTATAGTAGGATTCTAAGTTTGTAAGTGTGGCAGTCACGTCAAAACGTATCAGAAATCATTTAGTTTGGCGTTACGGAAGGAAATTAGCCTGAAATAGTTTGTCACGGATACGCGTTAGTGTCACGTCACTTTGAAAGTTAGGTAACGCGTGATGTTTGTTCCAAGTTTAGTTTAATATTCTCATTAATTAATGTGTTGTTGGGGTATCGATTTCGCATTTATACCATTGACCTCTATCGAACCATGGTTAATGTTTTCTTTTGTTCAATAATTGTGTTTGCCTTGCTTGTTAATTGAAAACCAATTTCGATTTTAATGAAACCTCTAATGCCTCTAATGCCTACCTTAACTGGCCTTGTATCTAGTGGTCATACGTCAAATAAAAAAAAAAAACTCTAAAGTTACTTGTTAATCTAAGTTACTCTACTTCAGTTTTTATAAAAACCATGTAAGGGAGTTACAAATTTATGTTGACTAAATTTTTTGGGTCAAAAAATAATTAAATACAAAAAAATTTAAAGTACTGTAAAAAGCTAAGTAAAAATATATCCTCACAAACTTTCGCATTTATAATTTTAGTAGGAAGGATAGTAGTATGCACTCATGTATTTTTCATGTGTTATATTTTTCATTTTTTAACTCGAATCACGAGCACCAGACAGCTATTATATATTTTTTTTAATTCCTTATCAGTTTTGTGTTATTGAGAAACCAACATCCATTTATAATGTTAGTAAGATGTACTTACCTATTTTCTCATCATACCGAAATGTAATGTCTTTATTTAATTTAGAACTTTTATAAGAGGGTGGTTATTATTGCAAGGACTTCCCCAGGCCCAGAAAAAACAACAAATAAATTTCAATATGTATTTAGATTTAATATATTAGTGTAGTGTTTTAAATAAAAACACAAATAAGGCGTGATTGAAATCGTTAAAATAGCTACACTGGATCTATAATTTTAATTTTATCTATTTAGTAAAGTAGATTTAGGTCGGGGTTAATGACTTAACTGTGAATTTATTTTACTAAGTCAAAGCAATCTCGAATATGTACTGGTCACCTTAATCTGAGTTTCACTAGAGTCTAATTAGAAGTTATGTGCCTTCTAATATACTCGTATGTAAATCTTTAGAATCATTTTTGTTTCTCATTCAATATTTTTTATTCAGAATAAATGGAGCTTTCATTTATTTTTTACAAAGGACAATGTATGTCCTTTTTTCGATTACGTCAAAATTGTTAACTTTAATCATAAAAACGTGTCATTTTGACGAGCCCGTTGGGTGAGTGGTTAAGGTACTTGCTTTAACACTCTGTCTCAAGTGTGCCGGATTCGATTTCCGATGGGGTTAACTTTGGAAATGAAATTCTTAAAGTTAAATCCCTATCCTAAATCGTACTATGTTCGGCAACGCACTCGCAGCACCACAGTGGCGTTGCTTGTATTATAGGCGACTGTTATGTAGCCGCCTACCATCAAGTGGACTGTCAGCCTATTTGTCAAATTTAACATAAAAAATAACAATTAATATCATATCAATATCATCAATCAATACTAAAAATAAATCAGTAAGTATGTATGTTCCTCCATAACTCTTAATCGAATTAACTGATTTTCATGTAACTTGGTAGATAAACATTTAGACGTAGGACACAAGATAGGCTACTTTTTTCCTTTTTCCTTTTCCTTTTCAACGCGGAAGAAGACGCGGGCGCCAGCTAGTTTAATAATAAAATTATTTAAATTTATTTTTTGTAAACAATTAACTGCATAATTGAAATGACTACATATTCATATTCAATTATGCAGTCCCCCTTTACAGAAATATTCGTATACCTAGACGTCTCCTATGTACAGTAACGTAATAATGTTAAATTTATCGTTATAGTTGGTAACTGGAATTAAACTACCTTCTCTGTGTAGTGGACTGCACGTGCCTGCGTTCTCGTTACATTTATCTTGCTTTGGACATAACGGTGAATACCTTAACATAAAGTTGTGTTTTGAATTTACATTCCTGAAGCTTAAATTAATAAGCCAAAGTCGGTGAGTTTTTCATGTAGGTGAACGTAAATCTCACTAGCAACTCTTGAATAGATACTTTCTCTTATTTTGACACTTTTTAAATGCGATTGTTTAAGTATTTTTTTAAAGATGTGATTGTTTTTTTTACACGAGTACCGAAAAATGTCTGGATTGCTTTTTATTGGTCCATGCGATCAACATAAAATAAGTTATCATAATATCACATTTAGTTGTAATTTGAATATACAAAACCAAAACCCCCCGCTCCCCGCTTCACCTGGTTTGTAATTTTTATAAAATTATAGAAACTTTTCCTGTTTATGAGAGATTTCAAATAAAAGAGGGCTGGCCAGCCATTTTTGCGAGACTAATCCAAGGCGATTGATTTATATTATATAAAAAAGTAGATATAACGAACCCTTTTTCAGCAAAAACATGATCGGTAGCAAAAAATCTCCCGTTTCCGAGCATTCGTTTATTATAAGGTACAATATATATTATTTAATACAAACCACTCTTTATCATGAGATTGGAATTTTAAAATAATTTTTCAGCTCGTGCTCTCATAAGAGTCCATGTTTGACTATTCGAATTTTAATTCAAAACCTATTCGAATGATTCCAGTAATCTTTCATACGGGTGCTCAAAGAGATGTAGAGGGGAGGAGCTCGTGCCTCGATGCTTGTGACGTTGAGTATAATAACCGTTTGAAGATCACTCCGGTTGGGTTGACATGCGACTCATGGGAACTTTCTACACGTAACATTTTAATAACTATATTTTACCGAAAATCACAATATAATATGTATTAAAATATTTGTACTAAGCTACATGTACTTGATACATGCCAGTATAGGCAGGATCAGCAAGAAAACTTATAGTTCACGTGTTGATAGGTGGGTACCTCGCCTATAATCATAATATCGCTATAACCCTAGCTTCCCTTATTCAAACATAGTAACAAAATAGTACATGTGCTGTTGTTTCACGGTGATATTACATAACTGTTACTTCTGGTTAATCTATTTCAATGAATGGATATTGTATATATCTACACATTCATTGGATTTTAACATCTATTGTGATATTTTTGAATTCTGTCGTGAGGGATACCCCCATCTCAAGTTGTGGGTGCTACAGGAATCAGCTAAGAAAAAACACTAAAAGGGTAAGCAGAAGCGCCCCCTGTGGACAATTGTTTTAATATAAAAGTTTTAGTATTCTGTAATGTTTTAATATTTTTTTTTTTTTTCAGATTTTATATAAATATTGATAATTGGCTTGCTTTGACGTTGATAATATAATTTTAATGTAGGTATTATGCATTCTGAAATGTCAATACGCGGAAAAAGAAATCACAAATGTTACACGTCCGCATAAAAAATCCTTAAAGATCGTTCGTTACTCAAGTTCGAATAAAAATTTTCAAGATTTCCATGAAATATTGGCATCATTCCCGACACTTTGATTTAGTACGCGAGTGGCGGTAAAAGAATATTATTTCAGAACTAATTATTGGAATATACTTTCTGTTATTTGAGAAATAGATCAAATATTTTATTACAATATTGTATTTGTCCCTACACCTTTTAGTGTGATTCTTGTTTATAAAAAAACATGTGACATTTTCCTCTTATCTATATGTTATCAATAAATATTCTATTCTATTCTATTCGCTATAAATACTTAGATAGTTTTGGCTGCTTTAATAAGTCAGTATTATCAAGGAAAATAAAAGAAATACTTATATAGAAAGCATATTTCTTAAATTAACATTGTTTCTGACTTTTAATTCCGGACTTTCTATCGTTACATATTTTTTCCTTATTTCTTTTCTCGCGAATTCAATCTCCTGCTTATGAAAATACAAATTATGAACTTATAACGACGTCAGTGTACTGCGGAAGTTCCTTTACTTTTATTATAAAAGTAGCCACGACATGCAGATGGAAATAAAAACGAAAGAAAAATCCACCGCAGCTGACACGGAAAACAGATGGCTTAGCTCGTTAATGGATCGACGGTGGGCAGAACTGATTCTGAAGTAAATGAGAATGCTGAATTTACACACTGTCCAAGATACTGACTAACTAATGGTGGTATATTTACTTCGGTAGATGTAGTAGACATTTAAAGCAACCGAAAGGAAATAAATTTTTAAAGTTGCAGTAATGATATGTTTGACCGTTATATATAATGCAATATTGTTCCAGGCAATACAATGTTTAACTATCAATCAGTTTTTTTATTTGTTAAAAATGTCTTTCAAACGTGAATGTCTCGAATACATTGAAGAAGAAATAGAAACAAACAAACACACACACACACAGATCCTTTTCCCCATCGTTTAGAATTATTTTTTAACTCAGGTAATATCTGTAAGTCCTACGTCATGATACCCCATAAGTAGTAATATTATTTCTATTGTATGTTATTTTGTTTTTCTGTATGGTTTTTGCTGAAAATACAATAAATAAACAAAAACAATGTCGCTAAGTTTTCAGTTTCTTTTTCGTGTTCTCTTACACTCGTAAAACTAGACTATGTCAAGGACAATACAAGTAGAGTCACTCATGTGTCGGGCACAGTATGTGTGCGTACGACACCAAGTAATGACATTATTCCCCATCCAAGAACTCCACTTTCGGAAACCGATTCGAGTATCATTCAGAACCACTTGACTTTACACGTCATTTTGACTCCCGCAAGTGTCGTGTCCCCAACAAATTTAATCTGAGAAGGGACAAGGGGCAAGAAGTAATCCGATATACCTATGTTTGGAACATGTTATTAGGGAGTCTGTCGACGTTTTTGCAACTTGTATGGAAAGAGCTTCTATTTAAGCGACCACCTACGACGTACGTAAAAGAATTATACTTCACCAATGTGTAGGTGGAAAAATATTGTAACATAATCAAAATGTTGTTTGTATAGGTGACAAAGAAATCATGATAAATCGTTGCTAGCACACTTCTATATTATAACTACGTTGAATTGTATGATTTAGATGTCTACAACATTTTATATAGTCTATTGACAATATAAATTTTTTAAAAAGTAATTTTACATTAAAGAATGCAATAATAATTTCACTTCTCTTTTATCAATTCTCTTGGCATGTTTAACAAGGTGATTAAGTCATGAACCTCGCTAACTTCGCAGCACCGTTTGAACGTCTTAATATTATCATAAAATATGCCAAATCCATTTAAGCGCAGTTTTTCCTTCCAGCTTACTGGCCTGAAAATATTGTTATGGTTGAGCGTTGGCCGGAGGGAATTTTAATAATGGTCATACTTTCGCTGAGTATCCCTATGTTTTATACCTAATAAAGTTTTGACGGAACCATCGGATCTTTTAACAGTTTTCAGGCTTTTAAAAACGATCTAAACCCATAGTGCATTGACTTGGTAAAAAAATTAATTAAGACAAATTATTTTAAATAGTTATCGTGTAAGCCTTTGTTGTTCCAAAGTACTCAACGATTATTATCTTTCTTTTTTATACTTGCAATGCAAATGGTTTTTCCAAAATATATGGCCTGTATTTTGATAACTTGCAAATAGCTAGTACAGGCTATCCCCCTGCAGATTTCTTCGAGAACGCAAGTTTACTTTTTTTTTAATGTTAAGGTCGACAGACAGGCTGACGGTCCACTTGATGGTAGGTGGCTACCGTCGCCTATAACACAAGCAACGCCATAAGTGCTACAAGTGCGCTGTAGACCATATGATTAAGGATAAGGGATAAGGAAGGGATGGGGTAATGGGCTCTGGCATCCCTTACTCACTCACCGAAACACAACAGCACGTAAATGCTGTTATTTCACGGTGGTATTCTGTAAGGAGGTGGTTACTGCCGCCAGACGGGCTGCCCAAATGACTGCGAAACGCAGTGTGCCCTACCACTACTTTTCAAATCCAGACCAGAGTCAATTTTGAAAATTACATTAAAATTTCCAGAGTTGACCCCGCCGGGAATCGAACCCGGGGCCCCTGAGACGTTAGGCAAGCACCCTTGCCACTCGTCCAACGGGCTCGTCCTTTAAAGATCTTTTAGTAATACAGGTTTCTCCACTATTAAACATCTTTATTACAATTAATACAATTTATCTTACATTATCATAACAAATTATCTTACATTTAATATCTGCGTCTGTAATATCGTACCCACGCCCACTGGACTGTCTTTGACTTACGCTTAAACTTACCTAATCACTTTGAGCATTAAATGTAGATTATAATCGCCTTCTAGACCAACGCGACCAGGTAAAAACATGGTAGGTTTACTAGTTAAATGTGACTTGAGATTTTAATGTAATATATATAAATAATTTGACGTTGAAGATAGTTCTTAACATTTTCAAGTTACTCTTTAAGAAATTCTTTTCATCATGACGTGATTTCACTTACAATAAGCTTCAAATGTACCTATCTTTAACATCAATTCATTCACACATTAACACAATTTGAGATTTTAATGTATATAGGAATGGATATACATGCTTTAACCATATTATAATCGAAATTACGCCACCTTCATAAGGATTTTTTAAAGAATACCTTTAAATATGAAGAATTAAAAGTGCACTCCGAGAAAAGTATTTTTTTTAATAAACACTATTATAAAGTTCACAATTCATTTACACAAATGTGTATCTAAATTTAAGGCAAACTTCTTTATGTTTTTAACAGAGTGAAACTCACATTGCTGCTGTGTTCATAATAAAAAGTGCTTTCTTACGAGCCACTAGGCAAGCTGTAGGCGCCACGCCACGTGAGTTACTTACACTAAAAATATCGTGAACACTTTTTTCCTTTTTCTAACTTGCTCTGAATCTAGTTACACGGTCCAATTGCACACGAAGATAAGGAGTAATGTCAACGTAATTCCTGTAGGGAAATTTAAACATTTTAATAGAACAATAATTCCAAATGTGAAATACTTTCGGGGTTGGCAGAGCAGTAACATCCCATGGGGTTACTAGCCTGTAAGCGGTTATGACCTACAATTTAAGTGGATTACCAGCCTACCTGCTGCTCTTAGTCACCGTTTCAGCCGTTGGACATCTATTGATTATTTTCTAATAGGACAACATACTTTATTAACATTTAAAAAAGTTTGCGAAAATAATCATAAAAGCGATAGAATATTCTAGGAATTACATGTAATGTCCATGCGATTCAAGTCAAAAATCAAAAAAATAATAATTCACTTGCTCCTATTAAATACCCACCTATGGTAGTGTTTGGTGAAGTCAATACGTTATGCCAAATACCGCACTGCGGGCGCTCCCTAGGATTGTCTGATCAATGTGCGGAACTACCAAGCGTTTTGGGCAAAGTCCTACATAGTTTTGTGTCTCGGTTATTGGTTTGGTTCTATACATAGTTAACCAAAGCGGAAACTGAGGAATAACTTATGAGTATTTTTTGATAAATCTTAACTCGACGTATACCAAATATTTAAAGAAAATGTAGGTACAGTATTTTATGCAATGAAATCGAATCTTATGATACTTAAAATGTTAAATGTAAATTATACTAACGTAAGTACTTCTTACGAGCGTAATATTAAAAGCATAAACCCTTATTTGCGTCGTGATCCCAGCCAGATTTTGTTTTTATTCAGAATTTAGCTTATATTAAGTTATAAGATTTAACTCTATGGGGCACAGCGCTCGCCGCATCAATTTCTCTTACTTTTTCTTTATTATTCCCACGTTGGGCGGCGGATGCTTAGAGGAATTCTTTCGCCTCATACTTATTCCTTTATTAATAAAAGTTTACGTCCTGCCTATGGCGTTTCAAGCACTTTCTTCGTAATTTTGCATCTTATAACAGAACATTTCACTGTATTTATATAAAATAGAAATAACATCATATACATGGACGGTGTCTGTGTGGCACCGATATTAAAATCACACACGAGGTACATGTTTCATCGAGAGTTTCAGCTTTATTTTTCACATAAATTTGCAAGTACTTTCGAGAAAGGAAAGCGAACGATGAGGGAATACGCCGTAACACCGTTCTAAGCATTATTTTTATTATGTCTGCTTCCTCTGTACGCTAATAAACCATTTTTTGCACGTCCAACAATATGAGATTTTATAAAGCAACATTTTGCGTGCGAGAAACCTACTTATTTTCCTTTGAGATTAGCGAGCATAATTCATTTTTCTTAGCCCGCTAACGCCCTCTTGTCATTGAAATGCGATTCATTAAACTTTAATTACTTTCAGATTTAGATTAATGAATTAGTCGTAGCACGGGCACAATGTTATTAACTTCGGGTTACTATCTGAAACGTTCCCGACACTGACATAGCTACTTCGCACTTCAGATCTTTACAAGCCGTTTTGAGTGACGCACATTCTCCGCACACGCTGCGTCTCAGACGGACTGACATATCGCGCCTTCAACACAAAGAGGCCTTATGTTGCGCCACCTTTTACTAGATTTTCTTCTATCATTTGATTTATTGCCGGCAGGCCCGCCGACCTCATTAATTTTACTTTTTTGTTGTTACAATCCGAGTTTTAGATTATGAAAAGAGAATTTGAGCTGCATTTTTTGCGCTTGAATAGTGGGAGTTTGAAACTGTAACATTAATCTTGCGTCAAGTTTACAAAGTTATAAAAAAAGGGGAAAAAATATCTTGCTGCCGCGGAAATTGTGTGTTGTGTTATGTCATTTTTGAAGTATTAACAATTTATCAAGTGTTCGGAAGACCGATTCATTTCAAAGGCTACGTTCGTTTCAAGATGAACTATGTTCTTTTGATTGCGTAGATTAGAAATACACTTATTTACGATGAAGGAAAACGTTGTTAATTTCGATATATTTGTGGATTCTACGGAATCTCATTCGGCATTTCCAAAGCAGTCATCGATAGATGGTTCCTCTATCCCTTTGGATCCTTTGCTAGTTAATACACCCATTAGATGACGTATTGATTCTATCACAGCATATTCTGCTAACGTACAATACAATACCATACATACCAGACGTATGTATATATAATACCAGATACTACGGATTACATTTGTTGAATCGCTGCGTTATAATAGCTCTATAAAAGCCGTCAGAAGTTTAAATTCGGCGAAGTTATTTGTAAAATTCGATTAGGATTTGGCATTGTACCTAATTATATTAGTAATAAATAACGCTGGGAACCTGACTAATACATATCTATGTGTACAAGAACATTTTCATTTATTTCATTGACTTTGTTCTTATTTATGGCAGCACACTATCCAAATATGTTTAAAAATCAGTTGACTGCTAAATCTATACAAATAAAACCCTAACAAAATTAAATAATAAATAATTAAATAAATAATAAGAATTATTGTGAAAACAGACAGACTCTTTAAGTCAAAAATAATTCAGTTTCCGATTTCCACGAAGAAAAACATCACTATGATTTAATTTTTCAAACATATTGAAAAGTAAGACTTTGAAGTTGTAAATCTTAAGAAAATAAAGTTTTTAGTTTTTTCTTAATCCCGTTAATCTCAAGCGCTCGATCTAAGTTTTATACGAATCGAGGTTTATATAAGTTTGATTAAATGAAACATCGCTTTAAATTAGTTAAAAATAAGTCTAAGTCCTTCTAAGTCACTATAAGTCTAGTTCACTATAAGTCTGTCTGTTAACTTTTTACGCTTTATCAGAGATAGGCAAGAGCATAGAGTGTCTTTCATCCAGAAAGAAAGAGGGATCATTTAAAAATATTAAACAATGTGGCTGCACAGCAATAAAGATGTCAGGCGTTATGTTACTTTCCAGGTGTTATATTTTATATATTTAAAAGCGGACGAATTCGCGGGCACCAGCTAATATAATAGATGGCTAGATATTTTTCTTAGTAGGTAACCATTTAATGATCTCTATTGGTTGCCGTGATGGTGCTGGTATAATTTTATATTGCGCCAGAAATCTAGAGAGCCGTTAAGAAAATAGCTGTGCTGAATATTCAGGAGGCTAAACAGAGGCTTGGATCGCATGGCTTGTTTTCATTAGCATGATTGGACTGACCTCGTTAAAATCCGACCGTTCACCAACTCCGGTTACATTAGGAGTTCTGAACGTGTATAACCGTTTAAGGCACATGTGTTTATTTTTCAAATATTAAATTGCAAATGGCGGTTGCACTTAAATAATAAATGAATACGCATTTACCTTTCGGGTTTCCCATATTGCACATAAATATTTCAATTATTTCGATTGAAGTTATTTACTTTATCCATCCCAAAATATTATTCGACGATTAAACCGCTACAGGCATTCCTTTAATTAACCAGAGTATGCGAGCCAGTAATTATTATGACCAAAAATAATGTAAATTTTCATTTCAAACTAATATCAATAACTCACAAATATCTACCTGCCTATTATTTGAAATTTGATCAAAGCATGTTTTTCTAGATAAAAATTTGCCATTAAATTCACTATGTTAATTAAATTAACCAACTTTATTAATTCCATTAATTAACTACAACTCATGTTATTGCTACCGGGCTCCAGGGATTTCCAGTACGTGGTGGCGTCACCGAGTTACGGTGACGGTAAACCAAGTTCTATCCTGTAGTAACGTTCATCCCTTTTAATCTTAACTACAAATTGAAAAATGTTTACAATTATAAATAAATAAAACACAAGTATTTAATCTTTTTTTATTTTAAAATAACTCTTTAAATAAAATGTACCCACTCACTATAGGACATATTTCTATATTTGCTGCAAGTTTTTCGACTTGAAGGATTTTTTCAATTAATGTTTAATTGTACTATTAAATTGTTTTTTCACTTCTTTGGATAATTAAGTAATAATTAAGGACATTAATGTAATATTTGCTGCATAGTCCAGGGCATTAAGAAATTAGATGTCTTAAAATTAAAATTAAAATACTTAAAATACAAAAGTCTTAAAATATATAATTTCTTCGTATTTATGGTTATCCTATTAAAGACAATCTGATAGGTGTGGAAGACTACTCAATTATACGATAAATATTTTTAGCATTTTTTCTTTTGCAGAGGAAATTAAATTACTCCTTTTAAAAAAAAAAACCGACATCAAACCGTTTTCTTATAGATGCCATTGTCAGAACTGGACCAAATTGAAATGGGACCACACGGAAAACATCAGCTTTCAAATAAAAAGAAAATCATCAAAATCGCTTCACTCAGTCGAAAGTTCTGAGGTAATAAACATAAAAAAATTATACAGTCGAATTGAGAACCTCCTCGTTTTTTGGAAGTCGGTTGAAAACCTATTTAAAAACCTTATAATTATAACTGTTCGTTTGAAGCTAAGCATGAATCACGTCTTACTCTATTTTATTAAAAAATAGATACAAAGCCTGTATTTGTCGATTTTTTTGTACAAAATATACCAATAATTTAACTAAGACATTTCCTATAAGAAAAATACTCGTAATGTTCCTAATCTTTTTATATTGTGCTCCCTTCTGAGACCTAATCCTATTGTTATTTTATTGTTGACTGCTTCAATAAATTCAACACAAAGTCCTTTTTATATGGCTTGTGCACATAATATACAGTTTTCATCCTTTGGACGTCACCTCGTAACATATATTTTTATTACACATATTACTCTGCACGTAACAGGGGAATATGCCGCGCTTCTGTCACTACAATGCCATCGTGAGTATATGGTCTCGTATAGCTTTTAAGGCTAAACAGAGACAGTTGTAAATAAGTAACTGTAACCGCGTTGTGTTCTCATTTAATGCATTACTCACGTAGATAGTAAGTCATCCGACGGTTTACGCTTTAATAAGGTGTTGAAAATTACGCTCCAGTTTCGTGCCAGGGCACCGGCGATATTAAACTTGCCGAGGTAAAAGTATATATGTAAGACGATAAGTCTACCTTCATGTAGGTTTGGCACTAACACTCGCGTTTGTATAACAACTTGCTTCGGATACAGTTAATTGCGAAACCGTTTGATTACTATGCCAACCGCACACTGGAATGTGCATAGGCGTATGATTAAAATAACCATCCGTTTCGAGAATAGACCTGTTAATGCGAATATTCTAAAATTGGAATATCAATTTAATGGAAAAACTTTGTTAAAAGTTCCTAAATTTAATAGATAAATATTGTACACTATATTGTACACTGGTTTACTTTAACGTTACGCCGTTTATCTTTGTGAATATGGGGATATTCTATCCTGGACTAGTGTACACTATAGTGTACAAATTTTGCCTAGTCCGTGTACACTATATTGTACACTGGTTTACTTTAACGTTAGGCCATTTATCTGTGAATATGGGGATATTCTACCCTGGACTAGTGTACACTATAGTGTACAACTTTTGCCTAGTCCGTGTACACTATATTGTACACTGGTTTACTTTAACGTCAGGCCATTTATCTTTGTGAATGTGGGGATATTCCTTGTGAAGGGTAATGTGACTGGTAATAGAGGTATTGAAAACTATAAGTGAGTACCTTATTCAAATAAAAAATCTTACAGATTTATCAAATCAATTCAAAATATTTATTTATTCGGTTAATTTGGGTTTCTACAAAAAAACTCTTATGATCGTCATTATGTTTAGGTACATCATATTAAAAAATTCTTTCCATTCAAAGTTGAAACTGTTGTGAAAAAATTTAAGAGCCTTTTGAGCCACGGTGAATCTGTGTATTGCTTCTTCTATAACGACGACTACATTCAAAATTAAAAACCTGGTTTAAAGGTAACACGGATTTATCTTAATTTGAGTTCTTTCCAAATGATCTCTTTTGTGATTTTTTTTAAATTATTTTTGATACAGTTAAAACTTTAATTCAGATTTAATAAAATCAGAAATAAGAAAAAATATTGATAGCGTCTGCTATTTATCTCGACTGAAGTTGATTGAAATGTGCCCTGTGATGTTCAAAAGAGGTGTTCATTCGTTCAGATTAATTCGGTGGTATGATGTCATACCGGGTCATAGACGAGTGTTAATAATATTAAAATTTAAAATAAGTCTTTAATTTTGTAGGACATCAATTTATATTACAGGGTTTCACGATATTTGAAAAACCTATTTAAATTTGTCTATCAGCTCTAAGACTATCCGCAATAGTTAAATTTTTCCTATTTAAAAAAGTAAAAACATTTAGATAGTTACATTGCTTGGACTTGTAATATGGCTGCAGTACGTTTTCATTTTTCCAGAACATTTCTATAATTGCTTCCATTACAGAATGTATTTTAAATATAAAAACTGGGAATGAAATTTCATGAATAGCCTAAGCCTGGGAATAAAATCAGGTTAATTACGTTCACTTCTCCTAACCAAACCCTGCCTACGTTATTGCATCTATCGATTCGATTTTTTCCATTAGTTAGCTTTTCTAAATATATATTTTTTAATATTATGATTAACTAGCTGGCGCTAAACGTTAATCTAGTATATTAGAGTATTTGTGTTCCATGAAAGAGTAACAAACATCCAACCATACATCCTCAAAAACTTTTGCATCTATTAATAAGAAGTAGGATTGGATTTAAATTTTAGAATGTTTTCGTGATTTTATTATATAACTAGCTGGTGCCCGCGACTTCATCCGCGTTGAAAATGAAAAATATGAGTAATATAACACCTGACATCTTTTGAGACGAAGGTTTTACGCGCCACTACGGCGACAGTGGTGCAATTTTTTATATTATATTTTTAGACGATGTCTCGAAAACTTAATATTTTTTAGGATAAAAAGTATTCTATATGTTAATCCGGGTAATAAACTATCTGTGTGCCAAATTTCATCAAAATCCCTTTAGCCGTTTTTGCGTGAAAGAGTAACAAACATCCATCCATACTTACATCCGTTCTCACAAACATTAACAATACCTTTATAATGTTAGTAGGATTGGATTAAAATTTTACTATAATATTTACATATTAATTAATTCTCGATTCTACTGCACTTCTAAAATGTCAAATGCACTCTAACATTTCGCTTCACCCATTGTTTGCTAGCATGTTATTTATGGCCACACAATATGTTCCAATTGTGTACGGGCTATGCATCGCGACGATACTGATAAATAAAATAGATAAAATAGACGATACACCTATCGAAGAGTGAGAATCATTCCTTTTTTAAATCGTAAACTCTTAGTACCTTTTGAAACCAAAGCAGACAACTGACGGACGTTTGAAATGAAATGTTAGCATGACTGATAATTGCCCTGGTGTAAGCAAAGGTTGACTTTAAGGTAACGAACCTTCTCTTACACCGACTGTACTTTAGATAAAGCTTTATGTCAAAATGTAATTTGTGATATTTTTTCATAAAATATCTATTGATACTTACTAGTATAAATAGGAAAATATATTGTTCTATATTTCTCTTATTTATTTGTGAACCGAGTTTCCTTTTTGTTTAGAAGCTATTGAAGAGAAATTATTTTCAAAATGATTTTGTGATTTAGACCAGTGGACCAACATGTATATGACAAATGACAAGTAAGTATGACAAATTGATAGTCTCTCTGTGTGAAGTAATGGTGTGGTCCACTAGTAGGTATAGGTGAAAATTTTTCTTCCACCTGTCCTTACTACGCAACTACCTAATTATTTATAAATTTAGAAAATTTCATCGGTTGATGATTGAATACTTAAGTAACTAATGGCAATCAACACAAAAATTCTTAAGGTAAATGTAATATTACAAATTGTAATATTACATTAATTATTATACAATTTATACCTTCATATAAATAGTTAATCTCGCCAATCTAAATATAAAAGCGGCAACTGTACCCCAGGAGGATTTGTTAGAAAATCAAAGCAATTTTCGCTCGTCAACGAGCGCCTCTGCATCTGACATCCCCATTTGTCTCGGGGCTGAGAAACTGAATGTTCGTAGCTATTGTACCGAATAAGAAACCAGCGGAACGGGATCAGTGGCTTCAGCTTGAGGTTTTCTACCTACAAATAAGCAAATGTCACTTTGTACCTTTATGTCTGCCTATTTTTAACTGTTCAAATTTATATCAAACATACAAACTTTACCTCTTTATAATATTAGTAACTATACATAGACATACGTGTTTTATTATATGCATAAAAAAGTACATATCTTTTTGCCTTTGACTGTACTATAGGTACAAAATTGATAATATAAAAAAAAGAAAATGAAAAAATACATGCGAATGTGGAAAATTCAGAATATAAAAATATAATATAATACTTAAATTTGAAAAATTGTGATGAAACCTACGACCGGTCTCATAAGTTCATAAGTTCATATTTTTAGACGATAAACCACGAATTATTCTTAAAACTGACAGTAAAAACAAATAAAAAAGTATTTTTGTGATGAAACGAAGCGATTTTTTTATAAATAATCGCAAGACAAACAGACCAATTTGTATAACACTTGACATAAAACCAGGCTTCATTCGAAACTTTTATGTACATTGAAGACAGAACACGCTCAGGTAAACATCTAAAGTATAGTTTAAGTAAACATTTTCTAATCAATTTAAAACGCGATATAAAAGAAACGGAATACGATTTGAAATTTTCTTTCTTGCAATACAAAACTTGAAAAGTTGAATGTTAGGTATATCTATTTAGTACCTAACTTTGCTATCATTGAGGCTATGTTCGTTTCATAAACTACAAATTTTAATATTATTGCAAAATTATTTGTAGCTGTTGTTCTGTTATAACCCTTTAATGTACAAATTGAATTACTCTTTATTATACTTCAATTTTTTATTTTATTTAAATACTTTCTCCAGTGTTTACTTTATAGGCACGTGACCTTTCATTGAAATTTACTCAGCATTATTAGTTAAAACAACTGTTCTTAGTACAATTACATGACACGACGAAAGTGTTATATATATGATTTTAATTCCGACCAAAACTAATTCGTAGGTAAATTGAGACCTTATAAATATATTAGGTACATTTATGTAGATATGTTGGTACGTTATCACGTTTGTAAACGGTATTGACGTGATTAAAATCCGCACATTTGAAGATTTCATAAAGACTCCGAACACAATTCAGTCGGTTCGTTTTGAACTGTCACCTGTTTTTGTGCATTAAATATATGCACTTGTTGCTGGTTAAAGTCTATATTCGAGAGATTTTTTTATATGTAAAGGTCGACAGATAGACTGACGGTCCACTTGATGGCAAGTGGCTACCGTCGCCTATAACACAAGCAACGCCATAGGTGCTGAAATCGCTGACCATTGAAGGAATAAGTATAAAAGATAAGGAAGGAATAGGGTGGACTCTGGCATCACCAGTGAATAAGTCACTCACCGAAACAAAACAGCCCATATGCTTTTATCTTACGGTAGTCTTGTGTAAGGTTCTTTCAGTATGTTGCTTTTGCAATCTATCATACAAGCATATGATGGCTGATCTTTTGATGTTTTAACAGTCTTGGCAATTTTCGGTTTTTTAAAACAGTGCTTTATTAGCTTCTTTTTTTTAAAAAAGTAATTTAAAAAACGAATTTGGACTACACAATAAAAAATATTATCACAATGTAATGGAATTCGTTTGCTGGAATGTACGTCAGTTTTGTTTGGAAAGAGTTTGTAATTTTCCTTTCCAACAGAATCTCATTCCCAAAATAAACGTGACGCGTACGAAACGTGTTTGTTGACCTTTTATTATATGCCTAAAAAATATTGCAACTTCTATATTTAGTTAAAAAGCACTCCATTATGTCGAATTGTTATGGTTCGTATCGTAATATGATGGTAAAGACAAATTGTGCGTCACACACGACCCATACCGTCGATGTTTTGTGTATAAGGTTTTAATGGTTGTTTTAAAAGCATATATTATTTAATGATTTTGAAAACAAATGTGTGCAATTTTATGTTAGACTCAAAGACTAACATTGTGTATCTCTATGTATCAGATGAGTGTATAAAAATACTCATCTGACTTTGACTAATTTAGAAATTTAAGAATCCATTACGTTAAATCTTCTAAGGGAATGTACGATTGGACTGAAAACAGGATGCAAGAAACATGAGGCGTTCGCGTTTTCACAGCTCAAACAAATGGGCCTGTCAACCGCAGGTGCGTAACGCTACGGAGACGAGTTTACACGGACGAATTTACGCAGACGAAACGCGGCTTGCATTTCTCAACGCGAATATTCGCGTAAATGCTTACTCCGTTAATTGACAGAGCGTCTTGACGTAGCGCCGCAAGCGAAATGGTGGCGGCCCGATGTTTGTGCGTAATTAATCGTTTCAATAGTAGCTTTGCGCTAATTTCACTCGGTTTAAGCAAAGATATTCTAGAGCGCGTATTAATACGCCGCCTGTTTTAGTGGATTAATTTTAACGTGGGCGTTGAACTGCCTCCAACCGTTGAATACAAATTACATTTTATACTTCGCCTTTTTTTTTAAGAACATTTGTTAGAAGTTACTACAGATGTTTAAAAATTATTGCTCAATTCAAATGGAAATTTTAGTCACAGGGCTGATTGAGCCAACCCAGTAATGAATCTGGCAACTCGACTTAAGACCATGAGATGTTACGACGCTTAAGTAAGACAATTTATATTATTTATTTTATTTAGTATAGAATAATCATTGTAAAGCAAAATAATTTTATATTCAGTCAAGAATTTTTATTTTTCTTACACAAACTTTTTAATATTCAGAAATATATTTTGGTACGAACCCCTTTCGGTATGTTACTTTTGCAATCTATGTATAATACAACCATTATTATTTACGTTATGTTTGATGTTAATTTTACGTCTTGTAGAACAAACTCTGTCTTTAAAGTTAAAGAAAAAAATTATTAATTTCATATTGGATTGTTAACTTAAAGGTGAACCGTTATGTAAACCTTTTTTCTCAGAAAATAAATAGAGCAGTGTATTTTACTGATTGCGAAAACAATGAAAAGTGAACAGAGTAATTTAAATATTCCCTCTTGAATAGCCCTTATTGAATTTAATGGGAACACGCTTGAGTGGTGAGATGCACAGGTGTATTTTCGTTTAATAAACGTTGAGACAGAAAGGTCAGGCCGTTATCACGGGTCGCGGACAAAAGACACAAACCTTTTTTACTTTTTTCCTTGTCTCAAGATAAAAAGAAAGTGGATTAAATGCATAGATAGCACTCACCCATAAAGAGATTCAACTCTAAGATAATGTAGAGAGAAAGAATGGGGAGTCCTGTGCTGTTCCTATCGGGGGAAAGATTTTAGATGTTTTAATGCGAGCTCAGAACATAGTCTTTTTCTCATTACTGTAATTAAAGTTGAGTAGGTATCACTTTAGATGCAAAAATTCAATATCAATATTAATAATAAATCTGTAAGGGTTGGTCATGAAGTAAGTTACTTTGTTTTCAGAGATATCGTGTTTATGGGCTCTATACATGATACTGACACAAAATTGACGATTTTTAGAATTTTTTTCTGTACGTATGTATGTATGTATGTCCTCCATAACTCTTAAAAGAATTAACTGATTTTCATGAAACTTGGTAGATAAACATTTCGTACAGGACACAGGTTAGGCTACTTTTTTTTTCTTTTTCAACGCGGACGAAGTCGCGGGCGCCAGCTAGTTATATCATAATATGCATCATGACTATGTTAGATAGTTATGGTCGTACCTAAAAAACTTATCTGAACAAAAATCTACAAGTAAAAGTTTTAAAAACATTAGTCTCCTCTAAATTTAAAAATAAATACTACGATTTATTTATTTATAACTTTATTATTATACTTTAATTTTATGTATAACATGCGATAGCAACACAGATTTTATCGGAAATTTCGCATTAGAGAAATCCATTAGGTACCAACCCGTGTGTTGCCTTAACTATTAATTTTTATTAACGTTCATGAGTTATCTGTTGTGGCATGTTCGATTCACAATACCGGCTAATGGACGATTATTTATCACCTATATTTAATTTTAACGTATCAAGTCACGAAATACTAACACGCCACGATTTGAAAGAACCACAAAAAATTAGATTTTTATAAATTAAACACCACTATTGTCCAAATACTTAATCAAAAAATATGTAAAAAAAATACTAACAAATGATAAAAAGAAAACCATAAGCAGAAAATGTAAATTTTATTAAAAAATTTTTACAAAACGTTTCAAAAAATAAATTACTGTTGTCTTTCTAGCTTTAATAAACTTTATTTCTCGTACAAAAACTTGGCAAACCAGTATTAAACCAGCGATTTGTTGAAAAAAAAAGGCAAATATACATTGAAAACATATTACTTAACTGTTCCACGAAAATGATGCAAAGGCTTTCCCAATGTTTTATTGGAATCGGTAACGAAGCTTTGTGCTTTATTTTCCAATTCTCATTTTTCACAATGATAAATTTACATTGGTAAATTCACTCCCTTCGTTATTTTTGCGGAGTGAGCATTAAATTTCGTATTCCTTCTTGAAATTCCGATGCAATTATTTGTCTTTCAAATGCAGTTCGCTGCAGAACTTGCGATGCACTTTTGCGTTTACACGATTTAATGGCGCTGAGATACTATGAAAGTTGAAATGGTTGCTTTTGATGGTCGGAATGAGTTTGAAAGGAACTTAGAAGTTGGGTCTTAGTTTTTGTTTATAGATCTTTGTTATATATAAATCTTAATTAAGAAAGTTAAAAAAAAATAGAAGCGCTATAATAAAACTTTTCATTAAAACGTGGCATCAGAAATAACACACATTTTAATCAGAAGAAAATTATTTCATCTACAATTTTTGTATTTGACATCATCAGCAAATCCATTTATGAGATGCTTTTATTACTGTGTTTTACAAGAAATTTTAAGAGTTTATTTTAATTTTTCGATGATTTAAAGTACATATAAACAATTCCTTTTGATGGTGGCGAAATCCTTTTCTAATCTTTTATAAATAAAAATGAATCACTAAAATATGTGTTGCTAAGCACAAAAGTCGAGAACGGCTGGACCGATTTTAATTCTGTCTTCACTGATAGAGGGATAATCAGGAAAGGTTTTTAAGTAAAAAAATGCACCCCGGGCGAAGCCGGGAGCGGGTCGCTAGTTGATAATAATAATAAGTGAAAAAATAAATTTTCAAATTACTAAAAGCTATAGAATATTGTAGTAATGTTTGAAAATGGTATTGACGTCAAACAAAGACGGCTGATCCTTTGTATTTCGTGTTATATCGTTTACCGCCCCATGACCTTATGTTGACTCGTGTGTTTAAACATATGTATGTTCCTTTGTGACCCACTTTGTCGACAACTATTAAAAAATAAGGGTATAGTTTACACATGATATTATTATATTTGGTTTAATAATGAGGAAATGTTAGAAAAGGCTACTTCATTTTTGTTTAATGAATATCAATTATTATACATGAAGATTAAATAATACTAATAATATTATAAACGCAATAGTAGTTTGCATTTATTTGTTTGTAACTCAATTACGCAAAAACGGCTGAATAAATTTGGATGAAATCTTCTACGAGATGTAATTCGGAGAGTGTGCTCAGGAGCAGTATTTATCGCCTTCTCCTTTCTTCCGTCGGACATTAGCTCAATCGTCGGCCTCGTCTTTCCTGCACGGCTAGATGGTGGCCAATAGCAAACCCATCTTAATAGATAAAAGGCGATGTGTGTATGTATGTCACCGTATAAACCCTATAGACTCCGAAACCGCTGAACCCATTTTGATGAAACTTTCGGACAATCTTCAGATTAGTCCAGCGGGTGTTCCTGTGAAGTGTAGTAGCGATCGGACGCGGACGAAGTCGCGGGAAAATACAAGTTATTAATAAAAATAAGAAAATCCTAGAAAAAAATTAGGTTTCTATGGGACTCAAAATACGAACTACAGCGCGAACGAAGTCGCGGGCACAGCTAGTATTGTAATATTATTAAATAGCAGTTAGTTATTGAGTGTTGTGAGAATATAATCAATTTATTAATGCGGATATACAAACAGACAAACGCGCGAAACGTCATCAATTTATAAGAATACTTAAATTTTGATTATTTAACTGCTAAACAAATATTAGGTACACATTTGGATGAATTTTGATCTTTCTGCGCCATTCTACGAATTCGTAATTATCGACTTCACTAAGCACTATACAGTTTCATTCATTTATAAAATCCCCCGAGGATTTAGTCAGCAAGTCCGCTTTTAAGTGCTTGCAACTTTTTATTTTCTGTCGCACATACAACAGAAACTTCAGCGTATTCACGAGGGAAAATCCAATTTCAAAATGTAATGTAGCGAAGTGGCAATAAGAAAACCTTTAAAATAGGCAGTTGAGCCACCTACTCAGTGAAGTATAAAGAAATACAAAACTGAATTTTCGTAATAATACTTCTTTGCTAAAAGCCTCGTGACGACAAATGAAAGTGTTTGTAATCAAACTAATTTTAGACAGACAGTACATTATATCGGATATTACCTATACATTTGGTGTAACACCAAGCGAATCAAGTGGCGAAATTAATCACACAGAAAAAATATAGGTAGGAAATCGGTTGAAGGATCATTACAATTTAACCTATTTCCTCTATACTAACAAGATAGGTCATATTTTATACTTGTATATTCCAGAAAGGTCTTGTCAATTGATATGATTTATAGAAGCGAGGAAAGAGAAAATTTATACCATAATAATACACATTTATGTATTGGTCACTTTTTTTTGAGATGACATTCAGCACGAACTATTATACCTCGTCGACAGGGACGGGACTCGCCCGGTGAAGTGACTTATCACCGGGAATACCCACTAAAACCCCCCGGATTCCATCATCAGCGGTGTTGTGTGGGACCGAGATCACAGCGAGGACTTATCTTCGGATCGCCACACACCGCTACGTCCGCTTCGGACTCGATTCGTGGCCCTATATTATATTTCACAGGAAAACCTTAATATTAACTCGCCGCTTCGTACGCTTCGTAGCTATGCCCGCAACTTCGTACGCGTGGTTTTCGTACGCGTGGTTTACGCGTGGTATATATTTTCGTTTGTAAACCGACAGGAATAAAACAATCACTAAATGTTACGAGAAGCTTGTTAATATGTCGGTGCAAGCCGCATTCAAATCTATTAAGCCGTTACTGAGATTAGCGTGAACAGACAGACAAAAATTCTAAAAACCATTTTTTTACTTCCTAATACCTATTTTTATCTTCCTATTTTTAACTTCCTATTCAAAACACATTACATGTACAATTGTACATATAGTTTTGAAATAAATGATTTGATTGCATTTTATAGGTATGTACGTTTTAACAATCAACGAGTTGCGAGCTCAATTATTATATGAACTTATACTAAAAGGTCCTGGAAAAGTTTTCCAGTGACTGCATTGCATCTATATGAAAAGTCCAAGAACTCTACCAAGAAAGTTGGCAAGTAGCCGAACAGCTCTCCTCTTGTCACAGTTGTCTGTATGTTTGTAACTACTTGACATCAAGTAGACTACGTTATTCCAGCTTTTCGCCTTTTTGGATATTTCTTTTCTATTATTTCAAATCGCTTATGAAAATATATTTTTAACATTTTTTTGTTGTAATACCCACAATACCTATTTGTTGGGAGTGCAGAAAGGAATATTTATACTTTAATACACACAATTATTTATTTCTATAGGACATAGTGGCATTATAGTTATAGTACATCCTATTAAAAAAAGAAAAAAAATTAGCATATTTTTCATCCCAGTTGGCTTTGAATTTTCAATTTCAATTTTTCCAATTCTGTAAACAATATTTTTTATGTCTCTTGGACAGGAAAATATGTTAGTAATATTTTTATGAGTAGCGCTATCAAGAATTATAATATGTTCTGTTCTTGTTCTATATGCTCCATAAGTGAATTTTTCATTTATTTTCCTTGTTAACTTTTTTAATTGCTACGATTTCGCTCTACTTATCTCTGCTCTTACAAGTCTGTGCTTATGAAGACAACTGCTGGCCGTCAACTTAGGTTTGCTAATAAAATCGTTGAAGATTTGAGTATATAATATTAATAGAAAAAAATAGAAGGTAATATTATAATATATAAGGCGAGTAAACAATGAATACAGTTAGAAGCACTTTCTTACCGCCATTGGCTGTTGTTTCCTCTAGGTCATTAAGTATTTTCATTACACCACTTCGCTGGAGTCCCCGCTAAGTGTGCCCCGGAGGGCCGCAGTTGGGAAACGACGCTTTTTCTTGAATTTTTAAACATTGCTTCAGGGTGGCGTACAAGTGAAAAATGAACAGCGAATTAGTACATAAAAATATTTTCTAAATTAAATAATAATATGTCAATATTATTGCATACTAGTTGGCGTCCGCGACTTCGTTCGTGTTGAAAAAAAAAGTTGCCTATCCTGTGTCCCGTACGTCTACATCTTTATCTACCAAGTTTCATGAAAATCAGTTGATTCGTTTAAGAGTTATAGAGGAACATACATACATACATACACAGAGAAAAAAATTCTAAAAATCGTCAATTTAGTTACAGTATCACGTATAGAGCCTATAAACACGATATCTCTGAAAACAAAGTAAATTACTCCATGACCGACCCTTACAGATTTATTATTAGTATTGATTAGACTTAACTAACTTAACAGTAGGTAACCACCCCCTTACAGATGACCACCGTGAACTATTATTTACTGAAACTAACCGAACACACCGAACTGACCGAAACTATAGTTTTGGTAAACGAGTATGGAGTACCATTAGCATATTTTAGGGTGCTGCTATAGTCGGCTGCGCACTTGCAGCACTTGCACTTGCTTGTAATAAAAGGAAGCCACCTTCCATAAAGTATACCTTCAGTCTTCCTGCCGACCCTTTCATAAAAAATCAAGTTTAACTAATTTAACAAATTTCGTTTCTTCCGCTACTTTTTATGACTTGCGAGGTAATAAAACTCGAGGTGTTATATTACGTTCTTAGCAGGTAAGATAATGGGGCGCGGTCAGAGGTGTGTAATGATTTGTTGTTGAAGCGAAAATATACTTGATGAGTTATTCTAACAAAAGCTTATAAGAATATGTTTGTATAAAGTACTAGTTTGCCTTCAACTTCGTCCGCGTTGAAAATAAAAGATATAACGCCTCACAAAATATGTAAAGACTTAGAATAACAGGCCTCTTTCACAAACTACATGTAAAGTGTTGCTTAGTTACTTTTGGAAATCATTTTCTGTTATATTGAATTATGTACTCGATTTACTGCATCATTTGATAGCCGATTTTTAATATTATTTTCTATTTAATGTTTGGGACGTTTACCGTACAAACAAAGGTATATCAGCTCCATTATCCCCGATTACCGGTGACTTTAAATGACAGTTTGGCCTACTTGACGTTTGTGAAAGAGGCGCTAAGTGTAAAGCAATATTACGCCTAAGCAGTATGTACTTTTGCTAAGCGTTGGATCTTAATTCTTAGATAGCTGGTGCCCGCAGCTTCGCTTACGTGGAAAATTTAGCCTATGTCTATCCTGAAATTCTATTTTAACTATAGATTATTATTATTTTTTAAATCGGATTACTAGTTTCGAAGATTACCTCCTACATACACAAACAAATATACTAACTAACTCTTTGTAATATTAGTATTTTTTTAGTACAATAAAATAAAAATAATAATAATTAGAATCATAAAATGCTAAATATAAATTATGTTCAATGTCGTCACTTTTCATAATAAGTCACCAATAATTCTCTGTCAACCGTAGAAATCTGCGTCTAAGAAATCGGCACATAGACGCCAATTTCGTAAGACGGATGGTTCTCGTCAGACATTCTCCAGGAAATATGAAGATTGATGGCGGAGACTATGGCTTATCCCTGACCTGGCAAACCATGATGTTTTTTTAATAAAGCCGTCTAAATTCGAGCGACACATTTCTGAATTTCCTTTGTTTACTATTTTATTATTTAATACTAGCTGGCGCCCGCGACTACGTCCGCGTTGAAAAAGAAAAAAAAGTAGCCTATCCTGTGTCCTGTACGTCTATATGCTTATCTACCAAGTTTCATAAAAATCAGTTAATTCGTTTAAGAGTTATGGAAGAACATACACACATACATACAATACCTACGGATTTATTATTAGTATTGATGATGATAATTAGCGACCTGCTCCCGCCTTTGCCCAGGATGCATTTTTTTTTATGTACTACACAAACCCTCCATGTTTATCCCACTTTCTATTCTATAAGTGTAAACCGTATTAAAATCTGTTGGCTGGTTTAGAAGAAGTGAGCGGAGAAACAGACATGACTGATTTATAATTATGTATGTAGAGATTAAAGTTTTAATGAAAGAGATATGGTTACTGTGAGTCAACCGTGACAGAGATATCGTGGAGTTTTCTTTGCTATTTTAGAACTACAAGTCTCTAGCATATCATTTTTATATATCTCTAAGGTTAGCCACGATAGCCATGTATATTTATTTTTCGGCGACTTGGTTGTGTGCCAAAAAATAAGTGACGAAAACACTTGAGACCCTACTTCAAATATAAATACATATCAATAAAGATTGGAAACAACAATTATCTATGTTAGGCACTACAAGTGATATTGATACTTTTTAATATTTTCTAGATTTCACATAAATCAAAAAACCTATTCACTTGTTGTGATTGTGGTACTAAAGGCTTGCTTATTTAATAAATTATTTTCTTCATTAGATGTACTAGGATTCTGTCATGGCCTGAACATTTTAAAGCGAAAGAAAGAAATATGATGTTGCCTCTGTAAACCAACGTTCCGAATTGACCAAACTAAATAATCCAAGTATCAAAATCTTTCCTAGAATCTTCACAAACGTTATTATCACAATGGTATTCAACAAAACATTGTATGTTGGGCCAGGCATTCGGGTAGGAAATAACCCAACCTTTTGTTTGTTTATAGCACCCTTTTGAAGTGTTTTCGTCACTAATTTTTTGGCACAAACTATACATAAAAACATTTTTTTTAATTTATTACATAAAACATTCGCGAAAAATTATCTGTATTATCTCTTATCTTTATCTCAACGATAGTGAGAACCGTATCAAAATCCGATGCGTAGTTTAGAAGTTAGCGGCCAAACAGACAGACAAGGAAAGGGACTTCAAATCACACTGTGTGAAGATGATACAAAGTTAACCTAAGTATTATGTATTATGAATTATTATAGTTTTATTTTGTGTTGATATATAAAACAATGTGAAAGGATTGATTGGCTGGCAAAAAAGAATGAATAAAAAATTTTTTTACGGACTGAATATTTAGAAGCACTTTTGTTCGTATATTTTGTTGAATTCGTGACGAGTTGTTAGAAATATTCTATTTGTACACGGCTACTAAAAAAAAATGAAATTCATATTTCTCGTATTTGTTTTATAACATAAAGTTTTTACTCGTATTGAACAAATAGTTTCTTTATTCATGACCAAAAAGTAAAAAAGTAGAATATGCTCTACAGTATATATAGATATATAGTAGATATATAGATATCTACTCATACCTGTACATAAATCGCAGAATAGATAAATAATTATTTCTACTTCTTATTTATAAATAACATATTGTTATATTAAATAACATGTAAACTCAGACAATATCACGAACTCATGCAATCAACATAATTTTGAAATTTTCACCGAATTATATTTTTTTCTTTATCCATTGTTTCAGAAGGGCAGAGGAATTTAAGAAGAACAAACAACCATTACGTTGAAAATGTAATCTTGAGGGTTTTGGCCAAGTGTTACGGAATATTTACTTTGTGACCGGTTTATTTTCGGTGATAAAATGGAGTGTTTGCCGCGCGCCAGCCCGAGCCGACTTCTATCCCTGTGGACACTACTAATTGGAAGTTTTAATATCGCGGGTCAGTACATGTCAATTATTTATATATTTTTTTCACAGCTATGTCAAAATTTTATATTTTTGAACCTATATTACGAGTATATGTAACAAATATAAATTACTAGCTGAACTGCTTCGTTGTGGCTCAGTCAGCAACGTTCCACTGTTTCCATAACAGCGGTCTACGTATGAAAATTATATATTTTTTTATAAAATAAAATCGGTTCCCGTTGGAATTTTGGGATAAAAAGAACATAAGATTATTCCTCTGTGTAAATGCAATATTGTGTAAAAATTCGACGGCTAGTTTTCGAGTTTATGAAGCATAAACAAACCAATATAACATTTTTATACATAGACTAGCTGGTGCCCGCGACTTCGTCCGCGTTGAAAAGAAAAAAAGTACTCTATCCTGTGTCCCGTACGTCTAAATGTTTATCTACCAAGTTTCATGAAAATCAGTTGATTTGTTTAAGAGTTATGGAGGAACATACATACATACAGAAAAAAAATCTAAAAATGATCAATCTAGCTTCAGTATCATGTATAGAGCCTATAAACACGATATCTCTGAAAACAAAGTAATTTACTCCATGACCAACCCTTACAGATTTATTATTAGTATTGATAAGAACGTAGTATATTTAAAAAGTATAAACACTCAATAGATACGAGCGTCACCTGAGTAATAAATTTGTGAACGATCGATTCCTCCCTTATTAAAATGAATGTCTTTTTCAAACTTCAGGGATCTCATATCAACTTTCGCAACGAGCATTCGGGGACATTATATTCATCTGATGTAAATAAAGTCAATAAATCATCGTGAAAAGGCTTATCGCATAAATACGAAAAGCGATCTCTCCACAGGTATTTAATTAACAGAAAGTGGGACGCCGCATTTTGCGTCGACTCACCGGTTTATTACAAACCTTTATACATGATGAAATGTAAAATATTAACTGCATATATGAATACAAAAGTTAATTAATTATGTCTTTAAATTACTTCTTGACAGTGACACTTTACGATTACCTATTGTGTTTTCGACTATTGTGTTTTCATAACAATTTCGTACAAAGTTTAAATGTCAACTTTATCTTGAGTTAAAGGTTATTCTTCACCCTACTTAGGTCGTTAGCGTACTTGCTGATTTATCACTTTTCTTGTGTTGTAGGCGACGGTAGCCACCTATCATCAAGTGAACCGTCAGCCAATGTAAACAACAATCTATCACTACACTCAAAAAGTAACTCCAAAATAAAAACAATGTATAAAATAACAAGAATCATCTAATAAAATACGGTTGTTTTGAATGTAAAAGCTATTTTTATCGTAAAAACGTAGCCAATTATTATACAATCTTTTTATACCGTGTTCTTTCATTTGGAAATTTTCTTTGACATTTAGATTTATTAAAATATAATACCTGGCAGAAAGCTGCCAAATTCCCAGGAATTTAATAAAATTAGTATAATTTGGTATTTCAGTGTGTTAGCCCTTAAATTTATTTTCTGGTCTGCAATCTACCTACACATGCGATTAATAAAATTGTACACCTAGCCAGTAACCATTAATGAAAATAGAACCTCAAAATCAATATTCAATTGATTGGTGTAGTCAATATTAGTTTACAGTACCTAACTATAACGAGATTCTAAACTTAAGTCTATGATCTATTCTTTTTCTATTGATCAAAAACGTAAACGAATATAGCGTCACCATGGTCACTGGACTGTTTTAAAGATGGAATTTGTACATTAGGCATTATCAAAGAGAGTTGACTCATTTAGAATTTGTTCGTATTGTTTTAGTTCTATAACGTGAATTGTTTGTTTACCTTTTTGATAATTGAAAAAGAATACATTATAACAACTTATATAAATGGTTTTGGTTATTATTATATCTAGACTTATAAGTCGGTTTAATGAAGTGTACCTAAAACTTGTTTTGATCGAATGAAAAAGTTAGGCACCTAGTTTTGGCTTTCATAAAACGTTTTTCTTTCACCAGCTGACTTAAAACATCTTGGTCACGTTTGACTGAATACTCAAACACTTCTTAATAAATTAGAGGTTCTCAAATACGAGCGTAAAGGTTAAATTTTCTAAAGGCGAGGATTTAGCAGAAGAGCGTTATTTTCGTCGCTTAATTTGACTTCTGAGTAAAATTTTAACTTAGATAAAAATATAGTGCATAATAGACAATATTTAAAAAAGTTTAAATCGAGCAGATTTATACAAAAGATTCTATTTTCTGAGAAAGTAATAGTAAATTACTGCCCAAAAATACATTTCGTGTTACAGTAATGAAAATTTTCAGCGACAATTACAGTTGTTTTTGTTAAATTCTGTATTGTTAATCAATATTGTTAAATTCTGTACTAAAGTTGTAATCAGCTACTTTAATTTCTTATTTCATATTTTACAAAATAATTAAGAAAAACCTTTCAATTTTAAATCTGTTTGATTATCCCTGCGAAGCTACTAAAAATTGTGCAATATTGCACCTTAATTAATAGGTTAATAGGGTGCGCTCATATTGTTAAATTTTTTTATCTGTCTGCAAAGACTTTATAAGTATATTTGGGAGTATAGACACGGCGTAGCCCGTAAATAATGGTAGTAGTACAATTCGTCCACTCGACATTGTCCACACGAGAGAGAAAGAGAGAGAAGTGGACGAATTCGCACTGTCGCTCGCTAGTGCGAGTAGGATTTTAATACTACCAAAGATTTCGGGGCTTTCTGCTTGCTACGCCGCATCTATAGTTCAGATCAATGTCTGTCTGCGGTTAGTCCATGTCTGAAACAGTGGTTATGTTCAACTTCACGTGGTTAATACTCGAAAATAACTGATCACAATGAAATATAAAATATGAATATAATTCTTATTTTGAATTACTCAATTAATTTATGCATTAATTCAAATTAAATCCATATTTTGACAGGTAGGCATCGAATAATATATATTTATAGATTATATGAGATACCAAATTTATTAAAAAGTTTAGTTCGTTAGTGCGACAATACGAAGTTTTCTTAACATTAGAACCGTATGTATGTAGAACAGAGAGCTCCCTGAAACTGAATATCCGTTGAATATTTACTAGACGGCAGCGTGGCTTGTTTTCATTAGCGTGATTGCTTCAACCCATTTTTATAGTAAGTGTTGAATGTAAGTAGGCGCTTACTTTCGGGTGCTTGCCAAGTGAAATTAATGATAAACTACGCTTTGTATTTGAACAAACGAAATTACATGTAATTTCCTGTTGAATTACTGAAATCATTACCTTTCGACTTTGTGCCTATTATATATAATGGAACATTAAATTTCGTGTTTATAGTTGTAAGGCTACTACTGAAATTTTTTAATTTTCTTATTTAATTGGATTTCTCTAACAAATGGTTGGTTGTAGGTTGGTTGTAGGTCTTATGTATTTTTTATTTATATCTGCATTTTATTGGGATCATAAAAACCACAAAAAATTATATTCTTCGTATGACTAATATTAATATTGATAAAATTAATAAAACAAGTTTCAATTTGCTCCATTTGCTGAAATAAGTCTCTGAAGCTTCTATCGTCGGGGCATGCTCTCCATACATGTTTTTGCATTTTCTTGGAGTGCAGAGTTATGATTCCAATCTCTGATTGGAGTTTCAATGAATGGGCGCTTGGTGGTAATCTGTTCTTTCGGCATCGCTCGTTTGGTAAATTAACATGAGTTCGATGGGTCATGTCTGGTGGATTCCCTGGCCAAGTCAAAAAAAATTTTTTCAGCCAAGAATGCAGTAGGTCGCGCTTTAGGTAATTTCTCCTACGGCGACACTGACTAGTAGTATAGGATTGAAAACTTAGTGTTGGGCGCCAGTGAAGCCTACCAGAAAGAAATTAAAAAACAGCGTGATCGGTAATTAAAATATAATTTAATGCGCTCTGTGGTAGGCAACACAAAAGTGTAGGTCGTGGGTGGTCGGCCGATCTGTCTCCCCAACGCAGTGCAGGCACTCCCCTGTGTGATCCAGCCGGCGAAGGTGGCAGATGCGGCGTGATGGGCGTGGTGGTGTGTGTCCTGCCGATGCGTGTAACGACGGTGGTGATAGGCGGCGGTGACTGCAACCAGCAACCGGATCTAGCGCAATCCGCAGCTGGCCGTCCGCTTAATCCGGGTGATACTTGGTCCGAGTGATACTGGTTCGGCCCGAGTGATACTTGGTCCGGGTGATACTTGGTCCGGGTGATACTTGGTCCAGGTGATACTTGGTCCGGGTGATACTGGTTCGGCCCGAGTGATACTTGGTCCGGGTGATACTTGGTCCGGGTGATACTCCTGGAATCGACAGGGCCACAGGATTACGCACTGGTACATCTACCCTCCGATCTGGATACCCCACGACGGCAACAGGATGAAAATACCTGCTAAGCAGCAGTAGCATTGCCGCAGTGGTGCATAACCAGAACGGAGTTTACAAAGCAATTAATGTACTAAGCATAAAAAATTAAATGTAGCAATAAAGCAATGAAAAAGGAAATTTATTTAAAAAATGTGATTTAAAATATATAAAAAAAATAATTACAACTTCTGGGATTGTGACACGTTGCAGTCATGCATAAAAATGTAAACGTCATTACCAGGGAATCGTTCTTTGATAACATGAATATGAGCACTGTCCCTAATAATTTGGCTACCCATGGTAATTACAATAGGTACCCCTATATTGGTTGGGAAAGTCTGTTCGTGCAAATGAAGTCGGTTTCAAGCATTTATTCAGTTTTTTTTTTTTCAGCAAGTTATATATATATATATATGACAACCGAAATCCGCATTAGAATCTGATGCGTAGTTTAAAAGATCTAAGCGTACATACAGAGGTACGTCTAATTCATCGAGACATAAGGTTGTTTAGCATATTATATGACAAAGTGGAAATTTAGTAACACGGAATCTATTATATAGTTCTGAGCCTTTATAGAGATATAAATATACAGTTTGTGTTGAAACTACAATAACTTTAATGATTTTAATGTATTTATACATATATAATTTTAATTCCAATAAAATTGTGCCAATGAACTCTACTATTTTTCTCTAACCCATTAAGTGCAATTGCCAAGAACTACAATTAAGCCGAAGTAACACCGTATTGCAGATCGCAGATAGTATTCTCCTGCTGCTTTTTACAATGTCAAGTGACGCTATAAATTGCAAACTTTACTTTTCGATAACAAAGTCCAACGTTAGTTTCAAGCAACCAACTTCCATGAAATAAGGTCACGATACCTTGTATTTTATGAAATTAGTTCGCATCCCACGTTTTACGGCTGGAAAACTAGCTAAGTGCCATTTTAAAAATAAAGTCAACTTTATTACACGAGAAACTTCCTTATAAGACCGTATTAAAGAAAATTACAACTTAGTGCTTGCTTCGTATACTGCAGTTCCATCATAATCGTCTCGGCCATTAAAGTGGAGAAAAATATACTTGAAAATAAACAAAGACGGTATAGGACAGAATTAAATAATAAGGCCATTTAATAGACTTCTTCATAAATGATAATTGGCAAATTGCAGCAGTTTAAATAATATAATATTTATATTTATAATAACTAGAGATCGATAACTGTTCCATTCTTAAAAATTCTTTTATTTTATTTATATTTTTTATACGGTACTGTCTATCTAGAATAACTAATGTATAATAATGTAAGATTATTACCTGTGTAGTTGAAAACGTTTTAGGAAACATTAATTATTTTTTTATGAAATCTTTGAACTATGAACTACCTATTAGTTAATATTCTTATATTCTTAAGAAGTCTGAATTGTCCATAAGAATAAGTAAAAGTACACTTTTCTTTCTTTCACAACCTTTTCCATATAATTTGGTTTATTCTTCTCGCAACTGGTAGTTAGTTCGTGAATGGGAGTAAATTATAGGTTAGGGTATTGATAATAAAATTATCGACGCGTTATATATTTTGAAGGTTCGAACCACAAAATATATAATTATCTTACGATGTTGTACGACCTCGATTATTGACAAAATTATTAAAATTACTACGTACCTACTGTCGATTTTGTTTTTACTTTGATTATTAACTAATAATGTGTTTACGTGGATTAACCTAATGCTACTGAAAAGTTGCACTAGTTCGGTCAACTGGACTAACAACCGGACTACTGCTACTAAATAGAGGAATCAATCGCTAAATATGTTTCTAAATTCAAACTCTATAAGGGTTGGACCAATTTTATTAGGATTTTTTTTTCAATATTTATGGGAGTCTGAGGAAAGTTATATAACTATTAGGGCTATTAGGAAGGTTCCTATGAAGAAAAAAAACTGGAAAAATATATTTAAAACTTGGATATCCGTGCGAAGTCGGGACCGATTCACTATTACTATATGAAATAAATAAATAAATAAATGAAACATTAAAAAAATATTTTTATATAATAAATTATAGAAAAATATACTTTGACAATTATAAAGTCAAAAGATGGTAGGGTAAATATCAGTACACAATATATACAAACAATTTGAACTCAAGAAAGTCTCATTTTATTTGCTAGGATCTCGCAAGGAGTGAAAAATTTTACTAGCTGAAGGGCTGCCCTCACGGATGTGCGTAAAAATAAAGGTGTGTGAGTATATACATAGATCGTAACGTTGAATTACGGCGCAGTTAAATCTCAGAGAGGAATGTTGCCACTTCAGCCCCGAAGGAATGTTGGCCTTTGCGTAGTGCTCACGTGAGTATGTAGGCGACGCGACGCTTTGATATTACGTCGGGAGACGAAATATTCTCTTTTTAATTAGATGAAAGTATTTACCATCGGGTTGAAATTCTGAAATTTTAATGATAAACTTCGCGAAAGTGAGTGAAGTTTGTCATTTCAGTTTTATAATTAACTTCTTTAAAGTAGTTACACACTCGTTTAATTACTTTTAAACAATTTTAAGAATCATCATCATAAGCCTATTTAAATAAACATTAAACATATTATTATGTAACACACATATATTGTATGTATACTTACAGATATGTGTGTATCATGCCCTTTGACATTCTATATATGTCGGAGCAACTTTATTTGAACGTTCCCTATTATTTATTGGCATCGTGGGCAATGAGGTTGGTGTACGTTCAATTATATTAAATACTATACTAAAAACTTAGTCTATTCTAGAAATACAACTATTATATTATGTTACTGCGTGACACAACTCTAGCGTAGCGATTAAAGGTCAGTTCCCAAGCACGACTGCACGGACTAAGTCGCGGGCACCAGCTAGATGAATATCTTTACATAGTATAAAACAAAGTCACTTCTCATCCTGTCTCTGTATGTACGTTTATGCCCGCCTTCCATTGAGATTGGGCGGAAGAGAATGAAATAGTTTTTGCCTTCCACTAAGAAAAAGTTTTCTAGAAAGGTGTGTTGGCCTTCCATTGGCAGCGAGATTGCGAGCGGGAACTGGTCGGGAAATGAACGAGGGAAAGATGAGCGAGGTTTGTGCTTCCACCGCAGACAACATAGCGAGCGCAACATAACAAAAACTGACGGGCGGAAAATGAACGAGGGGCAGGGAAGGTCAGAGAGGGGACGGTGGCTTTTAGGAGTCCGTTCAAAACTAGTTTTCAAGACAATGCGCAACGGACTCCTTTTAATGCGCTCGCCCCGCTCCACTTTACTCTTTTCTATGGAAGCACTTGTATGGAATATAGTGTTGCTAGTCGAGCGGACTTCGTACGGAGTCCGCTGGGAACCCGCTCAACTCTGCAACCTCGTTTGTAACTCTTTCAACTCGCTCACTCCGCTCAGCTCACTTATTCTAAGTGGAAGCACTTGTTTTGAGTTTGTTGTTGCGAGTTTAACGGAGTCCTTAATGGGTCCGCTTCGCTCGCAGTGGAAGGCGGACATTTGATCTTTTAAATTACGTAACGGATTTTATTGCGGTTTTCACTATTCGAAAAAGCATTAAATGAGGAACTTTTAAAATTTGCAGAAAATATCCTTGCGAAGCCGGAGGTGGACCGCAGGTATTACTATAAAAGTAACAACATTTTATGCTAAATTGCTATATGAGTGTTTGAACTGGATTTGAATAGAATTATAAAGAGTCGTATAAACGTTGAACCTTTCGACGAATGAAATAGCACAACAGAAATGACACACTATAAATTCAATCTAAACCTACCCATTTCCCCACTAAGATACCAAGTTGAATCGCGTTCGCAAGTCCCCCACTTTTTATTGTTACGCTTTGTTCCTTTTGAAAATAAATAGACGTGAAAGGGTTGCGTGCTTCGTATATGTATTTTGCATGAAAAAGAGCTACTCCAGCCAGGGGTTGTCGGCGAAAAGGTGCGTGATCTTTGTCGGATAGGTACACCAAGTGAAATTTATGAGCCGAGTGTGTAATAAGTTTTATTAGATAATATACCTATCCAGGTCAACAACATCGTCTTCAATCTAGACTTCGGTTCAATTAAATTCCATTTGAATTAAGACAAACCTCAACGAGTTTCGTTATGTGTAGTTAAATATTCGATTAAATCTAAGGCAACAATAATTTATGTGAAAATATTATGGTAAAATAGTTCAACATTTTTTATGACTATAAACGCTCAGTAGTTTTGTAACCCTTAAATGTACAACTATAATTTTGCTTCCAATACGTTTATCAAAGGTAAACCATTTAATATTTCGAATGGTAAACCAATCACAAGTCGATTGCTTCAGCCCTGTATAATTTTCACGGACAAATGATTTCGTATAACTTTCACCCATTAAAAGGATCACATTATTCCGGACTGTAGCACGGCCTGTGTAATATCGATTTAACTGGAAACAGCGAAATTGCTCGCCAGAATTGAAACCTCTCGAGACGTTTATATGAAAAATTACACCGAGATCGTCTAAGGGTGATTAAACCGCTCTGCTGTAAAATTTATGGGGATGTTCATAACTGTTTGCCAAATATAAAAAAAAAAAATTTTAATTAAATTTAATTTAATTATAACATTAATACTGATTTATATAAAAAAAACTTTATTTATTTAGACGAGACAAATGTTATTCAAAAGTATATGTGAATTTATTTTACATATTATTTATTTTGATTAAGCGAAGTTGATAAAAAAATTTAGTAAATTTTATAACATATAAAGATTATAAAATGTAAATGTACATATGTATTTAGCTGTAAGTCCGTAAATCGCAAAACGAATTGTGATAAAAGGTTATGCCTAGAAATTATTTAATAATAAAATTTATGTAATTAAGACTGCTTTACGTTATTTAATGATCACTAATATCGATAGACATTACTTGAAACAGCGACTGAAAGGTTTCTTGTAGTGTTCATGATGGAATTTGCATTCTGAAAAGTGGTTGTAATCACAATAATGTTGATTTCTGTACTTAAAATGTGGATCCAAATAATTTATAGGATTTCTAACAGTTATACAAATAAATTCGCAGAAATAGCGATAGCAGTTGTCCCAAAAAATATTTTTATTTATGGCAGTGCATTGCATATATCTTATACTCCTGTGTTCCTCGGAAATATCCCAAGTGAGTAAGTCACTCTGTCTAGCTAGTCTAGTCTAGGAACGGTCAATGAATATGGTTGCGCCGTGTTCGAACAGTTGGCTGTCAAGTTCCTTTGTTTTCTTTCACGTATGTACCCACCTTCCTAATTATCGTGCCCTTACATTTACCCGCTTACCTAAATAATGCATTGTCACCGATGACCGCGCCTCGAGAAGACAGAGAGAAGAAAAACTCGAGAGGTGTTTTCGAGTATATATGAAGTTTATCCGCGCCTTAATCAATCACGGAAGTGAAGGAGTTCATCAGCGCCTTATCGCTGAACGTCGACATACGTGTGAACAGTGGTGTCTGCCAGTTTGGACATTTAGTGGTTCCTGCAGGAGCGCGCACCAGAGCACCGATATAAGGTACGTGCATTTCCTTCTGCTACCTATCCTGTCCTTCAGGCAGTCATACTATTCCCACAGCCGCAACCAGATATACAGTCCACTAAATCGAAAACAGGGATTCATGGCGTGATTCTGTCGTAATCCCGCCGCAACGAAATTTAGATTTTGTCCACCCCTTTACAGGGGTTTCACCGCGCCTCCAGAATGATTGTAGTTAACTCTAGTTGAAAAACCTGTCTACCTTTTAGAAATTAATTTATTTTATTATAGTAGGGGTGTATATACATGAATATATTTAGAAATAGATTGTGAAGGTTCATTAGAGATCATAGCATCTCGTCATTAGAACATCGTAATAGCCAGATATAAACCATTAAGATTTTTTATACTCTCTTTTGTTGTAACCCTCTTCAAGAATGCAATTAGGTTTTGCTAACATTAACCGGGATACTCGCTGCCTGAAAAAAGATAACTGATGTTTTAGTTTGTAGTTAAAAATAACATATTTAATTGCTTATTGGGATGGCTGTTTTATTTATTTTAATTAAATTAATTCTATATATTTTTTTAAACCATTTTTATTTTTTACCTACTTTCTTCAAAGTTTGTTAGTATGTAGGAGGTAATCTGCAAAACTACTTCGAATAATTTCATGATGGATATAGGCTAAGGGCCTCTTTCGCCATCTGTCAAGTAGGCTAACTGTCATTTAAAGTTAACGGTAACCGGGGATAATGGAGAATACTAAAAAAATTCGCCTATCGAAGGATGCAGTACCCGAATGCATAATTTAATAAAACAAAATTATTTATAAAAGTACCTAATCAACACTTTACTTGTAGTTGCTGAAAGAAGCCGTAAGTATTCCACGCGGGAAAAGCCGCGGGCACCAGTTATCCAAAAAAAAAGTTCCAATGCTCGGTAACACAATAATGTCAGGCATCATATATTTTGTTTTATCTCTTATTTTTTAACGCAGACGAAGTCGCGGGTACCAGCTAGTAAGTACAAAAATGTAATAGAGAAGTAATTGGCATTTATAATTTAGATTTTTCAAATACATTTTTATATTTCAAATATTCACTTCCATATGAAGCTAGAAGGTAACGATGATTCATTGAAAAGGCGACGATTCCTGATGCTATTTGAATTGTGGTATCCACAATAAGCCATTATAGCAGTAAACCGCATCATGCTTGCGTGCTTTGTCATTGTGTTCTATTTCAACATTCCAGTACTGCTTTGCAACTTATGTTCGACTAGTTAAGTTCAGTGAATCATACTTAAGCCATAACATACTTAACTGTCATAGATGCTTGTGGGATTTTCTTTTAACCTATTTTCTTTACTATATTTTCAAACACTGATTAAATTATATTGATCAGTGACATTTTGAATTTGTTTGTAGGGTTGTGTTCGGAGTTTCTTTGGTGGTTATAGGATATATAGGATATAGGATTTGATAATATAGGATTAAAAATTCTGAAATTCGCCGAAGAACCAAATTAGTTTAAGTGAAGTTTAAGTGGCAATGGCCTGGTCACATAATGTCGCAGATAATCGATGGGGTCGAAGAGTTCTCTAAATGGAGGCCACACTAAAGTCCGGTTTCCTCTTCGAGCGGAGCGGATCCATTAAGGACTCCGTTTAACTCGCACAAGCAAACTGCTTACTTGTGTTTCCACCAACAATATGAAATATATTTTTTTCAGTCAATGCATATGCTCCGAAAACCCATATAATATTCTTTCTAACATTCTACTATCGAAATAATATTCTTTGCAAGTATACATAAACTTGTCCTCGTAGGAAGGTCTATTAGAAAAAATAAAAACGATTCGGCATTTTGTTTTTTGACAGCCTAAAAATTACAATTTTCCGTTATAATTTACGGCCAATGAATGGTTATCATGGTACGAAGAAGATTGTAACTTGGACTACACAAAATAAGAGTTATTTTAGCTCAATAACACGTTCAGTATATTTTATTTAGAAACGTTGGCTTTTGCGTCATTAGTTTTACAATAAGGTACGTATAGAACAGCAATTAATGAGCACATTTTGTGGTATTTCGAATATTGGAAAAGATAAATTACCACAATTAAGCCCCAGTCACGCTTTTTATTACTTTTTGAAGAGCTTGCAGGTGACATTTAAAATAAAATGTTAGGTTTTTAATTACTTTTACTAAAATTCAATAAGTGATTTTGATAATAACAACAGATTTTTTCTAATTAGGCTAATTAATTATCTGTTTAATGGTAAAGGTTATTTTTTTTGTTGTTGTTGATCGAAAGTGGGAAAAGCATATTATCAATTTTATTATCTACTAGGGAATCGCTCCCTGCTCCGCATAGGTGTGATTTTATATATGAAAAGCATATTCGTTTAACACTCTTTCCAATAGTGAAAATCCATTCCTTTTAAAAATCTTTTTTGAATTTTTTTTTTTAAGTTATTCGAGGATCAACAAGGTCAGCTAACTTAATCGTTTTAGTTAGAGCACAACAAACAGTCTAAAATATTAGATTTATTCCCATGGAACATGGAATTATTTTGCTAAAAGTAAAATTTGGCAATGAAAATAACGCTTTTCTGCGAAGTCCTCGTCTTAATATAAAACTGTCATTCCCTTACAGTTATAAATAATATCTAATGCTAACAGAAATAAAACATCAACACAAAAGCTTATTTTATGTAGGTATAAAAGGTAAAAATTTATTGACTCTCGCCATGCTAATGGAAAACAAAATTTCCAGTAAAACATTGCACAGTCCAATTAGGTTAGTTTATTAACATCATTGATTGCACGTTCCTAACCTCCTACCGTAGTTTGTGAAATTGTAAATACATAGTTGCCGTAACTGCTGGTTTACATAAAGTAAACTAACACAAGATTTAGCATTCTACTTAAGTTATTTTATTGATTTATGTGGATTTTTGTTTAATGTACCTACGCCTTTTTAGTATTGCAGTTCTTAAACTTGACAGTATAGTCGGTCAACTTCGCGGTCAGCGAAACTTTACACTGTATAAGAGAATAATAAAATGAGATAATGCACGAAAGAAATAACAAATCATACTTGTGTTAATTAGTCAAGATATACTTTATAGCTGGTTGATTTTAATTTAAAGCATAAATATTAAGAAATATGTTCGAAGTACCTTCTCTGCAATTAGTCTTCCTTTAGATCTTTATTTCTATATCGACTGTATTCATCGTTTTCATAGTATTCATGACATAGTATTCATTGTTTTCATTAGGTTCTTTAAAGAGATCTAATTTTTTTTAATAAACCTTATAATTGTTGACAAATTTACACTTGGATTAACAATAATTTCCTTGCTACATTCAAGGTGTCTTTTTATAGATATGTTCCGATTTCAGTCACATAGGTATTTATTACGTGAGCTTTGCAGTCATTCATTAGTAGGACTTGTGAGTAGAGTTGTGTAATTTAATTAAATAAATGTGTCGCGGAACTTTAAGCTTTTAACATAGCAAACAGAAATAATTTTATAATATTACTATACTAGCTGGCGCCTGCGACTTCGTCCGTGTTGAAAAAGGAAAAAGTAGCCTATCCTGTGTCCCGTACGTCTAAATGTTTATCTACCAAGTTTCATGAAAATCACTCAATTCGTTTAAGAGTTATGGAGGAACATACATACATACTTACATACATACAGAAAAAAATTCTAAAAATGGTCAATTTAGTTTCAGTATCGTGTATAGAGGCTATAAACACGATATCTCTGAAAACAAAGTAACTTACATACATACACACATACAATACCTACACTTACAGATTTATTATTAGTATTGATGATTCAGTTGTTTGTGAGACTTATCTGTGAATAACTTTGAAATGTAACGATCGACAGTAACGTATTTGAACAAAGTTCGTTGATTTGAACACATAATATTTCGTACTTAAATAATTCCCTACTTAAATTCAAAAGTACCACAAACAATGAAATACTACAATGGAATTTGCGTCACAAATGCCAAAGCGGCACATAAAAAGAACGCCTTTGACAGAATCATGGCGGACTCTTGCCTTCACGCGTCAATGGTAAAAGGTAGTAACGATCAACTTCTACTATTTCATTTTAAACTCTAATGGGTTGACGTAAAGTCACATTTTCTTTAAATTACGTACTTATTATTTTGTTTGTTTTGTTTTAAATGACAGTTCATGCTCTACCCATATGTCACTTTTAAATGTTCCATAAAATTCGTAGTGTTTTGTATGGCATGCGGGTTCCATGTTGTAGTAGTCCTCTAGTGTTCAGTTTATTATAAAAGTACTTAAAACATTTACTTAAAAATACGCTTCTAAAGATGTATAATATGCATATATTTGATATATATCGAATAAGAAAAAAAATGGACAAAAAATATTTTTTGTCCTTTTTTTGTCCTTGTCAGGAGAGCTAATCGATTTTTTCGATAGGAGAGCTAATCGAAAAAATCGATTAGCTCTCCTGTAAAAAAAGAGTAATTTTGATTTGTGGTACTTTTGAATTTAAGCAGCGAATTTTGTCTATTAAGTAAATAATTTCAACTCGATTGTATTAGATGGTTATGGATTACATTAGATTAGAAGAATTAATTAATTATATATGTAAATAAAATCCACTATCAATACATATAAAGGTGCTGTCCCCTTCTCCTGTTTCTCCACTAACTATTGATTTTATTTCTCAAGCATCAAACAAATTAAAACACGGGTTTCGCTAATGGAAAGAGCGATAAATAAATAAGCGAAAGGTTTGTGCTTATAATTTTCTAGTACATTGTAAAACTATATTTTCATAAAGTTATTATGTTTTGTTTTAATAAATTAAATTAAATTTCGGTAAAAAATTAAATTAAATTCAGATACGAGTATACCACTTTTGCACAATACATGTTTCAATTCCATTAAAAGAATACTACACGATAAACTGCGTCTATTAAACTAGAGACAAGTGTTCCAGTTAGCAAAGCGGATAATGTAAATGTTGTTCAATAGAAAATGGTTACGAAGTTAGTTTTTATTGACGCACGGAAGCTTAGCATGTCGACAATATAGGCACCACACCTTAGCTTGTTGTGTTTGTAGTGAGAGGTAGGCTTAATGTTTACAGAAAATGAACATGTAATGAATTACATTATGCATAATAGTTGTATTAACTTATTAAGGATTATTCTTGTTAATCGCCGGTTCAAGCGAGTTAAATTCCAGCGAGTAGTCTAGTAACTCATTGAATAACTTTTGTCTACAAAACTTACTTTTATCTCACTAAGATTTCAAATGGTGTGTTGTTTAAAGGAAATTAAAGGAATTGACTGGAAATTGATTCTAATTTTAGGCACGATATAATAACTAGGTGTGCCACACCGGGTTCAAGCACCGTTTAATTTAATTTATTTATAACTAGCCACCTGCTCATGTACATATTTATGTGCCTACAAATAAATAAGAACCCTAAAGTAACATAATCCGAAATTTACTCTTGAAAATTTAAAATACTTATGCTCAATTATAACCCGACCATTCTATTGAAAAAAACCGAAAATGCTCAGTAAATCCAATACAGAAATCACCTGGTAAAGCTGTTAGATGACCGGTTCGCAGGAAATCGGAAAATATTTGGTCGGAACGTGATACGAATAATGAGGGATGGACTCTACCTTAGCAACCTACTGACCGATTTATTTGACCCCTCTTTACCTGTCACATGGTATATTGGAAGGGATCTTGATGAATTGTTAGGGATCTTTTGCTAATGGTTGATTTCGTGATGGAAAATGTTGGCGATCAATTTTCTTGATAAGTAAAATATCTACAGATTCATACCTACATCTTATATATTTTCTCGTTAGTGTCAACACGAAAAAAATCAATTATACTTTTGTGTCTTTAGTAAACTTGTTTTTTCTTTGATAGTCGACTTGTTTTAAGTATAAATATATACATCACAATGACTTTTAGTTATCTATAAAGTCTGAAAGAATGACTAAGTATTGGTCTAAATATGTTGATTATTAAAAACTTAGCAACGTAATAAAGCATCTATGATGCTCTTTACCGATTTTCTTTCGATTCTGAGCCAATACTGTAGATACTATAATTTTTATGAAACTTCTTATTTCCATCAAAAACAAATTGGAGTATTTTTATTGTTTATTATTCTCGTGGCCTTTCGGAGTTTGTTAGAACAATATTAGCACAAAACATTGTTTACAGGTTTAAGTAATAGGTGTCGCCTATGGCACAAGTAATGCTTGTGCTAATAGGCGACTGACACTTGTGCTATGCAATAGGTGTTACAAGTGCACTGCAGACCATAGTAGAATTAATGATTAGTGATTGGAAAGGAATAGAGAAATGGACTGGAATCATTTACTAACTCACCGAAACACAACAGCAAACTTGCGGTTATTTCACAGTGGATCTGTCTGTTTGCAAGAATTTCTTAATTTCTTTGAATGCAGTTTTAAGCTCTATTTGTACTTTTCATGGCATCCTAACGCCCGTTAACATATTATACAAACGTCATATCAATTACATATATAGTACGTCAGGAGATGTTGGCAAAGATTTCTCAAACATGTGGAATTCGTAACACGATAATATAACTCGAGTGAAAGCGTACACTGCTAATTTTGAATACGATATCAGAATTAATTTAGCGTTACATGTTCCTTCATACGCTTCGTATGTAGTTCTCCACAGATGTCAATGATGTGGATTCACCAATAACAATTTAAAATAGCTTATTCTTCGTAATAGTAAGTATATATTTGTTCTCAAAATCATTGTAAACTTATTCTGCTTACAAAGCAGTTTTGAATTTAGTAACTGATCTAGGGGCTCGATTGTAATAGTTGCTGATGTAAACTTAAATTAGTTTAATGTTAAAATAAAATAAAGCAAATAAATACAAACAATTTCACATATAGTATTGCTATAGCAATCGTATTTAATGGTAAAATAGCTACACATACGACATATAAAATTGTTTATATTTAGGTATATATCCCTCGTATTATACAACAAAGTCTGTCTTCAATATCTTGTTCGTGACAACTAAATATGTGTTACGTAATTGTTTTAAACTTAATTCCATATTACATTTATGTAGAATATATTCAGTGGGGTGAATATTTAATATAGAAAGTTTCCGTTATCACAATATAATTTCCTTGAATATAAGTTTGAAATACATTGAAGAGTTTATGTATAATATAAATATTGTTATTGTATTTCGAAACTTTTTATACACTGCCGAACAGTCCATTTGGTGGCTGTAATATAGTGACATGTGAGTGATTAAGGGCACTTTGTACGAGTGAGTCAGAGAATTTGTGGTCTAAATTTTAATAATGCAAATAACCGAAAACGTTGGCCAATTTAGCATGAAAAGTAAATAGATTTTCCCTTAGTCTTTTCGTGCAAGCATATATTTTAAAACTAGCCGGTGTTCGCGACTTTATTCGCGTTGAATAATGAAAAATGTAACACCTGATATAACGGCTGACATCTTAATCGTTGTGACGACAGTGGCGCACATTCTTTTTATATTCTTAGAAAATCTTTGGATTATTTTTATATTTTTAGGTAACCATCTTTCCAGGATAAAAAGCATTCTATATATTGATATAAGTAATAAACTATTTGTGCCAAATTTTATCCAAATCCGATAAGCCGTTTTTGCGTGAAAGAACATAGGAAAATCCTCACAAACTTTTGCATTTGTAATATTAGAAGGATATAAATGTACCAGTGACAATAATCCATACAAGAACAGTTAGGCGACCTTCAGAGAATTTTAGAAATTTAAACTAAATGTCGCAAATTGACGACACTGCTGATGAATCATATTAAGCAAATACGTAATTAATTTTTAAACCTCATAGTTCAAAACTTTCTTAGTTAACTCCTAATAATATTCTATAATATACATTTTGCAAAGTTTTGTGAGTATTCGGAATAATTAATTTTACCAGTGTGAACTCCAGTTTCTCAGTTCTAAAGACGAGGGAACTACCGAACTTTCCTTGGGTTCATATAAAATTGAAACTTATATAAATCCGCTCTCAATTTGCTGACAGTCCAAGTTTAGAACATGGGCAAGAATCCAGTAACTTGCGTGGAACGTCAAACATGATCAAACTTTAGAGTTTGAAGCATGAGTTATGATTGCAAATATTAATATTGAATGTGAACTTGAACCTATTTGATTTCTGCAAAGATATAATACTTTTTATAAATCAAGTTTCACATTTATTTTGACCTATAACACCTATTTTATACTAGCTGTGCCCGCAATTTCGTACGCGCGGTTTTCGCACGCTTGGTATTTCGGTATTCTATTGTTATTTTGTTTGTAAACCGATTGGAATAAAACAAATACTTAATATCATAAGAAGCTTTGCTACAATAGCATGTACAAACGTACACAAAAATAGACAAAAATTCTAAAAAACTATTTTTTGATCTCGGTACAACGTGTATAAATAGTTTTTTTGAAAAATATCCAATTTACAGAAACGATTTTATTATTTAACTAAATTCAATGTTTAAGATATAAGTAAAGTGTTGATTAGTTACTTTTAGAAATCATTTTCTGTTTTATGGAATTATGCACTCGGTTTACTGCATCATTCGATAGGCGATTTTTTTTTATATTTTCTATTTAATGTTTGGGACGTTTACCGTACAAACAAAGGTATATCAGCTAAATTATTCCCGGTGACAGGTGACTTTAAGTGAAGGTTTAGCCTACTTGACGTTTGTGAAAGAGGCGCTAAGATTACTAATAAATAGAATTAATTTAAAAGTGAAACAAAAACTATGTAAAATAAAACATCTCTCATGCAATATCTTATTTAAAAAATAATTAGAATATCCTTGTTCTTTTTTTTTGTTAAGGTTGGATACTGACGGTCCACTTGATCCTAGCTACCCTTATTTGTCTGCATCGATTTTGTGTAACATTCTTTCTTTCTTTAGTTAAAAAATAAAACTATTGACTGCGTTTTTCGAAAAAAAAAAATAAGAAATATTAACCAAAATTACTATCTAGACCAAAATTTGTACCTAAGTGAGTACTTATAAAAAATTCATATGATTTCCTCATATGAATTTAGCGAATACGATAAGAAAATGTGTCATCTTTTATTTGCTCTTTCTTAAAATCTTTTTATGATAAATGGCAGAATTTGTGACATTGTATTGTTAATTAATTCTAATAACACCAATTTTAATAGACAGAGATACATTCTTTTAAATAATTTTGTGGAAACGAAATCACAATTATAAAACTAGAAATTGAACAAAATCTCTGAAATTAAATATTCTACTCCCCTTTTATGTGACAAAAAGTTGTCAAGCCTCGACAGTTTGTCGACTTCAAGTCGCAAATCCATTATTCAAAAGCAACATCCGACAAACGCTAAGAGAATTTCAGCGAATAAACACCATTCACAATTATAAATACGCTCCGATCGTTTCTTAATGCTAATTTCCTGATACCCTGAATAAATTAAACTAGCCTATATATACTTTTTTGGAGTTTACATTTTCACATTCATATGTATAATTATGCCCGGGGTATGAAAATTTATGGGAGTAAAATCAAAATTGTCACACGGTATGCGTTAAGCGTTAGTTTTTATTTTAAAATATCTCTGAAGTTTCAATACTTATTATTATTATATATTAATTAAGTTCAAGTTCAAATACTTATTAATGGTCTGTCATTATGAAGTTCATTTTAAATAATTAAATATTGCGAAAAGCGGAAAATCCACAAATACCGGGCTATGTATTCATTCCCTTCGGGATCGAATCTCTGGGTCCGTGGGGTCCCAACGATTTTTTTAACATCTTATCAAAACGTTTGGTCGAGATAACCGACGATTCTAAAGCTGGCTATTACCTCGGTCAATAGATTAGCATTGCCGTACAACGATGTAATGCAGCCAGCAAGCTTGGGACCCTTTTTTCAATTCGAACCAGTAGTTCCTGAGATTAACGCGTTAAACCAAACAAACTCTTTAGCTTTATAATGTCGGTAGTATAGATAGTATAGATAGATAGTATAGATTAGGATTACATAAACTTAGTTTTAGAGATATATATTAGATATATAGATGTTTCCATGACATATGTGAAGCTGTTCTATTTAATTGTCATTGTGTGTCAGTGTCATATATTTTCTCGAGTAAACTCCAGTTGTGCGTCGGAGCATGGTCGGAGCTGACACTGTGTGTGTTTTAGAATTGACATTTTTGAGATGGGAGAAATCCATTGAACTCGCGACTTGTAACCGACACCAACACCGACACCGAAACAAGTATGTACTTTCCTGACTATTCAAAAAATACCGTAATTGTTCAAGTTTTCACTTCTGTCGGCACTCCCGGAGTGCTACTGTTTTTATTTTTTTAATTTTTTTTAATACTCATTTTCGTACATGATGGATACAAATTATGATTTACTCCCATAGGTACACCTCTTCATGAATGCAAAATTAAATGAGATGAAAATAACATCACGTAAGCGTAATAATATTAAAGTCGCAAGTACCTAATTCATAATAATCTCGTTCGTCTCATCCCTTTATAAGCTTCAGTTTATCTGACACGTGCACAATGTTCCTTAAAGTAGGTAGCTACTTAGTTTAATTATGCTTTGCTATTAACTAACCCTATTAACCCTATTAAGTAATAACTATTTGTCGTTGTTATTAACTCACTTGTTCGAAAATGATGGTATCTGCAACTTTGTACGAGCTTTAGTTCGTTTTTTGAAAATTCTACAGGAACTTAACATTTTTCCAAGAAAAAGTATTCCATAAATTAACCTAGCTTAAATTAACCTATGAAGTTCCTTAGACTTCATTATAGTGTATAGATGACATTGTATCTGATCAAACTAAAAGATGAGTAGAAGTGGATTCTAATATTTTGCAGAACTTGATCGGAAAAAATTCAATACGTTTACAGATAATCTTAAGAAAAGTTTAAATTTAAAGTCAAAGAGATAGCTTATTTGTTTCTGAATGTCGTATATTTCATTTCTTTCTTCACAGAGCGTTTTACGCTTTATCTGATGTTGCACGTTCCAGTGTCGCGTGGGGATATACAACAACAAATGGCCGGCGAAATAAGCGTACACTATCTTCACGCTTACTCCTTTGTACGTGGATCACGCGACGTTCTTGTTAACAGAGATAGAAAATACAGTGAGGAATGTGCATTAAAAGTTGCATTTATTTGCAGTGAATAACCTCGAAAAGTTCTGTCAGTAACTGTAGTATTTCCAATTTTTTTATTTGCACATCGATTTTGATTAAAACTGTGTTTTTGGTAATAGAAAATTTTCTTGCGTTTAGGTTCCATCATTTTTTTATATCATTTTAAAAATCTATAGAAACATTTTGTTTTGTGATCGCCTTTATTTTTTAATGAAATAAACAATAATTTGATTAATAAAATTAATCGATTATTCTGCTTCTTACAATAAACGTTAATATTACGTTAATTAATTCTTACAATAACTATATATTCCACATATTCGATTGATGTGAAATTTTGTATACTATTACTTTTATTGTATTTCCATGACATGGTAACCTTGACCTGATGATGCAGTATCTAGTGGTCTGGGGGATAAGCAGCAACTTACAGCAGATATAGTCATTGGGTTCTATATAATGTCGGGTATAATTTATAATTTTAATTAGGTATAATTTGTAATTGAGGCGCTTAATAACCTACAACAACCACTGTTGTAAACTTGAAAATTACGTGTATCGGTTCTTACAAAACTCGTTGTAAAGATATATGTATCTCCATTAATTTTTTTGTTAGCGTATAAGGACTCAATGGCTTAGAGCTATTAAGGGTTTCCCATATAAAAAAAACCTTTTGACCCTCAATTTAATTTGGATCGCTTAATGTCTCCTTACGGCCATTCCCAATAAACTATCTATCCATTGTTTGGCTTACTAGAGTATTAATAGAGTATCTCCAGTAAGCAAAAAGCGTCCCAATAACATACCGCCAGATAAGAATATCTGTCACCGGACGTCACTTATCGGAGGGAGGGCCTGTCTCTTACTATGGATAAGTTTCTCTATGCGAATGCGGCATTTTGCGTCCCAATACACTTTTGACAACTATCTGTCAGTAAGGTAAATTATTAGAGATAGCGTTTTTCTTGGTCCCCCATAATGCAGCGATAGAAGTGAAGACAGTGCCGTAAATAGCCTTTTTTGCGCCCTGTGCGAGCTTCTATAACTGCGCCCTTGTTTTTTTTTTTAGATATTATAGGTACCCTAGATAGAGAAATGCTATGTATAGGCTTACTTTATTTCATTCAGGTTGATAAAATAAAGCACAAAGGAACTTGGTGTTGGTGGACCAATTATCTAATATTTTGGAAGAAAAATCTATTTTTTTGAACTGATGTAGGTGTGGGCAAACAAGCAGACGAGCCATCTGATGTTAAGTGGACACTTCGCCTATTATACCACCTACTGTGTCTGCCAAAAAAATTAGCTCGATGTTTTGTCTAATTTAATAGACGTTTTTGATGATACTGGCATGTAGGTACGTATGTGTTGGAATCGAGCACTATAGGGGCGCAGTGGGAACTTATCAGGAGCAAACCGAAAAAATAATAGTCCTGCCTGGTCTGTCCATTCTTGCGCCCCCCCAGGGTCTACGCCCTGTGCCTGGGCACCGGTGGCACTGCCCTATTTACGGCACTGAGTGAAGATAGACTTTTTGTGCAATAATTTAAGGTTTTTCCACCTTCAACGTATTAATAATTTAATATATATTTATTTACCTATAAATAAGAATAATGTCCGATTCAAGTTCGAGTGAAAGTGAATTAGATCTAAGGGACTTATCTGACTGGGACAGTGATGTTGAGGAATATGGTCAACATAAAACATACAAAGTGTAGGTACACAGTAGTGTACAGTCAGTAGTGTACTGTATTTAAGTAGTGGTAGGGCACACTGCGTTTCGCAGTCATTTGGGCAGCTCGTCTGGCGGCAGTAACCACCACCTTACAGAATACCGCCGTGAAATAACAGCATATGTGCTGTTGTGTTTCGGCGAGTGAGTAAGGGATGCCAGAGCCCATTACCCCACCCCTCCCTTATCCCCTTATCCTTAATCCTTCTATGGTCGGCAGCGCACTTGTAGCACTTATGGCGTTGCTTGTGTTATAGGCGACGGTAGCCACCTACCATCAAGTGGACCGTCAGCCTGTCTGTCGACCTTAACATAAAAAAAAAAAATACAAAACTCGAATAAATCATATGAGTGAACTAAACGATTATGAGTTTACTTATAAAATAAATAAATAAATAAAGCCTTTATTTCTGACATTTTTTTACAATATTTCTAGTTTTTTTGTTAGTTACATTTTTCTTTAATTTTTTTTATTTTATTTTATTATTATTCATTTTTCTACTTAGTAACTATATTTGGTTTTCTTTTTCAGTGTCAGCTTGCCTTTTGGCAAAGGCCTCCCCTAGAATTCGCCACAATCCCTTGTCCATAGCCTTCCTTCTCCATAGTGGACCTGCCGTTTCCCTGATATCATCTTCCTATCTTTTTCTTTGTCTTCCTTTTCTTCTCTTTCCATCACGAGGGTACCATGTAGTCACATCTTTCGACCATTTGTTTTTCTTACTCCTCAGTGTATGTCCAATCCATTTCCATTTTAACATTTTTACTGTGTATGTGATATCCGTTACTTTTGTCTTTTCTCTTATAATTGAAAGTCTAATTCTGTCTTTTAATTTTATGTTTAACATAATCCTCTCCATTCTGTTTTGACATACTTTTAAAGCTCTCATATACTTTTCGGTCAAAGCCCATGTTTGGCAACCATAAGTCATGCAAGGCAGTATACACGTGTTGAATATTTTTTTCTTAATTTGGATTGAAAATTGGGGATTTTTCATGACCTCCTTGAGTGACCAGTACCTTTTCCAAGAGTTGCATATTCGACTTTCAATTTCTTTCTGTGTTTGATCTTCTGGTGAAATTATTTGGCCTAGGTATTTATATAGTTTACTTATAGATTCCGCTTAAATAAAACAGCAGTTGCACCAAATCTTGCTGACTGAGATTTTATGCATTAGGAACAATGCTTGTATCCGTTGCGGATTTTGTCGGAGTCTCAAAATCATCTGCTGGGCGTATCATAATTGATGTCTCATGTGCCATAGCAAGACTGTACCCGGAGTACATTTATGTTCATGACAATACACAAGAACATTTTTACAATATTGCTGGATTCCCAAGAGTTCTTGGTGCAATCGATTGTACACATATTCTCATGCAATCACCCGGTGGGTTTCGGTGGGTTAGACATACCTATTTTATCCTAACAATTTGTGGAATGTAGCATCAATATTTATTTTAACAAATATTTAAATAAAATGTTGCATTTATTATTTCAGTTTTAACTGTAAAAAACTTAAGAAACTAGAAAGAAATCAAACAAAACGTTAAAACCAACTGTCAGTGTAGATGTCACGCAAACATTAGGTACGTTTCGTTTTGTCTGAACATACTGCCTATGTTGAGAAATAAATCCTTATTCAATAATTCAGATTTTATTATTATATAATACATTCTTTATTGCGTAAAACATAAAATCGTATGTTTTTTTTTTGTTATATATATTTTTAAGGCGAGAAATCCTGTAAAAGAACGTTATTTTTACTTTGTTACTTTTACTACTGCTTGTAGTAAACGAAACGCAAAAGAGGGTCCGGTAAGTGCATTTGTCTACAGTTGCCAGTAAAGCGCAAGTTGATATCGACAATTGTGGGACGCAATTCATGAATAGATAGGAAACTAGTTTCGGTCTGCAGTAGCTGTTTGTCTCTTACTGTCAGTATTTTATTGGGAATGGCCGTTAGGCTATTGACAATTGATTACTTACATTGTACATATTATATCGGTTAAGTAAAACACTTACAATGTTTTTCTTTTAATTTTATTATTAATTATTTTTTTACATTTTTAAACATTTATTCAATCTTTATTGAACTTTTATTTCTAGACTAGCTGGCGCCCGCGACTTCGTCCGCGTTGAAAAAGAAAAAGTACCCTATCCTGTGTCCCGTACGTCTAAATGTTTATCTACCAAGTTTCATGAAAATCAGTTGATTCGTTTAAGATACATACATACATACATACATACATACATACATACATACATACATACATACATACATACATACATACATACATACATACATACATACATACATACATACATACATACATACATACATACATACATACATACATACATACATACATACATACATACATACATACATACATACATACATACATACATACATACATACATACATACATACATACATACATACATACATACATACATACATACATACATACATACATACATACAGAAAAAAATTCTAAAATGGTCAATTTAGTTTCAGTATCATGTATAGAGCCTATAAACACGATATTTCTGAAAACAAAGTAAATTACTCCATGACCGACCCTTACAGATTTATTATTAGTATTGATGATCCCTCGGGAACAGGTCTTTTTTCTGGCTGCAAGGTTTTATGTGCTTTTCTGTATCTTTAACGGAGGTGTATGAAAAAATTCATAATGTTCGGTTGATTAATTAGACATTAAATCCTAAACAACAAAGCTTTATAATATTACTTAGAACTTACACAAAATTTACTAATTTAGAAGGAGTAACGAATTACAATCTACACTTTGAAACAACTGGTATCTCGCTAGTGAAACACGCGGATTTTACTCGACTAATGTGGTCTAATTAATAAGAAAACGCGTCTTAACCTTATCTTTAATTTTTATTTTGTAGTAAAAATAATTTCCAGGATCATATACGGATAGTCTTCTTTACTTCTGAAGGTAGTGCTCGTATGTCTTGGTGTCTTCGTCCAATCCACCCTGCTCTCAGCACCCTGAGCTTTTTTCAAAGCCTCTGTGAGTACTGTAAGAGCAACTTGATCTGTCCATAGGCTAGGAGATCGCACCTACGAAACCTCTTGCCATCCACTCTTCTAATAACCACCATCTTCTATAGGTTGGCTGGTTCTCTGCATGCTATGTGCCTAAAGTAACTGAGAACTCTTTGATAGCATGTGGCGGTATTATTCCTAAATAATTAAGAAGTAAAACTGGCAATAGCCGTTGTGCTAAAATAGCCCAATAACATCAAAATACAGTAGAAGCTGTGAAATAATAACACATATTTATCCACAAGTAAGAAAAATCACTAAAATGTCAATTCCTCGAGGTTGCCGTTGTCTGTAGTGTCTGTAATTATATAGGCGACGTCTGATGTTATAATACGTCTTATACTGTATGTCTGTCATAATTATGTGAAAGTAAAAAAAAACCTCCTATAGGTGCGTGTTATTTTCTTAGACTTTTGTTAAAAAGGCCACACCCTTTTCGGGTGCTTACCTTATAAATATATTTTTTTAAATTCCATTTGACGAGCTCGTTTGAACCTTGCATAAAAATGTGTCAGTTTAAAAAACGGATAATATATTCTTTATAATACATAAAATATGTTATATTTTGATTCCTTGATAGAGCCATTAAAATCCTCTCACGGCTCAGTGTTTGAGATGTACGGGGGCGTTAAGCCGTGGCATTAACATGCCGTTGTGCCGCGTATTCTCTTACTCTATCATGAATATTTATACGGTCCCCGCATCAATGTACTGTGAAATATCAGCGCGTGCCTATATGAGGGAGAGGAACAGTTTATTTTTATTGCTAACATGAAGCACGTTATCTTAAATTGTAATACTCTTGTCTCGCTTAATACGCTGCGCGTAAATGTTTTCCTTGTCGGAGCTAATATTACTTCCTCGTAGGACACGTTAATCAGGAAAGGAAAATTTGAAAATGGAGACGTTTTGTACAGCGCAGGTTTATTAGACAGGGGTTTAGTGACTTGTCACATTTAATTTAATATAGGTAACAATTACTTAAGTTTTTTTTTTTTTATTTTATTTATTACTATCATGATAAATATTATTATTTATTATATATTTATTTATTTATAATTTATTTATTATTGAATAATTATAACAATACTAGCGACTCACACTCGGCTTCGCCCAAGGTGCAATTTATATATATGTAAACCTTCCCCGTTTATCCTGCTCTCGAAATATTACAGAGATTATCTGGATTTTTTGTTTTGGCTAAGTAAGCCTGACCTGACTATGAATACTCAACCAAAATTTCATACCATTTTGATAGCTGAACAGTTGTCATGTAAAATTTGGGAAAAATCCAATATTTCTTCCGATGAAGTAGGTACTGCGTTTTTATTATAAAGAGTGACCCGGAAAATCTCGTATTCCTCTCGGGATACGAAAATGTTACTATATTAGAGTGATTTAACCCCAAACATATACGGGTCGAAAATTAACCATTTTCGAGGAAATCGAGTTTAAAAAACATTTTCGAGATTTTCTTAATTTTTTTTTTATAATGGAAGAATGTAAAAAATAACTAGTACTAACCGGAAAATTCGCTTTGTAAATAAAGAAAATTTAATGCTCAGAAAGGTGGAGATATAAAAAAAACTATTGTATAAAAAATTATTAAATTGTAGTGATCATTTAAAATACGCCCGATATAGGTATGGAGTACTTAAAACTAAACTCTGTGGTCGATTTACAACACTATTTGTAAAATACTGCAACGAACAAATCCGCAATCAATTCTGAACCGATCGCAACTAAACCTCAGTCCACCGTTACTAATATCGCAACAGCGCAAAATGTTACTTTTTCAACTGGCGACACTAAAATATCTGAGTTTACACTGTACAACACCGTGCCTTGGACACGGTTCAACTATCTATAGTGATAACCATCACGGTGTAAGATGGGGTATTGTTGGAATACGCGCGGATAGATGTCCGAACAAAAAAATCTGCAAACGATTCTCGTCCCTAAGGAGAAAGGAGAAGTTAATAGATTTCATTAATTAACCCGTTCACTGGACCGAGTGATTGCACCACTGTCCCAAGATAAAAAGTGACAATTCGTCGACGCCGGGATTTTGGGTTTTACCTTTTTACATATGGGACGGCAGCGGGTCCAATAGAGTTTAATCACGCCTAACAATCGTATTTTGTTATTTTAAAAACAATATCTGTTTCAATCGGATTTTTTTTATGTTAAGGTTGACCGACAGGCTGACGACAGGTGGTTACCGTCACCTATAACACAAACACCTCCACATGTGGCCCTATGCTCTCTATCCTTTCCCAATCCTTTATCCTCAATTCCATTAGGGCCAGCAGCCCACTTGCAGCACCTGTGCATCCCCATTATTCAGGCATATCTTCCTCATTCGCTGAAACACAACAGCACACATACTGTTATTTCACGGTGATCATCTATAGTTGTTGGTCACTGCCGTCAAACGGTCCGCAGTGCCCTGCCACTACTAAAAAAGGGGGCCGGCTGGAAGTCGAACCCGCGACCTCTGAGTCATAGCCATAAGACAAGCACTTTAAACACTCGACCTAAGGCCCGTCAATAATAAAAAAAATAATAGAAATAGCTCAATCGAAAAAACCACATACATTGCACAAATTACAAAAACTTTTTAAAATTTAATTAAACGAAAGGATGTCCAATTGATATAACTGAACAAATCTATTGCGTTGAACATAATGAAAGCTTTCCCGCTAAGTATTGCCTTTTAAATTTTAATTAAGTATATATATATAACCGTCTACATTAAATTTTATAAAGCCTTTTAAAATGAGACTTTAAACGAGGCATCGAATTACTATTCATACAAACGAGTTGCAATTTAAAACGTTCGCTCTTACCTCCCAGCTCGACGTAATAGAATCGACGTGGCCTTTAGAGTGAGATTTTTAAAAACGATTTTTCTCGAAAAGTTACCCGGGAAATAAGAAATGTCCTGGAGTTATACCTTCGCAATTGTCTCTGTGTGCACAACGTTTTACGTGCCCCAGGCGTGCGATTGTTCCTTCGTTGAATTATGCTACTCCGTGGCCCTTGCTGTAATTTTTAATGAAAATCTCTTCAAAGCCGTGTTGACACAGACAGACATGGGAGAAGGCGATAATTGTTGAAATACGAGACAATGACTTTCGTTTCCTTGTATACGTGTACAGAAAAAGATGGTCTATATCCTTACCTACTTCTATATCCGTAGTTATAAACTGGGGCAACTCGTTTAGTGACCCCCTCGCAGAATACTACCATGAAATAACTTCACATACTCTTATGCTGTTGGATCCCATCCTATGGCTTTAATATTTTGTATTAATAGTTCGGCCTTCTTGGCAACTTTTTAATTAAAAAACAATGTGTCTGAAATTGAGGCAAGTATATTTAAAACTGTATATTGAAAACCTGTAAGCATATTTTTTAAAAATAATATTATTATTTATAAATTAAATTGTAAATTATAAAAACTATATTAAATATATCAGTTTTCTTAAGCACATATTTTTTTCTTGTTTTTTGATATTTTTCTTGATCTTCTTGAATTTTCTTATATATTTATTTTTGATATAAAAAAGATTTCACGTTATGAAAGTAAAATAATAATTAATTTAATTTAATTTACATTTTTCTTTAATGTAAATATTATACTTCGGTTAACATTATTTTTCCGTAAAAAATAGCTTTAACATTCTTGCAAGCATTATTATATTTACACGTAGGAGATTGAATATTCACTGTACCCCGGATGTATAATATCAGCGGAACCAAAGTGTCATATATATATAAAAAAAATGCTATTCAAATTTACACCTCGGTATATAGACGTCGAAGCACAATTCAAGCGTTACGTGCTCTCGCAATTTTTCCCCTTCCGTAGTTCTTTTGTCACGTATCCTTGTTCGTAAGGAGAGTACAGTTCCCCAGACGGCATACTCTTGTGAAATCAATACGAAAGCTAACTCAAGAAGTTTTATTAATGTGCCATCTCATAAACAACATGACGTGATTTAATTTTGTAATTCCTAAAATTCATCGTTGCCTTCACATAAACTAAATATTCTCTTTAACATTCGCTTCAGGATTTATTAAATAAAATCTTTTATAAATAAGAAAAAATAAAAAGAAACTGTACGATGCAGTGAAACGCAGCAATTGAAAAATGCTGAGTTTATAAAAATTATAGAGTATACAGGAAAAAAAAACATTCATATCTGATAATATCTGCCCAGATCTAGTAAAAATTTTGTAATATATTATAAAATTTTGCAAGAAACCACTACCTTTGGAGACAAAATTTCGGCAACTGTAGCAAGCTAAAAATCAGTCAGCATGAGGTTGGCGGTAAAGCCTGCTGAAAGGCCGGCAGTATAGCCGGCGTTAAAGCGGTAAGCCTCCATGTATGGATGCGCCACTACAGTCCTGATAGGTACCTAAAGCAAGATATCCACAAGGTAAGATTCTTTTATGGGCACATTTTTTTATTCTTTTATTGTTTTTATGATTTTTTGACCAGATCTGCAGGGAGGGAGTTCCAAACCTTGGCAATATATATAAGGATAAATTATAAAGGATGTTTTAAAGCGCTTGGTCCGAAAAAGAGGGATTTCGACAAGATGAGGATAGTAACCAGCCGTACGTCTGTATGACCGATGGAAGAATGGGGAAGGCGGTATGAGCTCATGCAGCTCCTGAGCACACTCTCCGAAGTATATCTTATTAAAAGCACATAGACTGGAAATTTTGCGTCTATGTGCCAGGCTCTGCATCTTAGTTTTTAAAAGAGTACTGTCTCCAATGAGTCTCCTAGCTCTGCGTTCCACCAAGTCCAGTGCGGCAAGTTGGTATTTGGCCGAGCCATCCCAAAGGCGGGAGCAATACCTACTCCATATTCTTATTATATATTATTATTAATAGTTATTTCTTCTTTCGGGGTTTCTTCTCAGGATCGCCATCATCTTGGCCATTTTTTTCTCGAAACGCTACCTATAATGTATGTTTATATTTGTGAGTTGAGGGAATTAAATAGAGTTAACCAGACGGAATTGAAATACAAATACGTCTTTTATAAATTTAATGCTCCTTTGTAGTTAGAAGTAATCTAATTTATTCAATCTGCCTTTATGATGTACAGCGTCAGTATATATACATATGTACGACACGTATCCGTCGTCTTAAAACAATAGGCTATCTATCTACATCTCGTGTCACGTCCCCGGGGAACAGTTGTTTCCAATGTTTTCTCGTAAAACTAATACGTACACGCGCCGAACCAAATTTTACTTTTCGTTTCCCAAGGAATTATTTTACCAAAAAGCCTATAGATAAAATAGTTTTTATTACACATTTTGGTTAACTTTTTTTTTGCTTAAGATACCCTTACATTTTATTTAAATTCAGGGATAGCAATTGTTTAAAAGGGTTTCTACTAGAGTTGTAGATCTTTAGTCTGTTGCTTTACACCGTTATAAAATTTGCCTAGTTTATTTCGTCTAAAGAGGCATTATGTATCAATTATCATATGTACGATAATTTACTCGTATTTATAATAAGTCATAATTAATATAGAAATTGACGATTTTCAATAAAAATCAAATTATTCTTAAGTTCTAATTTTTTTAGGAGTTTCTTTTAATTTTACGAAAATACTAAACAATATAATTTGTCTTTCATATGTTTAAGGATAACATATATATTTTTCAAATGCTTTGTCTATTTCTTGTAAATTCTTCATTAAACATTGAATACTCGGCGGTGGCAGCGCTTGCATGTTTGGTATAGGAAACAGTAGAAATGAACGCGTGTACCATAGCCAACTATCTATCAGTTATGTAGTTTAAATAAATAATTTGGCGTTACCAGAAAGGATAAGAAAAAATGGTTACAGAATGTACGAAGTGAAAGAAGGCATAATAAGAAAGCAAATATAATTTATTAAATGAAGGTATAAAGTTCGTCCAAATCGTTTATATATTAACCGACAGCTGGGAATATTATCGTAGCACACGAGAATAATCCGTGGCATATCGTGACAAACGATGCGATTAGCATCGGGATGTTCTGAACACGCTTCGCTGCGATGTTATCCACGATTATGTGAATTTAGCTGATGGTCGGGAGGGGTTTTATCACAATTTTTTTTTCTTTTAAAATGAAGGTTTTCACCTAAATACGTGTCAATCGAAGTAAAGAGTTTGCCGGTCACCAATGTAACGTAGTGTTACTAATTTTATTATATTACCTTATTTGTTTATTTATCTGTTTATAACTATTTATTAAACCTTTTTAAAATTAGTATTCCTTCATTTAAAAAAAAAACGCCCAGATAATATCTAGACAATAACTTTAGGGCTTATTTATAGAGTTGTAATCCGCTCTGTTTATGAACTTTAAGGCTTGTTTAAAGAGTTGTAATCCGCTCTATCTATTTACATTACTAAATAACTAAATAACGATATAACTAAAGGAATTAACAAAATTGAGTATGTACATATTTAAGAATTATTTAGGCCATATTAGAAATTTTAACCGATTCAGTAGGCAAAGTCTTTAATAATTCTGACAATTGTTTCTTCATTTCTTGAACGGTAGAAGCTGGTTAGGTAGTCAATCCTAATCAATCTTTAGGTTTCCACACAAATTGTCAACATTGATTGACATAATATCTGTTATTATAACTGGGGCCCTCGGCTCTACGAGTACTAAATTTTTAAAAGACGATTCAAATTCAGAGCAGTTTAACTTCCAACGCGGATAAAGTCTTGGGTACCAGCTTAGTTAATCATATATCTTTAAAGGCTTATGTATAACTGGAAAGTTAGACATAAGCCTTTAAAGATAAAGATAAGATAAAGATAAGTACCAATTTGGAAATGTAGTTCAAAAGTGCACACAAAAGCCGGTGTATACCTTTCAATAAATACCTTCAATAAACTGTTATAGGTCTTCAATGTTCATACAAATGATCGCTATTCTTTAATTCAAGTATGCATTTGAACTTGTGTATTCCAGGACCTTGAGTACGAAGAACTATTATTACAATTTTAATAACTAACTGCATTTGGTTCAACAAACATTTAAAAAACTCATACTTGACAGCATTTAGACGAAATTCACAAGTAGATAAACACATTTACAATTTACCACCTAACGCCCAAGTTATCTCCACTAAAATGTTCAAATGAATGGTCATGCTCATTTCAGTCAACATCCTCTCTATCATTAGTAAACGTCGCGCAAATATTTGCTCCAACATTTGGTCGCTCGACTACCACGTTGTTGATTTGACCACGCTCGAAAATACATGGACTGAGCAATTTGTGCATGCGATTTCAGGGTTTACTCTAACGTAATAAAGGTCAGGATGGCGTATGTGGAATAGATGAATTCGGGACATTCGGCTTTGAGTATCTGTACGTCGTAACAATCCAATTGCGCGAGCGTTGTGACAAATGGTGTGATTAGCATCCACACGTTCCCGCAACTTAAATGGACGAGAATAAACGATTTTACGAGGGCGGGAAGAAATAGTGGAAAGGGAATCCAAAAGATCACAGCGTCTTTATTCGCAACACACAAAATAAATTCGGTTTGTCTGTGCTGATATTTCTCGGAGAAGCGACAACGTGTGGAAAAAAAACGATATTGATAAACCGTTTCACGAAAAAATTCTCACGAAATATGTATTGAGGATTTATGTGAAAAATATTTATGTAAACATAACCTAGGCTAAGTCCATATAAATATCATACGTTACATAACATAATTTATGTAAACTCCGCTATATCCGCTCACTCCTCCTAAACCACACAACATATATTGATGCGGTTGCAGAAAATCCATGCGAAGCTGTATATTATAAACATGAAAGTTTATATGTTTGTTACTTAATCACGCGAAAACGACTTAACGGATTTAGATGAAATTTGGCACACATATAGTTTATTTCATGATAAGAATTTTTTTATTCTGAAAAACATTGGGTTCCTGTTGAATTTTCAAAAAAATTTTTATCTATATCGCGTACGAAGTTGCTGACTCGTATATATAACAATAAAAATAAATGCTTAAAAATCACGTTTTTTAACTTTTTTTTACGACAATACCAAGTTATTGTGCTACATTTTAATTTTTGCCTACCGATTTGTAAAGACGGATAACATCATTTCGACTTTCGTTCACAATAAGAAGACTTACCTGACAATCTCACTTCAGACAATTCGTGCTCAGAGTTGCGAACATTCTTTGTTCATGTTTTTAAAGTACTTTCGCATAATATTTACATCGTTTTAACTGTCTTTTGTATATGTTACGGTAAATGTAAGATTGCGATACATATTAATAATATCCGAAAATTATTGGGGATGCCAATATCCTACAGTGGACGTCATAGTTAACTCATGACTTCGTTAATGTAATGAAATCTGTGAAATTTATCATGTTTACCAATCGTTATCAATAATCTATTACCGTTTTTGGTAAAAGATCTAAGTCAAGAATTGAATGTCAAGACTGAAGTTTGTTATAAGTTTCGTAGTTGTGAACCCCCACGCACTACCTCATGATCATGATAATTATCATATAATGATAAATGATCATTATCGGACGAGATGTTTTTACAATTCCCCAGGTTACCTAAATCTGATTTAGGAGGTGGCATTGTTGTTATTCGTCTGCGTTCTCAATTATTGATATGTATAATGATAATATTGTTAAAGATAATTTCCTGTCAGTCGTAAATATAGTCTAACAGCTGTTAGACATTTTTGCGTAGGTATTTGAGGCACGATGAAAACTTGTTCAAAATTTCTCCTTTAAAACCTAAGTATAGAACTATAGAGCTGGCTGAAGGGTACCGGGGATATATCAACCCTTATATTTTCAAATAAGAATTATTAAAAAAAACACTATTCTTTAGGTATTCTGTTATTTTTATAATTTTAAGTTATTATATTTAAACAGTGAAAAAAATAAGCAAGCCGGGTTATTTTTCAATGAGGAGGGTCTAAATGTTTGCCAGGTTCTTGCAAAATTATTTTGTAAAATATTCAAATAAATAACCAAAAATAATATGTACAAATGCGCCCAAAAACGTACGTCCCTAGTTTAAATAAAAATTAAACACGGGCAGTTCTTAGAGAAGCTAGGTAAGTATTTTTTTATTAATTCTACATTTCATGTTTACAAGGACTCGATGAGGAACTTTCGCGTACTACGTTTACTTGTAAACCCCATCTATGTTGTCACAATTCATCGAGCGTCGATCGTTATTGATTAATATGACGATTTAACAAAAGATTGAAAAAATACCATCAACGATTAACCTACAGACGTCTTTAAAAGCGTGAATATCAAAACAAAATTACTTAATAATAGGTAATTATAATCGCGTATCACCGAGTCCCGTTTTCTTGATTATTGCAAAAGAAACTTTTAATAACGTTCTTATAAGAGCTAGAAAATCCTTTGATATATTGAATCATTATTCGCACCATCTCCTTCTTGGGGAAGTCAGACTGTTAATCGGGCCATTTGTCACGTGTTCCAATGTGAACGAACTGTTGGAATTTTGCAAACGATTTCGAACGGAAATCGTGAAACGTTTCTTTGGACAGTTCATTAGTCTGCATTAAATTTGAACCTTTTAGCAACAATTTATAACTCTATCGTTTTGTATTCTTTCTTTATTTATTTACGACTAGCTTCGCTTGAGATTTTATATAGCGCAAAAAAAAATTTAAAAAAAATTTAGAAATAATAACACAATTATGTATAAAGCTAGTGAGAAATAATAAAAAATTTATTGGCCTTCAGATAAAATCTATCTATTTCTAAACAGATCGACAGAATATTTCAAGTGATACGTATTTCAGTCAGAATCTACAGTGACTGTCATTTTAAATTTAGCCTTTTCTAAAATAGAAATAGACTTCTGTGTAGTTTAGATAAAGGTAAGACTGAGCATGTGGCCATGCCAAAAGTAAATAATACCCTTTTAAACTTGGGTCGAGTTTTACCCCTTAAACACTGATTTAAACTCAGTGGACATTACTTTTACTTCGAAAGAAAGCTTTAATAGAACTTTAATAGAATTGAAATACACTTTGATGCTTTTTTTATTCTATCACGTTGAAAATGTTGCTCATAATCAGCAAAGTTACCTCTTGTCTAATTCTATTTAGATATATACTTACTCTTATTAAGTTTGAGAAATATTTATTTGTGGCCATCTTTTTCTTTAATTCATTAAATAGGTTTCAAAGAAACACATTTAAAGGTCATACTACAAATATTATAAAGAGATAAAGATTGTTTGTTTATCTGTATGTACCGCCAGCATGCTGTCCGAAATGACTGCGAATCTCAGTGTACCCATTAGGCGGTAGATTAGGGTAGATAGATGTGTATTTACATATATGTAAATCATATATTTACATACATATATTTACATTAACACATCTATCTCATAGGTTTTTTAGATACAGATTTATTTCTATTTCTATTATAACGTAAGCAATTTTTGTTTATATTGTAAATTACAGTTTATTGGTAAAACCATCGAAATACTACAATATAATTTGCGTCACAAATGCCAAAGCGGCACATAAAAAGAACGCCTTTGACAGAATCATGGCGGACTCTTGCCTTCACGCGTCAATGGTAAAAGGTAGTAACGATCAACTTCTACTATTTCATTTTAAACTTTAATAGTCACATTTTCCTTAAATTACGTACTTGTTATTATATTTGTTTTGTTTTAAATGACAGTTCATGCTCTACGCATATGTCACTTTTAAATGTTCCATAAAATTCGTAGTGTTTTGTACTACACGCAGTTGTAGTAGTTTGATGGGTAAAACACATATTGGTACTTAGTTGAGATAAATATTCGATATTCAGAAGTCATAGCTTGAGTTGTATTGTCAACAGGTCTCCGGCCGGGCTCAAATGTCAGGGCGGAGTCTCTAGATGCGGTCAAAGTGTCGGCGGTGTCAGGCGGGGAGGCAACGCTGCCCTGTGACACCCGCTCTCCACAACCGCCGGACGCCTTGCTATTAGTCGTTTGGTATAAAGACGATATACCTATTTACAGGTAAGTGCTATATATAGTGCACTTAAGCTTTTGAGGTGTCTGATAACAACCTGACAGAAAAGAGCAGCATTCCTGTCTTTGAAGTTATTTTTGTGTATCTCTTAGTTGCAAAAAAAATATTTTTCTTCAACAGTCCACAGAAGTGTAGGGTTCAAAAGCTATGGGATTAGACAAACAGGGCGTAACGTATACTTTACGGAGAATATAAGTAATAGTATAATGAATATAAAGTAAATATTATATGACTTTATATTTTTTATACTTTTCCATTTTTATAAATAAAATCACATAACCATAACTTTATTTTACCAATAAAATTAAATTAATTTTATCAATAAAATTAATTGTTTTCTTGAATAAACATTTTCTAATACAATTGACATCTATAACACTCATTTTAAAATCTTGTTCATTTATCTGCATTTGCATTGACGATCATGTTAAATTTTATTTGCTCTTTGAAAGCGTAGGAATTATATTACGCTCTATGCCTCGTAACCGAGTGGAATGAAACATACACTAAATGTTACGGAAAGCTTGCTAATATATCAGTGAAAATTGCATTCAAATCGGTCGAGCCGTTTCTGAGGTTAGCGTGCACAGACAAACAGACAAAAGTGTACAAATTTTTTTTTTGAAAAAATATTTAGTGTACAGACAACGGCTTGTTTATGATTTTATTAGGTGTATAGATTAATCTACTAAAAAATAAGTAGTAGATAGTCGTCACAAGACCACAGTCACACCGTTATTTAATTTTTACTGATTAAAAACCCCAACCGTTAATACCTTTCGTGTTGACGAGGCCAACGACTACCTCAGCACGCGACCGCAAGTGCATGATGTGGGTTAGATGTTCCAATTTGCATATCTTCACTTCTACTCTTACATGAAACTAAAAGAAAAAGGTGTTAAAAAAGTGAACTCTTTTTAAAATATTAATCTATACTAATAAATTAAATTTAAGCTTAATTGCTTTTTATAAAATGGTTATCAAAGTATATACGTAAGTTATGTCTGTTTCACAATACGCACTGCCAAGGATTGGAACTCCCTTTCGGCGTCTGTGTTTCCGAGCTAACCAAGTCTTTTTAAAATTGGAACAGGCTCACCCAAAGATCTTTGGATTTGGGTTCCATCGCTAATACGCTCGTATCCGTACTGACCAAGGCAAATTCTGTCTGTGTTTGTTCCGACTAATTTCAGAAATGGTTTTAGATATAGACTGAACTTTCACTGGCAGATAACCTGATGTTATAAGGAGCAACTTAGGTTACTTTTATTTCAGAAAAATAAAAATATTATACCTCCCGTACGCCCCCCACATACACGTTGCAGAGGAGCGGGGCCGTGCTTAGCAGGTTAAAAATAAATGAGAGTACTAAGTATAATGAAAAATCTCTACAATTGTTGGTTAAACAACGTAAAGTAGTCATCATAGTTGAAAATCCCTCTTTGAAAACAACACTACGATCCTTTCTAAAGTTTTTGCCGGAAAATGTTAATTATTCAAGCACGTTCTACGCGGCTTTTATTTTTCCACTTTTTACTGTAATAAGGCTCGGTCGCGTGCGGCGCCAGAACAACGACCCTCAAACTTTACCACTACCACGAGTTGTAATATTGAAAATCGAAGGGTAATTAAATAAAAGTTACACATGCACATTTTATGGTAATTTAACTTACACGTAAATTATGTATATTATGAAAATCTATTACAACCAATAACGTCACGTGCTATAAAAATTTTAACAATTTTTTATAATAATAAATATGAAGAGAAACACTAAATCCTTCGAATTATGGTCGGGTCTGCATCACTGATGCACGATTTCACCAAAAGACACCTAGAGCTCAGAATATTTATAATAATTATATAAAATTGGGCTCCATTGTCGCGCGGCGGCGCCATTGTTTTTCAGGTGTTATAATTATATTTTCTTTTTTCAATGCGGATGAAGTCGCGGGCATCAGCTAGTTTATAATATTAGTAATTATGGATTTTACAAAACGAAAGGTAAGGCTTTTTAGGTGTATATAGACTAAGATTCATGACTAAATCGCAATCTGACAATGTGTGCATATTTTATAAATCGCTCAAGCGCGCATTTGTTATGCATGACCGCGCCCGTGCGACTGCCAAATTAGTTTCGGCATATAAGCTGGGCGTCCGGAATATGTTTGATCAGATTAAACTCGTTTTTGGACGTGCCTTAAAAATTATGCTCCGAAATTTATCGTACCATTGTTTCAGAGATAAAAACACATCGTAAAAATTAAATTTAACGTAGTTACAAAAATGAAAGTAAGCCAAGAAATTAATTAAAACTGTATCTGTGACACAATAAGTTCTTTCTTTTTTTTATACGTGTCCCACTTATGTACACTTATGTACACACTTTGAAAAGTGTTTAGTTTTAAATTAGTTTACAATGAAATGAATTGACATTAAACGAAAATTACCAACCCAACTTCCAACTTCCTCTCATCCACATTCTTAAGAGCAAACATCCGTCAGAATCACGCTGGACTCAAAATTTATCATTCCCGACGGAAAATAAGCCCATGATGTGTTTAGTTTGCAGATAAGATATTAACGTCTTAATATTTGTAGTTTTATAATCTAGTGCATGGTGGATAAATATTTTAATATATTTAGACAATTTAATCATTTGTATAATTTTATCTGCGTAGGTCGTCGACCTCTAGTTTAAAAAAGGGCTGTTTAAAAACTGTTCTAATGAGAATTCATTTTAAAATATTTTTCAGCCATGTACTAGATTTAAAACTACAATTAATATGAATACAAACTAAACACCTGAGACAACTAAAACTCATAAATTTTGACTCCACCGTGATTCTAATGGATGAACGCTCTTAAAAATTTTTCATAACAAGCTACGAAAAATATTTTTGCTTATACTGTTTCATAACTAGTCAATTTTTTTTTGCTGTATTCTTGTATCTCAATGCAAAACAATAACTTTTTAAAATGGAATTTTCTTTACAAATATAAAATTAGTACAAAACTTTTTTACTAGGATGTGACTTAGGCCGATTTTAACAATTTTATGCCGGCCTTAATATGTACATTAGGGATTATGGAAATAAAGCCGACGTAATACCCGTTATCTTCGGGTTTTGTCACAGACACGGAAAGCAGTTTGCGAAATTTTAAGAAACGATTTGTGTGCAGGAGAATGTAATCTTGTGATATTCTGTACTTTTATACTTAGCTCAACAGTGCACATAAGTTACCTGTATTTTATAATATTTACGTGCGTATCAGTGCTAGCAGGTGAGATTACTTGGAAACATGTATATACTTATATGGCCTTTATTTCAACCCAATAAAGTTGGATATCGGAGGATTGTTTGACATTTTTTTATGTTAAGGTCCACTTGATGGTAGGTGGCTACCATCTCCTAACTAACGGTATTACTTAACTTAATACTGATGTTAATAATAAGTGTTAAGTAATACTTAACACTTAAGTGCACTGCCGACCTTGATTAATGTAGGATAAAGGTTTCGTATAGGTTATAGGCGACGATAGCCACATTCTATCAAATGGGCCGTCAGCCTGTCTACCGAGCTTAACAAAACACTAAGAGAGTAACAATAACAATGAAATTCTATTGGTGTTATTACTTGAAGCAACTGTGGAGAAAACAAACGAAAATTCGCTGTAATTTCTCCTTTAATATTCATAAAGAAAATAATAAATACATTTGAATATTCCCACTCACAGAGATAAGGATTGAAGGTGCTTTGCTACAGCGTTCTTTTAAGTTATATCGTTTGACTTTATTTGTAAAAAAGAAAAAAATTATAATAAATACACCTTGACCAGTAAGCTTTTGTTAAATTGTTTTACATAATATGTAAATTAGGAAATTTACACTTTAATATATAAATGTATTTTTTTACTGTTTAAGGAAAAATACAGTAATAGTTATGTCACAGGAATCACATCTGTGATCAAGTAGTGGCAGTATACATTTAGAGTAAATTTTAATATTGTTAACTCCCTACATTTCTCAATATTTAAATATATCAATATATCATGACTACTCGCGACTAGCCGACTACGTCCGCGTTGAAAAATGAAGAATTAACACAGTCACGAGGAACGCCCGACGTCTTTACAATTTTTCATGTTATTAATGACGGTTAATAAAAAAATAGGTATAACGAAAGAGCTCTGCTGATTCCCAAACCAGAAAATGAAATGAAACGCACCTGAGATATAAATAAAGTGATTGAATAATAAAACATCTTATTGCAATCGATTATGGTGTATTTTACGCCTTTCTACAAGCTGTTGATTGATGGAGCTCGCTTAGTGAGTCCTACTCACTGCCGCCGCACCGGTTGGTTATGAAATATTTATGAGTCGAGACGTTTTTAAGGGCAGATTTCAAAAAAATTTGTGAACTTAACTTTGAAAGGAATAAACGGTGCAAAATAATTATAATTTCACAGTAAATCGTCAAGTAGGTAAATTCTTAAATAATAATGGGTCGTAAAGGGTGTCAAAAATCGAGACTTTTGTCCTATACCGAAAGAAATGCGTCCTAACTTTTGAGTATTTACCAAGATTTTGAATAACATTTAATTGTTTAATATTTAATTTAATAGTTAATAATATTTTATGATTTTTTGAGATAAATTATTGAAATGTTTTTACACGGTAAAGAAATGATTTTCTGTCACGTTAAAACAAAGTTGGCTTTCAATACTTAACTCACTGTGTTTTGAATAATAAACAATATGGCTATAAATTTATATAGTTTCTAATAATAGGTAGTCTGTATTTCTTAAAAATATCAAATCTAAATCAAGTCTTTTGTGAAATTGTCTTTTTTCTTTTTGTAAAAGATTTATCCCTTTTTATTTATTTGTTCTACACAAATTAAAAAGCAACCATTAAAAAATATCTACATTTATAAATACATATTTTTTTTATAGGCAACTCGTGGTTGCTGAAAAAGCTCATTCTACGTCATATTTTAACAACTATATTTACTACCGTGGTTAGTAGTACTTTACTTCATAACTCATAAATAATTTTATGGTGAGAATAACTTATGCCTTATAATAAGCAACTGTAACCGTTATAAAAACATGTTACTTATAGGAATCAATAATTTAATACTATGTAATGTAGGTTATGATCCAGAATTCGTAATTCAATTTTAACAGTAGCTTTTAAAAGCATTTTCACTTTATTGCATTTTTAATTTTAATTACATCATTTCGACGACAGATTTCCTACTTTTGAAATATGGATGCTTTATATTTTTAAATAAAAAAACGCAATTCAGATTACTTTTTACATTACTATAATATAACACTTAATTGTTGAATCATTATACTTTTGCGAGATAAAATTTTGAAATGTTGTGTTCCTATAACCCTAATAGGTTGTATATCTTCCGAGTATTTCAAGTACACGCTTTAATTGGGCTATTATAATTTTTTTCTGAACCTGTTTCGCTTAAAGTACAATCAATTTTTTTATCTTAAAATCGACGGACAGGCTGACGGTTCACGTCATGGTGGGTGACTGCCGTTGCCTGTAACACAGTAACGGTACTGGTGTTGCAAGTGCGCTGCCGACCTTAGTGGGGTTGAAAATAAAAGGGATTAAGAAATAGAAAAATGGGCATCCCTTACACAACACAACAGCACACAGCCTGTTATTTTACGGTGGTCTTCAAAGGGGAGGTTACTTACTGCCTATAGACATGTATAAACATGTATTACTGCCTATAAAGTATGCCTGTAAACATACTCCTTGCGACAATAATTTAATTAAAATTTAATTTGGGGTTACATTTTTACGTTCCGCTAATAAAATGGTGAGTTCGTCTGGCAACAGTAACCATCCACTTTTTGAAGAAAACTGTCATAGTTTTCTTCAAAACTGTGACAGAAAGAAGCATGGTGTGCTTTTGTACGAGTATTTTCTGTGTGAAATTAAGAGAAATCAGAAGACATTCCCTTTTCCTCCCACTACAGCGTGATCGATGTCTCTATCGCTAATGTAGTTGTATTGGTTTATTGACTACGCTACGACCTATCGAATAAACGACGTCATATCACTTAAAATATTATTACTTACTAGCTGACGCCCGCGACTTCGTCCGCGTTGAAAAAGAAAAAAGTAGCCTATCCTGTGTCCTGTACATCTAAATGTTTATCTACTAAGTTTCATGAAAATCAGTTGATTAGTTTAAGAGTTATGGAGGAACATATACATACTTACATACATACAGAAAAAATTCTAAAAATGGTCAATTTAGTTTCAGTATCATGTATAGAGCCTATAAACACGATATAACTGAAAACAAAGTAACTTACTCCATGACCAACCCTTACAGATTTATTATTAGTATTGATTACCTACAATGGCTGGTATTTCAATTACAATAGTTTTAACATGGTTATTGTATAAACAAAGCAAAGACACGAGATAAACAAGTAAATTGGTAGCGGTCCCCGAGATAGGGATATCCGATTTCCTCATCGGTTATAGTTGATTGATGATGATAATAATAGTGTGGGCGGTAAGGACATTCAAATATAAATGCTCAAAGGCAAAGGTAATCGCTTCCCATCAAATAAGCCCCTTTCTGTCGTTTGCTCTAATAAACAACATTTTATTTTATCATACCATTAACAGCTGAACCCGGGAACGCCATACACTTCTGATTGGAATTTAGAAAGTTAGATTTACTGTATAAAACATGAATATATTGTTGACAGCTATGACGGGCGGGTCAAAGGCCCATCTGCACATTGGGCAGACGATGGGCTTGCGGGGCGAGCAAGGTGGCATTCCACATCGCCTTCAGCTCTTCGAATAAGAGATGTGGTCGCAAAAGACCGAGCTCTATACCGCTGCAGGGTGGACTTCAAGGTTTCGCCTACCAGAAATCACAAGATTTCTTTAGATGTAATAGGTAAGTGCCATCAGATTCAATGTCTTTTTTTAGATAGATAAATTAAAAATCGTCTGACATTCAGAATAAATTTGCTATTTATTAAATAAATAGTATACTATTGAACCTTTTAGAGCCTAATAATTTTAGTTGACATTATATATTTTTTATTCTTACTACTGGCATGGTACATAAATTCCAAATATTTAATTTACTTAAAAATCTTCTTCTGAGGGAAAGATAGTCAAAGCATCATTGTATTATGACTTTCCGATATTTTTATGGTCGAGTATAGGTAAACTTATTTTATCTTATTTGCTTCGAAGTTTGAATAAGTAGTGAACATTAACAATAAATCCTTTTTAATACTTAATTAATATTCTATAAGATTATCGAGATCATAGACTAATTCTTGCTTTTAAAAAGCTATAAACAAGAGTCACCTTCACACTAATATCTTGTATTTTTTTTTTTTACAATAAACACACAATATATAACAGTAATACCTGTAACAGTATACTAATTTTAAACCTTCAATTAAAAGTTTGTCCTTTGAACTTTGAATTGGAACAACATAAAAGGTATATTTTCGCACGAAGGCTATTTAAGCATAAGGAACACTCTCAGAAAGGAAGGTTCGAATAAATTTTTGATATGAAGTCTCAGTCCGTTCCAACTTTGCAGTCGAACATTGCATAATGAAGTGTTTCACTATACGTACGTTCAAACAGCCTGGCTACTTAAGTTAGTTAAGTTTTATGGTGTCTTAAATTTCGTAGTTTAGAACCCACTTAAAGAGAAACTGTAGGCGAATAATTCGTCTCACCAGCACAGCTGTCATAGCATAGCGTAGCGGCGTCTAGGGTCGTTCCATTTAAAATTTATAGTCAACAATTTCGAATTCGTATCTGAATGAAAATTTCCATTGCGCTGTTCCGAACGCTCCTTAAATATGCAGTCGGCAATTTGTGTTTATTGAAGCAGTATTAAAGACTTGTTAGGATAAAATAAACATTTCATGAGAATGCAATAAAACATGTTCAACTCTAAATGTCTAGAAAGTTTTTCTTCAGATAACATTAACTGTATGGAATTCGCGACTTTATATAAATAAAATTTATATCTGAATTTTTATGGTAACTTAACTAGTAAAAGGAGATGAGTTACATCAAGGTTCTAGAGTATATTAAAAATGTTTTAAAATAACATATTCTCTATGGACGTTTTCAAGGTAAAATCTTAGGCACAAATTTTTAATGTTTCATTTAACTTTTTTATTAAAAACAAATAAGGCGAGCACTTAGCAGCAAAGCATTATTATCACCGAATCACAATAGCACTAATGCTATTACTTCACGGTGGTCTTCTGTAAGAGGATGATTACTGCCGCCTAACGGGCTACCCAAATAACTTAAAAACAGTGTTCTGTGATACTACTTAACACATCAAAATTGCCAATATAATTATTACTGAATAAACAGTTTGTTTTCTGTATTTTTTGAAAAAAAAAAAAATTATCTATAATTTCATACCACAAACATAACTAAATAGTCGATTCTACTTAACAAACTTGTTGGTCTTAATTTAAGGTTACCTGATTTATTTTTTATGGCTTGATTGTTGAAACCCCTTCGGCCGCGTACGAAACCGGAGTTTCGTCACCAAATTGCGTAAGAACAAAAAATCTACTTTCTACGATACTAGTTGCAATACATTGATTTTTTTTTTTAATATTTTTTATAAATATATAATATAAAATAAAAATATTTTCTAATTAAAAATAAATTTTGATTGAGATTTTGTGAAGAATTAATCATCATGTAAAACATTAAATTAATATAGTTAAAAAATATTATATATCGTCCCAAAGGTAGTTAGAACCAAAATAAAGTCATAGGAATTTTCACCATAAAAAAGGTACAGTATTCGCCTGTCACCAACAAGCGAAATAATATTTCGCATTTATAATGATCAAAGGAAACCCCACCCTTTTATCCGGGGAGTAAAACTCGAAACATCAATATTTCATTTATGTACAAGTCACCTGACTGGTGGGTCCGTTAATATTTATGTGTTACTGTGTAGGAGTGAGGCCAAATAGTGGCGGTTTATTGAGCGGATACTTTGCCGGCGTTGTGCCAGGCGAAGATTTTTGGACCTGTAAAATATAATAATAATAATATATTTTAGTTGTCGAATGCGAATAGTTATTCGATTTCTCGAAAATGTACCCCTCTCTATCGAATACTCGAGTCTTTTAAAATTTCGACGAGCCCATTGGATGAGTGGTTAGGATGCTTGCTTTAATGCTCTGTCTCAGGGGTCAACTTTGGAACTGAACTTTTCAAAGTTGACTCTGGTCTGGATTTTAGTAAGTAGTGCCAGGAAACACTACGTTTTGCAGCCAGTCTGGCAGTAATCATCCCTTTACAGAAGGCCAAAGTGAAATACTTAATACAATACCTAGGATTGTATTAGGACAGACGCGGCGGAGGACTTTGTTCTTACATATTATTAAAAAAAGTTCTCCGCCGCGTCTGTCTGTCTGTTCGCGATAAACTCAAAAACTACTGTACCGATTTTCATGCTGTTTTCACCAAAGGATAGAGTAGTTCTCGAGAAAGAGTTTAGTATATAATTTATAAAGTTATGCGGGCGAAGTCGCGGGCAGCAGCTAGTTTTATAATATGTAGTGATCATTTGCCCGTTTGAGAGAAAGGTTTCTGTAAGAACAAGGGTTTCGTGAAACTAATTGTTTGACAGTTTCTATACACATATCCCAATGTAACGCATTCACTCTTTACTGTGCTAGACCTGATCATGCATTAAAGCTAACACGCATACAAAATCACCTGTACGTTTTTAAAAATATAATCTATAGGCAGGCTAACGGTCCACTCGATGGTGGGTGGTTGTGGTCTCCTAAATTGAAAAATGTTATGATTAACACTGACACATTTTTATAACTTTATTGAGCAAGTTTTAAAGGTATCAAGAGCTCTGAGTAACGTTGATCGTATACTACTTAAAATGTGTAATGGACATTACTCAAATAATTATGGTAATGCTGATGCGTGAAATGTGCGAAGTGTGGATCATGCAGCATATAATTTTGTATGATTAACACAGTTTTATTAGATTAAGAATTTTTTAGTAGTAATTGGTATATTTTTAGTATTTGATAAAATAAATCTTTATTATTTCTTTCATTTTTACAAATTTAAAGCTTTAAATGTCATATGACAGTGACAAATTCTACCTCATTTCCTATGCTTTTTCGCGGTAAAGCCCACTCAATGATTCTCATTTGTGATATACTCGCGGCTCGTGTGTAGCCTGCCTGCGGCTACTGAGGTGGTTAATTTTAAACTTCCTGCATTGCGGTTTAGGTATTGAAGTACGAGTACGTATTTGTGTTCTATCATCATTTTGATTTGGTTGGGAAGGTTTTAGATATATTATTCCAAAATCAACTATTGTTGATGCCTTTTTTAAGTGCCAAGATTTAGATAATAAAACTGGCGGTACGCTCCCGGCTTCGCATAGTAATATTAAATACAAAATTTATTTGGATTGACAAAATTTTATTACTTACATAATTATTTTAAATGTAGCCATTTTGATATTGTGACCGTCTAATCATATATTATTAAAAATATAAGTTTAAGTAAAGAAATGTACTGTGATGAAATTACTAAATTTAGCTAAAATAAATGTGTTCATAAATAATCAATATGCTCAACCGATATTAGGCTATTTTGGACTTAAGCCAGTTTGGGCTTTTCACAGGCTTTACCGTTGTAATACCTACTCGTAAATCATCTAGTTTTATGTTTCATATAGGTATTTTAAGTTTAAAATATTATCATCTGATGCTCTTTTTGAGGATTCTTATTCTTAAGAAGGCGACATGAGCTCATGCAGCTTCTGAGCACACTCTCCGAAGTAAAATTTTATAGAAAAAATCTTATAAAAAGGAATCTTATGGGAACAGATTTAAATTTCTTATTATGTTACATTTTTTTAAATTTTTATGGCTTTTATTGTTAAAGACCATATTCGATTAGCATAATGAATATAGAAATCTTTGAATATTGTTCTTTTGTTTTATGTGGGTCTTAAGAGTGCGTATAAAGCAAACAAAATTTGTAATTTCACCCGCGTGGCCCCTTGGACATGACAGTGACACAAAATCCGTAGCTACGCACAACATGCGACGGAAGATAGCGCATCTCGCTCAATAAAAATGTTATAAGTGCCAAAAGTATTAAATATTAATTATCCGTAAACTACAATGTCAAATAAAAAAATGATACATACAGCCTTAGATAATATGTGAAGTGAAATTACTGATACACTTTTAGCTTTGTAATGTGTGTCATTTTGAAAATAAAACTAAAATGGATGGAAATTAGAGCTCACTTTGTGATTTTATCTATCGAGAAAATTTCATTATATTATGTTTTCTGTTACAGTCGTCACTTTCATTTATAATGTATTTATCTATTTAAAAAAAATTAATTAAATTAGACTTTGTTTACTTAGATAAAATTCAAATCTAGGATTGGCTATTTCTCTTTATAACCGCTCTTAAAATGTCACCTGCCAATGAAAAACAGGCCATCGGAAAAAATCAGAATAACGATGATAAGATTGCTTTGGGCCCGAGGTAATTTGTGTCTGGGACGTTACTAGAAGCCTTTTATTTTAGCAATATACGGTCCGAGGAAAAGTTTAATGTAGGGTAACTCAATTATGGCTAGTCCCCGTCGTGCGTGCCCTAAATTTATCACGGAACATTTTATCTCGAGCGAATGCTCCATGATATCCGTATATGTTCGTTCTTAATATAAACTTACATTATTTTCACATTTTATTTTACGCGCTTAAAGCACTTTTTTGTTAAGGGTTTAAGGAGAAAAATAAGCACTTTTATCTTGAAAAATCTTTATACCAAATTATAAACATCATGTCTAATGATACACTTATTGAGATAGCCTTGTTTTTAGTAATTTTATTATGTATTATATAATAGTAATAAATAATGTTGAATAATTTTTGAAGTTAAAGAGTTCTATGCAGTTTACAGGGGCTACAGAGCTCGAAGTTTCATAAAAATCTATCCACAATCTATACATATCATCTTAAACAAGCTGTGTCTGTATATTAAATATTAGATGTTCAAAAATTCAAAAAACCAACTACAGCGTTTACGAAGTTGCGGGCACCAGCTAGTTACTAATACATTAATAAACTTATTTTCAATTAAATAACATTATTGATTTGCTAATAACAATAAAATTAATATTTTTGTCAACAGAGTTTATAGTTTTTTAAATTATGGTTAGGATAATTAAATACTTGCTCATCTCCCTATAATATATATTGCAGATTTCTTCCTAAAAGAAAAATATTTCAAAGTATAGTTTTCAATTTTTTTGACAGAATTACCCGAGAAGCCGAAGATTTTCGACGAGCACGACAAAGAAGTCATCGGCATCGCTGGTCCATACATTGAAGACACGAGCTTAAAACTCACCTGTGTTGTAAGTGGAGGTAAATTTGTAAATTTCTCATTATTCAGCCTTACTACGAATACAAGTTTTTTCTAGCTTTATACCATTTTCCCCTCTATCTTTAATGTCCATCCTTCATGGTTTTCTTAATATTTCTAGGAGACGGTATCCAACAGTTATCAAATGTATAGCCATTCTGTTGCCCTTTCTAATCTACACAAAGTCATCGCAAGAACAGAGGGATCTAAGAAAAAAAAATCTTATATCTTGCTACACAATCATGTTTCGTAGCTACTTCGTAGCAGATGTAGCACACGTAGACAAGGTATCCAAATGTCGTTACCGTAGCTCTGTTAGCTCTGGTTTTTAACAAAACCCATACAAAACCTTAAATCTTTGCATAATATTCCCAATTCTTTTAATTTTTAAAACGATAATAAAACATTTCATTGAATTAGAAATTGTGTTTAGTTTTCATTGCATGCAAGCAAACAATAATTAATTGCATATCCCAACTGCGCAGCCCAGTACTAACATAACTGACAGAAAAGTACTTGTTGTAATTTTTAGAAACTTCGCTTCCTGGCATTAGGCCAATCTTTGAAAAATTGCATTCTGACAAATTACACACAGGAAACGTAATAATAAAAGATTCAAAGAAATATAGTAATTTCGTAGACCATTTGGAAACTTTATTTCAAATTTTTATTTCACAGACATTATTAAGGTCGTAAAAAGCTAAATGTGTTTAGTCCACAATCAAATATGCAATGTTGACCCTATTAGTTCGGCGTTTGCTTACAGTAATTAAAACATTCATAATTAAAAAAATTAAACGGACCTCGTTCTCAATAATTAAGCTGTCAGTGCTCTAGTGTAAAATCACGGACCTGTTGAAATTCTCAGCTTAAAATTGTCATGCGGTTTCTCTGTAAAGTGCACAACCACAACTCAACGTCAGCTGTGCAGCGTTTTTGCCAAATTCAGTTGTACTATGAAATAGGTACCTACATTTAAATGTGTCAAATACATGTAATTAATTCATTTGGCACGCATGCTTGTCTTAGCTTCTAGGGCCTTGCAGAATTTACGGCTTCCTGATTGTCTGATAACAAAGTTTGAAATGTTTAAAGAAACAACTAATTTATGGATTTAATATTTCACTGCTTGGAAAATGGCTTTCTTCATGTAAAATGCTAGGATAATAGATGTTGATAAACTATAAATTAATAGTAAACATTTTTAAATCAAGTTATTTTAAATGTATAAATATCTGAATTCCTATTAGACATTACTTTTGATAAACTACGTCTCGATTTATCAAAGGACTAGCTTTTGCCCGCGACTTCCTCTGCGTCCCTGTTTCTTTTATTGATCATTATTTTTGAGAGGCGGTTTATTGTTTCCTTTTCTTATTTTTTATCTTTATAAATGATTTTCTTAAAAATCGAGACCGGTATTTTTTTAATGATGAAAGGTATATATACTTTTCTTTACTTTTTTGACAGCAAGTATCAAAATTTCATCATGATCGATTGTTGAGTTAAGACGAGAATATATGTTTATTAGCGATAATCTAACATAAACATAAATAGATGAAATTGAAATGACCCAGAGATGAAACAGAAGAAAAGACTCATGATTAGGATTATGATGAACCGGCGTCTGCTATTTTGGTAGCCAATGCTTCGCCTCATTGTACTAACATTTTGAAAACTATCGTAACAAGCTGTAATAAAAATCGGCATATACATTTGGGAGCTACGATGCCACAGACAGATACACAGATACAGAGACACACAAGTCAAACTTATCTTTTGCGTCATACGTCGGGCATTAAAAACAAAGTATTCCTACCATTAACGTTTAATAATGTAGCCGCGCAATGAAACCTTAGTGTGGTTCTAGTATAAAACAAATAGTAATTTATTGCCACTTATCACGGGACAACAGAAGGACTCTAAAGCGGGGTACTAGCCCATTGTAAGTAGTAAATGAAAAATATTCTAACACATTTATTCATTTTAAAATTTATTTCCCAGGTAAACCAATGCCACGACTACGCTGGTGGAGAGACGATAAAGTGGTAGCGAATTTACCGCCCGTAGATGACGGTTCGCGACTTAGTATTTTGGAGCTGAAAATACCTAAATTGAAAAGAGATTATTTAGAAGCCGTGTACACATGTACAGCGGATAACACACCTTTGGTCCCGCCGCTGAGGGTCACTGTTCAGATACAGCTATATTGTAAGTATCTAATTTCATATAAGTACTTATAAATAACGTATTATGAAAAAATGAAGAGAAAGAAGAAAACAATATCTCTGGTAACAATAGCGATGTTCAAGTAACAAATACAAGAAATAAATCTGCACTTTCCTACAAAATTAGTAACTCTTTTTAACTTCACAACGAACTTCTTTCTAATAAAGCAATCTCGCGATCTAATAAGCAACTAACTTCGTCCATGTTGAAAAAGAAAAAAATTGAATAATATAACGCCTGATATCCCTATCGCTGTAACGACGGCGGTGGCGTCGCCACAGTCAAGGCCTAGTCAAGTGCCGCCCAATTTTTCCTTTTTTCAGACTAAATTGTAGGAATTATTTATTAACTAGCTGGTGCCTGCGACTTCGTCAGCGTTGTCTTATCTATTTGTGACGACGGCTTAGCAACGATTTTTTTTTTAATTTTTAGACGATCCCTCGAAAAGTTAACATTTTTTCAGGAATCTAAGTATCCTATAATGTTAATAAAAGTAATAAAATATCTGTGTGCTAACTTTTATCTACCTTCGTTCAGTTGTTTTTGCGTTATTGAAGAACAAACATCCAAAATATTGGGATTTCATACTCTATTTAGTAATAAACATGTGAAAATATACTATTTGTTAAATCTAATTTTGTTTGTATGGTACAGAGTAATTCTTAACTTTCAATTAGATTAGAATTCCTAAAGTTATTTATTTAGTGCGAGAGAAAAGTGAAAAAAGAATTTTATGCCGTGAAAATTATTTAAATTGGCTCATTTTAGGGAGATGAGAAATAAATTTTCTTATTAAATTTATAACTGTACTTACTTCAGAGCTCTCACTATTCACGAGTAAATAGTAAACTCCTTTATTACCTGACTAACGTATAGGTTCATGTCGCGTAATTTCGAATATTAAAAGGTCAAAGGTAAAAGGTCACTGTACAATAGTACTTCGTTGTTCGAGGCGGTTTAGACGAAGAACAATGTTCACGTGAAATATGATTAAGTACCTATACAATTTATGGGCTGTTACGAATATCGTTAAAAACTTTTGTTACACTGAATAAAAAATACAAAGAAATAGTAATTAATTTTCTGATTGTAACATTTAACAACAAACATTTTTTCTTCAAAAATGCTTCACTACTTTTACTATAGTTCTGTTTTTTTTTTTAACAAATCCTGCGTTTTTTTAAATAAAGCTCACTCACTTAAACGATTTTATCATAAGTTCTAGATAAGTATTTACTATGAATCTGTGCTTAAAAAATTTAACATGGAGAATAAAGAATAAAGATAAATTGTATGTATACACATATAAGAAAAACTCCTCCGTTGACCATTGTCCTTTTACTAAGAATAAAAATTACTGAGGAAGCTAGGAAGTCGAGTTTTGAGAAGAGTTTTTTGCCCTTAATTATATTTTTGAAACTAATAAAACAATGTATCTAAATAGGTAACTAAACATTTTCTCAAGTACCGCTTTATACATAAAACTAAGTCAGTACTTAGCTAATATAGGAATAAACCACATTAATTTGCACCTAAAGAACTTGTGTTATATAGTTCATAGTCCCACACCTAACGCTGAGGCATTTGTCTAACTAACCGCTCCGGAGACATTATGAACGGTGACAGGCCACTACGTCATCTTATACGTGCTTTCTGTGAGATATGAGGGTAGCGCCACCTTTGAAGATTATGAGTACTGTGGTGTCTGGGTGGCACTGGCTCTGTAGTTTCACTGTATATCCGGCAAGACACGCGTCCACTCTCCAAGGTACATTATTATACTTCCAGTCTCTCCCGGCTCCGGCCCACGCAACGCTCCAGTGTGACCACCATTCAGTGTGTCCAACATTCGGTGTTGCCCCCATCGGTGTTGTCACCGTCGGTGTGGCCATCATATACAATGAACGCGAGATAGTGTATATAACTATGATTTAGTTTATCTATGCACATACACTACATCCCTTCCTTATCAAAAGTTTTATTAATCATTTAATATAATTTTGCATCTCCTTGTCAACAATCGTTAAAACTCGATGATTTCATTTCTTGTCAGTATTTTTCCTGGATTACGCAGACCTTGTCAAATTTTTGATTTGTCACATTACACTCCCGTCAAATCCCTTGATTCGTCAATTTAGAGATTGATCAAAACCTTCCTTCCTCCTTCTCCTTCTCCTTCTTCTTCTTTCTTATTCTGCTTCTTTTTCTTCTTCTTTTTTCCTAACCAACAGTACCTTTGTACCAGGTATTTCCATTTAAATGGAGGTTACCTTTTCAACCAACGCACCGTTGTACCAAGTGGGTAATTCCATGGTAACTCATGTTACATTTTTACTTCCCTATTGAAACTAACAAAGCTAACATACCATATTTATAATTATATCCACTACCCCCTAAATGGAAATTTCATTGTTATAAAGCATAAAATGTGGGTCTCGTTTTATTTAGAATTTTCTAGGTTTAATTTTTTTTTTTTTTTTTTTTTTAGTTTCAATAAAGTTTTTTGGTAACTTACGTTACCCTTGGCGACCTTAGCTTTTAGGCTAATATGTATCCATTAAAAATTCAGTTCCGTTTAAATTAATTAAGAATATTAAAAATCAAATCCGTTTTTTATTAAATGTCTTACATATGAGATCATTAGCAAAATTAATGGTTTTAGAAACACGCATTTTTTTAGAGAATCAAATAATGGTCACTCATGTTACATGGATTTACCCAGGTATTTCCAATGTACCTCCAAATTCAATTATATCTGTGCCAATTTTATGGTAGCCAATGCCTCCAATTTAATGATAACCAATGCCTCCAATTTAATGGTAGCCTCCACCAATCTAATGGCAGCCTCCACCAATTTAATGGCAGCCTCCACCAATTTAATGGCAGCATCCACCAATTTAATGGCAGCATCCACCAATTTAATGGCAGCACCCACCAATTTAATGGCAGCATCCACCAATTTAATGGCAGCATCCACCAATTTAATGGCAGCACCCACCAATTTAATGGCAGCATCCACCAATTTAATGGCAGCACCCACCAATTTAATGGCAGCATCCACCAATTTAATGGCAGCACCCACCAATTTAATGGCAGCATCCACCAATTTAATGGCAGCACCCACCAATTTAATGGCAGCATCCACCAATTTAATGGCAGCACCCACCAATTTAATGGCAGCATCCACCAATTTAATGGCAGCATCCACCAATTTAATGGCAGCACCCACCAATTTAATGGCAGCATCCACCAATTTAATGGCAGCACCCACCAATTTAATGGCAGCATCCACCAATTTAATGGCAGCACCCACCAATTTAATGGCAGCATCCACCAATTTAATGGCAGCCTCCACCAATTTAATGGCGGCGTCCACCAATTTAATGGTAGCATCCATCAATTTTAGGCATTGGCCATTCCGTACCATCAACCAAGGCATTGGCTAATCCGTACCATCAACTTCGTTTTACTATACGATATTTGTTTTCGTTTCAATTTAGGTCAACACTAATCATTCACTCTTTTAAAGGTACATTGGTATAAACTTTTATTTGCAATTTAATGCAAAACTCGGTATTCCGCAATTGGATGATTTAATTTCACGCAATTAAATGCGCTAACTCTACGTCACGCATTGAGTGCAAACAGACGATATTCCGCAATTTAATGCAGTGGCTTCTCTCTCGCAATTTAATGCATAAAACCACAGTATTCTGCAATTCCATGCAGTAACAAACGCAATAGTTCATAGCGATCAAACAAGTATACAATAACAATAAGTAGCCGACGATAACTAACAAGTAGATGATACATTAATTACTTAATTTGTAACAAATCTAACGATTTATTATAATATTGAATTTAACTCGAAGGATGTTTAACATTTCTATATTGCATATACACACCTCGTAACCAAATACGTTGTATGGATTGTCTTCAACTTCATTAAATGGGCGTTACCAGTCACACGTATACTTTTCATGTCTGACATACCTATGTGGCATCGTATCGTGTACTTACAGGATTCACCTGTACCGAATTACATTATGAAGTTTTTACCGTCCCCTGTTCCGGGACTACCAGACATCTTCTGGTAAAATCGCAACAACACAGACGTCTCGTGTTCTCGTTTGTTAACATCATTACTTGACAGAGCAACATTACTTGATACAATAAAATGATCCAACATAACGAAAATCACTCATGAAGCTCAACAATATTTACACAGACGTCTCGTGTTCTCGTTTGCTAACATCATTACTTGATAGAGCAACATTACTTGATACAATAAAATGATCTAACATAACGAAAATCACTCATGAAGCTCAACAATATGTACGCTTTTTGTGTATATATTTATTGTAATTAGAATAATATATACATATATCCAATTTTAAACCAAACGGGGATCGAACCTGGACCCTTGTATAATAGTTCAGAAACAATAATTTTAAATATAACTTGTATTCGATAATTGTATGACATTCATTAAATCATGAATGACCCGCCGCGTATATAAATTATTAGAAGAATTACTGATCGCTAGTCCTATCCGCATACCGCCGTCGTTTGTCGGTTGAGTATGTGGACATACCACACTACCCATGTACAACCATATTCAGCAAATAAATTATTTCGAATCCGAATTTAAAATTTGAATTGAAAACTTTTCTATTAGCCTGAGACTGAACTTGTAAATAGCACAATGGCCCTCTGTGGCATTACACAAAAGCAAAATACTGTAAGTCACTATTATGGAAGTAGCTACAATACACCATAATTCCTCTCTCTTTTGAAGAGATGTGTCCGCTCTTTAGCCAACACCCAGCTGTGATCTTCACGGCATTTAAGTACGTCACAAGCTCGCGAATTGTTTAACAGCGTAAACAGCCTACTATAATTTAAAGGCTTATATTAGTTTATTAATGTGTGATCCCACTGTATTTTGTAATCGACATTTATACTTAAGGTGATACAAGTCAGCCTTTCCTCCATACAGACGTAGAAAGATTATTACTCCGCTGTTTCATGTTTAATCTACAAAAGTAATCACGATACCGATTCATCCTGTCGCTAATTAGGTTCGTTTTCATACACTTTTTTTTTTTTCCTAGCATTTAAAATATATGATCTTTGAAAAATTTCATACTTTAACACAAGCCTCAATGTAATTTTGAGGGTGAATAGGCTCCAGTGTACAAAACTTCAAAACACTGAATTCAAACATTGATTTTCAAGTTCAAACAACTTTACAAGAAATAGATATAATGCGGTAGTTCCGTCAAAAAGAGTATACGTCCATACGTCTGTTTATGATTTTTTTCTGTGCTCATTTTTTTGATATGAAACATTGTGCATCTCACACGACCGCTCCTCCCGCACATTGCACTTCTAGCTACACGCACCGATGAGCTCAAATCGCCGATTAGTTTTGCCTTAACACATGTAATCGACATTTCATTTGAACCAGCTCCAAATCTTTCTGTCTTTCTACAAAAACATCAAACACACTTTAAACAGACCTTGAACACGTTTAAATAAACTTTACTACAAAAAGTGTCTAGGCATATTTTTGGGTTAGACAATGTCTGAGCATTATTTGAATTTATACCCCGCCAGACGCCAGATGGTAACTACGAGAATCTAACCAGTTAGCGGCCTCTCTTTTCTGGACGTGCTCTGTCAACTTGAAATCGTCTGCGCAATATTTTTGATAATTTACAAATACGATTCGATTATGCGCAATGTTTTTTGGTATAACAAACATTTATAAATAATCTAACGTATTTGTTGTAATTTAGGCTTTATTCCAATTTTTTAATTTGTTTATGTCATTACTGTAGTCTGTATAATAGCTTGTGGAACCGAAAATTCATCTTTATACGCCTATCAGATCTGCGTAAAATGAAAAACGACATGAATGAATGAATGCCATTTCACGCATTTCAACACTGTCCACAAAACAAACATAAAGAAGGTTTGTGGTAACAATGTTACTAAACTATGTTTAAATAGTTATACATTGTCTAGGTTAAAACAGTGCTATTTAATCTTGTAGACGGTCCCATTTACATGAACGTTATTATCAATTGACATAACATTTGGAAAAGTGAATTTAATACGAGATTACTTTATTTATCGATCAAATGATCAAATAATCGGACTTCTAAATTCTGTCCTAACTTTTCAATTTTTTTTTTCTATCTTCAAATATAATTGTCCTGTAAACTTATTCTAGTCTCCACGGTACCCCTGAGGTGTAGGATTATAACAAAATATATCTAAATTTGGTGCTTATAACAAACACTATAAAAAGTATATTTTGGTAGGTAGATATTCTCTCTATTGCGCTACGCTTTAAAACAATGCATTTAAACAACTTGACGCACGGCTTACAATTCCTCAATTACCCACTAGGATTCCTAGTCTTGTTTGAGGATGCCATGTACACACCTACGACACCCAGGCAAAGAAATAAACATCTAAAGTCGTCACCTAAATATCTGCTTAGACCAGGAATCGAACCCGGGACCAACTTATCTACTGCCCAATGATATCGTACCCTTAAAATCTTTTACATACATACGTCCATGACTACAACCCACCTCTTGTACTGGTAACTACGTATATTTCAAAATTATTATTTTTATTTTTAACCCAATCTACTAATGAATCAATTAATTTCATTACATATTTAATGCTAAGTACCTATTAGTCCTGATACTTGCTCAAATCTGTATAACTGGAAGGTAGGTTCTAATTTTTTCTTTGCCAATAATATCACCAAATCAAACAAAGGTTAGCTCTATCATTTTAATAAATAAGGTACAGCTGGCCCCACGCTCTTATCATCATAATAAGTAACACTCTATTTACTTTAACGCAATTACAATTATTATAAACTGTGCGGTAGGTATTCTTTGTTTCGAGAATCTATTGTACTTATTTGTGTAAAACAAAAGCTATTATTTTAACCACGCCATACCTTGGTCAAACTTGGAATATGTAAGGATAGCAAGGATACTACTGCATTAAAAAATTTATAATTTGTCATTTGCCTCGATAATTATTCTATTACACGACTAAAGCCCATTTTTTTTTCGGCAGGTAGTGAAAGAAATCTTATGAAACCCTTTTCATATTACTTACGACAAATTATCTAATGAAACGATTTATAATATAACAACTGATTTAAACAAGAACACATTGATTTCAAATCAGTTGACTTTTAAAATGAACTTTTTTAGGACATTCAATATAAAGTGTTTTACTTAGCTCCCTCCTCTTTCCTTTTTTTTGAAGTTTGGAGTTTATCCTCGTCGCCATTTGTGGTGTCTGGGTGGCACTGGCTCTGTAGTTTCACTGTATATCCGGCAAGACACGCGTCCACTCTCCAAGGTACATTATTATACTTCCAGTCTCTCCCGGCTCCGGCCCACGCAACGCTCCAGTGTGACCACCATTCAGTGTGTCCAACATTCGGTGTTGCCCCCATCGGTGTTGTCACCGTCGGTGTGGCCATCATATACAATGAACGCGAGATAGTGTATATAACTATGATTTAGTTTATCTATGCACATACACTACAAGTACACAGACTATTGGCGAATGTTGCAGACAGGTTGATGTATCAAAAAGATTTTCTCCGCGGTGAAAAACTCACAGAGCTCTATCACCACCGATTTCCAAGGGAGAAAATATATGTGCATTAACTTAATATTTATTTGTAAAAGTATGGCGGGAAATGCATTAAGAAAATATTTGCATTAAATTTTTGATTACGTAAAAATATTAGTATATTAAAAATTTTGACTAAAAATTTGTCTTCTTTTTTGAAACAGGATCAATAAATATTATTACCAAAACAGAACCAAGATTAGTGTAGGAACTGAAATTTCCCAGAATTATATTCTTTTCCTTGTTCCTAGTATTAGTTTTTATAAGTATAACAAGAAAGTTCGGGTCGGAAAAATATATAAGGGAGACCTTTAGTCGTATATGTAAGGTGATTGTAGTAATAAGGTCTGGCTCAAGGGCTCTGGGTTCGATTATTGGCAATATCAACTATGGAAACCACTTTTATAAAAATTACCTTATTCTGCGTCTGCTATTTAGTCAACAAATTTAGTGCTTTTTTGTGGTTACGGTTATGGTCTTTTATTATAATCCTTTATTATGATTGGGATTGTCGGGCTATTTAGTTATTTCATATATTTTATTTCTACTACCTGAAGTGGTTTTTGTAATATTGGGAGCTCTAAAACTGTAACAATTGCATTTTTTAATATTCTGCCTAGATTTTGGAATACAAATTCGAATAAATGAGGAAATTTAATAGTTTGGTGAAAAAGCAATAAGTACATACTTATTTTTTAAGTATCACTTTGTTTATATGAAAATCATATTTTTAGTAACTTTAACTTTATTTGCCTTACTTTTTAAAATGTTCTATAATTTTTCAATATCCTTCTTTATTTCAAGAAAAGTCCTTACCTTACGTTCGTTATTAATTGTAATTCTATCATCGAATTGAGGAGAGTACTGCTTAAATTAAAATATTTTTTAAACTCTTTCTAATGGCTTTAAAACATGTAGTTAGATATACATACATGTCTCTAAGAAAGACTAAATAATAATTGTTCTTGTTTATGACATTCATAAGCTTCGCATTGCTTATGATTGTCATAATAAAATATACCTACTTAACAATTATAGTCAACCGACGTTAACAATATACAATTACGTACCCACTATTGAATCCGCTCGTAGTTGAAATCGTGAGAAGCAAGAAAAACATCGACGCTTGCATATTGCCACTGAATGAGTGCTCATTCAACGTTATTGCAAAACGAAATCCAGGCAAACCCAAGCAATTAACCTAGATCAAACAGCTTGCCGGTCTGTTCGGATTATCTCTGATATGACGACAGCAGTTACACAGAATTCTTTTGTGTCACCCGCGCCCCTGAACGGGACCATTAGTTTTTATTTGTGTGCTCTCGCATTGTCCTTCGGCAACACCATTCTTTCACCGGAAAATAGGAAATTATTCTACATTATTATATACAAGAGCGTAATAAGTGAAATTACCTGTTCCATTTTTTCTGTTTACGTTAATATTAAGCTTGCGAGTTTTTATTGCAAGCGGTCCAGGAATTTTCGTTATAAATATACAATTAACTGTCGTGCAATCGGTGGCGTGATATAATTGGCTATATATATTCGTTTTTAGATAACTTTCTTTTTTGAAATCTGCATTCTACTGTTTATGTAATTCGTTTACAGTAAACTTTACGAATCAATATTTTAATTCGATGACCATGAAACGTATAAAATTCTATAATGTAAACAACAACAGAGCGAAAACACGATCTTCATTTTATCTATTATATTCGGACATACATATTATACTACTAATAATACCTTATTATAATTTGTAATCTAAAATAAATGATATTTTATGCACAGTGAGGCCGCTACTGGTGGAGATTTTAGCCAGAGAACAGCCGTTGTCTGTGGGCCAAGAAGCTGAACTAGTATGCAAAGCTGTTGGTGCGCGGCCACCGGCAGTTATCTCGTGGTGGATGGATGGGAAACAAATGTCTTCAGCGGGTATACAAAAGGTAAAATTGCTTAACAAATATTAAAGCGTAGATAATAATTATCTAAAATAAATAATGCTATGTCGTTGCTTGTCCATTTTAATTGTATAAAGGATAAGGGGATAGGGCAACTCACTGTAACTGTTATTTCTGTAAGGAGTTGAATACGTAATGTGCCTTCTCTATTCTAATAATTTCTGTTCTTGCTTGTACAGGTCATTCTTAGTCTGTCAAAGCAATCGTAGCATGTAATTTTGTTAATTTCAGAACATAATATAACAATGTTCACAAATCTACTAAAATTATTTTGCCTAAGGATTAGAAAGTTAAGAAAAATAATATTATTTACATTAATATCAATAACTTTGGTCCTTAATTAGTTAGGTACTTAATTCTAGTTTCATAACTAAAAACTTTGTTCATAAAATTATTCATATTGTTACGTGCGGGGTGAGTTAAAATGCCGTTTAGGGTTGTAAGAACACGATTTATTACGCAGACCAAGATGACTTCCAAAATATCAGAGCTTTTCCAATTAAACCGTATAGTAGAAGATCCGAGCCTACAACGACCTTCACCGAGCTGATAATAGAATGAAATATATTTTATAACAAATTTAGTATACTAGAAAATATGTCAAGAATGGGTTGTCTAAAAAAATCCTGGACAGACTATTTTTAATTATTTTTTAAAAAATATTTTTTTATTAAATGTTGCAACATCGAGATAATAAGATTTTTTTTACCCTGACTTAAAGTATCAAACGTATAGAATGTGCAGCCGTTGGGTTGCCTATTCTTTGCCTGGACAAACTACTCGGTTGTCAGGTATAAGCGGGTATGTCGATACCAGTTACCTTCACTTGCTTGATAATAGATTAAATTTTATATCAATATAAGCGTTGTTTTATTGCGAACACGATGATATAGGGTTGCCTGCAAAAAACTTAGTCCTAATCGGGGTTTGCGAATTTTAAAGTTAAATTTTAACGCGAGTGGAAATGTGTAATAGATAGATCCGAGTTGAGTAAAGCGTGTAATAATAAAGGACCCAACATTAGAGATGGCGATCTGGTATCGATTTATCGAAAAATCGATTTTTCGAGCCAAAAAAAACGATTTTATAAATCGATATGTAGTACTGGATCGATACATCACCCTTTAAAATCGACATTCGATTTTTTTCTGTATTGGTATAACTGTAAACCATACAATTTAGGCGTGTGTTTCACTGAGTCGACTCAGTGATACGCTTCTTTAAAGTGATCGACTGAGTCGACTCAGTGGATCAGACTACTAGACTCCAAATTAACTGATTATAAATAGCTACATAAGTATAATTAATTTTATTAATTTAATGCTATATGATTTAAAGTAGGCAATTAAAATATTATTTTCAAATTTTAGTTTAAGTTTGTACATGTAGTTTAGTCTTAAAGTCGTTCTTTTTATAATATATTTTTTATTTTTTTTATTACTAATTAGTATTAATTTTTAAAACATGGTTAACAAACAAGGTTTTATGAAGGTATTTAATTTATTCGCGCAAGCAAATAAATCGTCGATGTGAGATAAAGAATATCTGACAAAATTATTGATCTGTAGAGTTTCACTGATTTACTGATTAAAAGATCTTTAATTTAATATTTGTTTTCTTGATTTTAATAAAATTGATTTATACTTACATTGTAAAAGCAAGTTTGGATTTGGAAAAAGATCGATTTTTTGGAAATCGATCTTTTTCGGAAAGAATCGCCATCTCTACCCAACATTGCAGTCGCACGTAATGGCAGTGTTGCCAAGTTAGCCATTTTTTGGCTATATCTGGAAACTTTTGGGATTGCACTAGCCATAAATATTAAAATATTATTGGCTAAATATTTTAGCCACTGTTTTGGCAACTTTTAATCATTGGCAAAGTATAAAATCACAGCAAAATAAAAAATAATAACTATTTTTCGAAAATTAACACTTGTCTTTACTCATCTCCATAAAAATACCTATTTCTGAACAAACGTTGTCTATTTGTGAGGAATAAATTGGTAAGTTGATGTAATAATGGTTCAAAATACACCTATACAAATTGGATACGTCCTTAAATATTGTCAATTTTGGGTTCAAATCAAAAATCATAAAAATAAAAGCGGTGAATCTGTATTTCACCGATTTGGCTTTGACGGATTTGGCTCTATTTCTACCAAACTCTACTGCTGAGGTGGAAAGAAATTTTAGCCACTTTTTAGGACATTAAAATTTTAACATTCTAGCACCTTTTTAGAAGTGTTTAGCCATTTTTTGTTTTACTGACTTATTTCGATACTCTAGTAAACAGTGAGCGTTATTTTGGTGTTGCAACACGTGTTCTTTTGTATCGTTATGATAAAAAATTTAATTAAAATTTAATCTTTAAAATTCGCAAACCCCGATTAGGACCAAGTTTTTTGCAGGCAACCCTATATCAACGTGTTCGCAATAAAACAACGCTTATATTGATATAAAATTTAATCTATTATCAAGCAAGTGAAGGTAACTGGTATCGACATACCCGCTTATACCTAACAACCGAGTAGTTTGTCCAGGCAAAGAATAGGCAACCCAACGGCTGCACATTCTATACGTTTGATACTTTAAGTCAGGGTAAAAAATTTCTTATTATCTCGATGTTGCGACATTAAATAAAAAATTTTTTTTTTTTAAATAATTAAAAATAGTCTGTCCAGGATTTTTTTAGACAACCCATTCTTGACATATTTTCTAGTATACTAAATTTGTTATAAAATATATTTCATTCTATTATCAGCTCGGTGAAGGTCGTTGTAGGCTCGGATCTTAGACTAGTAGAACTTGCCAAAAGTCGTAAATAATTCACTCTATGTGTCAACAATGCACTGTCGCAAATATCTTCGCAAAAGCTCCCAAGAGTTGTTTTCGTATCGCTTGTTGTCGCAGAACTGTCCCACTCGAGCGATGGCACCCGTATTTATACACGCGCAGTCAGCCGCGATGTTTTTGGAAAACACTAGAAACTTTAAGGTAAACAAGCTCGTACACAAGTAAACAAGTCATAAAAAACAAACATCGTAAACAACTTTCTGGCTTAAGGGAATGTGAACCTTATGTCGCGAACATAAGGAACAGTTTTCTCTGAGACAGGAGGGCTTCCTCATACGTATGGAAATTTCCATACGCCCAGGTCTCATGATAAACAACAACACGCTGTTTGTTTATGATAAACAAACGCTTCGAGAATGTTCGGTCGTAACATTACCCTCCTCTTAGTTATGATCGTCCCGATCATCATTCGTGCCGTGATACTTTGTCAAACGGTCAATGTGTACGACCTTCGGTTTTCCTCTTTGCCCCTTTTTGATTCGATAGGTGACGTCGTTGATTTTTGTAACCACATTGTAAGGTCCTTCCCATCGTGCTTGCAACTTTGGGCTTTTGCCTTTTTTCCTGAAGGGATTATGAAGCCATACGAGAGTTCCCTCTTCAAAACCGTTGATGTTTGATCTCCTATCATAACGGGTTTTCATTTTTTCACCAGTCTTGAGACTGCACTCGCGAACTAGCTTATGCACTTCATCCAGCTGTTCTCGAAGATCGCTGACATAATCCGTCACAAGTCTTGGGCTATTCGGCGGAGACCCTGTTATTGCATCGACTGGTAGTCTTATTTCTCGTCCAAAATTCACTCTGGCAGGGGTAAAACTAGTACTATCATGTACAGCGGAGCGATAAGACAACAAGAAAAGAGGAATGTACTGGTCCCAGTCTCTCTGATGTGAGTCGACTACTTTAGCCAAATTATTTTCCAATGTTTGGTTAAACCTTTCGACCATTCCGTCAGACTGAGGATGAGCTGGTGTCGTACGGGTCTTATGTATACCGAGAAGGTTGCACATTTCTTGAAATAGGGCTGATTCGAAATTTCTCCCCTGATCGGAGTGTATTTCCAGAGGTACGCCATACCGACAGATTACATCCTGAACTAGCTTCTTGGCAACAGTTTTAGCTTCTTGGTTAGGGGTCGCAAACACTTCCGGCCATTTGCTGAAATAGTCTTGCACTACAACGATGTATTTGTTCCCATCCTCAGTTTCAGGAAATGGTCCGGCCACGTCTATAGCGATACGTTCCCATGGTGCTCCCACATTGTAGAGCTTCAGTTTTCCCCTACTTCTTGTCTGTGGTCCCTTGACTGAAGCGCATGCGTTGCATTTACGACACCAATCTTCTACGTCTTCCCGGCAATGGACCCAGTAGAACCGCTGTCGCACTTTCAAAAGGGTTTTCTTCACTCCAAGATGACCACCAGACACCCCATCATGGATATGACGTAGTAGAGGAGATACCTTACTTCGAGGGACTACAACCTGTACAGTCACCTGATGTCCGGTATTAGACTCCCATTTCCTGCACAAGATTCCGCCTTCCAGGGTCAAACTATCCCATTGAGCCCAATAGCTTTTTGTAACAGGACTGGAAGCTGATACATCCGCCCACTCAGGTTTCACTCCCTTTTTTATCCAATCTAAGATCAATCGCAGGTCGTCATCTTCCTCTTGCGCCTTCCTCATATTTTCTCCAGACCAGTCATCGTCTAATCCTTGGGTACGGATAATTTTTACTGATTCCTGAGACTCTTGTTTCCTGCAGTGTTTACAGATTTCAGGACATGGTCTTCTCGATAGAGCGTCAGCATTACCATGACCTTTACCACTTCGATGTTCTGTTGCAAAATGGAATTCCTGCAATTGCTCAATCCACCGTGCTACCTGTCCTTCAGGACTTTTAAACTGAAGAAGCCATTTAAGTGCAGCATGGTCCGTCCTTAAGGTGAACTCACGTCCAATGAGATACTTGTGAAAGTGCTGCAAGGTCTTCACTACAGCTAACAACTCTCGACGTGTAACACAGTAGTTTCTCTCTGGCCTGGAAAGCGTTTTGCTGTAGTACGCAATCACAACTTGTTTGTCTCCCTGCACTTGTGACAACACTCCACCAATACCCGTGTTGCTGGCATCCGTATCCACAATGAATTTTCCATTCCGTGTCGGATAGCCCAATATCGGGGACTCACATAAACGCTGTTTCAGTTCTTTGAAAGCGTTGTCACAATTTGCGTCCCAAGCAAACACCTGTTTATCTTCAGTCAGGCGATGGAGGGGTTTGGCTATTGTTGAGAAATTTTTGACAAAGCGCCTGTAATATGCGCATAAGCCAAGGAAGGATCTGACTTCGGTTTTATTCTTTGGTGTAGGCCAATCTTTTACAGCTTTGATCTTTTCTGGATCTGTTTGAACTCCTTCCTTAGTGATTATGTGCCCCAGATAGCTAACTGCGTTGCTGAAGAAGGTACACTTTTTAGGACTTAGTTTTAAGTTTGCCTCGCGTAGACGGTTGAACACCTTTTCAAGGTTCTGGAGATGTTCCTCGAAGTCACGACCCATGATGATTACGTCGTCCAGATACACCAGGCAAACATCTCCCAGAAGACCCACCATAACTCTGTCCATAAGGCGCTCAAACGTTGCGGGAGCATTACACAAACCAAACGGCATGACATTGAATTGCCAAAGTCCATTTCCGATGCCCGTAGAGAATGCTGTTTTCTCCTTATCCTCTGGACTTATTTCCACCTGCCAGTACCCACTTTTAAGATCAACGGTAGAAAACCATTCCATTCCACTGAGCATATCTAAAGTGTCATCAATACGCGGTAGAGGATAGCTGTCTTTCTTGGTAACGTCGTTCAGCCTTCGGTAGTCTACACAAAACCTGGTTGTGCCATCTTTCTTTTTCACCAGTACCACAGGTGACGACCAAGGGCTTGTAGATGGTTCGATGACTTTGTTTGCCGCCATATCCCTTATCATATCCGCAACTTCAGCTTCTTTTGCCCACGGGATTCGACGAGGTCTTTGTCGTATAGGTCTTGAATCGCCGGTGTCTATTCTGTGCTTCACAAGTCCTGTTCTACCGCAATCATTTCCAACGGCAAATATGTCTTTGAACCGCATTAAAAGATCCTGAGCTTGCCTCAACTGAACTGACGACAAATTTCCTTTCAGCGAATCCAATAACTGCGATACCTGGTAGTCTGTGCTATTTACTGCGTTTGTTGTACTGCTTATACGTCTTAAATACTTCACTTCCTGACACTTTCCAACTACGCTGTTTCTTCTGAGCTGTACCTCTTCATTGCTGAGATTTAAAATTCTTACTCTGCCTATCCTGCTTGTCATTAGTAGTGTTCTGGCCATTATCCAATTAGGATGTGTTCCTTCATCCTCCGCAATGACACATAACCCGTTCTTGACGTTGGATGAGAATTTCGTCATTACTAGATTTTCTGATCTGGGAGCTAGTTTGACGTCCCTTAAACAATAGAGTGTACATGGGGTCGAGCCTTCTAAGAAAACTTCTTGATCAGGAAATTCGAGTACTCCTTGGTCGACGTTCAAAATACAACGGTGATTTTTTAAGAAATCCAGTCCTAATATGCAGTCGTCAGTAATATTGGCAATCAGCACTGAGTTTGAGTACAACTGACTACCAATTCCAATTTCCACGTCTGAGTCACCGAGGACAGGTACTGGCTGGCCCGTTGCTGTTCGTAGCTGACATGTTGGAGATCGTTGCTTCCATGAGATAGTTCGTTTTAAGAGTTCAGGTCTTACAATGGTGCGCGATGCTCCTGTGTCTATTGTGAACCTGCACTTTTTACCGTTCAGCGTACCCTCGATGCTTAAACTGTTTCCGTTAGAAGCTTGTCTGATAATAATAGCAGGGGCTTTCCTTCTCCCAGCCAGCGCCTGCCCCGCGGCCCTGGCAACGCTTAGTTTAACTGCCCCTCGTCAACTTGGGTCTCCATCTCTGAGACCTTTTTTCTCTTCTTCTTTGGGCAGTCCAGCCTTATGTGGCCTTTTTCACCGCAGCCATAGCAGGTCGGGCCATAGCGAGGCTTTCGCTCCTCGGCTACCAGCTCCCTGACCTTGAATGGCCTCGTGTCACGCCGCACAGCTTCCACTTCCAGTGCATGTGCCAGTGCACTCTTCAGGGTCTGGTGGTGACCCAAACGTACCGCTGCGCGAACTTCGCCGTCCCTTATCCCGTCCACAAAAGCTTGGAGTAGAGTTATTTCTACTGCATTCGGTGTTGATGTATAGGCGCGACGAACTAATCTCTCGATTTCGTCAGCCCACTGCTGGAGTGTTTCCGTGGGCTTCTGCGTGCGATCGCGTAGTTGAGCCCTATACGTGTGCTCCATGTGCTTGTCACCATATCGTGTCTCTAGAGCTTCCAGTAGGGCTTGCAGAGATCTTCCTTCTGTAGGGAGTCGCTCCAGAATCAGTTGGGCGTCTCCTCTTAAGGCTAGAGTCAACGCCATGAATGCTTGATCCTCAGTCCAGCCGCTGCAGTTAGAGAGGGTTTCGAACTGGTACTTATAGGCTGTCCAGGAAGATGTGCCATCAAACCGTGGCAAGTCCAGCCTACCTTGTGTAGGTACCGGCGCAGTGAAGACTGCCTCCCTCGTCACCAACTTCTGCACTTTCTCGGCGAGCGCCTGGTGGCGAGTGTCGGTTTGGTCGAGTCTCTCTTCCAGGCCTTCGACTTTCACTGAGACCCCTTTTACTTCGGACTCTACCTTTTTAACTTTATCGCAGATGACTTCAAGGCTTGTGTCCAATTTCGAAAGCAGCATTTGGCTAGCAGATTCCTGTTCACGGCGAGCGGCTTCCTGTTCACGGCGAGCGGCTTCCTGTTCACGGCGAGCGGCTTCCTGACTGGCTTGTATGCTCTGCACAGCAGCTTCCTGACTGGCCTGTATGCTCTGTACAGCAGCTTCCTGTTCACGGCGAGCGGCTTCCTGACTGGCTTGTATGCTCTGCACAGCAGCTTCCTGTTCACGGCGAGCGGCTTCCTGTTCCCGGCGAGCGGCTTCTTGACTAGCCTGTATGCTCTGTACAGCAGCTAGCAGCGCAGCGAGGTCCATCGACGGGCTCGATGTAGGTACTGCCGTAGGAAGCAAATCAGCATCGGTGCCTTCCTCCGGCTCCTCATGTGCTCGTTGTCTCGCAGCATCCATCTCCACTTGCCTCCTGGTCCGTGGAGTACGAGTTCCTTCGTCCCGTGGCATTAACGGCATCCCACTTCTGACACCAGTTGTTACGTGCGGGGTGAGTTAAAATGCCGTTTAGGGTTGTAAGAACACGATTTATTACGCAGACCAAGATGACTTCCAAAATATCAGAGCTTTTCCAATTAAACCGTAGAACTTGCCAAAAGTCGTAAATAATTCACTCTATGTGTCAACAATGCACTGTCGCAAATATCTTCGCAAAAGCTCCCAAGAGTTGTTTTCGTATCGCTTGTTGTCGCAGAACTGTCCCACTCGAGCGATGGCACCCGTATTTATACACGCGCAGTCAGCCGCGATGTTTTTGGAAAACACTAGAAACTTTAAGGTAAACAAGCTCGTACACAAGTAAACAAGTCATAAAAAACAAACATCGTAAACAACTTTCTGGCTTAAGGGAATGTGAACCTTATGTCGCGAACATAAGGAACAGTTTTCTCTGAGACAGGAGGGCTTCCTCATACGTATGGAAATTTCCATACGCCCAGGTCTCATGATAAACAACAACACGCTGTTTGTTTATGATAAACAAACGCTTCGAGAATGTTCGGTCGTAACAATATTGTTATTTACCAAAAGTACCTAGGAGACATTGCGTCTACTTTTGTATTGTATATTTAATACAAAAGTAGACGCAATGTCTACTTATACCTATACCAACTATAAAATGTCTTTAAAATAGGACAAAAATGCATTTATTGCAACAGGTGGAATGTGTACACTTTTAAAATTCAATTTCAGAACTCAGAAGACGGGAACGAAACTGCATCTTTCTTACGGTGGACACCTCGCATGGAGCATGATGGTCGAGTCCTTACTTGTAGAGCGACGCATACAACATTAGAACACGCAACTATTGAGACAAGCATGTCACTTAATTTACATTGTAAGTATAAACCTTCTTCATTTCTTATATTTCTTAATCTACCGCTGTTTCTCTCTCCCCTTTGTGTGAAGATGTTTAGCCTACGTTATCTCAATTGCCAAGAATCCAGCTTGAAGGACCATAATAATTTTAAATGATAGCACAAAATTAAACCTCAGCGGTTTTTAATGACATAACATGTATTAAATTATTTAGCTTTTAAAACTGTTAAAATTATAAATAAATATGTATTCAAATATCGCTAATTTCCTCCAACTATAGAGCAAAGAAATATTTGTAATCCACACATGAAATAGAAAAGACTCAGTCTCAGGTCCGGATTAGAACTCACGCATGTTGTAACGTAAGCTAAGAGTTCGTATCACAGATTTTTATCTAATTAGATTTTTATCTAACTCAGATCTCATCCTGAGATATCTTTAATCTTGAGATCAAAATAAAGAATGGTACACATTATTTAACTGATGCTCAAGAATGAAATATGTTTTCTGTAATAAGGTTCCTATTTACTATATTATAATATATAGTTGTTTATATGTGGATAGTTATACAATATTTACAACATTAATGAACTACTCGTACTACAATGGTTGGATCGAAACTAACTAGTGCTTGTTAAAACTTTTGCTTATACCAGATGCATTACTTGCTGATCTTTCTAGCGAACATGTAGGTACGAGAATGTCTGCTATTCCATGCCATTCTTGATAAGAGACTGACTTGATGTACGAGTGTAACGCGGTTGTAAATTATGTTAACACGGCCAATTTTAAAGTAAAATTACGTGTTTTGTATGTTAAATGCGGGATGTATTTAAAAGACAGTAAAATTGTCTAAAGAAATTATAATAGCAGTGTTAGGGTACACTGCGTTTTACAGTCATAGTGGATAGCTGATCTGGTGGTAGCAAAACCACGTGTGCTTTTGTGTTTCGGTAAGTGAGTAAGGGATGACAGAACCCATACGCAAAATTGATTCGTTAATCCTTATTCTTTATGCTATCTATCTTATCCTTTATCCTACATGTAAAACATTTACAACGCCTATAGCATTGTTTGTTTTAAAGGTTACAATTAACCATCTTGGTTACAAGTGGGGTTTATGTTTAGAAGTTTTGTGATCAATTTGTTGGTGTGAAGTTGTGAGGAATAATACTGTTCATGATTATTGTTCAACAATATGAGGTCGAGTATTAAATATTCTCTTTTGCTCTAGACGTGCCCATGGTGGTGCTACAGTTGGGTTCCAAACTGAATCCAAATGACATTGAAGAGGGTGACGACGTTTACTTCGAATGCGTGGTCCGTGCCAATCCGCCGGCTTACAAAGTTGTTTGGGAACATAATGTGAGTCACTTACTTTCATGTTTGTATGTTTCAACATAGAATTTGACACATTTATGTAATTTAAAACGAAAGACAAATATTTATTTAAGATTTGCCAGATTCAACTGCTGGTTCTGCGTTCTGCGTGTTCTGCGTTTAATTTAAATTGACATAAATTAATTTTATAATAACTCACTCTTTTCAAGAACAGAGTGAATAGGCTATTATCAGGCAAGCGAACTCCATCTTCGACCTCATCTTCACTTACCGTCAGGTGAGATTGAGGTCAATCGCTTTTCCATACACAAATTAAAAAAAGACAAAGGCGTGCACGTACATTTCCCAACGCACAGCATAGCCCGCTGGTGCTTTACTTTTGATTTTTTTTGTTCGGATTCCTTAGGGACTACGCTCACTGCTTAAGTCGAGGCGGCGTCGATCGTCGATGCAGAGACGCGTGGACTTGGAGTCCACGCGTCTATGATACATAGAAAATATAAGCACACGACTCGACACTACCGCGTCTCCGCCTCGACTCTTCTTCAGTGAGCGGAGAACCTAGATTTTTCTGCAAATCGTTTTTTTTCTGATATTTTAATTGGGTTTCTAAAAGTCATAGCGAATATATTTTTCAAATCCTTTAGCACTGAAGTGATGAATTTAAAATAAAATTCATTTAATTGTTCAAACATTAAAATCGAGTATTATTTTCTGTATAAATAGAAATGGACGATAAAATGAGAATTTCGTAAATCCGTCCCGTCCAGTTACAATGGTGACAGTCTAGTTCCAGCATCATGCTTTTATTTTAAAACAATTTTGCTTAATTGAATAATTTTACTAATTGAAACCGACTTGTTTTATTTGAATTGAGTGTTATTAAATTTTCAGTACCTTAAGTACCTTTTACTTAAACAATTTTTATTTGTGAATTTATTATTAGTATTGATGCGGAAATAGACCAATAAATACACTGTAAACATGAAATTAGATATGGAATTTATCATTATTCATTTCCGATAAATGCGGTTAAATATCATTGAAAATTATTTGTATTTAAATGTAAATATTAACATGTAAAATAATGTGAAATGTTTGCAGTCATATTTCAAACTATTCTTGGCTGCCTATATTTAACTGTTTATTATTTTATTTTTTAAAGTCCACATTGTTAAACTTTACTAAATGTTACTTAAATTACTTTTAAATAACATGAAATACGATGTTATAATGAATTTTCTAAAAAAAAAATTAAAATTTTTAGGGTCAAGTGATGACGCATAATCAACGTGCGGGTGTAATAGCAGGCTCAGCACATTTAGCCATTCAAGGTGTTTCCAGAGAACAAGCTGGAAAATATGTCTGCACAGCTTCTAATGTCGAGGGGGATGGAAAATCTCCACCAGTAAATCTTCAAGTTATTTGTAAGTATAATATTAAGTATAAAAATATACTGCAGTAAATTGTCAAAATTTATTTCGAAGTTGAATTCAACTTTTTTTTTAGAGATGGGTTTGCTCTTGGCCAACAACCAGCTGTGTAGCAAGGATGAGGCCTATGATGGAACGAGCTCACCCAGAAGATGCCTATCACTCGAACTTTGAAAAGATTTGGGTTATATGAGCTCGGAAATACATTATAATTTATTTTAGTACTAACTGGTTCCCGTGTTGTTTGTTCGCGTTGAAAAATGAAAAATAAAACACCATAGAAACGCCTGACATGTTTATCATTGTTACGACATTGGCGCCACCACTGCTGATGACACTGGTATCCTACATATTAATCCAGGTAATAAGCTATCTGTGTGTCAAATGTCATCCAAATCCTTCATACAAACTTTGTAAGATATCCTTAGTAAGATACATACAAACTTTGAACAATCAGAAGATGGTTCCCGTAGGCCATAACTTCTGCCAGATGCTTTATTATATCTTCTTTATTCACAACGAAGTGCCATGAGTCGCTTGAGAAAGGATGTTACTTACGGCTGTACTCGTTGCCGCCCGATTAGTAGGGAGCACTCTCGTACTAGATATAAATTTTCATATGATGTGTTACCTAGAACGGATGTAAATACCCCTTTCTTAAATAATAGGCATTAGTTTATGAGACTACACATATTGACATCAATTGGTTATATTATACAATGTTATACGTATATGTTTCATCTGATTCCATTTACGTGAGCAATCAAGTGCGAACAGTCGGTGTATAAATATTTTGAAATATTCTTTCATGTTTTCACTAAACTGGAAAAGTTATTACGGAATGAGATATGTTTTTCTTGCGACGCTTTCATAAATTATATCACATTTTTATCGATATTCCACAAGATATATTTCATTTATAATACAGGTATAATGGTTGTTTCTGCTTCATAGAGTGATTTTAAATTGATAATGGTAACAACAGTGTCAGTTTCTTCATTTCAAAACAAATTAATTTATTATTACATCATTTATCTGTTTATTTGTAATATAATTATATTCTTTATTGCTTATTCTTAACAAGTATTTTTTTTTAATATAAAAAAAGATTTACCCACCATAGCGCCAATCAATGTTAATGTTAATCTTCTAATAAAAAAATATTTGTGACTCGATCATATTTTAAGCGTTTGATGGACTGGAGAACCCCGATTTTGTTCCCGTTAGATAACTATAATCACTAGGCACTAGGCACTCTGTATGTCTGTTATCTTTTCACGACTTAACTACTCAACCGATTTTCATCAAATTTTGCATACAAATTGTCGGAGATGCAGAAACGGACATGGGATACCTTTCATAACAAAACAAAATACTGTTCCCGAGGGATCATTCAAAAATAAAACCCAACGCCTCGCAAAAGTACTGCAATAAATATGTCAGCGTTATATTGGCCATATAATTTGTCAAGCGTTATATTTTATTTTTTTCAACGCAGATAAAGTCACAGACACCAGCTAAGTAGTACTGTAGGTATATTTAATCAGTTTTATGATGACGGCACGGTTAACGGCAGGACACGGCGCCGGCCAGGTTTGGGCTCACTAGTACCAATCGGAAACTGCAAGAAGTCGCACATCCGTTGCAATCACGCTATGCCGTTTGCACAGAAGTTTTTTCAGCATAACAAAAAGCATTAAGTGTTTTGATCAAACTTAATAGAATTAAATCACTTTTTAGTTAGTATTAATCTTATTTCCTATCTGTTACCACAATAAAAGCCAATGTCACCATTGAATATGCCTTTAGTACATAGGTTATTAAAGTAGAGAAAGCTTTTATCCGACGTAAGGGAAACTCATTGTGTAATAAAAATTGTGTGTGCCATAACTAGGTTTATTGGAACACAGAATAAGCTTGACACAACAAAAGCTTCTCTTTCAATAAGAACACGATTATCCATAGTTGTTATCATACACAATAAAAGGACAATACAGGAGGTTAACTGAAGAAATATATATATATATATTTTTTTTATTTATTTACAATAACTTCTGTATTTCCGAGCTCATATAACCCTACTCTTTTCAAAGTTCGAGTGAAAAGGCATCTTCTGGGTGAGCTCGCTCCATCATAGGCCTCAGCCCTAAATTATTTATATTACACAAATCAATTACTACGCATTAAATGTATTAAAACTCAGACCAATTAAAAACTATAGACAGAATTTGGGGACAATAAAGTGAAACCGGATTTATAAACATGTTCGCGTAGGCTGTTTACTGTATTGAGAGTTTGTGTTCCAATCCAAGCCATAACCTCAATTTTTGTTTATTTTTATTAAAAATACTGTACTCTAAGTTTACTTACTTGTGAAATGTGATTCCACACTGCTTCTTATTTTTTAAAAACTGGATTTACACTCTTTCACCGCGCATACTTAATTTGGCATTATCACTAGTAACGATTTTAATAAGGCTAGGCGTAGTTTTATTGCATTTGTGTGCATGTAGCCGTGTATCTACACGGCGAAAGCGTAGTTTAACTGGCTTCACAGGGCTTTATCTTTAGTTCTTATTTTATCTGAGTACTAAAGTTTCTCAGACTAATTAAAAGTCTTGTACAATTGTAATGATGACTAGAAAAACTTTCATTGCCGAGTTGTTTAATATTAACAGCCTGACAGTCTTCTGAAGTTCCTGTTAATAATGACGAAAAGTTAAAAGCAGAATTAATATTTATTCGATCAAACAATGTTTAAGCTACAATAGATAACTAAAAATATGCAACGATGCCGCCGAACAAGCACTGAATATTTAATGGTTACACGAGCAACTCTTATTTCCTTTGACGAGGGAGACTTTAAATATGCACTACAGAATCAGGTACTATAATAATGTTAGAAATAATGCAAACCGTGTCACTTCAACAAAGTTAAGAAACTAAACTAAGTAAGTCCATGCTGAGTTAAGTACTCATTAAGTTAGAGCATTGTTTATTCTTAGCAATTGTTTTGAAGTAAAAACTTCAATGGGCGTGTTGGGCACTTTTGGTATGGGGAATGACATTTAACTCGCGCCGTCACGCTCAGTAACGTTTAATTTTAAAGTGATTTTTGTAGGACGGTTGGGCACTTTTGGTATGATGAAAAAAGCACTGAAATCGCGTAACCAAAAAGTTCTAGCGAAACATTGAACTTTTCACGTCTAGCAAGCATCCTACGTCTGGCAGATTTTTATGACTTATTTTCTTTAATTGAACATTGAATGTGACAGTTAATTTCTTAATGATGCCTAATTTAATTTAGTTTAATATTAAAGATGACAGTTAATTTCTTAAAGTGTACTCATTTCATTCAGTGGAATGTTAAACATGACAGTTAATTTTGGAGAGATAACTTATTAAAGAACAATATAGAAAAAAATTTAATAAACAATACAGTTTTGTAAACTGATACGTTAACTTATTAATTGGTGCTGAAATCTTATACAGGCAATATGTCGTTTTGACAATATTTTTCACTACTAGTAAATGTCAACTTCTTATTGTTATCATTTTGTAGACTATTAATATTTTTTTTTCAAAGCAATTGCGTTGTCTATTTCCTGTAAATTCTTAATACGAGTACATTGATTAGATCTTTAATACAAAAACTCTGTTTCGATTGTAATCTCTCACTCATCACTTCTATGGTCGCACTGCCGACCATAGAAGGATTAAGAAAATATGAGAAAAGGGTTAAGACACGAAATAAATTACAGAGAGTTCTAATCCACGTATATCACAATCAGATATACGTGGAGATGTACATAGAGTTAAGGGAAAAACTGAACAAAATTGATTGAATCTGAAACTGCAAATAAGACATGAAACTCCCTTACGTATATTGACACGATAATAGTGGCGCATCCAACGACGTCTATTGCTTGTTTACAATGCAAGTTGCATTGTATTCTGAATCAAAGTCGACCCGACACTATTGCATCTATTTGCAAATAAGACTATGTTCATATTGCTGATTTTATGTTACACTTGAATAAAATTTACTTTTACAGAACAATACAAAACCACATGGTTATAAAAAAGCAAACACACGTAAACTTATTGTTTACAAATTATTATTTTTACGCTACCTTTAGCTCATGTCTTCGTAGGTTTCAACTTTACTTATAAGTTATATCGTAGGTATGTGTAACGATATAACTTATAAGTAAAGTTAAAAATGCATTAAGTAGTTTTTACGTGTAAGATACAAAGATCCATTCGTCGATTTACCCATCCTTATGAACTTTCTCGTTTTGAAAATTGAAATTGAAAAATCGTAACTAGACATTTATTTACGACAAAACTAAGATTACAAAAAAATAATTGAAAAAATAAATGAAATCCAATAAAGTTGAAATATTATTACAATGTTTTTTTTTCTTTTCTTTATATAGGTATCGTATAAACCACCGGAGACTAATCTAAAATATAGTGTAAAAGTTTTTGACTGCGTGGTAATAAAAATCAATGATTTCATTCTGTATGTGCAATGTATACCACATTTATTTGTATATGAATACAAGTCATGTACTTGTCAGTTTTGGTCATATGCCGTGACGCTAGTAAAATGGCTAATAACACTTTATTAGCAAGTGTAAATATCACTCATGATGGTGAATGTAGCTTTACATTCTGCAGAGTAGAGGTGCACAATTCCATTTTCGATTCCGATCGTGTGTAAACCCGTGAATCTAGTGTCTCTATGATGTATTGTATAGTCACATGCAAATGCTCAATCGTACGTGTAGGAAAATTTAATAGGATGTTGATCATCTGCGACATCCTATTAAATTTGATATTAGATGTTAACTCTATTTGTAATAGACTAAGTTATCTGGAAACTTATTAAGTGATGTGTATTTCAATTTATTTTTTAGGAGCAATAAATATTGTTTGATTAAAAAATAGATTCTATTTGCGAAATCGATAATATCTAAAGTTTATCTTTACTTTTCTTAACATTTTCGGAACTAACATTAGTTTACTGACATTGGACGTGTAGTGTGGAAGTTAAAAATCGGACAGGCAGTCAATCGCCCCACAATTACCTAACCTTTGTGTGTGACCTGACTCTTTTAAAAACTTAAAAAAATAAAAACATTAAATAAGTATTTTTTGTCAACAGATAAGCCAGTATGCCTCAACACTGTGCCAATGATAGTCGGTGCAGCTATTAATGAAGCAGCAAAAGTTACATGTGAAGTGGACGCATTTCCAGCTCCAAAAAACTTCCAATGGACTCTGAACAATTCCATGGGTACCATTGAATTGGAACCGGTAAGGAGAATTTTTTTGAGAAAAATTGCCGTAGGCTCGTTGATTTTCACTTTATTGTATTTATATACCATATATATTTAATGTCATCTATGAACTCAATAAAAACCAGGAAGTATTTAAACCTTAAAGTTGAAAATGGAATTTGGCACTCCTTACTTACTCACCGAAACACAAAAACAGACAGTGTTATTGCATATTGATATACTTTATCACCAGTATTGTATATGTCAATACAGAAGATTCTAAAGTCGGTAGGTATCGGTAGAAAATTATTCTTACAGATTATTTAAAATTGGTAAGAATATTTTTCGTTTATATATAAAACAAAAAGCTTGTAAGAACTTTAATATAATAATGTAATAACTTGAAAAATTATTTTGAAAAACAAACAATGAAAATCTGAAGTTTAAAAGTAAATATTCAAGTAGCAATACAAATATTATTTTTGTTTTTAAAAATTAAATATATAATAAAATCCTCGTAAGAAAACTCAACGTCGCTCTAGGAGCTATGGAGAGGACTATGTTTGGTATTATCTACCTATTATTTATTTTATATTCTTTATAAATATTTAAAATCGATAAGAATAATTTTCGTTTATAAAATTACTTTACATCTACCTACGGATTATAGTGACCCTATTGTGTGGTTAAACCCATAATGCGATGAGTAAGTATCCCGTGCTACCTCACTTTAAATCGCTTTCAAACTAAAGCAGTTACACTAAAGGTATTTAAGGACTTCAGGTCACTTAAGCACTGAGGTTGTCGTTTTATTCGTGCAGGATTAGAATTGTTTGAAAGCAAACTAATCAGCTTACTGCTAAAAGTTTTAGATACCTTTGAGAGTATTTATACTAAATTATTTAAAATATTCTAATAGATGCCTAAAAGCAAGGCACGATGTTACAAACTCGTTAATTGGTGCATAAATAAGCAATCAAATTTACAAAACGGCCACTATTGGTCCGAATAATCTTTTAAAAGCTTATTATTTATTCATTGATTGTTATTTTTGTAACACATTTTTAAAATCCGTTTACTGGCAGACGCTCAAAATCTAAAGCTAACACTAACAACATACCTTATTATAAATAAAAAATATATTTAAATTGTCAAATAAGACTATTTTAGCTAAACGTGTTTTGTTATTTTCTTTAGAATTATATTTCTTTTGAAAGTTTGAAACAAAACATACAGTAATTAAAAATGTTAAATTAATTTATTTCCATTTCACTAATTTGACAACTAGCCTGAGAAAATAAGAAAAATCAGGGGAAATAAATCGTGTAGTTTTGAAAATTGGTAGAATTATACTTTACGGTATCCAGATCAACATACTAAAAGTCCTCAAGGGTGGGGGTTGTGCTAAGGGTGTAAGAGGGGGTTGAAGGTACCTTTTTTGAGGTTTTTGCTCATATCGCGAATATCTGTAGGAATAGCATTATGATTACTTCTGACAAAAGTTTCTACATGAAATTGTCTACAAATTTAGATATATTCATTTTTACTCTACGATCAATACTTTAGGGACTACAGGCCGTGTAAGTTTACAGATATATAAAAATAGACGATTTCAGCAAACGGTGTCGTTTTTTTTTTCGGCTTTATTTATCGCCATTTTTAGTTTAGAATAAGCAAGCTTAGTCATTGGCCTACCCAACATAAAAAAACCCAATGAAGATCCATGGAGAATTCTAAACAAAAAAGATGATAATGTAAACAAGGTCCGAGGGTTCAAGATACCGTGTGCCCTTAAGCAACGAAGGGCGTCAGCGGGTCGTGGATAGTGAGGTTGAGGTCCATGCATACCACTGAGGCTGAATCGACGTCTTTTCTACTGCATATACAAACAGGCCAAGATTTATAGCTCAAAAATGGGTTCGATCCGCAAAAAATCCTGCTATTTGATTTTTCGATTGGATTATGTCAGAGACTGTCTCCCAAGTATAAATCCAAGTTTGTGTCGCTTGAAACCGCGAGCGTTAGCCGCCATCTTGAGAAACGCCTTTTTGCAAATATCTCGGCAACGGTGAGTTTTACGTTAAAAATTGTAAGAATCTTTTTTGTAGAGAATAAAGTTTCCCATCGTTTTTATTTGAAACGTTTTTCTCTACTGTTAATATTTGCCGATATATGGTCGATTAAAAAAACCAAATTTTTGTTTTTGAAAAATATTTCGATAAATTTTAGAAATACGAAAAAAATGTGATAATCAAAGTTGTAGAGCATAAATTTTTCTATAATTTTTGTAGGAAACTTTTTTTTGTAAAATCAATAGTTGCTGAGCTCTACCGCAATTAATAGTAAAAGCAAAATAAAAGAAAATCTTTTTTTTTAAATTACCGAAAAAAAAATTACCAAAAAAAATTTAATGCCGCAATTTCAAATGGGAAACTTATATTTTATATTTCTGTCTTGTGTTGCTTTTCATAAAAGTTGCCGTAGCTGTTTTTTTTTTACCTGACGGAAACTTTAATTGCGGTAGAACTCAGCAACTATTGATTTTACAAAAAAAAGTTTCCTACAAAAAGTATAGAAAAATTTATGTTCTACAACTTTGATTATCACATTTTTTTCGTATTTCTAAAATTTATCGAAATATTTTTCAAAAACAAAAATTTGGTTTTTTTAATCGACCATATATCGGCAAATATTAACAGTAGAGAAAAATGTTTCAAATAAAAACGATGGGAAGCTTTATTCTCTACAAAAAAGATTCTTACAATTTTTAACGTAAAACTCACCGTTGCCGAGATATTTGCAAAAAGGCGTTTCTCAAGATGGCGGCTAACGCTCGCGGTTTCAAGCGACACAAACTTGGATTTATACTTGGGAGACAGTCTCTGACATAATCCAATCGAAAAATCAAATAGCAGGATTTTTTGCGGATCGAACCCATTTTTGAGCTATAAATCTTGGCCTGTTTGTATATGCAGTAGAAAAGACGTCGATTCAGCCTCAGTGGTATGCATGGACCTCAACCTCACCATCCACGACCCGCTGACGCCCTTCGTTGCTTAAGGGCACACGGTATCTTGAACCCTCGGACCTTGTTTACATTATCATCTTTTTTGTTTAGAATTCTCCATGGATCTTCATGGGGTTTTTTTATGTTGGGTAGGCCGATGACTAAGCTTGCTTATTCTAAACTAAAAATGGCGATAAATAACGCCGAAAAAAAAAAACGACACCGTTTGCTGAAATCGTCTATTTTTATATATCTGTAAACTTACACAGCCTGTAGTCCCTAAAGTATTGATCGTAGAGTAAAAATGAATATATCTAAATTTGTAGACAATTTCATGTAGAAACTTTTGTCAGAAGTAATCATAATGCTATTCCTACAGATATTCGTGATATGAGCAAAAACCCCAAAAAAGGTACCTTCAACCCCCCCTTACACCCTTAGCACAACCCCCACCCTTGAGGACTTTTAGTATGTTAATCTGGATACCGTAAAGTATAATTCTACCAATTTTCAAAACTACACGATTTATTTCCCCTGATTGCCGATCTATGGCTTAATTTGCCTTGGTTAAACACTTGATATTGAGTATTTTGTGTACACCCACAAATGTAATGTTACGTATATAATTTATAATATTGTGTACATTCATACTTAGAATTTAAAATGGAGATAGTGGTATAAAACCAAATTTAACAAATGAGAATAATTCTTGAATTTTCTTTTTTTTTAGAGCAAATTTACAGTAGACAGCGTCGGCCGCTCAATCCTCTCTTACACTCCCAGTTCAGAAGTAGACTATGGATCGTTGTCGTGTAGATCCACAAATCTAGCTGGACAGCAAATAGAGCCATGTTGGTATACGCTGTTACCAGCAGTGAGGCCGGATTCACCTGAAAACTGCTCATCGTTGAACTTGACTGACAACTCGGTCGAGTTGCGCTGTGTGGCTGGTAAGTTTTCTTGTCATTAAAATAATCAGGTCAAAGAACATTAATTCTAAGCAACAAAATTTTTATTGAAAACATCTTAGACGAAAATACTCTTGGTAAATGTTGAAATGATTTGTTAAATTATCGTTTTTTTTTTTATTTTTGCATCTTACACTATTCATACTTATTTAAACTTGACACAAACTTTGTGAATGTATTATTTATAGAAAAACTGTATCTTTTTACAGTTTCGACACTTTAAATGCATGTTGATTCAAGTTGTAATAGTGTTTTGTTATAATTGTAATAATATTTAAAATAAGATGATCATAAGACTGACATAAAATATGGTCCAACACATGACGTAATACAGGTTTAACAAACATGAAATATTTGTAATACATAAGCGATGTTTTCCTTCCCGCGGATATTGCCGAGACAAAAATTTAATATAAGAATGTAAATAATGATGTTAATATAAAAAAAAAAGTTATAAGTAAATATTAGTAAGTTATTTATGAAAATCTTTCCGAAGGTCATGACGGAGGTCTTCACACAACATACTTTGTGGAGGCCTGGGAAGCGGGAAACTTGATAGCCAACGCATCTAGCCTAATACCAACATGGAAATTGAGAAATCTTGGCTCAGGGAAAACGCTGAAGTTGATATTTTACGCGGCTAACGCTAGAGGGAGATCTGAAGAGACAGCCTTAAGGGTTCTAACTTTATCAAGACTGGCTCTGCATACAGGTGAGTTCATGAATTTAAATCGGATTTAAGGCGGAAGTGAAACAGCAGGATGCGATTCGATTATAAATTAAATGCTTGGCATTAATTTCGGTAAATATATTTATTTTTTTATATAACGTCTTCTTAAGTGAAATTTTGTTCAAAAAATGAATGTAAACGTGACGTTTACAACATATTATTGAAGCTTTTTAAATTATCTAAAATGTTATTATAAATCAGCAAAGCACCAATTGTAAAGTTCATGAATTTTAAATTTCGGACATGCCTCTCTATTATTAGCTCTCAATGAGCAATTATATATTTTAATATCATTACAACAGAATTCTGAAATTTCCAGCATTTTAAATGAACACAAATTGCGCATGAATAGACCAATGTATAATTTTGTTCATTTTACTAATATACTATAAGAACTTATGCTTTAAAAATTACTTTATTTTGTAGCTAAAAATGTAGTTTTAAAAATAATTTCCTGAAGCGCAAGAAATCTTCTTCAATCTCGTATACTCGTGTGCTCCGATGAGAGGGATGCATGCAGATGACAGTTAATATAAAAATAAATCGACTGTCGCACAAACCCCATTTGACAATTGGAGCGTTTTTAATGACGTCACAAAAATCCACCAGCATTTGAACTAAACTTATTTTTGTCAGGTATCTATAATTTACCTAGTCACGTGAATACCGTGGAGCTGATTGTATATTAACGTGAGAATCTATTTTTTTAATAGGTTGAAATTGATTTCAACCCATTTAAAAACAAAATAACTTAAATTTTATTTTAAAAAACAATGAATGGAAACCTGAAGTTGGAAAAATTAAAGTAAATAATCAAGAACCTTATGGTTTTAGTTATAGAAATTAAACATATAATTAAAATCCTCGTAAGGAAACTCAAAGTGGTATTGTGGCTGTGAATTTTGGAATAAATAACGCAAATGGTTATTTTTTTTAATAATTATTGGAAGCCCAATAAAAAAGACCCGTTTTTCAACATTTTGATTTCAATATTCGTTGGTTTTGATTTCAAAAGTTTATTTAAACTTTTTTTTTTTCTAATTCGTATTCCGTTAAAACAAAAAAGTTTGTTTAATATACTCTAATCTCTAATCTCTATAATAAAAAAAAGACAGGCTTCAGTCGAGCTGCTTTAGCTTAGCAAGCGACTGAATTCTCGAACGTTTTCTTAGTACCGCGTTGTGTGAAGAAAGAACATACACTGTCTCTTTAGTATTGAATTTTAACTCAATTTACATAATTAATAAGAAAATGTGTTTATAGAAGCAAAAACCAACATAAATAATGGAGTCGATGCCAGCTGGGCACTTGGCATAGTTGCTGGTACACTGGGCACCCTGGCCGCTGTAGCGGTCATCGCTCTCTTAGCAAGAAAGCGACATCATAGGCCAATGCAGTACGAAGGTAGGTTGTTAGTCACTTAAAGTTTTTACTGAAATTTTCTTCCAATGAAAAAATCGTGCTACGGAGCTCATACTCTACGGAGCTTTTTGAATATTTTGTAACTATCAGTTATTTTTGTGCTCCAAATCTAGAACATAAACGTCTAGTTAGAAGGGCTCTTTAAATTCATCATGGTAAAAGCAACGTCAGACTTGAGTGTGAGCTTTGAGTCATTATAAAGCGCGATAATAAAAGAACGCAGAACTTACAGTCATTAATAACCAAAAGCTAAAGCAGTATTCAATACTTTTACAGTACTATACAATAGAATAGTACATACAATAGTGCAATACATTATAAACTTTATTCATAGATTTAAATAAAACAAAGAAAATATTGAATTTGTGACTATTTACATATTCCAAGTGAATAATAATCCTACTTGTAAAAACATGCAGAAGCAAAGTTGGTCTAGCTCCGACATCTGACTATATTTTGATTTTTATTGGTCCTATCATGCTATATACCTATATATCAATTATCTATATATTTGACTATCTAATATCTATATATCGAGAACTATTTTATGTTTTTTTTCTGAAACACAGGATTTTCATACTAGTACGAAACCTCCAAATAAATCTACCATTAATTGAATTTTTAGCACCAGCTTAAGTAGAGGTTTATATATCGGTTTCATAGCTCGAATAGCAAAAATACAAATGGTCTTGGTGAAATGTGGCACATGCAATGAAATTGAAATAGATAGCATTGCGAGTTCTGTTTCATTGGAGTGGCCGCACTGGAAACATTTCGCTTCGAGACACATTCCGTGGACTCTATGCTGCGATATTGGCGTGATAAAATTGCCCTCGGGGCAAAAAGACTGCCTCGATTATAATTCTGCTCGCAGACTTGACTATTCAAATGCATCCCACGGCGCATACCAAGCTTATTGCTGGCTATACAGAGGGTTTGTATTATAAAGAAACTGGATGCAGTTTAGAGAATTAAATGTAACTTAACCACTTAACCGCAACAATAATGTGTAGAAAGAAAGGGCTTTCTTTGCAACTAGGCCAATTTCGCGGCTCAACTAATTTGTTCTCGTTTCAAAAATGGACTTTATGTAAGTACGATTCGAAACCCGTACACACAGTAAATCAAGTTGAAAGAATTTAAGACTGCATTTTCTCTTGAGACCACAAGTAGAACGGTATCTAGAAGTGAAGTACTGAGGCAGATTCTATCGCGTGTCTGGAATTTTTCAACGCTAGTGCTGACTCCGCCGTTCGCTGCATTTCAAATGTGATTTATGTCCTTCTGCGTTAGTACTGAAATTGAAAATGTTTCGTCACTCGAATACGACACTTTTATTAAGTTTTCTCTATATTCTGTGTCGAATAGAAAAGGGGAATGCCGCAATATAGGTACCTACGAGGCTTGTGCCAAACTATAATAAAATTTCAACCGTCAGGCTGAAATATACCTACCACTGTAATTTATCGTGTTACATTTTTTCTGTAAATATAAGGTTAACAATATAGATCTTACTGTCACTTTTCGTTATTTCTTTGTGTAGTAATTTGAAGATTCATGTTGAATTAAAAAAATATATATAAAAGTAAAGAATGTTCCCCTGGGAGTATAGATAAAGAAAACATAAAATTCTCTATTCAAAACTAGACATAAAATAAAAGTTTTCGTAGTTAGAAAATATAAACAAGAAAAACAAAACAAATTGCTATTACAAGTCTCTTGTATAAAAGAAACTCGAGTTCTCTTATTTTGGTAATTTTATTTACAATGTCTACTGTTATAAACCCTCTAAAGTTGAACATTTATTAGAGTTAACTTATTAGAAAATTTGTTAGAGGGTTTGCCATTTCTGTCACCTCAAATTAAGGTTGAAAGGTGCGGGCAAATTGAAAACTTTCCAAACACCTAAGGCTTTATGGCCGTAATGGCTGTTTCCAAAGAAATATTGCGCAATAAAAACATATATTTCTACTATAACATCCGTTATTGTAGTCTGTGCCAGGCTAGTACCAGGAGAATTTTAGGATCTAAGTATTGAATAGCGTGAGACACTATGAGCGTGATCATATCCATGAAACAAACAGTATTGATATATTTTTTAATGAATAAAGTGTGTCAATTATTGTTTAATATGTATGTTAGAGTGGGCACATATATATGTGTTGTCAATTTATAGAAAGGGAATTCATTCATTCTTTTTCTTCTTAGCTCCAGTACAAACGGTGAAGGCGTATAAGGCTTCAATTCATAGCACGAATCACTCGCCGATTCAACCCGATGACAAGAATCCAGATGTGGTTCCATTAGGAAAAGGTAATATTATGTATTCTTCTTCTCTATATCTAGGTACGTACGATTACTATAGTTACTTATATTATAAATAAATATTTATCAAGGCGACTATGTTTCCCCGAATTATATAGAATCAAAAAAGTTTATTTTACTAAAAATTTTAAAAGTATTGGTTGTGATGTAAAATTACAAAATTATTACATTTAACTCTAATTACAGAACTAGAGACCCTGGGATGGCAGACGATTTCTTTTTGTTCTTGATCTTTAGTATCTTTGTATGGTTCTAGAAAAATATAAAGGTCAAAGGTCAAATATAAAGACAATGCGATTTCTTGCACGTGACAAGTTAGGCCAAATTTGTTTTACATTTGACCGATTCCGCTAAGACTTTGTTAGTCAGCTCATCCTACACCGATTTTAGATGAAGTTACTTTTGCCACATGAAGTGACTTAAAAGTATTGTAAACTTGAATTGACTCCATTTCAGTTACAGAACCTATTTCATCAAATAAGATATAATGACTAAACTTCTAGTAATTATTCGCGTTGCTTAACTAATGTGCATTGAAGAATCTTTTAACAATCCTTAGTCGGGCTTCATAGTCTACAAAATTGTTACTTTCTAATCTACCAGATGTCTAATTACATTCATTAATCTAATTAGTCTACTTAATCAAATTAGTCCTACTTTCAATTTGTCCATGGGCTGGCACATACCTTAACGATCGCAACATAAATACAATTTAAATATAGTTTATATGTATGATAATATTTATTAATCCAATTGTAGATTTCTATAGGCTGGAACTTGGCTGGAACATAAATTAGCGATCGAAAATTGACAGAAGTTTGAGCGTAAATTATATGTATGATTGTATTTTATTCAGATTTCAATTGCACAAGAGACGTAGAAAGACCTCCTGAACCACCACCTTATGGATCAGTGGTTTCACCCCCAGTAGGCTCGTCGAGGAGTGCTCATAGTTTACATCAGCACGATGCAAGGTCAAATACACCTCACACGCCAAACACACCAGCTTCCGATGCTCAGGTAAGAGCAACAGACACTCAAATGCTTATAATGATTACTTGCTTACAAATTAATACACCGTCTCCTTTTCCATGACTTCGATGTTGATCGAAAACTGACAGTTTGCCATTTGTATTTGTTATCTTCTTATGGAAAAGCTAAGCGCTTTTGTGCTTGTACTCTCAGTAATGGCATAGACAGAAAAGGCGATAAAGAGGTTGTTGTGTGTATTTTGTACAGAGCATCGGCACACTAGCGGAGGACAGACGGAGCGTGACAAGCGGCACTTTGTCACGGCGCCGGGAGGTTGTCACCACGAGAACGCCACTTCTAGCCAACGCCCGCGAGAGTTGTGTCTGATTATGTTCTACATCTAGATATTAAATGTAATATTAAATAAATATATATTTTGGCGGATTTCTCGTGTTTTTTTAAAACTGTAAGCAATATTATTTTTAAAACATAATTATCCATTTTAATTGGCTTTGTGTTCTTCACGAAAACAAATTTGCTTAGTCTAATAAAGAATGTTTGCTTACCAAATTTAAATAATTTATTCAATGTGTACATTTTTTCCTTAACAATTTAAATATCTAAATTAAACAAAACGAAATCCGCCACAGATTCGCTTTGATGTGAAATGTTTATGATAATTGAAAGAAAATTATGTAAATACAATATAATTACTACAGTAGGTAAGAATTGTGTAAATAAAAATTTACACTGTATACAGGCACTAATAAATTTCTACCTTTAAATGTAAAAAATATTTTATGATGTGAAAAATATCATTTAATAACTTGTACTTAATATTCAGGTAAATTTATAAGTTAAGTCTTCGTGCAATCTTCCCGAGATAATATCGATTTAGTTAATTCTTATGTTGTATTCATATTTATTTGTACCAAGTGTCTTTTCATATAATTTAAATTGTGTATATTGATATTATTTAGATTTGCTATTAATCTAATAAAAAAAACATTTAAATCACTGCTCTGACTGCTCAATTAAGAGGGTTTACTCCTCAATTAAATAATTACTGAATAACTTATTAATTTTGGGGTAATGAGTAAGTTTTAAGTATTTATTTAAAAACTGAAAATAGTTATTAAGTAAAAGAAATGAGTTCATTTTGTTGTTGATCTTTTAGATCCAAAGTATTGTCTAATTCTGGTAACAAAACGAAAAAAGCAACGAGTTAATTTTTTGGCTTGAATATAAGTTTTTATTAATAGTGTTATACATAATATTTTAAAATAATATTGTACTAAGTTAGTACTAAAGGAACATAAGACAATAAAGATATAAAGTAAATTATCGTGACGTTGCTATATAAAACATGATTGAGCTCTAAGAATTGCGCCATTATTACTTTAAAGTAATCACTCGAAAATAAAATGTATGAACTTTAACATTAAAATAAAAATTCTTATTGTGACTTCAACAGGTACATAAACTGGTGGTTTTTTAAATTTTCAATTAATGTTATTTTTATGTATAAAATTCTTGAAATGTATTTAGGTGTACCTTACATATATTACATACTTAGGTATCGATAATTGTTATTGAAAAATGTTTATGTACAAAATGGAAATCTATGAATACTTTTCATTTTAGCACCATCATCATCATCATAATCAGCATCATCAGCCTGTGTCTCCACTGCTGAATGCAGGCCTCTTCCTAGGCTCGAAGAAGAAGAAGAAGAAGAAGGCTCTTCTTTGCATTCAGCAGCTTCCTTCGAAGCCTTTCAGGTAGTCTGGCCATCTGGCCGCAGGGCGTCCCAGACTGCGCTTTCCGATTCTTGGCCTCCATTCGAGAACCTTTATATCCCATTGGTTATCCGCTCTGCGTCCGAAGTGACCGGCCCATCAACTTGCTAATTCTCATAGCTATGTCGACAACCTTCGTTCTTCGGCGAATTACAAAATTTCTGATCCTATCCACCAGACACTCCGAGTAGAGCTCGCTCCATAGCCCGCTAAGCGACATTAAACTTGCAGATCAGTCCTTCCGTTAGGGGTCACGTTTTGACACCATACGTCATCACTGGCAAGACACAATGATTACGAGTATATAACTTGGTCTTCCGTAATAGCGGCAGTGGTGGCAAGACATATAGCTTACTGTCCATTTCACTCTTACAGCCAACATTTTTGGTTTTATTTAAAACCGGAATGCAAAATATAATTTACTAAGCGCCTCTTTCACCAACTACAAGTAAAGTGTTGATTAGTTACTTTTAGAAATAATTTTATGTTTTATTAAATTATTCACTCGGTTTAGTGCATCTATTGATAGCCATATATTTTTAATTATTTTCTATTTAATGTTTGGAACGTTTACCGTACAAACAAGGGTATATCAGCTCCATTATCCCCGGTTACCGGTGACTTTAAATGACAGTTTGGCCTACTTGACGTTTGTGAAAGAGGCCTTTAGTGTAATATTTTATTTGTAAAATAAATATTGGATTTTAACCACATAAGTAAATAATGTTCTAAGTACATGTTTCCCATAAATTCAGGATATTTATAATATAAAGTATTTCAAATGTATTTATAATAAATGTATACTTAGAAACTATAATTTTATATAAAATAAATAAATTCACTGTGATCCTGTAAATTTTATTATACTTAAGTCTAACATTTTAACACTGAAAAGGTGTGTAAATACAATAATATAGTGTATTCATTATAACTCGATAAATCTACTATTATAATGTTTTCTTGTATATATGTAAATATTTATGAAATAACTACTATTAAATATATAATAAAATAAAATAATGAAAGAATTATTGTAACGTTAAAAGCAATGCCTCTTTACATATTATTTTTTTATTTCTTTATATTTTACATTATGTGACAAAAATAACTTTATTTGTAAAGTTGTAATATTCAAATTTATCTAAAAATCTATTGTAATATATGTTGTTTGTTAATTTGTAAATTTTCAAAGACTTCTTGACATATCGTTATTAATAAGTGGATATGTGTAAAATTTCTTGAAATAATAAATTTGCTTATTAGCAATCACATTGTTTCTTTTTAATTAAATACTAGCTACCCGTCCCCGCGCTTTGCACAGAAACAATTTCGCACGAAAAAAACCTTCCCAATTTACCGCTCTTTTCATTAGTAAAAACCACATCAAAATTCGTTGGGTGGTTTAGAAGGAGTAAGCGGATATACAGAAAGGTAGACGCGGAAAGCGACTTCAATTTATGCTATACTAGCGACCCGCTCCTGGTTTTCCGGGACGCAATTTTTAACATTTTACACAAACCTTCCTCATTTATCCCGCTTCCCATTAGTGAAAACCGTATCAAAAACCGTTGGATGGTTATAAAGTTGTCAGCAGAGAAACAGACAGACGCGGACTTCGACTTAAATATTTATTTAAAAAAAAGTACACCAAAACTTAATTAAGTTAATTATTTATAAATTTGCAGTGAAAAATTATCTAACTGTTGGTAAAAACGCATAAAATCCGTTGCGATATAGCGGAGAAGTTAGCGGATATATAGACGGACTTGTCTGCGACTTCAATTTATACTATGTAAGTATGTATAGATATGAAATCTCCAATGACCTTATAACAATGTTAAAACGTTATTGGATAGTAACAAGGTCAACATTTAATTAAGATAAAAAACCGAAGGTGACGGAATCAATCCACTAATTCTCTCCGCATACAGAGGGCTAATAGCCGGAGATATCGTCGCATCGTTCTCAAACCCAACTAAAGAAAGTAAAAGAAAAAAGGTCGCGAGAGATTGTCTACTCGAGTCAGCCATTGTCGTTCGTGATAAGAATTTTTATTCCAATTCCCCCTTTGTTGTGGATGCTAAAGGTGGCGAATTTAAAGAAGGGACATCATAGCCCCTGATGAGTTTTTCCTTGTTTATGTCTCTGGCTACCGGAGAGTCAAAAGTGTAATCTGTGAAACAATGAGAGGCGAGATTAAGAATTTTGAGTGAATTGCCACTCGCTACACTTTCTTATTTATATAATGTGTTATAATATTTCTGTAGCCTGGTACTAATAAGTTCAACATCAATATAATAAATACCTTACCTACAATAATGATGTCCAAAAAAATATTAATATTGATAACACAAAAATACCTATATAAAAATATATTTTTATGTTATTTACCAAATGTAAGTAAATATCAAGCTTTTGAAGGAATAAGTTGGTAATTTAAACAAAATTTCAGTTCTGCATAAGTCATCGTAACATTTTAAAAGGATTCCTAAAGTAACTATTGATATATAATAGAAAAATGATGAGAAAAATATATACTAAAAATATATTTTAGTTATTTGCGTCATTAAAATTTTTACATTTATCATGGAAATAAAGTATTTCAAATGTATTCTTTTTGCACGGAGTAAAGCATATTGTCAAGAATTTAAATGAATCAGTAAAATAGTATCAAAAAAGTATTTGATGAACATGGCAATTTGTGTCATCCTCACAAGCTTTTGCATTTATAATATTATAATAATTATAACAGTAGGAGAATATATTTTGCTACGAATAGTCGTAATGAAAGTGGCGTGTTTATTAAAATCAAGATATAAACTTATACCTTGATGATAATTTTTATATATATTGGTATTTTTGCCCATTTTTTCTCATAATCTGTACAAATACACCCATGCGAAGTCAGGACGAGTTGTTTAGTTCCATATTAAAAGCATCAAATAATTGTAAGATGTGGCAACATCCCAATTTAGGGAATAATTATTCGATTGTAAATTTCCGTTCGAGATATGTGAACGGAATCCCGTGATAGACGATCAAATGAAAAGCCAATTGCGAATTTGTACGTTCTTCAAACGATCATCATTCAAGCGCAAAAACGTTTCGAAAATTTGAGAGATCTGTAGAGTGGCCGGTGCTATCTTCTAATAACCGATTCGAACAGATATCGACTAGCAATACCTCGTTTCAACCAGTTTCAACCGAATTACCTAACGGTTGGTGTGGTAGCGAGCGTTGCGTGTCGAACCTCTGGGCCTGTGTGCATATGTAATTGATGTGCCCTTCCCTTCAATTTAACGCCGCACGAAAACGGTGAACAGCGAACGTATTTCACCACCGTTTTAGTGCGTGCTTTTAATCGCTCATGTGGAAAAAGTCATGTGGAAAATGCATTAGATTTTATGACTGACAAATAAATACGTCAATATACTTCATATTTATGATAATATATGATTTTTATAGGCTCAGGTAGCTAATAATAATATATTTTTTGCTTTAAACTTCTAGCTTTTTTCGCACTTTCTCTTACATTCACTATTTAAAATCAGTGATGAGAGATAAAATAAGAATAAAACAGTGATAAGTTAGATAATTGTGTTTTTATACGAAGTTGTTTGAATTGGATGTTGATTTGAAGAGGTTCCTGCGCAATATCTGAAACTGACAATATCTGTAGAAACTAATAAAACATTACTAATGTGAGTTATTGAAATTAGGACCACATCAGCAATGAAATTTTGAGTTTAAGTTATAATGAAGCAACATTTTCTAAACATCTCTAACATTGCTGCCGTTTCAGTGTAATATTTAAAAGGTTAAGGATACATGTGGTAAGGCTTCAATAATATTATGGATTTCATTTGATGCGATCCTCGTGACCGAAGCGATAGAGCGAGTGCCCGTGAGATCCATTTTAGTAATTGATACGTACGCCCCGTCAATTTAACGATGGACCGTTACTGGAGCGTTTACCCTGCATTCGCTGTCAAAAGAAAATAGTAGGTAGCTCTTGTTTTGTTGCTCATCTCTAATGTGTATTATATGTCTGTAAATATATTAATACAGAACTTTTATAACATTTATCTAATTAGAATTGTGATTAACGTGAAATAACAGCATATGTGCTGTTGGGTTACGGCAAGTTAGTAAGGGATGCTAAATCCCTTATCCTCAATTTCTTATCCTTAATCCTATTATGGTTGTCAGCGCACCTGTGATGTTGCTTGTGCTATAAGCGATGGTGGCCATCTACCATTGACCTTCTTCTTACGACCTGAACACAAAAAAAAACATAAATAAATATTAACACGACGAAAGGGCTAATGCGGAATAAGGTTAGGGCCATTCCTTACCTCGAGGCTTGCTGACTCGGCTGCGGGTTGCAATCCGTATGTCCGATCGCGACTTACATAATTTATCGCTAACTAGCGACTCGCTCCCGGCTTCACGTCCGATCACTACCAAACTTCACAGGATTACCCGCTGGACTTATCTGAAGATTGTCTGAGAGTTTCATCAAAATCGGCTCAGCAGTTTTAGAGTCCATAGGGAACATACACACACACATTGCCTTTTCGTCTTTTATATATTAAGATGTTAGATTAGCAATCAAAGTACTAACACATGCTACAGGTATAGAGCATAACGCCACGCTGCACACAGCATTCTATGTACGCAGATGCGTGCCCAGTGTCCAATGTCCATGAGTTTGCAATCCAATGTCGCACACAGACAACGGGCCACGCGTTTTACCTCAGGTCACTGACATTAATTCTAAGTCTCGTACGGCGAACTGGAGTCATGTTATCTTTGTCATTATGCAGAATATACCTTCCGTAGTGTCGCTATAAGCGACAAGGACTACTTCCGAACCGTGGTTGCATTGTCCTTCCATGAAAAGAAGAGAATTCTTCAGTGACCAAAGTAAAAGGAATAGCATCGCTTATAGTTTCGTTCTTGGTTGCTAAGTGGCATGGATTAGCAAAGATTCTTCCGGGATAATTCTATGCTTACTTCGAATAATAACTCGGTGAATTGGAAAGGAAAGCATAGCAGACGAATAGTAAGACCAATTACAATTCAGAAAACCTACTATCAAAACATACTTTACAAAAATGGTTGTATTTACAAAAAATACTTTAACAACAGAAATTAAATAATACAAAACAAATTATATCAAACATTTTAAGTAAATTTCAAACAGTCGCTTTAATAATTCTCTGTATTTTACAATTTTGATTGTATCAGCAATAACTGTCACACATAAATCCAGTCAATTCTTCTTTAGAGCTGTCACTTCTAGCCTTTTTCACTTCGCCCATTGTATTCAGAGGAACAAAAGCCTTTATTCTGTTGTTTTCGTTTGCTGCGGACTGTTGAGGTTTGTCTTATCTTGAGTTGGATCCAAAGGCGTACACGTATAAATAGGTGATGTCCTATATATTGAATTTACTGACCCGACTGTCAGGGATTTCTGTCACTAAACTTATTCCAAAAGCAAAATGTTAATTATTATTTTTTTTATAATAAAATCTATATATAACTTTATAACTTTTTTTTATAACTTTTTAATTATAATAAAATCTTTATCGTCCTTATGTTAATCATTTGAAAATTGAAATGATCAAACGTTGGTAAGTATATTATGTTCGCTTTAAATAGGAAATATCAACAAACCGATCAAGTCTATAGAAGTGATCGGTTATGATAATGAACTCAAACTTTTTAAACTAATGGAAAGAGCGTCCTGAAAAATATTTCACACGTGCGAAGCCAGGAGCGGGTCGCTAGTTATTAATTATGTTTACGGTCTTATAATAAACTAGCTGGTGCCCGCGACTTCGTCCGTGTTAAAAAATAAAACATGAAATATAACGTCTGACATCTTTATTGCTATTACATTTTTGAGGCGTTGATTTTCTTAAGTCGAGATGATGCCTCGGGAAAAGTACTCTTGTTTTGGATGAAAGGTACCCTATGTACTTTTCGGTATCCCTGATAGTGTATGGAAAATTTCATGATTATCGAATACAGACAGACAGAGTTACTTTCACATTCATAATATTAGTATGAATAGGAATTAACGAAATTAAATCCAGAACCCTCGGTATTTCGAAGAGCTACTACTATAGTTTTCAGTGGCGAGTTGTGAAACGGTCTCTTCAGTAAATGAATGTTGACTGATGGTTTCCAACCGTGAATGCATTTGAGTGCACAATTTATACAACTATTGATATTTGCAGACTATTTCCAGTCCATTTCGATCAAGAACCTCTATTTAACAATGTTCTCGGCATTGAAGATAAATGTAGGATAAAATTAATTCTGTTTCATTCATTTTATTGCTTTATTCACTTCAATAAAGTAACGAAGCCAATTAACCAGTATTTTTAAGGGGTGTTTTCAATATTACACAAAAAAAGGTACAAGTACACAACTGTGATATTCTGTGATTCGTGTATAATAATTGTAACAATTGAAAGAATCCAAACATATAAAAAAATATTTGACTGATTTTATAGACCATTCCCTGAAAAAAATTAGATTTTTTTACTATATTATTTACCTTGAATTTTATACCCACTCGTTCATTTAAATGTTGTTCTCGTAGTCCTTGTAGTACTATTCTTAAATTTATAACTTGTTAGTATTTAAAACAAGTATTTAAATTTGAAATAATTTTATGTCGATAAATATTTAGAGTTTTAAAATCTTAAATTGAATCCTACATAAATCCTATATAAATTTGTCAGAAGTATTGAACAAACAATGGTGACTAATTCAACAACAATTGCTTAAATCGTCGAATCCACTCAAAAGCAATAAACAAATCTCTGTCCGTCTGAAGAACTACGACAACAGCGAATACGAAGACAAACTAAGTTAGCGAGTTAATTGACGTACCTACGAGTATCTCCCAAAGTGACTTGTGAATATTAATGTTACTTAGGGCCTCTTTCACAAACTACATGTAAAGTGTTGATTAGTTACTTTTAGAAATCATTTTCTGTTATATTGAATTATGCACTCGGTTTACTGCATCATTCGATAACCGATTTTTTTTTAATTTTTTTCTATTTAATGTTTACCGTACAAACAAAGGTATATCAGTTCCATTATCCCCGGTTACCGGTGACTTTAAATGACAGTTTGGCCTACTTGACGTTTGTGAAACAGGCGCTTAGATACGTAGCGGTCCACATGATGGGAGGTAGTTACCCTCACTTTCTAACACAAGTAATGCCATGAGGGTTGCAGCCGTGGCGGGGTACCGATGTTGTGTCATTACGTTCCCCACGTTCTACGGCTGCGCTAAAAAGTCGTTGGGTTTTAGCCGGTATAAATCCGGCATTACCCCGCAGTGTCCCTACAGTTAGTCATCCGGACTGCATTTAGTCATCTTGATTATATTGATACAGTTTCAATATGAAAAATATTAAACAGGCCATCAAATGCTATAATTTTAGTTTTATTTTGAACAGGTGCAATTTACTTATAGAAACCTTCCCCGTTTAATTCTGTTTGTATTAGTGAAAACTGTATGAAAATCCGTGATCACAGATGGTGTCAGATATTATTATATATGCTGCCATAGTAACATAATTAATAAGAACCAGTACTCCACTTACTATAATTCTTTAATGTTATGTATGAGAAATGATTTGCTTGTGTAGTACATTGTATGATCTGTCACTATCAAGGGAAATCTCAGCACCATTACAAGCGAGAACTCACCTTTGTTTGTTACAAGGAAAAATGGCGATGCTCAACTGAGCCGCACGTAAGCTTCTTTGAATCGGAACGACTCAGAAGATTTTTTACATTACACGAGACTTTTACTACATAAGATATAAAGGATTTTTTTTTATATTGATTTATCTTATTAAATTCAGTTCGCGTGTAATTATAAATGCGAGTAAATATAGTAATCGCGTGTAAATATAAATTTGTGAGGGTGGATTTCTGTTACTCTTTTCATGACAAACTACTAAACGAATTTGGATGAAATTTGGCACACAGATATTTTATTACCTGGATTAATATATAAATTATACTTTTTATCCTAAAAAAGTTATAAGTTCCGGAGGGATCGTCTAAAATATAGGTCAAAAAAGATGTCAGGCGTTATTATTCATATATTTTCGTTTTCAAAGCGGACGAAGTCGCGGGTAACAGCTAGTTAAAACATAATTAACTCAAAATTTGTTATCTCAAAGTGTTACGCACATAACAAATACAATAAGTAACAAGTTAAAATCAAAGAAAAGGTAAGAAAAGGTTCACCACCTTAAAATCGACATTTCTTTAAAAAACCAGGGCAATTTTCAGCCATCCCAAAATTTCAATCGTATGTCAGTTGTCTGCTTAGTGCTTTAGTTTAAAAAGGTAATAAGAGTCTATACGACTTGATAAAGGAATTTGAAAACTGACAGAGTGACAGAGGTACCCCGACTGTACATTCGATTCGACATGGATTCGACTAAGAGGATTCTGTGATTGACAGTGAAGTCCTATTATCTATTTTCGGTCGTGTGTCGCCAGTGAAAGCGTTAGTAATGCGTAAACATGACAGGTAATTTGAATTATTCCGAATGTGGAAGCGGAAATAGAAACGGATGCGCGATCAAAAGGTTTGTTTATAGCTCCGAGAAAACTTACTATACCAACGTCACGATTTAAATTGGGTTGACATGTGGTTGTTAGAGCTGCTGCTGAGACGCAGTCACTGACACTTTCAGCTGCTGCTGAGACGCAGTCACTGACACTTTCATAAATTAAATTTTAACAATAAAATGTAAGTAAGAAGAAGATGCAATCTTTGTTCAGGTATCTTTTAATAAATCGAATGTTTCATTCAAAGAGACGTTTGTATCAATCAAGTAGCAAGACTGCTAAATCTATACAAATAATAAAATCGTAAACGAGCCGACTGCACAATAAATATTTAAAAAAAAAAAAAATCGATAGAAATATTAAAAAAAAAATACATAAAAATCGAAAAAGATTAAAATATTATCAAAATTTACATTAGCATTCATAAATTAAAATTACTTCGTTAAGGCTCCGCCGTAACGGCCATAAATATTTCTGAAACATGAAACAAATTGCGAAGCAATAATTTAATGATGATTACAGAATTAAATTGAAACAGGTGTTTTACTGAAAATACTGTGAATACAATAGCTTTTTAAATTAGCAAACGGAAAGAATAAATATCTTTTTGTAAGTCGAAACAAATGTTCGCGTCAACCGCAGTGCGTGCTACGTCATTCGACCTCGGTCTATCATGTACGCCACTGGTTCTGATTTTTATGCTATACGTTACCTACCAACGGAATTAGGTTCATTTTTGGTAATCATTCATGAAAAAGCGTTGTTCTTGTAAAAGAAACTGTTTATTACCGACTGTACTTACTTGTGAACTTACATGTCTGATCAATCTTTATTCTCTTTCAAATGTCAACTATCGATCGATGGTTAATTTACTTGATTTATTTAATTGATTGATTGTTTGATTGATTGATTTTTTAATTGATTTTATTTACTTTGTCTCAGTGTTCACTTATTTTAAAATTAAGTGAAGTGTTTAAAATTTTTTGAATGTGGTCTAAATATAAATTATTTGGTTTAGAAAACAAATAACTACATACATACATACATATACTGTCTGTCTGTCTGTCTGTTCGCGATAAACTCAAAAACTACTGCACCGATTTTCGTGCTGTTTTTACCAATGGATAGAGTGGTTCCGAATGGATAGTTATTTATATTTAGATAATTTAATATACATTCAAAAGACTACAAAAATCCCATTTTTAATTTTTAGTTGATATGAGCTTAAAAAGGGCTTCAATTAGTTAATATACGTATATTTCAATTTAATTTTAGGTTTTCGTTAGTTTAGAAATATCCCCGGGCGCTGAAATTTTCCATGGCATACAATTACCACAACCACATATAGTATTATAAAGAAGGTACCCGTAATTCGTGTTGTTTTAATCTAAATTGTCGTTTTTATTTTTACATTAATGCCGGGATTCAGCTCTGATTTATAATGTTATTAATCAAGCTGAAATATCACGCCGGGCCCAATTATCTCTTGTTGAATTTTACAGCTTTAATACGTACCTACCTATTATATAAGGTTGTCTGAACATAACCTGTGCCTTGAATTATGTGGTAGATGAGAAATTATAAATGCTTCTGAAATTCTAAAACTGATGTACTTGATTTATTGTATCTTTTAATTTATAATAAATTAATTCTGATTTCTAAATAGTGATTATCGAGAGAATGAGGTAATTCTTTGTAATAATTATTTAGAAACTATTATGACAATATTTTATCGAGGCTGTTAAATCAATACTAATAATAAATCTGTAAGGGTTGGTCATGGAGTAAGTTACTTTGTTTTCAGAGATATCGTGTTTATAGGCTCTATAAATTCTGAACTAATCTATAAATTCTCTGAAACTAAATTGACCATTTTTAGAATTTTTTTCTGTATGTATGTAAGTATGTATGTTCCTCCATAACTCTTAAACGAATCAACTGATTTTCATGAAACTTAGTAGATAAATATTTAGAGTACGGGATGTGTCCCGTACTCTAAATATTTATCTACTAAGTTTCTTCAGTTTCTAAGTACTAAGTTTCAGGATAGGCTACTTTTTTCTTTTTCAAGGCGGACGAAGGCGCGGGCGTCAGCTAGTTAAAAAATAACAATGAAAGTTTTTAATGGTTACGCTCAAATTCAAATAATTTATTATTATCATAAAGCGTCCGCAAGACGATCAATTGCGATTGTTATTATTTACTTGATTGAAGATTTTAAATGACGGGTGATAGAAGGACCAGTCGAAAGTATATCATTCGCGCATGCCTCAGTCGTTTTGAATTTAAAAAATCGCGTCGCTCAAAATAGTCCTTGCTGTTACAGTTGTGTTACAGGCGACGGTAAACCACCTACTATCAAGTGGACCGTCAGCCTGTCTGTCGACCTTGACTTAAAAAAACAGGCTATTTCTCAAACGTCAATTAGGCTAAACTGTCATTTAAAGTCACCGGCAACCGGGGATAATAGAGCTGATATACCTTTGTTTGTACGGTAAACGTCCCAAACATTAAATAGAAAATAATAATAAAAAATCGGCTATCGAATGTTGTAGTAAACCGAGTGCATAATTCAATATAACAGAAAATGATTTCTAAAAGTAAGTAATCAACACTTTACAAGTAGTTCGTGAAAGAGGCCCTTAGAGTTCATACATACGGAAAGAAATTCTAAAAATGGTCAATTTAGTTTCAGTATCATTTATAGAGGCTATAAACACGATATCTCTGAAAACAAAGTAACTTACTCCATAAGCAATCCTTACAAATTATTATTAGTATTGATGATTGATATGACCATATTATTATTATATACCACTAATAAAAGTAGTCAATGATAAACAACACTTTCTATAGCTTGTTGAACAATGTCTAGTTTATCCTGTAATGAATAAAGAGTTTTTTCAAGCCAGTTGCTTTGTTGTATTCTCCCTCTGTGAATTCAATTTACGTTAAACAAGTTTCGTTACGGAAACGATTTTGTTGTGTTTATTTTTTCGGCATTAATTTTCGCGCAGCACTGCCGCCTCACCGCCTTGTCGTTGACAATTGTGTTGAGTGAACGAACGAGATAACCTTATTAATTTTAATTGTTTTTTTTTTAATATGATAACAATACTAGCACAAAATCCGCGGTCTAGTACTGTTTACTGCCGCCTATTTTATCGTCGGCAGATTCCACGCCGGCAATTTGTTCGCCGTTTAGTTTAGTTTCTGTCCGTCTTATTTTTTTATCTTGTTTGTCCATCTTGTTTCTCTGCTAATAGTGCTTTTAATAAAATAAAATAAACTAAAGATGCTGGTCTAAATTTATTCGTACTACGAAACGTTAGTCTAAGTTGTTTTTGTATTTGTTAATTTCATGTAGCGATTTTTTTTAAAACAAATTATGTCTTTAAGATTTTGTCTGTATTTTACAAACACGCTGAAAATGAAATGAAGCTAAAATAATAAAAATAGAAATATTTCAATGTTTTAAGCACCAATTTGAATTTAGTTGAAGTTAGTGCATTTCGCAGATGAGTCATTCTTGGTTTATCTCCACGAAACAATAAATATACGTGCTTGTAAACTGCACTGTAATCGTGGTCTTAAATTAAAGTTAGTGGAAATTGCAAACGAAACTATTCCAATTTGTCACAGGTCGATAGTGAGTGCGCGATGCGGCGGGTGGCTCTTAATGCAACACACGAAAATAGATATTACGTACATTGTTTATTGGTACAGTAACCCTATAGAAGAAATATTTTATCTTTTATTTGTATTCTTTATTAAAATCTAGAGCAATAAAAAAAATTACAACCAACAGCGACATAATAATTACTCTGCAAAACAAAATTGCACGATTTTTATGTATTTGTTGATGAGTAATCTTTTTAAGAATTTTTACACATAGATTTCTTCTAAATCGAATGAAACAGGTACAGTATTACAGTTGAAGATCGTTAGCTTCCTTCTACATATTTTCTCTTTACCGGTTAAGCAAGTGGCAGCACTTCAAAGCTAGAGTCGAATATATATTACACGGTTGTATGAGCTTCTTTATAAAATAATCCGAGTCCGTTATATCAAGACTGTGTTCTCTGTGCTTGTCAGTATTCATACGTGAGATGTCACATAACTTAACTAAATTTAAAAAAGGTAGCAGATATTATGTAATTTACATTTATATTACACTAATCATATTCTTAAAACAATGTTTTTTGATGTTTTGTAAAAACCAACACCTGCAAAATTATAACAGAAATAAAGATATAACATCTGTTAATATTATATTGCTCATATGTTATATTAACAGAATATATTTCTGTCAGGCTTTATATTTTTAATTCAACGCGGACTAAGTCGCAGGCACCAGCTAGTATTTTAATAAAACTTATTTTATTCTGTGTCTAATAAAAGATGTAAACATAGGAAACATAATACAGAACTTAAATTAGGTATAAAAATAGACTATAAATGGAATACAGACAGCATTTCATTGTGTATTACTAGTTTTGATCTTTACGTCACTTTTCAGTTTTTCATATTGTTTAAATTATTTGTATTATTAAAATGAACGTATTTGGAATAAACCATTACAAGCGTATTCACGCTTCGAACGCTAAGTTTTGCAATTAAAATTAATCACCCAAAATGGTCTGTTGTCCGTTTTTGCTACCGAACGTTGGTCCGGTGCAGTGTAATTTGCGGGACCTCATCCCGACTTGTGCCACTCGGCTGCAGATTACTATCTGCCGATGCGGCGGTAATTTACGGGAAGCTTTCGACATGTTTTTGTTTTTACACTACAATGTTTTACAAACTACAAGTTAGCTCATCCAGCGCCATCTACAGTTAAGTTCAGAATAAATGGGTTTTTAAAATTACATTGAACAAGAACTATTGTCTTATAAAGTGTTGATTAGTTACTTTTAGAAATATTTTTATGTTTTATTAAATTATGCACTCGGTTTACTGCATCCTTCGATAGGCGAATTTTTATTATTATTGTCTTTTTAATGTTTGGGTCTTTTACTGTACAAACAAAGGTATATCAGCTCCATTATCCCCGGGTACCGGTGACTTTAAATGACATTTAGCCTACTTGACAGATGGTGAAAGATGCCCTTACGGAAACGTTTGTACAAAATTCTACAAAATATCATCATTTTCTTAAACAAGGATATTTTTAACGATTTTTGTATTAGTACACACGATTTAATTTGCGACATTAAAAATAAAAAAAGCCGGGTGTTAATATATATAATATCCTGGATAAACCTGTTGACAAGCTGGCTTACAAGTATCCTATAATACTAATATTATAAATGCGAAAGTTTGTGAAAGTTCCAAAGTACTCTTTCATGCAAAAACGGCATAAAGGATTTTGGCAAAATTTGGTGTTGGGTTGACAATGAAACCAAGCCCTAAACTTGTTAGAAAAAAATTCTGGCGAGCGGCCCTCTGACGTGTGTGCGTGAGAAACTTTTCATCACAAATACAGATGTCAACAAGTTCATATATAAAATTAAGCGTGTAAAAGTTTTTGTTAAAAATTATAGAAGTTATTAAGAATATAGAAAGTTTATGATCTTTTAATTATCTCCTGTCGCCCAATATTTGGCACGCGGATATTTTATTACCTGGATTAACAATAAGGATACTTTTTATACTGGAAAGATGTTTGGAGGATCAGTTCTAAAACTATAAAAAAATGGGCGCCACTGTCACCGTGGCGGCATCACCGTCGTCAACAGCAATAAAGATTTGAGATATTTTCTCTTGTTATATTTTTTATTTATCAACTCGGACGAAGTCGCGGGGCACCAGGTTTAATTTAATTTAAGATTAAGATTATCTGACAATTCATTACAATATGCAAGCCGGTCCTGTGAATAAAAATTTTACTTTTTATAATACGAAATGGTAACATGTAGTGAAAGAAAATTCTTCAGCTAAATATTGTCGCGAGTAGTAGAACATGTCCGAAAAAATCGTCAAAGTTTCACAAAAAGATTCCACTTTGTAAAAAAAGCAACATTTCCAATCTTTGCTCGAAGCCTCGCGTGTGTCGTAACCTTTACATTAGGTGCCAATACTTATCTTTTCGCTGCGAAACCATGACGTCAAATGTAATCGAAACGGGTATGTAGCGGGGTATGGCTATCTGGGGACGGAGTTGCGGAGTAAGAAATAATGGAATATGCCCAACTTACTAGGTTCGATTAATATTTGATACATTTCTATAATTATATTTTAGCAGCAAAAACTGTGTTTAGATGCGTCACTAATGGATTTAACCTTGACTTGGCCTTTGTCTTCATACTTTTGGGGTCGCTTACAAAGTAGCATCGCTCAAGTGTGTCTAGCTTGTCGGTTGTTTTTTCTGGTTAACATAATTAACCGGCTACCATCAATTTTTTTTATGTTAAGGTTGACAGACATTCTGACAGTTCACTTGATGGTAGGTGGCTACCATCACCTGTAACACAAGCAACGCCACAGTTGTTGCAAGTGCGCTGCCTACTATAGTAGGGTTAAGTATAAGAAATTTCGAAGGGATAAGAAAATGGGCTTTGGCATCCTTTACTCACTCACTACTGCCCTGCCACTACAAGTGCTAGTGGACTGTCAGTACTCGTATAGTATTAGACTTAATATAGAATTTAACTCATTATTTACACGAAAAATATAATTCGCTTCAGTAAAATTGTACGTTTAAAATAATATTTACTTAGCACGAATAGATTTAGCAATTTCATTTTTTTAAACTTTGTTCTTTTTTTATTTTAGGCCGTTACTACGTCTCTGTGGACTTTATGTTATAATTGATAAAGATGATTGTATGTGACACACAGTACGTACCGCTCCGAGAAGTTTTGGCATCCTCTAATGCAGTCTTAGTCTTATATTTAATATATAAATATATAAAGTCTTATATATATAAACTTAAGCCCTGTATATACAACACATTTTTGAATTAAATCGAATATAACAAACGATTTATTAATCGTTTGTTAAAGGTCTAAAGGTCGTTTTTAATTAATCCTTGACCAACCAACCGAATAGATATAGATTAAAAGGATTTTAGGGCGTACTTTATTTTGCTAGAAATAAAATGCCTTATCTAGCAGTTCTAACAGTGTTTACTAGGGCAACAGCTAGAGGTACTCGGTACTCGGATTGAGCGAATAAATTTCACAAATCCCGAGTACGACCACCGTTGATCTACATCAGGGGTCTAATGCACCAATATGTCGTTGGAGCTTAGTTTCCCTTGTTAAAGTACTCGCTTGTGCTCCATTACGTATAAAACTTAATCTACGTAAAACATGTTTTCAATAAAATAAACTTTTAAAGTTCGGATATCTAATTCGTATTTTGGTTGGTTGGAAAGTTAAGTGATTAAATTGAATTAAATTGAAAGAAAGTTAGGTTAGGTTAAGTTATATTCAAAAGTAAATCATCTATACAAAAGCCAGACCTACTAAACACACATTAGTATTACTTACTTACATAGTACACACTTACTTAAACCAATCTAAGTTTATATAGTAATTTAATTTTTTAAGGCCTTTAATGTAATGGCGAAATCACTTCTCAGTAAAATCAAAGTTTGTCAGTCAAAGTTAAGTTAAGATTAAGTACATTAAAATTCGATTATCAATTCAAAATTATGAAGAAATAACTTAAAATAGAAAGTTATTGTTCAACATGAAATACATAGTATATTTATCTTTGTTTATATAATGGAAAAATGCTGATAAAAAGACACATTTACATTATTTACATGAACGTAAATACGACAGGTAAACCTCATTTGAACACCCCAAAATTAATTATTATCTGAGTTATAATAATTACATTAAATTATAATGTTTGTCGTCGCAAACATAAATTTGTTGAAATATTCTTTGATGTGTCATTAAAGTTAAAGTCGCCTAATACCGCTGACGTAAACAAGACATGGAGGCAGATTTGCCCCGTGAATTAGCATAAGAGACGTGGGCGCCAGCAAATAAGTCTCCGTGATTCGATTAGGGCGTTCCCGGCTGGAACATTATCACTTTACGCACAATTGTCTGGACAACTTTTAACTAAATACGTGCAATTAGTTTAAGCAAACTTAATGTTTAGTAGTTTGCTTTTACAATTTAATCTATATAATGAAGATCTATAAATAGTTTACAAAAAAAATGGTCTGTACAGTCGGCCGCATAAGTCGATTAACACATTCAAAAGTGCAAAACAACTGAACACTCAACTTACTTACTCACTTACTTACTTACTGAAGCTTTTTACGATCGTTTGTACGTGAAGTTTATTTTGTTCTCTAGTCGTGACAACGATTATGGCGCGTTGAGTGTTACGTTGTTTTGCACTTTTGAATGTGTTAATCGACTTATGCGGCCGACTGTACTATATTGAGTATACTTTACGAGTAGTTTGTTTTTATGTTGCGTTTTTAGGTTTTTCCTTGAAAAATATGAAAAAAAATTATTATAACGACGGCAAAAATTAGAATATGTATTTTCTGTTATAAAGATATATTTATTTTATATTCCCTTATCCCTTATCCTTAATACTTCTTTGGTCGGCAGCGCACTTGTAGCACTTATGGCGTTGCTTGTGTTATAGGTGACGGTAGCCACCTACCATCAAGTGGACCGTCAGCCTGTCTGTCTACCTTAACTTAAAAAAAAATTGAATAGTAGGCAGCAAACAGGCTTTCTTTAAAGTAAAGCTCGATAGACAGGCTGATCCACTTGATAGTAGGTAGCTACTTTGTATCCTATATTACACAAGCAACGCAACTAGTAATGCAAGTGTGGATGGGGAAATGGCCTATTACTCTCACTTACTTTCACAAAGAAACACAAGAAACATGCTGTTATTTTAACGGTGGTATTCTGTAAGAGTATGAGCCAAGAATCGAACCTAACAATTCATCCAATGTTCCATTTTCTATAGTGAAACCTTATAGGCTTTATGCAAGCAGATGGAATATTTAGTTCCGTGCATATGATTCTGCTCTGAGCTTAGTTCTTGCTACCATTTGTGAGAGTCCAAATGCGAGAGATGCAAATTACCAGTTACTGGAACTGTGAATTCCAATGAAAATGTGTAATTCTCTGTAATGTTGTGGACTGTACACGGTGGTAAACGTTTCTTTATTAATTGTAAAATTCCAATCTATAATTAAAAGAAGAAAATCGTGTTAGTTACACCATTTATTAATTGAGAACGGCTGAACGGATTTTTATGTTCTTTGATTTTTTGAATTTGTCTCAGCCCCGAATAACTATTAAAACATCTGAAATATTCACAAAGAAATGGGAATAAAATCCATTTTCTGATACATTTTGTTTGAAACGGGTTTATATTCTGATGTTAATTCTGAAGTTTTATGTTATCCTGATTATTTTTATTTCGATGTTTTTATTCTGAGGCGGTACGAAGATAAAGTTAGCTGAGCAGCCAGTTTAATAAGAACTTCAAAATTTTAAAATAATTTATGATTCAAAAATATTATTTAATAGTTGCTATATTAATAAATGTAACATATTATGTCGATGTAAATATTTCGAATAATTCACTAGCATTCATATAATTTGAAATATTAATGTGAATTTATTTGTGGTTTTACCAACCACAAGTTTTTATTTTTATTTTTAGCGTAAAAACGCATTGCTAAGTTGAAAATGAATTATTTCTCAGGTGTATAACCATTTAATTAAAACTTAATTTCTTCTACTTTATTTTCCATCGCCTTGTAAGTTCAGGTGAAGATAAATTGCTCATCAGCTTGCGGTGTTACTTGCGTGTTCTTAGTGAAATCATAATTAAAAAATTTAATTTTTCACTTTTAATATAAGATATAAAATTCCATTTGCTTTCCAATTTATAGTAATTGCAAAGGCAAATTTGACATGATTTTGATAATGGAATCTATAATTGCAATTTACAATAAAATCCCTAGGTACTGAATTTCTGTGCTTCCTTAATTTATAAAAAAAAACAACGCATAGTGCGAACGTTCTCTCCAAACACAGCATTGACATTAGGAAGAGTTTCTGCTGCGCTAGTCCCATGACGCAACTCGTATTCGAAAATTACTCTGATTTTCGTGATATACATCTCCACATTAAAAGCTGAATATAAAAAAAAATAAGTCACGTGATCAAGTGACATGTTTTTTTTTATTTAAAATATTCAAAAATTTGTTCAAAAATTAAAATTTTACTGTAAAATCTAGCACCATATAAGCTTAATTTTAATTCAAACTAAAAATATTTCTTTCCAGTCACATTTGTTATTTTACTCAACCTTGATGAGCTAGCCAGACCGATTACTTATGTCCAGACTAAGAGTACTCGTCGATAAAATGAATAATGATTTAATATATCTTAAGAATTCTACTAATATATGAGCCGGCCACGGTAAACAACTTCGCGTCTTGTACACTCGTTTATCTAGTCATATTAACATGTGTCGTAACTCTATTTGGATGTTATAGTTAAACAAAGTTTGTGGCAGCCATAAAGCGTGAACTAATTTGTCAAAGTTCTGTGTAGTAATGTTGAGACCACTCGCCCCTCTTGGGATAAGGACAAGACATACGATACCACACACTAATTAACAACGTTCTTGTAGTAGGTTTAATGTTTACAAATGACTATTGCACGATATCTTTGAATATAATATATAAACTTGAGATTTTTAAATCTATGTTAATCATTCTTAATTTTAACTTAATTTTAACTTGAAAAAAATATATGAAAAAATGAACTTATGAAAAGCTTACTGACTATGAAATGAGATATTTATTTCGTACGGTTCAAACCTTTATAAGGCTAATTTGTGAATGTTCTAGAAAAATGTCACTGTTAGACATATATGATAAACATCCTACGGCCAATGATAATGATTTGATTATGATGAAAAGTTTTGTATATAATTCAGTCTATAATTTCAGAAAAAAATCTTACGCGCAAAATATAAAAAAAAAAAACACAGTCGTTAGACTGTACGTCAGAAGTGAAAACATTTCACAAAATTATTGATCGCAAGAAATACAAGAGAAATATATATATATGACACTGACACACAATGGCAATAATAAATTCATATTGTGACAGAAATTATAATGAAAGAGGTGTAAACCATATTGATCATTGTTATTGTATTGTATATCTATTAGTAAGTTTACTTTCGAGACTTAACCTGACTGCTTTGGACTTGACGGACCTGTTTTGGAAAACTAAAAAAATTATAGACTTGACTTCATTTGACTTGACTGACTAGTCTCGGGATCTGCTACTTTTGATTTTAATTTCAATAAAAAAGGCTATTACAAATTGCTATTTTTACTAATGACAACGCTGGCAAACGCGACATTGACATTGGCAGATAATGGCCATTCCCAAAATGAGCTGAAATGCCATTATACGTAAAGAAGAAGAAGAAGAAGTTTACTTTCAATTTTATTAATAAAAAAATTTAACAGGATGTTGAAAGTGTTTGAGTAATTCAAAAGTTCCTACAGAAGCAATCGTGGCCGAGTGGTTAAGGCGTCTGACTCGAAATCAGATTCCCTCTGGGAGTATAGGTGGTATAGGTTCCTACCAGCTGCGTCATATTCAAGCTATTTACGCTAGTTTTTCTTAGTACTTATATACAGATCTGTCAATTTCGGTAACGGTAACATGACAATGTAGTCGCGAGTTCAATGACTTTCTCCCATCTTAAAAAACGCCCAACGCGCATAAAGAAGTTTTTCAAAAAACTCAGTTTAAACTGGAAAATATAACTGAAATTGCATAAAGTATATATACGAGTAAATCACGAATTACACGATGCTTCGCAGTTGCAAATGCGTCGGGCTTACCGCGAACGGCAATGTTCTGCGGGTGTGCGATAGTGCGAACCAGCAAATTATACCAACTTGTGCAATTGAAACTCCGATGTTATAATCTCGGCAGCACTGCCGGCCGCTTTTTGCCGCAGTCTGCCTATTAAACCTTTGTATCTCCAGCGAACACTCGTCGGGTAAGGAGCATCGATTGCGATGCGTAACAAAAACCTGTCTAAATGTCGACGACAAGGGTACAAAAACTTCTTAATGGCTATAATAATTAAATGGCGCCATAAACCAATTCAGTGCTGCAAAAAAGTTATGTCTCAATAAGCCATAATCTAAGACAATTTTCGTGAAAATATGTTTTAAGGCAATATGGAATGATCCTTTTGCCAATGTGGAATGAAAATAAGATTTATTCTAGTTCTGATTCGATACTTAAAGAGAAATTTTAATTTTCCTATATTCATAGAATAACTAATTTAACGGCTACTTTTTTATAAATACTCATAATTATAAATTAACAGATGCTTCGATTTCGATTGTTTTTTGATTTTATGTTTGGATTAGAACAATAACCTACTTGTACTAACGGTGAAAAAATATATTGTTAACATGTAAAGTTTTAAAAATCCGCTGTGGACCAGCATAGTGAACTAATGTCCAAGCCACTTGACATTGAGAAGAGGCCTGGCAGTGGGACGTAACACAAAATAACCTTTTCGGAAAAAGTTTTCCAGATAACATAGTAAAACCAGCATTAACTTCTTTGTGTATAGAAGCAATACACAGTCTTGTAGTGTTTTATTCTGTTTAAATAGATTTCATTTCACATAATTCAAACATTCTAGAATTTAAGCTCGCGTAAGCTTTAGTTTTAAGTTCACAAGACTGTCGCCCGCATTACTTTAGATTGTTCTAAAGTTTAGTATCTAAACGTTTTTGTCAAAGTTGGATATTTACGTAAGTTCTTGAAAGGCCTTCAACTTCCAAGATGCCACTCTTCACTTGGGAATCAGTTTTAGTCTGGTTATGCGCCACATCGACGACCGAGTACATTGCATCAAGTCCGCACTTCTCTTGTTCGGGAATTTCCAACGATAATTAAACCACCGCTATACAGGACGACTATGAGTCTTAGCATTCACTCCGCTATTTGTCACAATACAAAGCTTTGAGCGGTGTTCATTTTCCGGCTAAAGGCGCATTGCATCCAGCAACGATCATGCTACGAGTACACAGCGAGTCTGTATTTGGCGAGTCTTTCACGTGTTCCTTGTAACAATGTAGGCTTACGAATACACTATAATATTACGCTAGGCTAGAGTTGTGCTATTGGACTATAGCCATAGTTTATCCTATATTCTTCCTACACTTTCTTAACAATTTTACCACCATTGCACTCTCCTGTTAAGTCACATGTTTATAGTTAATGAGCTGTGAGCTGTCAGTCACACAAAACTTTTAAACAAATAAGCTTGCGTTTTTCATAAAGGTGGAAATAGGGGAAAAGAAATGTCATCGTTCTGATAAACAGTTAACCCAAACCCGATAACCTCCGAAGGAGAAAGGAAACGAAAGAATCGTCCAATATTGCGGTTCTGCACAATCGTAAGGCAGCACACATGACGATCGTAAAAAATGTGAATGGCGTATTGAAATATTTCTCGGGACCTTTTTCCCTCAATTTTCTTTCTGCGTTGTTACGCCGATATAAGTCTGGCCACTTCAATTTGTGGATTTACACTTACCCGTATAATAAGTAACTATATACTTTCTGATTGTTCATTTATATCATTATTTTAAATTAGTTTTACAAAGGTACGGCAAGCACGGTCTCTTCTATGCATTGAACGAAATTTATTTTGGGCCTGCACTGAGCACTGCGGTCTTTCTTAATGCGATAATTAAAAGAGTGACACAAAATGTTTGGCGAATTGAAGTGCAGTTTTGCCGTTTTGATACTGTTTAATCCATTTCAATGCATGGATTCATTCATTCTTTGAACATTTAAGAGCAAAAAACATGATATATAATAGAAATAATATATCATCTGCTGTAAAATATATTTTCCATTAAAATCGCTTTAAAAAACACAAAGCCTATTAAAGTATGAATTTTTATATAATTTGTATTCGCATTGTATGTGTAAATTTAACAAAATATAAGATATCTTCCATTTGTATTGCAAAGTGCAAAAAATGAACGCTAATAATTTCTTTTTATCTTTATTTAAAAAGTTTGTGTACGCTTCATTAACTGGAAAAGTGCTGCACCAATTTAAATTCTGTTTTCACTTATGGAAAGAAGGATAAACTGGGTTATATAAGTGCATATATATAAATAGCACTACGGAAGAAGCCGGGGCGGGTCGCTAGTTATTTATATATTTTTCTGTAATATATTGAGAACCCTTAAAAATACAAACTAGTTTTGCAAATATTCGATAGACATGAAACTTTTTATTTAATTGCATTTTCATTTTATTCCAGAAAATGGGATTCAATTAGTAAAACGGGAAACTGTGAAATATTACAAAAAATATCTTCATTGTTACCATTCGGCAATTATAATGAATACGTATCAATTTCAACAACCATTACAATAAATCAGGTCGATAAAGAGATCTGGGGTGCCTGTAATAATTTATGTATAATTATTAAAGGCTTAGCAGGTGAACCAATTTTATTATAAGACTAGCTGGCGCCTGCGACTTCGTCCGCGTTGAAAAAAAGAAAAACACATGGCTTCGTCATTTATAAATTAGATATAGTATTAAATTTAAGGAATTTCGGAAAATGGAGACGAAAGGCTTAATGTACTTAAGCCTGGTGAAATAGTTATTAATATTTATTAATTAATATTTATACTGTCCCCTCAAAAATAATCACCGCCCCCTTAAAATATATGTATTTCTGCCATATCGTCGATGTCAAACCAAAATATGCTACGAGTATGTGCAGCAGCTATGAATCTGTTATAAAAGACAAATAAGTTTACATAATTATAATCAATGTTATCATTAAATACTTTTTTAATAAACCTTCATGTAAAATTTTTAGAGAAAACTTTATCAATATAATTAAAAAAAGTAAAAGTGAACTAGCATATAATTCGTAGTTTTTAGTTAGACAACGACAAGAATATGTTATACCCGGAAAACGTTTATTTTTTGGATTCAAAATAAATTATAAATAATTATAAGATATAATTAATCTAAATATAGGTCCTTAAGAATAGATATATTTAGAATGACCCTTGGATAAAGTTTAGCTTTACATTTTTTGCGTAGGATATTTTCATAAATTGGTTTAAGTTGTTTTTGGGTTTCTGACTAAGATAATTATTTTATTTATGTAAATATTAATATCGGAGGTGGCTTAATACATTCTGCATACGCAGTGGAACTATACCTGAATATCCCGAAATTCTGCTAAAAACGAGCAACCTATAACATTTATGAATCTCATTTCTCATCTCGTCAATTATTGTATTGTGGCTTGTCAATTAACACAGTGTATATTCGATACCCCATTATTATAAATATAAGCAAACAGAAAATATTCTGTTATCTTTTGTTACATAAATAGTCATGTATTACACAGTGGGATGTTGTTTAATTAATGGATCATCATAATAATTAATACAGTATTTTAAATATGATCCTATTGTCTGAATTGGGAAAATTTTCCACAAATTTTGAGATAATGATTAAAACAAAGAGAAAACAGATTATCTTTTTGTGGTGTCGAAATAATTAATTGGGCTACATACATATTTGTTGTCTATTCAATTCAAGGATACGTTAAGAAAGATTAAATATTATTTTGTAATACAAATTAAATAATTAATAAACCAAATTAATATTAGACTAATTTAATTTAATATTACCCTTCTCGGTCGTATTCTTCAGTGCTGTATTCCGTAAATCCTTGAGAGAGAACCTTCTTTTGATAGTAAAACTGGTAATACATCTATTGTTTTGTTCATAATCATAAATCTCTAATAATACACCTACTCACTGAATGGTTTATTATTTTCTATACATCCTATCACAATCCAACAAAGTCTCAGGAGCGCAAGTAAAATGCAAAACGGAGGTTGTTTAAAAAAGAAAATGGGGTAATTTCGGCAGCGCAATCTCATAAAATTATTTAAACGTTCCGTAATAAAAACGGCCATACGGCTGCCATAAAAAGCTCTTAATTGCGTGTGGCAGGACCGCGGAACCCGAGATTTCTTTGCCGTCTAAACATGATGGCGGCCATTGTAAGGGAATGTTTACACACAATGTACTCACGGCCTACATTCACAAATATATTCTACAAAATTTATCCAGTGGCAAATCTTTTTTGTATCATTTCTACTTAATGTATACAACTACACATGATTTGGAAGCTTAATGACATGATGCATATCAGAAATAAGTTAACAGCTGCCTAACGTGTCTACACTGTGTGTACTTTCCCAAACATTGCGGTCTACAAAATTATACAGAATAGCCCATTTAACAGCCCTTTATGAGATAAAACAAAATGGTATGATAACGAGTCGGTTTTCAGTTTACACAAAGAATAATCATATTTGCCACTGAAAATCGCGAAGGTCCGAAATGGGTAAACAAAGAATCCTTTATTAATTAGCAAGTTTATTATAGCAGAGGGTTCGTTCTGAGATTATCCTTATTATGATAAAACCTTTACAAAAATAAACATAGCTTCATAAGTAACAGAAGGAAAGAAATTATACTTTTAAGAGCGGTAAGCTGAGAGAATAAAGTGATGGATGGCTTCCAACACCTGAAAAAAATAGTATAAGTACAAGTAAGAACACAAATAGTGTAATAGAGGTTTACAAACAGTCCATTGCTTGGCTAAAGCAAACTTGAAGTAACCGATGGAAAGAACAGAAATAAGAAGAATAAATGTCACCCCATTAATTATGTAAAGGTCGTCAGACAGGCTAAAGATCCACTTGGTGGTAGATGGTTACCGTCACCTATAGCACAAACAATGCAAAATGCACCGCTGATCATAGTAGTTTTAAGGATTGCTTGTCTTACCAGAACAAATAAAACTACAACTTGAACAATTAATGCAAGGACAATTTGTAATTCTAATCTTAATTTTAAGCGTCATAGGTAGTGTTTGTATAACATATTTAAGTCGAATCGAGACTCATATCAGATTTCTTGTCTATACCTCATAGAATCTGTATTACGAAACAGCGGTAAAAGTAAAACAATAACTGATTGTAAGTACCAAAAGCTCCCAAGCAAAAAAATGAATATAAACTTTTTTCACTGCATTCATTATGATTCGTGTTTATTTAAAATGCCTTTATACAACAGAATTAATTGATACAACATTAAAACATTAATATAACAAAACTAATTGTAAAATAAATTTAATTATGTCAAATAAAATTCTCAGATAAGATTATTAATTGATTTACAGAAACTTTTTATAAATTGTATTGTATATTATTACCATGTATATTGTCTATATACTAATATTATAAAGAGGAATTTGTTTGTTTGTTTGTTTGCATTGAATAGGCTCTGAAACTACTGAACCTATTTGAAAAATTCTTTCACTGTTGGGAAGCTATATTATCAGCGATGAACATAGGCTACATATATTATATTTTGAAAAAAATAACGGGGATCCGTACTAAAACTCCAATTTAACCCAAGGTGTAAAAAAATGACCTAAAATTATTAAAAATTCGCGCGAAGTTGCTCGCAACAGCTAGTATATTGTATCAAGCTTGAGTCCCTTTGACAGTCCCTTATTATCATGCCTGGCTGCATTACCTCGTATCTTCTTCTTCTTTTCTTAGTGCCATCTCCTATCGGTGGTTGGCTATCATCATGGCTGTCCTAACTCTCCAGGCGGAAAATTATTGAGGAAGCCTATGTGGACCGTGGACTTACTAAATCTTAGATGTTGATGATGAAATAGTTTAAGAGGGCCATTAACTTTCTTAAAGTTTGGATTTGGATTTATTTCTGTTCCCTAAAAATAAATCTCTAATTAACATTCCGAGTTCGATCATTCCCGTCGCGCGTATGTTTAAATTCTAAAATGCAATTTACTGGTGGCGGGTTACAGCAGTGCGGGGCGGGAGTTCGTACTCCATTAGAATTTATGATACATGTAGGGGCAGGCAGTAATTAAAAGAGCCCGCAGAGAGAAATAACACACCGAAATGTTGTGAAGTTATGGTATTACAACGAGTAGCGGGTAAGGTCATCGTCGTATATATATAATAGTTTAATAAACAGGTACCTAAAAATAAAGATCCAATGCTTGGCAAAAGCAAAAGTAATATCATAAATGTGAAAGTAACTATGTCTGTCTTTCTGATACCTTTTCATGCCTTAACTACTCAACAGATCATCATGATTTTTTTTATACACGCTGTCAGGGATACAAGAAAAGACATAGGGCACATCCAGAAAGAAGTACCTTTCCTGAGGGATAATCTAAAAATATGAATCCAACATCTGGCAAACGTATAATAACAATGATGATTTCACTTGTTATATTGTTTGATTTAATTGTTTTACTTTTCCACGAGGACGAAGTCGCGGGCACCAGCTAGTAATGTATAAAATTTGAATTTTAATAAAGGAAACCCATTATCTGGACGATGTAGCGAATGTGTCGGACGCGTGTTCGCTAATGGTCATGGGATATTGGGAACACAACAATAAGCCCAGTGCCACTGTACAAAACAGTCGAATTACACGTTATCATCATGGGAATCGATGTGTGGACCGCTATAAATATAGCTTTAATTCGCCCAAGCTGGTACTCGCTAGGGTTACCATTAGAGAACGGCTTGTTCATTAAAAATACCAATTCATATAAGTATGAATTCCTGGAAATTAATATCAAAATAAGAATAAAACCGTAATGGACAAAGGGACTTATAAATTATTCATTAATTATAAAAAATAGTAATTATTTGTAATTTAGGTAATGATTTTAATATATTTTCCGATTAATAAAATTCGAATTTTATATTGATAATGAGAATATTGAAATAACAACGCCACACTGGCCTGAATGTACATGTGTGAATGTGTTACATGATTAACACAGGACTAATTATAATAATAATGTTAAATTATTATTTTTGTAATGTAAAGGGGAACAGACCGGTCTACTTGATGTTAGGTGGTCAGATACTGCAAGGGCGCTGCTGACCATAGAAGTATAAGGGATATGGAAGGGATGGAGTTATGGGATCTGGCATCCTTTACTCACTCACCAAAACACAAGAGGCTCTTACTAGATGACTGAATCAAGAGACATATACAGCAGGCGGTATTTCTTGTCACGGCACAAATTGTGAGGAGGTGCAGCCGTAACCACCGGTAGCTTTGGTCCTGTACCACCGGTAGCTTGCTACCAGGAGGTAACATTTATTTTTTATTTTTTATAATATTTATTGTTTTTAAAAATAAAATAAATTTAAAAATGAGAATAAATACATGTAAATATTTTACGTAATAATAGGTATAAAAGTTTCACACGTAATCTAGTATAACACTAAAAATGATATACGACATATTGTGTACAGTAAACTTCTACCAAAAAAAAAAACCGAACCGAAAAACCGTCACATGCAAACATCGATATTTACTAAAACCTTTTAATTGCTAAAAAAGAATGGAAACATTGGAAACGTGGTATGATTTTTTGCTGAAAATTCCGGGATTGACAGATTTTTACACACACACACACACACGGTAGTATTACGAGAATTTATTGATAACCCTGCCTACCACAGGTTTTATTACAAGCATGGGACTACTAAACCGTGGCCTCTTTTCGTGACTGTGTTGCATCAAAGTTATTCATTGGAATTTGATAAATTCGTAAACTTACTACCCGTTACTTGCAAAAAAATTGAGATTTATTTTGTGATCATCATAATCATCATGTCACGTTCACTTCTGGACATAGGATTCCCCATAATTTACCAATTTCTAATTACCGGTCAGAAGTAGCCTGGATCCACCGTCGCTTTGCGTCCAAAATTTACATATTCTCCAACGTGACAAGCTATCAGTCCTCTTGAAAGTAAGGAAGGAAGGAATAAAAAGGAATAGGGAAATGGGCTTTAACATCCCTTACCAAAACACAACATATACTGCCGCCAGATATTATTATTTATTATCGCTAGATATTATGTCCTGATGCCAATTATTTAAAAAATATATTATATTAAATAACTTATATTTGGAACCAAACAATACAGTATATTCAGAAGTGAGCTTAAGACTTCATTTCTTAATAAAAAAATAATAAACTGTTAAAGCACTGTTAAAACACTCAGAGCTCTTTATTTAGATATATAAGGTGCAAAGCTAGTTTCTGTTTAAGTTATTAGGCAATTCCCAAGCATGCACATTAGAAGCTTATGGAAAGTAACATCACGAACGTCTATAAAGTATGCACAGAGGGAACTCTAATGCAACGTTATTTTGCTCTAAAATTCTCGTGGCCAGCAGCCCACTTAGGTATTTAGAACAAGGCTGAGGAAACTAACTATAATGTAGGATTAAATGAACACTTACCCCTTATAAATAGCCTTCACGTATTAAAAGACAATAAACCAATAAAAATCTTTTCTTTGGTATTCAGCTCGACAGACAGGCTGACAGTTTGATCAAATGTGGTTGCCCCTAATTTTTTTTACTTCTGTGAGACGAAAGGTTTTTATTGGGCACTAATTTACTGTTTTTTTTTCTCAGAAAATAGATTTTTTTGTATAAATCTCTCCGATTCAAGCTTTTTAAGTCTAATCTATTATGAACTATATTTTTTATCTTAGTTTTAATTTTAGTCTAAGAAGTCAAATTAGGCGACAACAAACCGCTTTTCTGCCAAAATGCTTCACATTTTTCAGTAATACAGTGGCTGTATCAATATAAGAGGAAGGAAACCTTTGAAGTAAGTAGTTTGTCTAGTTAGAATCCTCTCATTAAAATTTTCCACAAACCGCCACAGTACTAAAGTTAAAACAAAGTTAGCACTTTCAAATTTGGCACAGTTATTCGAAAGCTTATTTGAATTTGCCGTGAGACTTTTGTGATATATGCGTAATAAAGTATAGTCATTTTTTGTAATAACGCCATCTTACACAAAAAGTTTTTTTATTACTATTTATTAAAGTGCCATCTCATAACTCCTGTCGGTATTTGTATCGGCAATAGCCGATGTATGATAAATTAACTGTGACCTCAAAATTTTGTTTGAAGGCGCTATATGAATACGAAATCCACATGAACGAATACATATGTAGTCAAAATTTTGGGTGGGTCTCAGACGGTCTAGAACGCAATTTGACTAGTTTGTAATGTTGCCTACATCGCAATATGCCTACCGCGTAATACGTCTAAATTTTGCCATTAAAATTTATTAATTATATCAATTCACATCAAATAACGGATGCTTAGAAAATAAGAGGCCATAAAATTTTTGAAATATATTCATAAAGATAAATTAACAGACACTTCAGCCGCTTTCTACTATAGAGTCGCCGAGCGTTTCATTTCCATAGTAAAACTTATTCGACGCTTCATATACTACAAAAGTTTTAATATAACTTCCAAAGCTCTTCCAACAACTTCAGCACGCTTCGAAGCAACTTATTCAATACTCTTAGCAAATTTCTCATTATGATAAGTAATTATTGCACCACAAAACTTGCTTCAATGGGAAGACTTAAAATAAAACTTTCATCCGCTACTAATTTAACGGCACATTACACCTGAAATATTTGAATAAGCAAATATTCAAGTGTTCAGTTTCTTCGTCAAATGGTTGAAACTTCTGTGGCGTCGGCTCGGGAGCGCCCGAAGCGTCCCGTGGGAGAACGAACGTCGTCGTTGGTCGCTACTCGCTCCGCCACAGCGCAAATTCAATTTTGTTCGTTGTCGTATTTGGCCAGTCCATTTTGGTATTGCCAGATAGTCGAGAGACATGAGTGGAGTTGATTTATTCTATTGCCTTTCACTGGCGAGACGTTTCACTCCACTTTAATTAATTTGATTTTATTATTTAAGAGTACCTATATAAAGATATTAAACATATACTGTTCTTTTTTTACAATTGTATGCATACTGTACGCGTTTATATAATAGGTTATTATCCATATTAATGTATGTCCCTAGATGTTGCTTGTAGCTTTTATTGGTGCATGCTGAGCTCCCTATAATTGCGGCGGCATCCGCCTTGTGTTAATTATTTTGTACAATGTGTTAGTTGGATGTCTGCCTCGTTGGGGGCCTTGTACAATAAATAAATAAATAAATAAATAAATAAATGTCTGACTCAAGCGATTATCATGAAATTTTGCATACACGTTGTCAGAAAACAAGAAAGAATCTGAATTTTTTTTTTCTAGATAGGGAACATCTAAAATAACATAAAAAAACTAACGCTTGGCCAAAGTATTATAGCAACAATTAAGAGGTCAAGCGTTATATTGCTTATTTATTTTTAAATATTGAACACGGACGAAGTCGCGGGCACTAGTTATTGATAAATTATATTTGACGTTCCTTCAAAACCTTGGTTTTGAATGTTTTCCTTGAAACATGGTGTCCTTGAAACTTCCTTGACATTGAAACATGGTGTCTAATTTTATTAGTTCAGTCAATGACCCTTCTCCCTTATAAATTTGCCAAATGGCACTGATTTCTACGAAAATTTAAATTCAGGTGCTACTTAGCCTCTATTTCAAAGTTGAACCTGTTCCGGGGGTTGCTTTTATCCTGGAGTGGATGCCACCCCTTCTCGGAAGTGAAAAATGTTTTATTGAAAATAAGTCAATTTTAAACCGTTCAAAATTCTAAAGCATAAATAAAAATAAATAATAGCAAGTTCATACACATAAACTTTAAAAAAAAACACAAAAAAAGTCAATGAAAATTTATCAGTCGCCGATACTAACCGATAGTAAAAGTCTTGATAATATTGGTATAAGTAGGTAAGTACTCCATCAGTGTTTTGAAATAAATAGGTATATTGTTCAAGTGCGTTAAAAAGAGTTCTCAAAATATTTGTAAAAATATTTACTATCTCAAAATATTTCTAGACCTATATAACTTTGAAAGAGTTAAAAAATAAAACACTAATTTAGCATAATCACTGGTTATTAATAAAGTTTCAAGGTAATCACAGCAGGAGTAGGTACATACCTAATCATACTGCAAACTGTGCCTAGCGCGTATTTGACGTTTAAATTAAAGAAAGGGTGAAACAAAAGGTAGTGAACGAACAAAAGCCCGAATCGCTGCTTTTTGCCGCGGTTTCATAATTTCCTTATTTGCAGATGTCGACAGGTTTTTTTGTTAATACCACTTACAAAAGCGGAGACCGGAGCGAATAGCGATGTTATTTACATTAAAATGGAACATTTATTTTCGTACCTATTCTCACAATCAAAATATATAATCTTAATTTTATATAATCTTAATCAAAATCTTTAATTTTGCGTCCGCGTGTGAGGCAATTCAGAAAACTGTTGATAACGACATCGGGGATAAAATGTTGATTATGTAGCTACATATCTATCATGTACATCCAAAATTCCATTCACCACTCAACAGCTGAGATGTTACAATTTTTTTTAGTATATTATTCGAATTTGTGAGATATAAATACATATTACTTTCAAAGAAAATATACACGTATTCACGTAAAATACAGAGCCGTGTCCACAGCACGGCCACATCCCATTTTTATTAAACTTTTTACATTCGTTCATCACGCTAACACAAGAGAATATTGACTAACGATACTCTTCAATATTAACCATAGTGTATCTTTGGATTTAATTGTAAGATCTTTATTATGATCTTATTTATTTTAATATGATCTTTACATAGTATAAAATAAACTCGCTTCCCGCCGTCTATTCCTCTGTGCGTACGCTTAGAACTTTTAAACTAAGAAACGCAATTTAATTTTGTTTTCACTAATGGAAAGGTTAAACGAGGAAGGCTTTTGTATATAATTTGCGGAAATTTTGAACTTTGAATGAAAATTAATTATATAATGTTTACTCACAAACCTTCCGTATCAAAATCTGTTGGATAGTTTAAAAGTAGTAAGCGTAGAAACGCAACCTAGAAGCAATTTAATGCAAATAACATAATATCCTATTTTTATTTTTTAATTTTCACCATCTTGATTCTCTACTAGGTACCTATTGTTATAATTTTTTTTTTGTAATTTACACTTTGGAGAATTTGGTAGTAAAAGTCTATCTCTATTTCAGTAATTTCCTAGGAATATTTCAGATTTTGTGAAAGGGGATAGCATTCGAAAATTAAAATTGGAAAAAAAAGGAAAAAAAAAAAGAAAAAGCTTTTGCCGCTATCATATTTATATAGGGTAGTGCATACATCGATTTCGGATATAATAGTTCTTTCTGTTGTATTTATCGCAATTCTAGAAATCGTAGGTGTATATCCTAACGTAACATTACTACTTTGTTCGACGCTCGATCAATGACGTGCAATTTTTTTTAATACTTTCAAATCAAATTTAAATAAATATATATGAAACGCCATTACCAAATTGCACGATATTTTCCCAGTAAAATCTATAATCTCTTCTTACCTAATGTTACAAGTTTCAATCGTTAAAACGAAAATATACTGATGACATCCTTACAAAACTGATTGATCTGGGTACCTACTTTAATTATTTGATATTGCGAACCTATATCCTATAGATTATTGAGATAATAGACAGTAATTAATTCCAATCCTTAGTATGCACATTTATAATGTAGGTACCTCTAGTAGTTGAACTATGCCGTTTGCCTTGTGAAGTGCTTGCAATTCCGATCGAGCCACATGTCGACTATTGTGGCCACGTATTTAAAGGCATTCTATTGTAGGTTCTGGAGTTGTTAAATTTAATTAATATTCAAATTACCTCTTTGTTGGATTTAAGTTTAAGCCAGAAATAGTTTAATTAAAGTTTCTACTGTCATACTCAAGCGAATACAATGGAATACGGATTGAACTATTTACTTTCTTTATGAAAACCGATAGTAGAAACGAACTTAAAAAATAAAAAGCAATTATGGCGCATCTTGTTTGCAAAAGTACTCGTAGTCTCTACGCCTTACTCATTGTTAAACTTATTGACGAGCTTTTATTAAACTTGTAGGTGAACTGCGGTGGTAATAACAATAATAATTGTTTATTTTCTGAATGCAGCATAGATGTATTTTATACTAGCTGGTGCCCGCGACTTCGTGCGCGTTAGAAAATTAAAATTATAACATCTAAAAGAAAATGTGTGAGTATTATAACGCCCGGCATCTTTGTCGCTGTGACGCCCAAATTTTTATATTTTTGACTATCCTTCGGGAACTTAATTTTTTTCAAGTACACAGTATCCAAGTAATAAACTATCTGTGTGCCAAATTCTATGGGCCGCAACAACGTAAAGTACATAATAAACATTCAATACATTCACAAATCCATCCTCACAAACTTTAGGATTAATAATTTGATTAGGATTAAAATAAATTATTATTAAATATTAATTGGTCACTACACACTACACAACTTAACTACAAGGGCCTCTTTCACCAACTACAAGTAAAGTGATGATTAGTTACTTTTCAAGTAATGCTAATTGGCGAGTAAATGTCACGAGTATCTTGTGTTTCATTGAAATTACCCTTGAATAATGCTACTCGAAGATGGTGAAACTCAGAGGCGAAGATGGCGTACTCACGTACGCTTTCTTACTGGTGACTTTAAATGGCGGTTAGCCTACTTGACATTTTACTCAGAGATGGTGAAAGAGGCCCTATAAGGCGTGTAAATATATAATTTAAAAAAATCTACCGCAAAATTAATACAGATAATACAGATCTGTACAGATACAGATAACTACAAATTAATCACATTAAATTACTACAAAATACAAACTGCCAATTTTAGTATCACAAATTGTCACCACATTATATTAAGGTTATAATATGTATTATATTATAATTTCTACAATATAATGGACTGTCAACCTAATTGCCAAGTTTTACATTAAAAAATATCTTGATTTTCTGAACAGTGGAGTGCTGTCTAATAAAAGTTGTATTTCATATGAATTAAGCCGTCCATATTATTAGTAGTTCTAATTAGTGACCAACATTGGATACCTGACACTAGTAATCTCATAACGTGACTGCTGACATTAATATAGACGGGACTGTTAGGTGCATGATAATTTGATTAGGTGCCCTAATGAGATATGTGCTACTAAATGTCATCTAACTACTTCAATTTATATTGGTTGCATACCAGGGACATAATTTAGTGGATTTATTTGAAATAAACAGTAACCTAAATTTTATTTAGTCATACTTTTATGGGAGACATGTGTAAGACAAACATGGTGGCAGACTACTTGACGACATGTGACAACAGACTTGAGCAACATTGCTAGGTGCGATGGCGACTTTGGTAAGAAAAAAAATGGCAAGGCAAGGATAAGGCGAGGATAGAAGAATAGCTTTGTCATCCTTCATTTGCCTAAACACAAAGACGCGTGTACCTACTACGAGTATTAGCACAGTCCTACGCAAAAAAAAATCCTAATAATAAAATAATTAAATGTATTATATTGTATATTTTTTAACAAACTTATTAATTTCCTTCAAATAAAATATAAAAAAGAAAGCATATTTATTCTTTTAAGGTAAAAACCAATACATCATCAGTACAGCACGGCTTAATGGTCACTGGAATAAGTATGGAACAGCGGGTTTCTCCTTCCTTAAAGTATTTTTTGTGAATATTTCGTCTCCGCCCATACACTGTACCTACTCTGTATGCAAAACTAATTTCGATCATTGTTGCATAAAAACAAAAAAAATGCATACACATAATTTTACTAACAGCTCGCTAAGTACTTTTTCTGGTGTAATTTATTTAATAAGCAATTTTAAACCTTCAGTTAAAAATTATCTAACTCATTGTGAAAACTACCTCAAAATACGTTGCGTGGCTTAGGAGTTAGCGGATAAGATAGTAATTATACTATTATAAAGATCATTTAAAAAAAATTAAATGCAATTTATATCCGAATCAGTATAAGATTTTCAATATCAGTATAATAATTGAAGACGTGAGTGGATAAAGGTGGTATGTCGCATAATTCCAATTTTGAATAAATCGAGGTTAAAGTTTTACTTTTAATTTTAGTGAGATAAGTCGCCACGGAACTGATTTTTGTACTAAATTATGATGCAAAGTTGTGTAAACAACCTAAAATATTAATGGTATGATAGCAATTAAACACTTGTATTCTTCTATTATTTAATTTAAAAAAAAGTGAACATGTAAACTTTTCTGCCACTCTTTGCTTTTTAAAATTATTGTATTAACACCTTTTTATTTTCCAAAAATGTCTTAAATCGATACAGATCTTAAGGTCTGTAATCATTCATATGGTCATACCTTCATCAACGCAAAAAAAAAACAAAAAACCCAAAAATGCACATAACACCTTCATCCACTCATGTCTTGAATTATTGGAATGTTAAGCCTATACTCGTCAAAATCAATTAAAGAAGTAAACTAGTATATAACGATCCATAGACACGTCAACGTCTAGTTGGCAACGAGTTAATTTCAATTTCATGTCAGAACAGACCCATTTCACTGCGAGCACTTCATAAAGAGTTCCAATTAAAAACAGAATAGTTCCGTCAATCGAACTAAACAAATTCAAGGAAGTTTAACTAGAAAATCGTAATTTAAACACAGCATGGATCCTTTAAAACTGAAAAGTTTTAATAACTTTCAAATGTGCTACCGTTCCCGTTCCACATTCGGGCGGTTATATTTTAGATACGGTTGTATGGTCAGGCGAGCTTTGTACAAATAATTACTTGTCCAACTGCAACACGCTTTGCGATGGGCGCATGTATATTCATTTGTTTTTTAAACAACAAACGCTTGTTTTTTGAAATGTGTGCGCCAAAAAAAAGAAATCTTATGCAAGAAAATTGAAAACTATATAGTTGTATTTTAAGGTTGTTCTATGCCCGACTTTATTTTGAATTTCTCGTCCATTTATGACACAGAATAGTCGATCGACGCACAGAATATTATATTAACATAGGTATATTAGGAACACAATATTCAAAATTTCAATGGATATCCACATGTAGAATTAGATTCAGATTGAAACGAGAATAGATGGAAATTGGCGCCGACAGTTTATGTCATACCATCGCTCAATTCAAGAAGCGACTGATTGACGTACATACGAGTATATTGAAGCGTATACTAGTGATCCGGCCCAGGTTTCGCACGGAGTTAAATCAAAAAACCTTTCTTAGCGGATGTTTACGTATATAAATCTATGTTCCAAATTTCAGCTTTGACTTAGTAGTTTTGGACAATATTTAAGAGATTTTTAAGTATAGATTTTTAACTAGAATATCAGGCAATTTTTAATGCTAACTGTTTCCTCCAATGTATGAACAACAGAAATATAATTTGTAATGAAATATAATAAATAATGAAACTTGTATTTATAACGTTTCAAAAATTATTATATGTGATTATGATAAAATTTAGGTAAAATAGTAAGAGTAATTTGGCTTACCGCCAGAACTTCCACACACGTAAGACTAAATCTAGTCCCAAATTGAATTCCGTCGTACTCCCTGTACACTGATGTTAATACCTATCCCCTACTACGTTCATAGCAGTTACGGAGTATCGCATTTTTTTATATTTTCATTGTTCAAGTTTTTTTATGATTACTAAGTAACACTTAATTTTAAGAAATTGGGTACTTATAAATTCAAAAAGAAATCAAGTATTTTTAATTATAATCAATCAATCAAGACATATATCCATCTATGGCAAGAGATCAGATGGGATGTCTAGTTCCATGGAGGATGGGATGTCCACTAGTGTGCTACCTGCGATCGACACTTTGGCACCGTCCCATCTTCACGGATACTTGGCACAGCTGCTGCTCCTGCGGAGGCGGCCCGGAAGTGGAAAGTCCACCGATACAGATATCGGCACCGGCTACAAATTCATTCCCTTCGGTGTCGAATCTCTGGGTCCGTGGGGTCCCAACGCGCTTAAATTTTTAAACATCTTGTAGAAACGTTTGGTCGACATAACCGCCAGCAATTATAAAGCTGGCCATTACCTCGAGCAACAGATTAGCATTGCCATATAACGAAGTGATGCAGTCAGCATGATTGGGATCCTGCCTAGGGGACCGAAGCTTTATAGGTACTTTATAAATTTTGTAAAAAAAAAAACTAAAAGACATAACAATTTTGTATATTCTTATTATTTTAATAACTTGTGATTCTATAAATTAGTTACAAAAATAAATGTATACTGTTCGAGATAAAATTCCATTCTTAACAATATGTTGCATCTGGTTCTTAGAATAAAAAATCAAACGAAACATAAATTAAAATTTCAAGTCGTGCATTTAGACACCAACAACACGACTATGGATGCCGTGACATTTACCATGACAATTCGTGATTGATGAAAAAAATTAATTCTTAAATGTAGAACAGTGAATAAACTACTTATTTTTACAATAAATTCAATCGGATTACTTCTACTTTGCTGCGAGTCGTCTTATCAAAAAAACAAATTTTACTCCAAATGAGAGTCGTCATCATCACAGCAATAGGACGTCCACAGTTCAACATAGGCCTGTCCCATATTTTAGATTGAGCCACAATAGGACTAGTCAGAAGTGGCCAGGGTCCACCGTCGACCCTCATGGATCATTTATATTATGTCGATAACTTTCGTACGACTACGGATCTCCTCATATTATGAGGATTTGTCAAATATTTATAATTACTTTTTTTGCATTTTCATGTTTTTTATAACATATGTTTTATTAACAAAATAAAAATAATATCTTTTGAATTTGCAAATAATCCGATGAAACTGTTCAACATGACAAATCCGTAACATCACCACACTATCAAATTACTAGAGGAGACACTCCTCCATTGAAAAGCGTGGCAACTAGATGCCCGAAGTCTCAAATTTGAAGCACCAATTAAGTGAAACAGACTCCGATGCTAAGACATTTTGAAGGAACTTGACTTAAGTCAAATTATAATTAATGGTATAAACTGGGCTACACTCTCATATAATTTAAGGAATCGCGTTCCACAATTAGACACAAGGTAGCCTGTCTGGTGACAGTAACTAGTCTTTTACAGAAGGCCATAGTGAAACGTGAAGCACTGTGCATAACAAGCATAACAAGACATGCAGAAATAAGAAAGAAAAGTGCAAAAATAAGAAACCGAAAGAAAAAGGCTCACGCTAATCAAGTGACAAGCTCTTAGTAGGAGTAAGGAGAGATGTGAACGTCGACAATCTAAACTCGCGCGGTCGCCGACGCTTTATTACAATTACAAATGTAACGTCACTCCTGTACTGTAGACTCCCAAACGAACGTTAGAGAGGACCTTTGTTCAAACAGTCTGTTTAGCGAGAACGGAAACTTGACGCACACTTACATTGGATTAAGTTAATATTAGCACACCTTCGTCGTGCGGGGCAGCCGAGTAAACGCCATACGGCTGCTGATCCCTGCGGATTATAAACGAACGTGATTATGATGCTTCCATTACCTACTGTACGGTAATAAATAGGCTATAAATATAATTTTAACATGTGTAGATGTGTTTTTTATATTATTATACTAAAGCTTAAATTAAATATTCAATCATTTTGAATTGAAGATGCCACCTTGTATCTTCATTAAATTTTTTTTATTGGGCATTCTTTTTTGTCACTTTTTGGTAAAGTAGATATGAAGAAAAGAGTAAGTACTCTGGGACCATTATATTTATATTAAATAGATTCTATTTTTACTAAACTCAGAATACACGACAAAATAAGACTATTCACATACGATATTAAAGTAAAGGTATATGCGGGCAAAACACTCGAGCGTTTTAGAAATAGCATATCCTATTGCTTCCTTGACCGTAGAAATACGTGCGCCATATACTGTCATCTATTTAGATATCAGTTTTCAAACGCGTACCAGAAACACACACTGATTTCTCACTAAAATAGACCAACATATGTCTTGAAATGCAATTCTCTTGTTTCGCTGTTACCAAGTCCAATCTGGTTGTTTGGCTAACACGATGCAATGTGATTGTTGTTTCGATCGGCTACGAATACAGGATACTGAGCCGATATTTGATTTTATGCTATGAGAATAGGTAGGTATCGTTTAATTGGGGTATATAAATTCAATAAGTAATAATATAGCTCATGGAATTGTATATATGTATAAAAGAAAGTCATGTTAACTACACCATTTATAACTCGAGAACGGCTGGACCGATTTTTGTGAGCTTTGATTTGTTAAATTCGTATCCGCGCCGAATAGCATAATATCTATTAAAATGTCTGAAATATTCACGAAAAAGAAATTGTGAATAATATTCATTTTCTCAAAAATTTTTTATGGTTCGGGTTTTTATTCTGACGCGGTACGAAGTTCGCCGGGTCTATATAATTTATAACGAAAATATAATTTATAAATATATTACATACTTACATAATTTATAACGAAAACTAATAACCCGCTCCCGGCTTAGCCAGAGAAAATAATTTACGAAAATAAGCATTTTGGGTGTGATAAAAAGAGGAAGCTGAGCTGCCAATGAAGAATCCCTAAACGAAAAAATAGACATGAAGAGAAGTGCTATGCCGGTACATCCCATCGGGCTTAAAAGATCACAGCGTTAGCTGGCGCTGATGACGGAAAATCGATATACCTACTCGTTTATTTGAACAAAAACATCGGATGCCTAATAGAAGTATGCGACATGACATCTAGCTAGATACATTTAAAACTACCTCTGGCGCCATCTATCTTCAACATTTAAATTCGAAAACATTTAAACTAACATTAAGCGCCTCTTTCACAAACGTCAAGTGGCCAAACTGTCATTTAAAGTCACCGGTAGCCGGGGATAATGGAGCTGATATACCTTTGTTTGTACGGTAAACGTCCCAAACATTAAATAGAAAATAATAATAAAAAATCGGCTATCGAATGATGCAGTTTGTGAAAGAGGCCCTAAGATAAACTTTGAATAATGACTTTATATGACTTTTTTTAAAGATAAAATTGTATGTATGTTTGTCCTCTATGAACTCAAAACCGGTTTAACCTATTTTAATTCATTTTTCACTTATGAAAATTTTTCATATTGTGTATATAAAAATTGCATCCCGGACGAAGCCGGTTCCCTAGTATAAAATAAATTCTATCTACAGTCCTAATCTAAAAGAATATTATAAATTTAATATTTCGCAATTTTAAATAATTATTTTGTACATAAAATATATTTAAGAATAGGCATTTTTTTCTCAATAGCAACAAGCACTTAGGCTTTATTATTTATTTATTTGTCTGTACAGATGTGTTAACAAACTATGTAACTAATAAGAACTCCGTCCATAACGTAATCCGGAATATAGGCACAATTTTGATAAAAAAAAAAACACTGAGACGATCCTAACGGAAATTGCGTCCCCCGTTTTTAGTGGGAACCCGAGCGGTGACCACGCCTGGTATGACAATTGCTTCATTTCCTATTTTTCGTATCGTGATCAACCTTTTGTATAACTTATGATTATTCAAAAAAACTTACTTACTTTTTGATTGAAATCACTGTGTACTTAGTTGAAAATAATATATAAAAAGGTAACATACAATTATTGTTTAATTTATAGGCAAGCTTGGCTATCAAGTGGACTGCCAACCTGTCTTATTTGGCTACCGTCTCCTATAAGAAAGACATGAACAACACAAGGAACCTAATATCTAATACGAATCCGCTGGCTATACAAAAATACAATAGACAGACATATCGAAAATTATATATAATAAATTAGTAATTCAAACAATTATATAATCTTCATTTGTTTGTCATAACAATAAAAGAAAAAATAGGGTTGCCAGGATTTTGGGATATCAGGAACCACCACCACATAGTTTTTACAATCTTCATTGACTTGCATTGTTATATTTGAAGTAGCGTTTCAAGTTTTCCCTTACTCATAAAATGTTACAAACTTTAACATCGCCATTAGCCGATGCTGAAATGATTTCAATGTGTTGCAAATTCTCTTAAGGGCGCGTATAAAGAGAAATAGCCAATCCTAGATTTGAATTTTATCTAAGTAAACAAAGTCCAATTTAATTTTTTTTAAATAAATAAATACATTATAAATGAAAGTGACGACAGTGACAGAAACCATAATATAATAATTAATATTTACGAATAATTAATATTTAATACTTTTGGAACTTATAACATTTTTATTGAGCGAGATGCGCTATATTCCGTCGCATGTTGTGCGTAGTTCTAGGTATTTTATGTCACTGTCATGTCCAAGGGGCCACGCGGGTGAAATTACAAATTTTGTTTGCTTTATACGCACTCTTAATAGAATCATTGTTTGAACATTTAATAATATAATACAGTAATCGTTCCTATTCTGTTGGAAATTTGATGTGCGAGTGATGGAAGCATTTCGTTTTCATTGTAAACGCGGCAATTGTGTTGAAACACAATATTATTCAACGTTAGGTTCAGTCTTTGTTGATGTTATGGAAACTAAATTTTGAACATGAAATTTTACACATATAGGTAAAATTTACGTATAGGTAATGTATATTTTAATTTATTTACATACCACGTTTGTATTCGGATGAAATTATTCTTTATTTTAACTTTTATTTAAAGACACACATAAAACAATAAAAAGTTCTGAGTTGCTAGGAGCAAGTTAAATAAAGAAGGAAACTTTCAAAATTGGCTTTGGTTTGAATATACTCTTAAGTCTAGTAACGATACTATGGTCTGCCATTATTTCCTGGGCTGATTTTTTTTTCTTTATTTTTTTTGAGGAGAAATGACGTTTACGCACTATCCCTCGTCGACGGAGACAGTCGACTAGGGGAGTGTGGGAATCGTCCAAGGAAGTAACTTATCGCCGGGACTACTCACCAAACCTAAGTAAGTATCAAAATTAAATACTGTGTTATATTGCTTTACAAATTTTGTCAGGCGTTATAATATCTTATAGTTTTCAACGCGGACAAAGTCGCGGACACTGGCTAGTAAAAAATATAAAAGCGTAACAGTAACGATAGCTAAAAAGTAATTTAAATATTTAATACTGTCAGTGTAAATAGATACGCGTTCATTAAACTTTTCTAATAAACTGTTAAGCTTTGATCGCAAAGCAATTTAAAAGTGTCTTTGTGACGAATGAGGAAATGGCTTTATTAACGGTTACACATTTTGTGTTGTCATGTTGTAAAGAAAAATATAGTATATCTCTGAGCAGTTAGATAAAACATGCTGGCGAAGTTATATTGTTCCATTCATTGCGCGCTTTTAGCTCCACAGGTTGTTCCATTGTTGGAAGTAATAAGAAAATTATTTTTTAAATTTTATTACGCTTTCACGTTCGCTTAGTCATTCTTGGCAAAAAGGCCATGAATTTCAGTGAAATCGCAACTCATCGCGCTCACCTACTGATAGTAATTGTCCGTTTATACATTTAGAATGACACTAATTGACACTTTTGTGTAAATATTATTGTTACAACGCGTTCACTGACACTATTTGAAGCTTTTAGTCATATTTCGGTTGAGACGAGAATTTAAAAATTGATGACAGAATAATAATTAATTAAATTTTGAGCACATTTTAACATTACAGCAAACTGAGGTTTCAAGGATATACGAGTATATAGATTGTTGAAGGATTTGAAAAATATATATTTAAATTGAGAATGAGAATGTGAGAATGTGATAAATTTCTTTGTTTCGGACTTGTTTAAAGGAATACTTATAGTTTATAATATTAAATTTGATATTTTCAGTTCTGAAGTTTCTTTTTTGTGCGACGAATGGAATTCAAAGGGGGGATAAACCAATAATCCATTAAATAGTAGCAACAAATAAATTGTTATAATAGTTTAGTTTTAGTCGTACTATCTTTGTAAAGATATTTTTCCTACATTCGCTCCACCACAAAATAAATGTGTAATAGCCACTGTAACTTACTTATTTGTGTATCAAAATATGTACGAGAACCGTATTGTGTGTTTGATCTATAGAATTGTCATTGTAGGTAAGGTAAGTACATATTTGATCATGAGATTATCTATTATTGTAATGAATGGTTTATTTTTCTACAGAGATACATCTTCAAAGGATTTGTTTGTATTATATTTTCTATTCAGTTAGACAGTTGTCTATCGATAACAAAATCTTTTCAATTTCACTTTATTACGACCGTTTTCAACTTTCTATCTACATATCGAAACTTTATTCACGTGACATATGACATGAGATAGATAATTTTTGTTGACGTTGCGATTGAACCTTTGAACGGTAGGTATATAAATTGTTAAAATAATTTAACTTAAATATTGTGAAGTTTTTCTTTGGATATTTGTTACTCGGTCACATGTGACGTATCAATAAAGTGTGCACAGGGGTTCAGCTAGTAGTAGTAGTAGGTTCAGCTAGACAGGTCTTTAATAACTCTAACCTAACTCGGCCACACTTCGCCCTATCTCCCGCCTTCGAAAAAAATCAGTTTACAACTTTCCGAAATTAGTATACAAACAGACAGAAAAAAGGTATCTTATGCCTACTCCCTATTCTCTCTTTTTACTTTTATGTAGTATTTATTCTTGATAAGCCATGGCTCTATCGAGATATTATTATTATGAAAATAAAAATTACGAATTATTAAACCTTTTAAAAAATTAAGAATACTTCGGTTTTATTTTCATTGCACTTCTAATCGCTATAAAAGACAAATAACATTATTAATGGTTGGAATCTAAAAAGCTATCGAGTTAAGTAACACTTGACTCCAGTTTCAATAGCCCTCGAGTCAGCATCCAGCCGAGCTATGGAGAATGGAGTGTGCATTGTGTCGTTATTGATTTTGTACGTGTGCAGGTAATTGTACTTACTGATGCCAGGTTAAGTAAATTTGTGGATCATTATCTGTTTAAAGTAAACTCAAATTATAAGTCACATGTTTCAATGTCAATGTCTAGATATAAATGTAAAGTTAAGTCATCATTCTCAGTAGTAGTGATGAACTGATATGATATGAAGCAAGTGTATAATTTCTTTTAAAATCAAAATATTTATTTATCAATTATTAGTTTTCTACAAGAAACTCTTATGATCGTCATTGTATATTTAAATTCACCAGGGTTTCAGATAAGAATGCTAAGATGACGATCCTGAGAAGAAACCCAGAAAGAAACTCAGGATACTATTTTTTTTTTTCATCTTTAACATATAAAATAACAACAACAATTACACTTAATTATATAAATTATATTAATTTTACAAGCCAGAATTTGTATGTACATTCAAAATATGTAGTAGATATTTCCGTAACTTAATACACCTTCAAACAATGTTAGAACTGGAAACCAGTTTCAAACGTGAACACAAACACTTTAATCTTGACACTGGATCGATATTTTGGAAGAGGAGCCAGTAATTAATCATTTTGTAATATTGTTTGCTTAAGTTAATAATTTAACTAAACTGCTCGCGTTATGAACACCACAAGTTTGGCGTAAAGCCTATGCCATCTACGTTTACCTATTACTAAAGTTTACATAACTTAGGTACTTATAATATCTGTATTTTTACCCGAAATGAAGTTATAACAATAAATGTATACTATCGGGTGCTTCGGTCAAATAGCTACTATATAGTTTCACACCCTGGATTGCCATCCTTCTCAATTTTAGTAACACTACAATTAGTTTATGATACTTCATATCTTGGTGGATGCTGTTTCCCATCAGTTAAACTTTACAACGTCATCATTTTCTAAACACCATCTTTAATATCCAAAAAAGGAAATACGATCGCCGGACACACGTCGTAAAATTGTACTACGAAAACTTATTGGCAGAGCAACTTTATTGGTAATATCATGACATAGCTGATCCCTCGTAAAAATATGTATCGGTATTGTATGAAAAATATTACAGGGAACTTATGTTAACGCAACTCACGGTCCAGGGGACTGCACAGGCGAATATGAACGTTGGAATCGCGGGTTTTACGACGGTCGAAGGGAGGATATTGCTTGGCTTGCTGATTCAGGGATATCGAACACTGCAGGTCGGTACATTGCGAAAGGGGGTGTGAAATACACTAGGTGAGCTGTTATAACTAGCACAATTTCTGTTCCCTTGTTCTGTTTCGTTATTACAAGTGCTCTGTTCTGTAGATTAATGCTTCAATTTAAAATAGTAACAATTTTTTTTATTTATTTTTTTATCGTCACAATGATTACTGTTTGGAAAATTATAGATCTATGAATTCTATGAACTGACCCTAATGCTCTCTGTTCCTCTGGGTAGATGTTGAAGCCTGTGAAGTGTATTATGATGTTTGCTTAGATGCCTAAATATTCTGAATTTCACGTGAGGTATTGGAAATGCTGCAAACATGAAATGACGTTGAATATCTTTTTCAATGCTTTTTTTTTTCAATTTAGCTGACCTGTGTAGCGATCTTAACATATAAAATAGTTTAAAAACCTACGCTTCAGATAATATCTGTAATCATTCAGGGCTTGAAAACTAAGTACCTATTAAATAATTCCAAACGTTTAGATCCAGTCCGTAATAAAACATATGGATATGAGTTGACTACGAGTATTACCGTTTATATAGTCATGTTATGGATTCAATAACATTATTAGTCACAGAGAGGAAAAACTAATAATTTAGATGACTTATCGACTTCCTAAAATAGTTAACACGTTCCGACTGTATAGTCCGTGTTTAAATTTTTATACCTACATAGTCCGTATACACAGTTCACTGTCCGTGCACGCAGAAACACAGCGTTCATTACTCAACGTGATCGGTTAATGTATTATGTATGTACCTATAGCAAGAAATCCAGTATCATGTCAAAAGAAGCGCAGGGCTCTTCAAGTCAACGTGTAACCAAATTAACTTGTTGGAATACTTCAACAAACAAATATGCAGTTCTAATGAAAAAAAATGCACGAAAATATTTCACCCCTGCGAAGCCGGGAGCAACTTGTTACTACTTATTATTAAATACTTATAACTTTAAATGGTTTTAAATTAGTATTACACATGAAATTGTCAAGTGTTAGAGGTGCTTAAAAATTTCAGAACTGCATTTGCCGTGTCGCTCGTCTCACTTTTAACAAGATGTATTTTAAGATGCGGGCAAGTCCGCAATGTTGTTCCGTATGTCACCGCAAACTGTGCTCACGGGAGCGCCCGCGCGTCCGGCCAAGTATTCGGTAAATATTTGAGAGATCCACGTTTTACAATTTACACCCATCTAGGGAACAGCGAAGCGTTGCTTTATATTCTATCAAATGCACTGGAATTTTGTAATTACAAATGTTTCAGGAACCGTTCACGTTAGCTGTGTTGCTTTTATTTCATTGAATTTTTAGCCAGCGTTGAAATTTTCATATCGACTAATATTCTTTGTTGCGGAATGGAATATATTTAGTTGTTATTACGAGTATAACCAGTTCAGTTGTTCCTATGCCTTGTTCCACACTCGCGAGTTTATGTCTCCAGTTTTCTCCATCAAAGGAACGGCTGTTATGTGAAATATAAGAGCACTTGTTCTATCGTATTTCGGTATAATATATATTATACTAGCTGCTGCCCGGACTTCGCCCGCGTAACTTTGTAAATTATATACTAAAACCTTCCTCGAGAACCACTATCCATTGGTGAAAACAGCATGAAAAATCGGTGCAGTAGTTTTTGAGCATATCGCGAACAGACAGACAGGCAGACAGACGCGGCGGAGGACTTTGTTATTTATTTACAGCGGATTATTAGAAACTAGCTGGCGCCCGCGACTTCGTCCGCCTTGAAAGAGAAAAAGTAGCCTATCTTGTGTCCCGTACGTCTAAATGTTTATCTACCAAGTTTCATAACTCCATAACTCTTAAACGAAATCAGTTAATTGGTTTAAGAGATATGGAGGAACATAAATACGTATACATACATACATATATACATACATACATACATACATACATACATATATATATACATACATACATACATACATACATACATACATACATACATACATACATACATACATACATACATACATACAGAAAAAAATTCTAAAAATCGACAATTTAGTTTCAGTATCATGTATAGAGCCTACAAACACGATATTTCTAAAAACAAAGTAAATTACTCCATGACCGACCCTTACAGATTTATTATTAATATTGATTGATGATATTACCATACAAAACTTTGATCATATTACCAAAACCAAAATGATGGGTATGGGCAATATGTGCTTTTGTATGTGTGTTTTAATGTCCATGAACGTATTCCACCATACAATAATTAATTAATATATTAAATGAAACAGGGTTTCATAAAATAAAATAATTATCGACGTTATGCATCATATTTTTCCAGCCGAGCGAATTTCAGTTTTAATGAATTTGGTTCATTAAATTTGCAATGTAGGTAGGTAATTAAGCGTCATCGACAGGAAAAAAATTGGGTTAAAACGCAAGATATTTACAGTTTTTCTTTATTAAATTGTGTATAATTTATTAATGCATAAAAATATGTTCGAAATTTAAAACATAATTAAGTTTCTCATAAAAAATAACACTCCAAAATTTGCGCATATAATAAAGTTATGTTAAAATAAATACCTAATAGAAATAAAGTAACTTTTGTTATTTCATTTCAACTTTTGAAATAAAGTTGCCATAAAGTGAATTTCAGGTCATTAATTTTTCAGTTAATTCTTATTCAATTAAGCTTATTCAGTTAAAAGTCGTTAATTTTTATTCAGTATTCAGAGCTTTATTCAGCTATCTTAAAGAGATTGCTATTTTTGTTCTAAATTAGAATTAAAAGTAAAGGGCCATAAAACAAAAAATCCAAAAATGATTTTATTGCAAAAATACAAACACAATCCTTCATATTGTATGTTGCAAAAAGACTTGTGGTTGTTTTATCCAATATTAAGTATATTTTGATATATATTTTTTTACATTCAACAGTACCTTATATGCTTATATCTATCTCCTCTACTATTCAGTTTATTATAGATACACTTAAAAATATGCTTCTAACGATGTATATGCATATATTTGATATATATCTAATAAGAAAAAAAAATATTTTTTTTTCGATTAGCTCTCCTGTAAAAAGTGTAATTTTGATTTGTGGCCCTTTAATTTTTAAGCAGCGATATGTGGCCGGCACACGGTAGCGACAATGTAGAGAAAATCTTACCTAGTATGGACTAGACATGCCTGACTTGATTACAGAAATCAAATATTGTAGTAAAGTTAATCTTTAACAGCAACACGGTAATAATGAATTTTGACCGAAATTCAATCTGTTGGGCAAAATAATGAGTTGGTTATAAATCTCCATTAGCAGTCCGGATATCTAAATAACAAATGCCCAAACTACGAAAGTTTGTTCTGAACAATTTATGTTTGAATCATTTGTATACATTAGTACACACAGATTATTAGTGGTTTATTTGTATTAAATCTGCTCCAAAATGGGAGAATTAATACTAAAATTTTTGTTTATTTTTGTTTGTTATTCGAACATAAAAACTCACAAATGTTTTAAAAAATTTGATAAAATTTGTAATTTGGTCCAACTTAAATGATAGGATAGTTTTTATTTTAAGCCCGTGCGAAGCCGGGAGCTGGCCACTAGTATTGATATAGATTAGTACAAAATTGATGTACATTTATTTTATTTTAAGCCTCCCCCACCACCCCAGGGTTGAAAGAAATTCTGGGGTTTCTTTTCTTAGTTTTCGAAGATAGAAATATGAAAAAATATGGTATAACTACAATATTAATATGATCTAATATGGTTTTATAGTTTCAAATGGCCTTACAATTTACTTGATTGCAAAACCCTCGTGCCACATAAACTTTACTGATTTACACGTCATACTTTTTATAGAATAAATATATAGTCTGATACCAAAGGAGCTCTCCCATATTATGTCATTCCCTCCAAATTTTATTTTATTCGCTTCTTTACATAATACAAATTAAAGTCATTTTAAACTATGCAACGCATTTTGATGTGATTTTCAATAATTGAAAGAACGTTAAACGAAGAAGGTATCTATATGTAATTTGCAGAAAAAAAATTACTAAGCCGGAGCGGATCGCTAGTCAAATATAAAGACGAATCTATTAGCGAATATGTTAATCATTCAATTAGGTTCCCGAGGGGACTATAACTTCCTGGACCAACACCAAAGCATTATGGATGCAAACCGCCCTAGTTCACAACTATACCAATAACATCATTTAAAAGGGATAGTGATTTATGTGAGGTGCCAATGCGATTAGCATCGTAGAGGCGAACCGTTGGACCGTTTGGCGCATTTCAATTACTGAGCCTCCGAGTTAGCTACCCACTGAATAATGCATAGACCTGCTTTGATTGAAACGCTCTGTACTCTTGTTGGTCTTAATTTTTGATTGCCCTCTAGAAAATTGTACGCATCCTAGCTCATTTTAAACAAAGAAAATGCATATGAACATATTCAAATTAATAAAAAATATCAAATGTTTAAATTGATGTTTTGATTGTGTATCATACTAGAGACCCGCTTCCGGCTTCGCCCAGGAACTTCATACTTTTTAACGTACTGTGTTCAACAAAAATTATTAAGAATAGTTATAATTTTTTTTGTTCATTTTATTTATTCATGATTTATATCATTTATTATATTCATGCGTTCTACAAAAATAACTAGTATTGCTTAAATTAAAAGGGTTACATAGAATTTCCAACTGTTTATTAAAACTTTTAAATTGTAGTCAAGCTAAAGAATAGAGATGAATACATTTGTGTACTTAGCTAACAATCAGATGAAAAATATAGGAATTTTTATTTACTAAAACCACAAGTCAAATTGGCTAAACCTGCATTTAACATCGTATAATAATAAACTCATCAAATATTTAACAAAGTAGAATATTATTTGCCAATTTGATATATGAAAGCGGCGACGCGATAAATTCAAATTAGTTGTGAGACAATAATCATGTAAAAAGTACTATTGTTCGTGTAATGACTATCTGACTAATGGAACTTGAATGTATCTGACTAACAGACCATTGCTTTTTTAACTTGGGTACACTTTGGAGAATTAAAAATAAAATTTCCTGTGAATATTACAGATTTTGTAAATGGTGATAACATTCAAAAATTAAACAGACTTTTTTATGTTATCATGTTTTTTATACTTTCAAACTTAAAGATGTATGAAACCCCATTACACACACTTTCTTTTTACATAATTGTAAAAAGTATGGTATATGGTTTACCATAAACATACTTTTATGGTACCTTTCAAAGGTTAAAACACGTTCAGTCATTATAATGAAGCCATTAACACATACTTTATACCTATACATACTAGCCTTAGATATTCCCTTTAGTTACTGTATGTAAGTTAAATTTAGGCAAGTTCTACTTGAAGAGTCGTAGCGCAACCGAGTAGACGGAAGTAACGCCGGAAGCCGTTGGCGCAGCGACAAATAACACTTCCCGTTTGTCTTTTGCACAACTACGACCGCGTTCTCTTAAAAAAAAACCGTGTCAAAACATTTCGTTAGATATTTCTGGATACATATTTCAAAGAATTTTTAATGATTAAAATGTTTGTTGAAGGAAACTTGGACCAGCACAAAAATTCACCTTTATTTATCTGCAATGGAAACCTAAATTATCAAATCAATAGCAAAATATATTTGTTACGTTATAGTCGGCATAATTTAAATGAAATGAATGTTGTGTAAAAAATTCGAGTTTTTGAAGCATACACAAACCAACATAACATTTATACATTTATATAACATTTATATTTTTTTAAATAAAAATCACAAATAATTTGAGACTTTTTTTTGTAGATAAAAACTTTAAAACGTAATTATAACTAACTAGGTTCCAAGTCCCCAAACATACGCTTCAATTACAAGGTCCCAAGACATTCTAACTTTACTTATGTCAAAGATAATTTCAATGAGAAAACGGTGATACAGTTGTCTACGAGAAATCTCTTGAATTCTGTAAATAATAATATGTAAAAATAATAACATGTAATAAATAAAAACATGTAAATAATGTGTTAAAGTAGGGTAAATTTGTAAATAAACTTATTCCTGTTACTACCTACGAATTTTCGTTTATTACTTATAGTCGCCAAAACACTTCCCTAAACAGTAACGTGAACGCAGACCCAACTATTTCTTCAGTAATATTGCAAAAGACACGACTGTTAGTTGCGGTCACTTGATATCCGCGTGCCCCTTGCGACTTATAAAAATGACTTTTTTCGTGTAAGAGACTCGTGTAGGTTAATAATAAAACAGGTACAGACTATGGGTTATAATTCTAAGCGTATTATTTTTAAGCAGGTGATATTTGCTAAATAAGGAATTTCTAATACTATAAAATAACATGTTAAATATGTATTAGTAACAATAATGATATTGTGCCCGGAGGCACCGTTGGAGGTCTCAAATAGTTTCTGATTTTGGTAGGGTAACTACAGTTTTAAATCTTCACGGTGTATTTATCTGCGGAAATCAACTTAAGAAAACATAACATAATCCAGTAAGGGCTTACGAAGGCTTACTTCGTCCGCGTCCGATAGCTACCAAACTTCACAGGAACGAATCTGAAGATTATCTGAAAGTTTCATCAAAATCGGTTCATCGGCTTTGGAGTCTATAGGAGACATACGGGGACATACATACACACATCGCCTTTTATATCTATACTAATATATAAAGCTGAAGAGTTTGTTTGTTTGTTTGTTTGGTTGTACGCGCTAATCTCAGGAACTACGAGTTCGAATTGAAAAATTCTTTTTGTGTTGGATAGTCCATTTATCGAGAAAGGGTATAGGCTATAGAGAACGCAGACGAAGTTGCGGGCACCAGCTAGTATTAAGATATATTGAGTTAAATTCGGGTTATTTTAGATTTTATTAACATTTAAGAATCTAATTTTAATAATTGCCTATATGTAATTTGCCTATAATTGCCTAAATGGCGAAATTTATTACCAAAAAAAATAACATTCTAAAAAACCACTAATAATATGGTCACTATAATCCTTTGATAGTGTAAACATAGTTTCTTGTCAAGTTGCTTTAAACATTCCGTAACTACTTCATTGTTATATCAGATTCATACTAAACTTTATAAGGCGTTTGTGTATGCTTAAAATTCTTTCATACCATAAAATTATTATGGAATATTTGGCTTGAAATTATATAGAAAAGGTCAACTATTGCTTATCCTTGGCTTTTGATTTCGCATTCGTAGATATGTCATAGTTGATGTCAATTCTGATTTTTTTTCAATGTAGGAGCTTTTATTTAAAAAAATTTTGTTATATTTTATCTAGAGTAAATTTTCTTGTTTAATAAATAATACTTAATTAAATATCAACAGACTGACAAAAATACTTATATGTTTATATAACAATATATATAATATATTAATATATATTATATTATATATTAATATGATTATTGTAATTACAGATTTATTGTCACTAAATGACATCCACAAAATTAATTTCAAAATACTTTTGAATATTTTGATATATAATACTTCAAAAGTATATCAAAATAATTGTGTTGTTCACTCCAGATGGCACATGTTTTTAAAAAGGTTTTAAAAAGGCAAAGAAAGATTCACCGCGGCTGAAATGGAACTGAAAAAGTGCATAGAATTTTAAGCGGACTAGAAATATGGTTATGCCCAGGTTAAATTTATGGTGTCTTCCTACTACTGCACTGCTGAATTTATAGACTCAAACAAACAAGTGAGTTCTAGGTGTATTTTTTTCTAAAAAAGAAGGGAATCGTGCGAACGTTTCGTTTTATAATAAATTTATTTAGAAAAAAGCCAAAACTTTTTTTTAATAATACAACTGTAAATGTTGTCAAGATACCTATAGACTTTGTTGATTATATAACAATGATAGATTACCTATGTATTATACATTTTTAAACAACAATAACAACAATAAATAGAACCCTACGATGACTTTAAAAATGAACTCCATATTAAAAAAAATATATATATACAGATCATTTGGAAACATTTAATTTTGTACATTTTTGTATACTTTTATTCTATCGAGGTTACAATGCATTTGCAAACCTTATTATATAGGCGATGGCGATTTTTAATAGGCGACGGTAGCTTTGTGGGAGATAATTCTTCTTCCCTACAAACCAAGCAAATATAGGACCTAAGTGTATAATTTACTAGCTGTTGCGCGTAACTACGTCCGTAAACTTTATAAAATATGTAACTCGCCGATAATATAGCTTCCTAACAGTGAAAGAATTTTTCAAATCAGTCCAGTGGTTTCACAGCCTATTCAATGCAAACAAACAAACAATCAAATCTTTCCTCTTTATAATATTGTATAGATGTAAAGAAAAAAATGCATCCGTGCGAAGCCAGAGCGCTTGTTTTATAATAAGTCTAATTGCCTCTTTCACCGTCTGTCAAGTAGGCTAACTGTCATTTAAAGTCACCGGTAACCGGGGATAATGGAGCTGATAATATACCTTTGTTTGTACCGTAAAAGTCCCAAACATTAAAAAGAAAATAATAAAAAAATTCACCTATCGAATGATGCAGTAAACCAAGTGTATATAATTCAATAAAACATAAAATTATTTCTAAAAGTAACTAATCAACACTTTACTTGTAGTTGGTGAAAGAGGCCCAAAGCACATAATTATTTATGTAAAAAAAAATTGAATTACGAAATAAAAAAAATACCTAAAAGGCTTCCCAGGAAGCGGTTGGATGCAAAGTACAGAAGACCGTGCTATTTGGCGAACCTTGAGACCTTGAGAGAGTTCTGCATCTAGCCGTGGAGAGGCACAGGCTGATGATGATAAAAAAAGTATCATAATTATTAGGTTAAAAATAATTGTTCCCAAACAGGCTCATTACATGCTTAGTAATTAGTCCCGATAGGCAAATAAACAAACGGTAAATATGAAGCGAAAACGAGCACACCTATGACCAATAAATCACATTTCGACTAGTTTACGAGAATTACACCATAAATACGGGAACACCGCTAATCTCTATCAAATTATCCGTTTATCTCAACCGAATGAGTTATTGATGCTATTTTGTAATTAATTTCGCTGTAATCTATGTGTTCAGTTGATGTTGACTTCGTGTCGTCTAATTAAAATTATGTTTTGTCATATGAAATTTCATTTTGTTGTGCTATTAGTCATTGACATACAAAACTAAATGTCACTTTTAAAAACCCATTTTACGTCATCAATTTTGTCCGCGACTTAGCCCACGCCCCTTTTTCTTAATCGTTAAAAAATAAAACAATTCTTGAAAAGATTATAATTAAAAATAAAAATAAAGTCTCCTATATGTTATACGGACTGCCACGCATATATAATATTATTAGGAGGTTTTTTAATTATTTCCTTTTTAATTTAAAGTACCTAATTACAGTTTAATAATTTCATAACTTATAATCTACCTCATCTAATATATCTTCAATCTTATCTGCAGTTCGATGCCAGTTCCTCTGATTCTGAAACTGTAGTTCTGTGAGCCATAGTCATAACCATAACCGTAGCTTTAGTCGTTGTAGCCGCGTAGCTGTAGCCGTAGCCGTCCGTAGCCGTAGACAAGCGCGACACCGAATCTCGTAGAGCAAGGACTACACACTGTGCGACGCGACATGGAGTGTTTCCACTGTCCACACACCAACGACGGTTGCACAGTGATGGAGTGATTGGCGAAGAATGCTTTTGGCACGAGATACACAAAACGTTATTATCAGCAACTTCAGCATGTGTTTGTAGCTATTGGACTATAGATTTTAATTATACAATAATAATTATAAATCAAATGTTATAAACACATTACATAATGTGATTATATATTATTTATATAATATACATAAGCAAAACCAATGTCCCCTAGAAGGATCTGATAGTCTATTACAAAAAACTAAATGCATTTTTCTTAATTTGTTTATAACTTTTGCAATTGTTTATGTACTGGTTTTAATACATTTTTTTATACATGATTCCGAATATAATGAGCTATCGCAAATGTTTTTAGGAGTTTTATTAAAAATTAACACAATTTTTAATTTGTAAATTAGACAATCGATTTGAATCTAGAGATTGGATACAGATTTTATTTTGTAGTGTGTTTTCAAAAACTTATTAAATCTAATTATATTATTAACAGCGCCATCTCTGGTAAAACAGTAGAACTACGTTCTGTAGAGGCGCTTGGTTGTTTTGTCGGCCTTTATACAGTATTGTAGTTAAACATTTGTACAGATAGAGGTATTTCATAGTTCTGCTGTAAATATTGAATGGCGCTAGTTTCATTAAATGCCATCATCGGTATTCCACAACGAAAACGTAAAGTTTTAGTACATATCGATGCGACGATTGTTGAAGATGAAAATGTAAACTTTGTAAGGTTTATATTGATGTAGAACCAAATTGCTACGATATAATATAAAGGCGCTACGAAATTACTGTCAGAATATGCTACGAACTTAATGTAGCGTACAAGTAGGTGTATGTTGTACCTATGCCTACAAAATTGTGATTATAATAGTTGTATTATAATAGTTATTTCGAATTTGCAATTCAGCCTTCACAGAACCTGTATATTTAAAATTCTGTAAGTATAGACTTCAATATTTTATACTAGCTGGTGCCCCGCGACTTCGTCTGCATTGAAAAATGAAAAAAAAATAACATCTGAGAAAATTTTTGAATATCATAACGCGTGGCGGTGGCGAAAGATCCCTCGAGAACCAAACATTTTTAGAGGATGAATATTATCCTATATGTGTGCTATAAGTACAAAATCTAGGTAATAAACTATATGTGTGCCAAAATTCATTCAAAACCGTTTAGTCGTTTTTGCGTTATTGAGGAACAAACATACAAACTTTCGCATTTATAATATGATTAAGATAATGATTAGAATAAACTAATATCACACTTGTATAGGATTCTCTATCTATTACTAATTAGTTAATTACTATGTCTCCACCAAAAATATTTTTAATGTTTGTGTTTTTGTAATTAATGGAAGGCCTAATAAGAAAGATTTTTCCTGTAAGTAACCTATTCTGCAGCTTAAAAAATAGAAACACATTTCTCGCTATATTAACTATGATGATTATACTTACCTCAAACCGTAGTACGGTCGTTCATTTCATGGAAGGTGGCGACCTCTATTGTCGCGGTATTGTCTTTGAACAAAGGGGTGGATGAGTCAAAAAAAAGTCCAAAAATCACCCCGTTTAATTATTACAACCCCTTCTGTTGAGCTTTGTTCCCAACCTGTTTATCGCTCGCTTCACGCCCACCTTTTTTTCCCTGTTGTTCCGGTATTGTGTTGAGACGCGATTAAGTTATTCCGGGAACATTTAAGAATGAAATGTATATTTATTCCACTGAAACCTAATAAAGTCATAGATTTATGGGCAGTTTTCTGCATTAGATACTAAAAATAATATTTAAAAGTTATTGAATTATTATTAAGCTTATTAAATAATTTTTAATTGAATAAGTAATTAAACTGAATATTTTATTAAATTAAATAAGATTTTGAGTTCAATATTTTAGTCAATTTTATTTAATATTGACTGCACCATTTCGAAATTGCTGTCGTTCTACTATGTATCTGCGAAGTTCCGATTTTTTTATTGAAACTTTTAAGTTTTGTCTTTAGAACCTATAAAGTAGACATTAATGTTTGATAATCAAATGTTTAATTCTATGGGCACCTATACAGTAGAACATTAAGCGCCTCTTTCACCATCTGTCAAGTAGGCTAAATGTATGTCATTTAATGTCACCGGTAACCGGGGATAATGGAGCTGATATACCTTTGCTTGTATAGTAAAAGTCCAAACATTGAAAAGAAAATAATAATAAAAAAATTGCCTATCGAATGATGCAGTAAACCGAGTGTATAATTCAATAAAACAGAAAATTATTTCGAAAAGTAACTAATCAACACTTTACTTGTAGTTGATGAAAGAGGCCCTAAGTAGAATTATGTTGGTAATATATAAATTCACAATCAAATGTTTAGGTACCTCTCTTTTCTTTTCTTATTTGATCTATTAATAGTACATATACTTGCAATCTAGTTATGCATATCTATGTACAAATATATCTATCAATATTATACTTATACATAGATATTATAAAATAACGTTTTCCTGTGTCTCTTTCTCCGATATCTTTTTCTAAACCCCTAAACGGATTTTGAAACAGTTTTCCGTAATGAAAGAGCGGTAAACGAGGAAAGTTTATGTTTATAATTTGCAGAACAAACTTTACATCCGTGCAAAACCGAGCGCGGATCATAGTCAATGTACACATCAGCTCTCTGTTTCTCCGCTTATTTCTTTTAAAACACGCATTGGATATTGATAAAAAGCGATAAAAAAACGTAGGTAGGCATAAAATTTCATCAATGCGAAGTCTTGGCGAAAGAAGATAGGTCGCATCTCTAAACATTCTCACTTGATTTGAATTATTTTAATTACGATTGAAATAAAATAATTTCATTTCTTTGAAAAATATTATACTAGACGTTGAATACACAATAAAACTTAGGTACATTTAGATTATGAGTTGAAAAAAGATTTCTTACTTTTTTCGACATAAATTTAATATTTGATCGAAGTTCACTTAACGCAATGACTGAATTAATTCCGGAACGTTCCACCTCACTCCGCATTCACGAGGAGCACTCGGCGTGAGAGCGACCTCTTGATCTATCCGCACTTGAACCTCACTGCCTTACATTACCCGCAGCTGTCTGTATTAGCGCGGTATTAGTAATTTACGAACCAGGGATTTCTTCGTTAAGTGAAGCTCTGAACATTTTAGCAACTTGCGTATTAAGATAAGCGTATTAATTGTATTTGACGTGCCCGTAGGACTAGTGGTTAAGATGCTTGCCTTAACGCTCTGTATACAGGTTCAACGGGTTCGATTCCGGGGCAGGGCACACAGATAGTTTATTACCTGAATCACTTTATATCTTGTAAAAATGTTAGGTTATCGAGGAATCGTCTAAAAATTAAGAAAATTAGGTGCCACAGCGATAATGATAATGTGGCGTTATATTACCCATACATGTCTATAAATGTCTATAAATGTAAAAACTAATTATGATATCTGTAGTCTGAATATAATTATAATGGCTCTTTAGTCTACTCAATTATTTAAATATATCAATACTCGTATATCATTTTGGTAAATAAGTAGTAAAAATAAACCACCTGCCGTGCCGTCGCGTCAGTGCGCGAGCAACAAAATGTCAATTGTCAAATTCTTCAATTCAAATTTACTTTGGATGTTGTATTTTAATTTTTACAATTACCTAGGTGCAATTAGTTTTTACAATTATCTTCTATACATCTACACACATACACGTAAACGAGTCGTGTTTATATTTAAAAGAATAACATTTTCTACACGTACTTAAAATATGTTAACGAGAGCGAAGAAATAGTATTTAGATTTTGTGACTGTTCGCATGAGCACGCTATTCTCAGAATCAGCTTAACGGGTTTGGATGAAAGTTGGCACACAGATAGTGTATTGTATGGATAAACATTATGGAATACGTTTTATCCCGGAAAAGTGTAGGATTTAAAAAAAAAAAACGAACTACAACGCGTACGAAGTTACGGGCACAGCTAAGTAGTTAAGAATACGGAAGAAGCACGGGATATGTATAAGTATTCTAGCCCATTGAGGAAATTAACAGTAATTTATACTATAATGACTCTTCTCCAACTACGCATTTTTACACGCAAACTTATCATTCACTAAAGAGAGCGAATTATTTTTGCCCTAACTATAAATGAAATGAAATAGACGGAAAGTATAGAGGCTTAAATGAGATTCCGAACTAGTATGTACCGAATTATGAGCCAAAAATTCTTCTTAAACTATTACTTAGGTATTTATTTACGTATATGGGTATTTTTTTAAACATATTAAATTATTATTTGACGAGCCCGATGGATGAGTGGGTGCTTGCCTAAACACACGGCGATTTACATTATATGTATATACCTACTAGATGTATGCGACTTCGCCCGCGTAATTTTTTTTTATAAAATACAGCCCATGTTACTTCTGTAGGTGATAGAATTTTTAAAATCGATCCTGTAGTTATTGAGTTTACATTGCAAACATACAAAAATACAAATATTCTCTGTTTCCCGTAGTTGCCATTATAGCCAAGACTAGCATACTAAATATATTATTTTTTAGTATTGTCTGCTGCACGTAGCCACTTGAAATCGCTTTGTCACCGTCTCATCAAAACGTATTGCTTAAAATAAATAAGGTACTTAATAATTATATAAATTTTCTTATTCCGATATTATTGCGTGTTTTATTTCATTTTTAACTGTTAATTCTATACAAAGAAAAAGGGCAAAACATTTTTATGTTAGGCTAAAAGCTTTTTTGTCGTGTACCGAAACACAGGGGATTACTAAATTACACAGTAATTAACCAATTTAACTGTCGCCCTGTACTTACTTCAATGAAGAATAACTAAATGAACCAATTTTTGTATCGGGTACCTGTGTCTTTGTTGTTAATATAATGAGCAGAATTTACCCTGAACGTTTATAGAAAACCTTTTTCACTGTATCAATAGGCTGGCGAAAATTCCACGTTTCTTGCAAACATCTGCGAACTTTGACAAACGTTCTTATCTATACTTCTATACTAATATTATACAGAGAGAAGATTTGTATGTTTGTAATGAATAAACTCAAAAGCTACAAGACCGACTTTGAAAATTCTTTTAAAAAAACTTTTTTTTGTATCTGATCTAATAATAGTCTGATATAAAAATAAATTACAATTCTGCCTCATGGAACTGGAATACCGAAACGGTTTTTTTGTTCAAAGTTTGTTTATTAATACATGACATGTAATAGAGAACAAACTGATATAATTTGATGTAAACTGCAAATTTAAATACATATTTCAGCTTAAAGTATTTCATTTCAACTGAACAGTGTGAAGTCTATGTTATTAAAGAGCGCTAAAAGTTAGTGCATATTCGACGTTCCTACTGGATTACTCCAATAAGTTAGAGGCTTACCTCAACTCCAGTGACAAAGTAGCAGACTATGAACCATTTTCTCTCTCATGAACGTTACAAATTCCATTTGACGGTATGTAAAAGAACTTAATGACTTCACATTACGAATGAAAATCCTCTTATATTTACAAAAAGACTGTCTTTCGACATTAAACATTTTGCTTTCTGTTTTCAACACAAACAGAAGTAAATCTGTCCCACAAAATACATCAACTTCATTAAGAAATTATTATTTAAATATAATTAAGAAATTTTTACTTAGATATAGACAATTAGACACATAGTACTTATGTTTATAACAATTTTGAGTATGCTGCAAGAGTAGATACTTAAGGCAACAGGTATTTGGTAGAATTTGTTGCCTCACTATAATAATATGCTAATAACACAAGACAGAATGAGACGCAAAACATTCCTGAACTCGTTAAAATAATAAAACATGCGAGAACAATTCCAATGTTTTAGAAAAACCTATAGAGAAGGTTTTTCTATAGACACCACAATTTTAAACTTTGGTACATTATAGCTAGTAGGATGTTTTCATTGAACAATATTAGCAGCTCTTAGTCAGTAACCAATTCTTTCATTCATTCATAAGATACGAACACGTAGGTATAAGAACACGATTTATTTTCGCAGACCTAGTAACTTCCAATATAACAGAGCTTCTCCAATTAAACCATAAAACTTGCCAAAAGTCCACTCAACGTGTAAATTATGCACTGTCGCAAATATCTTCGTAAAAGCTCACAAGTGTTGTTATCGTATCGCTAGTTGTCGCAGAACTGTCCCACTCGAGCGATGGCACCCGTATTTATACTCGCGCTGATAGCTTAGATAGTTTTGGAAATTACTAGAAACTTAAAAGTCGTAAACAAGTTTATTTAGGTTCTGGAAGGCTATTGCTGTTAGTGGAATGTGAACCTTATGTCGCAACCGTAAGGAACAGTTTGCTTTGACGCTCAAAAAACGCTCAAAAACCGCGGTCACTATCTACTTATTGTGGGCATGGCGAACGCGTGTGGAATTTTTCCATGTGCCCAGCGCCCTCGAGAATGTTCCATACCCTAGTCGTAACAATAATTTAAAATCTCTAGTTCAAAGGTGATATTTAAAATAACTAAATTCTATAACAAGTAATTATGTAAGTAGTATTGAATTATTATTGGTAAGCAGCTCCCATTGGCAAAGTGAGCTCTTAATATCCGGGCACAGTTCACTAACAGTTCATCTTCGGTATTGATACAATTGAATTCCTTAAGTCTCGGGATTAAGTTCAGTGCGTGTTACATTTACAACCAGACATCATATTCGCTTCTGTATAAATTTACTATAGTATGCAAGTTATTATTAAATTACTGCGTTGCTTGTAATTATTATAAGAAAATTATAAATTTTTATAAATGTATTTTTGTTATTTTCTTTAATTATTCTAGTTCCGGTTAGAAATCCATTGCTTTTTATGTACTTAAGTATAGTCGATCCACCGCATTTACGAACATAACGCCTACAGGTTTCTCCCGAAACATCTTGTTACCTTTACGGACGAGCTGTATGACCGATGTTCATTACCGATTCGGCATTCCAAATTAATTTTTTAGATTCATTTTATCATGAATGTACGTACAGAGTATTAATCAATACAGTATTAATCAATGATTTAATTAATCAATCCTATTATTAATTTTATCATAAAGTAAAATGATTTAATGGTTTACATACCTTTATATACTATATACTAAAATCACAAGTAATTTTTCTCTTTTTTTTCTAAGTCACCAAAGCTTGTTGTTCATATTATAAAAAATATTTGCGGGCCACCCCCGGTTTTGCACGGATTTTTTCTGCAAAATACATATAAAAACCTTCCTAAATTTAACGTTATTTCAATTAGTGAAAGCCGCATTGAAATTCATTACGTATTTTAAAATATCTTAGCGTACATACAGCGGGGCAGAAGACGACGGACAGAAGAAAATAAAAATAAAAAATAAATAAAAGTTTATATAGATAGAAATGTATACTTATTTTCACTTCTTATTTAAAGCATTTTGCACATGACATGTAGACTACTGAAAATTAAATTTCAAAATTCTTGCGACGAACAGCAATTTATTTATTTATTTTTTATTAGAGATGGGTTTTCTCTTGGCCAACATCCAGCTGTGTAGCAAGGATGAGGCCTATGATGGAGCGAGCTCACCCAGAAGATGTCTATTCACTCGAACTTTGAAAAGATTAGGGTTATATGAGCTCGAAAATACAGACGCCGGCAGGGAGTTCCAAATCTTGGCAGTGCGCACTATAAAGGATGTTTCAAAGCGCTTGATCCGAAAAGGAGGGATTTCGACAAGATGAGAATGGTACGTCTGTATGTCCGATGGAAGAAAGGGGAACCACACTCTCCGAAGTATATCTTATGAAAGACAAATAGACTGGCAATTTTACGTAAAGTATCGCTTCACCCTATCCTTTGAACCCTGCAAAACATTCCTACCTTCGTATGTCCCAACATTAGGGGGCCTAAGTTCTTTTGAAGTTGTTTATAAAGTTTACAAAATGTTTTACATTAGATTATTTTTATTGCAGAAACTTAAAATCAACAACAAATTTCTGAAAATTAAAAATATATATACCAATTCTAATAACAACAAAATGAGTAGGAGCAGAGATTTATAACAAATAAAATTTACTTTGGGATTCGAACCCGGGACCCCTGAGTCAGAACGCTAAGGCAATCACCGACCAACGTTCCCGTCATCTACCGGATAAATTTATCCAGACTAAATTGAGCGATATTTTAATCGTATTGGAGTGGGATCACTATCACCTTAATTAACGGGTCTTAATTAACGTTTATAGTTTATAGTTATTTATTTTTTATACTTTTACAAATTTTTATATGTAACATCTCCGATTCAATGAATGGACTTTTCCAATGTATAAGAATTAGTATTGTAAAAATGCAGATGGACATTTTTGCCCTACTTTTTTGTGCTAATTATGCAGTGAAGCAAAACCGACTGGGAATATCTGGCATTTCATGTCGTTTCAAAATTCTGTGATATCATGCAACTGGGATGTAATTATGTTGTATGATTAAGTCTGCACTGAAATCCGTTCCACTGATTCCATTCTTTCGAAACGTGTATGAAATCTCAATCTTATGCTGTTACATTTAAAGTAGATTTTTTATTGCCACATCGAATGGGGTTAGAGTCCTCTTTAACATTGTAGCTGATAAAAAATGGACTGTATACTGATTTATTTCTTACAGCTCTGTACACAGCCTGCGGCGTCGTCTGATTTTCGTCTTTTATTCATAATTCTGGAGGTGTCGAAAGACATAGCTACTTATTTGTATTGTAACGTTGATTTTTATTTCGCAAATATTTTATGGCGGAATATAAATGAAATGAATAAAATAAAATAAATTTTAGATTTTTGAATGACTTTTGTCCTGACTATCGAGGAACAACCAAAATTATTAAGTCTAGATTGCTGAAATTTGGAACATAAGTTTATTTTTTAACCTAAGCATCCGCTAAGAAGGGTTTAAATATTACAACTCCGTGCGAAGCCAGGGGCTGGTAGCTAGTATAAAGTTAGACATGTGTGTCTGTGAATCGTACCTACCTAAGGAGCTCCTTACCGATGGACCGATTTTGATCCCTTTTTTTGTTTAATATCTGACGCGATCGGGATGGTCCTTAATATCTGACGCCCATGTTTTAGTTGAAGGATTTCCCTAACTTCGGTGATTCGATTGATGTGAAATTTTGTATAGGTACTGTTACTTAGGCGGTATTTCCATGACATCCAAGTCAGGGGTTAGTTTATAATTTTATTTATAGCCTGTTGAAAAGAGAATATAACTGAAGTAATAATTGCCAACTACAACGGCTACTAGAGTGCTACAAGTGCGCTTTCGACCGTAGAAGGATTAAGGATGGGGATTAAGAAGGAGGATATGGAAATGGGCTCTAATGTGTGAGTGAGTTATTAGCTTATAAGTTGTAAATAATTTATTACTCATTTTTCTTAATTTACTTACATCCCTAGGGATGTAAATCGAATTTACATCCCGCATTTCAAGTTAATTCGACCTACTTCGGAGTATGAGTGATGAAAACCCATTTTTCCACAAAAATGCGATGCTAGGGCTTATTTGTGCTTATTCGCCGGAGGCAGGGAAAGGAAGCAATATTAATATTAACGAAATCAATATACAATTGTAATAATACAAGTAATTTCTAAGTATTCCTTATTCCTTTAATGATTTTTTTCCTTATGTTACTGCGCGACATAACAAAATAAAGTTATTCTTTCTTTGCGTTAAAAATAGCTTTTGTTTGTTTTCTTCACCTACAACCTACTTTAAAGATTAGTTTTCCATTTATTTAAGCTGTGAGTACATTAAGGCTCTCTCTTAAAACTTACTTAACTCATATTGTAAATTACGCCTAAAACACGAACAAAGTTTCAACGAACCACACTTTAGTGCTATAAAGTGTATTTTAAAAGGCCAAAGCGGAAGTTTCATTACGAATAAAAATAAGTTTGTGCTTAAAGTGATGTAATACAAGAATGGGAATAACCTAAATAAATGTGTAGCTAAATATTGCTATGTTTATTAAAAAAAAAATTAAAATAAACATTCGAAAACTTTAGTTCCTTGCCATTTGAAAATTGGTTTCCAATTCGAAAGAAGCTGTTTCAACTACTAGGATATATTAGTAGAATAAATACTAATTAGTAATATTGATAGAATAAATACTAATTAGTAATATTAGTAGAATAACTACTAAATTATATTTAGCTAGAAAATATACGTTTCTTTCCTAATATCTACCCTCCGTGTAAAACTCCGTGTATCTATTATCGACTGTTAAAACAAAATGAAGTTTCATATACCTCATTTCTTCATCCTTATTCCTACTATGGTCAGCAGCGCCCTTGCTGCAAATGTGGTGTCGCTTTTGTTATAGGCAATGAGCCACCTACCATCAAGTGTTCAATCATAAAAAAATAGTACATAACCTTTACATAAAAAAAATGTTTATATATTCAAGTGCAAAAACCGATTGGTATTAGTACAACAAATGTACTTAAGCGGGAATGTTTTCCATCACTTGATCCGTTCTCTTATCTGTCACTATACTAAACTAAAGTAAAGATTGTTTAGTAAATGGACTGTCAAATAGACTGAGGAGGCGTAGCGTGGCTAGAGAGAATTCCGTCAAATAGAAATGCGAAAGTGAATCGACGGGATTAAAATACTCGTTACAACTAAAAAGGCTGCGACGTTTTCGATTTTTTCGTGGTTAGAAATTTCTGTAAGAAATACTTTTTAAGTGATTTATCACAAGGACAAATATCTCATTAATCGGGATATCGTTGGTCTGCTTGTTCTACTTGTCGTTCATTGCTGAATTTTCTGCCCAACTTGAATCTATGTGTACTAATATTATAAAGAGAGAGGTTTTGTATTTATGTATGTTTGTAATTTGTAACGAATAAACTGAAAAACTACTAGACAAATTTTGAAAATTCATTCACCTAGGGATTATAAGCAACCCTATATAGTTACGGGGGCGAAGTCGCGTACAAAAGTTAGTGTTTTATATATCAGTTGACGTATCGTTTCTATACGATTACCGAAGTAAAACTCCTTTAGGCGCCTTAAGCACTTTTAGTACGCTGTGTGAGTGACACCTTCAGTGAAGATAAATTGTGTGAAATAAGCGCCATCTAGCCGATTTAGTACGTATTTTTTGGTTCATTTTTTTTCCTCATCAATAATTTGTTACGATGATAACGGACGGCGATAAAGTGTTCCAAAGTCATCAATACTAATCAATATCATCAATACTAATAATAAATCTGTAAGTGTAAGGTATTGTACGTATGTATGTTCCTCCATAACTTTTAAACGAATTAACTGATTTTCATGAAACTTGGTAGATAAACATTTAGACGTACGGGACACAGGATAGGCTACATTTTTCTTTTTTAACGCGGACGAATTCGCGGGCGCCAGCTAGTAATGGAATATTATTCCATCGTTTTTACTTCTGACGTTCAGTCCTACGACTGACTGATTTATAGTGATAAGTTATTAGTTATAGTTATTAGATAAATAAGTAGTAACAGTATTTAGATAAAATAGTTCTATGGTAATTTAGGTAAATTAGGGTTACCATGGATAATTATCGTGGCATTTACTATTTAACAGACACCGAAATATCATAATTAGCAAAATTAGCAAGCAGAAAACTTCACAAGATATTAATGATTCATAGAACTGTTATCTATATATTCATTGTATATTCATTAGGAAAAATATCTCGTGTGGCCGCAGCGTAGGCGGTATCGTTACGAATGTTTATAACGAATGTTTATAACAAGAAACTCAACAATCACAAATGATTTTTTTGAGAGAACCAGATGTTACTCTGAACCACAATTATAATTCGGATAGTCTAGAAGTAATAACGATTACCTCATAATCGTTAATGTTATACAGTAACATAAAAACGCATGGGACATTGCATATTGAGTGACAGGACACATGTATGTCTTACCTTTATTCTATTTCATACATACACATTTTTGAAGGCTGAAGAGACGCCTTCGGTTTTACATAGATATATTATATGTTACCGACTCACCATGTGCAGTGAAACGAATTAACTTACAGTCAGCTACACATCAAAACTCTTAAGTTCTATAAAACTATTATTTTGCTTTATCCGGACAGAAATAACCATAATATCTATTTAATTTCATTAAAAAATAATACATTAAAAAAATGATTAAATTGTCATAAATATATAATATATTGGTGCGACAATCTCTAAACTATGTAAAAAATGTATTTTCTACTTACAAACTAAAAAACCTAAAGATGTAGATAAAAATTATTGAGTAGGCCTATAATATTGTCTTATGATTACTTATGATGCGATAAGATATTTAAAATTATTAAAGTAAACGTTTCGTCCCAATAGAAACAATTGCTTCGAAATAATTTTATATTGATAGCCGTTTCTGGCTCATGAAATTGCATGAAAATATCTGTGTATTTTGAACTTGCTTAAAGAAAAGGCTTTGAAAGTACAAACAACATTATGCAAATATGAAATTCTCCAATGAAAAATATTATAGCAGTGAAACAAAGCAATCAAATAATGCAAACAAAACAAACAACTACAAGAAAATGCAATTGGAATTGAAAAACTTCATTGTATTATCGTGATTTACCTTGGCAGTAAGTTGCGAACTACGAATCTGATTTGTGAAAATATCTTACTTCGTTCATGTTATTATGGTTTTTTGCGACCATTATTTACATAGGACTTACAAAGAAAAAAATGGATTTATACCACAAACTTCTTAAGCATTAGCATACAAAATTAAAAAATATATATTTTATATCTGAAACGCAAGTAGCTGGTATCGCTTTTAATTGTTAATGTAAAATATTCTCTTATATTTTCTTATATGTAATAATTTTTTGCATTCAAGTTCGCTGATTGTGAAATGTTTCGAGTCACAATTTTCTGCGATCATTCACATTACTATTAATGCATACAGCTTATAAGTTAATAAGACGTCTTCGAAATCGAAAAATTTAAAGACAAGTTGATTAGCATAAAGTACCACACATGCCATCCCAAAATTTAAAAAAAAAATTGTTTTATATAAATTTGTATCAACGCCAATCAGTTAATAGTTAACCAAGCAATCGTTAGATCCGAGGTAAAACATTTACTGGATGTGTAGTAAACTTGCCAGAGTTGCTTCCTAGTATTTAATCCTAGCCTAACGAGAGTTAGCGATAAGTCTCCCCGCCACATGGCGGACGCACGTGACACCAACTTAGCCAATATACAATGTCCACTAATGTCTTGGTAACATAACGTACAAGCCAGTTTGGAGATGTAAATTTGACACATCTGTGATCCAAGATCGTCATGATGTTTAAATAAATTTTGAACATAGAAATGGAATTTTCAAAAACATAGAAATGGAACATAGAAATGGACTTGAATTATCGGCGTTAAATTAACTGGTATTGTATTTTTTTAATATGTTTGGTTTAATTAAATTAGATAAATTAAACATCACAGGAGACCGAAGAGCTGGCAGCTACCTCGGACAAAGAATTAGTCTAGCTATTCAAAGGGGGAACGCTGTCAGTATCTTCGGAACCTTACCTAAAGGGAATCCTTTTAATAATATATTTTAGTTTATATTTTTTTTTAAGGTTTTTAGTTTTAGGTTCAATAGAAAGTTTTATTTTTTTTAAGTAAATTATAATTATATTATTTTAGTTCAACTGTAAACTTGTATCTGTAATGTATATGTATGTAAATAAAATATATTAAGTGTATGTTAAATTAACCTATATTCAATTTAATTTTTGTATTTTAGTTTGTAATGAATAAACTCAAAAAGAAATGGACTGGTTTTAAAAATAATTGCATCTATAGAAAGTTACTGTGCAGGGCTAAACCCTGCACACTTTGTAAGAGTTAACTTTTAAAAGTTCATTAACATTTAAGTTGGCCATGCAGAGAATCGAACCTGCGTCCACTATGTCACTGCGTAAAGGCATATTCAACATTCGACCAAATTGACAATGTTTTGTAGTTGAAAATAATTTCACAGGTTATTTAAATTTGATAATTTGAAGTCAAGTGATTAAAAAGTCATTTTCTAACAGGTATATCGGTCTGTATTCTACAATATCTAAGATATAAATTGTATCATTACTCGTACTTAAAACTGTCACAAAATGTTACAGTTTCAAGAAACACTTAATAGCAAAAAAAGAGTATTTAATAATGTTTGCCTTTCACAGTCACGAAAGCCTCCGTAGAAATATACACTAATTCAATTCTTACAAATATATTTTTTCCACTTAACTAAAACATACTATATTGACGAATTATAAAACAAATTGTAGGTATACACGCAATTCTGGTTTGCCAAGTAGGTGTATGTACATAATAATTATGTACATATATTATCCACAAACCCTTACCCATATTGGCAATTCATTCAGTCAGAAATGAATTCAATTATGTTATCTCAACATAATTGTTACGGAATGAGAACAAAGAGTAGGTATAATAAACCACGTCAAACACGAACAATGTTCTTGCTAGATTGCGTGCCAAGGAGCTTTTGTTTCTAAATTCAGGGTTCTTTGCCCCAATGTCGCTTGTTTTATCTGCACCACAGACATATGATAACACTTAAACAAAAATGGCAAGTCAATATGCATTTTCCTATAAACCTGTTGATTAGGTATACTTACTTGATGTGATTGGCATACAATTTGGCAGCACTGCCCGCCCCTGTAGTGTCATAACCAGAACTAATTCGGAAGTATCAATCTCCATGTACACTAAAGTGTACATTTAAAAAAAAGGAATTTGTTTCACACTAATTACCTAATTTTGATACTGATAATAATATTATTTTAAATATCTAAACAAAACAAAAATAAGAAATGTCTGCAAAAATCTCCCATGTTTTCTAACCACAGGAATGCCCCTACTCAATGTATTTTTATTTATATATTAACAGTTGACTTTCTTGTAGCCCTGATAATGTGTATGAAAAATTTCACCATGATCGGTTGAGTAATTAAGCTATGAAAGTGTAACAAACAGAGGAACTCACTAAAATTATATTTACAATCATTTTCCCAAATTGTAATAACAAAAGTAGTTTTCATTAACTTGAAAGATATATTATCACAGATATTAATAAGCATTTAGGATTCATTTAAACATTTAATATTGAAGAAGTCCTGACACAAATGATGACATATTATAACATTCGTATCTCCAGTTAGTTTCCGAGCTCTATTAGTAATGTACATACACTCGAGATTTAGATTGATAGCTGGGTGTGTCACTAGCTCAATTTATCCTAGAGTTCATTCACTCCGACTTACAAATGAGCAATATGTTTAACAAATTGGATTAGTAGAAGTAGTTGTAGGGTTATAGGAACTTAACACCGCCTATGAATATCTCGAAGGGATAAAGTGCAGATTACATAGCCAAAGATAATTAAATAAGGTTACCGAAATATTTAATAAAGATAAAGGAAATACTTGTAACTCGATATTTGTCATTAGGTAATTTCTTATTTTATCCACTTGTACATATATTATGATTTTTAAGCAGACATCTGTCGGCCTCTGCTTCTGCTCACTTTTGAATATCGTAGGTACTAATATTATAAATGCAAAAGTTTGTGAGGATGGATGGATGATTGTTACTCTTTCACGCATTAACTACAACGCATTTGGATGAAATTTGGGACATAGATAGTTTAGTTCTGTATTAATATATAGACTTAGTAAGTTGATAAAGTGTTAAGTTCCCGAGGAACCTTCTAACAATACAAATAATTGGGCGCAACTGTCCAAGTGGCGGTGCAACCATAGCAAGACTCATATATTTTCTCAAGTGTACTATTCACTTTTTAACGCTGACAAAGTCGCGGCCACCAGTTAGTAGGCCCAAATAAAAGCTGAGGCCAATATCCAGAATCCACTGTTCCTGCCAGTTTTACTATGTCACTGGTCTACTTAGTCCTCACTAAATGGCTCGTCTAGCGTAGTCTTCAAGAAGATTTCTTGATTTTTTCTTTCTCAACGATTGTCCCTATTACGAGAAATCTGGCTTGGCCATCGCCCATATCAGCTTGTTAATTCTAAACACTATGCGATTCTCCTACGAATTTCCTTATTACAAATTGTATCTCGCGGGCAAACCCCGAGAAAAGCTGTTTTAAAAACAGAGTAACCATTCGCTTTCTCAATACCAAACAAATCTGTAGCATACATAAGTCATTACTGATAGCATATACTGAATAATGACTTGACATTTAAAACCCTGAAAGTACGTCGGTCAAAAATGCTTCGTAATTTTCAGAAAAGTTACCAACCGAATTAGATTCGTTGGTTGACCTATTTTTCGATGGTTGATTTGCCATGTTTTATACCGTGACAGGGAAAGATAGCTACATTCATAGAACTGTCTTAGAATAGCATTTCCAATAACAAATGGGAATTGAAAATAAATAAGAAAATTAGATTTTTCATTCATTTCCAATACACTGCTAACTTTGTAGAACAATAAATATTCTTAAAACGTTTCTTTTTTTTATGTTTACGTTCTTATTCTTAAACATTTTAAATCTAACAAGTTAATGTTCGCGACTCCATTTCCTCTATTTGTTGAAGTTCAGAACTTAAAATGTTTTAATGCCCTTGGTACAATGCCACAGGGTCCATTTTTATATTGAGTTTTAGTTTGTGTACATATATATACAAAATACTGTTAGTCATTTAGAATTAGATTTTAATAGATACGAGTACTAATATTATTAATAAATAATTAATATATGATTATAGAGTTGATCAAACATTTAACAGTAAATGTTTTTAAGCTGTTGCTCGTGTTCTTGCTGGCGTCATATGTTTATATAATATATTTATAAAATAGTATTAAGATTTTAAAACAAGAGATTATAGACAAGAACGAATCGCTCGAATAAATCTTTCTCGACATAGTTCAGGACATGTTCTAAAAAAGTCAGTTCAACTTTTAACGTTTTATTGATATCCAAACATGTTTATAAATAAAATAAAATAAATTTATTGAAAACAAAAATGTTACTAGAGTTTAGTTATTTATGGATTCTTTACCGATCAGCACCTATTTGAGGTGGCGCATATATCTGGGTGTCATACCTCCCGACTATGGATGGAATTGAAACGCAAGAAAGACGCAGAGCAAGCAAATAATAATTTTGCAAATAATGCAAATAATGCATTCCGGGACCACTACAGATAAGCGGTAGTTCTAACATTGTCCTGAAGATATTGTATTTGACACGGAATGCGGATTACCTCCTTCAATCTCTAAAAAAAATAAAAAAAAATATTTCATATTTAATAAAATTTATAATTATTAATTACATTAACGTAATAATTATAGTGGGCAGGTAATCCAAGTATAAACGTAAATATGGTTCATTCATAACTCATTATTACGTTACCGGCCCGGCACAGAAATGAATTCGTAGCATCAATCGTTGTCAGATTCGATAAAAACTTTATTGACGCTCAGTAGTATCACAGCACCTGCTATCGAACCAATGTGTGACGAATAAATCTGATCGTTCATATATCATTGTTACGAATTCGAGTATTTATACCTATCTGACTTCTTCCTCTGTAAGGCGATGTGATGTTTATGCTCATAATAAGCGTACTATATTTATAGTTATATAGAGATTATTTTTTCATTTTAATTTCAATGTAAAAAAATATATAAATATAAATATTCTTAATAAAATGTAAAGAAAATGTTATTCTACTTCGAAATTAGATTAAGAAACCAACTTTGTAACAAAGGCCAGAAATTACTGTAGATAATTAAATCTCTAAGAGCGCACATTGAAAGCCACTAAATTACTTAGCATAATGGCTATAAAACACAATAACATGTTTACAAAAGCAAAATTTCATTTAATCTCAGAAATTGCGTAAACAGGAAAAAACATATTTCTTCTTTAACACATTCAATAGAGACTTTTAAGGAATTATTACAGCGGCAGACTCAATAGTTAATTAACATATTATAATTAGCTACTTTAAATAATTTAAGGCTCTTCTAACAACACTTTTGTATTTAAACTACATTGAAAGCTAAGAACAAAAAAAATCAGTATTTTGGAGCCGATGCCACAACCAAGGGCAGTTTAATTCTGCGGCTTCTAGTTCATTTAATCCAAAGGATTAGTAATATGGATATAACACGACTTAGTATCAATCTTATTTTAATTATGAATCTCCGTAGGTATATTTTGTATAAATAAAACGGTGTGTGCTTAAGACCATACGACAGAAATGACCCGAACGAGCGTTAGCCGAGCATTTTACCCACAATGGTAGGGGAGCCCAAGAGGAGATTTTGGGATTTACTCGAGCGCGTCAGATATTGCCAATGTATATTCCCCACGTGTCTCCAATAACGGATATGTGTTAATCTGCTGGTTTGGTTGGTGGGGTTGGTGGGGGTTGGGGTAATTTTTTAAATATAACTCGAGTGGATGTAAAGTGAACCTAAACTAAGCTAAGAATCCACACGATTCGGATGTAACGCAAGCTCGTGGCAGCTTTTTGAAAATACAAAAAAGATTTTTGACGATTATCATTTTATAATACTCGAGCGCGTCAGATTTTCATACAGACGGTTCAGTCTGAATTCCTGATCGTGCTGATTCTTAATCTGACGATTATATGGAGGATTTTTTTAAATACAGCGCCTACAAAATTTTGAACGCCTGTAGACGCTCACCCCACCTCTGAAAAGAAAAACATAATTTAACCTTTTTTTCTTCCTACCATCTAATCTTCAAAATCCAATAGGTCCCCCACGACCCTCGAGTGACTCCACATTTAACATCGTGGGCTCCCCTACCACAATATTAGCAGTTAAAATGTCTGTAATTTTAAAATTAATAATAGTATTTTGTATTTTTGTATCAGTCAAATAGTTTTTATGTAAAGGTAGGTGGCAGGCTGACGGTGCACATGATGGCAAGTGGCTACCATCGGTTATGCCGGCCGCCGACATTCTTTTATTCACTCCATGAAATACATCACATATGCCGCTATTGCATGGTGTTTTCTATAATAGTGATACTACCAAGACTGAAGTATACTGAATTGTTTTTTAAACTAACTGGTGGTTACCTATTAACATTCATAATCAATTTAAAAATATATTGAATCCAAAACAAATTTTAGCACTTTCATACATTTTAGATACGATTTTTGATGACACATTTAGAATATGTATTCGTCAATGACTAACAGCAGTTCCGCGTAATTATTACCGAAAGAGAACCTGTAAAACATTTGTTCGCATAATACGAATAATATTCTTATTGACTTAGGACCGAATGTTCCAATGGTAACTGGAGTAGTTCTTACAATAATACCTAACATTGTTACGATGACACAACTTGGAAACTGTTTTATTAGTTGTTAAAATAACTTCGTTATATAATTTAGTTATAAAGCAAACTACACGAACGTATCTAATGTACGTATATAATAATTATAGCTGCGTGCTTCATATTCTCTTTCGTAAATTTAGCGAAGATATAGTAATTAACATGTGATTGTATCCAACCACATAATAGTGAGGTTCACCCCACATACACGAGGAGAGGTTGTTAATGTAAAACATCGAATACACATTACGCTACAATTACAAACACACTGAAGTAAATAACATTAGCGAATGTGATGTAGTAAAGTAAATATCTCTATTTTCTATTTTTGCTTGAATATTATATTTCTAACCTAATTATATTAATCAATTTAGGCGCTGTTGAACATAGGTCTTCATTGTTTTCCAATAGTACAGGTTAGAAGCAACCTGGATTCACCGTCGACCCGCGGCTCTTATTATGAGGTTGTCAGTCCACCTTGTGGGTGGATGTCCTACTCGGCGCTTGCCGTACAGTGGCCTCCACTCGAGAATCTTTCAGCCCCAGCGGCCGTAGGCCCTCTGTACTATGTGTCCTGCCCATTGCAACTTGAACTTACTGATTCTCCAGCTTATGTCGATAACATTCGTACTTCTACGGATCTTCTCGTCCCTGATTCGATCTCGCAGTGTAACCCTGAGCATAGATAGCTCCTCATAGCTCGTTGAGCGACCTTGACCTTTTTAAGATTGTAAAACTGTGCCCATAGTTAGAGACAACGTTTCAGCGCCATAATATGTCATAATTGGTTCTAACATTTACTAACATAATTCACCTGTAAATATTATACATAGAATTACACGTATCTATATGAGCATGACAACATAAAGAGGTAAATAGACATTTAATTAATTTAAATGATAAAATCATCTAAAACTAAGTAAGTAATTGACAAAATCAATTTTGTAATTTATAAATTGTATGTACTTCATCTCTCCTACCATCTCCTATACCTAAGCAAACATTTGACTGTAAAAATAAAAAAAATCAATAGTTCCCTTTTAACCTAATTGCAAAATCAAGTCACAGTCGCAGAGGAATGTATTATTTAGAGAAGAGATTTGGCTGAAAATTCTTTGTTTTAAAATTTTTATTCCAGTTATATTATGTGTAGAATCTTTTTTTTTTGTTTGTCACCAATTTACAATTGGAAGCTAACTAAGCCAAATATAGCTTTTATTTTATAACTAATTTCTACCGTGAAATGTTCGCCTGAATTTCTAACGTTATTTTTCCGTTAATTTTAAATCGCACTCTTTTTAAAATAATCCTCCAGTTTGAATTCTCTTTTTTGTTTTATTACTAAAAGTAGAATGTTTTTACTGAAAAGCTTATCGAATATCACGCAGAAAATCCTATATCACACAGATTGCTTAGTTACGAAGCACGTACGAGGCCAATGTATTGAAACCAAAAACAATAATAAGAAAATTCAAGTTAATATTGTTTATTGACTAATGATTGACTAGCATGAAAATTGTGCAACAGATATAATATTGGCAACCCCCGGCCCGCTAGAATAAAAAAATAATTTATCAATGTTTGCATTAAATAAATATGGAAACATCCTTTATATTATTGATCAATTATATTATCCTATTATCAATAAAATATGTATATAAAATAAATATTTTGTAAGTAAGTTTGTAAGTTCTTATGAATTGTTTCTCAGCCGTAGAACGTCCACTGCTGGACATAGGCTCTATGCCTAATGATTTTAAATTGAAATTAAAAATGTTTAAGTACACTTCAAAAGTTCATTTCACGAAAAAGACAGTTAATTATAAATAAAATTTTATTTTTATAATACGTAATTAACGGAAAAATTGCAAAAAATAATTGGTCAAAATGGCTTAATATAATTTATTATTATTAAATACTTATGTTATTTATTTCATTTAATTGAAAAAGGAGAAAGATTGAGAAAGATTAGTGGATTTTTATAATTACGATTTTTATTAATTCTTCTTAAATACGAGTAATAAGTGTTTAAAATTTCATAAATACAGTCACAAATACAAAACAGCATACGTGCTGAAATTTCACCGTACACTAATTGCGTAATTGTTAAACCAAATTGAGTTTTAACATTTTCATTTAAAAAACATTGATAAACAGTTGAGATAGTAATTGGTTAATTAGGATTACATTCCAAGAAAAGAACGTTGCAATTATAAATTTGATCTTTTTCTCTAAAAAGTTTTTAGTGTCGATATTTTTATTTACATTCACATAATACAAAAGCCAAATGACTCGAGTTGTATGTAACCCTATAATTGTAACCCTTACAATGTAGAATAACAGAAGCAACCACGCTTAAAGTTGTATTTCAGGACCTTAAATTTTTATATTAAAACGAAAAGTAGAATATTTATAGCAATGACTTATTTGTGAAGTTGTCATCTTTTTTATGGCAGTTAGTTTTTTGGGTTTACTCCTTAAGAATCGATTTTCATATAAAAGCCCAGGATATGAAAATTTATGGGAGTAAAATCAAATGTCATATGTCACACTTCACGCGTTACAGGCTACAATATGCTTCAATACATATTAATATAATATAATACATATAGTAGGTATATTATATTAATATGTTTTAAATATTATTGGAGTTGACTCCTTAAGAATCTATTTTCATATATAAGCTAGGGGGGTATGAAAATTTATGGGAGTAAAATCAAATGTCAGATGTCACACATTACGCGTTACAGTTTACAATATGCTTCAATACCAAAGATTTAAATCGAGAGATGCGGCATTACTAGCGAAAGTGTGTTACAAAATACAACATACATTATACTAAAGACAAAAGTATAAAATACATATACCTTTGTCTAAACACACTTTTAAACACAGACAACACATTTCTTACTTCAAACGTGACTGTGACGATAGCGACGCTCTCAACAAGCGACCGTCACTCACTGTAGCTGGCGTGCAACTGTAGTTGGGTTGAGCGCCTGCGCCCAACCCATTGTTAAGAATTTTCGGCGTGTTTTTAGTATGGCGCGAGGAGATTACGCCGCATCTTCGATTTAAATCTTTGTTCAATACATATTAATATAATGTAATACATATATTATATTTATTAATATTTATTTATCGTTCCTAAGGAGTAAACTCCAGTCGTGCGTCGGAGCTGACACACACACACACTTTTTTTATAAATTACGAAGAGTTCGTACAAGTCAGAACAAACTCAAAGGTACATTTACTAAGTCAACATATACATATAACTCTTGAATAAAACAGAATGATATGAGCTGTGACATGTACAATGACGAATGGTTGTTAAAAATGTTTACGAGTGCTGGTCACGCAATGGTCACAAATTTAACTTCTACTTGTATTTATGTGTTGATACACAGTGTATTGTTCAGGATTCCTTCAAACGCGCGTCGAAAAAACCGGGTGTTATAAGTTTGACGTGAGTGTCTGTGTATCTGTCTATCTGTTTGTCTGTGGCATTGTAGCTTCCAAACGGATGGACTGATTTTGATCCGTTTTCTTTTTGTTTGAAAGTTGCCGTGATCGGGATTGTTCTTAGGTATAATTTTATGAAGATCTGTTCAGGAGTTTGAAGAGCATCACACCATTTCCTGGTATACAATATACAATAGCCGTCGTAAATATTTAAGAAAATAAGTTATTAAGTTAATCTACTATCAATAAATAATATCCTATCAATGAATACTACTCATTCAAAATATATATTTGAACTCACACGAAATTACACACTTTTCTATAAATAGCATTAAATTAATTGTAGCGAAACTTTTGACTTTATAAAAAACTTTTAACCTCATATACAAGTTACAACTGGCGTTTAGATAATAGAAAATAAAGAATTAAAAAAGTGCACACTTTATAAGATTTTCCTCCACTAAGTTCGTTATGAAAACAAGCTTAAAAAATTGAGTTCAGATTGTATTATATTATATTTTTTGTTGTTGACATTACCTATTGTTTGTTGGTTTACCCGCGTTATCATAGTTTGCGGTTAAAACAATGCACGCACGTGTTTGTGAATGTTTAATGCCAATTAAAACTTGGAATGGCGGTCCTCTCCGGGAACATATTTGCTGAGAATGACCACTCTGGAGATTTATGATTTTTAGCACTAACGCACGTTTGTGAATACATATAAGCCATAAAAATAAATATTAGACAACAAAGCTTATGACATCTAAATTCTAATCCTTACATAGTGTGATAGTAAAGGATCCGAAAAGGACTTCGACCTTCACCCATCTGTTTAATAGATGAAAAGTATTTGATATAAATTTAATATATTCAGTAATATATCGCGGTTAGGTTGTCTTAAAAATTTCAATCCAGGATAATTAGATTAATTATTATTTTTAACAGTGTACTTCTTCGTTTAATAGACAAATTACATACAAATCGAAAGTATGAAGCCTAAATACAATATTCAAACGAGGTTGACTATTTTTCCCGTCATAACTATTGTGTAGACAGGTATAAATAAACAGGTAAGTCTATACTAATATTTTTCATTTGTCTCTTTAATAAATGTAAAAATAAAGATAATTTCATTGCGAACATGGTGATCTAGGGTTGTATGCGAAAAATCTGTCTTGAATTCCGGTTGTCGAGTTTAAACGCTTTTTAACCCTATTTTAACCGCTTTTTAAAGTCGAAAACCGGAACATAGGATTTGAGAAGAAATATATTAATAATACATACCTTGTTTTTGACTATATTGTTTACCTTAAACTGCCTAATTTAATATAAAAAGATAAACTTGTTTTTTAAATAAAAAAACATTAGCTCTCGGCAGTTTACCTTCGCCTATTAACACAAGCAAAGCCATATAATTTGAAAAAGAGGATAAGGAGATATAGAGATTATATTCACCCCTTACTCACTCACCAAACCACAACAGCTCACGTATCATGACATAATTCACGGTAGTGCCTGTTAGAAGGTGATTACTGCAACCAGAGCATTCTAATTCCATTTCATGAAAACAAAACAGTTTGCGTGGAAAAAAATCTGGCTCCAAGTTTCTTTATTTACAACTAGCGGACCGCCCCCGGCTTCGCACGGATTTTTTTCTACAAAATATTATGTATATAAAAACTTTCTTCCTTTAAACCTCATTAAAATCAGTTGCGTGGTTTAAAAGATCTAAGCATACATTCTTGTGCGGACATTGGGTAGAGGAAACCGTTCCGCATCTAGTATTAGTGGAGTGCCCCAGGTTCGCGCGAGCAGGTTCGTGCTGGAAAATGACATTGATACAAACGGCGGGAACCGACTTTTTTATACGAGTATGTAGAATGCCGGTCACGAGGGGTCAAAAAGGGTCGCTCGATTCCGAGTTTAATCAATTTATTTTACTTTCACAGGAACTATATGTCCGATACGAGCTCAGATCACTCAATTAACTATCTTTAAATTAATACGTATTCCTCAAGCCTTCCCCGTTGACAGCTCAAGTCAGAATGCCGCTCGCCGATCGAGCCCCTCCCGCCGAGCACGTCCTTGTTTTGTCCATAGACAAGCGCCAGTCCTCTTTTTTTATATTCGTCAAAATCGTAGCAAAATTCCAACAAAATACTTTTAAGTTAATGAAACCTAACATATGTAAAGATGTTTAAAAAATATAATCACTCGTCATTTCTGGATGAAAAATATATTATTTAGTTGATTTAGATTACGTACTGATTGACGTCAAGACGAGTCAGATTGATTCAGTTTTATCAGCAAAAAAAAGGTTACGCAGAACCCAATTTTATTTAATTTTTGCTGAAATTTACAGGCGTACGTCAAGTAAAATGAAATTAGATCGGCAGTCTCAATTTCACCTTTTCTTTAACTTTACTTTGGTTCACTTAAGTTTCAAGGTGACATTTTTGAATCCCCGTGTACTTAAGATATCTAAATATTTTTTTATTATATGTAAGTAAGTAACTAGTTATTTTCCCTTGACTGTGAAGCAATGTTAGCACAAAATTAATAATCACATAGAAAACAAACACATAAATATTCCAAGTTAATGTTTTTAACGTATATGTATTGAAAAACATCCGAAATTTCGAAAAAGATAAAATCTTGATTTTTTTCTTGAATTGATTAAAAACCATTTTACCACAATCACATTAGATCGACAAAGAAACTTGACTTGACAAAGAACTTTGAAAAGCCAAGATCTTTAATGAACTTACTGTGTGAGTACATTTACTTTGAATATGACATAAACTGTCTTCACATGTCTTCCAATTTGTCGGTTGGAAGTATTTACTTACTCAAAGTTATTGTAAGAGTAAATACTTATGTCGGATTGCTATGGTGTTTTTATATTCGTTGGAGCTGGTTGGTGTTTTTATAGACAAACATAACATCTGATACTAATCTATGTCTGTTGATAGCACTCGAGCAATCTATCCAATCGATTATAATTTTGTTTATCTGTCTACTTGATGCATATTATGACCATAATATTCGTTGCGAAACTAGCAATAAAATATAAAAGCCAATATCTAAACAGTAAATGGTAAAATGGTATCGTAAACGCGGACTTGCAAAAATATCTCAAGAAAATGTTCCACATTCTGAAACACACATTTAAAATTTTCCTATTTCAAGTTGCTCCAACTTGTTTGAATCTAACGAGTAAAGTCATAAGGTTTGAATTCGTTGGCGAACATTTGATGCTTGATATGTCTTCGTATGTCGCTTGACGTATTCAAACATCATCGATGGCTGTGTCGTCGTAAATTTTGAGACGTAAAATTCAGCATATAATCGTAGACAGTTTTGTTTGGACATAAGGGTCGTCGTATAAAGGATATAAGTTTTTCTTAGTCATCATTTATAACATAAAATGGTCAACAGCAGTTCGACAGCAGTTATTTTCAGTTTTTAATACTTTCCAATATGTGTTTTCATTTAAAATTAAAATCAATAATAACGCCTTACATATTTCGCACACGTAATGCAAAACCATCATATCTGTAATTTTTATGAAGTCATCTTTTTGTTAGGTTTCATTAATTTAAAAGTATTTTACTTATCTAAATTTTGTGACATTTTAAAACTTAAAAAAAATATAGCACGGGCGCTTGTCTATGGAGACACGAAAGAAAGAGGTGTTCGGGGCTCAATCGGGGAACGGCATTCAGACTTGAGCTGTCAACGTGAGAGGCTTGGAGAATATGTATAAAATGGGAGATAGTTAAAGCTAGTAATGGACATATAGTTCCTGTGACAGTAAAATAAATTTGTTATACTCGAAACTCAGCGACCCTCATTTGAAACACCCACCCTTCGAGATCGGCGTCCTACATTTGGATAAAATTCAATTGCTACTGGGTTCTATTAGCTATGTATAATTTACTAGCTAGTTAGTGAATTATAAAATTCTGATTATTAAGAGAACTTCAGTCTTAATTTAATTTTACCCTTTTGCCATGCGTTAGTTTTCTTAATGTTAGATGATCCTTCGGGAACTTTTCTGGATGATAGGTACCCTATATCTTTTCCAGTATCCCTGACAACGTGTATGCAAAGTTTCGTGATGATCGGTTGAGTAGTTAAATCGTGAAAAGGTAGCAGACATACATACAGAGTTACTTTCTCGTTTATAATATTAGTAAAGTATAGAGTATAAATGTGTAGCTCCGACTTGATATATAATTGTCAAAAAATGAGATGTATATAAAAAAAATGTGCAATTTTCACTAAATGCTCTTTCTAGTTTGTTGTTATGTTCTTAGAATTATTTGAAAAAAATAAGCTAAATTATAGGCGAGTGGTGTATATTTGAATATATGAAACTTAGCCCTACATATCGAGATCTAAGTATATGACAGTGTTACGCGACCGATAACAGTTGTTAAACACAGGCAATATCGGTACACTTGCTCCGGGTAATATCGTGACAAACTTTGTCATTGGCCTTTATTGCCTACCGCACTATTACGGCGTCAACCCGCCATATTGTTATTGTATTACTACGGTTTTAACATCTCGACATCGAGTTTCGTTCTGGAATTTTTTCTTTTAAAATAAAACAATACGTAAAAAATAAATGATTTATCTAAATTAAATTCATACCTACATTTTAATTCTAATACCTGTGCAAATTATCGCTTTAAATCTATACTTGCACTACTTACTAATATTAAAAATGCTAAAGCTTGTATGTTTGTTACTCAATCACGCAAAAACGGCTGAACGGATTTGGATGACATTTGGTACACACATAATAATATTACCTGGATTAACATATAGGATACCTTTTGTCCTGAAAAAATGTTTTTAAAAAGTGAACTAAAAGGCGTACAAAGTCACGGTTAATATAATAATATCGTAAACATGCTGTCTGTACATTAATATAAAAAAAAATTGTAAAAATTATATTTATGTTACCGATATCAAAAAAATTGTTTTTATTATAGAATTTTTGTCTGTCTGTGCGCGCTAATCTCAGTACATTGCAGAAAAAATACATGTTTTGTATAGTTTACTGGGAGGGTACGAGTTTTCTAACTATTTATTTTCAATGTTTAAAGTTCCATGAATAGTAGTAATTAAGTATATTTAAGCTATTTATCACATAGTAATTGTACTTAATCCTTATTTATTCATGTACATACTTTACCCAACACTTCTATAACTAGAACTCATAAATGCGTCATTTGTCGAGTTTCACAGACACAAATAGTAAGGTTAAATTAAAAGAGAAACCACACAGCTATGATACAAGCAAATAAGGAAAGGGGGTCGCGAGCCCTAATTTTCGTAAATAGTGTTAGTTTCTTCTATTATGACTTTAATCTATTCGGGAATGTTTTGTCTCGTAGAGGTGACGGAGTGAGACGCAGAATCGGAGTACCTATAACAAGCCATATACGTGTAGGTATATAGGTACATATAGGTGTATTTGTATACCTACATGTACCTAATTTAGAGAAATTATAATTTATTTCATTTAATCTATGTGAACAAATAATGAAATAGAACTTTGAAGTTGTGTTATTCCCGTAACCTTATTTTAGTAGGCAGTTTATAGCCAAGAAATTAATGAAACACTAAATTATTACATTCCTGGAACACCTTTGGGAATAAGAGGTCAGATTAATACTATTAACGTAATTTTTTTGTAACAAGTACTGCAAGAAAGTATTTATAAAGCCAGCCTAGCGGCAGTAACCAACTCTTAGATAAATAAGACCATCGTAAAATACTGGTTGTGTTTTGGTAGGTGATCCTTTCACGATCCCTTATCCTTAATCCTACCAGTGGCGTTGCTGTATTATAGGTTGTCAGCCTGTCTGCCAGCCTTAACATAAAAAAATGATTCATTTAATAAATACATGGATAATGACAGGTATAATTTTTAAACTTAGTAAAACAAAGTACTAGAAAACATTAACTAGAACTAATCCTATAAAGGTAAAAAGGTTCTTCTCGCGTGTGGTCAGAACTAAGTAATATAAAGCTAGCTTTGTACATATTACTATACTACTACTATTATATACATATTATATACTAGAAAACATTAACTAGAACATAATCCTATAAAGATAAAAAGGTTCTTCTCGCGTGTGGTCAGAACTAAGTAATATAAAGCTAGCTTTGTACATATTTGGTGACACAGAGTAGGCGGACGTCTTGTGAGGTAATTTTTCACGACCGCTCAAAGTGAGTGAAGGATGCCCAATCCCAAGCGGCTGACCCTAACCGGATAAAGGTCCAAAACAGCTGAGTTGTTAGTCCAGCGATTGAGTCGAGACAGAGCGGCGAAATACCATGTAAATACTCGTATCTATACGTAGATACCGTACGTGAGCAAAATTTGTTTGAAAACTTTCAAAGCTTCGCAAAATATTAAAACATTGGGTATGTAGGTAAAAAATAAACTCCCAAAAGTATCGAAGCTCTTTTTCGCTATTGAACTTACTAAAGTCTCTTGGTACGTGTATTTGTTTTATTATAGAACTAGCAATTACCCGCGACTTAAATTAAAGATTAAAATTTATTAAATCTTTACTGCTCATATAATTTTGTTATATTTAGGAAAGATAGGGAAATGAGCTCAAGCATTCCTTACTCACTCTCCGAAACAGAACAGTACACTCATGCTGACTCACGGTGGTCTTGTGTAGAGGGTGATGACTGCCGTCAGACGGACTGTCCAATTGTATTATAATCCAGACCCAGAGTCAACTTTGAAAGGTTCATTTCCAAACTCAGTCCTACAGGGAATCCATCCCCGTACCGCTACTGAAAATAATTAAATAAAAATAATTACTCAAGCGAACGCGTAATTCCTATATTTAGCGGCGTTTCCGCGTCCATTAATAACGTAGATCTTTATCGAACAAATTGAAAGGTTTTATATTGCTGTTATATTAGTATCTCTGAATTATCATGTGTAATCTTTCAGTGAAAATTATTAGGTATTATGGTTGTACTTATGCTGTATGTCATCTACGTTTTAATGTTCGATCAATATTAATGTATCAATTTTATTTACGAGTATATAATAGTAATGAAGTGTTATATTTTTGACATATTGTCTGTTGCATAAAAACAGTGTGAATGTTTTTATGTGAAATTATGATTTCACATAAAAACAGAAAAAAATACTAGGTGCTTAAAAGAGAAACCAATGAAAAATAAATCAATAAAATAATAAATTATTTTGTCGTACAAAGCATTGCACAATATGAAATATTATAAAGATAATAAGAAAGCAAATAAATTTTAACATAAATATTTTTAGTCGATGAACGTATATTCGTAATTCTTCATCACTAAAGCCTTTAATCTTGTCCGCTTCTAAGACGCGCTGACACGCCGATTAAACTTCGTATTAGAGTTTGATCGATCGACGAGGGAATCGCCATGAATTGATAGACGACTCACCCAGTCAATGGTTAGGAGATAAATAGCCGGGTGCGCCCAGCATTGAATGCGTAACAAATGGTGCTAGCGCCTCTCCGCCTCGGCTGACGTGGGACAAACGCTTTATACGACCTGCATCACTCTAAACACAATGCGTGCGATCGAGCTTTCTTCTATGCTCTGTTATTTATCGCTGAGAATTTTTCCTCTTATCTGTACGATTACTAAATTAATATCTATCGTGTATCGGAAATATATTCTTATTCAATGCGAGAAAAATGGATGAAGAATAGTGTTACCTTAGTAGTGGAGTACGTAATTATAGGGAAAACTTACCGGACATAAAATAAACCCATTGACACTTCAACTTGTTAATTCTTTAGCTATGTCAACAACCTTGGACTTCGCCGAATTTCAGAATGTCTGATACTATCTGCTAAAGAAACTCCGAGTACTTGCTCAATAGCACGCTGAGCGACCCTAAACTTGTGAATCAGTCCTACAGTGAGAGGCCAGGTTTCGATACCATACGTCATCACTGGCAGGACACACTGATTATATAACTTGGTCTTCAGAGAATTGTGACATTGTCCAACCCAGTCGGATCGTTGTCAAAGTTGTTCCTGCCTAACTGGATCGTTTGTCCCAAATTCCTGACGTTAAAAGTCTATGTATTTAATTTGTTAAGAATGCATGCTTTTGTAGCTCTTCATATATTGAAGTTTTTAAGTAATAAAAGTCAAAAAATATTTTGTGATATTTTATTGAATCACATGTAATAAAAAATGCTCTCCAGCTCGTTAAATTGATTTTTTCGATATGATTTTTCATTTAATTTTTATGCATCCACAAACCATTCAGTTGTTCTCGTGCAAGAGATAAATTTAATTTTTTTAATCGTACTTCGTGAGCAATAATTCTTGTTTATACAATCAGATCGTGCATAATGTAATAAAAATAATAATAATTAAGGTTTCTTTTACATTTAAGGCAAGGGATTAGCACAAAAGCGTTATTTTTGTCACTTAGTTCTCAGATTAGTCCTTGTCTTAAATGATCCAGACAAACTCTTACATTAATTTTTTACATTTAAATGATACTCAATTGAGTGTGATATAACAAAAAAATAAAAAAAACTAAAACAACTTAATGTAGGTAAATCTTAAGAGTTTAAAGTTAAAATTTACTATATTTACAATGTTTTAATTATTTTGTACAATAAATACATGTGTGTTCTATTACAACAAATATGTAAAATAATATAATTATTAATTTACATGTAATATTCTCTAAAGATAAAACTATAGTTTTCTTAGAGCCATTTTCACTTTTTCTCTTAAAGAGTAATGAATAGTTAATCGGAACAGATTCTAATAATTATCTAATTAAAGTTTTATTTACAAAAGTCATAATTATGTATATTCCCATTGTCAGTCATTTTTTTTTTCGATTTATTTAAATATAATACAATTGCCTAAATATTTTTTGGTTTCAATTACATAAGAGTTTCATTTGATGTTTATTTCTAACAAATTTATAACAACAGATATAACACTTAGATTATCGCAAGGAATTGACGAATATGTACGAACAAAATAATCTATTTCACTATTATGCCTATTTATTAGTCTATTGTCATCTTAATGGGCACAAGTCTATTACAAACTATAATTAAAAATTATAAAAAAATACCACCGAAGTAACAGTATACCAAATTTCACATTAATCAAACACGTGGAAGTTAGTGAAATCCCTTCGTTAACTAGGAAATGGGCTGGTCTTCGAAAATTACAGATCTTCATAAATTATATCTAAAAACAGACCCGATCACGTCAGTTTTAAAAAAACGGATCACATTCGGTTAATCCGTTTGGGAACTACGATTCCACAGACAGATACACATATACACAGATACAAACATCAAACGTCAACGTTTTTGCGTCAGACGTCGTCGGGGGTTAAAAATCAGAAGTCCATTAAGTTCTCAATGAGAACTGAAAAAAAATACGAATATGATATCAGTCATTAGCTGTATTCTGCATCCAATAATCTAAATGTTACAAACAAAATTAATGTAATATTTAACAATGAGTACATATTATAAATTATTGGTTTTTAAGCTAAAAAAGACGCATTTTTGGTATTCCAATAATTAAAAAAATAATATTTAAATACAGTTTCTTTGTAATAGTACTAAATACCATTTAAAATTAGAAATCGAACTAAATTCAGCTTTTTTTTACAATCGTTAAACACAACTTTCTTGATGTGCAGCCAAAAGAGGTGTTCTTGTAGTGACAACCTCTCGATGGGACCGCAATGTGCCGTTAGTTCCGCTGCGCCCGCAATCACTCTAAAAAAAAATTATACAACAAAATTATTTGACGAGCTCGTTGAATGAGTGCTCTTCCCAATCCTCTATTCTTAATCCTACTGTAGTTGGTAGCGCATTTGCAGCACCTGTAGTGTTGTTTGTGTAATACCTAGGCGACGGTATATAGCCACCTACCATTAAGAGTGCGTATAAAGCAAACAAAATTTGTAATTTCACCCGCGTGGCCCCTTGGACATGACAGTGACACAAAATACGTGGAACTACGCACGACATGCGACGGAAGATAGAGCATCTGCTGAATAAAAATGTTATAAGTGCCAAAAGTATTAAATATTAATTATTCGTAAACTACAATGTCAAATGAAAAATTGTTACATACAGCCTTAGATAACACGTGAAGTGAAATTACTGATAAACTTTTAGCTTTGTGATGTGTGTCATTGTGAAAATAAAACTAAAATCGATGGAAATGAGAGCTCACTTGGTGATTTTTTTTCTGTAGAGAATATTTCATTATATTTTGTTTTCTGTTACAGTCGTCACTTTCATTTATAATGTATTTATATATTTAAAAAATTAATTAAATTAGACTTTGTTTACTAAGATAAAATTCAAATCTAGGATTGGCTATTTTTCTTTATAGCTCTTAAATGGACCGTCAGCCTGTCTGCCGAATCTAGCATAGAAAAATATTAATAATACAAATTAATCCATTTACTTCATTAATTTTCTGTAAATATAATGAAAAATTATTAAATACGGTGCTTTAATGAATCGCAAGTATTCGCTATTCAAGAAACCACAAAAAATTTCGTGTAGCTAACTCAATAATATACAATTTCCTCGAAATTTCATCTGAGCAATATCTACTTATCTTATGATCTGTCGGAGCTTTGATAAAGTTGTTTGACACTAAATTAATACTTTTAGTAAACCTACACAAAGTATTTTCTTTCATTTGAATATTTCGACAAAATAGGAAAGATTACATTTTTGTTAAAGGTTATGAAAGGTTAAATTAAAGGTTTTAAATTATGAAAATGTTAATTATACATTTCTATGTAGCATTTCTAATTAGCAGTTACCTACTTAATTCTAGAATAAGAAAATCATAGAAAAGAAGCTAATAAGAAAATTTTTGGATATTTGTAATTAGCAAGTTTAACTTTCTTATATATTAATATGGTAAGCTTGAATGGTTCGAAATAAAAACTAAATATATCACGATCAAGTAAAAAATTCTTAATTACCTACTTTTTCTGTAATTTTTCTAGCGATACTTAAACCTGTCTGAATACTAATTTTAGTACAAGACAAGTATCATTAGATGATCGTAAACGATACAGTTTTCATTACAAACCCTTTGATTATGAGTTCCGAAATAAAATTACATAGCACGCTTTACATAGAAAAAAATAATACTTAATAAAATTTATTTACATAAAATGTAATTTTCTGTGTTGTTCGTATTGTTTGTTTACTTTGCTAATATTAAACAAAACATATTACCTAAGTGTAGTTATTTCTTAATATCGCAATATTAAGTTAACTACATATTTGCCTTCTAGATTATGTTTATGTTATTCGAGCAATAAGTTGAAAATCAAACGAAGGAATAACAGTTGGAACGAAGAGATTAGTGAACCCAATGTGGTGTTATTACATTTCTGCTGCTCCAATAGTGGAATAATGTTTGTACAAGGTATTATATAAACAAAAGCGTTTCATTAATGCATTGTGCAAACGTTAGCCGGCGTGTTAGCAGCAAAATAGCAACTAGACGTGTTAAGTGCATGACCTAGAAGCTAAACTCTCTGCGAGAAATTATATGTACTCAACTATTATGTCTAATAGAATACTTTAGTGCTTACTTTGTGTTGTGTTAAGAAGTGGTTCAAAAAATAAAATAAAATTCATTTAAGATTTTCTGTTGATCTAAAATTTACATGTACTATCAAAAGAAAGTTTAACAAAGTTTAACAAGCAAATCAAATGACAAAAATTTAATTATTAAGATCAATATAAAAATCAATTAGTTTAGAAAATAAAAATATTTAATAAAAGATCTGTTAGATAAATTGCATAAGCCGGTCGAGGAGTAGAATGATGACAGAAATATTTTTAATAGTAATCCTTTAATTATTTCGGTTTTCGAGGAATCATTAACACAGTATGTTTTAATGAATCATCTGTAACAGTAAGAGCACCATTAAATTTGATTACGAGTATAATTTTTGATTACAGTGTCTGCATGTATCTTTGGATAAAGAATTTTATTTTGCAATTTAAATCATTAATTGCTGTTGATTTTGAATAAACAATAAAATGAAATAAAAATAAAATGAAAATGTTTTCTGATGAGAAAACAATAGAATATAAGTTACAACAAGGAGTTATAACAAATAAAACGAAGATATAATTAGTGTAAAACATGCTACTGGAATTTTAGGTCATATAATAATGACTATAATATACCAGACTCGCTGAACGGAACTCAGAAATTGCTTATTTATTTACGAGTAATCCATAACTAAATTGCAATAGATCGAAGGAAGGAATAGAAGAACACATAACCGCCTTATTGTCCATGGCGATTTCGACTTTTTGGTCGCAAACTCTTACCATATGCGACAAGCTATTTTGTTCCGATCACCAAGTCTAGTAAGAATACAAATTAAGGTAGATTTCATATGATGTTAAGCTATGATATGATTGTTAGTTTGCAAACCTGTGAGTCAGTGTACTGAAGTGGAGGTGACGCCGGCGTGCTGGGAGATTGTGTGCGAGCCAAGCTTTGGGCGCTGCTTGAATTCTTAGGCTCGGACATAGCAGTCACCGCCGAGTACAAGGGCGGCTCGGGCGGACATTCCGCTACGCCTGAGTATGGCAAATTTCATTCAAATTATATGAACATTCTGTACATTTAGTGCATCTACTAACAACTTTGCATGTTTGTAACCTAAAGCAATTATCTTACTTATAAGAATTATTGGGTTTGCTTAGTTTTAATGTTCGATTATATTATGCTGTTTAACACTGTTCAATTATTGTCTACCGATTGCCTCAGCGATAGTACCTCAGTCTGCTGTGTGCGAGATCGTTGGTTCGATCCCTGCATTTGTATGTTATAATGAGACAATACAAGACAAAAAAATATGTAAGTATGAATATATACGTTTGTCTTGCGAGAGCAGAAGAAACAATTATACGACAATGTGTGCAATGTAATATTATCAAATTCAAAACAAGATAACCGGCGATATTAAATAGTATCAATCACATATGTTAATGTGTCTTATATTCTGCATAATATCTGGAACTGTGCAAGGCTCTTCCTCCGGGACACCCGAAGCTGAATTGGGACCCACAATGATATTATATAGGAGTGATGGGAACAGGAAATAAAGTTTCCGACTTTCATGCCGAGCAGAGAAGCGGAATGGGAGAACGTCATGGAACAAACTATAGTCAGGTAGTTACACCCACTTTAATAGAAGTTGCGTCGTGAATCTCATTTGCATACTACTTGGAATACGTAATTAAAGTGCTAGTAAGTATACTATGTTGTGTTAGTCGGTCGAATAATAATAATATTATTATGTTTTCTCATCAGTAAAGGGAACCCTACGGCAAATATAAACATAGTTTCACGCGTGCTCCACTCTCCGAGCATTTTCTAATTAGGGTTTGTGTTTTTTACAAACTTTTCCAACTTGGGCGGTTATTAATATACATTTTCTTAAAATTGTATCTTAAAAGCTTCTTTTCTTGGTAATTTTAAATTTTCATGTAAACTTTTATTTTTAAATAAGTATATTGATTTACAAGAATTTTCAAAGCCCATAAAAAGTGAAAAAAAAAAACTTAAAATAAAACCCATAGAAAGGGGATTGCCAGAACCCATATCACAATCAAATATATTCTTATTCTATCCTTTTTCAATCTCTACCTTACATTAAACAAGATCATACATTTAAGCAGATTTGTGCTAATTGAAATTGTTTTATTAATATTTTTACTTAACAAGCGGTTTCCTTACATTTCGTTTGAATGGTTAACTGTAATTGCATTCATTCTTGTATGCAGTAAAACGCATCTAACGGAAAAAAAATAAAAGAAAAATTAATTTAGTGTGGCCACTAAAAATTATGACGACGACGACGAGTAATTTGCATACAAATTAAATTTACGGACCGCCCGCCAAACAAGTCATCTCATTAAATGAAGTTGTATCCTAGAAATTCACTTGAAACTACGAGCAACCAAGATGTTAAAATTTAGCGCTTTGTTTCTACGCGAATAAATAGATTAGCCGGGACTTTTTCACCGATCTCCCAACCCGACTAATATAAATAAAAGAATGTCAACGAAGGCGAACTCGGTGCAATTTATGTAAAAGAAACAAAGTTTAGTAGTACCTACTGTGTTCAAGTCGGGAGAGCCAAGCAAGGAGCAGTAAAACCGTAGTTTTAACTTTTCGCATTATGCCCCGGCTCTGTTTGGTAACATCTGGCGACGTGTGTCAACTTGCAAGTTTACATGTTGCTTACAGTGTCATGTATGTGTGAACTGTATAATTTTATTAGTTCACTAACTGGGTGACCACGACTTCGTCCGCGTTGAACGTTGACGACATTGGTTATTTTTTATATTTTTAGACTATCCCGCTTGAACCTAACATTTTTCCAAAATAAAAGGTATGCTATATGTTAATCCAGGTAATAAGCTATATGTGTCCAAATTTCAATAAAATCCGCTAAGCCATTTAAGAGCAAACCTATCGAAACTTAATGTTATTAACAACTAATTATTTTTCCCGGGAGAATGTTATATGAAAAACGTGAGGACCTGTCATCAAGGCTGTCTTCTCCAAGGCCCCCATTACCTAACAAATCTCGAATCTACGAGTAGGTAGTGTAGTGATCAACTTATAACACACTATTGGAATATACTAAATAATCGTAAGACTAGTCCGTAACTAGTCGTAAGACATTAAAAACACTGTGTATTTGATCGTATTTTTAAATTCACAGAATGAGTCCAACAACATTTCAGTACGTGACATTCCATATTGACTGCACATTCCATAAAGAACTTTCGTTATGTATGAGGTTGTTATCGGTTTTATTGACTTTGAGTGCGATGTCATAAAGGACGCGACTGCATTTTTTATTTCATCTGTTTGGGTTGAATAATGTTTCTGTGGTATACATTCTGTGAAAATTCTCATTTTCTTTTCAATTTTTCGTACTAATTGGTATCTAATATTTTTATTTTAAGCTTGAGGATTTCTATTCTTAGGTCCGAATTCAAGTTACATATTTTTGTTCCACAATATTTAATTATTTTTATAAAATAGGAATTCATAATTTATAAAATTAAATGAAATTTTGATGTAGGTATCAACAATCAATCCCTATGGATGTTTGTAGCTGTTTTCTATAGAAGTTAAAAATGGGAAGTATTAAAGATTAAAGACAAATAAATACATATTTTTGTCATAGGTACTCACAAAACTGCGTCTATGTGTCTTTACTATCTTTAAACTAATTACATCTTGTATCTTCAACTGATCAGTACCTGACAGATCATTCAATTTGAAATCTCTTTTGCATAAAAAAACGTGTTTTTACACTTCTGTAAGTCCTTGGCGGCCATCATGGCTGCCTTAACCTTAGTAGCTATTGCACGGAATACTTTCAGTTAGGTATACTTTTAATTTTAGACTTGTTTATACTTTAATACTTTTAATTTAAGACAAAAACATAGAAATATTTTAAACCATACTATCAGTTACATAAGCAGTCAACCTAATTTAAGGCTTTCCCAATAGTTTTCTTACGTGTAGCAAAGTAACAACTTGGTATTCTCTCGCACTACTCTTACGTCTTGAGATGTTTTATTATTGTTGATTTATATTAAAAAAAAACACGTTTACTATGTAATTAGATATTATATGAGTTGGTATAAAATTCGTTTTAATTAATGTTGATGATGCTCTGAAAACGTTATCATCGGTAAACATTCTATTTGCTCATTATTAACTTTGATACCTATAGATTAAATACCTGTCGCAACGTGGACTACCGAAGTATGAGCAATTAACTTTGTATGGTAATATTTAATTTAATAAGAAAATTACGAACATACCTTTGCTTAAAGGAATTAAGTCAGGATTTCTGTCGTCTGGTCCATGTGGTGAACTCCTTTTATTTAGTGTCGGTTTCTGATTCTTAGATGATGGTATTGTAACTGTAAAAAATATATCTGTTAATGTATAATAAAATATAAAAGATCCGGAGCAGTATTGCCACAGGTGTTGCAAATGCGCTGCCGACCATAGTAGAAATGAGGCAAAGCGATTGAGAAGGGATAGAAAAATGGGCTCTGGCATCTGTTACTCACTCACCGGAACACTACAGCACACATGCTGTTATTTTACGGCGGTCTTCTATAAAAGATTGGTTACTGCCACCAAATGTTCTGCCCATATGGCTGTGCTGTGTGCCCTGCCCACAGATCTTTGGAAATGCGCGCGGCCGGGCGCCTCGCTAGATATAGCATATTAGAACAAACAACCGTGTTACTAAAATTACGCACACTCACGTACAAATAGCACACAATGACAACCGACCTGGCGTAACCACTTACACGCACACAACTGTCGGACCAATAGCATTTGTTCGCTCGCTTGTTGTTCGTGACGAAACACACGTGATTGAATTGTCGATTAAGACAATTCCGAGGCACGCTTTATTCTTTAGCGGTGCCATATCTCTAGCGGGGCCGCGCGCATTTCCGAAATCTGTGGAATTACTAATAAAATGTTAAAATTACACTCACTAAAAATTTTGGAGACGACAAAGAATTTTAGAGTTTTAAGAATTAGAGTCATCTAAAGAATATAATATGTCTACTCGTGATCTAAAGTTCTGGACAACGCCGGGACAGTTCTGGGAAATCCATAGGCCTAGTCTATTCAAGCGGGAGTTAAAAATGATGATTTAAAAATGGGCCAACATTTGAGCCAATAATCTTAATGATAATATTTATTAAAATTTGATTAATTTGTTTGAAAGCATGTTTCACCTTTTTAAAAAAATGGATAATAATAAACGGTTGTTAAGAAAATGAGGTATCAAACAAACTACACACGAATATATTCGATTTTAACATATTATTTAATTTTATAAAATGCTTCGATGGAACAAGTGTTTTCGATATTTTAATACGACAAAAACAATTTATAACGCGTCGGCCCATTGAGCTGGATAAATGCCAGCCTCCCAACGGATTAATTATTCAACATTATACATTCTTTTTCAGGCAACTCACAATGAATGTATAAGTCCATTGTGAAAGAAAAGTTAGTTAAAAAGTTTTAGCTGGGATTCAGCTGAATGCTACTCTGAATGGCATCAAAGAATATTGGATGGATGAAACGTTTTGTTGGACTGAATATTATAAAGTTTGCTTTACTATTCATTTTATATTATTGCCTTAACTATCACAAAAAAAGTAAGAATAGAACTTCGGTATGTACCTCTTCTTAAGAAAAATCAAACTTTTGCCAGTACCGCTGCGCGTTTTGTTGACCACAAATAACTATTTCACATTTTCAGCCTATGATAATAATTACAACACAATAAATGACGTCCTACAACTGGGCAAAGGCAGAGATAGAAAATGTATTATAGTCCAGAATTCAAAGGTACTTGATAAATTACTAGTATGCAAAGTCATTAAAAAGTAGTAATTACTTATAACCAAAACATTTTAATCGAAAAAATTTAACTCGGATATTAGGCCCAGAAAGATTACCTTTAAAAACGTTCCCTTTAAAAACGTTTGCTTATTTCAATATATATTAAAAAAAAACATGAAAAACTTTTTCATGTTTCATATTCCAGTTCATTGTGATTTAAAAATATTGAAAAAAACATATGAAGCATAAATTCGTCTTCATCCTCTTTGACACACACTGCTTTGGGAAACAGAATATGAAAAAAAAGAAGAAAGAAATGCCTGTATCTTTTTATGCCTGTTCTTGTTTATTCAGTACCCAATTTCATCAAAACCAGTGCACTGGTATAGCCGTGAAAGCGCAATATAGTTATTTACAGATACAGAAAGATATTCGCATGGAAAATTATCGTTTCATATTTACCGTTATATATTTTTTAATCTTATATACAGATTGTAGGAGATTATTAATTATTCCTATATCGTGCAATAAAATTATTAACAAATTTATCATGGAGTTTAGGAGCCCATAGTACCGTTTCCGTTTAAATGTTTAAAAACTTTAAAATTTATGATAAATTTTGTGTACTTACATTAGGTAAATATGCTTAACTAACTTTTGATACTTTAGCAATTTTTTGCATGATACTTTCAGTTGAGATAAAATATAGAATACTTTTGTTAATAAATACCATGAAATTTTTGATATTCACCTTCATAATCCCTTTGTCTATGTTTGATTCTCGTGACAATGAGTATTAGACACATTACTACTGCGATAGTCAAAGCGGCTCCCAATACTCCTCCTAGAGCCCAGTTTACCTCCCAGGCTTCTTGCGCTTCTGCATACAAACAAAAATGAGTTTAATATTTGATAGACATTGTTATTTAAACGTTGTTAAACAATATAAAATCCTGATTTCTTACTAAAATTTACATTCAATAATAGGATATTATTGTATTTTATAAAATTATAAATAAGTGATAAAATTCGAAACTAAGGTTTGCAGTTAATTTCGTATGGTCTAATAATAACAGCAATCGTACCAGTTCTCGGCGAAAGCCTCGGATGTGTTTCGACAGTGAACATGACATGTTCGGATCTCCCTCTGGCATTCGCCGCATATACAACAATCCGAAGTTGCCTCTTGGCACCGAGCCTCCGGAGATTCCAATTGGCTATTGCGTTACTCGAGTTTACAACTAGTCCTTCGTTCGCCCACACTTCTGTAATGTAAACGCATTGCAGCCCTCCTTCGTAACCTGTACAAATTTTTAATTATGTAATGTATTTATGGGCACTTACTAGGTAAGCGTGGTCCATCTTTTTTCCAGTACAAAAATTTTGTTACGAAAATTAACTATAATATGAAAACTTTAATATTATATTCGTATATATTAATATAATATTTATATTATTAGGATTATTTCTTAAGTTTTAAAAAACGGCAGTTTTCTTTACAAAACTCGACAAATTCAAAGTGAAATAGTTCAGAATTACCTGCTAAACAACTTAGATCCAAAGAGTCATCGGTGAGGTTGTACACACTGCAGTTAGCAGGCGGATCAGGTTTAGTAGCAGGCAGCAAGGTGTAAACGCACGGCGTCATCTGTTGCCCTGCCAAGTTTGTCGCGCGACAGCTCAATGTGCCGTAGTCGACGTCCGACACGGGAGTATACGACAACACAGATTGACCCAATTTCCCGTCAACTGTGAAACGGTCCTGAATAAAAAATAGTTGGCATTATCATCAGAGGAGAGCCTTAATTGAGGGGATTAACAGATTTTATTAAGGCGCATAATCATGCAAAATATATTTGAAGGCATATTTTATATGTCCTAAACGAGTAGTTCAAATAATCTGAAAAAAAAAAGTATGTTCGCTATACTAGTAGAAGTTCGGAATTTGAATTTATCTCGATGCGTAGGGAGATGTGAGATGAAAGTACAAGACGTTACGCATTTCGTAATAAGCTTACGACAGAAATTCAGTAGTTACAACAATGAGCTTGTATTATATTATACAAAGTTATAAGAAAACGATGCGAAGAATGAAGGCCAAAGCCGTTATTACGCAAACGAGTTTCAAAAGATATCGGCCTTTATTAACCTTAATGCAAAGACTATCTTATTTATTCGTCGGGTAAACATTTGACGGTCGGGTGGGACCGATTTTGGGTCGCCTTCTCTTTGTATGCAGCCAGCGGAGGGTTTGATTGCTAGGGATGTTTAGACGGGTGTATCTTATTCGTCTATTTCTTAACTCGTTTGTCTTTATACTCCAATTTTTCGCTTGAATATTCCTGGACACTCTTTGAAAATAACTAATAAAACAGAAGCAGGTTTTCAGTGTTTCAATATATGCAACCAATGTTTCAATATAGGTAAGTAAATATTTTTGAAGAGAAAACTTCATTAGGCACGACTGGCATTTTTAGTCCGGGAGGTGGCAACGTCGGGAAAAAAAGCATTTTAGGTCAGCTGATTTTTTGATATGTCGTCTCTCTTGCCCTTTCGGTTAGGATCTGGGCAGTCTGGCTAGCGGTAGCGGTTGCGTTTGCCTGTGCGCATCCTATTTGTGCGGGTAATATACTGACTTTTAAAATCATTTTATGAAGGTTCAATTTGCATATTTTAGCTTAAGATAAGTTTAACAAACATCAATCTCTTATTGCCAGACATTTTTATCGTTGCTAATAATGAGCCAGACGCGAATTTTGATTTCATTTTTATTAAAAAATTAAGTTATTTCAGAATGTCTGTCATTTTAATATTATGTTGTTTAAGTATGAACAGACCTAAAAATAATTTGCCAGACATTAATTCAGTTGCTAAACCATGAATCAGAACGATTAAAGTCCTGAAAACTCTTACAGTATGATTCTACTCTTACAGTATGAATTGGACTTATGTAAACTGTATATCTATATATACATACAATAGATATACAATTGCGTAAGTTCAATATTTTTTAAATTAGGGATATTATTTTTTATTAGCATTTAGCAAATTTTAACATAAAAAAAAATTGAAATGAGATAGAATTAGATAGCAGGAAATCAAACAACATTATTGAAAATGTAAAAGTTTTTTTTTTATTTGAAATACTCTTGTCGCTATGATACACTGAGAAAATTTTACTTTAACATTTTGGCTCGTTTAAAGGCAGATTATTTAAAATTAACTAAAACTCGTTTAAGAATATATAAGCGCAGTTGGTTATAATCTAACACGTCAACATTGTTATGGATACTTGGTTATTTTTAACATTGCACTTAATAATTTTTAAACAAAATTGTTAGCATTCTGAACCAATTCAGACTTGTTTAAATTTTAATACTTAATATTGTTAAATCTAACCAAGTTATGTATGTAATTTTAAATATGTTTAAAAAGGGTTAAAATTAACCCTTTTTTTGGTTAAAATTAACCAATATATCTCTGTTACCACCTACAACGTAATCGGTTACAAATAGCCATTGATATTTTGTTGTTATTAAATAAGTGCGATTGTAAATTTTACCATGACACATTTGCTAATCTTTACAAACAGCTTACTAAATATTAACTAAGTAAAAATACTTAGCAAAGCAAAATGGGTTACCTATAAGTGAAAACGAATCATTCATTTCGTCCAAATCTTTCTAGCGTGATAGTCATTGCGTCTCGTATTTAATAAACTCGTATTGCCTAAAAAAATTTTATAATTTACAAATATTCCTAATGGATGACGATGTCAACAACCTTTTAATTGCATGGAAATTAGAAGAATACATAGAAGTATGTAAAGATGAGTGAAAAACCTACATTTTTATCTACCTAGATATAGTTACAACTAAGTTAACTCTACACCATATTATTATAATTTACTAGTTATGTTATTATTGCAGTGAATTTTGCGTTTATCTTAATTTAAAATTCTTAATTTTCTCACAAGGAAAGATTATTAACCAAATAAGAAATACCTATAATATAAAAAAAAAAAACAAAAGAATTATGTTACATGTCACCTGTTTGACATCATATAAGTAATTACTAAATTCTTATTTTAGATATTTTTTGACTTTATTAATTATATTGTAAAAATTAATAGTCAATTTATTAAAATTAAAATTAAAAATAAATTAAAATTAAAATTAAATTATAAATTGTTAAAAGCCAATTTTATACTCACATGCCGAGACCGCCCATCGGCGGCATAGCAGAGGTTACAAACCTTATAGTAAATTAACGGATATTAGAATAACAACTATTTCACATAGTACTACTATGATAACTTTGATAAACAAGACAACTAGATAGAAGGTCTCTAAGTAAACACGGAACATTTTTTATTGCTTTTGTTCAAACATTAAAACTAAAACAGAAATGAGTCATACGGATACAAGAGATTTTTTTTCATCAAAACAATTATCATTTATGGATGATACCTACAAGTAGATACAAAAGATTGCCGACGCACCTGCATTTTGTTTTGTTGAATTTTTATATATACTAATATTATAAAGAGGAAAGATTTGTTTGTTTGTATTGAATAGGCTCCGAAACTACTGGACCGATTTGAAAAATTCTTTCACTGGTGGGAAGCTATATTATCAGCGAGTGTTATAGGCTATATTTTATAAAGTTACGCGGACGAAGTCGCGTGCAACAGCTAGTGTTCTATTAAAAAACTATAATTAGGAAATATAAAACGGTATTAATTTTCATTTATAAAATATCAATATCGACGTCGATATATCGAGGAAAAATGTCAATATATCTAATTAAAAATATCGATACTTTTTCAACAAACCTACGGGCTCGTAGATAGTGGCCAACGCGATGCCTAGCCCGACAGCCTGAGATTAGCACGTACAACCAAACAAACAAACTCTTCAGCTTTACATATTAGTATAGATAATTTAAACATTGTACCTAACAATTTTATATAATAATAATTATCATCACGCGTTAATCCTTCATTTAATGATGAATCGTGGTAATGAACGATAGCCATAGCTCATTAAGTTTTCGTAGTAATACTGAGTATAAAGTAAAAAAAAAAAGTACTTAAATAGTTTTTACTGAGTATTTACTCTGACTTGAGTAATACTACAGTGCTTACCCATCTATAGCTGAGAGCACTCAACTGTCTCTCTCTGACCAGTAGAATCATACTGTAAGAGTTTTCAGGACTTTAATCGTTCTGATTCATGGTTTAGCAACTGAATTAATGTCTGGCAAATTATTTTTAGGTCTGTTCATACTTAAACAACATAATATTAAAATGACAGACATTCTGAAATAACTTAATTTTTTAATAAAAATGAAATCAAAATTCTCGTCTGGCTCATTATTAGCAACGATAAAAATGTCTGGCAATAAGAGATTGATGTTTGTTAAACTTATCTTAAGCTAAAATATGCAAATTGAACCTTCATAAAATGATTTTACTGTATGAATTTTCAGGACTTTAATCGTTCTGATTCATGGTTTAGCAACTGAATTAATGTCTGGCAAATTATTTTTAGGTCTGTTCATACTTAAACAACATAATATTAAAATGACAGACATTCTGAAATAACTTAATTTTTTAATAAAAATGAAATCAAAATTCGCGTCTGGCTCATTATTAGCAACGATAAAAATGTCTGGCAATAAGAGATTGATGTTTGTTAAACTTATCTTAAGCTAAAATATGCAAATTGAACCTTCATAAAATGATTTTAAAAGTCAGTATATTACCCGCACAAATAGGATGCGCACAGGCAAACGCAACCGCTACCGCTAGCCAGACTGCCCAGATCCTAACCGAAAGGGCAAGAGAGACGACATATCAAAAAACCAGCTGACCTGAAATTCTCTTTCGAAAACGTTGCCACCTCTTATACTATTTTGAGATGGGATAAAATCATTGAACTAGCGACAGTGTCAATGTAAACGTTGCTGTAGCTGATATTAATTTAAAATCATTTAAAAAAGAACAAAAAGCAGACAACTGCATATGAAAGTAAACTTACTAGATATGATAACAATGATCAATATGGTATACACTTCTGACCAATAATCTCGTTTCATATCAACATCAAACCTTTTTAATGGTCTGTCATTATAAAGTTCATGTTAAATAATTACATATAGTTCTATTTATTGTCGTTGTGTGTAAGTTTCATATATTTTCTCTTGTATTTCTTGCGATCAATAATAATCGTATTTACCTAAATGCCAAGGAATTTAAATATCGTATAATTATTTTTGTGAAGCTATGTTTTCACTTCTGACGTGCCCTACGACAGCACGTGTATTTTTTTTTTGTTCCTCGAGTGTGAGGGATTTACTTCCTTTTTACCTAGTCTGCAATATTTTATATTGCGGGCGTAGCCAATTACAAATTTAATAGAGATAAATGATTAACGCTACAGTTGAAATCCTTCAATTTGTAGTGAGAGGTCACACTGCGTTTCGCAATCATTTGGCAGCAGAATTAAGGATAGTCTGTTAGGATTAAGGATAAGGGATTGGAAAGGGATAGGGAAATAAGCTCTGGCATCTATTACTATTCTTTAAACGTTATAAGTGATCGATTGAATCGCGTAATTTCTTTTTTATAAAATTCGACACTTCCACACATAGTATATGTTTTAGTGAGACAATGTTAAAAAATATATAAACGAGCAAATTTAGTTCAGTTCTACACGACGGTTTTCTATGTATGTAACTTTATGATCCCGTGCTGAGTCTGGGAAGTATCATTCTTGTAAAAGATGATCCAGTTAAGCTGTTAAGCTTCATCAACATTTTTCACAAAAAGGGTTTCGCTCCTTTATGGATCATCAAACCATCTCCGATGGCGATTAATACTTAAACTTCGCTACAAAAAGGAAATCATTTAAAACCAGGCCATTGTTTTTTTTATCTTACACTGAAGGATTTTGTAGTAAGTTTTCTTTATTTCAGTAATTTCCTGTGAATATGTAAAATTTATAAAATTCAGATTTCATAAAGAAACATATTTTCGCCGTAAAATCTATGATTTCTTCTTACTTAATGATACAAGTTTCAAGTTAAACTGATGGCCTGATTCCATACAAAATTGATTGATCTCCTTTCATCTTAACTGTCGCTTGACAAAATCAATACCGCCGAAAATACGAATAGATCGAGTTACATATTGTTCAATTACAAATGGGATAATGACATGATGAACACCCCTTTTTTCTTCGAACATTATATTCACAGTTTTATTTACAGACTAGCTGGTGCCTGTGACTTCGTCCGCGTTCTCTATAGCCTATAGTCTTCCTCGATAAATGTACTATCCAACACAAAAAGAATTTTTCAATTCGAACCAATAGTTCCTGAGATTAGCGCATACAACCAAACAAACAAACTCTTCAGCTTTATGGTACAGATATTACTAAGATTTCAACAACGCCGCAATGCCATGCGTGATGCACTTAAATTTATTGCGGCGAGAACCATATCTTCTCGTAACAATACAAATACACTAGTGTAGTTAAGAGTGTGGTTTCAGTACATGGAAACTAACTTACCGGATCTACCTTTATGGAGCCAGCTGAATTGTTAAGGGTCCACTCGAACGTGTCTGGTGGAGGGAAAGCGTCGACCTCGCACACCACGTTTGATGGCTCTTGAAGAGCCGCGCCAATCATTTTTATTTCTCTATTCCTACACAGCGGTCTGTCTGCAAGCGAATACCAATTTTAAAACCTCTCTATAAGATTTAATACAATTAGATCTTGTAAATGTAATTACTTAAATTATTTTTGCTGCTGAATACGAAAAGTTACATACAGTGAAGGGGTAATTAGTATTACTGATGTTATTTTTTAAGTACCAACTCTTGATGTTCTTTCTATAATATTGCGTGAAACGAGATATAATGAGGCGGCTCACACCAATATAAGCTTATATTTGCACATGTGAAAAAAAGCGGAATGTTGAGGATATTCACGACTACCTAACATAACCTCTAACAAGGAATTTCAAACAATTTTTCCGTATGAAAGTTTCTAAAAAAAACTAAGATATCTATAATAATGAATGTAAAAATATTTTGACAGATTTGGAATTTAGGTACTATGAATATATAATTTAAATAAATCAAAAACCATAAAATTTTGTCACAACTGGGATTATAAATTCGTTCTCATTCACACTCGCCAGGCTAACCTACGAGTGTGAAAAGATGGAACGACCGTAAATTTTTTAAAAATATAGAAAAAAATATTTTTTTTCTATATTTTAAAAAATATAGAAAAGATTATTTTTTTTCTATATTTTAAGAAATAAAGAAAAAATAAAAATTTATTAATTATACATATGTGTGTTTATTAATTAAAATTTGATTTACACAAACAAATTACACACGTGGGTAACCCAAAATGAAGTTCACATCTAGAAGATTAAAATGTTTAGCGTTTAATTTCAGCCCAAAGCGATTGCCGTGAATTTTAATTTTGTTTGACAAGCGAAGATTAAAGGATTAGGTTTACTAACAATGACTCATTCACTAAAATAGAACGCATTTATCTCCGTCGTTTCAGTAATTGTATTGACACTGAGTAATAACTTGAAATGCAAACTTACAAACAACTTGCATTTGTAAAGGCGGCGACTTTCCATCTCCTTCTACGTTGGAAGCTGTGCAAGTGTATTTGCCAGCTTGGTGCCTGGAGACATTTCGCAGAGCCAGATTTGTATTTCCAGTGAGTATAACCCCACCTGAAGGATTGTGTTGAAGCAAAATACCCTGTAGAGGAAGAAATATATTATATTATTAAATTTGTATAATTTCTAAGGGTAGGTTTTAATGTTTATAGAATAAATAAAGGCCGCGAACGTATAATTTGAGAAAATTTAATTACCTACCTAAATCGGAACATATTAAAAATATACACTAATAGCCGCTGCCCTCGACTTCGCTCGCGTAACTTTGCTAAAATCTTACTCGAGAACCACTCTATCCATTGGTGAAAACAGCATGAAAATAGGTGCAGTAGTTTTTGAGTTTATCGCGAACAGACAGACAGACAGATAGACGCGGCGAAGGACTTTGTTTTATAATATCTAGTGATTAGATATTTTCAGTGTTGGTTCTATCGCGGAAGGATAATCGAGGAAGGTTGTATATATACTCGTAACTACGAGTATATAACTTGCAAAGGGGCGGATTTAATTAAAAAGAATAACTATTTAATTTATTATATTATTTAACAATTAATTTAATTTAATTAATTTAAATTATTGAACTGTTATAATTTATAAGTGATTGAATAATAAAATTATCACATACAGATATCATTATTGCCCTTATGATTTTCTTTATAATAAACTGACGGACTCATAAACTGCATCAAAGTTCAGGATTACTTTGAAATGATTTTTTTTAATAAGTATGCAAACTTTTTAGATTAAATTATATAAATATGGAGAGACTGGCTCTTAATCTTAAAAAAAAGCAAAATTTAAAAATAGAACTGCAGTAAAACAAATGAATATAGCCGGGAAAAGAAAATTTACTCGTAGTATCAGATTTGCGTGTTATTTAAAGCAAAGTTTTAAATTGATTCGCATTGATTTTTTATTCTTTTGTCAATTGAATTATTGTTACCAGCAGAATTGTTGGGTTAGTTTTTCAACTCATCGAGAGTTTTTGAACCATAATATGGATACTTCGTCCGAACAAGCGGCTCAAATTGGTGCGGCACTGGTGCGGGAGGGCTTGGATCAACGAACGATTGGTAGAAATTTAAATTTAAACCAGTCTACGGTTTCTAGAATAGAAGGTTTGTGGAGACAGGTTCTTACAGAAGGAGACGTGGTACAGGCAGGACTCGAGCAACCACCGGTCGTGATGACCGATTTATTGTTACAACTTCCCTGCGAAATCGTTTCCTCACGTCAGTTAACATCAAAACAGAGCTTAATAAAGTGCGTGGAGTAAATGTGAGTGCACGAACAATAAGAATATGCGAGAAATCCTGTGCCCACGACAGTGGCAGCACTAAGAACAGCACTATCAGAAGAATGGGACAATATTCCGCAAGATCTTTTAATAACCCTAATAAAATCTATGCGGAACCGATTAGAATCCGTAATAAGGGCACGTGGGGGTAATACACCCTTTTTTTTTTTTTTTTTACAAGAGGAATCCATCATGGATACTCACCGGCCTGGGGACAGACCGGTGGGTTATGTCGGACTCCTGCCCCGAGATGGTATTGGGGAAGACCTACCGACTAAACCCCTTGGCGTCCTCCGCGTCCGCTATAAGGCGGAGCTGCGAGGTCGGACGAACACTCTTCCGCAACTCCACCGCGGGGGTCCGTAGCCGGACACTGCTCATTGGGACGGCGCACCCGAACTGCCAAAGTGCGCCGTGCCTCTCAGGATGAAGCGGGCGGTAGAGTCCCCATCTACCGCCCTAGTCCTGTCAGGGATCCAGGTGGCGAGCGTACGCCAGCCGCCTGCGTCCAGTTCGTCGGCGACGGAGCGGATGGGACAGGACGTCGTCCTCCCGTTCTCTCTCCGCCGCCTCCTTCTGCGAGATGACATCTTCGCAGAAGGATTGAGTCGCTCGCCAAGCGGCTCTGCTGCCGACCATAGCTTTTACTACGGCCGGCAGAGAGAAATCCAATCCAATGGTCGCAGCGAGCTCAGTTCGCTGCGCCGACCATCTAGGGCACTCCGCAAGAGTGTGCTGTGCGCTGTCCTCAGCGCATGCACACGAGTGACATTCTGGGGTTGGCTCCCTACGAGCCACCCGGTGGAGATAGCTTCCGAAACAGCCGTGTCCCGAGAGCACCTGCACCAGGCGGAACGTGAGAGCTCCGTGTCTCCTCTGGAGCCACTCGTCCAACACTGGACGAATAGCCTCCACGGTGCGGTGGCCGGCACTAGGCTCGGCTAACCTCTCACTCCATTTCAGGAGGAGGTTTTCGCGTGCACGCGAACGGATTCGCGAAACGACCTCTTGCGGAGGCTGAGCTCCCCGAGACCGTACATCTGCAATGCCCAGATATACGGTCGCCTGTACCTCGGCCTCGAGATCCCACGGTGGTGTGCCCGCCATGACGCATGCAGCCTCGAAGGACACTGTCCGATAGCCCCGGACGATCCTGAGCGCTAACGTGCGTTGCGCGCGTCGCAGGTGCGCCCTGCATTTCTGCCTCAGACCGTCCGCCCAGATTGGGGCTCCGTAAAGAGCCATTGACCGCACTGCCCCCGCATACAAGCGACGACAGGCGGCGTTTGGCCCACCCAGGTTTGGAAGCAACCTGCCCAAAGCAGCAGCGGCTCCCACCAACTTCGGTTCCAGGAGCCGAAAGTGTCCCTCAAAACTCCAGCGGCTGTCCAGGACAAGACCGAGGTATTTCATCGTGGGCTTCACGTCCACAGAGACTCCCCCGATAATAATCTCTGAATCCGGAGGTGGTGCATTCCGAGGCCCGTGAAAACACATGGCTTCGGTCTTGTTTAAGGCTACGGTGAGCCCCAACCGCCGGATTCGTTCGACAACGTGAGCCACGCCAGCCGTAGCCAGAATGGCAGCCCATCTGTAATCCGGTGCTCGGGCGGTTACCAGGGTGTCGTCAGCGTAACATGTCACACCGACGCCTGGCAGGTTAGCGCCTCTGAGCACCGAGTCATAGCCAATGTTCCACAGGAGCGGCCCGAGGACCGACCCCTGTGGAACTCCGCACGTAATATGGCGGTGTCTGAGTCCCGTCTGTGTCGGATAGCTCACTGAGCGGTCAGTGAGGTACGCAGCGACCATCCGACGCAGGTATCCTGGCACTCTGTGGTACTCTAATCCATTCATGATGTATCGCCACGGTAGGCTGTTGAAGGCGTTAGCAATGTCCAACGACACCGCCATCACAACCTGACCATTGGCTACTGCATCGTGCGACAGGTCTCGCACGTTTGCTATCGCATCTATTGTGGACCGACCACGACGGAATCCATATTGGCTGGTGCTGATGTTCGGCCCAGTTCCTTCGATGTGCTTAATGAGGCGAGTGGCGATAACTCGCTCAAACAACTTGTTCACCTCATTCAGCAAGACGATGGGGCGGTAAGCCGACGGGGAGTCCGCCGGTCGTCCTTCCTTCTTGATCAGCACCAGCCGGCCTTCCTTCCACTTGCGCGGATAGCAACCGTTCCGGAGACAGAGGTCCATTAGCTCTCTGAGACGGCACCCGAGTGGCCCCGCGGCCACAGCTAGTGCTCGGCCAGGCACGCCATCGGGCCCCGGGGCAGTTGCCGCTTTCCTGCGTAGACGCAGTAGGGCGGCATCCAGCTCAGCCTCGGTCACCTCCGGAGGGAGAGCCTCGTCTTCTCTTCCCTCGACCGTAGCTTCCAGCAGCGGAACCGGTCCCAGTGAATGTTCGACCCGGTCGGGGAAGAGGTTATCAACTACTCTCTCCAGGAGCTGTGGCTCCAGACTACTCGTCACTGGAGGTGTCCATGGGCGCATTTTCTGCCTCACAAGCCTGTAAGGCCTGCCCCACGGGTCACCGTCTATGCTGTCCAACAGCTCCGTCCATGAGCGAGACTTCGCTTCGGCGATAGCCGCCTTCAACCGTAGGGATCGCTCTCTGTACTCGGAGTACAGTAGGGACTCCTGCGCTTCGTCCCTGTTCCTTCGCCTACGGCTTCGGGTGAATCGGCGTCTCGCCCTCACGCAATCCCGACGGAGCTGCGCTATCTCCTCTGTCCACCAGTAGACCTGTCGCCTTTGGGGAGCTCCACAACTACGGCGAGGCATCGCCGCGTCGCACACCTGCTTCAAGGCTTCTGCGAACCAGTGCGCAGAAGTGTCGGCGTTCGCCGGATCCACAGGACCGGATACCCACGCTTGCACGATCGCTGCCTCCTCGATGAGATCCTTGTTGAGATCCTTTATTGACCACCGTGGGCCATTCCATCCCGCTACCGAATGAGAGTCATTCGGCGGAACCCGAGAGGCGGAGATATCGAACCATATGTAGCGATGGTCCGACAAGGTCTCGACGCCATCAAGGACCTTCCAACCACGGACACGGCGTGCCAGGTCAGGACTGGCAAATGAGAGGTCCACAATGGACCCGCCCTGCCTGCGCACGCATGTCTGTGTCGACCCCCTATTCAGTAACGAGAGGCCAACGGAAACGGCCCACCTTTCGAGCCGCCGCCCACGGTTATTCGAAGCCGGACAGCCCCAAGCCAAGGACTTGGCGTTGAAGTCTCCGGCGACGAGAACCGAATGCGGCCTGCTCCGAAGGACAACCTCGCCCAGATCCAACAAGGATCTTTCGAAATCGGCGATACTTTTGTTGGGGGAGAAATACACTCCCACAACTACAGTTTCACCTACTAAAGCAGCGACGTACCCCCTTCCCCGGACTATGTTCTCGAAGGGGGAGGAGCCAGCAGCAGGTTGCGACGCAAGCGCTACTACCCCATCTTTGTCTCCGACCCAGTTTGCCGGGACCAGATATGGCTCGGCCACTATTGCGACGTGTATCGACCACTGCGCCAGACTCTGGCACAAAAGATCCTGTGCCCTGGCGCAGTGGTTAATATTCGCTTGCAAAACATGAAGGGCCATTATTTAGCAACGGTTTCCATGTCCATCGCACCGTCTGCCAGAGCGGCAGGCTCGGTCGCGGGCTGCGGAATGATCTCAGGACCATTGCCGGGTTTCCCTCCATTCCTTTTGTTTTTTGACCTTTTGCGGGGGGCAGCACACGATCTGCTGCCCACGCTGTGCCCCGCAGGTCTTTTCATTGAAATGCACACGGGGCATTCTGGCTCCGATGTGCACTCTCGCGCTTTATGACCGGGCTTTCCGCAGCGGAAGCACAGCGCGCTGCGGTCAGTACCGGTACATTTATGACGGGCGTGCCCTGTCTCGAGGCACCTATAACATCTTGGCGGTCTGGGTACCAACAGTTTGACTTGGGCAGATACCCAGCCAACCAATAGGCGACCGCCTTTTACCACTTTATCGGCTGCGGTGGTAGGACATCGCAGCCAGAGTGAGGCCGATCCTCCGCTGGAGATTTGTATCTCTCCCGTCCTTACGGCGTCGGGAGAGCAGCCACCCTCCCCGACGTCCCCGAGTCGGTCGAGTCATCGAAGCCAGTGATCCGCATGTCTGCAGTTTTCATCGGCCTCGTTACCACCGCTCGGTCTCCCAAGATCTCTCGGCATTTCGCAGCCAAGGCGTCGGCTTTTTTTTCGGTCGACGTACCTGGCAGCTCGAAGATTCTCGCGTCTGTCTGTTTAGCAGGTCTAAATCGGACAGACGGGATTCCGAGCTGCTCAAGGTCAATCTTTGACCTCAACTCCTCCAGAGTCTCTTTATATTTCTCGCCCCTTTCTATCGCCGCGGGAGACAGTGTAACCACCACTGCTGAGGAGCGAGGGGGGCGTAACTTGGGCGCAGTTGCCCGTGAGCGCGCGCCGGCTTGCGCGGGCTGCCTGGCTACCGCCGCGGTCGTCTTCTTCTTTAGGCCACGCTTTACCACTGTGGTCCAGCCTTCGTCCATGGACTTAGGGGCTGGAGGTAGCGGGCGCGGCTCTTTTTCCATCTTTTTGCTGGATTTTCCCGCTCCCTTTCCCTTTGCAGGGCGTGTGGGTGCCGCCTCGCGAGCAGCGCCTCGACGTGGAGTCGGTTTCGCGGGCAAGGCCTTGACCATCACAGCGGGAGGTATATCAGCTGCCAGCACCGACTGCCTCCTGTTAGCGTCCAAGGATGTTGGACGCACTGTCGTGTTAGGAAACAGACGTTCTTCCAGAGCCTTGAATTTGGCATCAATAATAGAGCTGACACTCTCCATTATTGTGTCTAGGATACCGTCTGTTTTAGGCACGGAGGGTTGTCCGGCCTGCGTTACTTCCGTGGAAGGCCTAGCCTTCAAAAAGTCCCTTCTCATGCTAGCCATCTCCTCGCGGACAGTAGCCAGCTCAGCCCGTAAACGAGCATTGTCTTCCTGGACCCTTTTCACCTTCGTGGAGGCTGAGACTACTTCGTGGTCCAGGTCAGACGCTATCTGATATATGTCGTCCACTGTCTCGTTAAGAGCTTTTTGAGATGTCTCTTCCAATTGGCCTGATTTGGCGGACACCGCCTTGATACTATCCGCCATAGCCCGTAGACGCTCCTTCATTGTGGCCTTCCCCTTGGTCTCCAAACAAACGTAGTCGCCCGTCGTGGGCGGGCGCCCACGTTTGGGCTTTGACCGAGGTTTGGGGGCGAGCATTTCTCTCGAGCCCCCAGATTCTGAACCGGAGCTCTGAATCTGGCTCGGAACCGGTTGGATGGGCCTGTGTCCATAGAGCGAGCAGAACCAAAGTCAGACATGGCACTGTCGCTTGCTAGACTACTATCCCTTGGCGATATAAGAGGCATATCTTCCGGCTGAAGCACGAACGCGGGGCTCGATGCCCCGCTGCTTCCACCGTCGGCGGGGTCGCGCGTCGACCCTACCTTCGCTCGCGCACGCGTGCGCACTCCTACGGTCTCCTCGGTAGCAGATTTCACACCAAGGGACCCGGATTTCCCATTGGCGCCGTTGGCCAGACGGAGCACATTGGCCACTCGTAACATACTTCACACTCGAAGCCCGAGCTAGCTCCGAGCGCCCGGCGTCAGCGGGATCACATGACATACCTGTTTCCTTAAATGACATATCCATATTAGTATGGGAAGGAACGCCTACGGCCCTTTCCCAAGGGGCCGCAGGTGCGCTTGGGACTGGGTCCCCCCCAGCCATTCAACCCCTCGGCACGCCGACCTTAGGTTTGGGGTGATTTTTTATAGTGGTTTTCTTCCACGCGGCCTGGCGCTCAGTGTGCCAGACCCCCGGCCTCGCAAAGTGCGAAGTTACGGGTTGCCCGACGGTGACCTAGGCCACGCGTCGCGCCCGCGGACCTAGCAGGTCCGCTACCTGCGAGCCGAAGCTCCGCTGCCCCCTTTTGGGGCCTCCACAACAGCGCCTGCGCAGATCGCGCCTCCACAAGCTCTGGTCATCCTACGACCCATGAGAGGTCTCCTAGCGACAGCGTATAGTTTCTTAGATAAGAAGCTATTGCTTCGCCCTCGACGATGATTTTTTAGAGAGGTTTTCTTCCTCGCAGTCCAACGCTCAGTGCGCTGGACTCCCGACCCCACTCAGTGCGGGGCTACGGGTTCATGTGGCTGTGCAATGCCCGCCCTTGAAAAGACCAGGCAGCCACAAGCCAGTTTTTGTCCACGTCGGCCGCAGCCGGTACCCCCCATATCTGGGGGGCGTTCCCCTATCCGCAACCTGGGGACGCGTCCGATGGCGGAGCTGGAAACCGCACACGGAGGGGTAATACACCCTATTAAAACATAAATAAACCCTTGCATAAAGTTTGTGTCTATTACTTCGTAATACATACTATACTTTACTATACTATACTAAAATATTTATTTCAAAGTCGTCTATTACTTTGATGCAGTTTATGAATCCGTCAGTGTATATTTAACTGTAATTGCTGTAATATTAATAAATAAATGGTTTTTCATTGATTTTTAATTTAAAATATTGTTTTTGCCTAAGTTCTAAAATTCTTATGTCGGCTACTTGATGTCAATACTTTACTATTTTTAAATAAAATGTAATCCGAAAGAATATCTTCAAATTATAATGCGAGCCGTATCAAATCACCCCCTTAGCAGATGGAGAGAGACATAATATGATTAAGGGCTTATTTTATATTTTAGTATTTTAAATTATATTGCTTAAGGGAGTACTAGAAAGTATAACGCAGGAACATTTTAGCTTAAAAATCCATATAAACATCCATTTCAAATTCCCGTTTAGTTTTTATTGAACTCGTCAAAAGCCAGACGTGGCTTGTGTAAAAATATGAAACTGCCGTGAATGCGTCTAAACCATTTGCAATTGACATGCATGCCATGGCGAGAGATTTAAAAAGGCTGATATTTTTCGTCTATCCAACTATGTAAATACCTATTCACGTTTTCAACATTGTATAACGGATGGATTTAGGTAGATGTCTAAGTTACCGTCATCGGCACAAAATTAAATGAACAATGGATCTCAGATAAAAAGGAACTAAAGATAGAGCCCTGTGGACGGTAGAAAGAAGCAAGTAAAACTACGCCTTCACCATGTGCAAATGCATCAAACTACGCCTCGGCTCATTAATGCTTATGGAAATACTGAAAGAGTGTAAAAAGCAAGCTAAAAAAACAGGATGGAAAAACATTTCACACGCAAGTAAACTTCGAGACCAATATATTTAATAAAAAATAAACAAAGAGGTTATAGCTAGAAATACAAAATCTCAATCCTGTAATCGGCCCACATGTCTAGAAAATCACTTTCACTATATTCTTATTTGGTCTAAGCAATGGATGTACCATTATAAAGCTCTTTTGTAATGATATATGTATTTTTATCTCTTTAGATAACATTTCAGTGAGTGCTCCACGGTCCTTGTTGTAAGAAATACAAAAGGTATGTGTTTTAATTAAAACCCCTTTTTAGAACAAAGCGAAAATACCAAATTCAATTTTAATTTTATAGAACTGCAGAACTCAAATCATTCACCCAAGTTAAAAGAACACAGAACGGAAACAGAAACAAAAGGGTATGTCGAAAGTAATAAGTAAGCTTACAAACAACACGTAAGAAGTCCGGTTGTATTTTCAGGCACGTACCAATTTAATAGAGAGAAGAATAAAAAAGACAAGGAAGTGCTTACTCACGTTGTGCTCCCAAACAACTTTATATGCTGGCGGGTTGGCATCAACCTCGCAACCGAAGTAAACGTCATCTCCCTCTTCAATATCGTTAGGGTTCATCTTTGCACCGAGGTGCATTGTCGCCACTGGCACATCTATTATAAAGCAAAGTTCATTTCAATTCACGTTTCCATTTTACTTAAGGGCACCCTGTACGATCGAGTGAAGTCAGTAATTTGTTGACTTAACATTCAGGGCTTTTAGTCAGTAATTATAAGAATTCAAACCGCAAAAATGTCACAAATAAATTGTAATAGATAGTACAATAATTTCAGATTTTTGTTTGCATTCAAGCCTTCATATTATATCCCAGAAATGCAAGGTTTTTTTATGTATTTCTACGACCAAAGAGTAAGCATGGAATTATGTACCTAGTATGGAATTGGTAAGCAGCTCCCGTTGGCAAGTGAGCTCTTAAGGTTGAATTTCCAAGAAGCGAGAAATTTCTCTCTTTCACAGTCAAACCTTTAATAAGTAATTTTAAATTCAATAACCGCTTTAACTTGAAGTTTATTTAAGTTGGCTTCAGTATGTGAAAATATGTCTGTTTTAATAGCTTTTCTTTATTTGGTTATTGCTAGATTATGAAAATATAAGCCCTAAATAGTCCGTTGAAGTAAACGTCAAAGTTTACTTCAACGGAAATATTATACCTCTTTTTATTTCCCTCGTAATAAATCTGTTCAGTCGGATCACAGTCACCGAAATAAACATGAACAACACAAGGCAAGTATTTTTGAATTAACAGATTAATAAGTTTCTTATTACAGTTCTTATTACATTCTTATTAAGTTTGTTTACAGATAATCATACCAATTAATTTTTGTTTCAAATTGAGTTTCAGTGGTTAGGTTAATTAGTGGTTAAACCACACTGGACTAGGGATTCCATCCCTAGTCCTTTGATTACGAACCTTAAAAAGTTAGTTTGCATAGTTATCTTGCCAGGAATCGTACCTAGCATAATACTCGAGTTAAAGAGCTAACATCAAAAACACTCGGCTAATCAAAATTTACAGTTATTTATACAATAGTTAATAAAAACATTTAAATAATTTTAATTATGGTTAGTGAAATAAAAAGCACATTTAAAGTAGAAATTATAAACATCAAACAATTGTGGTATTCAAGTCTAGACATTTGACTTCATAACTTGTATTGAGTTTAGAGGATTTCAATAGGTTTCGAACTAATTTATCGTGTTACACAATACTTTATCCAATGAACCGTAAATTATATTTTAATTTAATTAATCAAATTTAGGTATAGAGTAAAATATTTGGTAAACTTTCTCAATATTGAAGTACTTACAGTAAATGTTTAATGGCAGTTTGCTTTCAATTGTTGAATGGTTGAACTTGGGGTGTTCTGCTCTACAAGTGAGAACTTGGCCATTGTTCCCCTTTAATGGAGTCCATTGAAGAACTGACTGTGTTTCGTTGCCATCTTCGGATTCCTGCGTAGAAATTGAGGCTATTTTATAAATTTCAACAAAACTTATATTTAAACAAATTGCAATAAGTTATATCATCAATTAGAATTCTTTTTTAAACCCCCACGTCCGACGCAAATACGGCGTGCTATAAGTTGTGATGATTTATGAAGACCTGTTCAGGCGTTTGAAGACCGTCACCTCATTTCTTAGTTAACGAAGGAATTTCACTAACTCCCACATGTTCGAATAATGTGAAATTTGGTATGATGTTACTTCGATGGTGTTTCCATGACACGGTAACCTTGACCTGATTCTGCTGCATCAAGTCCGCGGGAAACCCAACCCCTCTGCAACTTATAGCAGATTATAGCGTTTTTGGGCTCGATAGAAAGTCAAGGGTTAGTTTATAATTTAAATTAAGTATAGCTTGTTATAATATTTATTCATAATTCTTAAGACAGGTAATTGAAAAATTCCACTCACTCTTTGTTTAGTAATTGAATTTAGCAGTCTTCCGCCAAGCCACCACGTAATTATTGAAGGCGGCCTGGCGCCTGTCGATCTACACCAGAGCTCGGCTTTTCTGCCAACTGAAAGTGGTTGTTCTCTAGACAGTATCTCTACCGTAAGTGGCCTCACTGTGAACAAATAACATTGAAATTAGCAACAATTAGAACCACATTTGAAACAAGCTCTCTGAATAGCGTTCCGACTAATGGTATTTATTTATAAGCTTCGGCGGAATTAACTGAAATTATTGCTTACAGTCACTGCGCTTTCAGTTCAAATTGCATCAATGTATCTGTAATTTCAGGTCGCTACTTTATGTCATTGATTACATATATTAAGTTTAAACGGAATACATTATGTAAGTAATTATTTTCGGAATTATAATAAAACTATTAATTGCGTGAACTATAGACAGGTGCCACTTATCTTCTTACTAAACTACAAATTCAATCCCTAAAGTTATAATATATCAGTTATAATAAGTTTGGGCGTGGGAAAAGGTAGTTTATTTATAGAAAGAATCAATGCAATATATTTATATATGTATTTTATTTGTCAAAAGAACTTTACACGTTTTGAATATCAGATAAAACCACTTACGCGATCTAAAAGACACTTAGCTTTCTTAAACGGGAAAACGTACATTTTGATGTCTGATATTGTGATATTTTCGCACACAGCGTAGGAGGCAACTGTCAGATCACGTGAAGGCGTAGTGACAAAAGGAAATGTATTATTAAAATAATGTCAAATTAATATTTTTTATTATTAACAAAAATATTAATAACAATAATATTCAAGATATGAACTGGTTTACTCTTACAGGTTAATTATGAATAAATAAGTATATAATATTATGAAGAAAAAATTTAAATAATGTTGTTTTAATAGCTCTATATCAACTTAAATATTTAGTAAGTAGCCATTAATTTTAAAACAGAGAAAAAGTTAGGTATTTATTCATTACCTACGTTTAAGTGGTTATTATATATTTTACCAAGATTTCGGAAAAAATAATAGCCTAAAAGATGACAATCCTAATAAGAAACCCTTTAGTAAAAATAAACAAAATTATAGTATTTTACACACTGCATCAATTTTTTTTTTTTTGATAGGATATATGATAATATATGATAATACTTGTAACATGTTATCACATAAATCATATAACTATAAATGAAATTTATTATATACAAAAAGAAAATACAATTATTAAACTAAATTAAATAAAACTAAACTAAACTAAACTAAAATCTAAAAATAAAAACTAAATAAGCCTAAAAAATATCTAAAAAATTGGGCGCCCACGGCATGGTGCCGAGAATGCTGGCAGCATTTCCTCGCTGAATTGCAATGCTAATACGTTGCGAGAGGAATCTGCCAGCTCGTCGGTCACCGGTGGTGTTGGTAAGCTTTTTTGATAAATCTTTCAAAAGTTGGCGAGCGCTGGGACGCCACGGACCAAGGGTTTCGACTCCTAACGGCATAAAAGTGTATCCGGAACCGAGACCTCGGTATTTCGCGACCTTTAATTTTTCGGCCGCTTTAGCGGCCGCACTCACTTCCCTACTCGTTCCGTGGATGTGGGAAGGAGCCAGTGTGTCCACGCAAGTAGCGTCCCACACTAGAACCCTTCCCACACTCCAGGGAATCAGAACAATGCCTGCATCAATTGTTTCTTGATTTGTAACTATTTAATTACTTAATAACAAGTAAATTTAAACAGCAAAGATATTGTAAAATTAATTAAATATCTTATTTAGATTTAAATTATCCTTGTAAAGTTATCGTCGAACACACATGGTATACGACGATTACTTTTTAATATAAAATATTAGCCGTTTTTACAATAAGCGAATTCGGTTTAGCTTGGTGCTGAAATAGTAATATTCTCTTTACAACTTTGTAAAACGTTACGATGAAAATATTAACATTTAATAGTATTTAATATAATATAAGCTACAGTTTATTATGGAATTTTTAAATGTAATAAGGCGTTAACGCAGACTATTAACTACGAGACGGCTTTTTCTTTAGAAAACGAGCGTATTTTTTTTTTCAGATTCGAGTCCATGAAAGAAAAAATATTGTCTCCCACCGTTCGTTCTATTTGGAGGAATATTCTGGACGGAGTTTCTTTTGTTAAAATCACAATATCGCGAACAAATGTTATCAGAATGAAGCAAGTCGATGGGACAAATACGTTTTCTGTTCACGTCAACTAAGCCAATAATGCTTTCTGAAAGTTATGGGCTCTGGAGACGGTGTAAAAAGAAACGTTGTTTGTAATAAATATTTATTGTAAATGTTTATTCTGGAAATGTTTATTTAAAAGCTTCGTTGCGATTCGTAGAGTACGTAGACAAATAGTATAACAGAAGACAGAAAATTCCCAAGGAATTCTGAATTACTCATGCTTTTTAAATAATTTTAAACATCAAAAATATATATTGAAAATTTTAAAATCTTAAAAAAGTTTATTTAAATTACAGTTAACACGAATTATTTTTGTAGCGCTTTTTATCGGATTATGTGTAGATTAGTTCTTTCTCTCTATATAGTGTACAAATTCTTTTTTTTATTTCGTATATTTTTTTACAATTTATCGAAAAGTTATTGACAAATTCCCCTTCACACTTTACCAATAAGTATGTAATAAGTAAAGTAGATAATTTGAAAGATAAATAAATTACTATTTTAAACATCATAAACATGTCAGTAGGACTATCTCTAGGGGATGCTCGACATTGGTCGCTAATCCACCGCACCAGCATCTAAAAATAAAGATCCGACACTAGGCAAAAGTAAAATGTCAGGCGTAATATTGCTTGACATATTTTGTCAGGCGTTATATTTTTATTTTCCAACGCGGACGAAGTCGCGGACACTAGCTAGTAATAAATTAAAGTGTAAATGTAAGTGATTTAGACATAATTCAGAAAAGGCTTTTAGGGTGGTGTTGGCATCACCTCGATTTTCTAGCACACCAGGTATGTTTGCATGCGTACAAAATGCGAAAAAGTTTCTTGTGCACATAGTATAGGGAAGTACCAACACCTTTCTGAATATGGACGCAAGCAGGCTAGATTGGTTGTATGCACATTGATCACTGCTAATAAATATTATGATAATAATACTTACAATAAAGTTCCACTCGGGCTGAAGTTCTCTGGGGTGGCGACAATATTGTATTGTCAGCTGTACAAGTGTATACTGAGGAGAGATGTGCTCTTGTCGCGTTTCTCACTATTAATGTCAGCGACCTGGTTGGCCCAGATGGCTGGAGATCGCTTGCACCCAACGTAGACAATACAGAGTCACCTTGAAGCCACTGGACTCTGGGAGTTGGATTACCTGTAAGTGTCACTCTTTTATAAACACCGTTAATTTAACGGTACTAGGACTACCCGGTTATCGTGCATGGGAAAGGGCTCTTGTAATTAAATATGTTAAATAATAATAAATATTGTAATCAAATATGTTATGTTAAAATCGATAGACAAGCTGATGATTCCCGGCGGAGTCAACCTTGGAAATAAATTTTTCAAAGTTGGCTCTTTTCTGGATTTAGAAAATAGTAGCAGCACAGTCATTTGGGCAGCCCGGCAGCCAGTTTCGGCGAGTGAGTAAGGGATGCCAGAGCCCATTACTCCATCTCTTCCTTATCCCTTATCCTTAATCCTTCATTGATCCGCAGCGCAATTGCTTGGCGTTGCTTTGTTATAGGCGACGGTAGCCACCTACGATCAAGTGGACCGTCAGCCTGTGTGTCGACCTTATCATAAAAAACAAAGTGCTTTTCCTAACTAGTTGTGTAACTGCATATATTATAATAGGGTTCCCCAGAAATTAATGAAATTATAATATTAGACAGGGTTTCTCTTATAGTATTTAGTAATAAAAATCTTAAAAGAATTTCTCTAAATTAATTGGGGTGAAATCAGTAGTAGATAGAACTTTGTTAAACTATGCGACGTATTTCCGAATCTTGCAAAATTAAATGAAGGCGAAAATAACTGGCGCGGCAGACGTGCCGCACAGAATTTATGCATGCTCATATTCACACGGATATTCGTTAAGATTATAAGGTAAATATTTAATGCAAGAGACGGAATATTATTACTGTCCTTTTTTTAAATTGTGCTTTTTTAAACAAGTCGTTTTTCTATATTTATATTTAATTCATTTAAACATTAAATATTTGGTTTTTTTTTTTGGTTTTATTTGTTTCCTTAATGCTTTCCTTAGACTAATAATTAATTAAGTTTCTAGGATTTATTTGTTGTTCAAATCTCCTTAGCGAATAAAACTACGTTATGCAAGAGTTAACTAATAAACCTTTATTTTTTATATTTTTAGTATAGTAAACTAGAATTTATTTCGTTGTGGCAACTAACAAATTAAAATACCGTAAAATAGAAGCATGTGTGTTTGTTTCTGTGAATGAATAAGTGATGCTCATTTCCCTATCCCTTCCTAATCCCTATCCTTAATCCTATTATGACCGGCTGCACCATTGGCGTTGTTTGTGTAATAGGTGACAATAGCCACTATCAAGTGGACCTACAGCCTGTCTGTCAAGTTTAAAATATATCAGACGCCAGACTTTTAAGGGCTTCTACTGTGTGAGACAAAGCAATCTTAGAAGCAGATTTTTAGAATTAAAGATTAATATAACAATATATAACATAATAATAATATAATATAATAATATAATATCTTCACACATTACACACAGCACCATCTAGTTCCACAATCGAAATAAAAGACTGTTTATTTCGGTTGAGAACTAAAATCTAGAATAAAAATCTAGAACTAGATTATTGGGCGGATCCACTCAAAGAAGGTAATTATGTATCTTTTAGTATTTATACCCTTCCAAAATCCTCCATAAATTGTGGCTACAGACTAAGGATAAGACGTCTTGCATGAATGTGTACGATACACCAGAAGACATTTCTCTTGTCTAATGTTCGTGTCTGAAAATGTGCAAAAGGCCTTACGTGTCGTGTCGTGACATTAAACTATAATGTTTAATGATTAAAATATAACCTATATTCAACAGGTTTTGTCGGCAAAACATTTTATGTGTTATACTTCCACCAGCCAAAAAAAACATCAAAAGTACAAAGCTTTGAAATAAATTTAAAACGTAAAAATGACTTTTATAACAGGTCGTTGTTAGCTTTATTTAACAATACTGTTACATATACAAACATTCTTGCTTCACATATAAATTTCATTGTTACGTTTAAATATTGATGTTATTTTGACTTTTTTGTAAATAGCGTCGTTCGGAGCCGCGATTAGTTTCGGTTTTCTATACGCATATATTTTAGAATCCACAATGGAAGTGAATGAGAGCTAAACTAATAACGCTGTAAATACTGGAGTATTTACATAAAATGTCATCACCGAGTTTTGAATTACTTTAATGAAATTCTATAGTTACAATGCGTTACTAATTACTAACGCTTCATAGAAATTGCATTTTTACGTCGTTGCGTTACTGCCGTAAGTAAGTACTTAAAAAAACTAAACAAAATATTCGTCACTCTCAGCGCCGGCACTAAATTGGTAATGAAACGAATCATAATAATATGAAACATATATCTTCGCAGTTTTCTCACTCACTCACACACGCACTGGTGTAGAGTATTTTTTGTACATAGTAGGTACTACGAGTAGTTTGACAATTTTAACGAACTTGAAGATAGTAAACGGAAATTAACGAGTCCGTTAACATTTTTTAAAGTTAACTTAAAAGTTAAATTGTTAGCCAAAATGTTAACTTCGTTTATTAACGATTAAAAGATTAACGGTCTTGTCCCAGCTTTGAGTTTCATTATAAAACAGTTTTTAGTTGTAATGATTTAGGGTGGATCTTCAAAATTTGGTTAACTTGATGATAGCAGCAATTTTCACATATTTACATCTATTTTATTCATTATTGGCAATAATATAAAGTCATGTAATTAGGACAATATTTTTTTATTTCCGAAAATCGCTTCCTTCTATTCCAAATATCAGTCCCTAGCCATGTAAGATCTCCCAAATTTAGCAAGCATTTCATTGTCAGTCTAATTCTATATATAATATTATGATTTAAGCAATAATTTTTATCAAATTATTTCAAGTCAAAAAGTGTAAGCGTTAAAAAACGTCAGTCCCTAGCTATTAGCGAAATTCAAAAATGAGCGGCAACTAAGCTAATGGTGTTTATCAAAACATACTCAAGCGAAAGTATCCATGTGAAGTTAGTTGTAAACACGACCTATGCCGCGTCCGCCATTTTGTTTTTACTGCGGTCGCCGACTTTGTTATGGAAAAACGCGCTGTGCCAGTCAAACTCTCAGTCCCTAGTTAAGTCGTTTCAAAGATAGTTAATTAATAGTTGCTGTCATTACTTATTGTTAATTTGAGCTTTGTCTGCCTTGTTATTTTGATCACCTGCTGGTTTTGATGTTTACTTTAAATCATAGGTTATGTTTGATTTTGCTTTGATTCGTCAGTCCCTAGACCGTCAGGCCCTCGTCGTAAAAGTGACTAGGGACCATGCGTAATGCATGGTTTTAATCATAAATAAGTTGTAGAAAATGGCGCCTAGAAAGAAAACATTACTGTCTAAAGAGGAACTCGCAAAAAAAAGTCTGAACAGGCAAAAAAAACCTTGAATTTCAAAAAACCTTGAATTTCTCATTAAATACTTAGTAAAGTGACTGGCCCCTTTAGATGCAACAAAGTAGATATTATACCTACAGTATAGAATTATAACTTTACTGAAAACCATCTAAAAATACCTTTGTCAAAATTAGGCCATAAGTTAACCAAATTTTGAAGATCCACCCTTTAAAATATTTTCTACCTAAAAAGTTAACAAGATGTGGATAATAATTTTATTAACGCCTTAACATTCAGATGCAAAATAATGTATAAGTTTATTAGACGACAAAGGTCGCACCTTCATCGTAGTTAAATTTAAACGTGACTAAGTCTTTGGAACGACAAAGTTTTGTTTTTCAAAGGTAGAATATAGCCATGTGAGTTGCATAAAATTAAGCTGACCTACTTGCATTCTACAACAAACACAAGGCATTCTGTAAAGGAGCGCTCTTCCTCGAATATTTTATTTATGTTACATGGTAACGAGTGCTTGGAATAAGTGAGCAATTGATATTTATTCGATGCTATTGAAATATATTTTTAATGTAAAATTGTCATCTATTAAAACGTAAGACAACCTAAAATATATACCTATAAATTTACTGCGATGAAAATATGATGATGAGGAATCTTATAAGAAACACAGAATGAAATTGCTCACCAATGGCAATATAATATGTATGTAATCTATATCTATTCTCTATAAAATAAAGTCGATGTCCGTTGTCCGCTAACTTCTTCTAAATTGTATTATGGTTTTCACTGTTAGAAAGAGCGAAGATGTTTGCAGAAAAAAGTATATATATTATATATACTCGTAGGTGTGAAGCAAAGGGCGGGTCGCTAGTAGTATATCGTGTAGAGGAATATGATAAAAAATAGAACAAATACTCATAAAACGAGTCGTCAAGTCCTGTCTCAACATAGTACTATAGTAACCATACTAGCGAATCGACCCGACTTCCCATGGTACTGAAATTTTAAAAACCTTTCTTAACGAATAGTTTATTTATAAAATAATCATAAATATTCCAAATTTCAGCTTTTTAGACTTCGTAGTTTTTGCTTTGCGTTGAGTCAATAAGTATAATTAAGCAGTATATTAAGCAAGAATTTCTTAAAAGTGATCTTATAAAAAATATATATTTCATTCTGTTCAAAGAAGAAAATTTCTTTGATTCTTTACAAGAGTTCGCTTTTTCAATTAAATTTTCCCATATCACAAACCTTGAATACTATTTGAATTTCAGCTCCGGTAAGTCAATATAATTTAACTCAATTAACTGTGAATTGTAAGATGGTTTGTGTAATAAGTAATAATAAATAATTGTCGAGTGTTGTAATGTGTACTTACCCCCGTTGACAGAGCAAATAAGCTTGAAGTCTCCCCCTTCATTGTAAGGACCCGCTGTGCCGGATATTTCTTTCCCGTATTCATCAAAGATCACCGGTTTGTTTGGCAATTCTGCGGGAAAATGATCGAAATGAAAATAAGTAATGTAAGATCAATGCAAAATGTCACAGCAGATTACCAAAATCAATTGTACCATTGTATTTTTTATAATTATTTTCAATGATAAGAACTAATTTATAAACCTAACTGTGGCCTAGCGTGGTCAATGGACGCTATTGTGCGGTCAGCGCGAAACGGTGTTAAAAAACTGGAGATTCGACTCGAGCCCTGTTCTTGAATTTCTAGGGATTTAATTTTTAAAACTCGTACTCGAGTGAAAAAGAATTTGACAGGAGTTCCTTTGCACTCGAGTCACTGGAGTCAATTCGGCGCGCAATTTGTAACCAAAGCAAAGATTGACTAGTTTCTAAAAAAAATAGAGGAATATTATTTTTCTAAATGTATTATACTTCTATACATCTAATTTTTCTAAATGTAATAACACAATTTAAATTTTGTGTTAACATATTGTGCTACAAGTTGATTTTTATTTCTTTTGAAATTAATGATTAGATGACAAGCTGTTAAGTAAAAATGATTATGTATTATAACAAGTATTCATTTATTAAGGTCTTGATAAAAGGACTATTAATAAGATTACCTTTATAAACAGTCTTTGATGACCAAATTATATTTTTTATTACATTTTGCTATATTGAGCATCAACGAGAAGTGATAAGTTTTAGTATGAGGGCAAATAAAGCATACAATTTTCACATAAATATACATTTTGTAACGTTAGCGCCTTCACTTCCAATGTATTCACAATCAAAACAAGATTGGCGAGGGTCTAGCCGATCGAGGGGTTCTAACGTTCAGAAATTGTGTATAAACAAAGTACGAATGGCGCTCCAAAGTAGACGAGGAAATGAAAATGTTTTCGTTGACTCGAAACAAAAGGTTTCCCACCATATGAGTATTCAGCGGAGGATCTTGGCAATCGCGCGAAGCTTTCATATCCATTCTAGAGAACGGTGCTATCGCTTACTGAAATGCACAGCTGGGAGCACTCATTGTTTCATACCGTTTCGCGTGAATGCGGACCGAGCTAAAATGAGAATATTGTTCCGAAATACATTTTTTTTTATAATTTCACGCTTACAAACAGACGAAATAATAATTGTGCTTCGTAAATGTAGTTTCATGTTTTAATTCTCATTGGTCAGGATTATGATGACGGATTATATTGTCAATGGAATTTCACAGGGCATAAAAAGCACTTTAATTTTTTGTGATTCGTACGTCGCGCCTTTATGAATAATTCGATATCCGATAGTCGTATATTAAGTCCGGAAGCTACTATCCTTTATTAAATATTTATAGCGTATTTTCGATTTTACAGTGGTAGACCGAGTTCTCTTAGAGCTCGCGCAGACAGAGAGCGGTCTCGAGTTCCGAGTTCTGCGTTTTGACTGCTAGAGAGTTCCAAAGCACACAAGAGGCGTTCAAATTCTTGCGTTCCATTTTCATCCATTTCTTTGTACGTACAACATGTCGCTAGAAAGTTCATCTTCCGAAGAAGAAGCATTGCTTTTGTTGAGCCTAGAAGCTTCTAAAAAAAGAAGAAAATATTGGGTGCAACCAATTAACACAACACGAGAAGAACAAGGCGAATCCAGTAGTATTTTTTATGAATTACTTACCGACGAAGAGCGATTCTATATTTATTTTCGCATGTCGATAAATAGCTTCAATGAATTTTATATCATATAAAGTGATATCGAAAAGCAAAATACTAACTGGAGGAAATATATTTCAGCAAAAGATAGGCTGCCAGTATTTAAGACAGACTTAAATCATATAATTATCTCCTTTCTCTAACCAATTCAATCAGTTTTCCGTATTTGCAACTTCAGACATCGCGGTGAAAGCGGCGTTCTCTGTCTTGGCGGCAAAAGAACTCTAGAACGCGGCGTTCCGCTCTGACCGCCGCGGTCTGACTGCCTGCTGTGTGCGTTACCGTATGGGAGTCAGTACATTCGGAAGAACGCAGAACTCGGAACTCGGGACCGCTCTCTGTCTGCGCGCACACTTAGTCTTGGTTAAACTCATTACGTTATTTTGAACAACGTTATATTTTTTTTAAATAAAAACATTGTACTTAATTTTACAATTAGGTACTAAATCTCATATTGCCTAGATGTAAATTTGATTCCAAAAATTCAGGTATCGTATCCAAAAAACACGGTTCAATTTAAAATAAGTATTTTAGTGATTTGATAAATCAATTAAATATTGATTCCCCATTGTACACTAAATTTAATATTGATTCTAAATGTACTTTTCAATGGAATTGATCAATAACCATTGAACATACAAAACAGGTGAAAGCCGCCACAACATTTTTGCCTTTGAATAAGTATTAATATATAAATTTAAACTAGATTTAAAACTGTAACATACTCTTAGCGGCTAATTGTAAGGAAATGAGTCATCACTGGTTAAACTTGATTGTACCGTCTAATATCTTCTTAAAATAACTGTACAATGTATTAGTATAAATCATGAATGATAATATATCAACGATTAGTATCAATGAATTCTTGAAATATTTACTCGATACACATGTCGCTAATGTCTCTAATGTAAAGCTTGCGTGTTAGCTAATTATATTTAATTTAGTTCAAATACCTATTTAGTATACAAGGTAACATTACAAAAGCAAAGGCAATCATGAATAAATCACTTTTCATGGTTTGAATTGTGTAATAGGGTGAAAATAGGAAATATGGAAATGATATTGTTACGCGTAAGGGTCAATTGGTTTGTTAGAAAGAGCACTGTAAAAGATAAGTAGAACACTTAGCATGCTTACAAAGATCGTTTAAACGAAGTCTGAATTTTTCAAAGGGAAATATGTCTTAACTATAGTGATCTTCCTGGGGTTGCTCGTGTTTATAAATGATCGTAGCTAACTACCATGAAGTGGATCGTTCGGCTGCATTCTGATCATTAATAAAAATAATTTTAATAATAAGAAACCAGACGCTAACGGAATTTCCCAACTTAATCATAATTAGGAAAAAAAGTTTTATTTTGCGAACAATAGACGCATTTATTGGGGGCAGACGCTGCAAACATGTTTCTTTATTCCTGTCAATAAAAAAGTTTTGCCACCAAAAAGTTTTCTTTTTGTTCTTCGAAAAACTTTCTCTTGTTGATTTCGTGGGATGCTAATAAAATGTGTAATTTTCCAACAAAGCCTATGCTACAAAAATGTTTCTTTATAAAAAATTTATGACATTGTAAGATTTATTATCAGAGGTCTCTATGTGTTTTTATTCGCCTGGCAAAATATTCCAAATTATGCATATTTTTATAAAAATTACATAATTAAGAAATAATACTCCTGTTAGTGTAAAATTGTCGAAACAATAGTATTAATACGAATTCCTACAAAAGTTGGCAAAACAGAACCACATGTAGGAGTAAGTACAAAAGTATTCAAAACAAGAAAGTTGACGAGTGCGTCAACTCTCTTAAAAACTTAGTACAACAAAATAGCTATACACAACAAAGGAAAAGAATAAATTAGATTTGATGTCTAAAAACAACGCTTTGAAATTAAAATTTCTATCTTTTATTATAGTGTAAGCAACTACTTGTAATAATTAGACACATAAAGTACGGTCATTCTGTGTTTTCAGGCAAACAAATTTATAAAGTTTGGGTAAATTAATAAAGGTGGGTTATACCTTTGGGTCTGCTGATCAAGATCCACAACTTTCCCCCTATTTCCACTTGCCGCTTCATCCCCCCCACATCGCAAAGTTTGTCCCCGTTAACGGTTTTTTAAGTATTTTGCGAAAACTTTAATATATACAAAAAAGTGTCAAAGGCAAAAATTACCCTCATTAAATTCTTAACAAATTATGTTCTATACGGTTTTCAAGCTACAGAAAGTTTTCAAACTGAATTTCAAAATTTGAAAACTAGCTATAACTTGGAAACCGTCAAGCTAATCAAAATAATGTATAGAATATATTTTGTTAAGAATTTGATGAGGATAATTTTTGTCTGACTTTTTTTTGTCTAACGGATACCAATTTTTTTATAAAAAAAAACATAATTTTCATACGTTGACCGTTGTTATGGCAACCATGGAACGTTGCTGACTGAGCCATAGCGAAGCGTGACCAGGTTCAACTAGTATTTAATAATTTCTATAGATATCACAGATAAATTATGAATGTGAGTTTTAACATCGTTCATGGTATGAGTTATGTATATCACTTGATAAGCTTATATCCAACAGATTTTCTGTTACCAATAATACTGATACACAATAAGATTGTAAATAGCATAACGCTATGAGAACGTTACGCTTCTGTAGAAAAATTCCATTAAGAAGTTACTGCAAGTTTTCCTTCGCAATATTTCGTGTCGATTTCGAAGGGATAAAAGATATGGAAGTTCATAAGGGGTGAGTGCTCTCCACTATCGCGATCGCCTCACGTGAGCGGCCTTGTCGTTGAATACCCTTTGCAGAATATTATCTTTGTTCCCTGGTTGCAGCATCTATCTAGGTTTAGAGCTGAAATATTAATGCCGGAATTTCAGTTGCCCACCGTAGTGTTATCAAGCATGCTAATGGAAATTTTAATTTTAAACAACGTTACGTGCTTCGTAAAAGGTATTACAGGCGCTAAGTCCGTAAATAGAAATAAGAGGGAAGTGTCAAAATAATACATTATGCACTAACGTAACTTTAAGCATACCTTAATGTCCGCCACCATTTGGTGGTAGGAAATCTAAATTATGTAATACAGAAATAACACTAACACCAACAGTAGACACTCCTTTTATTTTCCTCAATTTTACTCTCCGACAGGAGTAATATCATACGTAACCCTCTTAATAGGGATTTAATATTAATACTAATAATAAGATTGTGGAGTAGGTACTCTGAATGCAAACTCTATACTTCGTCAATGTCCGTATGTTCTCGCACCCTTATCTTGGAAACCAAAATGATATTCCACTCAATAGTTGGTGAGGTAGGTAAGTCTATGACGTTAGCCCAAGCCAGAATGCCCCTCCCCGAGCACGTGTATTTTTTTTGTCCATCCATAGACCAGCGCAAGAGCTCTAGTTTAATGTTTTAGCGGAGATGTCAAAGTTCAGATAAAGTACTCTGTAATTAATGTATCTTTTACTTATCTCAAGCTCAAGCTATTTATTGAGTAATAACACATTTAATTCAGAATTATTATCCCACGGAGACGAATTAGCATCCAGGACGTGGTATAGGTATTGATGTGCTAAGTATTCGCAAGACTAAGAATCATATATTTCACATCAATTAGTTTTAAATATAACAAAATTGACTTGCTAGAGATCCCAGTAGTAGGCTCAAATAAAATAATAAGATAAAGATAGAGCCCCAAACGCCAGAGAGAAGCCGGTAAAACTACACCCTTTTCGTGTACATAAATGTAACACGGTTATACGCACACAAATGCAACCAAAACTACTGGAGTTAAATATTTACTGGTGATAATGCTGAATTGGGTAATGAAAGGGTGTAAAAATCAGTCACATCACATTACACACGTAAGTAAATTTTGGAAACAAATATTTTCAATAAAATAAACAAATATTACAGTAAGTGAACACACAATACAGTAAACGGCCTACGCCCACACATGTTTATAAACGGGCTTCACTATGTTGTATGAAAAATTCTGTCTATATTTCTTATTTCATCTGAGGTAGTAGTATCCTACCAGTAGTAATATAATACACCTTTATCTATGAACAATGAACATGTATAAATGACATCGGTTAGCCTCTAAGGAATAGGTAGGTGTTATTGATGTGATATTTTAGCTAAACTTATATAGCACCTATGAAAGTTCCTTCTGAAAACTATCAAAACTTCTGAAACTACACAGCTTATATTATATATTATACACAGCTGTCATTTACCATGCTGTAATTTTTTTGATTACATGGTTTAGTAGGTATACATTGCAGATCAATGTGTTAGAGAATAATATTAATTAGTACGATTATATTTGTCTTCTCTACATTCATTAATAAAATGTATTATACCATTACATATAAAAAATAATATGATAATAAAATACTTAAACGTTTATTCCTAGTTTAATAATTTTCTTCAAAAATACGTAATAAAGAACACGAAACTTATTTTGTTTAATATTCTACTTAATCTTCAAACAATGTTGAGATGTTTCAGAGCCGAAGTGAAATTTAATTTCCAAACTGATCCACATTTTTACTGTCAGCGACCTTACGTAAATCATTCCCGGGCTTGTACAGACTTTCCTTAAAGTTTTCGTGTTGATTCCGCTAGGATAAGGGAGGGTCAAGTTTACGATCGTACCAGTTTTTATCGAGATTGCCCGGCGGTACTATGGTGACTTTTCATAGCTTTGGTTACCCTACTGTTTTGAGGTAAGTTATTTTATTAAAAGAGAAAAAAGGGGAGAACAGATACTGGGTCTTAGATTAGGTGAGAAATTAAAGATTTCCTTGTTTCTCTTGATTTTATCACTGTCAAAGGATTTTGAAATGTTTTCTTGTGTACGGGAGGCGAGGTGACGGCCTACTTGATGGCAGTTGGCTACCGTCACCTTTTAATACAAAAAGGCCATTACGTGCCGCAAGTAAGCTGCCGACTTTAGTAGGTTGGATAAAGGAAATTGTATTGGAATTTCCTTACTCACTCAATAAAACACAATAGCACACATTCTGTTACTTCACAGTGGTCTTTTAGAAGATGTCGCCAGATATGCTACTCAACTGCTAAACTGTGTTACGCAGTGATAGAGAACTATTAAAATAATATAAGAAATGAAAATGAAAACAAGGACGTTTTCATTGTTGCTACTTTGATCTATGGGAGTATTTATTTTACTACTAGCTGGCGCCCGCGACTTCGTCCGCGTTGAAAAAGAAAAAAGTAGCCTATCCTGTGTCCTGTACGTCTAAATGTTTATCTACCAAATTTCATGAAAATCAGTTAATTCGTTTGAGTTATGGAGGAACATACATACATACAATACCTACACTTACAGATTTAATATTAGTATTGATGATCATCTAAAATAGAAAAATATGAAGTCATCGATTTTATAAATTATAATCACAAGCCACTGAAAGAAATTGGGGCTGATGGAATGTGTTTGTCAATTATTATGTGTAACTTGTAATAGTATTCGAAGAAACCTTCCTATTCCTTATTCTTAATCCTAATATACGCACTTGCAGTATCTGTGGTTTTGCTTATGTTATAGGCGACGGTAGCCACCTACCATCAAGTGGACCGTCAGCTTGTAACAGATCTTAACCAAAAAATAAAATAAAAAAAATATATGAAAACCATATATGATATAAAGAAGATTACCATCCTTTTTGTACCTTTCGTATCAATTTCATGTAAAGGGCTCCATTTTTTGTGTTAGCCTACATTAAGCAAGTAGGTTAAGTATTATTACAAGCCATTAATTGTAACTATTCGTTATCCTCATTTTTTAGTTTCGCTAGAATGGCTTAGGTCTGAATGCTCTGTGATCTTGGACTAATTTGGTTGCATTTTTTTTACATTGTGTCGTTCATTGTAAAAGTGAACTATCTCCTTGTAACTGAATTTTAGAATAACGAGCTTTTTGCGAATTATAGTGTAGGAAAAAAAAATATAAGCATTCATTCATTGTTTTCATCTATGTGATTTTAATGCAACTATTGGAGTTACTTTACTTTTATATTGAAAGTTATGACTAAATGTGATACCATTAGGGAAGAAAAAAGATGGTTTTAAAAATAGGGAGTTACACCACTTTTACAATGAACGACACCATATATCTACGAGTATATTTTAATAACACAATAACTATAAATTATTTATTTTATTATTTTATAATAACTATAAATACGAAATCTATGTAATATGTATGTATATGATGTTATTCCAATTAGCCCAGACAAATTAAACTTTCAAAGATACATAAATTAACAACAAGCTGAAAGTGAGTAAAGTGGTTCATAACACAATTAAAACTAACATATCAAAACTCCTCACTCTTATTTTTTGGTTTAATTTGACCGGATAACAATATAATTTATATTTGTTATTATTATAAAATGTATTTTATAAATTAAATTTTTACTTTTAGCAGATAAAATAAATAAAGATAGAAATAAATAAAGGGCTTGTAATTCTCTTTTATCTTATTGTATTGGTTATTGTTCATATTGGTAAAAATATAATTCAATTTGAAACAAAAATCTAAGATTTCAATTTTATGGTAACATATAGTTATAGTGGTACGTGATGTGTATAATGTACGCGTATGACCCCTTGTATGTTGCTTTTACTGAAATAATTGATATCTTTTCTCTATAATTAACTTTAACAACTGTACCTAACTAATATTCACTTAAAAAACTTATTACATTCACCTCTAGTAATAGGTAGATATAATTAGCATTTTAATGTTACCGCGTACGTTGATCAAATAAAGTCATCACAAAATTATTTATAGGAACACAATAATATATATTTTTTGTGTTTCACCCAAAGGTTATGCCACCCCCACAGGCCGTTTATTATCGTAACTTATAATTATATTACAGTTCCATTTCAATAATTTTTAGTAGGCACATAATCAAAATCAAATAGTTAGAAAGACTATAAATGAAGTTGTTTAATTATATCAAAATTAATTTTAAATTCTAGCCGTAACAGTTAAATTACGCCGAATATCGGCAATTAGAAGAAATAATTAGTGTAGTTTTGAAAATTGGTACAATTATACCTTACATTATCCAGATGAACTTTTTTCAGCATTTTGAAAGTACCTTTTTTCAGGTTTTTGCTCACATCATAGCATTATAATTACTTCTAACAAAAGTTTCTACATAAAAATTTCTACAAATTTGGATATATTCATTTTTACTCTATGATCAATACTTTAGGAACTATACAGGCTGTGTAAGTTTACAGAGAGAAAAAAAATAGAAGACTTAAGATAACGGTGTCGGTTAATTTTATCGTCGTTATTCATCGCCATTTTTAGTTTATAATAAGCAAGCAAAAAATAAGGTAATGTAAACAAAGGCCAAGCGTGCGAGATACCGTCAGTCTTTAAGCAACGACGGGCGTCATCGCAGCACGGAGCGTGAGGTTGAGGTCCATGCATGCCACTGATGTTGAATCGTCGCCCTTTCTAGTGTATTTACAAATAGTCCAAGATTTTTAGCTCTAAATAATGGGTTCGATCTGCTAAGAATCCTGCTAATTGATCGTTCGATTGGATTATGTCAGAAACTGTCTCCCAAGTATACAATAAATCCAAGTTTGTGTAGTCCGAAACCACGAGCGTTAGCCGCCATCTTGAAAAACGCCTTTTTGCAAATATTTCAAAAAAACGGTCAGTTTTACGTAAAAAATTGTGAGAACCTTTTTTGTAGAGGATAAATCTCCTATCTGTTTAATTTCAATTTTTTTTCTCTATTGCTAATATTTGCCGAGATACATATAGTCGATTAAACTAAATTTTTGTTTTTGAAAAATATTTCGATAATTTTTGGTAATAAAAAAAAGTAATTATCATGTTACATTATCTTATTTTTTGTTCACAATTCTCATTGGATCGCCATGGTTATTTTTTTTATGTTGGGTCGGCAGATAACTAAGCTTGCTTATTCTAAACTAAAAATGGCGATGAATAACGACGAAAAAAAGCGAGACAGATTGCTTAAATCTTCTATTTTTTGTCTCTCTCTAAACTTACACGGCCCGTAGTTCCTAAAGTATTGATCGTAGAGTAAAAATGAATATAAATTTGTAGAAAATTTGATGTAGAAACTTTTGTCAGAAGCATTCATAATCCTATTTCTACAGATATTCGCAATATAAGCAAATCTTTTACGTGTTTTTTAATTATTTCTATTTTCTGTCAATTTTTTTTAAAATATTGTTAGTGTCTTTCTTGCAGTGAATAAATGTCTTTCTTTCTTTCTTTATGTTTTTCTATTCAGATGAGAAGAAAATAAACAGTTTCTTGCAAATCAAAATGTAACTCACCTATAACGTCGAGTGCAATCCTATAATTTCTTGTAGGAGATACTTGGAAGTCGACACGGCACCTGTAAACGGCTCGGTCACGAGCTTGCACATCTCGGACGTGGAGGGCAGAGGTCGGCGAACCGAGCCACCTGGCACGTTCCGCAAACGCCTCGTCGGTCCAGTGCGCGGTAGGCCCCGGCACCCGAGTGTCATAGCTGCAGACAAAAGGTTTATTTTTAAAGAAGCACTCGACAAATTATGACCTATTTTAAAAATTATGAAATACTAGAGGTACTCGCAACTCCAAACGCTCGGTATATATTTTTTTGTTTGCAAACCAATTGAAATGAAACATTGTTACGGCAAGCTTATTATAATAAATCAGTAAAAATAGCATTAAAATCGGTCAACTCGTTTGTAAGATTAGCGTGCACAAACGCACAGACAAACAGACAAAAATTCTAAAAAATTATTTTTTGACCTCGCTTGGTACAATTATTTTTTTAAATTTCAAAGTACAGACACGTTTTGTTTATGATTTTATTATTTTATGATTATTTATAATATGCACCGCGTCTTCGCCCGGCTTAAATTTGATAAGTATAAAAAACTTCTCCTTGTTTGGGTTTATTGACTGATTATTACACTCGGTATATACCACATTACTTTTCATAACAGTGTATACTCGTATTGTATAATAGCCGAATATCTAGAGAAGTCACTAAACTCGGAAAGAATTTACATAAACTTAAAAAAAATTCAGTAGCAAGTTTACTTTTCTACCTGACCAATTACAGCGGCAAGCACTCGAAAGCGTATACTTAGTTCATATAATATAAGTCAAACGTTATGTATGTATGTGTACGCATATACTGTAGTGTAATTGCACGGAAAAATTTTCAGTCTTTATACTCCGATGTAGGTGAGCTCCAGCTTTATTTATTTACCTACTACTTTTCTCGAAATCATTTAATCATTAAAAAAAAATACTAATGTGATCCTCATATTCTCCCTATACAAACATTTGGCTCTATATACAAGGTTGTGTGTCGTCACCACTCCTTTTATCCGTACGAATCCGAGTTGGGTCTCAAAGATAAGGCACGTAACATTTTATTTATTTCTATCTGATCGGATTTCCATGAAACCCACAACCTGCCTACCTTTACTGATGTTTCGAAAGCTTTCTTGTCAATGAATATCAATGTTTTAAACAAGCAAAACCGTGTCAGTGTACTAGGAAAAGGGTTTTTCTGCATAACAAGAATCATCTGACAAATATAGTTTGCGGAAAAGCTTTGAATGCGCTTGGTCTCTAATCGAAACCTGTTGACGGCAGGTTATGGCGATGGTGAATTTTATTAATAACCAGCCGTGAATTCTTACATATATAGTTCAGAATTGAATTGAGACGATACTATGCTGTATGAAGTTCAAATGGACAACGGCGCTTGAACCGGAAACAATCGCGAATATCATCAAATCGCTATTAGTGTGTAAAAGTAATTAATTATTTCACTATTTTGATTCAACGTTCTGAAAATATATAAATGAACCATAAACTGTTGGTCACTGAATTTAAATCCAAAGAATAAAAATAAAGAATACAAATATTTTTATTTTATAAACAGTAGCGGTGTTAAGTGTACACTGCAGTAGCACCGTTAACTGTAGAATGCAATGCTATATAAACTCATCCCAGTTTTAAAACAATGAAATCTCATTAACCACGAACTTCATCTGGCTGCGTCATTTGGTGTCTATTGGTATTCAGTGTTATGAACAGTAGACTCGATCAATACGGGCAGGCTGTGCGTTGTAAACTGCAATGTAGATTAGCTTGGCCGACCACAATACGGGAATATTCAGTGTGGGTATGATCCATTTGAAACTATTTAGGCCGTTGCTTCAATGAGAAATTTCAGTAGAAATGGTCCGTAATTGGCCATTTCAGCTTTTCAACACTAACGTTTATTTCGTGATTTAGTACTTTCTTGTTACTTATCATGTGTGTTTACAGAGACTTTGTCACTGTCTAACTGATCCCGTAGACTGTGTCTATCATCACACTTGTCAGCCGCACTTACTAACTACTGACTATTAGCCTACATCGTATACAGACAAAGGGAATAACTAATAGCTTAAGCACACATCCACTAGAATACCTGCTTCCACTAGGATTTCACATAGGATCAATAAGTGGACTAACCTATCTTACAAGTACTCTTACATTCTATAGTATGCAGTCACTACATTTAAGGATTTTTTCTTTGTCATGAACATATCTATTCATAGCGCTCGAAGCGTTAAAGGTTTATTTATTTATTTGAAAAGGCTTACCAACTAAAGATACTTAATCACAAAAAAGTACAACATTCACAGGAAGGAACATCAGGTTACGTCTGAAACACACGTCTTGTGTATCTAGACAAATAGTTTAGTTTGTTCACATATTGATAAAGTATGTTTACTCCTCCTAGTTTGACTACAATTACTTTTCAAAACTTAGGGTTCAAACATACTATTTAAAAAAATAAAATTAAAACATATTAAAAAAAACTTCTTTCCAATGATTGATCCTGTTGAATTTTCATATAAACTGAATAAAATATTCAGTAGAAAAGCAATAATGTCTTGACAATAACCAACACTTCATAAGTTAACTGATTGCTCCGTTAATAAACTGGGCAAATATTATGTTAATAGTTAGACAAAAATTTTGTACCGAATACAATTTCTTGTACTACAATCGGCACGTCTAGATGTAACATGTAACTGGCAGCGGTAACTTTATAATAAAATTTACTGCGAGTGTTCATCACTTCACAGAGAAGGCAAGAAGCGTACAACTCCAGGCCAATTATGCAAAAGAGCGCTCCTTTCAAACTTCAAACTTTGGTATCTGCCAAAATTGCGAACACATCTCGACGTGATCAAACATTTAATTCAATTAAAATGGAGTGAGTTTAGGAAAATTGTCGTATTACTTTTTGAATGTTTTAACGTTGCGAACACTTGACAATTTAATAGTTGACAGACCAAATAATAACTATAGACAGAGTTTTGCGGACACCATAGTGTATGTTATATTTTAATAAGGCGAGGCGTAGTTTTATACGATTTGTGTGGGTGTAACCGTGTATGTTAATATTATGTTTACGGCAAAAGCGTAGTTTACCGGCTTCACTCTGCCGTCCACAGGGCTCTATCTTAGTTCTTATTTCATCTGAGGTTGAGGTTGAGGTCATTGAGGTGCCTGAATTATCGGTCGTGATGTCATGCTTCTAAATACGTTAGGTTACATGATAATTGACCATGTCATTGTCATATCAATCGCATATATTTTTTTTTCTTTGGTCCACCGGTGACGCATAACCACGCCCATAAACTCAAAGGGTGTGGATGAAAATCCCAAACAACCCTATGCACATTTGCATTGCATGCGTCACTTATCATGGGGTATCTTTTGAAGATTTTTTCCTTCACAAAAAAAAGAACTTAGTCAAAAACACGAGTAAAAAATATACATTAGACTTTTGTGAATACTTCTTCACTTTGACAATCAATACTAATAATAAATCTGTAAGTGTAGGTATTGTATGTATATATTATGTTCCTCCATAACTCTTAAACGAATTAACTGATTTTCATGAAACTTGGTAGATAAACATTTAGACGTACAGGGCACAGGATGGGCTACTTTTTTCTTTTTCAACGCGGACAAAGTCGCGGGCGAAAGCTAGTAATTTTATAAATGTGAAAGTTTGCGAAGATAAAAATAAATGTGAAATGTTTGTTAAAGTCGCGCGTAAACCGCTGAACGGATTCGGAAGAAACTTGGCTTGGCACACAAACAAACCACATCCAAGTGGGTACATATTAAGATTCTTGCGGTATTGCCGATTTCCAGTTATGCGTTTCCGTGGATAATATTCCAAATTTAAATACTTCTGAAACTCATTCATAGATGGCGTGAGTGGAGTCGTTCTGCGGTTCACAGATTTAAGCTAGAGTTCCACTGAGTGCGATAGAAGTAAAATTATAAAAAAAAATCAGTTTCAGTTAGTCGTGGAGGAAAATCTAGTAAATAAAAGATACATTTTTTGTAAGATTGTACTGTTAAGGTAAATTTATACTTTCAATGTTAATCGTTTCATTTATTACTGATTGAAGCAATTCCTTAGCGTCATTATGTTGAGTATGACAATATATTATGAATGCTGCTTGGTAATGCGATATACGATCTATATTACTAGTAACTATGTAGTACGGATGCAATGATTTGAAACATGGATAGGTACGCTAATACTCTGAACTGAAACTTTGCTTTATGGTGTCTGTCTCTCAAGTTCCATCTATAGCTACATATAAACATAATTTGGTATAGTTTGTGCTAGTTAACCAACCAGAACGCCACGGCTGGTTAGTTGCGCCTTCAAATTAAATTATGAAGAGGAATTCAAAGTTAATAAATAAGTAGGTACATTTGAAATTTTCAATAAATTTTAAGTTAGTTTAACCAGGAAGTTTGATGTCAATGGTTAGTAAAAATAAATTAATGCTAAACAGTGATATGTTAAGTACTACGTACTAGATGGAACACTCAAGACGCGATGAGTGTTCCAAGTGATTGGAGTTCCGACGTCCTACCCGTTCACAGTCTGTCATACGCGCTCGTAGAGATAAGGCGCGTTATTATTTTCAAAACCATTAAAAATGCCGTCTTGTGTGATGAGATATTGCAAAAATAGAACAAAAAAATATTGGTAAAACTGCTGGTGTGACGTTCCATAGGTAAGTTGTATTAATATTGAAACGTTTAATAGTTTAATATTTAATTTGTTAAAACCGACTTGACGTATTGACCTTGACACTGCTACCTGATGGTAGTAGTAGCTTCTCTAGCAGTCGGACCACGCGGTGTCAGGGGAATTTAAAACGTAATGAATTTTATTGAAAATTCATTGAATTCTCTGTCCCTCTAACGATGTGTTATTTTACCAATACTGTTGTCTAATCATAAAGAAAAAGCTTTAGTTACTATTACAATATCCGATATTACGGTTAGATATAACTAAACTCGAGTGTGTAGGATTAAGTTATATTTAGACACTCCACACCTTTAGTCTGTAATATTGATCCTTAAAAAAAAATATCCTTAGGCGATTTTCGACATAATTCTGAAAACTTTCCTTAGAATGTATCACATTCATGTGTTATTTTTGTAATACATTTGTGATCTAACAATATATTTTTTATACGTTAGATAAAGGATATAGAGTTAACTCATTGTATTTATCCTACCCTGGTTCTAACGCCTCATTTGGGGTTGTTTGTATTTTCAGACGAGTAGCCACTTACCATTAAGTGGTCTGGCAAAGGACAAGTTATGGATAAGAATAACTTTAGGACTAAATTGCTTTGATAAAGGATACACTAGATTCTGGGTTGCTTCACTAAAAGTGGCATAGTAGAATATCACCGCACTCACAGTTTGGGGTGATATTTCAAATTAGTTGCACAGAGTTGTCCTTAAGGTGAACACAAGTTGTAATTAGGATAAGGATAAGTAAGAGAGGAATACAAGAAAGAACAAGGATGCAGCATGAAATTACTAATGGCGATTGATAGTAAAAAGAAAGCATGTTTAGGCTACGGTATGTTGCCATAGGGATTCGAAAAAAAAAGTGGTCTGTCAGTCCGTCTGCCTGTTTTTATAATGAAAAGGGTATTTGGTATTTTATTTCTATTAAATAAAAAAAAAACACAGTATTTAAACAACATTTTTTGTCGTATGTTAATTGTATGTTAGAATTAAAAATTAACTCAACTAAAATGAAAAGTTAGTTGGAATTTTACAACGACCAACCATTTTTCCTTTTACATTTTTACATGCCCATTAGCTGTGATAAAAAATATATGACAAAATATAAATGATATTAAATGTATCATACAGATATTTTAAAAAAAACATTGGACATGTCAACATACGCTGTGAGGGTACGGACTTGGAAATGAGTTTCTACTTTTTGAAGGAAACAATAAAGAACCAATGTCAGTGGCTACTAAAAGAATATCTTAGTCATACATTGGGCACGTCTTGCAGGCACTAATATATTTATATAGACATTAAAATTTAGAATTAAGTTTTTATGCTACTAACAAAATGTGTACTGTTTAATTTGCCTATATTAAGAAAAATACCTATATTACTTATTTATATAACAAGGGTAGGTACCAGAAAAGTTCAATATGCAAATGTAGGATACATTTTATAAATAAACCTTACAAATAATTGAACCTGTCTAATCAATTTATTCACGTAGGTATTTGTGTTGGAAACCCGGCATACATAACATTATGGGCTCTCCCTTTTACTAAAGTTTCACGTTTTAGGGTCGCCGACAGACAATGAGACGGTCAAACGGTTGTAAACATTGATTGTAAACAGATCACGTCCTGTTTACTGTTCAATAGGTAAATAAATTTGGATCTGTTGTAACTAACTCGTTTATCTCAAAGATATTGTAATATTAATCCAATGCGTAAGTTTCTGTTTTGTGAAAAGCTTGGAAACGTTATTTGAATTTCATAATCTCTTCAACAGTAGGTGCCTACTAGTTTACGCTTTTATTATATTAGTTTATAATATTGGTTTTTGTTTATAAAGTTATATATATTATACATATTTTATATAGTAACGCGGACGAAGTCGCTTGAAACAGATATTAGGTAGGTACTAAAGGTAATTACTAAAGAGGAAATATTTTATTTTTGTTTGTAATGAATAAACTCAAAAACTTCTGGACCGATTTTAAAAATTCTTTCACCTATAGAAAGCTGCATTAACAACGAGTAATATGGGCTATACAGGTTATGAAGTTACGCGGACGAAGTCGCGATCAACAGTTAGTCTTAATTTAATAAAATTAAATAAAAACAGTTTTTTATACGCTTGTTTTTTGTAAATAAGTTTGTTTTCATTTTAATTGAGAATAAGGTAAAAAGTAAGAGTTTCGAAAATTTACTTGTATTTGCATTTTTTCCCTAAGTAACTGTACACATTCTGCTCAGTTTCTAATACGTCCAGTTAAGCATCTGTCCAGTTGAGCATCTGTCTAGTTAAGCATCTGTCCAGTTGGTAAGGAGGCATAAGATGATACTGAAATATAATACGTTACTGACAAGTTGAACAACTTGTCAGCTGAAAAGAATAAGAAATTGCACTTTTACGTGTCTTGTTGCCGCTAAAGACTACAGTTATAATATTTTGCTTTTAACCTCTCCGGTATCAGAGCAAAGAGCATAACATAACATTTCACGGCATAAAACTTGCAAATTGTTTGAGTTTGCCTGGTACCGGGTAAACTTTGAAATGTAACGCTCAATTTCGAATGCTTCGCGGAGCAGTCTTGTCACAATATTTGCTGGTTGCCGCAATGCGCCGCATCGCGACTCCACTCGACATTTTCGGAGACATAATGTTACATTTTTCTAAATTTACATCTACAATGCAAATGAATTTACGAAAACGTGACTGTTATTATTTTCTTGATTCATTTTTCTACCACTTGGAGATGTCTTGATTATTTAGAAGAAGAAAAAAACGTCAATCGATTCTTTTCTCTCCGCACGCCGACAATGTCCATGAGGACAATAATAAAAAATGCTGGACAGCATTAAAGCGTGACCAACTAGAACAGAAAAAGTTGACGTCCATTTTGTTTTATTCATGCTTAAAATTATATTAAGTTATATTAAGAAGTTTTTCTAGAATTTGAATAAACTTTTCATTTAGAAATTGTTATATAAAAAATAGGTACTTTATCGGATGAAATTTTGTTTCTTCTATATATATATTTTTGCATATTACTCGTATTTTTTAAATATTACTTTCGGTAGGCCGGTTGACTCAGACCAAATAGAAACTAGAGGCAATATAGTGAAATTTTTACGGACAATATAGTGAAGCCGGTTTTATAAAAATGTACCTAATAGACTTAGTAGTAGTATTGGTGCCATAAAAATTCATTTTTATCAATTTCTGAACCCGAGAGCGGATCGTAGTATATTTGTATAATCGTCTCGTTAATAGATAGTCAATAATGGGTAAGTATCGTACATCAAATAATTTGAAAACATAATGTAAATATAAAAACTCTCTATGACGTCATTTTGTTGACTACATAAAGAAACTAAAAATAACGAAGTCATGTAATAATAAAATTTCTGTCCGCAAATGAACGTTCAATTACTCCATAACCAATATTGCTTCAATCGCGTGCGTTGGCGTGCCTGCTGGCATTGTATTTTGCTTGGTAATTTTCTTCAATTCCAGGTAATAACTTAAAAGTTTACTGTTTTTTTTAATTAATCCTTTTTTATTGGAACAAACTCATAACAGAAGTATGAAATTATTGTAGGGGGCGTGCGATTTCATGGGAAGTGGCATGGTTAAATACTGAATTAGATATGAATGTAGTACACATTACACATAAAAGTTATATAGATTAACTTTAGCTAGGGCAAAATAAGTTCCCATTCCACTTTGGTGAAGGTAGAGGTTTTTCAAAAACAAACAGTCTTGACTTATTACCATGTTAAATATGTGTTTACTAAATCCATAATAAATGTTAGGAAATTAACCCTAACACTCCTAAATTAACTGTTAATATAGATTATAGTGAAAGTTGAAAGGAATCTTAACTTTAGACAGGTTCGTTAGACCTAAGTCCTCCGCCGCGTCTGTCTGTTCGCTATAAACTCAAAAACTACTGCACCGATTTTCATGCTGTTTTCACCAATGGATAGAGTGGTTCTCGAGGAAGGTTTTAGTATATAATTTACAAAGTTACGCGGGTGAAGTCGCGGGCAGCAGCCAGTTATTTTTTAAACTGTGCAGAATTAGTGATAATCGCGGGTTGAATTCTTGTAATTGAAAAAGCCAATAATGTTTTTTGATGAAAACATCTTAAGAATAATGTTATTTAAAATCGGGTTGTCAATAGTTTCCACATCTAAAGGTTTTTCTAAAATATTAAAATTGCTGGCGTATGTTTCGCGAGTTGAATAAGTGCGCGAAATATGTTGCGTCGCATGCTGTTGTCTTTTATTCGCATTATAGTAAGTTGAAACAACAAATACCTATTACTGAGTTCCAACGCTTGAAAAGCGCCACCACAAAATGATGTGACAATTCATTAGTGAATGTACGTGTTAAAAATTGATACAAGGTAACAATGTCGAACAATGTTCATTAATATTTCAATACAATAGACAGGTCTATTCACTATATTTTCAGTTATATTAGTATTAAACATGATTCTTCAATAAACACTTCCATTCTATTTAGAGTACAGTAACAATAGTTGTTATGTTAATGGCGGGTTTCACTTACGTAATCATTTTCAGCTTATTTCTGACCTCCTTTCGTATGGATGAAATTGGTTCTTTAACAAAATAAAAAATGTGGGATTAATCTATGCTCAAAGGATCGTGTTCTTTTAAAATTAAAATGTTAGCTGAAGTTTAAAGTCAGTGCTTCCTTTTATACCTAATTGTTATGGACGTTAGCGAAGAAAGCAATTACTTTAAATGGAATACTGGACTACATTCATCTTTCTTTTTTCTATTCACCTTTAAATCCACTCCTTTTTAGTAAAACGAGAGAGCGGATTATCGGATATTTGCCATTTCCATGTATCCTACCTTAAAAAGAAATTTAATAAATTAATACAATTGGTAAAACGTAAAAGTGGGTTTGTATTTGTGAAAAAAAAAAATAATAGCAAAATGTTTCTGCAAGACTAAATTATTTTACATAATATTAAATTGTGAAATTTTATATATTTAATACAGCTTTACAATTAATTCTTTTCAATAAAACTGGTAACAAAATTATAATTTTTTAGTTAATAGCGGCCATTATATGTACCTGTTCATTATGTAACTTCCACAGTAGGTAGGTACAGTTTTATTTTACTACTGAGTTGTTCGAAAAAACATTACGTTTTTTTATTAATGAATGAATAAAAATTGCTACAGCACAAGTTAAATTTAATCTCTTCGCACCTGAGAATTTTTTATGGGAAGTTTGTATAAATTAATGAATGAGATCCATTTACCATATCAAAATTGTCTGAATAAAAGCATGTAAAGCGATTTCGGTGAATATTTTTTTAACAATAAAACTTATTGTTTTACTTTATGTTAAACTATTACATGTACGATTTTTTTTGTTTGCTTTCGAATTTTAATTTTCTTGTGCAATACAACTTGAGACATGTAAAATGAGACGATATAATACACAAAAATACAAATGCTGTCATGGTGATATTTTTGGTATAAAACGAAAATAAATTTTGTACAATAATAGCATAAAACTATTTCACTTTATTATTGAATTGGCATAACACAAAACTGCAACGACTTGTGTCAAAGTTATAGTACAATCAAATAATGTAAAAGATCAACACCTTATTAGTATTACCTATTGCAATGTTTCTTTATTGCCAAATATTTTAAAAGCTTTTAAAATTAGGTGTAGCGAAATGAAAAATAGTAGGAATTTAGGAGTGTTTAGAAGTTTAGGTGTAATAATTCCAATTAAATTATGATTGAAATCGACAAACTGCACTTTATCAAACATATTATGCAGTATTAGTCTATATTTAAGTTACTCAGGTTCATTTTTAAAACAAAAAAAATATGGAATATTAAAATAAACCAAGTTTTTTTTCTCAGTTTTTGTAAATTATTATAAAATGAATAAGTATAGATAGTTTTTGTTGAATTATTTAGGTATATTTGCTCTCTCATTAAGAAGGTAAACTAACGCTTGCTTTGTTTTCGAATATTTTGAGTAGTGATTTCTTAAGGCATCTGCCAATAATGGAATAGAACAACAAATTAAAATTCATTTATTCGATATTTCTCAAATATTTATGTTTTCCCCAAAAGAAAAATCTCTAATAATGTTATTCTACTGTCTACTTATATTTTTAATTTCTATGTTAAGGTGGTCTGGTGTGCAGCAGAACTTTGCAGCAAATAAATTTGTGCGACTGTGAACGATATTTTCCCCGTATTGTGGTTGTCGATATTTATTGTTGGTTTCATCAATAAATTCGTGTTTGTCTGGTTGTGTGAGTGAAAGTTTGAAACTTGTATGTTCGCGGATGTGTGTAATATACGGGGCAATGTTTACACCAATTTGCGCTTAAAACGCAACACGGTTCGAAGCTTACTGTGTAGTTTTGAACAAATACTTCCACGTATCAGCGCGATTTATTTATCTAGCCGTGTGTGTACGAAGAGTTGTTGTTGCTAACAAAGTTTTGCCGGTGTGTTGGTGTTTTCCATTTGCATCAAGTACCTCTTTAATACTATCTTCTATATTAATACGTGCCACGCTATTTTGGCCACTAGGTATATTGCACACGTTACTCCATCAATAAATTATATATGGTAGCGTACCTAAATGTCGACAATCGAATTCATAATCATGTCCAGCAGTGGCCATCCACTGGCCTCAAACTATTTTTTTCAGAAACACACATGATAGCGTTTAAAAATTTCCATCTCAAGGCGCTTAGTGCCGTCAAATCGCTACATTCTTAAGCCTACTCCTCGTTTAACGCTAGACCTAAAAGCTTGAACCATATATAATATTTGTTAGTTAATCAGTGTTTTGTTTTGGCTAGAATTTCCTACTACATAAGCGGGTACAATGATTGGAATATTTACATGCTAAAAAATTAAGAATCTGTTGTGCCTTAAACACAACATACGTAAATCAATAGAAATTTTCATTCAAAATATTGAAATAGTTCCACCGTTAAGAATAGAGCGTTCATCACGCGATATTATCAATCTATAAGGAATGTTAGAAGCCATTCCCCTATCCTCATTTTTTTTTTTTAATTTTTTTCTTCAATTTTTTTTCAATACGAATGTTTTCAATGTTTTTTCGTCAATTTCTTACAATTCTGAATCAAGTTAATTAATTGTATCAGCAAAATTTCAGCAATTCTACGATGGAATTTCATTTTTTGTTTCTTTCATTTCAGATTATATTTCTTACGCTGACTTTTCATAAGCCCGCCATTAACTTTTCATATAACAGTACAAATAAGAGGGATAAATATCCTTAAATGAGACTCGCTTTTCGTGAATGTTTCAGTTATTTTTTACTTGAATAATGTCGTCTTCGTTGAATTGTTAATATTAGGGCCATTTTCAGCGAATGGCTCGGCTAAACTAAATAACCCATATAATGTATATAAATTTTACTGACAGTTAAACAATGCCTGAAAGTTCGGAACTCAATCGAACGCCTGGAAAGTATTAATTTTAACTTTAGGGTTGAATTCATTACCAGCATAATATTATAGTCGAATTCATATACTTTACCTTTTGTATTTGCTTAGGCAAAACATTTCTATAAATAAATAACATTCATATCGACTTGTTGTGATAGCAATGAATCGTTACATTGTAGAGTTTTATTTTAAATATTCATAACGAAGGGATTTCACTAACTTCCACATGTTCGAGTCCATGCAAGGTAACCTTGACCTGGTGCTGCAGCATCTAGTATTCTGCGGAATAACCAACTCCTCAGCAACTTAAAACAGATACAGCATGTTTTGACTCGATAGAATGTCGGGGATTATCTTTATAATTTTTATTATGGCTTGTATCTAGTCTCGTTTGTAAGTTTTTTTATATTAGAATATTTATTCTAATTCTACTGTAAACATTAATTAAATAAACAATTTTAATATTAATTTCCGTTGCTAATGAACGTTGTAACATAATATTATGTTGTCAGTTATCTGCTCGAGACTGCCAGAATCATGTTTCCAAAATCCCCATTTGGCACATTAAACGCCTTGTCAGATGTTGGCCCTTCCACAATACGTTTCTCTTTTCGGAAAGTAATTTCCGGTAAATTATTACATGCTCAAAAATGAGGACAAACAGTAATTTCTCATCGTTTATTGTTTTTCATGTTTACGACACGTTAATTAGAACAAGTAAGTACCTACTGTATATTATACGAATTGTCAGAATTTCAGACATCTATTTGCATGTACTCGAGCATGTAACTGCCTCTATTTGAATTATATTCGTTTCATTACTTTTCTTGAACAAAGTTTTGTCGAAATACGTTCGTTGGGCAAAAATTAGTTTATTTATTTAACCTCTTTACTCGGTTTCTTCACTTGAGCACATTATAAAAATGAAACAAAAACAATTTAGTTTTTTTACCAAGACACATATAATAAATTTTATTTTTCAATATGCCAATAGTCATTGGGTTTTTTTATCGACCTTACTTGCTTGCGTTTCGTACGTTTCTAATACTGACAAGGTTGATTTCTTTATGTGATATTATCCAAATATGTAATAGTTTACCAATATCTACGATGATTAACAATTATTAAACAAAAATAAAATACACACTTTGTTTAGTATAATGTTTTGGTTACCTTAATTTTGATCCCATACAGACTACTCATTTTACACTTACATTGTATATATTTAGCGGGAGGGTCTGTGTGTGGCAACTCACTGCCAACGTCAAAGTCGGTTGACGTTTGGCTCGGACATGTCGGAGTGACGCGTGATTGTTAACGTCACATACATTCATTCATTAAAATGGATACCGGTAATGGATTTGAACTCGAACGGCGGTTTTTATATTTCGGACTTTTAATTAATTATCATCGGCGCCGATCTATCTATTTCATGTGTGATTTGGTGAAGTTATCCGGACAATACCAAGTGACGGCTGCATCTAGGTGGTTGCAAGGAAAATCCACACGAGAGCACGAAAGCTCCGACATTTGGAAAAGTGGTGAGAGTTTGCCATGAGCGTAGGACATATATATTATTATCCATTGTGTAATGCATGCACACTAGACCGTGTAGTATACACACTTCAAGACAAAGCTTACCTAATAATAAAACAGTATCTAAATCGTGTCTTTCCTATTTATCTAAATAATAAAATCGATAATCCAAATCAATTATTTATGCCAACGTGTCCTGTCAGACTGAGAATTGTAAAACAGTCTATCACTCCGTCAATTAGAAAAATACTTTTTTGATTTCAAATGTATCAGTAACGCCATTCCTCGAACTATTTTTTTTAAATTATTTTAGCACATTGGGTTGAATGTACCTTTTTGAAATTTCAGGTGAAGAAATTAAGAGACGATCGTATTCATATTTTGCCTGCTCTTCAAACGGCTAAATTTCAACACGTCGAAGTATCTAAATATTCACTTTCTTGGGTAAGAATATAATTTTGCAAAATTCATGTTAGTACAAAGGCAGTCCGTGGACATCGACAGTCAACGACAAGTGACCCATCTGCAGATCGCCAAAAAAGATAAAAACTCTTTTACTAAATTTGAAAACACACAACTCCAACGATGTTTCCCTAGTTAAACGTACGAAACGGAGCTTATGGAGCGTAGAGATGCTACGAATGCTACGATACGTAGAATTGCTACGGCTGTAGCAGTGAACTCACGGTACCGATGTAACATTTTTCGGATGCTCGGCTTTCTATGGGAATTAAGTTTCGCTTTAATTTACAAACGGCATGTCTGTGCGACACAAAAACAAAAACACATAGAAAACATTTGAAATGAAAAAAACTCAGAGTTCTGGTCTTTTTCATTGGAAATAGGAACAGCTTGTTCAAACTGATTGTAAACTTAATTTAGACTAGTGCTAGGTTTCGGTTTCATTTAAAATAGTCGTAGAATAAAATTAAAACTAGAGAGTTTTTATACTCTTAGGCTCTGTATACGCGTACCACAACCACACCACAACCGCAACCACACCACAACCACAACACGTGGACGGAGCTAATTTGTATAAAAATAATAGGTGCATTCACACTGACCACATTTTGCCGTCAAATTCAACCGTGTGGTCGGTACCGACAAAATCGCAACCACAACGCAACCACGTGCGACACTGCACACTAGCGGACGGCCACCTCGCAAACACAACGTTGCGTCGTCGCAACCACACTGCACGTACGCCTGCGCCCTCCCTCTCTCTCTCATTCATTCTATATTGTAATGAGGTGCCCCGCGGTTGTGCGCGCGCTGCCTGCAAATACTAGCCACAACGTAACCACATCGCAACTACTAGCGACATCTACATTTTGTAGTTACCACAACTTAACTGCAAGATGCTGCAGCGACACTATTCACACGTAACCACTGCTTGACCACTTTTTGTCGCTGCGATGTGGTACGGTTGTGGTACGTGTGAACAGAGCCTTAGCAAACTTCGTTCTGTTCGCATCTGTTCGCGCCGCTCAATTCTTTCAGATCACTTGCCAATTTTCGTTTAATCATTTCAGTCATTCCTCAGTCAATCAGTATCATTTCCCGCAATATCTAACGTGGACGCTCGCGCTCTCGAGTTTGGCCTTGTGCTTGATAGCTATTATATTCACTTCGCGTGATTTAACCCACTAATTTGAACCCCACTATATTCTACCTGCGATTTACTGAACTCTTGAGTATAGTTGCGTGTCGCGTGTGATTACAAACCTTCGAAAGGTAGAAGGAGAGTGGATTCCACGAAGAAGCGCTAAGGAGTCTAGCGAAAAAAATCGCCTTGGGTGAACTAGTTTAGTTCGGTGAACTTATCCGTCATGCAGGCCACTTTCACGTACAGGTCCTGAACCAAATATCATTTCCGGTTGGCGCCTTCAACATCTCATGGGTACTAAACTTTTAGTAAGGGAATATATTGCCGGTATTTTATTGTAATGTGTGTACCTATGTATCTGTGAGAAAAATATCTGTGTCAATCTATATATACATATAATTATAATTGCGTTGTGCTATTCTTTTATGTTTAGGTTTACTATTGATCAGTAATATCAGATCAGTAAGATTTATACTACATGTGGAGAACCACACATAAAATAAACTCAGAAAAAATATTCCTGACTGAGATAGAAACTACGTATATGTTCACTAAAGCTTTCTACTATTAATTTACGTGTGACAGAATAATAAATTTAAAAACGTTTGAAATATTTTAACACATAAAATGCATTATCATAGTATATTTCCTTCTGATATTGTAAAAATACTAGTTAACCTCAACAAATTCTTAAAACATCTGAATTCTGCATTCTAAATCCCTATTAGATACATTTCATCCTGTCAATTATTCATATAAAGCAAGATTTAGATATAAAATTATTATTTCGCAAAGCCTCTGAAATTTCAATTCTTTATGACACAGTAAAAGTTTACGTCGGCGATAAGATGTAAGTGATAAATCTTAATTAACAAAGCTAAGGACTGAGATATGTTTACATATTATCTCAGTCCTTAAAATAATTTGTAAATGTTAAATAGAACATGATAAATTTTCTGAGCTTGTATAATTATTACTGAGAACATGTGAGATTTTGAGGGCGATGTAAGGACTTTCGGGCTGTAAGTAGTTCATTGCGCAAGCCCACTCATAGGTTCAGTAACTTAAATTCGTTCAAAGGTAATTTAATTATTTTCTAGAGACTCAGGTGTGTTTGACGTAGAAATCACCCTCAAGAGACTTAAAGTGACGTTCGGATCTATTTGTAAAAAAAAAAAAACAAGATACAACGAAAGAAGTTTGAAACTATGAATTGAAATCAAATGTGTAACAATAAATTGTTAACAGATAGGTAGGTATATAAGGTAAATAATTTTGTAGCAGGCGGGGTAAATAAAGGAAGAAAAAAAAATTTTGTTAAAAGAGGCCAGCAAGAGGGCAAAATATATCAGTATAAAATAACAAAATTAATAAAAGGTTGAACAAAACTAATTTAATGTAAATTAGGTACCTATTATTTAGTCCATACGATTATTATTTTGCAATATTATTTTATCTTACCTAGACTAATAGATACATATACAAAGACATAAAAGTACAGTATGGCGATTTTGACCATACTGTTTCAGCAGAATCGCATAAAGTCAGATTCGCATAGATTTGCCCATAAGCAGATTCACAAAATACCAAGATTCTTACTCGTCTTGATAATAACAAAGAAATTTCTTGTTTTTTTTTTTCACATTTCCATACGTTTTAATGCGAATAATGAAAAATAAAATAATTTATTATTGCTATTATAACAACGCTTGTTTCGACTGTGACAGCTGTAGAGCGGTACATTTTATGTACTACAAAGAAAAAAAGCATGTAACTCTTCTAGGCCGAGTAAATTGTACAAACCAGCTGTCATTGCATCAGAATAAACAAATTTTTATACAGTATACAAAAATTTTATGTAAAGGTTGCTGGGCAGGATCATGATAGCCCATTAATAATAGACAAATAGGACCATAAGTGTTGCAAGTTCACAGTCGACCTTGATAATTCTATCAATGTCGCCAGTCCACTTAATTAATTACGGTAATCTAAGAACTTTAAGAACCTTGGATACGCGCAGCAGCTTCCAAGGTCAGAATAGCCATGATGATCGCCAACCTTCGTAGAAAAGTGGCACGCTAAGAAGAAGAAGAACTATGTATTGTAATAGATTAGACACCTATAATGATTAACTATCTTTTAAAGAGAATTGGAACTGTTGGAATATAGCAAAATAAATCTGTCTCACTCTAACAAATACATTGAGTCTTTCTCCTTCACACATATAAATATTAAGTTATTAACAATAAGCTTTTTGTTTCTTACAAGAATCTTATAAACGTTTGGCTTTGAGCTTTAGAGTCAGTCTGCAGTAGTAGAGTATAGTAGTACTGCGCCCCTTACTAGTGAATACGAACACGCCTTCCTGATATATTAAAAGAGACTTATTAAATAATATTATTTACAACGAATTCCAATCCAACCCAATAGGAACCAGTATCTGCAGTCGGCCGAAATATAGTGTCACTGAGCTATGACTGCTTCGGTAATATAATGAATGCAAATTATTAAGGAGATTCGTGACCAGAGCGAGGGGACGCAATAACGAACTGTCACGCTGTCAGTAATCTCATAAGGATTGTTAGGTACATAAATTATATTACAGAAGTGGAGAGACTCCAGTGTAAAGTTGTGCATTGTGGTCGTAGTTTAAATGCTGACAGTTCAAAACGTGTACATGTATTTGTGTTACATATTGAAACGGAATTGTAAGCGAAAATCCCGTACCGAGTTTTCGTGCGAAGAATGGTCTTGCAATTTTAATTGCAGATTTTCTCTTATATGGGTAGTAACGTTTTAACCATATGTGTGTAGTATAGTCTATATAAAAATTAGGCACAAATATTCTGAATATTTGTAAAGGTATCATTTCTAAAGTTTAAAAAAATAAATAAAGTATCGTCATGTCTAAACTGTTTCAAGGAGGGGAACTTTAATTACACTTGGTAAGCATATACGAGTAAATCGTGATCCAATTATCATCATTATAATAATGAATTACTGATTATTAGTTATTCGATATACAAGGTATTAATTATCCCGGATTAACTATTTGGTTATATTAAATAACCGGAAATCATCTAAATAAATTATAATATAAATAGTTTATAATTTAAGACTTAAATAATAATTATAAAACTTTTATTTCAGACTATTTGTTCTTATGTTTTTTTAATAATACATTACAAAGGTAAGCATGTTAATTTACATCCAGTGATTTTGGATAGGACAGTCAAATCTAAAAGATATTGATCTCTGAATGCTTTTACCACTGCCCCGTAGGGCAGTTCTTTTGCGCATTATGGCGTGAAAAATATCTGTATGTGCCTTTGCAAATATAGTAGAAGCAGTGCAGCGTCGAGGTAGCCTTGACAGCATCCTGAAAGTCTTATTGTACTGTACGCGCAAGGCGTTGATATATGTCACCTACAGGCCACAAAACGTTTGACCGGAAGCTTTAAAAAAAGTGTAATTTTTACTATTATATTATTTTGCTTATTAATAATTTTTATATTTCAAATTATTACGTTAAAGCAATCAAGTAATTCGAAACAAAACTTGTATTATTGTAATTATGTTCATTTAACTATAATATTCAAAACTATTAGTAAATACGAATTTGTAAGAGTATGTGAAATTGAATCGGAAATTTTGTAAGGCGAAACAAAATTTCAACTTGGCTGAGTGTCCTTTCAAACATTAGCTATATCGTAACAAAACAGCCGCTCTTTGACATCGTCTTTCTTTCAGTCGTCTTTCTTTCAGCGTCAAGTTTCGCCGAACAACTTTTACATAAAAGCGTAAAACCGGCTGCAAACTTACAATTACCTCTGCTCCGACACCGACAAGAAAAAAAAAAGTAGTCTCATTTGAAATTTGAATTAGAGCGCGGCAACCACGACGAGCTACTGGTTCTAGTCTAGCTCGCTCCGTTACTTCCACTATTTTATTTTCAAACAACTTTAGTTCCCATTAGGTTACTTTGTACAAACTGTATGCGGTACTAACCCAGCGTTTGAAACACCTCTTTTATGAGAACTGTGTTTACGGTATCCACGTTTTAGACGGGGAGGAAAAATAGCATGTGAATAAAGTGAACGTGTAGCTTTATTTATTTTTTTCTTATAAAATCATTACCATCACTTTCAAAATAACCGTGAATATAGTAGATCTAAGGAGACAACTCAAACAATTAAACAAATCCGGCCCTCTGTCCTTTTCCCTTAGGTACACGAAGCGGACAGCGCTCTGCTTCATAGTATAGGAAGCCATCTTGACAACCCTTTAAAGTTGGTTTACATTTTTAGCTTCGTCTCGTTGGCCTTGATAGGTTGAAGTACAAGAATAGGTAAACTATCATGCATAAAAAAATATATGTTGGGTTACTTATGTAAATCACCCATACAAAATACGTCATGATTATGGTGATAATAATCACGTTTTATTAGCGACATACATATATTACAGGCCCAAGTTTCCTTAGACAAAAACTTATTACATATATTTCAGCTTTCATAAACGATTTACGCACAATATTATGCATGCGACTCGTTTAAACCCCTACCACGCGCTACCATGGACTTGCACCATAAATCTCTGTTTAATAAGGATTTGCAGGAAACGTTAATGCTCCGTGGAAATCCATCTATGCTAATTTTTACTTATGATGAATATTAGAATTTTGTCAATTTAACAACTAGTTCTGTATTATTATGAAATAAATATTTTTAAACGTTTCTGTGAAAACTTTAAAAAATATTTTAAAAATATTATCCTAACAAATATAATAAATGCAAAAGTTAGTTTGTTTTTTTTTTTTTTATATAAAAATTATCAAAAAATTAAAATTATCCTAGATTGAGACGCTAACTTACCTACTTAGCTTAGAAAAGAAGCTAGTTCTGTATACATACACGAAGCCAGAGTTACTTGCTTGCTAGCTTACTAAAACTAGCTTGCTATCCTAGCTTGAAAAACTAACCTCGTGTATCTCGGGCATAATGGATTTAGTTCCTAACGAAAGACTACTGTAATTATGGTGTGTGATTCAAGAAGCCGTCAGATCTATGACAGTAAAAATCTCCACATACAAATTTGGCAACAATTATGTCTTTGTAGAGCACAATACGTTGTTTCATATTTAAAAAGTTGTTGTTAAAGATGTCTCGGCTCAAACAAAGCATGTGAATGGATGTTTCAACAAAACACGTGTACTTTGGCTGCTTGCCAGGTGTACTTTGTCATCTTCACCTGAATTTGATCCGATTGGCAACGGATTGAATAGTTTAAAAGACAGCATAATCTGAGCGGTTAGCTGACGTAATTCCGTGAATTCGGCATTAGAACTATTAAATATGTATAAATGCGTATGTGGATTGGATTCTGTAAGGGTAAACGTAGTAGTCAGGTTAAAAAAATATTAGGAGATAATAAAATTTGAAGATAATATTCACATCGTATTCAACTGGCCGAAAAAACCTTAAAATCTTATCTGTGGGCGCCGTTAAGAAATAATATCTGGTTGGAGGCCAGTGTGAGGAAGTGGAGTGGGCAAAGAGTTAGCCTTGATCGACCTTGAGCTGATTCGAATGCGTAGAATTCATTATAGGCGATTAATTACCCAGACTCCTAGGGCTTCTTCATGGAATCCAGACTCTGATTCGTCCTGCAGCTTAATAGTTTCTAATCACAGGCAACACGCAACTACTAAGAGATCAATAAACTCGAGTTGAATAATTATATACGGCCAACTTTAATGAGAACGCAGGCATATGCGCTTGCTAATGCGGAAAAAGCATAATTTTTGAACGACTAATGACTGAAATGACTAAACGAAGATTGGCACGTGGTCTTTTATATGAACGACTGAGGTACCGCTCGCACCAAGCGGCGTGAACAACTTCTTAGTCAAAATAACCTACAAAAATGTGAACACTTGATTATATCTGTAATATCCATTCCGTAAGTGTACCTGTCTGAAAATAGTGGATAACATATGGTGCCGTAAAATATACTATGCATATTATATTGTTCCACCTAAAATATAAAACATATTTTTAAATCAATGTTCTTTTACAAATCCTGTAATAGTCAAAGTCATCGGTACCTCTGATAGGTATTAAAAAAGTGAGTTTGTAAAAAAAAACTCTTTAACCTTTAGGGTCTATATCATTTTTTTAAGCAACGAATCTTCTTTGTATTCGAAAGAGTAGATGTGTATGTTTTTCATGAAAGCATTGCATAAAATAAATGTGAGCGCTTGTTGCTGATATACGTTTTAGGCTGTAACGTTGATAGGTACGTTTCAGTGCCCCTTTATTATTATTGTATAACGGAGAAAAGGGACGCATAATATTCGTACACGCACGTAACATGATGAGTTTTATTTCGTACCGATTTCGGGACGGGCCTACAAAATGAACGGGTCGTCCTTTTTGACGAGATTCATAATATCAGACGTATCCTTTTTTTATCTGTCTGTGAATACTCACGAGGTTGCAAAGTCATTTTTTTTATTTTTAAAATTTAAATTCAATTTCAAAACCGGTTTCATAGGAATGTATCATTTTTGGTAAGTGCTTGAAGTAAGATTATTTTATATTGAAAACATTATTTTGATCGTGTTACACTTATAATACTTATACAAAGTGGCTCTGTCTGTCTGTTACCTTTTCACTCCTTAACTACTCAACCGATCATCTTCAATACTAATAATAAATCTGTAAGGGTTGGTCACGGAGTATGTTACTTTGTTTTCAAAGATATCGTGTTTATAGGCTCTATATATGATACTGAAACTAAATTGACCATTTTTAGATTTTTTTTCTCTATGTATGTATGTATGTAAGTTCCTCCATAACTCTTAAACGAATTAACTGATTTTCATGAAACTTGGTAGATAAACATTTAGACGTACAGGACACAAGATAGGCTACTTTTTTATTTTTTAACGTGGACTAAGTCACTGGCGCCAGCTAGTGAAATAATAATTTTGCGTATGTCAAGTATTGGTTATCAATTGTTGAGTTCCTTTAATCCAGAAAAGTACTGTTCCCAAGGGACTGTAAAAATAAAAATTCAACGCTCTCTTAGTCGACTCGAGCGGATTTTACCCGAACGAGCGTTACGTAGCCTAGCGTTTCAGCTCAGTCTCATTCAATACCCACAAAATAAAGTGCACAGCGCGTCTTAAGAAGTTTTCACTGAAAGTAATTAATGTAATTGATGTGTTACCTGTAAACGGGATTATCGTCCCTATACCAAACGACGAGCAGCAGGCTGTCGTTACGTTGGGGCGGGCGCGAGTCACACGGAAGCTCCGCCTCACCACCAACCACCGCAGACACACGCGTCACTGTCCCAGTTACCGTCGACAAAGGGCTTCCTGGAAAAACAGACAGCACCACGTTAGCTGGATTTGCATAAAACACGCTTGCAAATGTAGATTAACTGTCACTTCAAAGTGTCGGAAACATTGAGAGCTATATCCGAACCCGTGATAGAGACGCTTCAGAAAGAAACACGCGAGGATGTCACATTTACATTTAAGCAGGTATTGATTTATATAGTGGAGGAAAATCGAGCAAGAATCCTGTTTCTCCGTCAATTCTGACATATTGAATAAGAGAAAATAAAATATATTGAGCAATAGGATATATTCCAGTATTTGCATCTATGTCTTCTTTTCTACACCAGACTATATCTAAATGGTTAAGAATTTACCCCTTCTTTCCGTAATAGGTTTAAAGTTATTTTTTCATCACTTTAATATTGAGTTTATATCCATTTTAGATGCATATAGGTATTAATTCATAAAACTAAGCACTTTGCCGGAATATATTATGGACATAATAAACGGAATTGTAAAATAGTGGAAATAATATTGATAATTTCGTGTTTATTATTTGTTATTATTGTTTATTATTAATTAACCCGTTACTAGCTAGTAACGGGTTAATTTAGTTTAAGTTTAGTGAAAAATTTTGGGAATACTATCCCCGAGTAAATCGTTGAACCCGGTACAGTGATCTATCATCATTATGAAATAAAAGCCGACAGACTTTCACTACTGAACATAGACATATCAGTTTCACCACGACTTTTATTAGGTGTTCAAACCACTTATATTCAACGTAGCATCTGAACCGTTCGAGAATTTTTCCCATCAATTTATTTAATTCATTAATTAATGTATGTTATGAGTTGTCCCTTCGGATTGATACCAAATTTATTAATATTCAGTTTTTCTTTTGCAATAGGATTATTTATTATTGTATTAATTTTACACATTTCGAACAACTATTATTGTTATTATAATTCTCGCTGTCTAGCAGTCAAATAGACAATAATACGAGTGAACTGTGGTGTGATTTTTTTAACAATATGCCATTAAAATTAAGTTTTCTTTTAAGTTAAATGTGTTTGTGAAAAAGTTTGATTCCACGGCGCGGATTTAGATTATCATCTACAGACAGCGACAGTTAGATAGACAGCGTTTCCTAAATTAACATATAGGATGCCATAATATTACAAACTATAAAGCTATTTAACAACAATTTCGTTATGAACTTCTCCATAAAATACAAGCAGAGTCAGAAACAACAGGTAGCTTATAAAAATATTATTTTGTTTTATGAAACATTCACATTACTCTCACCATTTATTTCATTATAGTTTCAGCGTTATTGTGATAATCAGATTAATCAAGGCTTAATAAAATGTAATCTGATTTGGTTCGTGTAATTCTGTAAAAGAACATAATTTCATTACTCGCCCGTTCTTCTAACTAACAAAACAACAATTTTTATTTGATTTATGGTATAAGTGTACCAAAATTATTTTAGTTGAGTCTAGTTATTTAGGTTATTAATTAAGTAGAAGGCCAAGTAGAGGTCCGTTTATTGTAGTTTAGATAAATAGAAAAAAGATGTTGCTTCAGTGTCGGGATTTATATGAAATCTTTAATTTGTAAAAATATAGCCTGAATCTTGCTTGAATAGAGTTTAGAAGATATATATATATTTTAAATTTATACTAAGTAATATTATAAAGTGGGAAGATTTGTATTTTTGTTTGTAATGAATAAACTCAAAAACTACTGGACCAATTTTAATTTATTTTCACCTATAAAAAATCTACATTATCAGCGAGTAACATACGCTATATTTTATAAAGTTTAACAGCTAGTACTAAAATATATACTTAGCCTTTTTTTAAAGCACACATTTTGTTTTCATCTACCCATCAACTCAAGTTCCCAAGGCTGTATTCAAGCACACTCTCAGTCATTCAGCTTAATGATGTCATATTTGTCAAGAGTAGGTAGTTACATATTTTGTATACATACCTCTTTTTCTGTTTATTCTTCTATTAAAAACTACTAGTAGTGCCTGCAACTTAGTACACGTTTTAGTTCATTTTTTGAAAAATCCTAACGCTTTTTCTACAAAAATACTTACATTTTTCTATAACACAGACATTATAGTAATAATGTCAAATTTTATCAAAACCTGTTCAGCTGTTTTTTTGGACAGCACATATTATTCTTTTATTTCACGGTGGTCTTCTGTAAGGCGGTGGTTACTGCTGCCAGACGGGCTGCCCAAACAGCGCAGTGTGCCCTGCCCCTACTTCCAAGTCCAGACAAGAGCCAACTTTGAAAAATGCATTTCACAACTTAATCCAAATCGAACCCGGGACCCCTGAGACTACAGAGCGTTAAGGCAAGCACTCTAACCACTCACGCAACTTGTCAAAATTATGCTCTACGTAATTGTAAAAGAAAACATAACCTATGCATTGCATTTTCTTCATATTGTAGACAATAAGCTAATATTAAGTCTAAACCTAACATGCTCAAAAGTTAGTCATTGTTGCTGTAACTAATATATAGAGTTTGTTGAATAGTAAGCAAAAGACGAGCAGAAACAGGGAGCTACGTAAGCAGAAAGAGAATAATTATTAGAACCGCAATTTCATGAAACACTATGACCACTATTGAAGCATACATAGTCTTACTACAATTTACTACAATACATAAATTACAAGTAATGAAAAATATTATAGAAACCTTATGAATGAAAAAAAATTACAATATTTTTCATTAGTTTTCATAATAGAATCGACCTTATTAAGAATTAATTAAAACAGAAAAATTGATATGCCACAATAGAAAATAGATTAAAGTATCATGTTAAAAATATCTTATTATTAATTTTAGTTATAATTAGCTGATGGCCGCGAGTTCGCTTGCGTTGAAAATAAAAGATAATAATATAACGCCTGAGGTCTGACATTGTACTTTTGCCAAGCGTAAGATCTTTATTTTTAGATACCTACTGGTGCTTCGCCCGCCTAGAACATTTAGCTTATGTTTAACATGAAATTATATTCTAACAATGAACGATTTATTAAAATCGGATAAGCAGTTTTGTTACAGTCATTTTTATACCTAGTAATTTTCCCTGATAGTCCTTAGTCGTCAAAAGGTTTTGAAGATACAAACAAACATACAAATTGTACCTCTTTATAATATCAGTATATTCACGAGTAGAGTAGTTTCGCCTAGAAAATAATGTACTTCGTTCTAGATATTTGTGTGAAACAAATTAGGTTAGTGTTACGAGTCTAAAATTATTTTATATATTTTCACTTTTAATAGTAACATAATTCACGACAATTAAATAAGAGTATGTTTTAACGTTCCTCGCTTCAAAAGAAAACAGAAACCTTATTGGATCCCTTTGTATATTTTCAGTTCAACACTTTCCATTGTAATTCACAGTAGGTGTCTGGGTGACCAAGTTAGCGCTTGGTTTTTTTATTTTTTTACGCCGAATGTATAATTAAAATCGTCACAATAATTGCATTGTTACTATTGGATGTAATACAATAGTAACGTATATTGTATGTAGGTAACGTATAAAGCGCCATATCACAAAATGTTGACGTAACAGTTGGTTATCATCTATAGGCAACAATACAAGTACAAAAACTTGCGATAGATAAGAAATTTAAAACTAGTACATCTAAATTAAAGTCTGCATTTTTCTTTCGGTCTAAAAGAGAACATTTATTATGGTTGTGTATATTTACATTGTTACAAGAAATACAATTGTATAGGTAGACTTAAAAAGCAAAACCTTATCTAAATACAAAATGTCATAAAAAATCATTAGAGCCGTTTGCGAGATACGCGAAATTTATAAATTTATATAAGCTCATTTAAAGGTATTACATTTCGGAAATAAGACGAATATCGAAGTTTTTTATATGTATGTATGTATGTATGTATGTATGTATGTGTGTGTGTGTGTGTGTGTGTGTGTGTGTGTGTGTGTGTGTGTGTGTGTGTGTGTGTGTGTGTGTATGTATGTATGTATGTATGTATGTATGTATGTATGTATGTATGTATGTATGTATGTATGTATGTATGTATGTATGTATGTATGTATGTATGTATGTATGTATGTATGTATGTATGTATGTATGTATGTATGTATGTATGTATGTATGTATGTATGTATGTATGTATGTATGTATGTATGTATGTATGTATGTATGTATGTATGTATGTATGTATGTATGTATGTATGTATGTATGTATGTATGTATGTATGTATGTATGTATGTATGTATGTATGTATGTAAGTAAGTAAGTAAGGTTGCTTACATACAATTGCTGTAATGTTAGGTATCTGATATCTAACATTAAATATAAACTTAGCTTGAGATAACTTACAAACCTTGTAATTAACAACATTCGATACACGAGAACCTTGTTCAACATATCGTTTCCCTTTCGACCGAACCCTAACAAAATCCGAGTGTTTATCCTGCAAAGCTTCATTCGGAACCACGCGTTATGTGTGAGCTGAACAAAATCCCTAGTTACATATTAATATAACGACCAGTATGTATGCAAAACCCACATTATGCTGGACGAGTGACATGTTGTTGGTTTTTACAACGTTGTAAGCGATGTATAAACACAGTATAGACCAAGTGGAGTGGAAATTATTATGCAACATAGCGTAAAAACTGCGTACTAAAACACTGAACAGAGAATGTTAGGTGTTTTAGTGTTTTGTGGTTTTCAGAAGAAAAACGAGAAGCCAATGACTACCCTTTCTACCTGAAACTAAATTACATTAACAATATTAAAAGGAATGTAATAATGAAAGTTATGTTAAGCTTGACAGACAGACAGCTTGATGGTAAGCTACCGTCGCCTTTTACAAGCAACGCCACAGGAGATCCAAATTCGCCGCTAACCATAGTAGGATTAAAAAAGGGATGGGGGGGGGTAATGGACTCTGGCATTTCTTACTTACTGTTTTCTGCAAATTTTATATAAACTCCTTTCTTGCTTAACACTTTTTCCATTGCTAAAAACCGCATGAAAATCCGTTCAATAGTTTGTGAGATCATCGCAAATATACTCGTACATCTGTATGTACGCGGCGCGGGACTTTGTTTTATAATCTTATAATGAATTAGGAAAGTAATCATACGTGCCGGTATTACACGGATAACCTTGCCCAGAAAACATAAAGTTTCTAACAAAACTATAATAATTACTTAATTTCATTCAATGCACATTATATAGTAATTAATCATCTGCTATTACTGAATGAATTACTGAATTATGAAACTTTACAATCAAAATATAATGTAATCTTATACATTAGAATAATACAATTAACAATCAGAATCTTATAACAGAATTAAAAAATTAATCAGAATAGGTTATATATACTCTATATTCAGGACGAAATCCGCGGGCAAAAAGTAGCTGTATCATAAACCGCTACTGTTGCATTTGTCATGCACATTACGACAGCTAAAATCCTTTAAGGAAAAAAATGAGGTGACAGAAAGTAAGACGGAGGTCGAGGAAGGGCAATGGTCACGACACGCACCTGCCCAAGCAAAAACGAAACATTTATCACATCATGTCACGTCACGTGTCACATTAAAAAAGCGGCTACACAAATGCGAAGCAAAGTCGAAAATCGTAATGGACATTTCATAAGTACATTATTTGTTATACTAATAAAAATGTATACTAAAAATTTGTGTACTAAAATGTCCATGTCTAATTTTTTTTTTCAAGTATTCATCTTAAGCCGTCTGGCGGCAGTAACCACCACCTTACAGAATACCACCGTGAAATAACAGCATATGTGCTGTTGTGTTTCGGCAAGTGAGTAAGGGATGCCAGAGCCCATTACCCCACCCCTCCCTTATCCCCTTATCCTTAATCCTTCTATGGTCGGCAGCGCACTTGTAGCGCTTATGGCGTTGCTTGTGTTATAGGCGACGGTAGCCACCTACCATCAAGTGGACCGTCAGCCTGTCTGTCGACCTTAACATAAAAAATAAAATAAAAAAAACCTATTTTCTTCTGCGATGGCACATACTGAATATATCGTTAAATAGCTAATATTTAATAAGCTAAGTAACTCTGTGGTTTAAGTGTGGTTGCTTTCAAAGCAATTATAAGTTCGTTATAAATATTGTAGCAGAAATGTCGTTGCAAATCTGTCGTTTTGTTCTGTGTTGCAAATCGGTAGATTTCAACTTATAAAAACGTGTGTATGCTTAATTTAAAATTTTGCAAAGGGTAATAAATGAATATGTATGTATGTAAACTATTGAGTTACTAACAAAACAAATTGTACAAACTTGAATGTTTTAACATAATGCGGCAGTGTAATATTGAAGTCGTGGAAAATTGAATAAATTTCCATGAAAACCGTTGTGGAACTATTAAGAGAACAATAAAATTATACAATTGAACAAGTATTTAGACACAATTGAAGAAAGTACTTTCACAAGAAAATAATTGTTTAAATATGCAACGTTTTCAACAGTAATATAAACATAAAATACATCTAAAATCGAGTATTCAAGCAAATACATACCTACATATGTGTCGTTCATTGTAAAAGTGAACTATCTCCTTGTAAAAAATGAATTTTAGAATAACGAGCTTTTTGCGAATTATAGTGTAGGAAAAAAAATATAAGCATTCATTCATTGTGTTCATCTATGGGATTTTAATGCAACTATTGGTTACTTCACTTTTATATTGAAAGTTATGACTAAATGTGATACCATTAGGCAAGAAAAGATGGTTTTAAAAATAGGGAGTTACACCACTTTTACAATGAACGACACATATATTATTCATATATATAATACATATATACTTCAATGAAAATGGCCTACATAAATAGTTATGAAAAACTAACAGTCATACGATCTGTAATCTGTAAATCGAACTAACTAACTAAAACTCTTTCATCGTCTTAAGTTCTTCACCACAGTTAACATTTCAAATAAATCTGAAATAATCTGAAATCTGAATAATGGCAACCTCATGCTCGCGGTGAAAAACGTTCATATTCTTAGACTTTACCTTAAAATTAATTGTAAAATGGCAACAATTTTATGTAAGTTTTAGGTTTTTTTAATTATTATATTAAAAAAACTATGGCTACACTATACTCTGTGAACTCTGTGAACAAATGAAAATCTCGCGTCTGTGTAACATGTAATGTAAGAAGCTACAACTGAATAAAAGTATAAAAACCATCAAGATCTTATCTCATTTCCACTGCCATATAGCCAATAAAAAACCTTAAGTTTAATCTAATTACGAATACCAATTATTTGCATACAAATTGCTTATATTAGCAGAATATCAATCTAAATTACACTAACGATGCATTCCGATATACCTTGTACGTACGTATATCACCTCAGGTTAACCGCAAACTGGCCACGATTAGGGGAAGGAGTTTAATTACAGAATTACGGTATTACGGGATAAAATAGCCGCTCAATAAACGATAATGGCGTTCTTATCTATTTATCAACCTATTTTTAAAAGTTTCCGTAGCACAAACAGCAATTATTTTCTCTTTAAAAATATGTTACAAAAACAAACTGACTGAAATAATAGGGCTGCATAAAAATGTTAAAAGACGGAATAAATGTGATTGTTTTGAAACAGTCGTAAACAAGCTTGTTTCTTTTGTAAACTAGGACTTCATGTTCTATAGAAAATAATACCAAGAATATCCGGCTACATTGATCATTAGCTCTAATGAAATAAAAGCTAATATCGCACGCACTGTATATTAATGAGACTGTAGATTATGCGTATTCAAAACACGCCCTTAAGTCCATTTGCAAGTATTATTGATGATGTAAGGCGTGGCTCGAAGCAATTTTGGTTTTAATGAAAAATAGGTCATTCGCTTATGTTTGGTGCCCGTGTGCCACATGTCTACTCACTTAGACATGAATGAATATTTTATGTTATTATAACAGTGTAACGTAGCACAAGATTTATTAATGTGTAAACTGTGACCAAATACATAAAATAGGTCTAAATGTGACACTCTAGACTCATCAATGGAAATGAAACCCACAAGATAAAATTTATTATTTTTTTATAATAAAATTTATTTTATACGAGTAAAATCAAGGCAACGCTTGGCCGCGATTTCACTTGATGTAAGGTGCAGATGCGACCGAAGGTGGACCACGTTTACCTAGTAAGTGCCCATTTACCCTAGATTTGAAGACCCCGAGTTTGTAATTTTGAGGAAACACGGGCGCAGGCAATGAGTTCCACTCCTTAGCAGTTCGGACAAGGAAGGTGGAACTATAACGCTTCGTGCGTAACCGAGGAACATAAACCACGAAGAAATGAAACCCCCCGCCAATATTAATTTAATATTATTTTTTTGTTTTATTGCTTTTTTTGGCAATCCACGATCCATTTGATGAAAGATTTTCAAGACAACAAAAAAATATTAAGATACTTAATATTAAGAATGATCAAATAAGGAATTAAAAAACTAAAAACAAAAAATTAAACAACAGTAACAAACATTGCCAGGTAACAAACAACAAAATCGGAAGAAATAAAAACGATTACGTTTTTTCTAGTGTATTGTCGATTTGTAGAAACGATTAAGACAGCGCAACACGAACCATATAGGGTCCAGTAACTGAGAACGACAATGTCAGCTGTCTGGACAAGTTACACGCGATCTATTTCACCCTAAGTATATAAGCATCACATGCGCCTCCGCCCTTCGCCACTCTTCACCAAAAAATGTTTACTATGATGCTTCTCGCAGCTACCTTTAGTCCGGTAAAGTAAAACTGAACGAACATTATTGTAAAATACTGCCACTTTCCGCGTTGGCTCAAACTCCAAAGAATAATTTTATTATAATTTGATGGATCTGCATTATTAGCAGTAGATTATACAGAAGTCCAAATAAGAGCTTAGAGGTTTTTTTCGTTAGAGTTGGACCTGGGTTATAGATAAAAGTAATGAAGTTCAGCTTTGTTAGATTAGCTTAGATAGATAGATATCTAGAACTAATCTAACAAAGCTAATATTGTTGCATAAAGAAACTTCTAGTCTGTAAAGGAGTTATATAACATTCACCTTCGATTTGCCAACGATATAGTTGTTGTAAACTACTGAAAGACTTTATTATAATAATTAAAACACCTAAGTATAGCATGCCAAAAGGTGGATCTTAAAATGAACATGAATATTAAGAAATAATAAATAACAATTTTAACAAACTATCAATACTTACCTTAAACAATTGTCGTTAATTAAGTTGTCAATGAATATGTATGTTTACCTAGACTTAATTTTAACCTAAGTTGTTTACGATTATTAAGTTTACATAAACCGAAATAAAACTCATGACATGCCAAATAGTCGCTATTCAGCAGCGCCATTCAATATTTGCGGTGAAACAATAAACCATTACGAGTTCGTTTTAATTAATTTCATGATCACTGAAGTATTGCAAATTAAATACAAACACGTTCTCTATCCTTAATTTTATTATTTTGTGGTTGTATTAAAGACGACTGTCGCATTTCTTTTTTACTTAATAATGTTTCTGGAAACTTTTCCGTTAATTGATGGACTATTACTTGTTAATTTGACGAGACGATTATCACCTTTCAGGACTCCGATTTAAAAAAAATCACAAATTTTGATGTTTACTTGGCATATTTACTGTTTAGAACAAAAAGTCGAACACATTGTATTTTTTCCCGTTATCCGATGATGCCAGGGAACTATTTACTACTCTAGAGCTAGTGATAAGTTATAATTTAGTAAAATAGTCAGTAAAACGACATTGCCCATGTCCTTCAGAGAAAAGCCTCGAATAAATATTAAAAAAGTAATAATATTGGGATTGAAATTCCTCTCTGTTCTATCAATAGGACCAAGTAGAATAAACAGAGAAAAAAAATCCCGTCTGTACTAAATCTTAGTACAAATAGGAATACTCTGTTTAATTTTTGTAGATAAATAATTTTTATATAAGTACCGATTATAATATGTAAACTCGACAAATAAAGTGAATTATCACCCTAAATTGAACCTTCTTTGTATTTTGTAGAATGATAAGGTCTGTTTTCCTTTGAAAATTCAAAGTGACAATTATGTCAATCAGTAATCAATACCTATTTCAAATCGCGAATTTTGAAATGAATGGAATTTGTTATCGAAACTGATAAAGCACTTTTCTGGTCGGTCATACTTATTTTTTAACGACTGAAATAGATCCCGTTTAAATATATTACATATTGGTAAATGAAATTTACAAAATGATGTCCTTGTGACTGTGCTACGCTAAGCGTCCTCTCAAAAAACACGGAGTTTTCGTGTCGCCTTTAAACCGCCCAAAGAAGTGTAAAGTTTGTTATGCATTCAGTGGTCACAGTATTACTTTCAAATTCATGAGTTTAGTAAACATTCGTCACGTGACACTCATAACGTCATGTTGCATGTCAGACGCGAATTAACTGCGGCCCGGACGGTATTGTATAAAAACGTGGTAAAAAATGAAGGACGTGTACAGCTCGTATGGATTTCTGTGAATTTAAAACATCTATTCGATGTTAAAAAGTAGTTGCTGTTTCTTTTTCCCAAATGGTAGCCTAGAATCAGCATGCAGTTAAAATTGCAAAAGGGCATAATTTAATTAGCGTGCACAAACGAAAAGGAAAACGCATAAACAGAAAATAAACAAATATTATAAAAAACTACTTTTTTGACCTCGTCTAGGAATTGGTATTTAAAAAAATATTTAATTAAGTACGTTCGCTTCCCATTTTATTACCTATCATAGATATAAAATCGTTAAGTATATGCATTTATCTATACTTATGTTAATTCGAATTCATTTACTAAATGAGAGTAATAATGAAAAATTCCATTCAATATCAATATCTACTTCAATCATGAAAATGTGTTTTAATAAATTGTTATGTTTCGCTCCGATAAGACGTCAAATAGATGGATTGCTGTAAATAATTCAAAGTGCTATCGCATTAATGGTGGAAAAATATGATTACAATGTGTTTTTACTTTATTTAAAAGTTACTTTACTTTTAAACATCACTTTTTTGTATTTTCTTATGTTAACCGGCAGGCTTGTTAAGTAAGATGGTCAACTTGATGATAGGTAGCTACCGTCGCCTCCTAGTGCTCCAAGTGCGCTGCCAAAAAATATAGAAGAACAGATGACTAATATGAAACAATGTACCGTAGCATCTTAAGAATGCGTATACAGCAAACAAAATTTCTAGTTTCATCCGCGTGATCCGCGCGCAACGGAAGATAGCGCATCTCGCGGAATAAAAATGTTATAAGTGCCAAAAGTATTAAATATTAATTATTCGTAAACTACAATGTCAAATGAAAAATTCATCTGATAGGAGCATTAGATAATCTGTGAAGTGAGATTACTGATACACTTTTAGCTTTATATTGTGTGTCCTTTTGAAAATAAAACAAAAAACGATAGAGATGAGAGTTGACTTGGTGATTTTTTTCTATCGAGAAAATTTCATTATATATTTTTTTCTGTTAGTCTTTACTTCTATTTATATTGTATTTATCTATTTTAGTTTTTTTTTTAAATTGGTCTTTGTTTACTTAGATAAAATTCAAATTTAGGATTGACTATTTCTATACCCGCCCTTAAACTAAACTTGTAAGTCAATATTTCAATATTTCAGCGGATGCTTTACATTACAAAATGTGTTTCTTAATCACAGCTGAACTATTTTTTAAATCCTTTTCAACAATGTTTGAGGAAAATAATAAAAAAAACACTGGATTACAAAATAACAAAAGAACTGAATAAAAATTAAAAACAATTTTTTTTGCCTTTTACAAATATTTCAAATTATTAAATTTTAAATACTTTACAGAAGATAAAACACATAGATTAAAAAAATAAAAATAAAAAATGCTTAAAATAACAAACAAGTTCAAAAATTAAAGGGATTTTTATAAATAAAATTTTAATGCTCAGATTTATTTATCTATTTTCTTTTCTCCGATAAAACGACCCATTAAAACAACTTGATCTATGAATAAGAACTTTGATTAAAAATTGTTATAAAATTTCCAAATAACGTACTTATTTACGATGTTTTCGGATCAAAGGCTATTACTATGTAAATTTTTCTAAACGAATTTGTATTGTATAATATTGTGATCGTATTTATCGCGTAGTATTATAGCTCGTCAGGCAATGCGGCCATTCGAGTTACTGACGCATTTCGGTTTGTAAAATTATATATCTACACACAAACTTGTTTAATTTTAGTATAGACAAATTAAACTTCCTAACTAAACTGTTGGTTTAAATTAGAATTTAACATAACATTAATTTTATTTGACAAGGTGAGTTGGATACGATTACAGCTAAATTTCAAAACCTAATGAGTCGACTAATTGTAAATTAACTCGTGGACGACCACGATATGTATAATATGTTTTATGCATAAGGCAATAAAGTTTTATTCCCATACCTTCACTATAATAACAGTGAAGAATATCATAAAAGTTATATACCCAGTTCAATGGCACCGACCGCGTCAATAAAGTTTAAAATGAGACCAAGAGAAAAACGAACTCAATCATGATAATTTCTCTATCCCTTTGCAGCTTCAACTTTTAATGTAGATTTTATGAAAAATCCTCGTTCAGTCTCATGGATATCTTTAAATGAATCTAGGATGAAAAATGCAAAGTTCAGAAGGCCGTTCATACTCTCTGAAATCAAAATTACCTACCTTTTTTCACATCAAAACACAGAAACAAAGATGAGTCGTAAAATTTTTTTTTTTGTATTTCCTCTGTTTTCAGAACAGTGAAAATTCAAAAGCATATGCAAAGAACGCAAATCCTTCGACCCCCGCTTAACCTATCATCGTCGGCAGTCGTGGACTAAATAAAAGACTACTTCAACCCCGTAAATGGGACTGGATGTGAGGTTACTGAGGCGGAAATTTATCCTGACACCTGAGCACTCGAGGGAATGCTTGTATGTAGGTCAGTGTTTCGTCGAAGAGAAATATTCGGATTAAACCAACAAAAAAATTCTTTCATCTTCATTTCACGGTCATTTTTTCGATTTTAAGCGAACTCTTTTAAATTGTAAAATATTTTAAAGCTACTGTTTCCTCACCTTTGTTTATAATATGTTGATTTGTCTTTGTATTTGCGAGTGAAGAAGGAAACGTAATTATGGGGGATTGAGCACCCGGCGTATAACGTAGGTACCTATTGATTTTGAAAACGTCGAGTACGAATCAAGGTGGCAACTAAATTGACGTATACAGACATAAAATTTTCCATTAAAGTTGTGTCTTTTTAATATATCGCCTTCACTGAGAAAAGTACAATATTCTCACTGCTTACAAGTATAAAATAGAAACAATATATTACTCCCTGCACAATATATGGCTGTAGTTTCGATTGTCGTACATTAAATTGGCACAATCCCACGTTAATTCTCCTCCTTATTTACGATTAGATTCAGCAAGAAACAAACAACAAACATCCTAGAAAAGCAATACGAACTTTCCAATAGCTGTTTACACATGAATTAGGTGTAACATTATGTCCGATCCGGAGAAACGAAGCTGATCACTGGATTTATCCCTGTTACATCGTAATTATCGCACAAACAAATTGGACAATAAATGAGACTAGTGTAAATTTACTTAACAAGTTTATGTGCTTAAAGATGTAAATAAATTAACAGCGTTTAATCCATATGGTTACACAGATTGCCGTTACACAGTTCGCAAATAGTAATCGGAGTGAAATGTAACCTTCCATTTATTGTAATTATATTTGAATACACCTATGAAATAGTCCTTTAATATAAATTACCGACAATATACCGTACCTTGTCATGTAAACAATCCGGATAACCAACTAACCGTTTAGTAGCTGTGAAATTCAGTAAATTTCCCACGAAATGAGGCTAATGATAAAATAGTGGAAATCTTTCCTCACATTAATAACCTCAGCTCACCAATTTAATTTGTAACCGAGAACGGTGTATTTAATACGCATCTAGCTAGTTGAAGAAATCACTTAAGAAAAACATTTAAACGGTAAAGACAATGCTTGGTCGTTTGCAGAGCTTTGTAAATGTTGAATTATTTATTTGTAGGAAAGTGGATACTGGAACAACGTTCGAATTAAATGTAAGTAATTGAATTCTTGTCAGACTAGATACGTGCAATGTTTCTGTTTATTCATTAAGCTTTCCTAGAGTATTGTAGGTTGATTCTAGGTGAACTTACTTCTATCGAAATCTTTTATGCAAAGTGGATACTCGATGCTTTTAAGTTTTGATATTACTAATTTCTGTTTGAAATTCTTCGAAATCAAGAAATGCATTTGAATATACTGACACATCGAAATAATATTTCAAGTTCGCTGTACAGATTATATTGGCGCATAGCAAGCATAGTTTCAAGGGTAAAATCATTCGAAGTTCAAGGCAACCGGATATGAACTGCTGAATGATGACGGTATATAGAAATACCGATTTTAGCATTTGAGCCGTGAGGGAGCAGCTACAGAACCCAGCTGGCTTAGGATACCATTAGGATTACTGGCTTAGGATCACATAAGCCTTAGATAAATTAAAATTAACCTACACCCATAAAAATTATAATGGTAAACTAAAATTAAAGCATATTAAATACAATAATTATCTAGTAGACGGATATACGTGAATTTAGAAATTTAATAATTCTCATACTTTTATCTGATGATACTACCAATATAATTGTGTTATATCCTTACTAATATTATAAATGCGAAAGTTTTTATGGATGTATGGATGTTTGTTGCTCTTTCACAAAAAAACTAGGTACTGAATGGATTACAATGAAACTTTACAATAATATAGCTTATACATCAGAATAAGAACATAGGCTACATAAGACATAAAAAGATTAAAAAAGAAGATTGTGAGGATTAGTACGGATTGGGTGCCACCGTTGTCACAGCGATAACGATGTCCGGCGTTACCACTCACATATTTTTCCTTTAAGAGTGCGTATAAAGCAAACAAAATTTGTAATTTCACCCGCGGGGCCCCTTGGACATGACAGTGACACAAAATACGTACAACTACGCACAACATGTGACGGAAGATAGCTCATCTCGCTCAATAAAAATGTTATAAGTGCCAAAAGTATTAAATATTAATTATTCATAAACTACAATGTCAAATGAAAAATTGTTACATACAGCCTTAGATAATATGTGAAGTGAAATTACTGATACACTTTTAGCTTTGTAAAGAGAGTTCACTTGGTGATTTTTTCTATCGAGAAAATTTCATTATATTAAGGTTTCTGTCACTGTCGTCACTTTCATTTATAATGTATTTATCTATTTTAATTTTTTTTAAGTTGGACTTTGTTTACTTAGATGAAATTCAAATCTAGGATTGGCTATTTCTCTTTATATAAGAGCTGGTCGCGGGCACCAGCTAGTCTATTATAATCAAATAATACAACCCCATTATTGAAGTAAACAACATAGGGCTTCAAATGAAATTGTTTTTTACATTATGTAACTTTAAAGACTTTGTGTATATAGTCACCTAGTTCCTTTCGTAGGCACCATGACGATAATGGAAAAGTTTTATACTTTGTAAACAGTTAAGTATTGAAAAAGGTTTTTATTCGCTCTCTTTTTCATAAGTAATATTTCTGCATTAAATAAAAGTAACTTTTTTAACTTTTTGATGAAGAATCTAATTTGAAACAAAAAAGTTCTTGTTAGAAAACCATATGTTTTACATTTTCTACATAATATGCTTAGGAACATTTATTATTAACAATAGTTTATAAATAATTTGAATATTGTAGATAATAAATAAATAATCCATACTATACCTTTATGATTTTTATGATCTTACATTTCTTGAATTTGTCTCCGCCCCAAATAGTAGAAAAATATATATGAATATATAGTAGAAAAAAATATATGAAAATAACTAAAATATAACCGATAAAGAAAAACATTTTCTCATACATTTTGTGTGGAATGGGTTTTCATTCTGAGGCAATCGAAATTTGCCGCGTCAGCTAGTATTAATAAGATAAAATAAAATATTATATTATTAATAAATCCTTACTAATATTATAAATGTGAATGTGAGTTTGTTTGTTTGTTACGCTTTCACGCAAGAACTACAAAACCGATCACTATGAAATTTTGCATACACGTTGTCTGGGATACCAGAAAGGACATAGGTTACCTTTCATCGTTCAACGCGGACAAAGTCGCGCGCGCCAGCTAGTAAGTAATACATAAAATACATGGCTATATCAACGCTAATCTAAAAAAATGTTTTTATTTTTAACTTAAATGGGAAGCCATACTTTATATTTCAAAATGTTGTTATAGTTATATCTATCTTTATTACTATTATTATAAATGCGCATGTAACTATTTCTATAAATATTATTTTGATAAGGCATATATGGTGTAGTTTGAAACCAAAGGAAACTCTTGAACTTAATTCTTTAAATTTTTCTTATGCATCTCCGTGGGCAAAGTCATTTTGCCTACGATGTATAATTAAATTCTAAAACGACATGCATATTAATGAAAGATAGTAAAACAGATAAAAGACATATTCAAACAGAAATGCGCTCTTGTGGAAATATCGATAATATTAGTACATAGTTCAAGTCCGAATGGGTCAACGCCTAAGATTAAGATAAACTTTGGTAACGTCTCCCTTATAAATCTTTCAGGGGATAGATAAGCGAGCGGTCACGTGGCCAGTCTTCCGTTGTTGATTATTTAACAGGAAATTAAGGCCACAGCCACGGCTATTAATTTAATGACACATACTCGTACTTTATCTTTTTATTAACACATGTTTGATACTACATTTTAAATATACAAGAAGAAGATGGATTTATCATGCAGTCATTGACTTTTGGCTGTTCGTAGTGATATTAAATGACTGTTAAGTTGCTTTATGATACAGGCTAAATTGGGAACCAAGCTATGTATCAAAAAAGCGGGTTAAACTACCTTGTAGATCTCAAGACGGCGATTCTAATGGTCTCATTTTCGCCATAAGCGCACTTATTTGGTTTTTGCATTAAGGGGACGAAATGAGTTATAGGACTTCTGGGTTATAAGACTTGTACTTTGGCTTCTACTTTGAATACTTACCAATAATTAAAAAATCAATAGAACGGTAAAATCAAAACGACTTCTTAGGCTTTACGTAAATCGAAGATATTTAGAAATATTTTGTTTACCGACGAAATTTTTCTTGCTATTGAACAACATTTAACAATTTAACAAGCAGATTGACTAAGCTGAAAGCTCTGAAGAAGCTTCTTAATTAGTCAGTAGGCATTATCCGGCTTTAGTGATGGCTTAAAAGGTTGTTAGCTATCAAAGAGTGACTTACCCATATTTTTGTAAATTTTTCATTTACAAAATTTTCAATAATAGACATCTTAATACGAAAAAAATCTATTACCAATATAAATCGAAATGAGTCCGACAACAACAAATATAAGCCATTTGAAGGAAATTCTCGTATTTATTGCATTCCAACGAAAATAAGTATTCGATGATACGCTGTATCTTTTTTCTAACTGAAAGAAAAGCCACTGCCCGCAATATTTGACACGGGGCTAAGATTTATACACCCCAAAACCGCGCTAAACAATACGTTCAATGTTTTTTGCTGAACACACAATACATATTAAGCATTTAACTTAAACAACGAACGAAACAACCGTTCAGCGATATTTATAGAATCACAACTTTCCTTTGAAAAAATATTTTGAACAGTATTTTAAAAGCGAACAAGCCAATATTTGTTTCCATTAACAAATGCTCAGTTTATATTTTTTTGTGTCATTTCGCAACAAATATTATGAATTTTAAGCTGACGGCTTTTTTTTATTTTTAAGATCATATCTTTTTTTAATAACGAGATGGCGCCTTAGCGATCTGACTCAAAGGTCCCGCAGGCTTATTATCTAAATGCTTCTGCTGAGCGACAAGCGAATAATGCGAAAAATTTGTGCAATATCACACTAAATCGTTAATTTTTACGCAAACCACACTAGTGTTATGAGTTACATGATACCAAAAACACTAGTTTAGTGTAATATTGCACAAATATTTCGCCTGTCGCTCAGCAGAGGCATTTTGATAATAAGCCTGGCGGATTGCGCTCAGTATAGTTAGTCTATATTATAATATATTATTTATTTTTCAACACGGATGAAGTCGCAGGCACCAGCTAGTTTTCTAAATAGCCAAAAATTAAAAGACCGTAACGGATGAAGTTCTACAGAGAATACGAGCAATAAGTTCGCAAAACTGTGTATGATCACAAAGGAAGTCAAAATAACGCGTCGACGTGACTTTTCTCAATGTTTCCCTTTTTAACATTTTCGTTTTCCTTTGCCGTTTCTCTATCTGATTATTTTGGTTAGATTAAAACATCGGGGAAAATGTTTTTTGAATTATATTTCGCTTTCAAGTATAAGTATATTAAACGGATAACAGCATTATTTTGAATCAAATAAAATGTTTATTTTTTTTGACAAAACTGTTTTCATCTTTAAATTGTTTTTTGTCTCTAACGTGAAAAAGGAAAATAATGAACATCTGAATCACGTGATATTGTAACGACATTGTTGACTTTTTCAATGACATTCTAAACAAATTCCCCATAGCCCTTAAAGACCTTTTTTTTAAACAAAACTCGCTTTTAAATTAATGAGGAAATCCTTCAAGCTCCTCTCGGACCCGTGATTATCAACAGAATAAAAAAAAACCAATTATGTTTCGTCTGTACACGAATGTTCAAGCCTTCTGTTTTAATTAAAATGACGGCTTTTTTTTATTCTGTTCAAAACAAAAGTTAGTCCTATGCAAAATAGTAAGACGATTTATTATTACTTTTATGGAAATGAATTGTATTCGGCACCAAAGGGGACGTTATTTTTATATTTTTTATATAAAGATACTGTTAATGTAACGAAAAATTAAATCTCGATTTTTACTAGCGACAATTTTATTAATAAACAAATCTTCTTTACCCCTATTTTCATTAGTAAAAATCCGTCGCATGGTTTAGAAGTAGTTAGCAGATTAAAAGACAACAGTTTCGGCGACTTGATTGATTTTATAACACTTATTTGGGTTTTGTTATATATATGTGCAATATATATAATCTAAATGATGGTGAAAACCGCATCAAAATCCGTTTCGTGGTTTTGGAGGAGTCAGCAGATTTACAGACAGACAGACGCGGACAGCACGTGCTCGAATATGAAATTCCACACACTTTTTAACGCACTAAAAACTAGAATAATATTACTGATATAACGAGGAAACTCTATTGTGTCGCATTGTATCGCACTCTTAGTTGAGAATCAATAATCCATTGTATCGCATTCTTACTTACTCATTATTTATTTCTTACTTAGGTTTCTTTTTCCCGGATTGGTAAGATTTCTTTTCTTGAAAAATAGAAAAGCTCGAGTAACCGTTGTAAGATATTATCCTCGTACTTAATCGTAATTGATAATTACGGTCAAATACGATCAAGATTTATACAATGCTTGCCTTATAAAATAATAAAAATATATGCTTTCTCAGACTTAGTAGTTTTAACTGTGCGTTGAAAATCAGGACAAACGATTTTAAATTTATGGATTTAAAAAAAATTAAAAAATTATGGTAAGTGTCGACAGACAGTCACTTGATGGTAGGTGGCTACCGTCGCCTATACGTACCTAACAATGCCTTCAACCATTATATTAGGTATTATCTTTCTATAGCTGCATCTGTTTACTTGTGCCAGTTATTTTATTATGCTTGCAGAAATTGTACCCTGCCACTGAGAAAAATTGCAATAAATAGAAAAAATAAACAAAAACTGTAACCTGCTCACGGACCATTAAGTGGACACGTGTTTTTAAGCCTGCCAGTCTTAAAAAAATGTGTGTTTTTGGTTAATTATTTATTATAGTTATATAGGTTATTAAGTCAGCTGAACTTCGGAAGAAATAAAACCTTTCAATATTGAACATAATATTGAATAGTAATGAGGATACAAAAGATAATACATTTCGCTCTCTGTAGTTTAGGCGGCCAGTATAAATAACAATACAAACCAACACAGATCTCGTAATTAAATCGGACACCCCACACGTTTACCCGTTTTTGTGGCCCTCACTATCCGGATTACTGGCACTAATGACACGAGCACACGAAGAGGTTTCGGACAACAACCGTAAAGACAAGCATTAGTATGAATCTCAATAAGTATTATGAAAACTTTTAAATACCAAAAAGCCTTTAAGAAAACATTTAAAGAAAAACCACAGTGGAATCTTTATCTACACTATTATTATTACTCGTATTATCAGCCTGTGTCTCTCCACTGCTGGATTTAGGCCTCCAGCAGTGGAGTACTCTCAAGGCTCGCCACCATGCACGGTCTTCTCTTTCTCGCTTCCAGCAGATTCCTGCGAAGCCCTTTAGGTTGTCTGCCCATCTGGCCGCAGGGCGTCCCACGCTGCGCCTTCCAATTCGTGGCTTCCAATTCGAGAACTTAACTTTTATCCCTTTCATTTCTTTCATTTCATTTTTTCGAGAACTTTCGATAACATGTACCTACATGGTAGGTATAAATTGAAGTCGCTTTCCGAGTGTCTGAATAACCTCCAAACCACGCAACCAATTTTGATGCAGTTTTCACCATAAGTTATAAGATTTTTCAGGGAAGAATTATATTTATAATAAATCTTAATTAGGATTTTATGTAAATAGGAAAGAAATAATATTTCGCAGCCAAGTCGCCGAAACTATTCCGCTAATTACTTCTTAACCAGCCTACTAATTTTAATATGGTTTGCAGTGATAAAGAGACAGAGAGTTTGCGGTGATGCATATTAAAAAAATTGCATCCTGGGCGAGGCCGGCAGCGTGTCGCTAGTTTATAATGTTAGTAACATTTTGCTGTCTTCACATGAGAGAACTTAATTTAGACACTAAGTACGTACATTATTTTATACCTAATTCATTTGTGTATACAACTGAAATATGGAACTATTGTATTAAGGTGCGTTCACTTAAATAATGTTTTATGTAACTTTGTTGTAATAAGACTGAACACGTTAAAATAACAATGTTATCTAACATGCTTACAATTGTCTCGGTGCTATATAACTTTGATTTATTAACACTATCGTCCACACATATAAAACATGATTATATAACTACATTTTATAACAATATTTGATTATATAATATGGACTTGCCTGTACTAAGTTTGTTACGATTGTCTCGGTCTCATATGATGAGTACACGCGATGACGACTGACTCACGTGCAAATGCTACATAACTTTGATTTGTCAACATTGTCGTCCACACGCATAAAACATTATATATAATTATGTTTTATAACATAGTTGGTTATATAGTATGGACTCGCCTTTACGAAGGTTAGGTTCCCAATACCTTTGAAGAATTTCATTGGTGTAAATCTAGGACGTACACAATAGAGATACTTAATGCGCAAATAAAACGCACTGTATTTACACTTAGGTGTAGTTCGCTGCAGCAAATTTGCGGCTTTCCAACGCGGTTCTCCACAGCTATCGACGTTATTGACTTTCAACTACGTAGCTACGAGTGCTTTTATTCCGTGAACTCAATGCGTGGTCTCTGCTGCTATTTCATGCTTTTAAATCTACTGTTCCGTTTAACTTTATACCATTATTCATTCCGAATTTAAAATTCTCCTCAAGGTTAAAAGCTTTATTTACCTCAATGTCTGAACAAAATTCTATTGGACCTATTATTTCGTTTATCGATTTAAAATTCTAATAACACGATAATCCTAATTCATTCTCGTGATAATAACATGAGAACGAGAGTCGCTTGCTAATTAATTCTATGTAAGTAGGTACATAAAAGTACCTTAAAAGTACCCAAGCAAAAGCCTTAGACTCTTGAGTGGAGGCCACGGACCGGTCCTTTTAGAAAATCATGAGGAAGGCCATGTTCAGCGGTGGACGTCCTACGGCTGAGATGATGATGATGACTTAATGTTTTCAATCTAGTGCATATACCAATTCTAACTTCCAGTTTTTATAACGGTTCCATATTAGTTCCCGAATATATAATTTTAATTAAAAATATTAATTTGTAATTATTGTTTTTTTTTTGTTTTTGGTTTTTGTTTTTTTTTGGATAATAAAGTGGATATTAGAGCTTAAGCACAATTAGCACAGTATTGTGCTCAATGTCATTATTTCATACGTTTTATAAAATGGCTTGTTAACGTGTAGTTCTAAAGGTTAATCTGAATTCATTTCATTGTAGGTAACGAACATCGATAATGAAAAACTTTTTTTAAGACATTAACTTAAAAAGGGTCATTTTTAAGATCGATTATTTCCAATAATAATATGAACTTCAATCAAATAGAGACTAGATATTAAATAAATAAGCAGACTTCACGCCTCAGTCAATGTGTCATTTAAATCAATTGTGACAACCGAAGTTGATACGGGTAAGGTCAATGTGAGTTACTAAACCTAACAAAAAGCTGCGGGTTATTAACGATAAATAAGCGATACAATTTTTTTCGGCAAAATAAATAAGACCAACGGCTCGGTAGATATACTTATTATCAATTTATCAATTTGTATACTTAATCTAACTGCCATTCTACTATGAATTACCAATTTAGATATCACATAAATATAAATACACTAGCTATAATATAATCACACTAGCTCTTGCACGCAACTTTGTCCGGGTAACTTTATAAAATTGCCAGTTACTCGCCGATAATAACTTTCTATAGGTGACATATTTTTTTAAAAATCGATCTAGTAGTTTTTGAGTCTGTTCATTACAAAGAAAAATATTAATTTAAAATTGTTTAGTGTACAAATAATTTATTAAGCAGTGTCAGTGGAAAATTTATTCACACATGAAAAAAAAAAAAAAACTTTCTACCCTGTGCTGTGTCCTCAATTTTTTTTTGTCTAGGTACAATCTTAATTGCCCTTTTTGTTATCATAAAATTATTAATTTTTCACTTTCAGTCTCGAAACTGATAATCTACGTACTTAATCTGCTGAGCAATGAATTGCAAACTGTTCGCCGCAGATATTTGTCGGTAGAGATAATTAGTATGGAACCCGCATTCCTTTCCTTTTCTACTTCAGGTACATAATCTGTTCAATATTACCAAGTTCGTACCGTATCAATATTTATGGAACCTCGTATAGTGATTTATAATCTGTCTTGATTTTGCTTTACTGTACTGGTGAACATTAAGGCAAACATTAGTCAAGCTCCGCAAGAAAATAAAATGTCCACGTGACAACGAAAATGCTAATTTCCCGAGAGTAAATTTATGACTATACTAGCTGGTGCCCGCGACTTCGTCCGCGTTCTCTATAGCCTATAGCCTTCCTCGATAAATGGACTATCTAACACAAAAAGAATTTTTCAATTCGAACCAGTAGTTCCTGAGATTAGCGCGTAAAACCAAACTACGCTTATCTATACCAACCAAAATTGGTATAGATAAGATCGCGATGGCGTCTAAATTTAAACTTCATGCCGTCATTTATATTTTAAAGGTATTTTAACACTGTTGAACGAAACAGGTTCGCGGGACCGATGAACTCCCAGTGGTTGGATACAGAGGGCGAAAAATCGAACGCGAAAATGGTCGTTAGTGGGCTGATCATGTTAATAATGAAATACCGCAATAAATTACAGTCTAGATTTATCAATTGATCCATAGTGTCCATATACATTATTGTTAAGTTCTGATCCGAGGTAATCTAAATGAGCAGAGCTTTTGGTTACGAAATGTCATGTAGTGTCAGACGGTCTGTCGCACAGTCATGTCTCGGTTTATAAACCATTTCTCCGCCTTAGCCCTGTCGTATCAATGATGCGGTCAATTATCTGCATACAGACAATAGCTATAAATATAAGATAGAGACCATAAGACCTATTTTACGAAGTGGTGAAACCCATTATTTGCCGGTTTCGAAAAAAAACTTAATTCAAATAAGCAAAATAACTTAAGTTTTCACTACAGACCTGATCGCTTGTATGAACCACAAAATTAAGAATATGTATTATAACAAGATAATGGATTCTCGCCTAGAGAATTATTTTATATTTAAACTTATTGCGACATTATTTGGAATTTTCTCAATATCGACAAATTGTAGGTTACGTCACTTCGCGAGATAAGGGACAGTATAACTGTCAATAAAATTTGAATCACAAAGCTTCAAGCGGTCGATATATTATGGATCCACTTTTATCTTTAACAATAAGTAAAACCTTTATTGTATCCGAAACTACGATAATCCTGATTCGGGAAGCGAGAAATCGGACCACTTAAAGAAGTTTATCGCGGCCTTATAGGGACTTAGGGTCTACTTAAGTTAAGAGAGTGGGCGACGACATGTTAGGGAACTGTTCTTCTTACTGTTGTGTTAGCTCTCGCAAATTAGGTTAGAAATACAGTATGTAGAGCACTAACATGTAAGATAAATTTAAGTTTAGATAAGAAATAAAATATTCCAGTGTTTTTATTCTTTTTTTGAGATTGTCCTCAAAAGTATTTATGCAAACATGACAGTTTAGTTCCTTATTTACTTCGTAACCACCAGGTATGAATCGTGGGGATAAAACGTGTAGTGTCGTCCTATAGCTGACATTCGAATAAAGTTCATTCATTTTAATTTTTACATGATTGATGAAAAGGCCGGTGACTGTTACCCAATATGTCTTCATCCTCATTGAAGATAGCTCCGTTAAAGGTCAACGTTCTTATTAGGAAGCGGGTTGCTAAGTGAATGAAAGATTTAAGTATTACCAGTTGGCTCCCGCGACTTCATCCGCGTTGAAAAAGAAAAAAGTAGCCTATACTGTGTCCAAAGTACATCTAAATGTTTATCTACCAATTTTCATGAAAATCCGTTAATTCGTTTAAGAGTTATGGAGGAACATACACACGTACGTACATACATACATACATACATAAATACAATACCTACACTTACAGATTTATTATTATTATTATTAGTATTGATGATTGATGATGATGATACGAATAAACATAATTCCCATATATATATTTTAAAACGTAACCGAAAATCTAAGAAGAACCGAAAATTTTAATAAATTTTGAGTTAGTAATTTTTTTTTTGTTGGATATGACAAAATTTATCCAAAACAATAATACCGTAACACATACCGTAATATACGTGTAACCTAAGTTCTTAGCAAACAAATTACATTAAAATTGTAACTCCCAATAGCATGCAATATTTTTTAACAATTTTCATGGAACGTGGGTCCAGTTAACTGAAATAAAAATAGTATGGAGTTCAACGTGTGAACTTCTCTTTTAAGTTGTGCCAGACCTCGAATTCGACGACTCGTTGCCACCCTTATCTGTTTCAACGAGATTTATTATAAAGTGGGGGTGAGGCCGTCACTCGTCAACGGGTGTTTTTGTCGAGGGAATTAATTTGGCGCTCGACTGGTCAAATAATCGCGAATTTCAAATAAAAGTTTCCTGTCAAATATTGAAATTGAGATAATATGGAACTCGAAAAATATTATAATAAATATAAAAAGGATAACAAATTAGATAGACAAAATAAATTAGAAGTAGGTACCCCAATTTATATTTAGTTCGTTTTTGTCAGTAGTGACCAAAACCCACAAAAAATAAGCGTTTAAAAAAATATCCTTTACTTCAGTATTTGTAGCGGTTTCAACACCATATATTTATATTAATAAAAGGTTGAACTTAAACTTAATATACTACAAATAAGAAAACTTTGTCAATTTGTATTTTTGTCAGAGTATCGGTAGAAAAAATAAATAAATAAGAACTATTACTTCTCCAGCTATTACTATTGGCATCTTCACATTTTATTGTTGTCTAAGTAGGGACCGCTCGTCGAGCCTTATCTGTCTCTAAGAGATTTATTTAAAGCTGCCCTCTGCGTTCCGCCATTGTACAAGAACAAATATTTTTTTCCAAGCTGCTGTTCCATAAAGAATTTGTACACTACACAATCAATACTAATAATAAATCTGTAAGGGTTGGTCATGGAGTAAATTATTTTGTTTTCAGAGATATTGTGTTTATAGGCTCTATACATGATACTGGAACTAAATTGACGATTTTTAGAATTTTTTTCTGTATGTATGTATGTATGTATGTATGTATGTATGTATGTATGTATGTATGTATGTATGTATGTATGTATGTACGTATGTATGTATGTATGTATGTATGTATGTATGTATGTATGTATATTCCTCCATAAATCTTAACTGATTTTCATGAAACTTGGTAGATAAGCATTTAGACGCACAGGACACAGGATAGGCTACTTTTTTCTTCTTCAACGCGGACGAAGTCGCGGGCACCAGCTAGTTCTAAATAAATTAGCTTATTAATAATTTCGTTTTCTCTTATGAGGGCTCTTCAAATAAACTTTCAATAGTTTTTATTTATTTTCGTATAATAGGTCTCTAAAATTCCAGATATACAATTCAAGTTTATCGCTTCATTAGGTTCATAAGTTAATAAGGTTCGAGGATGTCAAAAACGGGTGTCAAAGTTTGACATGTGCATCTGTCCTGTGTATCTGTCTGTGGCATCGTAACTCTCAAAAGGATGTACAGGTTTTGATTCAGTTTTTTTTTTGTTGGAAAGCTGACTAGTCAAGAATCCTTTTAAATGTTCGTTCATATTCAGCAAGTAAAAAAGGCAAATACTATCGCGTAGTGGGCGCATTCGCCAAGGAAATAGGCTAATGGGGGGAACCGGATGAAGCTGGGAACGCTTGGCAAAAGTGTATTTTAATGTCAGGCACACTATGGCCTTATACTATCAATATATGTCAGGTGTTATATTTCTTTACATATTTGTCTTTTATTCTTCAACGCAGATGAAGTTACGAGCACCAGTTAGTTCCTACTTATAATCACAATCATATTTTTTTTAACAATACAAAGAAAATATTTTTGCTCCTATATAACGTAATACAAACATAAAGAACTGACAAGCACATTAATAAAACTTTTCGTGACTCGGCTGGCCGTTGGAAAAAGTCAAATATCACGCTTTATTCAGTTCATTTAGAATTCAGAACATGCTTTTATCCGTCCTTCCCTATGTTACGGTCGCATTCGCGTAATATATGAAGTACGGTAACCAGCTATTATGATACTTAATACGAGTAATATATGAAAAGTAATATTAAGACATCAATTTTATTTGCCTGAAACACTAAGGTATATTTACGATTTTGACATGCAATAAAGTCGTATCTTCTGTCAATTCCTTTTTTGAATTTATTTTTTTAATAAATAATAAGAGCATACACGAAATACGACAGGTACTAGATATAACTTTGCCTAGTGATATGATTGTGTGAATATTTAACTAAAAGTTGTTACCCCGAATTGTCTACATATTTTAATAAAATATTTTTTATTTGAGTAATATAATTAAACAAACAAAAGGAATAAATTTAAAACTTTTACAAATAAACCAAAAAAATTATGCTTTCAAATGTTTATGTTTTAATGTTTTCATCAGATCTATTTAGTAGATACCTTTAAGTAGTCAAATTAAATGTCTACATTTTTTTAGATTAAAAGTGATTTACCTATATCGTTGCTGACTAATTTATTTAAGATATCAAGAACACCAAATTAAATATTCACAGAATTGTATCACTAAATATCATTAAAAACTGTATTTGTTCGCACTAGGTTTTTTATTATTCAGCTTCAGCAATTAATCGTCCACGACCTTCTTCTATAAATGACTAAAAATATTTATGGTAATTACCTGATATAATAGTGTTTTGAGTCGCCGATGGTGACGTTGATACAGCCAGTAGTAAGAATGCGGCAAAAGTTTTTTGCATATATCCTATATTATGCATTGCGTTAAATTTTCTAGCTAATATTAAAATATGTTTATTTACAAATGTTAGCGTTGACACCTTTTAATTTTACTTAGGACTATCGCGTTTGCCGTTCTACATAATGCCGTACTCGTCCGAACCTGAAACAAAAATAAAAAAAACTTTAAACGTTTTAATAATATAGTATTTTTTTTAATTATATAGAATGACACAGTGAGGTTCATGGTCAACTTGATGATAAAAACAAGAGGTACACAAGTAGATTGCCATTCCTGGGGCCCTTACCTAGTCAAAGTAACAATTTATAATAATAACGAAGTTTACAAACAAGAAAACTAACTAGCAAAAAAATAACTCTTGTACGGCGTAAACAAATGAATGGTCATTTGTGAAAAAACAAAAAAAAATACAATAAAATATCATTCTCTTTGTACCCTCAGATTCACTTATCACAAAATGACAAAAGCGACATAAACTAATACCATTTCGGTGACCACAAGCGTGCAGCCAATGTGTTTTGTTCTGTCTGTGTTGCAGTTTAGGTCAGGGATTATCATAGTAATTGTCACAGTATGCTAATAAATATACCTATAGATAGACAGACAGACAGATGGGATCGTACAAGGGAATGAGAATGCTAACAACAATTCTAAATAATATATAAACAGAATATAGAGCAATAATCAATATCCACAAATAGTTATTGCCAATCAACCGTCAATACACGATTAATTAATTGATAATTATTATTTGAGGATTATATCACGTCAATCCATTAATCATTGCGTTCGAATAAAATTGTTTTACATTGCTATAAGACACGTTACATAAGTGAATGATTGATTGGATTGATTGAGTTCCAATAGTTTTGTAATGCCTATAGACCCGGACCTGAATGGAGTTCTCTGGAAAAGTTTGCGTAGGGAATTTTTTTTTGGAAAAATTCATTCAGTCTTTTCCTGTCAGGAAGAGCCCAAATTTGGTGTGTTTTGAATTTTATGAAAATTATGGGAGTAAAATCAGAATTGTCACATGGAAAATGCCTTACGTTCTATTTTCGAATATTTGAGAACAGATAGCTCTGATATTTGTTCGTTCATTCGTATTTATTAAATTATTTATTAATATTTCGTAAGGAGTAACTCCAGTCGTGCGTCGAAGCTGACACACGCACATTTTTTTTACGAAACAACTGGCTGAAATGTAATGGTGTAATATTTTTGGAATCAGCTTATAGAACCCTTTCATTTGATACCCTATTGATTCTATAGGTTTCTGAAAAATAATTAATTTTATAAAAAAAATGGTAATTCCATGACTTGAAGTTTTACCACGTGGCGAATATTCATACAAGTCACAAGTTCACAAGACACAAGTCGAAAATACTTACTAAGACTCCTAAATTTTCCTGAAAAAAATTCTCTATACGCAAATTTTCCCACAGCACTGCAGTCAGATCCTGGATACTTGAGTAACAATAATTAAAATCACACAAATGATGATTGTGCCTACGAAAAATTCATAAATCCGAGCGTTTAGGACTCCGGCCACCGTACATTATCAAAACGTCGATTCAGATGCAAAATTATTCAAATTCGTGCCACAATATTCCATCAACGAATCGGTGATGACGACGTTTCGCGATTCCACCGAAAGTGGATTAATTTTTTTATTAATTAGATGAAGAGTCGATAAAATTTTCTCATATTTCCGTTTAACCTCATTAAGGGCCAATTCACACAGAAAGCTCGTTAGTCCGGTGATAAAATTTTACCCATATTGAAAATACTAAATAATAGGGGCGTCGTTTCTTTCAATCCGTTCCGTTCGTGTACTCTATTTAGTATTTTTATGTCTTAATGTCATTATATATTTTACTAGGGATTTGGAAAAAAATGAAAAGGCTACAAAGTTCTGGCATCTCTTAACAGTACGAAAAAGTGGTGGCGGCGGCTTCAATTTGCGTCTCGTGACGTAGCGCGACGATGTCCCGAGACGTAGCGCGGCGTCGCAATGTTATGAGGCGCAGCGCGAATGCTGCTTCACATAGCTTCTTTTTCTTAGCTTTATTTTGTAAACAGAAAAAATCGTGTTTTGTGTTCGCTTTTAATGCATGGTGACTTAGCCTATGAGTGGAGTATACAATATTATAAAAAAAATGTTTAAATGTGAATAAGTGTATGGATTGTTGTATACTGTTTTGGCTTCCTAATAAATTAATTAAAAAATAAAATAAAATAAAAAATAGCTTGACGATGCGACTCGCGAAACAACTCACCTATTCAAGCATCATTGCGTCGCATAAATTTTTGGTGTGAACTGACCCTTAGACCCAGTAAACCCTTAGACTATAGTTTGCCATATAAACCTTCTTAGTGCAACGCGTAGATAAGTAAGAGAGGCAAGCACTCCACCAAGTGCTACGCTACATAGACGTAAAAGACAGAAGCGCTACGTAAGAGATACCTAGTTCGTAACTTGGAGTATACTTAGCAAAACTTAGCAAAAGTTATATGCCTAATGCTAATTTCTGTTCATACATAGTTTTAAGATATTTAATTTCAGAGTGCCTATTGAATTTATCACTTTGGACAGTCTACAGTTGAGAGGCAAAGGTTAATTTGAGAAAATTATCTTAAAGTAGAACGCACAATCTCTATCGTAGATCGCATAATTTTTATGCGGTTTTCTCTATGAGTGAGATAATTTTCGACGAAAGTCTTTATATGAATCATAAAATCTTATTATTTTTTATGTACAAAAAAATTGCCGAAAAATAAATTTACATGACATAAAAATACATAAAAATGATGTATTAGAAACCTCGCGATGGCATAAATATCTATATTATGTTACGGTGGATTCACAGTAAACATTTTCTTTCATTAAAACTTTAATTTCCACATGTTATAAATCCGCCATTTTTTTTTTTTTTTTTTTTTTTTGACGAGGAGAAATCCGTTTACAGATTCCCTACCGCTGACTAGACGGTAGGGGTTTGTGGGGGTCAGCCGGCGCACCGCGCTATGCTAGTCATAGCGGGCCCGGCCACTACCCACTAAAACTCCCCGGTGCCTCCTTGCCCTTTGTGCGGGGGTGGACCGGGCTCTGCCGAGGCAACAACTCCGATCCACCCCCAGGGCGGCCTAGCCATTACTGGCTAGGCTGACGCCAATGGGGGATTGCCCGGAGACACCGGAGCAATCCCCAGACGGGGGGACCTTGTGCAGGCACACACATTTAGTCAGCTGTGCGTGCAGGTCCCCTAGAACATTTGAAGACGGGCTTGATATGCCCGCCTTCTCCTGCCCAATCGCCTGCGTCTGAGGGAAGCGAGACCTGCCTCTTCCTCTCGCTCCCTCTCGGCTGCCTCCTTCTGCAACATTACGAATTCGCAGAAGGAAGCAACCGCTTTCCAGGTGGTCACACTGCCAAGCATGGCTTCAACCATGCTTGGCAGTGTGACGTCTCCACCCCCCAGCGCCGCTCTTAGTTCCCGGCGCTGGGGACCCCAGGCCGAGCATACTTCAAGCGTATGCTCGGCCGTATCGTCTGGGTCGCCGCAATGATGGCACCGCGGCGACTCCTCTCGTTTAATACGGTGCAGATAATGACCGAAGCACCCGTGACCGGTCATTATCTGCACCATACGGAAGGTGAGGCCACCTCCTCGGCGCCTCACCCATTCCTCCAACACCGGACGAACCGCGAGGACCGTCCGGTGGCCAGCAGTAGGCTCGCGAAGAGCCTCACTCCAATCCTCCATTGCCCTCTCCTGGGCCTCTGCCCGGACCCGCTGCACATCCTCGGCAACGGGTCTCTCTCCAGAGGCCCTTGCGGCGACCCGATGCCGATGCACCTGGGACAGAACCAGGGCATCGACATCCCACGGAAGCATGCCCGCAAGCACGCAGGCCGCCCCGTGGCTGACCGTGCGATAGGCTCGCACGGCCCGGGTCGCCATGACCCTTTGAGGCCTCCTCAGGAGGGCCCGGGTGCGGGGAGTGAGACTCTCCGCCCAGACCGGGGCTCCGTAAAGTGCCATCGACCTTACCGCCCCGTGGTAAAGTCGACGGCACGCCGAATTGGGTCCTCCCTGATTCGGGAGAAGCCGCCCGAGTGCGGCTGCGGCTGCGGTCAGCCGTGGAGCGAGGAGCTTAAAGTGCTCCTCGAAACTCCAGCGGGGTGTTATAAATCCGCCATGGATTTTTATTCGGTTTTTACTTATGGAAGGAGGTATAAACATGAAAGGTTTGTGTATAAAAATTTAATCCTGGATGAAGCCGGGAGCGGGTGGCTAGTTTAGAAAATAAAGATTAGAGGCTACATTAACAACGATTTCGGTAAAAGCACAATATTACTTATTTATTGAATTGAATACTCAATTATATACTCAGTATTACGTTTGTAGAATGGTCGATACAATAAATACACTACGAAGTGACCTAGAAAACTCATTCACTATGCATTACAGACGAAATATATTATTATAGTAATTTGGTTGTATGTGTGTTAGTTACGGACGCTTATCGTGAAATAACTCTTGATTAGTAGGTATGACCATAATAATATGTTTTTAATAGCTCTTGTATTAAACGTTTTAAGGACCGTTTCAGTAAACTAAAAATGACAGTTATAAATGAAATACGTATTTAAAATGCGTATGTTGTCATTTAATTTAATTTTTTAATAATATGTTCTCAGGCTAATTATAAGCTATGACACGTTTCTTTCTGAAAGCCATTTTCTAATTATAAATAGAAATATTTATTAAAAGATAAACTAAAATGTGCCCGGACATCCTTAAATAGTATGTACATATTATATAAATTGAAATACAGTAAAATGTCTAACAAAATGGAATAATCTAATAATAATAATAAATTTTATTGTTATTAGATTATTACAGGTATTTTCTGTAAGGCTTATTATAAATTAGAAACCCCTTTACAAAAGCCCTTTTTCATTTTTCGTCCTAATCCTTATCCTTTATCCTTTGAAATCCAAAAAAATACATTACTTATGTATATATTATATTTCTTATGTATATATTATATTTCCTATAAATTCCAATACTTGTTTAATTAATATTATATAAAATTGAATTAGTTAATTAAACGACACAAAATAATATTCTAACGTTACATTTAAGTAATAACGTTGAATATAGAAGCAATTTTATGAAATCATCGAGACGAAAATCTAAGAGAAAGGTAAGGCTCTGAGATGCCGCGAGTGCAGCAATAAAAAGACGGCTCATCGAAGCGGAAACTAATAGGAAATTTTATATCATCATATCTAACTAATACTAGCTACATAAAGTATTGAGAAAAAAAGGAGTATTGATAAATCTAAGGTTTTACACATACAAACACAAACACGCGCACACACACACACATTTGCAATTCGAGAATGCCTTTGATCATACCAGTTATTAATTTTTATTATACCACTTACAAAAAGAACAAATTCCATAAAATTTGTAAATGGTTGCGCTTATGAAACTAGTTGGAAAATAAATCGGTCAACATCAAAACAAAATTAACATCTTACTAATAGGTCACGACTATATTTATTATATGTATACAACAAATATATTATAACAATATAGAAATATTATAATATTGCAAGCAATTTTGTTGTTAATTTGATAAACAAAACTGTGTAATTTCGTACGTCTTGAATTTTTACTGGCCTTCGAATTTTTCTGATAATACCCAATGTTTATCATAGTAACTAGGTATCATAATAATGTATTTAATAAATTGCGGTAACGCAACACCTTTGGATAATGAATCTCAATACAAATAGTACGTATGTGTATTGATAGTAAATATCTGAACAACTTCGGAACAAAGTCCGGTTACTCGAGAACTATGGAGAGTATTAGTTGGATCAGATTGAGTTTGAGGACCATCGCTCCATAACACAAGGCACAGCGAGAATGATGTAGCACGCTGTATATGACACACCATTTTCTCGGCTACCGACGGAACCCTTAAACTTTGAAGTGCTCAACGACCCGGATTTAGGGAACCCCATTTACTCTGTATGACACTTCAACGGTATCCCTTCTCAAATAGAAACAACGGCGTAATGTTTTTGACGGGTCATTCATGATATTTTTTCGCGACGCAAAAATATTCACCACAATTTGAGCTCTCCGAGAAATGTTCTATTGTTGTTCGTAATTTACAGCGTGTTGAAACAAATGGGAACAACAAAAGATCAAATCCAAATGAGTTGTTCATCATGACAATGGGTACTCCCGTCAAGAAGGAATCTGATTAAATATCAAGACTTTTTCTTTTGCCAGTTTTACGAGCTGAAAAGTTTAAGAATGAATCTGTTATGTGTGATTTACATTATAAACGGTGTATTTCGTTAATTATATTAATCTATATCTATATCTATACATATAATAAAATCGTAAAGGAGCTGTGTCTGTACTTATTTTTCAAAAACAATTTGTATAATCGGCGCAAATCTTAATGGGCTCCGGCGATGTCATGTGTCAAATATGCGCAGTAACCGATTTTGGGACTGTTTATGGGGTATTGCGACGCGGGGATGGGGAAGCCACGGAATGAACGAGACGCAATGATAACATTTGTACGAGAGAAAGCAGGCGCGCAGTATTGTTCGCAATTCTACATGCGCAAACGAAAGATACCCACCCGCTCAAGGTCAGAGTCCATCAAGATTTGCAATGTTTATACCTAATTAATTCCCCCATAAAATCAGCTGCTGAAGCGACAAGAGCGATCACTTAAGCGTCTGTGCAGTTGTGAAGTTGTCTCAATTAACAACATGAAAGTGGAACCTACACGGGACGCTATGTAAGTATAAGCTAACTAATATGCGGCCTCAGCAACTCAGTTGCTAGCGCGATAGTAGCCAATGTGCAGCCTTCCTGAGAGCTGCCGAAGAAACCGAGGAATTAAAGTCAAGTCAACGCGTGAACAAGTTGTATTACAAAATATCTTATGGTGCCGGACACATGCGTTTTTTGTGTAAATATAAAAAAAAAAACACTTTGCTTTTGTACTTTTTTTATGTTGAATGGTAGGCTCAAACCGCAAGCAATCATGAATCAAACTCGTTCCTAGTTTGTTTTTATTTTCTTTACCATTAATAATTCTTTTTTTATAAGACAGTTTTATGAACAATTTTCTGAAGTTACCTAATAACTATAACATAATTATTACCTAGGGTGAAAATATATTTAAGTCATGTAACACAATATATGGAATATATGGAGAAAAATATATAGAAGAAAAAAATGTGGATTTTCATTATATCATTACGACTTGCTGCTTGGCATTGATTCAAGGAGGAGTGAGTACTTAGAGTAGCTCACGATTTTGCATGTTGGCAGATGTTATAAGCCTTTATTAGTGTTATAAATATTCGGCCATTCTTACTATTCCGACCTGAAGTGGAGAGTACGTATCTATTTATATATTACAGTTTTTTTTTAAATTATATAGACATAAAAGGAATTGGCCATAAAATGCCTGGAATTTTTATCAAAATCTTGATGAGTGACCATTAAAACTTCTATTTTTATAGGCACTTAATACTCGTAGTCTGATGACTAGTAGCGTCTGACATTATAATGATTTAGTATTTAAAACCTAATTAGTTACATTAAGTTACAATGAAATAAGAAACTTATACATTAGATATACTTGATATATATCATTCCTAGGATTGAGTAACACAAATTTAATGAAATTTATTGTAAAGCCACATTAAGGATTGATAATAATTATGAATACAATGTCTGTAACTGTGAAAAAGCCACCAGTCTCTTTTTGTATGAAAAGGGTGTTTGGGCTGGAATTCAAAAGGTTAAATTGTTTTTCTCAATGACTAAATCACTCCCTGTGAGGTTACAAAGGTTACTAATGGGGTATAATATTATAGGATTGTAGTTTAAATGAATTGGTAGACAAAAAGGTCTTTTATCTGAACATTTTTATTTGAAACATGGCTTCGAAGATTTCCATGGACAATTAGTAATTATTAAAAATGTCTTAATGTTTTTATTTCATTAACATACTTAAGACCTATACTTACTGGTAGAAAATAAGATTAAGCTCTATAAACCTTTTAAAGAAATCAAACTTGTTTTATTCTATTCATCTATAGAACCTAGTATTTTTTAAAAATTCTTAGCCTGCAGATTGTGTCCCTAAGGTAAATTATTAATTAAGTTGCAGGCCTATAAGTTTATAGTTAATGTAAAAAAAAAACAATATGTTATGTTGAAAAATACAATAGCATAGTAAATGTACAATACTATCAGTTGAGGCACACAAAATGTGAGCGCAAATAGCTTTACTACTCTACACCATTCCCACACTCACCGTTAGCGGAGATAAACTTCCTTCGTTCATCACGAAGCACATCGTTCACAAACACTTCCCGTAAAAACACAACCCTAAAACGCGAAAACTCAACGAACTTCTCGATAGTTTCAACAGAAACACACGTGAAATGTGTAGTAGCTCTGTCGACCACCGACATTATTCATTCATACACTTGTAGCGTTCATATTCATATTATCACCGTATCCGTTAGAGTTCAAATTCGAAATTCGTGTAGGAGGCTAATGAAACGTCGTGTGCGATAGTTCAGTTTGACTGTCGTGTGCACTCCTCGACCGTCGCGTTCACACTACATAAGGGCGTAACTGAACAGGTCCTTATTGCGCACGCGTGAAACGAAGTGACTCTTTAGCCTGTCGGACTTATTCACCAGTTAATTAATATATCAACTTTTCTCCGCCCCTGTATTAACCTTCTCCTTTAATAAAATATTTGGCTTAGTGTCTTTACCCTGTGGGTGTCGGAAAGTTTGACACTGCCCAATTTAGGAGAACAATTTCCATTCCGGAGGAAAAGTGGCAAAACAATTAAGGTGTTAATAAATTAATATTGCGGCTCCGCTGTCTGGACTAGGCACTTCTATTCGCTAATTACTATCTTAGCTTACTAATTGCTCCGCTAATTACTTTACTTTGTATTTTAATTTTCATTCACTCTCGAAAAGGACATAGTTTGAAGAAATCTTCATAATTAAACCTGCTAGACAAACTAGAAGTTTTTTTGACGTTCACCAATACATTTTAGTATTCATATCTCCATTCAAAATATAAGTTAAAAAATAGTTATGTAAAAAGAATCTGAAAAAAAGATTTTCTATAAGAGAACATTATATGTATATTATATATGTATGTATATGTATGTATGTATGTATGTATATTGTAAGGGTACGTTAAAACTATCCCCTTCGGTTAATGTATAACACAGCATTACAATCCAACGACACGTCTTCTAAAATGGCGGGTTCAAAGGGAAGGTTACCTATTGAAATTAATCCTAGCTCACTACATTTCATCAGTATTCGGTACGAGGTTTCCAATGAAATTATTTTATGTCTAATATTTATTCAACAAAAGAGAAAGTGCTGGAAAATAATTTTATTGTTAGACTATGCCGGCACAAGTTTTGTTAGCTCGTGTTAGTTTATCTATAGAGCTAATGAACCATAACTTTTGCTAGTGTAGTTATTTTAAAATTATTTTGTAAAATTTAAAAAAATTACAGTTTTTTAAAAACATTAGTTTTTACTTTTAAAAAAACTATTAAACTGGTGCAAAGAATATATCAGTAATTGAAGCTACTAAGTCAAAATAGAAGACATATACAACGTTAACATTTCAGAAGGGGCAGCTCAAGGCTCAGTTCTTGGCTCGTTACGTTATATGTCAACGACCTTGACAACCTCATCAATACACTACTATTTATCAATCTTTTGACGAAACCTGTATAAAAGCAGCCGACGGCGATAGTATATCTCGGTCGCTAAATCCAAGATACAAGCAGACTTCGATGCAATCTGCAAGTGGTCACATTATTCATAGCTAGCCTAGTACTTAACGCAAATAATACAACATTTACTCATCTTCAATCTGGTCACAATTCTTCAAAATATTATAGTGTAAGTAATAATAATTGTCTAAAATTAGAACAAGTTTTTTCAACATATCTGCCTAGAATAAGTACTTATTAGATATAATAGATTTAACGACATGAACAATAATATGTAATAAAGTTAAAGCTATTATGGCAAAATTTTACATTATAAAAAATAAAATAAACTTTTTGCACATTACTTGTAACTATTTTAAAACATATTTTCATGTGGTTTTTAGCAGTTACGGTCGTATATATGAAACATAATATTTAGATCAAGTATATAACAATCAATATACATATAAATTGCTAAAAGTAACTGTACCACTAAAAATTAAATTCAAATAAACGGATACAAATTTTGACCTGTTGAAGTACTGCGGTATACCTACTTCCTTTTCATAAAAAAGTTGAAGGCAACCTTCTAAGTTATAAAGTATTTTCGTGATCAAATTGAATTTCCCAAAAATCATTTGATTTCTACCAAAAGCATCACTTCCAAAAAACTTAATAAACCTAAATTAAAACATTATCTAATTGCCAATCTTAAATCAATTATTTAGTTATGTGAATTATTAGTTATTAATATAGTTATTAGTTGCAAGCGGGTCGCTAGTAATGCTATAAGCTTATAGTATATATTATAAGTAGATATATAAATGTAACAACAATAAGCATAGTTAACCTAAAAGGTATATTAAGGTCGTAGAGTTAATACTATTGAGCTATATCACACATTAGCGTCTCGAGGGAATACTGAGCTGTTATGCCAACTAAGCGATATAACGACTCTTAACTGAAGTTGAGGTGACATTAAGTGTGCGAATATAAATTTGTTTTCACATAACTCTATTGATCCATCACACTATCGCATACCTGGGAGAGTGTAAATACAGAAAGTTACTTCAATGTTACTTTCTGCCTTGAGATTCTATGAGGTAACGCGTAGATCAATTACACAAGAACACCGTGAAATAACAGCGTATGTGCTGTTGTATTTTTGACGAGCGAGTAAGGGAGCGAATAAGGGAGCGACAATCCCCTATCCTTAATCCTTTTTTATGTGAGGAGTGAAAAATTCCTTATCCATGGACGTATGCCCCGTCTCTCAAGGACTAAAAACTCCTCCTACAATACCGCTCAAGCATAGACGTGTCCAGGAGCACCCTCTAAGCACTTCACTGTGCTAGCGGTTATCCTTAATTCTACTGTAGTTGGCAGCGCACTTGAAGCACCTGTGGCAATGCTTTTATAGGCGGCGGTAGCCACCTACCATTAAGTAGACCGTCAGCCTGTCTGCAGACCTTAACTGAAAAAAATATATGGGTAACTAGTAAGATTTGTAAGTAGATAACTCGATATTGAATTCGAACTCCACATGACTTCGTCGTCTGTGTTTTCAAATTAAAGAATGTTTGTTTATTGGTTAATTGATGTCATTAATAATTTGAAGTAAACTTCGTAGCTACTTCAAGTTATCTACAATTTAATCATTTATTAATAAAATAATATGAAAGATTAATTTTATTGTTAAGCGTGAACTTACATAATGTAGATAAGTTATTACATATTGTTAACTTAAACTTAATTAAACTTCCATTTTTATGCAATTGCCACTTTGAATTATCATACATGCATGATATGTACATTATAATATAAGTACACTAATCCCAATTAAATTTATTCGGAACCTTCAAAACACACGCTATCTACTTACTATTTAGAAAGAATATGTACGATTGACATATTTCTTAGCAGACGCTCTCATAATCGAAAACATAATCAAAAGCACAAAATTCGAAAATAATTAATTCTTAAGACGTCATTCTCTTTGAAGACCAGGAAATAGTCCGTCAACAGTAGGTAAAGGTAAAGGCCAATGGATTAACTGTCTTTGATCGTACGCAGAGCTTACCTTTGTCAGTAAATTATTTTAACGTGACATGCCTTTGTTGATTTGAACACGAGAATAACAACAAAATCGCATTTCTTGCTTAACACAACAGTTAAGCTCGTATGTTCGGGTTGGGAATGTAACGTGAATTACAAAAATAAATATGTAACCTACAGGTAAAAGAAACAGTATATACTGTTACGGCCTAAGAGTGCCTTAAACAACAGAAACGCCTAGTTATGATGCGCGTTTTACACAATTTAGTCACAATAGCTCTGCAGTTTATGCATTCACCAAAAAATACCCCGTGCATTATTTATGGGCTGAATATACAGTACTTTTAAATTTATTATGTCGAATGTGGGACTGTTTTTTTTTTAATTATGAACTCAGTCGGAAAACTGAGACTTAACATAAAAATTCTTCTTATGCACAGAGATACTCGTAGGAGCATAAAGATATTCTTGGTCTTCGTTTTTTTAACAGAAATAATTTGTCTCTTTTAACTATAATTATTGAAGGTAAAAATTATTCCATTTTACATTTATTACATTTGAATTTAGTTTTTTTACAGTTGATTATGGTTTGGTAACTTTATTTAGTACCTTACATTAGTACATTGATTATTGATTGATCCAACTTTCTATTGCTAATAACATTAATATTTGAATGGAAAGCTTCAAAAAAATAAATTCATTGGTGTTAAATTAATGTTAATGGAAATTATTACAGAAGAGTAACGGAAGAGATGTTTATGCCCAGTCACAATATGCCCTGGGGTACGATAGGACACGCCCGCACAGTAATAATTAATAACGAATAATTAATTTTTATTAAGTCATTTATGTCACTTGTGGGCACGAGTGACGTGACAGCACAATAACGAAGCTACCCAGTCGTATGAGCACGAAGTTTGTCACGAAATAATCGTAATATTAACTCATTTACTTCAGTACTTATTTATGTACTTCTAACACAGTAAAGTTATATGACGATCTTTAACAAAGTTTGCAAAATGTGAAAATTTAATCAATACTAATAATAAATCTGTAAGGATTGGTCATGGAGTAAGTTACTTTGTTTCCAGAGATATTGTGTTTATAGGCTCTATACATGATACTGAAACTTAATTGACCATTTTTAGAATTTTTTTATGTATGTATGTATGTATGTATGTATGTATGTATGTATGTATGTATGTATGTATGTATGTATGTATGTATGTATGTATGTATGTATGTATGTATGTATGTATGTATGTATGTATGTATGTATGTATGTATGTATGTATGTATGTATGTATGTATGTATGTATGTATGTATGTATGTATGTATGTATGTATGTATGTATGTATGTATGTATGTATGTATGTATGTATGTATGTATGTATGTATGTATGTATGTATGTATGTATGTATGTATGTATGTATGTATGTATGTATGTATGTATGTATGTATGTATGTATGTATGTATGTATGTATGTATGTATGTATGTATGTATGTTCCTCTATAACTCTTAAACGAATTAACTGCATGAAGCCTGAGGAAGGACATAAATTTTACTTTCAACTTTCACGTAGCGTACCCACGAGCAAAAACTAGTGTAATTACTTTGAGTATTTTTGTAATTGCTCTCAGTGACTTGATTTCTTACTTATTAATTTAGTGTAAAGTAATAGCAGTAAATAAGCGGAATAACATTGAATATTTTATTTGTAAAAATACTTTTTTGGGTACTAACTAATGCCTTACTCGTATTGAAGAGCACTTAAGAGAAGCTAAGAGCACTCTGATGTTTTTATTAACCCTTTCATTTGACTTAACGTATCGTTGTGCTACGAATTTGGAGCAATTCTTTTTCTGTGCCTATTGTTTTGACATTTTTCAACGAATGGTTTTAGACTAATAAAAAATTATATAATTTATATTTTAACTTCATCAAATAAAATGTGTTGTTTTATTTGATTGAGACATTTTTTGTCGGCAATAAGTTCCACCGGTTGACCGGTCCACTTGTGCAAGTGTGCTACCAACTAAGAATCTGTCATTCTAAATTGGATTCTTGTTGATTGTTTGATTCTAATTGATTCTTCCTGATTCTTTGATTCTAATAGACGATTCCTCGGAACTTAAATTTTTTCCAGTATAAAAAGTGCCCTATATGTTAATCCAGGTAATAAACTATGTGTGTGCCAATTCTCATTCAATCCGTGCAGCAGTTTTTGCGTGATTGAGTAACATTCATCCAAACATACAAACTTTCGCATTTATAATATTATTAGGATAAATATTTTTAATACATTATTAAAGAAAGAGTACCTTAGTATCTCTTTTTCACGCATAAAACGGTCAAAGTCTTCTTAATTACACTAAAGGGATAAAGTTACAAACATTTGCATACATTACCTTTTCTCCTTTAACAAAGTTGGAGAACAAGATGTATTACTTGTCCTTTCTGTGGAGACAATGTTTCTTTAATTAACGGATTCAACGAATGTTTTTATAGATAGCAATAAAACCATTAAAACAATCAAAATGAAAATATTAATGTCTTAATAATCTTTTTTCATACTCGAGTTTATAATTTTAAGGTGTGAAAATAATTTCTAAACTACAGATGATATTGAAAATATACTATCCACTAGGGACAGAGATTTGAAGTTGTGACTACGATGTATCCATAGGCTTCTACCCAATGAGCTATTACTGTTTAACTCTATCTGTTTAACAAATTCTTAATTTGATCTTTTGAAATTTTTATTAGTAATTCAAGGATTATCAATTACCTACATTTTTTTTGTTCAAGTCAACTTACGGGCTGATGGTCCACTTCATGGTAAGAGGCCACCGTCACCTAAACACAAGCAATGGCATCCATATGCCTTTCTCCCTATTCATTTCTATTAAAAATACAATTTTACAAAATTATTGTTCGAAAACCAAACGCCCAACTCAGGGATCATGTAAGCCACATGTGAAACATTAAAGATACGAACACAGTACGAAAACAGCGGGAATAAATTCAACAAACTTTTCCTCCCGTCTAAACTCAACGGTGATTTTGCTGGTATAAATTCAAGATAACCGTTCGTTTTGTATAATGTTCTTAAGTAAAACTTAACGTGTTCTAAATTAACTGAGCATTTGTATATGTCACTCTTGCGCTGCCGTTGGCTTTAACAGTTACGAGTTCAAAGTCGTTTTCCTTAAGGCGGGGACATAGCAGAAAAGCGTTATTTTCGTCGCCTAATTAGATTTCCTAGAGTAAAATTAAAAGTTAGACAAAAATACCGTGCATAGTATTTTAAAATTAGTAACTATAATTTAATAATTATATTTTAAAAAAGGTTTGAATCGGACAGATTTATAAAAAAAATTCTGTAAACGTGTATAAAAACTTTCGTAATTAAAATTTTCAGCGACAATTACAATTTTTAAGCTTTATACATAAGTTCTATTGTAAAGTTTTAAATGGCTACTTTTATTATTTCTTTTTCTATATTTTACACAACATTTAAGAAAAACCTTCCAATTTTAAATTTTTGAGGCAATCTGCGAGAAGAGAAAAAATTGTGCGCTTTAATTCGTAGGTAATTCAGGTTGCGCTCATTTTGGTAAAAACTATGTTCGGTCTGAGGTTAGTCCTCGTCTTAAAGAGCTTGAGGTACTTTCTAAATTTCCGCATTTAATTTTCCCCCTACCGTTGTCTTACTGTGAAAATAAACAAATAGTTTGTTTTCCTTTAATCTAGATGTTAAGCTTTATTGAAGCTTTAATGAATTAACGAAGTCCTTTGACGGTTTACTTAATTATCCACTATAACAATTGTTAAGAACGTCTTCGAAAAAGATGCGATGTATATTTTATGCAACTAGTATGATTTAGTTTGTAACTCTTTGACAAATTATTTTATATATATGTTCCAATTATAAAAGACGAAAATTCTAAACGCTTGATAAGAAAGTATAACATCATCGATTTCCTTTTTTTTTATTTTCCGATGAAAACGATGTATTTTCTTTTGTTTATTGCAAATTTTTCATTATAGATGACAATTATTTCACAGGTTTTTTTTGGATTTTCCTGAATGTTAGAAATATCGCTTCAAATCCAAAAAACTCCTATTTGAGAATTTTATTAATCTTTATCCTCTAATTAATTTTATACTTTTAATTTACTTTTTACTTTTGGTTCTATTTAGTGCCTATCGGTTAAGTAGTTAAGGCGCGGAAGGGTAACGGATAGACAGACAAACAAAGTTACTTTACAATTGTAGTATTTATTCGCTCGAAATATTGTTGGGTTGTGGTTGATCTATTAATTTCAATATAAGAACAACATCTTTCACTGTCTTTATATTAATCAAAAACTTCAATAAAACAAAGGCTTGCAAGAAAAGAGCATTCCATACAAAATGCAGAATTAAAAGTTCTTTAAAATAAACTGAAGTTCTCGCTTGAAATGCACCAATGACAGGATGATTGGTAAAGTTTCATTTAAGCTTCGCCTCGCCTCCTTTGTTGTGGACCCAAGCTAGAAAATAGCAGTAAATCTCGTACTATCCACGATAAATATCATGTTATATGACACGTAACGAGCGACGGTTTTAAAACGAAAATTTGTCACAGCTTAAATAAGTGCACTAGGGTTTTACAACGGTTTCACCAAGGACCACAATTATACGTCTCTTGGGCAGTGGATTTAATTAAGATTAAGTAGGTGCGATGCGAACAACGTTATCCATTAATTCGTGAAATGTTACTTGTTAATAAAGTTTGTTATGGAGTCCAACATTATTTTAAAATTTAATACAGACTTCTACTTATGACTAAGGTATGTATAATTAATAATTGTTGATATTCAGCAGAATATGACAAATTTGAAGGTACACACTGTTATTGTTCTTTGTTCATTTTGAATCGAGTTTGATATAATTAATTCATTAGTATTTTGAATTTATGAACTGAAATCAAATTGCCGGAAGGAAAATCACATGTTTTTCTGAACACAGTAGTAATACGATGAATATTATATTATTAATATTATTCGATTATTTGATTAATTTGAACATTATAATCTTGCTAACGTAAGTAAACATTTTGCATTTGAACGAAAGAAAATTAAATTTTAAAACTAAAATTCTATGATTTATAGACTTTCATGATAATCTAATAGTTTTCGTGTAGCTACATTGGAATACTCGTAGTACTAGGACACAATATGAAATAGTACTAAGGTACATTTAATTATAGTTCTTTGTGCAATTGGAAGAATTAATACACGTTTAAAAAGCTTAAAATCGACTTAATGTATTCTTCAAATAAGATACGAATAATATATAATTAATATATATAATTAAATTACTCCCTTCATAATATTACCATTGAAAATTATGTATTTATGTATACATAAAAAGTTAGGATTTAATTTTTTTTTAATTATTAAACATTCTAAAAAAACACAAATGTTATAAAAATGTCATTTGTATAAATGACATTTTTATAGTATTTCAAATAAGGGTACATACCAATACAGGCGATAAAATGTTTCTCTATGTATCCTATTATTAAATTTCCTCAGACGTCTTATCCGCGGTCGCCAAGAAATTGTATCACTAAAACCACACAACACGAGATATTTTGTATAAAAGCAAGAGCAGATTATGTCATCACTGGGACGACATCAAAAGGACAGTAAAAGTGAGTGCCTAATATGCGCCCTCCCTTCTGACCAATTACTGCTAATTGTATTGACCTAAGCTAACCCTGCTGATCTAATTCGGTAGTATGATGCATGCAACGGCTTATTGATTATGATTACGTTATTAGGATCAATTTTTATACATACTCGTCTGTACAATATGTACAATATAAAAAATACTTCTCGTCTCGGTTAAACAAGACACAATCATTTTAATATCTGTATACATAAATTTCGCAATTATATAATATATACCTAGATGATACTCGATCGGTTTTTGGTAACGCAAAAAGAGCGATTTAGATTCAACGAAAATTTATCTTTGTGGTAATACTTATTAATTATTAAAATTACTTTGGTTCAATTATAAAATTAATATAGGTACTAAAATACAAATTAAAATTCTACAATCCAAAGGTTTTACTATCAAGAAGATTTAAGCAATGATATTAACAGTTATTATATTATAATAACAATAGAAATAACAAGTTTTACATTTTAGCGCCACTCTGAGCGCAGATAGTAGTCATGACGATCCATTATTATCTTAACACTACTGTTGCCTTTCTGTAATGGTTGGTCAGTTCTGGTTATTTGGTTAAGATATAACAAATATATTTATCCTTTTGAGATAGGTCGAAAGCAATACGTATTTTATTTAATGCAATTGGTATAATAGACTTCACGACGACGACGATCGATACTAAGAGCGGTCAAGTTTAAAATGTCAATCAGTAGAATTTATTATTTAGTTGCTTCTTGAAGTAGTTGGTCATGACTGCTACAAAATTGCCCGTGTATGACCGTGACACGGCCTTGTACGCTACATGGAGCTTTGTAATGCGCAATTTTTACTCGTAGATGCATACCGCCGCATTTATCGTTAGTTATTTAAATACTTTGAACTTAGCGACAAAGAACTCGCACTCTGGATCCCCTAAAGTACCTTTAAAGTCTTCGACATAACACAATGAAAGCAAAATCCTTTGCATAAATTAATTTAAACTTACACATTAGGACGAGTTTCATCAAACTTTTCAAATTTCACCTTACAAAAAAGGACTCAACCAGTGAGGTCTCGGGACGTCCATCTCGTTCACAATACAAAAAGCAATGTATGTAAATTACTTGAAAACTCCATTTGCTGTCTTCTTAGCGAAGCGAGAGCGACTAGCGGTAAGCTTGAATTATTAAAAATATTTTAATCTTTAAAAAAAATACAGTTTCCAAAATTTATTTCTATGTGAGGTGTGCTCAAACAGAAGGCCAGTCACAGAGAGGCTGTAGACTACAATAAAAAGGTTTATATATAAGTTAAAGGATAATGGACTATAATATGATGACAGTTTAAGGCTGCGATACGCAGTACGGCTTGAAACATCAAACCTCCTAGAGTTCACATGATTAATTAAATCATTATAATTAAATAAATATTGATTTATTTGAGTTTAATATATTATTGAAAATTAGTTACGAAAATAAAGTTTTCTGAAGACTTACAATCTTGATCGAACCGCTTTTCGAAAAAATGTCCCGCAAGGATCGTCGAAGACTAATAAAGTTTAAGCTATTATCTACCAAAATAACAACATAATTGTAGTTACTTAACACGAGAAAAAAACAAAATTTTGTTGTACATTAAATTCGCGGTAAATAACAATCGACGAATGTAAATTAATTTCCTTGGTAATACTTAATAAGATATTCTCAAGCTCAAGGCACAATTGTCGTATAAAATGTTTAACGTCATAAACTTTTCCGCCTGTTGCTTTCACTTGCAGCTCATCATTAGTGTCCGTTTCAAAGTTAAGAGAAGGTTCCATCAGTATTTAATTTAGGTACCGTTTCAAGAGTAAAGTGAGGGTGTAAGGTCTCCCCTTATTAAGTGTAGGAAGTTAATTAAAATTTCATTTTACACTTAAATACTTAACAGTTTATGATATAAGCACTTTTATGCAATTGACATAATATTAATAACATTGCAGATTACACGTTTACAAACAACTTCAAGTATACTGTTTTTTTTTATCTTTACTAATATTATAAGAAAGTAGTTTGTGTGTATTTAGGAGGTAAGTAATCTCAGAAATTTCTTATTGGTGTTTAAAATTGGAAGTCGGTATTTGTAAGTATAGTACGAGTATATAAATAAAATTTTGAAAACCATTTGTGGTGATTTTGATTTGTCGTGTCAATGATTTTTAATTAAGATATTGTAAAAGATGAAGAATAGAATCGGTTGGTCCGGTTAACTGTACCACGGTTAATAAAAAAACGTGTGGTCCGGTCAACTGTACTATCCAACTATACCAACACCATAAGCAGCGAAAAAATCTTTTACCAATTATTTTAAATAGAATTAGCGCCTCTTTCACCAACTGTCAAGTAGGCTATCTGTCATTTAAGGTCACCGATAACCGGGAATAATGGAGCTGACATACTTTTTTTTTTTTTTATAAAGTTTTCCCCCGGAGGTTACACCACCCCCGTGGGCCGTATATTTAAATTACTTAGAACAATGCATCAAATTAAATAGCTAACATTATGATTGGGGGAATTTGACATTTACCCCTTGCATAAGCAAGGGACCTTGTTTGGCTGATTAGATCTTATCCAGTTATACAATTATCCAGTTATTTTTTTATTCAGTCCGATCGACACCGTGGCCACTTTGTTATACCTTTGTTTGTATAGTAAAAGTCCCAAACATTAAAAAGAAAATAATAAAAAAAATCGCCTATCGAATGATGCATTAAGCCGAGTGCATAATTCAATAAAACAGAAAATGATTTCTAAAAGTAACTAATCAGCACCTTACTTGTAGTTGGTGAAAGAGGCCCTTACAGTAATATTCGAATTTTAAAGGTAATTACTATACCTACATATTTAATAATTATTCGTTTTTGACTTATATTTTCACGTTACACATATAATAACAGACATTATGTATTTATGAAACTCGTATATTTCATCCACGTTACCTTTTCCAGTACATTGAATTAAGCGTAGATGAATTTTCTGGACAGGGCAGAGGGAGTCACGCGAGAGCGAACGAAGTTGCCAACTAATTTGCATACATTCTGCTCTGATTTTGAGAGTTCATTTCGCTGGGGTTTTGTTTAGTTGGGTGTAGTTCACCTCCCCTATATTGTTCTAAATTAATTAGTTTTTCAAATACATTTTTTAAATATTATATTTGACGACCCTTTGGATGAGTGGTAAGGGTGCTTGCCTAACGTCTCAAGGGTCCCAAGTTTGGTTCCCAGCGGTCAACTTTGGAAATGAACTTTTCAAAGTTCTCTCTGATCTGATTTTAGAAAGTAGTAGCAGGGAAAGTCAAAAAGAAGTCCGTTATTGGAATTAAGATTTAAAGCATACAATATGTATTTATTAGGGTCTCAGACGGTCTAGAACGCAATTTGACTAGTTTGTAATGTTGCCTACATCGCAATATGCCTACCGCGTAATACGTCTAAAACTTAAAGATACTGAAACGCATAACACCCTAAACACAAAATGACAAAGACGCATTTTGCCTAGTTCTGTTTTGTTTTTGCATGTACAATTGCAAACAGAATCTATACTCGACTCGTTGTCACACATATTGGCACAAAGATAGTTTACTTATAACCGAATAGGTACTTTATTATTCTGGCAGAGTGAAATGGGGGATGGAATACAAGCATACATATATAATTTATTTTATGTATTATTAATTTTTGATAAATAATTATACTGAATGTCTACAGTAAACCAAAGCCCATTAAAATTGATAGTGGCAGCACAAGTCGGAAGTTTCTTCCGTTTCGTGCCATCGGTGGCAGATCACCATTTGGATGTTGAAGATTGGACTGCTGTCGTTATTCCAACTCACCCATAACGGATTTCAATGAAGTGCACACAACTGATATTATTTAATTACTAGCTGGCGCCCGCGACTTCGTCCGCGTTGAAAAAAGTAGCCTATCCTGTGTCCTGTACGTCTAAATGTTTATCTACCAACTTCCAAGAAAATCAGAGTTATGGAGGAACGTACATAGATACATACAATACCTGCACTTACAGATTTATTATTACTATTGAGTATTGATGATGATTGATAATAGGAAACAATAGGATACTCTGCATTTTTGCAATACCTACTAAACTTTTGCAGTTACCTGTCCGGGCATTTTGCGTTTAAGTCGTTATGCTATTTAGGAAATATACTAACTAGTCGTTTTGCGTTTTTGTCAATATAAGAATTAGGTATTTTACATAGTAGTCGTATTGCGTTGTAGGCAAAACTACAACTAGTCAAATTGCGTTCTAGACCGTTTGAGACCCACCCCCTGTATGTATGTAGCATACATATTTATTATTGTTAAATTAAGTCACGCAGTACTTTGTTTTAATCCTTACATATTATAAAACACAGTCCTCCGCCGCGTCTGTCTGTTTGTTCGCGATAAACTCAAAAAGTACTGCACCGATTTTCATGCTGCTTTCACCAATAGATAGAGTGGTTCTCGAGGAAAGTTTCAGTGTATAATTTACAAAGTTACGCGGGCGAAGTCGTGGGCAGCAGCTAGTTAAAAATAAAAAATAATAAACAGTAAATAATAATGTTTAAAACTTGTTCGAAGAGTCAATTTCAAATATTTATGGGAGAGGTTCCGTAAAATATTTTTTATTGGGTGAACCTTCAGACTATTTCTCTATTCTTTAAAAATAAAATAAAATCAGATGAAAAATGTATTACTTACTTATTTAATTTATTTATACCGCAGAATATGGAGCATTAGGGACGGCGCTGACATTAGGGTACGGACGGCAAGGAGGCACGCTTCGGCATGCCTCGGCACGTGGCAGCATAATTATGTTAAAATAATAGATTTGGATAATAGCACTTGTTGCTAAAGGAATGCTGCGGCATGCCGAAGTATGACGTAGAACACTACGGGCTATTGGTATTGAAATAAAGGAGTGTGAATATTTTTTATTATAATAAAAGTAATTATATTTTTTTAGGAAAAATCCTTTGCCATGTCGTGCCGTGCCATACCATCAGTAAGTGCCGGCGTTTAATGTAACTTAATGTCTACGTCGTAGTATGGAGAGATGCGATTTAATAATTACTTAGCTCCGTGTACACTAGCCCCGCAACACCTTATTGTGTACACAGTAACAACATATACAGAACAGTTATACATGAATAAATACTGCAAATACTCGCTTGGAGCTGCAACCTGTGCAGTGCATTTAGGTCAGGGACATGAGTGCTAAAAATAAAGCTAATGGACTTTTCTTTTGAACATGTATTGCGATTGTTTTAATATCAACTAGGTATGTATCTAGATAATTAAATGTAAGGTATATTTTTATTTAATACAAGTGATCGTCTACGGCTCCATTCAAGTAAAGTAGAAATTTGTTGGACAGAAAACCCTTTACGGGTTAAAAGTAGCCTATAGATTCTTTTCTGTACGGTTCTCTTCAAATAAAAATTAAGGCAAAACAGACACGGCCGTTTCGGAAATTAGTTTAGAAAAAAAAAAAAACAGAAACAAAACACAGATCATTTTTTTAAAATTCTATGATTTTTTAATATTTTACTTTTTTATCAAATCCAAAGTTGCCCCTGCCAGTGTGTTACCTAGTTCGAGTTTTACTCGTTCAAACGCATCGAACGCGTAATGCTTCAATCCTATTATATACAAATTATATACGTTCGATGCGTTTGATCGAGTAAAACTCAAATTACATACTCAGGTATTGAATCTGTTATCCCTGTGTTAAAGCGTTAACAATAATAAACGCTTATATTATGTAGTATATTAGAGTATGTAGTATGTAGTGGATAAAAAGTATGTTGTATTGAATGCGAGTTTCATACGTGAAAAAGGTAGCATTTTTACTACAATTATTTTAAAAAGACTTGCTAATTCACACAAATATATTCACAAATTTTTGAATTGAAAATAATATTAGTGAAGTAGAAATTACTAAAAAATCATATCTTGCTGCTGTTTGTATTATAACAAATTTTAACGTAACGCCCGCCTAAACTGCGGACCACTAACTCTTATAGCAATAGTGACGAAATATTTATATATGTATACAAAGTAGTTTTTATTGTTGCATTTCGCAAACTATTTAATTCATAGTTTAAATATAAACATAATATGTGGAAACTGTTAACTAACAGTGCGCTATTGTAGTGAAAATTAATCAAAACTTTCACACTACGTGTTAAGACTTTCTCCAAGCTGTGACATCGAGGTTTCTCTACAAGCAAAATGTTGAATTGCATAAGAGAATGAGAGTTGTCGTCTTGTCAGCACCTAGCTTAATTTACATTGGACTAAGGCTTGTAGGACGTTGAATGGAAATATAATTTATTAAGGCGGAACACAGTTACCCAGCAGAATTGCCAGTTTGCCTTCCTATTCATAAAATAGATTGTCCTGGCGTTTCATGCATGTGATTACGTCATTTATGAGTAAACAAGCCATGTCTTCCAAGATTTATGTAATACACAATATTATAACACTTCACGAAGGGATTTTGTTGCCGTGTTGCTTAAAGGAATGGCTGCGAGGCTTCATTAATCTTTATCACAACACTTGGCACTTAAGTTTCATACACCATTATAACAGTACAAAAATAATATTGCATAATACACCATCTCAATCCAAAACCCAATCAATACTAATAATAAATCTGTAAGGGTTGGTCATGGAGTAAGTTACTTTGTTTTCAGAGATATCGTGTTTATAGGCTCTATACATGATACTGAAACTAAATTGACCATTTTTAAAAATTTTTTTAAGTATGTATGTTCCTCCATAACTCTTAAACGAATCAACTGATTTTCATGAAACTTGGTAGATAAACATTTAAACGTACGGGACACAGGATAGGCAACCTTTTTCTTTTTCAACGCGGACTTTTTCAGTCGCGGGCACCAGCTAGTCCTAATATAATATTATAAATGCGAAAGTTTGTATGTCTGTTCCTGGACGGCTGAACAGTTTTGGATGAAATTAGGTACACAAACAGTCATGGTGTTTAAAAAAAATCGCAGGTTATTACATTCAAAATTCTCTAGACGACGTGAGTATAAAAACACTCATTACAGGCAAACCCCAATCGCCAAGTAAGTTTGTATTACATTCATGCAATAGTATTTAGACGAAACTCGCGGCTCTGAAACCAGGGCGAACTCGAGAAAGTTGAAATTTAAATATGACCTCGCTAAAGGGAAACACCCTCGGCCAAGGCGCTTGTAGACATGTTATTACAGTTTAAATACTTATAGTTTTACTGTATGAATCATTGAAGTGAGCAGGTGGTTGTCGACAGTTCCACTGCGGTGAATAATACTTGACACTGTAATTGGTGTTAAATGTCAAAGTTGGACGTGATTAGACATATTGGATTAAATTGAAACAACGGACGTCTGGTTTATTGACATAGGTTCACAACAAAATTAACTATGTATGTCTAATATTATAATATTAATACTAGTGACCCGTTCCCGGCTTCGTCGGGGGTTCAATTTTATACACACAATCATCCCCCGTTTATCTCTCTATCCATAAGTCAAAACCAAATTTAAATAAGTCTAGCCATTTTGCAAGAGGAGGCACTGCAATTGATTTTTAATTAAAAAATAAAGATTTACATAAAATGCTTAAAAGACCATTGAAATTCATTAATTAGATTTATTTAATTGATTCACAGCATCCAAGCCAATGAAAATGGCAGCGTTTTCCTCGCATGAAGTTGAGATATTGATAGAATTAGTTAATAATTCATATCTTCTCCTCGCGATGTGAAAATTGAGGCTATCTTCATTCTTTTTTCCGGAGGTGTGAGAATTAATGTGATATCGTGTTATTCTTCATCTCACAATAGCTTACCGAATAACTCTTTTTCTTTTCGTAATTAAAAGTTCCGACATAATGCTTGGAAGAAATTTTTACTGCAGAAATTACTGTTACTGCAAGAATATTTAACAGTTTATTTAATATTTGGGCACTTGGGCACTTTGGTGGCGGAGATTCATAAGCTAGGATATTTCCCGCGACAGGCGACTATAGTCGCGTAGTCGTAAGGTCGACTTGGCTATGATCTGTATTTTTAATTCTTATTGGAATCTGCTATGTAATTTGTATTGCCTATGTAATTACAAATTTTGAGGCGAACAACCGCGATATTACTTTAGAAGTAATCTTTGAATAGCACAGCAAGGGTGGCGTTTTCAATAAAATTTGACAGGTTTAATCAAAGACATTTTCTCATCGCCAATATTAATTTGTAACGTTGAACAAAGTTTTAACTACCATCTCTTAACTAACTATGTTTTCCACAGACAGATAAATTTCAATTGTTTAATTTAGCTGCAGAGCGTTGCATTGTCTAGTGTCTGTAATTATTATTCACCGTCAAATTTCATTTTCTGTACGGTTTTCAAAGGATGTAATGGGAATTATTAATGTAAGTCTCATCACGAATTTATATCTTTGTTTTGATTTTCATGAATATAGGATATAATGTTATATAATATTATATAATGATAATGTTATCCAGGGTGAATCTAGATTTTTTTACTTGTGTCATCATGACTTAGTAAGTTTTATAAATTGTATGAACTAGATGTAAATGTTTTTTCTGACATACAAAAGACGAGCGGGTCAAATGGGAAATTTTTTATGTAGTCAAAATGTTCAAAATTTTTTATGTGGGCTCAAAGGGGTCCGACACCCTACTAAAGAAAAAAGTTTTAACTCCGCCTCATAATAGTTTTAAGCCCTAAGTTCATAATAATATATTCTTGTTAATAAATTGATAGATCAAATAATATTTCAATGTATTTTTATTGCAGGTTAAAAAATTAAGAATTCTAATCATAATTCGAATCGGGGGCGTAGACCACAGTGCGTCGGCTACTGAGGGCATAAGCCACGGACCCTAATAAACTATATATAATATTATAAATGCGAAAGTTTTTATGGATGTTTGTTACGGCTGCAATATTTATCCTTTTTATCGTGGAAATATGTTAGGTACTCTGAAATTTTCCAAACACAAACTACAGCGCGTATGAAGTCGCGGGCACAGCTAGTTAAAATATAAATTAAATATACAGCAGTGTATTCACCAAAATGTCTGCAAAGGAAATAAATATTGAAAATATATATTCCACTTTTCTATAACATAGCTCCGGTGTGCGCTGCAACCGTTTTTTATTTCGCCATTACCTGTCGCAGCTTGTTGATATATTACAGCAGGTGTCTTTACCAGAACTCTATATTGGGACGTGAGTCTTTCGTCTAATAGTCCTTCGAACCTTTAAAAGGTGTTCCAATATCGTCGAAAACCTAGAAATATAGAAAGACATAGCTTATATTTACTGTTTTCATTGAATTCATGTAAGGAATAGTAACGCAAAGGATTTTTTTCCTCTGTATGTTACGTGATAATTTTGACGATTAAGAACTGAATTCAATTATCTTACTTTTTCACGCATATACTACTGAACTGATTTTGTTGAATATTTAGAGATTTATAACCCAGATGAGGTAACTTGGGTACCGAGCGGATTGCTTTCTTGGGTCAATAATTACTTTTTTGCTTTTAAAAATGTATATGAAAAAGGATTAAAACATTTTCTATTATATATAACACTTACTCGAACCAATTTTTTTTTTGCAATTAATATTGCGGGTTATCTATACTTGTATTAAACTTGTCCACACTAATAATATAAAAGAGGAAAGATTTGATTTTTTGTATATTTGTTTTTTGTAGGTACATATTATATTGATTTTTAAAATCTTTGTTCCCATCGTTACCTATACATATTATTATGTGGAATTTTGTAATTTTGTTGACAGATTTATTGGTTATCAAAAAATGTTTATGTACGAATGTATATAAATGTTTATCAACTAAAGCGAATTAATTAAAAACTTTGCAATTACATGGAAATTGTTTATGTAAATACAATGACAACGTTCGTTTTGAATTACGTGCTGAAGATGATGACGGTAAGATTATTAGAAAGAAATTTGCTGATGTTTTCCTCTCTCCATCGTTCGTTAGCTCATGTTGATGAGAACAAACTTCGATAAAGAGCTATGTGCGGCAAATAAGTTGTTTTGCTAAACTTTGCATGCTTCTCTCCTATGAAAAGTCCGATCGATGCGGTTTCGACGTTATTATATTGTTATTAGATTGTTATAGTTTATATTTTAGAAGTATTTTAGAAGCCTGTATTTATTACTTATAAAACATTTTACATATACACGTAATATATGCTTCTACTTCACTTAAACAGGAACGCGCAACCCAATGTGAATTGGTATAATTTCGTTTGACTAATTTGGATATCTGGAATAATTGGTGAATTGGAACGGACAGCTCTATCTTCAACTATGCTAGTCTTCTCTCACAAGTTCTACTCACTATATTTTCCTTCACCAATAGAATAGGATATCATTATTTGTAATCCACATATTAGACGCGACCGAGATTTGAGCCCATTTCCCTATTCTTTTCCAATTCCTTATCCTTAATCCTACTATACTAACACCTGTGGTGTTACTTGTGTTCCTACCATCAAGTGAACCGTTAACCTGTCTGCCGACCTTAACATTAAAAAAAGACTTGTTTTTCCGTACCGCCAATCTATCTTTAAATATCAATGAGCTAGCAAAGAATCTAGCTCCGTTCCGCATGAAATTCCGTTCAGTAGTTTTTGAGATCATCGCGAACATACATAAGAAGAGACTTTCTATTATAACATATAAGGATTTATAATCTCTTTTTTATTTCTATCGAATCGAAGTGTAAACTATTTCAAATTACAAGCCATAGCAAACTGTAGTAGGGAAATTGTATTGACGTGTTTGGTACGCAGTAATTTACTTGTCAAAGCCCTGAGCATCGCTCGCCACTTGCTAGTCGGATACAATCACTCGAACGTCATAGATTCTGAGTACGTATTAAAGAGCTTTACAAGGAACTGTTAAGCCGAAGATCCTTTAGTTCCAGCTCTAAGTGGAGCGGAGTTGGCTGTTAGTTATCTAACTTAGCTCTAAACCTAAGTTTGCGTTTTATTAAATTTACTCCCTAATTTATCTACCATGGAACCAGTTGGGGGCTTTTACATTGACATTTTTTAAGATGAAAACTTTTTTAGGTGCGGTGTGAACTTTTGGTATGAGGAAATGCATATATTATGATTCGTTTGTTAATACATCAATACCTGCATTGAAAACATTATTTACACAGTTTATTTATAATATCTATACATTTATAAAAAAAAATTATGTTCACTTTTGTCTGTTTCTTCGGAACTTCTTCTAAACCAGTCAAGGAATATTTGTCATGGAATATTTGTGAATATAATTTGCAGAAATAAATCACCGAGGTAGGTTATTTGTAAAATATTAATAAACAAATGAATCCGAAATGTGTACCTCCACAATTTTAATAAAATAATAGAACATTAGTGAAGACAAATAAAATTATGAAAAAAAAAAGAATACTCTGTTTCTTTTTTCTTTTGTACAACATGCTATTGCAATGGTTTACATGTTTTTACAATTGACTTTACACCAACAATGAACTAAGTGGTGTATTGAACTGTTCTACGATTGTGTTGTATGCAGTGTGAAGTGATGTGCGATAATTCGTCAGCCAGTTCACGTATTGTTTGACAGTAGCCGGTAGTGAGCTATTATCGGATTCTATTTGACATCTCGTCAAGCAAAACGCGCAAGTAACGTTTAGTGAACCGAGTCTATAGGTATGTCAAGCGGAAATATCGAATTGTATGCATTCTCTCCATACTTCAATGGATTTGTGTGCAAGCAGTTCAACTATACGCTTGGTTGCATCTAATGCAAGCAATGAATGTTATAATATTGTGTAGTCCAATCGCGAAGTCGCAAATCACATGTGTCGGAGAATTTCCACATTTTTCTACATTTAGAAATACTTTTAAGACAGAAAATAAATGAACTTGGAATAAAGTGTTGTTAGAAATAATTTTATCGAAAAATTAATTGAAATATTTTTATGGGGATCTCCATATTCTTCTATAACATTTTCTTCTATTTACATTTTTCTATTGATTGATTCATCTTTCTGCATTATCGACGTTGCTACTGCAACCTACTTTGCTGCAAAGGTCAATGGCGACATCAGGCAAAAAGTATAAAGAAGCTTTCTCCATGTGTGTCACATAATAATAATAGACCTAGTGGATTATTTTCAACATGTAGTTGAGTTTGAAAAAAAAATCGGGTTATTTTGGATTTCGCCATGAAACAAAATAAGAAGAATTCCGAGAAGTTACTGCAGATGTTTTCTCCACTAGGTAATTTTTATTGGATTATATACCGGCGCGTCCTAACATCGCCCGGATGTAGACTTAAGTAGATATACTCCATATTATAGAGACTAATAATTTACTTTTCACACTGTTAGATTTTTTTAAAGTAGCTTTTTCTGAGGTTTCAAATTGTAAAATTAATAGCAAATATTTGTTATAAGTATAAACTAATAATACATTTGCTGTTTTTAATAATTGTCATATTTCACCTATTTTTTTTACAATTTTGTAGATAACCATGCTAGTTGTACAATTATCGCTATTCATTATGTGTCAAAAGATTGTTGTCCTTAATATATTTTTTTCAAAATGGTTAACATATGATAACATTTTAATTAATGTTTACGTAAAATAACATTTTAGCTTTTTTATGTTTTTGAGAGACGTGATGGTAGGTGGCTACCGTCACCTATAACACAGGAACGCCACAGGTGCTGCAAGTGCGCTGCTGACCTTAGAAGGATTAAGGATAAGGGATGGAATATAAATGGACTCCGGCATCCCTTATATACTCAAACGCAACAGCACATACTTGATATCCTCTTATTTCACTGTGATCTTCTGAAAAATACTGCCGCCAGACTAGGCTGCCCAAATGACTGCGAAACGCAGTGTACACGGCCACTTCTTAAATTAATTTAATTTTAATTACTTATGGACAATGGGTCATTTTGGACTAAGTTCTCAACAGTGATGGAACCTATGCCATATGATTGCTTTTAGCCTATAATTCATTTTATACTATGGCAGCTAAGTTGAAATCAAGCGCGAATATAGTATTTTCGTAGATTTTAAAACTAAAAAAAAATAAAAAAATAAAAAAAAACAAGTGCTTGAACCTTTCTTTGTGTACATACATTCGCCAATTGATTTTTATCTATAGAAACAAACAAATTAATCTAATACTTTTATCATTTGTTTGTTTTGATGACGTTATAGTTGGTATATTATTAAAAATGTACGAGTGGAGTTATGACTATTGAAATAAAAAATGTTTAAAAAAATCTATGTACATCAAAATCAATCATAATAAACCAATCTATCAACATGAACTAGTATGTTTTTTTTTTATATATAAAACACAATAATATGCTACTACTCCCAAAGTACTTTTATATTATTGAGAGCTCCAAAACACAATGTTCGCGCTAGATTTTGACTTGGCTGCCGTAGTATGAATTAAATAAAACCCCAAAAGCTTTCAAATGGCATGAGTTTCATCACTGTTGAGCATTGGTCCAGACTCCATACTAATTTGCCGATACTCGTTTAACAAAAATACTTAGTTGAAATATTTGAATCAATTTAGTTAGACGCTCGGTGTCTGCATTAAAACGACATTCTGCTAGCTGTTTAATTTGTGTGTTCTTCGCGTGATCGCAATCCAACGAAGTTCCTATTAAAGTTGGAGTAGATGAGTCATTAGGTGTTTAAATTGCCTCCACCTTATCGTTTCCTTTACGCGCGCATAATGGTCTTGGGGTGAAGACGTGTTAATAAATACTAGACATTACTTTCGACTACGGAGTGTCTTTCTTTGCCGTGAATTAATCGTTCTTTGATTACGTAACGGACTACTTTATTTTTTCATGAATATTTTTATATGAAGAGCAAGAAACTGAATACATTATACGAATTTAGCAAAATTTTATTTAAAAAAATTAAATAAAAGTCTTTGGTAACGTAACACAGTGTAATTAGCTGTGTAAAGTTATCCTTTAAAATGTTGAAGCGAATCTTGAATAATTCACTCGACCTAATACATCATTTATTAGATTTACACCTTTCAACATTACCTTATCTTACGGGTTATCTGAGATAGAGGTATAAGGTTTACCAATTGTTGTGAAAGGTCAAGGTCAAAAGGTCCAAGGACACTAAATAGAGTGTATACAACAATGGCGTTATGTAAATTGGGTCTGACGTTAAATTAATTTCTCCCTATTTAGAGTCGGTACGTATAATGGTTTTCGCTTCATGTTATTTCCTTTAAGAAAAGGCGTTAACAACAATGTTTATACCCATTTGTTATTTATTGTTATAATATAACAATAAGTTCCATTGCAAATAGTGTATTATTTTAGTGGATCGATTGTCAAATTATTCTTTACTTTGAAGAGACGGTCTCCAGGGATTGTATTGTATTTTTCGATTTTAATTTTTCCGCACGCTAATGATGATCTAAAAAAATTTCAGGGGCAGAAAATTTTTCATTCATTCGCCTTTATTTTTAATGTACTCGTTCGTTCCCTTTGCCATCTTTCTATAACTTTAAATATATGCATGGAACGTATCTACTCGAAGAACGTTCTTAGTTTTTATAATTGCTTCAAAGGAAGTGACTTATTTTACAGTAGCACTTCGCATATAGATGTACCTATAACAACCACGGGGGGCGTATTAATTTTTGTAAGAGCACTACTGTTAAGTAGAGGTTGCTGGTATTTAATTTTTAGGTAAAAAAGTAAGGAAAAAAAAAATATAAAAAAATATATAATAAAAATTAAGTAAAAATAACTTCTACTCTCGATGGTTTGTTGCTTCTTTCTTTTCAGACCTTTTAGTTTTCTTTCGTTTTAGGAATCGCAATCACAGATTAAGAGAACACCATTACGCTGTTTAGTATGCCAGCTATAGGAGATTTCTGACCTATATCAGAGGAACTCAGTCGGTACGATAAAAAAATCAGTCGACGGATTGCCTAGTTTATACGCGATGTGCGTTGGCAAAAACAAATTCTATATTATATAATCTACTATAAAATCGAAAGCTTTCTCTTCCTTTCTGTTCCTGAGCCACAATATAAAGTAACCAACAACGACATCATCTAACAGAGTCATCAACATTTTCCTCATAACCAACATTATCATAGTTAACTAAGCAAACACGCCCGCAACGTCCCGTGTTTGCCACTTCATTAAGTGAAATAACACTCGGTCAGTGTATGTACTAAAGATGTTTTCAGAGGAAACAAATGGTGTATCGCTTGATTTAGTTTTCATAATAACTCGTTTAGCTTCCAGTTTTAGCACAATTAAGAATATAGTGAGGCATGACAGATGTATTAATGCGGTGCATCTGCTGACGCCTTAAAATAACACATTTTTTAATGAAATAAAATAATAATAATAACCGAATATACAATGCAAGTTTTAGTATATTATCCATTTTGAAACATTACTAACTAATGAATGATACAATCGAATTCATATTGATTGATGTATGAAATTAATATTTAAGTTTTAATTTCTCATTCAGAAGACTACAGTGAAATAACAGGATGTATGGTTTTATGTTTCGATCAGTGAATAAGGGATGTCAATCCAAGACCATAATAAACGGCAGCAAATTTTCAGCCCTTGTGGTATTTTGCTTATGTTAAAAGACACCTGTAGCCACCTACCATCAAGTGGACCGCCTACATATGAAAATGAACACTAACACGATACTAAAGATCTTTCATTTTTACATCCAAACTTTACTATACTAATAAAATAAATGTAAAAGTAACTCTGTCTGTCTCTCTGTTACCTTTTCACACCTTAACTACTTAACCAATCGTCATGAAATTTTGCATAAACGTTGTCAGGGACATAGGGTAACTTTCATCCAGAAAAAGAGCCAAAGTGTTATATTGCCTGTATATTTTTCTTATTTTTCAATGCGGAGGAAATGTCGGGCATCAGCTAGTGTGTATAAAAAATACAAAATGGAATTATAATCGAACAGTTCTAATAATATGGAAATGACATCGAAACAGTAACTTGCTGAGAAAAGTTAGTCTTTGGTGTTCTTCGTCCTTCCTGAAGTTCCAAGTTCTCGCTTATCCAAGTAACGAAAACAATGTTAACTTCGCTGTATTTCGTCTCTTCTAGTAGAGAAGTCTTTTAAATATACCGAAGCAGAAAGAAATACAACAGCATCTCAATTTTTTACTTAACAAAGTTTTTTAAATTTTTTTTCCAGACAGTTGAATCTCCCACGTACCTACTTGCTTTTAGGACGCGGCTCGTAAATACGAGTTGTTGAATTCAAAATGCATTCTTATATTGCACTATTTCACGCTTCGCTGTTTGAAACTGCTTGTCTCACATATTTTTCCTTGACATATTGTACTGCGATAAACTTAATTTGCACATTTAAAATGTTTCTTAACGGTCAACAACCGCGGTTTATCATGAAGACATGACTTTTTATTGCAAGTTCAGACTAAGTTCAATATATTTTGGAGATTCGATAAATTGAAGTCGTATTCCGCGTCTGTCTATATAGCTGCTAACTCCTCCTAAACACCGCGATGAGGTTTTAAGTATCAGTTAGATATTTTTTGACGAAAAATCTAGTATTTTCCTGGACATAGCCGGGGGTGGATCGCTAGTTAAATATAAGACTGATAAAAATAACTGGAACATTTGAATTACGAATTTCAATTATTTTTAGCGGTACAGTTTTTAATAGAGGAATAAAGGAAGTATAATATTTTAAGGTACATTAGTTGTCTATACATTTATTACTTACATCCTTAATCTGTATGGTAGCTTCACTACTAAGGTCCGCAACGCAATTGCAGTTCGTATGCTTGTGTGAAGGCGCTGTAGCCGCTTACCATCAGCCAGCCTATTAAGTACTCAGGTAGTACAGTTTTCTTAATTGAGCCTCAATTAACGAGTATATTGATCCTTGTTTACTTGATAATCTAATCTACTTGATCCATTAATTGATAGGTACTTGATCTAATTGTTGAATGAATCCCTAAATGTATTTCTAATCGCAAAACCCGAGACCGCCTGAACCATTAAGGTTATAATTTTCTTTGAAATCCGAGGAAGGTTTTTATGAATAGAAAAGTTGGAAAAATTGTCTATGTGAAGCCAGGGACAGGTCGCTAGTGAAAATAGAAATGTAAATTTTCCAGTGGTCCATTGTTCCATCACTTTGCAGCGCGCCTTTGTAATCACAAATTTTGTTACAGTTTAAGAGCGGTCAATATCGAATCTGACCTGAACACTAATAGTTTCAAGTTTTGAATAGTCCACGAGCCGTTTGAGGATATGAATTTCATCAGTGAATTGTCACCGAAGCGAAACTCAATAATTACATTTTCAAGTTAACAACTTCATTTTACTCTGTACATAAATGTTGGACTATTTAAGCGAGCGACGAAAATTGTGAACGTCGAACACAATCATTAAGTTTAGAATAAGTACATAAAACATTCATTTTAAAATTTTCTAAATGAATAAAGAACATTAATTTTGTTTGTTGAAGACAACCATGCAATTTGGTTAATGCTTAAATAACGTATAATAATATTATGTCAACCAAAAGGCTGTTGACTTGAACGAGGCTTTGTACATTTGTCATTTTAAATACCCAGCGCCACCGTCGGCGGTAATAAAATTATTTCACAGTAAACATTTTCAGAATTAAATTTTAAGGACTTTCACTGAGAATAATAGCCTGTTTCGTGCAATAAAATTCAGCGAATACAGAACCTCGAGCACCGTACTAAGATTTCCTTTACCTGGAAACATTAATGTGCAACTCAGTGTAACCTACTGCTACGCTGTCTGTTATTGTTTACTTAAATCCGTGAGTAATGCAGATTCTGATGAGTACAGTGTTGGATTTCATTCGTTATAATGTTTGATGTTCGCCGTGTAACAGTAATTTGGTGTTATGTTATGCTTTTCTCTTGTATCAAATTAAGTAACTTTTCAATGCTTCTTTCTTGATGCTTGTTAGCTTGATGTCAGGGTTTAAGTGTGACTCGCTTCCGGCTTTCCACGAGTGCAATTTTTAAGGTAAATTATATACAAAACCTTCCACATTTAACGCTCTTTACATTCGTAAAAACCGCATGAAAATGCGTTAAGTAGTTTTTGAGATCTTGTTTTATAATAATTGTAAAGATCTTATGGTGTTCTCTGTTCCCTTCCTTTGTTAGAATCTTCTCTATTACTCTTTCTTATCTATGTTCTGACTTTATACTTTTATGTACTTCATTTTAATTCACAATAAAAACTTTCTTTATACTTATTGTAAATTCATAGCTCTAAGGCTTTAGAATTATACAATTACTCTGGAGTGAATATGCGGATATTTGTGCATTTTTCCATTTTACAGCAAGTGGTTCAGCAACAATTTCATGTCAGAAAATAAATGGAAAACATCTACGTATTAAATTAGTTTCCCTGTTTATTCTTTATTGTTCAATTAAATAAACAATTGCAGTACAAATTACAGATATAATGAGGTAAAACAACAAGTGCGGCGCACAATGCGAGAGCTTTCAAGGCTGAATATGCACCCGCCTTCAACTAAAACGAATGGAACATTCAAATGGGAAAAAAGTAGCCTATCCTGTGTCCCATACGTTTAAATGTTTACCTACCAAGTTTCATAAAAATCAGTCAATTCGTTTAAGAGTTATGGAGGAATATACATACATACATACATACATACATACATACATACATACATACATACATACATACATACATACATACATACATACATACATACATACATACATACATACAATACCTACACTTACAGATTTATTATTAGTATTGATAATAAATATTTGAGAGCTACATAGTTTCAAGAAATGTATGATTTTGTCACAAATATGTATAAAAAAAAAAAAATAAAAAAAAAATGTATTTTTTTTTTTGTAACTGCAAACTGTAACCATTTAATCCTAATAAGAAATTGGTGATCTTGTTAAACGTAAATAAGAAATCTTGATAAAATTATATGACATTTTATAAGAAACGATAAACATATAATATAGAATGATCAATTATACGGCTTGAACCAATCTTGTTCGATTAATATAATACATATAACCCGATGAAATTGTGAGCGGCTAGTGTCTTCAATCATTACTTGTGATTATTACTGTCAAATATCGGTTCCCATTTTGGTTATAATTTTGTAGTCATCTAGTGTAACTGTGTTGATGTTTGTATTCAGGTATTATTCAGAAAAGTCTATTTATAGTCGTTAATATACATTAATTATGTAAATCTTATGTTTTATTTAATCATAATATGAAATTTATCCATGTGTTACGACAAAAAAAAATTGTGCAAAAAATTGTGTATTTAGTTACATTTTCAAGTTTTAAGAAGTTTAAATTTCAACAAGTTTTAAGATAAACTAAATAAACAAAAGAGTAACAAAAACAATGAGTCTTACTCTTAGAGTCCTTAAACTCGGGAAATAAGGACTAATATCTGCCCTTACTTCCCATATTTTATCTGAAAATATAATTTGTATTTTGTTATTGTCAAAAAATATGTATTGAACTTTTTTTAATGGTGCGCTTGAGTTTGGAGACATTCTGTTAAAATGGGTTTACCCTGTTTTCTATTTAAACCCCCTTTTAATTTGTTTTAATTAATAAACTTTTGTCAATTAGAATATTACAGCTTTCTTAACAGAAATCTTATTTAAAAGCTTAATGTAGATATATTTGGCACATATTTGTTGATTTCAGCAACGACATAGACGTTTTCAAGTTCTACATTGAATGTTCTTAAATTTGGAAGTGACTTGATTTTTAAGAAATAAAATATTTACTGTAGAATTAATAAATTGAACATGACTTATATTACTCCTTTCTCCTTTTTCCTTTTTCCTTAAATGCATTAAGTACATTAGTAATTTCTACAGTAAGGCTGTACATTCAATATCAAGGATTCTGTTACATATTATATAGAAGTTATACACAGTCTGGTTAAAGACATCTACAAAAAAGACTTTTTGTACAATTTTAAAACATTTTAGCTCGTGGTTTACGTCTGAAAAAAGTTACCTTTTTAAAGGCTCGGACACTTTATTCGCTGGTCCCGTTAGCCTTTAGCGTGTTCCTAGAGATAAAGAAACTGTGTAAGGATTACGTTTTGAGACCACATTCGTAGATAAGATAATGACCAATCCTTCGATGATTTTTTCGAAAATGAAATTTTTCTAATGTGTTCTAATATATTATATGAAAAATTGCATCAAAATGTGTCATTGAATGATAAATAATTGATTACTTTGAACATAACAAGACAATGTACAATTGAAATTTAATTGTTTTTTTTTATGTAATAACCAAGGCAAATTAAGCCAAATATCGGCAATCAGGGGAAATAAATCGTGTAGTTTTGAAAATTGGTAGAATTATACTTTACGGTATCCAGATTAACATACTAAAAGTCCTCAAGGGTGGGGGTTGTGCTAAGGGTGTAAGGGGGGGTTGAAGGTACCTTTTTTGGGGTTTTTGCTCATATCGCGAATATCTGTAGGAATAGCATTATGATTACTTCTGACAAAAGTTTCTACATGAAATTGTCTACAAATTTAGATATATTCATTTTTACTCTACGATCAATACTTTAGGGACTACAGGCTGTGTAAGTTTACAGATATATAAAAATAGACGATTTCAGCAAACGGTGTCGTTTTTTTTTTCTGCATTATTTATCGCCATTTTTAGTTTAGAATAAGCAAGCTTAGTCATCGGCCTACCCAACATAAAAAAACCCCATGAAGATCCCTGGAGAATTCTAAACAAAAAAGATGATAATGTAAACAAGGTCCGAGGGTTTAAGATACCGTGTGCCCTTAAGCAACGAAGGGCGTCAGCGGGTCGTGGATGGTGAGGTTGAGGTCCATGCATACCACTGAGGCTGAATCGACGTTTTTTCTACTGCATATACAAACAGGCCAAGATTTATAGCTCAAAAATGGGTTCGATCCGCAAAAAATCCTGCTATTTGATTTTTCGATTGGATTATGTTAGAGACTGTCTCCCAAGTATAAATCCAAGTTTGTGTCGCTTGAAACCGCGAGCGTTAGCCGCCATCTTGAGAAACGCCTTTTTGCAAATATCTCGGCAACGGTGAGTTTTACGTTAAAAATTGTAAGAATCTTTTTTGTAGAGAATAAAGCTTCCCATCGTTTTTATTTGAAACGTTTTTCTCTACTCTTAATATTTGCCGATATATGGTCGATTAAAAAAAACAAATTTTTGTTTTTGAAAAATATTTCGATAAATTTTAGAAATACGAAAAAAATGTGATAATCAAAGTTGTAGAGCATAAATTTTTCTATAATTTTTGTAGGAAACTTTTTTTTGTAAAATCAATAGTTGCTGAGCTCTACCGCAATTAAAGTTTCCGTCAGGTAAAAAAAAAACAGCTACGGCAACTTTTATGAAAAGCAACACAAGACAGAAATATAAAATATAAGTTTCCCATTTGAAATTGCGACATAAAATTTTATTTGGTATTTTTTTTTTCGGTAATTTAAAAAAAAAAAGATTTTCTTTTATTTTGCTTTACCATTAATTGCGGTAGAGCTCAGCAACTATTGATTTTACAAAAAAAAGTTTCCTACAAAAATTATAGAAAAATTTATGCTCTACAACTTTGATTATCACATTGTTTTTGTATTTCTAAAATTTATCGAAATATTTTTCAAAAACAAAAATTTGGTTTTTTTAATCGACCATATATCGGCAAATATTAACAGTAGAGAAAAACGTTTCAAATAAAAACGATGGGAAACTTTATTCTCTACAAAAAAGATTCTTACAATTTTTAACGTAAAACTCACCGTTGCCGAAATATTTGCAAAAAGGCGTTTCTCAAGATGGCGGCTAACGCTCGCGGTTTCAAGCGACACAAACTTGGATTTATACTTGGGAGACAGTCTCTGACATAATCCAAACAAAAAATCAAATAGCAGGATTTTTTGCGGATCGAACCCATTTTTGAGCTATAAATCTTGGCCTGTTTGTATATGCAGTAGAAAAGACGTCGATTCAGCCTCAGTGGTATGCATGGATCTCAACCTCACCATCCACGACCCGCTGACGCCCTTCGTTGCTTAAGGGCACACGGTATCTTGAACCCTCGGACCTTGTTTACATTATCATCTTTTTTGTTTAGAATTCTCCATGGATCTTCATGGGGTTTTTTTATGTTGGGTAGGCCGATGACTAAGCTTGCTTATTCTAAACTAAAAATGGCGATAAATAACGCTGGAAAAAAAAAACGACACCGTTTGCTGAAATCGTCTATTTTTATATATCTGTAAACTTACACAGCCTGTAGTCCCTAAAGTATTGATCGTAGAGTAAAAATGAATATATCTAAATTTGTAGACAATTTCATGTAGAAACTTTTGTCAGAAGTAATCATAATGCTATTCCTACAGATATTCGCGATATGAGCAAAAACCTCAAAAAAGGTACCTTCAACCCCCTCTTACACCCTTAGCACAACCCCCACCCTTGAGGACTTTTAGTATGTTGATCTGGATACCGTAAAGTATAATTCTACCAATTTTCAAAACTACACGATTTATTTCCCCTGATTTTTCTTATTTTCTCAGGCTATAAGTACTTTTTTTGTGTTTTTGTTTTTTTGTGTAAACTTTCAGTTATTTTATATTCACCGATATATTATAAATTTTATTTTCCATTGTATGAGTATAAACGGATAAAGTTAATTTGTCATGAAATTATTACAGCTTAGTTTTTATATGGGAAATAATTTAGTATGTAATGAGAACCACATTGTCAATAATAAATGAACAAAGAGCTAATATCATATCTAAACTAAACACGTTAGCCTTCGACAATATCTGAACCGAACGTGTGTTTCTTTCATGAAACCCATATTACACTTTCAGGAGAAAATTTGGTTCAAAAAGTCGATCTTGTCAGCGTTCAAACTCAAATCAAATGTGACGAAAGAAAAGGGAGGTCGCATCCAATTTTTCCGTATCCTCGTGGACTTATATTGCGGTAGAAGGAAATGCAAAATGAGTTGCAAGTGACAGCTTCAAGGAGGGCCTTTATAAAGCTATTCATGTATTTACAGTACTAGTTCGTGTTTTCCTCTGAATAACTTCAAATACGTTTTAAAAATATATTTTTTAAATGTTTTTATTCGGGTGGAAGTTTATGTTATATTTTTCTTGTATCACCAAAAATAACGTGAAGTAAACTGTAGTGTAGATATTACAATTTTATTATGTACATAGTAACAAAACATAATCACGATTTAAATTTTTGTAACATAATTTCTTAAAAAATATAGTCAATGTAAGTAGGACACTATATTATGAGTGCTTGAACCAGGTTTGAACATATTAAAATCTCATTGTTGTATTGATTTTATTGATTAAGTGAAACAAAAGGTTTATTTTAGATAATTATGTGGCATTATGGATTCTCTTTTAAACAAGCTAAATTTTAATTAAAAAAAATGCTTTGCAGAACAATAAAAAATATTATTATTTTTTTGCGGTAAATACAAATGAGAGCCAATCAAGAGAAAATGTTCTTAAAGAAGAATCGTATAGGTGGAATACGAATAAAGAGACATTTTTTTATCCGGAACAATTCGCATGGGTATCCTTCGTCACGTAGGGGTGTCTCGTTGAACGTGCCACGCCACATATAACAGGCTCTTAATGCGCCTACTCAGCCAGAGTGCGTTGGGGAATTTGACTGATAAAATGTATAGCGGGTTGACAGCTACTCCAAGTAAAGTGTAGAAAAAAAGAGTTTAGGACAAAGAGCTTGAAGGGTTCTCTATGAAACAAGGTGTAAGTTTTAATGAACGATTTTTTTTAAGTGTTATACACTATGTCCTATACATTTCATACACAAGAGCGTGAAAGCATGTCTTAAAAAGTGGATTTTATTTTTAACTAGCGACATGCCCCCGGCTTCGCACGAGTGCATTTTATTCTGCAAATCTGTACTATATTTTGTTTGTTATGAATAAACTCAAAAAATAACGAGATTGCTAACGTATTTATTGTACAATTTGGTAGAACAAAAGTGTTTGTATAAATATTCGCAAAATTGTCACGAAGACACGTTCAAAAGCCTTATAACAGCCACTTTAACATTCAGTGCTCTATATAGAACTTCCACTTGAATAAGTTCGGAGCATGGAAACCAGGAAACTTGTATTTTCTGCTCGCAGTGGATCAGAAATATTGATTTTGCACCTTAAAGAAAATACTACACTACGAACACGAGGGTTCTGGGAAATGTATGCACTCACGGTTATTTTAGTTTTTCTCGATAAAAGGCTTTCACAATTTTATTACTCGAGCTAAAGAAAAAAACATTCTTGTTTTCGTAAGACTGTTAAGGAAAGGTAAACAGTTTTGCGATTGAGCAGATTGAGGAATACATTACGGAAAACAGTGCCGTGTTACGAAAATACTCAGGATCTCTATGAAACTCTATTTATAAAGAGGCAACTAAATAATTCAGTTCAACTGCTTGCCGTCACTTGTGATTCCGCGTACATCTTTCCAGTGATCTCAATGTCAAAGAGAGGTTATTATGAGGCGAAGTTTTGAACTCACGTTAAAGTTGAAGTAAATTACTCTCTTTGAAAATTGCAGGAAATACTTAGTAGCTTGATCTAGTTGTTTACTTGTAAACACAACTTCATGAATATTGTTTAATGGTATATTTTACTGTTTCTTTTAATTATGTTTTTCGTCACACCTTTTAATCTTAGAAGGAGATAAATCACTTTTGTATGAAGATCAGGCCATCAGTCACCATTTTCGTTTTAACCGTTGAAACTTGTACCATTAGGTAAGAAGAAAATTATAGAGTTTCCTGGAAAAATATCGTGAAATTTGGTAATATGGTTGCATTATATGCATATAAAAGTTTTAAATTTTTCTTATATTTCGAATGTTATGTTCAAAATATAAAATGTTTACATATTGACTGGAAATGACTCAAATAGACTTTTATTACCAAATTCTCTAAGCGCAAGTTAAAAAGAACAATTTCCTTTACCTGATTTATTAATTGTTGCCCAATATACATGAATTTAGCTTATTTGTGGTTGGAATAATCAAATATATGAACTTTCCAGTTAGACAAACAAGTAGAGTGTGCATACTAGTAGAACAAGCTTATGACTCAGTGCCCGTATGCGCAACAGCGGAAATTCAATTTGAAACTTCCCCCAATCTTTGATGAAGCAAAGCGGCGCAATTTCCAGACCATTGTCTGTCTATTCACATGTTATCAAACAAAATATGAAGATATACATACATAATAATATAAATATTTTGTCGCCATTTTTAACATTTTACTTGAAAAAAGATCAGTATATTTTGTATTTTTTAATTTATTTCAATGCAACTATTTCTTATTTCCTTTTTACATCTATAAAAATAAATAATAAATAGAATAAAAGATCTTTTTGTAATGTTAAAGCAACAGTTATAAAGTTACAGTTCATGTATTTTTTTGTATTTATTAGATTATACTTGCCATAAACTTTTAAAAATCCAAAGAAAGTTTAGAAATCAATACTAATAATAAATCTGTAAGGGTTGGTCATGGAGTAAGTTACTTTGTTTTCAGAGATATCGTGTTTATAGGCTCTATCCATGATACTGAAACTGAATTGATCATTTTTAGAATTTTTTCTGTATGTATGTATGTTCCTCCATAACTCTTAAACGAATTAACTGATTTTTATGAAATTTGGTAGATAACCATTTAGACGTACAGGACACATGATAGGCTCCTTTTCCTTTTTAACGCGGACGAAGTCGCGGGCGCCAGCTAGTATTAAATAAAATAGTAAAGATAACCATCAAATTTTGCAATCATTGAATCACTTGGATTTCCTAAATACAATGGCATTCGTTGCAAAGGCTAGAAAAATCGTTTTATATAATTAGAGGCCAGTGTTCGGTTAGGATAAAAATGAGAATCATGCCCGAAGCGATGTGGAAAAAATAATAATTAAATTCAATCTTCTACACTTCGCTACATTTTAAAAATTGCATATTTATTATACTCACACGTAGTCTACGTGTCGCGTCGCGTCGTCGCAAAAAAGGAAATTCTGAATTAATAACCACTCTATTTGAGAAAACAGTGGATTAATTTTTATTTTAGCTCTAATGGCCTAAAACATAAAGTTGAATATAAAATGTCACAAGTTCATACTGGCTGTGCGACTAATAGCTATAATGTAATTGAATGTAGTATTAAGAAACCTATAAATGAAATACAGTTTCTGAACTGAAAAGAAATCTTTTCAATTCAGGTAAATGTTGTTTATTTATTACTTATGAAAATTGTATTTTTTAATTACAAAAGTGGAAAAATATTTCTTGTTTAATAACTATTTATAAAACAGCGAAGGAAATCGTCTTTTTCGTAGCTGGTTATGAATGTGAATGAAGGGATTATAATTTTTCTAAAGTTTGTCATATTAAATAAGTTGTCACCTTTCGAACTCTCCATCATCAGGGCACTAGTTAGTAATCTTAGATGAGGTCAAGTAACTAATTAGTAGTTTGAGTTCCAGTGCAAGCAAGAATCGGAGCAAGCAAAGATACTCTACAGATAAAATTAAAAGGTAGCACTTAATATTTATTAAAGAATGACTAAGTATAACTATTTCCAATCGATTAAAGGCAATTTTGCACGCTGAATGGTTCTATTCAAAAGATACGTTTCCTTATAAACATTTGACACAATAAATAAAACGGAAGGTAATGGAGTGACGGTCTTTGGGTCCGAGCCCTTCATAGCATGTATACAATATGCTGAGTGTCGTTTAAGTAAGGACGTATTTTATGGTTGGCTACACTTACGATAAATGATACCTATTTATATCGTAAAATTCTGAATAATTGCACATTAGATACGCGTATATTCAATAACATTCTTTTTATAGGGCCTGTAAACGGGCTAGTTTTTTGACAATTTCTTGCTGCAATTGTATAGCCGCCAAGTTGCCGTTTATATCGCTCAACACAGTGCAATAATTGCTGCAATCTTGCAGTGTAGCCCAGCTATATTGCCAAGATATGTCAGAGTAGTCGCAAGTATTCAATGTCTAGCCGGCTATATTGCAAATGATTTACCAAGTTTTGACTTTACTGCAATATTGCCGTATATCGTCTTTGCTCTGATGTAGGTGCATCTATTTTCCCTCGCTCGCCTCCCCCCGCCTCGTCATACCGCCGCCCGCACTATTCACCACGTGCTCGATTTTATTCTGTTCGTTGTTGATTTTATTCTGAAGTCATGGCCGAGTGGTCCAACGAAAAGGTTTTGAACTTCATTAATGAAATCCATATACGTCCGGAATTATGGGATGTAAAATCAGGTGCTTATAAAAATCGCTACCAAAAGAAGGATGCTTGGGCATTAATTGCGGCGAAATTTAATGTAATGACCGAAGAGGCATATAAAAAATTTTGAAACTTGCGAACATAACTACTGATATCTAGGCTCAATATTGCTCCGTGTGTAAACACAAAACTACTCTGCAATTCAGTTGAAGAATCTTGCTGGTCTACACTCGGCAATGTATTGCACAATGAAATTGCAGCAAGGGTATAGTTGCAAATATACTGAGCTATATTGGTCAACAAAAATAGCCAACAAGATGCAATTTATGTAGCCCGTTTACAGGCCCCTTTACTATAGTCGGCATGCCTACAAAGTGACATAAAAAATGAAGATATTCTATTAAGAGCATTATAAATATAGAAGTGTATGAAGCTTATTTTGTTACCTACACATAACGTAGTAGGTACGAATCAATAAGTTGTAATTTACAGAATAGTATACAGAGGTATTTTAATATTTTACTAGGCCGACAATATAAAACAGGAATCAATCTGATAGCCAGTTCTTTAATAAATTTAAGTTATTTTGTTATGTTATTATGTAATTATGTTTAAATTGCGTTATTATTCAAATTATCTATGACAATTTTGGTAATGTTGACCCTATAAATTTTTTATAAAACTAGTTACATGATAGGTACTATTAAGTTTAGAGTAGTTTCGTTTCCTCCAATAATTAACTATGTTTGATATATTATATTGATATTTAATGATTGATTTATGTTATGTCAACATGTTTATACATTAATTTTTTTAAATCTATTCCTCATTAATGTATATGTAATGTAATTCAAACACATTGAATTACATTTCAATGTGTTTATTAGACACTAGTTCTGCCCGCGACTTAAGTGCTATAAGTAGTTCGTTCTTCGATTGAATAACAAACATTCAAAAATACTCGCATTTATAATATACTAGCTGTGCCCGCGACTTCGTCCGCGTGGAATAGTGACTTGGGGTAGCATTTTCAATTATTTAGGCTTTTTACTTTACAAATAAGACACATTTTAGTGCTTCACAATGTGTACACTTTTTCTCCATCCGCCCTATAAAAATTAATCGATGATTAATATAATCGATCAAGGGGTCATAATCAAAAGCATACCACCGCGAAATAACAGCATACGTGCTTCGGTTATGTTTCGGTGAGTGAGTAAGGGATGCCAGAGCCCATCACCCCTTCTCTTCCTTTACCCTTATCCTTAATCCTTCTATGGTCGCAGCGCGTTTGTTGCAATTATGGCGTTGCTTAGGTTATAGGCGACGGTAGCCACCTTAGATACTGACCGTCACGCATCTCCAAGGGCAAACTCGGTTATGTCGGCTTTTAGATGCTGAGCGTCATGCGTCGTTAATTGCTGCAGAGTCCCATGAAGAATCGCAAAGAAGACGTGTTAAATGCAGAACGGCAGTCGCAAAGGAGAAGTTCGTTTACACGTAGTACATGGGAGGCATTTCAAGAAGCTGCTTTTGATTATGACCTCTTGATCGATTATATTATACATCGATTAATTCTTATAGGGCGGATAAAAAGTGTACACATTGTGAAGCACTAAAATGTGTCTTATTTGTAAAATAAAAAACCTAAATAAATAAAAATGCTACCCAAAGTCACTGTTCCACGCGGACAAAGTCGCGGGCTTGACTTTGAACTTTGAATGCCATATTTATTTATATCTAATCAACAGCCTAAAAAATAAGTTTCAATCTTCTAGCTTTAAAAATGACGATACTTCCATACAACCTTTTATCTCCCCCTTTCAACCCCTTACAACCCTTTTTCGCAATAAAAAGTAGCCTATGTCCGTTCTCGGGCTCTAGACTACGTGTGTACCAAATTTCATTTAAATCGGTTCAGTAGTTTTGGCGTGAAAGCGTGACAGACAGAGTTACTTTCGCATTTATAATGTTAGTATAGACTAGCTGGTGCCCGCGACATCGTCCGCGTTGAAAAAGAAAAAAAGTAGCCTATCCTGTGTCCTGAACGTCTAATTCGTTTGAGTTATGGAGGAACATACATACATACATACATACATACATACATACATACATACATACATACATACATACATACATACATACATACATACATACATACATACATACATACATACATACATACATACATACATACATACATACATACATACATACATACATACATACATACATACATACATACATACATACATACATACATACATACATACATACATACATACATACATACATACATACATACATACATACATACATACATACATACAGAAAAAAAAAAAACAAAATCGTCAATTTAGTTTCAGTATCATGTATAGAGCCTACGAGTACAAACACGATATCCCTGAAAACAAAGTAACTTACTCCATGACCAACCCTTACAGATTTATTATTAGTAGTATTGATAATTACATTTTTAAACATATTGTTCGTAAATAAGTTGCATCTTCTTATTTGGAGTTGCGGATACAAGCGTGTAAATAACTAGTCCGAATATAGCGTCAGCAAAACCAACAGCATGTTTATTTAAACCTGGGGGTTATTAAATCTTTAAATCTTGACTGTTATAATAATGACACTGGTTAGTAATAACTTGACGGGATTAAATATTTTGTTAAATTGCGTTATATTGGTATTAATATAAAGCAATTTTGTTTTGAAATATTTGTATAACTAAAGACCAATGAGGTCAATACAAATCAAAGGGAATTTTAAACGTATAGGTCAGGAACAGTCACTTCTACTTAAATCAATTAACAAATCCGAAATTGCAATGCAGCCATGATCTTCCATATCAGATTGAGGCAATTCCGCCACTTGTGCCTTGTGGAGCACGAATGGATGCCTCTCGCTTGCTGAGGCGTATGTGTACTGCACCAAGCGAGCGTGTCACATCGCTTCATTGATTCTTTAGCTAAATTACTATTGAAGCCATTGTAATATTATGTATACAATAAAGGATAACAGACGTATATTACGGTGGCATACCCATTTCATAAGCCGGACTTGAAAACTATATGGGAATTTGTTGCTAATTTGTTGCTAATTTGTACCGAAAAAAAAAAATTTGTACCTCCATTAATTTACGAGAAATGACGGGTATGCTGACGTAATATTACGCTAGCATACCCATTTACGATATCTTGCACCTAGCGAGTCCATTCTAACGGCTTATTTTGTTGCTACTTTGTTGCTCTGAGATAGGCTAGTTAGATGTTAAAAAATGTCACCCATTCAGAGGGGGTGAACTACCCCTATATATTAAAATTGAGAAAAGCTAGCTCGTTGTAACGGCTTATTTTAATGCTAATTTGTTGCTCTACGATAGCCTAGTTAGATCTTAAAAAATTTCACCCCTTCAGGGGGGATGACGTGCTATTACGGTAGCATACCCATATACAGTATCTTGACAAGGAAAGCACCTAGCGAGTCCATTCCAACGGCTTATTTTGTTGCTAATTTGTTGCTCTGAGATAGGCTAGTTAGATATTAAAAAATGTCACCCCTTCAGAGGGGGTGAACTACCCCTATATATTAAAATTGAGAATAGCGAGCTCGTTGTAACTTCTTATTTTAATGCTAATTTGTTGCTCTACGATAGGCTAGTTAGATCTTAAAAAATTTCACCCCTTCAGGGGGGATGACGTGCTATTACGGTAGCATACCCATATACAGTATCTTGACAAGGAAAGCACCTAGCGAGTCCATTCCAACGGCTTATTTTGTTGCTAATTTGTTGCTCTGAGATAGGCTAGTTAGATGTTAAAAAATGTCACCCCTTCAGAGGGGGTGAACTACCCCTATATATTAATATTGAGAATAGCGAGCTCGTTGTAACGGCTTATTTTAATGCTAATTTGTTGCTCTACGATAGGCTAGTTAGATCTTAAAAAATTTCACCCCTTCAGGGGGGATGACGTGCTATTACGGTAGCATACCCATATACAGTATCTTGACAAGGAAAGCACCTAGCGAGTCCATTCCAACGGCTTATTTTGTTGCTAATTTGTTGCTCTGAGATAGGCTAGTTAGATGTTGAAAAATTTCAACCCTTCGGGGGTTATGACGTGCTATTACGCTATTATTATTACTAGCCTATTTTTATTATTACTAGCCTATCGTAGAGCAACAAATTAATATTAAAATAAGCCGTTACGACGATCTCGCTATTCCCAATTTTAATATATAGGGGTAGTTCACCCTCTCTGAAGGGGTGACATTTTTTTTACATCTAACTAGCCTATCTCAGAGCAACAAATTAGCAACAAAATAAGCCGTTGGAATGGACTCGCTAGGTGCTTTCCTTGTCAAGATACTGTATATGGGTATGCTACCGTAATAGCACGTCATCCCCCCTGAAGGGGTGAAATTTTTTAAGATCTAACTAGCCTATCGTAGAGCAACAAATTAGCATTAAAATAAGCCGTTACAACGAGCTCGCTATTCTCAATATTAATATATAGGGGTAGTTCACCCCCTCTGAAGGGGTGACATTTTTTAACATCTAACTAGCCTATCTCAGAGCAACAAATTAGCAACAAAATAAGCCGTTGGAATGGACTCTCTAGGTGCTTTCCTTGTCAAGATACTGTATATGGGTATGCTACCGTAATAGCACGTCATCCCCCCTGAAGGGGTGAAATTTTTTAAGATCTAACTAGCCTATCGTAGAGCAGCAAATTAGCATTAAAATAAGCCGTTACAACGAGCTCGCTATTCTCAATTTTAATATATGGGGGTAGTTCACCCCCCCTGAAGGGGTGACATCTTTGAACATGTAACTAGCCTATCTCAGAGCAACAAATTAGCAACAAAATAAGCCATTGGAATGGACTCGCTAGGTGCTTTCCTTGTCAAGATACTGTATATGGGTATGCTACCGTAATAGCACGTCATCCCCCCTGAAGGGGTGAAATTTTTTAAGATCTAACTAGCCTATCGTAGAGCAACAAATTAGCATTAAAATAAGCCGTTACAACGAGCTCGCTATTCTCAATTTTAATATATGGGGGTAGTTCACCCCCCCTGAAGGGGTGACATCTTTGAACATGTAACTAGCCTATCTCAGAGCAACAAAATAAGCCGTTGGAATGGACTCGCTAGGTGCTTTCCTTGTCAAGATACTGTATATGGGTATGCTACCGTAATAGCACGTCATCCCCCCTGAAGGGGTGAAATTTTTTAAGATCTAACTAGCCTATCGTAGAGCAACAAATTAGCATTAAAATAAGCCGTTACAACGAGCTCGCTATTCTCAATTTTAATATATGGGGGTAGTTCACCCCCCCTGAAGGGGTGACATCTTTGAACATGTAACTAGCCTATCTCAGAGCAACAAAATAAGCCGTTGGAATGGACTCGCTAGGTGCTTTCCTTGTCAAGATACTGTATATGGGTATGCTACCGTAATAGCACGTCATCCCCCCTGAAGGGGTGAAATTTTTTAAGATCTAACTAGCCTATCGTAGAGCAACAAATGAGCATTAAAATATGCCGTTACAACGAGCTCGCTATTCTCAATTTTAATATATAGGGGTAGTTCACCCCCTCTGAAGGGGTGACATTTTTTAACATCTAACTAGCCTATCTCAGAGCAACAAATTAGCAACAAAATAAGCCGTTGGAATGGACTCGCTAGGTGCAAGATATCGTAAATGGGTATGCTAGCGTAATATTACGTCAGCATACCCGTCATTTCTCGTAAATTAATGGAGGTACAAATTTTTTTTTCCGGTACAAATTAGCAACAAATTAGCAACAAATTCCCATATAGTTTTCAAGTCCGGCTTATGAAATGGGTATGCCACCGTAATATACGTGGATAACAGACAGGTTGATAATCTCCTTGGTTATATTTAGTTGCCATAGGGGCAGCAAGTGTTTTACGGACCTTAAGGATAGGTGATAGAATATTATTTTTAGATGATCTCTCGGAAACAGTAGGTACTTTTAATATATAAAAGGTACCGCATCTCATTTTCTGTATACATCTGTCAACGTGTATAATGCAAAATTTCATGATGATCGCTTGAGTTACTTTAACATCTGAAATGATTTTATAGTACAATGAGAAATATATATGTCTTACTTGATCTTGATTGACTTGTAAAATGTGGTTTATAATTTTATTTGCCTACGAATTCAAAAGAAAAATGATTTTTTAATGCAAGGCACGTTACTTTAATGGGAGTGTTAGTAACTCACACTTGCCAACTGTACCACAGTCTTGTAACTCTCAGAGAACACTACAAGGCTTTCAAGTCTTAGCTCTCTCAGTAATATACGGTCGCTAGTCACGTGATACCAGTAACTAACTTTAAAAAATATATATTTTTAAGATTTACATTTAAAAATGGCATTCTATTTATTTTGGTAGTTTAAAATTTGATCCTTAAATATTTAAGATAAAAATAAATATAAAACCGATAAGGGAGCAGTTACATTTAAATATTCTCTTATGATACCGAAATTAATAAAATGGGAATATTAATAATATGCGTATGCATATTATTAATATTCCCATTGCGTATGCGCGTATGCGCATCGGAAATGTTCACAAATGCTAGGACGGACAGTTTCCCGGGACCTGGGCGGTAGTCTTGGGGGAGACTGCCGCCCGTAGTAAGGTCCCCCGAGCAGGCCGGCGTACCTCCACTTTCGGGTACGCCAAGGTTCTGACAGGGAGCACAGGCCTCCCCGCGTTGGATAGCCGTGGCGGGGTACCGAAGTCGTGTAAAAACGTCCCCACTACCCCGCCCATCAACGGCCGCGATAGATAGAAAGTCGTTGGGTTTTAGCCGGTAGGAATCCGGCATAACCCTGCAGTGTCCCCTTCACTGCTGGGTATCCAAGAGGATTTCCCAACGTTAAAAAAAAAAAAAAAAAAAAAAAAGGACGGACAGTTTCCAAGCTATAGTGAGGAAGAGGATTGCCTCATTGATGGAGCGGACGAGGGGCAGCTCTAACAGCCTCCTGAATACTATATATATGTGTGTGAACTGTCATTTAAGAAAGATGTGGGCACAAACCACACTTTCGGTCTGTAAATATTATTACTAACATAGTTTTTAAGTTTTTCTTGTATTACTAACACTAATATGGACAAATGTCTGAAATAAACTTATTATTATTATTATTATTATTATTAATAATAAAGAATAAAAAAAATGTAGGGCACACAAATTAACAACATAACCTCAATATGTGTAAAACGTTTGTAAAAACAAATAAAACTTTGTGCTTTAATATTGTTCAATTAAATTTTATTGAATTAGCAGGTTTTTTTTATTAAAGATCATCCGAGCTTAATAGTGACTTACCACTAGACCGCCATTGAGTAGACCGTCTACCTCTTTTAGTTATAAAAAATATATTTACAGTTTTTACAACAAAATTTAAAACAATCAATTTTACAGTTTGTATTTTTTTTTTCAATTCCATTAATAGTTCCATAACAGTCACTTTTCCGTCGAGGTTGAATCCACCACAGCCTCCAACAACGTAATCCTATCGCCAGTAATGGGCAGCTGTAATACGCAGTTGATGTATGGTTCAAAATAAATATGCCGCAAACATTTCTCCCTTTGTTCACATTCGAACATATATCTTCGCAAACAAATGTACAACGTTTGGTACGCGGATACCGTGCATTATGTTACCCGTTGTTTTTTTTTATCTAGCAACGTATGCACATTATTGTAAATGTTTCGCTTAAGCTTGTAATAAAAGCATAAAAATCAGACTTCCGTTTCCATTATGTTCTGCAATGTTTTATTTAACAGTTTTTAAGGCGAGGTTATCTTATCACATTTGCAAATATTCTATTTTCTTCACTAAATATTTTAAAACAAAGTCCTCCGCCGCGTCTGTCTGTCTGACTCAAAAACTACTGCACTGATTTTAATGCTGTTTTCACCAATGGATAGAGGAAGGTTTAAGTATACCTATAATTTATAAAGTTACACGGGCGAAACCGCGGGCAGCAGCTAGTAGGTATATAAAAATCGATATATAGTGTAATTATAGACACCGTGCAACATGCAACATGTTCTGGATTTCAGAAAATGACACAGGGTAGGTATTTTGAATATTTTTACTGGATTTATTCCATTTAAAAATAAAAATGAAATATTCAATGTCTGTATTTAAAAAGATTAAATAAATGTCTTAACACTTAAGAAAAGACAGCTAGTATTCCATAAAAAATATAGAAATATTTAAATAGTATTTTCTGAGGTTTATTTTTCTAATAAAAATTTAAATTTTATCTTTAACGAGAACTGAAAATTAAAAACTTTAACTCACGGTGCTGATCGAAGATTACCGGATTAATCTGAATAGCATGAGCCTTATAATAATTGTATAATCCTCTAGGATTTGACAAAAACAAACTTACAGCACGTTTAACGAGAAACGCATTCTTTCACGATTTTTTTTCAGTCTAATAAACGCCACTACAAAATAACATATATCCCTTTTTTATATTCAAGGAGTATATAAAATTAAATAAATCCGTATAAAACTGTCAATATAAAATTGGTCCTAGGGTCTTTAATGCGAAAATTTGTAGATTGATTCTTAATCCTCAGAAACAATTTAAGGAGACATGACAGAAAATAATTTAGAGAAATCATGGGCCTATTCGCAAATTGATATCTTAAAAGCCATTTCTAACTAATGCCCGTCGTAAAAGGTTTTTGTTTTTCAAAACAATTATAAAACAAAATAAGAAAGATTAATTGACGTAAAATTAAAACGGTCGCCCTTTAATCTAAAAGCCGTGTAAAATGCCAGTGAAAATCTTGTCGCTCCAACAAATTAACTGAGTTTACTTCTTGGTCCAGAAGCAAGAAGTCTGCCATAAGAACTCTCGCCTAAATTAAGCATTTCGTAGTTGCTTAACGATTTTATAAATGGTAATGTCAACACAAATTGCATTTTTTTCTTTACGCTTTAAAACACATTGTATGAAAAGTCTTAATTAGTTTATATAAAATTATTTTTATTGGTTTATTAGCGCGACTCTTCTCGTGTTTTCTTTTTAATAAGTGTAGTATTAAATTGTAAAGTTTGCTACTTGCGGTTTAACTCATTATTGAATTATACATTTATGAATATATTTAAAATATTATCCCCTTGAAACGTATTATATTGATAATTTTCTCCAAAATCTGTAAAATATGCAGCATTAATCCAGGATTTTTCTTCTGGAGAACTAAATTTGTAATATTATACCTACTTCTGTGTTAATTTTCATCTAACGTCATTATAACAAACATCTTCATAAGCTTTATAAAATTAGTAAAGATAATTAAAATGTTACGCTAATTTGTGGTTAATGTATATATAATTATTACTAAATTGTCACTTGATAAAATGCGGGGTGAATTCGTTATCGGAGTGGTTCCAATTTTTCCATATGTGTAGGCGTGATCGTGCGTTTCGTAACGAAACTGGCGAGCAACCGGTTCGTATTTCAAAACACGTATCTACATATTTGCGTTCGAAGATGGTACGAAACGATACGTTCGAAAAGAGCAAGGGTGTACCGTAAACGACGATTTCCATAAGCGATGTTTACAAGAACGTAGGTCGACGTAATGTTGGATCAAGCAGTTGAAATCTCTGCTAGGGATACCATATCTTATAGGTCCCGACGTGATCCGATTTACATAATAGGGGCCGAATCGGCCTTCTTCTATGTAAATTCCGAGTTTTTCGTTTCCATCCCGAACGGTATTAACTGTAAAGGCGGTAGGATGATTGATATGAAATGGTTCTGTTGTAGGAAGACGTATAGGCTATCTATTCTATTGAGGGAGCGGTTTTGTATATTTTATTTAAATTGAAGGCTTACTTATTATTAAGTATTGTCGTCTACAGTAATATTTTATTTTTGTATATTAAGTTGTCATAAAAACTTAAGTTTTCATAAAATACTCATATTATCTACTTCGTAATGAGTTGCAGCAATTACTTTTTCTTTAAACCGAAAATTAACTAGAATGAGGTAATCGGTTCCAGTAGAGCGGTGTTTGTCATTGCCCACAATCAAGTATCTGCGAGTTACCAAACAGAAATTTTGGAAGTTTTGGAAGACCTCTTGGTCTGATAAATTTTAAAGTTACTTTGATCAGCCAGTAATATTGAAATAAAAAGACTAGCCACTAAATCTGAATTTTGGCCACCTGGTCTGGAATCTGGTAAACATTTGAATTTAGAACCATTAATTCTTATGAATGAAAATCTTGTGATATTATAATGATAGCTGTAAAGCTGATACTCAGAAATATTCTTATTAAAAATATAATAAAATATCGCCAAATGTACCAAGATACTATGATTCTGATGGCTGCAACGCCTCTTAACAACATCATGTTTAACACTGTTCAACAGGAGTTAACACTAGTTTGTAAAACTTAGGTTGGCATGAATGTTCTGACTTCATCAGAGTTGGCCGTAATCTATTCCCAATCTTAACCGCTCGTCGCTCGGTTTATGTCTCTTTTAGAGTAAGTAAATGGAGAAAGTGACTGTTTTATTCAATGAATGACAACCACGTCAACTTGATATTTTAACTTAAATATTTGACTATGTTTTTTTTTTGCGTGAGTAATAAAAGTATGGAACTTTTTTTTTATGTTAAGGTCATAAGATAGGCTGACGGTCCACTTTGTGGTAGGTGGCTATCGTAGCCTATAATACGAGCAAACGCCACAGATGCTGAAAGTGTGCTGCCGATTATATTAGGACAAAGGATTAGAAAGGTATAGGAAAATGGGCTCTGACAATCCTTACTCACCGAAACACGAAACGCATTCTGTGGTGGTGGAACACGTGACAAAGCTCACAGTTTGTGAAGAATGCTTCTTAAGGTAAAAAAAATATGAAATTTAAAAGCCATATTTAATTTGTTAATTAGGTTAACTATAAATCAAATGTTTTGAGTTACTACTAACTAGAAACAGGCTTAACTAGAAAATAATTTGAAACAAATTGCGATGTTTAATTGTTATGTTTTGAGTAATTATAACTTAAGTAAACAAACATAAACAACGATTTCAGATTCCAATAATTGTAATAAGACATGTTTGCTGTCAAAGTGAGGTTAATTAGTCGCCGTAACGTAGCAACATTTGGCATTGGTAAAATTAATCAAAATTAACATCTAAAATAGACGTTAATTAAAATGTAATAAATCTTTAACTCGAAGATCAGTGAACCTTGAATGGTTACGTTTCGAGGCCATACATTTTACTACTAGTTACGTGATAGGTACTATTAAGTTTTGAGTAGTTTCGTTTCCTCCAATAATTAACTATATTTGATATATTATATTGATATTTAATGATTGATTTATGTTATGTCAACATGTTTATAATTTTTTTAAATCTATTCCTCATTAATGTATATGTAATGTAATTCAAACACATTGAATTACATTTCAATGTGTTTATTAGACACTAGTTCTGCCCGCGACTTAAGTGCTATAAGTAGTTCGTTCTTCGATTGAGTAACAAACATTCAAAAATACTCGCATTTATAATAATTATATTAATAGGTGGTGCCCGCGACTTCGTCCGCGTTAAAAATTAAAAAAAATTACAACTTTATAGCTGTGACGCTGTTTACCCCTGTTCACCAAAGAGGCGACCAAATTTTTGTATTCTTACAAAATCTTTCGTGAACCTAAAATTTTTACAGGATAATCCAGGTAATAAACTGTCAGTCAGTTCATCCAAATGCGTTAAGTCGTTACTGTGAAACAAACATACAAAATTTCACACTTATAATTTATTAGGATTATTAGCATAAATCATGACCGTTGATAAACGATTGCTGTTATGATTAGGTATTGCTTTCAAATTTTCAGTGCATATTGCATAGTCATTACATGTTTGTTCGGTTCTCCCAGCAAAGTTATTTGGACTAATGCAGGCTGATTACAAGTTAATTGAGTTGTTTGTAAATTTACGCTGCTGTACTAATCTGTTATCGTTTTCTGGGTTAGCGAGATATTTTATCTACGGAGTATAATTTTATGCATAAGTTAGTGTAAGATGGGAAACACGATCGCATCTCATATTATGATGAATTAGGCCTCAAGAACTTGGAGGGAAGCGATAACATCGAGCAATTAATCAACTTCACGAAGTTTCCAGTAATGTTTGCCAGGGTAGGCAAGGCTTCACTTTTATTATCAAGCGATAAGGAACTTAATCATAAGGTTTCAATGCGATTTTGAATGACATGTTAATAAATAATTTGGTGATAATTAATAACATGTTAATAATTAATAAATAGTTTTAATGTTATTGCGTAACAAATAGCCATACAAACTTTCGCATTTAAAATGTTATTACGATATCCTTTAAAAGTTATTTACTAGAGTTGGAGTCATCTTCCATCACATAAAAGATTGTATTTTTACTGCTTTTCTTTTGTTTCTCTTATTCTTGTATAGAATATTACAAAAAAAAAAACACCAAATCGAAGTGTATTAATTCTCATTAAGTGTGAAACATCAGGTTCCTGTAAGATTTACAAAAAACGGACTACAGAGCATACGAAGTCGCAGCCAGTAAGCAGCGTCGCGCATTTGATAAACTATACAGAACCCCCTACACAAAAAAATGTGAAGTGCATAAACGACACTTACTATTAAAACCTTTAAAGGATTATACGTACACACATGGTAAGTAGAGTAGATCTCTGCTATGAATATTCAAGTGATAATGCTGTGACACAGCATAAATTTAGTTAGGCAGCGAATAAAACATACAGTGAAGAGGATATCGCAGTATTCGCGTTTGCCGAATACATTTCACGTTGGAGTTTGTAAAATATGGGCCAGTGCTCGCTCGTTGGCATTGGCGTTTTGACCACTACATATCTTCAATGCGACACTCGACATGATTAAAACCTACATTGACCCCTACAAGTCGCATTGGTCAGACTAAATACAGTGGACCCTCGGTACTCCGGACCCTGTCTAATCCGGCGCTCCTTGTAATCCGACATGTCTGTACATATTATTATTAAATATTTTTTGACAATATTCGCTAATGTTACTTAGTAATGTCGCCACAAGCCCAGAAGCGAAAGCACAAAACACTGACATTAAAAAAAAAATTAATAATATAAAGAAAAAATTATTACACAAAATAAAGGATAAGAGTAAAGTTTATTACGACAGAAATAATATGGTATAAATATACCAACTTATCTCTTGCAAAGATTTCTGCACCGATAGATTAAGGTTGGTAATTTTGTTTTACTATTACAAAAATATTTTATTAATAATAATATTTTTTATTTAGGATTACACAGATCCATATTGGTTAAGTAGCAACAATTGTATTATTAGCAACAATCATATTATTTGTAAAGTCTATAAACAAACCATCGAGTTGAATTATAAGTTGTACCTGTACCTATGTACTTAAATAAAAATGTTCATTTTTAACAAATAAATAAAATAGAGAAACGTGCAATCTATTACAAAGCTGTGGCAGATCTTCTCTATTTGAAACCTCGGAAGTTTTAACCTCCTTTTAAAAGGTGTAAGTAATTAAAGATTGACTCTCGAATGCACAATAAAATAGTTATTAAAGACAATATTATGTGAGCTGCGTACACTGTCAATAAAGAATTTTATTTAATACTTGCTGGTTCCCGCAACTTAGTCCTCGTTGAAAATATCCGATCTCTCTGTCGCTATAACAACGGTAGCGCCACCGCGGCCACAGTGCTGCCCAGTTTTTATATTTTTAGACGATCTCTCGGTAATCTATCATTTTTCCAGGATAAAAGCTAAGCTATATGTTATTCCAAGTAATAATCTACATGTGTGCCAAATTTCACCTGAATCCGTTGAGCTGTTTATGCGTGTAAGCGCCTCTTTCACCAACTGTAGTTGTAAGTAAAGTAACTGTAGTGTACTTGTAAGTAAAGTGTTGATTAGTTACTTTTAGAAATAATTTTATGTTTTATTAAATTATTCACTCGGTTTAGTGCATACATCGATAGCCAAATTTTTATTATTACATATTTTCTATTTAATGTTTGGGACGTTTACCGTACAAACAAAGGTATATCAGCTCCATTATCCCCGGTTACCGGTGACTTTAAATGACAGTTTGGCCTACTTGACGTTGGTGAAAGAGGCAAAAGAGTAATAAATATTCGTACACTCACAAAATTTTGCATTTTATGATATTAGTATATATTGATTTTACAATTAAAAGCTAACAAATAAATAATATTAAAAGATACATAATTAAAAATAATGTTAAATGTGCCATGGACTTGTTTTATCTAATGTCAACAAGCCATTTAATTTGAACCCAATATTTCACTTTTATTCTTTTATTATTTTGGTTTTTACAAAACAAATTTTATTGCACTGGTAAGTATTTATTTACCCATACAATAAAAAATATTTTGTTCTTGTGTCGACAACGATGAATTCGCGCTTTTATAAGTAGGTCACATTGTACTATCTGGTAAATTTTGCTTACTGAAATACTGCTGCCTTATAATAACAATAGAGGTAACCATAATCACGTGACCACCGTAAAGCTTTTTGGAGGTTACGCTTTACTGAATCTGAATACTGACGTTTTACTGAACAGAAGATATAAGATCTTATATTTTGTCGGCAAATAAATATTGAGAAGCCAGGCTGCCTAGTGCGCCTTACCCAACAATATTTTCTAGGAACACAACAATAAATATAACCGAAATAAGCAAAAGAAGCTTTATCCATAAATTTTCCACGAAGAGGGAAGGTAACTAGAATAAGGTAATAAACTATAATATAAATAGATGACTTATTAAAAAAACAAATAAATTATAGCTACGATTATCAAATATTTGAAAATTATCCTTTATCAAATATTTGAAAATTTAATGAAGGCAAACAAATAAAAAAGCAATTTAAAACGAAAATATGTCCCCATGTGTACTGAAACCGCAGAGAACTAGGCTGAGAGAGATGCATTATGACGTGTACTCGTTCAATGCAAAGACAAAAGAGCAATGTTGAACATCATACTACTCCAATCTAGCTTTCAGTCTGCAGACATATCGTGGCTTTTTGTGTGAATAAGTAACAAAATTACCGAAAAGTAGTATTTAAGTTTTCTATTTTAATATCAATATTATATCTAATATAATATAAAAATAAAAGTTAATTGCCACGTCTCTGATAGACCATAACTTGAGAACAGCACAACCGAATTTGCTGTTTTTTTTTGTTGTGTTCGTGATTTTCCATGGGAAACTTAGGTTATTTTTAATGGTATTTTTATATGAAATTGAAAATGGTATTTTTATGAATATGAAACAGATGAACTACATACTATTTCTAGTACCAAATATAAAATGACACACAGACGCGTCTGTCTGCCTGTCTGTCTGTCTCTCTGTTCGCGATAAACTCAAAAACTACTGCACCGATTTTCAAGCTGTTTTCGCCAATGGATAGAGTAATGGAATGCCCCGTGGATCAATGTGTGTTTCTAATTTTTTTTTGTTAAAAAATACAATGACCCATAATGAAATTAAAATTTTCGGAACGAATATTTCAAATATGGCACACACACGCGGTTTTTATTGGACCCAAACTTGTTATATGAAAAGTTTTGATTACAGAACCGAGAGTTATGAAAACGAACAAGCCGAACGCTGTTGTAGGCTTGTTACCGAATTGCCTTAGCTTGTCGAAAATGAGCACATACCTAATATTACAGTTTATATTGGGGTATATTATATTTGTTACTAAAGTCTTATATTAAGTGTATAGCCGTTTCGGATTTTTTCTCAATAAAATGCATCTAAATATATATTTCAAGGCGAATAATGTAAAACCTTGAAATACGAGTACACTAGTTAACTCGTATGGTTATAAAATTATTATATATTTTTTTATTGCCAAGTGGCTCAATATTACATTTTCTTACGTTAAGGTTTCCAGACAGGCTGCCTGCCAGTCCACTTGTCATCCTTAGGACAAACAGCATATTAAGTACTAGTTGGCGCCCGCGACTTCGTCCGCGTTGGAAAAAAAAAGTAGCCTATCCTGTGTCCCGTACGTTTAAATATTTATCTACCAAGATTCATAAAAATCAGCTAATTCGTTTAAGAGTTATAGAGGAACATACATACTTACATACATAAAGAAAAAAATTCTAAAAGTCGTCAATTTAGTTTCAGTATCATGTATAGAGCCTATATACACGATATTTCTGAAAACAAAGTAAATTACTCCATGACCGACCCCTACAGATTTATTATTAGTATTGATGATTGCAAGTGCGCTACGACGATAGCATCTAGTGGGATTATTACACATACAAAGAATAACTTAAAACAAATACAATTAGAATTGGTTTTATATTCCATATAAAAGATATGCGGGTTAAAAGTCATAGCATAAAGTAAAGCAGCTTAAATATAAGTCAGACTGAAGAGATATGGAAGAAACGTACGGGATTAAGTTATTTGCTTCATACAGAAAGAGCTTGATAATTCCTTCAGTGAGAAAGCACAGTCTATTATTATTGTACACTTTGAAAACCATATGATGTATTAATCGATTTGTTAAAACATTTTTATCGTACCTAATAAGGTCGAAGATATGTTATTATCTATACATATAATAAAATCGTAAGCTATCCGTGCCTGTACATTAATATTAAATAATTAATATTAATTTGAATGTACAGTTGAATTTATGTTACCAAGGTAAAAAAAAAATAGTTTTTAGAATTTTTGCCTGTCCATGCACGCTAATCTCAGAAATGGCTTAACCGATTTAAATGTGGTTTTCACTGATGTAGCAAACTTTTCGTAAAATTTTGTGTTTGTTCAATTGGTTTACAAAAAACAAGTTATACCGAATACCAAGCGTATGAAAACCACGCGTATGAAGTTGCGGGTACAGCTATTACATAATAATCCTTACATACTCGTATTATAAAACAAAGACCTCCACCACGTCTGTCTGTCTGTCTGTTCGCGATAAATTCAAAAACTACTGCACCTATTTTCATGCTGTTTTCATCAATGGATAGAGTGGTTCTCGAGGAAGGTTTTACTACATAATTTACAAAGTTACGCGGGCGAAGTCGCTGGCAGCAGCTAGTAATAATCTATATAAATAAAAAGGAATCCCTAAATGTGTTGCTAAGCGCAAAACTCGAGAACGGCTGGACCGATTTGGCTGATTTCTTTTTTTGTGTTTGATGAAGTCTGAGGAAGGTTCTTATGGAGAGAAAGAAAGTAAAATAATACGAGGAAAAATAAAAACAACAATTTTTTTCCCATACAAACCACTCTATCCCCACCTATCAAACATTTGACGTTAATCAAAACAAAACGTACGTGTCACCTAGCAACCGTTTTTGATAATTTTTTCACTGTCATTAGAAAATACCAATCTATAACAGAAACTATCGAATTTTGTATTCATTAAGTTCATAAAATTCTAAAATAAGTTTATCATAGAGGTAACTCGACATTTTTGATTGTTAGGCGGTACGAAGTTCGCCTGGTCAGCTAGTAATAAACAAATCTCGAATACCAATAATAAATTTTAGGCGCACTTAATTCAGTACAAACAAAACAGGGAAAACGTTTTTAGTTGAAACCTTTTTAACATGACAGTAATATCAATCTCCTGTTAAATTAGTTTTTAGCAAGTTTTCACAGCTATTCTCCGCCATTACAAGTTTTATTTAAATCCAATCAGATTATAAGCAAGAGAAGGATTTTAAAAAGTCAGTGCTTTTCATTCTTTTTTTAATTTGGTTATCTGTGATAAGTTTTAATTGCTTTCAATAATATTTGATGCAAATGGCACCAGTTGTGGTGTTTCTTGACTTAGTGACTACTTAGTTTACTAACCCTCTTCTTCTTGCTCTTTTTGACCTACTAAAGATCATAAGAGTAAATCATAAGATCATCATAATCATAAGAGTAAATGACGATTATAAGAGTTTCTTGTAGAAACCTAATTGACAAATAAATATTTTGATTTGATTTGATTTGTTTTGATTTGATCATGTCAAAGAAACTCAAGCCACCTCAATACAGCCCGCGACCAGAATCTATCTAGTGACAATTTTAGCGGCATTCGATGCCACTTCCTATTTTTTTAAATGGAATTAATATGTAGATCTCCAATATGAGATCTCAGGTGTCTGGATCCTCAAGCTCAAGATAATTAATTTTACCCTTTTTGTTACCTTTGTATGAAAATTGATTTATTTAACTAAATAAATAAAGTTTTCAAATTACAATTAATGTATTTTTTGAGTCTGGCCCGTTAACACATGTTAAATCTTATAAATGGCCCTTTAGAAAAATGAGTTTGACCACCCCTGTACTAAACCTTCTGATGCTATCTTGATTTTTTTTTCATGTTAAAGTCGACGGACAGGCTACGGTCCACTTGATGGAGGTGGTTACCGTCGCCTATAACACAAGCAACGCCATAGGTGCTGCAAGCGCGCTCGCGATCATAGAATGATTAAGGATAAGGGATAAGGAAAGGAGTTGCGGTAATGGGCACTGGCATCCCTTACTCAATCTGTAAGGGATTGGCATAAGGGATTAAAATGATTATTTCTGTGTAAAAATAGTAACCTACATAACCAATAATGTTAAGGCGCTTAGTGACATGAAATTGGTACTTTCAAGCCTACTCATCGTTTATCCCAAGACCAAAATTTAGACAAGGTTTGGTACATTTATTTTCGTATGACTGAAACTTCTATATTTTTTTTTAATCGGTGTTTTTCTCTCCTTAAATTCCCTACTATATAAATACCCTAAATAAGCGAGTACGGCGGTTGGAAATATTTTCACAAAAAAAAAGATTCTGTTATGTAGAGTTTTATCCCGCTCAGTCGGCCAACGCCATTTACGGCCCCAGCGCTTTAAATACGTATTTGTTGTTGAAGAAGAGAACCAAGAATGTACAAGTATTTTTCTTGTTAATCACTGGGCAAAAATTCTTGTTGAAATAAATTGTAGTTAAAGTTTCCTAACTATCCAGAATAATACAAACAGGTACATAGCAATCGGAGTAAAATCAAAGCAAACACTTTTATCCAAAGAAATAACAACGCAAATCGTTATTCAAACGGCACCCTCGATAATATCGTCCTAAATATCGACATTTTATATAAATTCCCTTAGCAGTCAAACAAGAAAGTGCAAACAATAACGGTGCCGCTGTAAGCCTGAATAAATTTGGTTAAGTTCGTTGGAGGGGTGTTAAGCGGTTGAAAAATGTCTCCGGCTGGTCCTTTCGACCGAGTAATAAAGCTACGGCTGTCTCAGGGTTAAGATGTATTGCGCCAGCAATAATGCCGCAGCTGGTCTGAGCACCACCTATATCAATACAATATTTATTATTAGCTTGTTTAAATGGCAATTCACACAGCTTGCTTTGACTAACTCGTACAAAGGTAACATCCAAAGCAAAATACATGATGTAAAATTTGAGGTAATGATTCTTAATGTATATCGCTAACTTAATGTACTTTGCATATAACTTGACACAGACATAGGCGACCATAGTAGTGTTATAACCTCTTATAATGGTAAGAGATTACAAATTTTGTTGTCTATATTTTATGTTTTATCGTAATGTCATATATTAATATTTAAATTGTAAGAGGATATTTGTAAGCTTTTTATGTTTTATTGTAACTTTTCCATATTAGCCGTTTCAGTTTTCAGTCTCTTCAAATTCTAACAGAGCTATTTGCCATATTAGTTTGTAAATAACAGCCTTATTTGTTGATCTCCAAGGTTTATTGTGATATGCTTTTTGATATTGCCCCTTAACGCCACATGTAAGAATCTTGACAAAAGTTGGTGAGTTGATACAGGCACAGTTGCTTGCAATCCCCACATACGTTTGCAGTCCAATCAAAATATCATTACACATTAGAGGACCGGCACTTTAACCCAGGTAGACAATTTCGTATACATTTTCGTATATATTTTTTGCTCTTTATACAGCTTATTTCCCATATTCTGACACCTGGATATTAGGTGCCCCGGTATAAAATCATAGCTTAGATAGTATATAGATATACTATTGTCAGGCTTTCAAACATGTAAATCGGAGCTAGCAAAGATGTACGACAGAGAAGCATTAAGTATACTATGCAGTGTGATAGAGAAATATGCAGCATAGAAACAATTTTTATTTCTATTAAGGACTAGTTGGCGCCCGCGACTTCATCCGCGTTGAAAAAAAAAGTAGCCTATCCTGTGTCCCGTACGTCTAAAAGTTTATCTACCAAGTTTCATGAAAATCAGTTGATTCATTTAAGAGTTATAGAGGAACATACATACATACATACATACAGAAAAAAATTGTAAAAAAATGGTCAATTTAGTTTCAGTATCATGTATAGAGCCTATAAACACGATATCTCTGAAAACAAAGTAACTTACTCCATTACAGATTTACAGATTTATTATTAGTATTGATATCCACGAGCATATTTTAATTGGTAACACAATCGCGATTTATTTTCTCATAGATAAGTCAATACTAATATAATAAATCTGTAAATGTAGGTATTGTATGTATGTATGTATGTTCCTCCATAACTCTTAAACGAATTAACTGATTTTCATGGATTTTGGTAGATAAAAATTTAGACGTACAGGACACAGGGTAGGCTACTTTTTTCTTTTTCAACGCGGACGTAGTCGCGGGCGCCAGCTAGTAATCGATAAAATACACTTTTCATCTGGTAAACAGATCGGTGAAGGACGACCTTTCTTCGGATCTTAGACCATACATAAAAATTATCGTATAATCGTTTCAAGGATCAGTCTGAAAATTGATTTTTAGTGAAAGACGCACTTTATTTATTATATTTATGTGTACGTAAATGCTGCTTTGATGTAGGTATACTAGATTATAGTGCTGTAATATGAAAACCACTATTTCACCATTAGCGTAAAAGCCTTTTGCATATGAAAAATAAACCAGCCAAGTTTTAAGCCGGTAACGTGTTAACCCTTGGCCATACATCACAAAGATTCCAAACTCTTCAAGTAAGTAAGCCAAGGCAGCGAGTTGTCGGTTATTTAAATTAAAATTACCAACTTCGCGTAATACTAGGGTTGCTACCTGTATTTACTTATGTAATTATACTAATACGAAAAAATATGCTATATCTTTTGTCATACAACGTATACACTTATACACACTTATACGTGTATACACGTATACGTGTGAATAGGCTACACTTACACTTAAAACAATTAATTAAGTTTAGCATTATAAAGACGCAAAAAATTAACTATTCTTATACAGTTTTAATTGGAAACGGGAAAATTAGTATAAACTTGTTATATATATGAAAAAAATGTGAGAAACAAAGAGTCTTATGGGGGATGCAATTCACATTTACATATTTAGAGTATTGTTAAGAAATAAATAATACAAGATTTAGTAACAAAAGGAAATAAGTGTGCAAAAATAAATAAAATATACATTGGTATGACCCTTTCGTAGAGTACCCACTGAGTAAGGGCTATCTCGTTGAACGCCAATACAAAATTTATTGAACCAAGTACCGAGAATTTATAGATCTAGCGAAGTAGTTTATACTTAAAATCAAACCTTAACATAAATCAAGTGGTTAAAAATCTGTGAAAAATAAAAGAGGTTTTGATTTTGTTCTTAATTTCTCTGTTTCTTAATTTTAGATTAACAAATAACGCATGGCCTCTAAATATAAAGCAAATTGTCGTTTTTCGAATAGGTGTGATAAAAAGTACTTCTATACGGTTAATTTCGACATTTCTAGTTAATATGATTAAATAAATACAAATGTTTATTTGATGTATTTAAAACGGTTGAACTAGTTTGAGATAAATATTTTTATTATAAAGAGACAAAAAGATTTTTTACAATATTTACACACAAATATATGAAGCGTATAAAGAAGAAGGTATAAAGTTTTATGTACAGTAGAAATAAATATATATTTTTACTCTGTACATTAAATAAATTTATACCTTCTTTTTGATACACATTAGATATTTATAAGCGGTTGGACTTGTTTTATTTTTACAACAATGTTATATAACACTGTGTTTTAAATATAATACTATAACATTTATGTAAGTGTGCCCGCATTGTGTGAAGCATATCAAATTAATTTGGTTTAATATGGCATTGTAATCTCATTTTACTGACGCACAATAACTGTTTTCTATTTATTTCTGCGGTTCATTTACCCCTAAACGGTACATATGTTTATTTGTAGTCTTTTCCAATTCCAAAGTACTGGCTGAATGGTTAATTTATTTCATTAAAATGGTAACAGTCATTATATTAAAAGAATATTTCTTCGGTTCATAAATGATTATCATAATTTGATTACAATACAAATCTCCGTTCGCCTGTCGTTTCTATAAAATAGGAAAACACCTATTATTGTTTAAATATAATTTATTAAGAGAATAGTGAATTTTAAATCGGTTACTTGGCTCGTTGACTTGTGAATGATTCTTGAGGTAAGCTGCTTTCAGATGAAGATTTCAAATATTTTATATGTTATGATAAAAGCTTACAATAAGAGACAAAATATTATTCTGTAACTGTTGTGTTAATATTTGACAAAGAGATAGTTAAGAAAATAAACAAATTTTATTATTGTATACGGAAAAGGCCGACGTCCTACGATTCAAGTCCTACGCAGATTTATTCCAGTGGACTAGTTTGTGAAGGATATTTGAAGTCAATATAAGGATATTGAAAGAACATAATTATATTCTAAGTGTAAATATTGTATTGTATAAGAATATGACAATAAGATTAAGTCACTAACTGTGCGCAAACGGAGGAGTGTGAAATTTGGTACACTTGAAGTTTATATGGAGAAAGGTTGGTCAAAGCCAATATTGTTATATAATATGCATTAGAAAATACACTAAACAAGCTAAAATACACTACCGCTCGTTTGACAGAGGCAAACGACTTTTGTTTATAGTGACTTTCGACCACTGGGCGACCTTTAGTATTTTTAATTGCGAATACACTGGTTGAACTTTGAGTTGAACTTTCTAGAATATATCGTTTAGTCCGTCTTCCGCGTCTATCCACTGTCAGAAGGTCTCTTGAGGTCATCGGTCGAGCGAGCAAGCGGTCAACCACATGGGGTGTTTCCATGGTCGCCAATTCAAAACTAGTATACCTCGACACCTATCTACTACACAACAGATATGTTCTACTCATTCCTACTGCTGACTAATTATTTGGGCTATGTCGACCATTTTGGTTCTATGACGGATCTTCGAGTTTTGGATTTATATCCTTTAGAGAAATGGTTAACTAAAGATATATATTGACGTTTTTTCCTACATGTACTTAGTATTACTAATATAATACATAGTATATTACCTACATTTTTATTTGTATAAAGTAAAGCAAAGACTAGTACTTGTTTTCTAATAGGCAGGACAGGAAGAGATTCGGATTATAATTATTTTGTGTAAAACTGCTACAACTTCGATTTTTTTTCTAAAAAATAATAATAATAATATATAGAAATTGTCTTCGTTTATCTCTGTGAAAACCATATCAAAGAAATGTTGGGGTTTTAGAAGAAAATAACGGAGAAACAGACCTATGCAGAGATCGAGTTTATTTTTAAATATTTAGATACTAATGAGACATGTTACTTGTTTATAGAAATTAACTCCAATAAAGTAATATAAGGTGAGACAACCCTATACATATTGAAGAGTCACCCGTGTTTATTCAGCGAACTTTTGCCAGATTTCGTTTAAAGCGAGCTATTAGACTCTAAAGCGACTCTTTAAAATTTAATTCCCCTGATGTTTTGCTGTAGTATAATTTTATTAGGGCCGAGTGTTTCGCGCTGCTATTAAGATGACGAATGTGGTAGGGGCGTGGTGGGTTTGGATAATCCGGATATAACCAGTTTAAGTTAAACTACCACCGCGAAGTGCAAAATATGCCTAGCTTGTGTTACACACGGATACTTCTGTTATATGTTGTTATATTTTCTTATTTCTATACTATATACTAATATTATAAAGAGAGAAGATTTGTATGTTTGTAATGAATAAATGTTTGTAACGTCTGGGCCGATTTTAAAAATTCGTTCATCTATAGAATGCTACGTTATCAGCGAGTATGTCGCGTGCAACAGCTATAATAAAATATATGAAATAGTTAAATTGATTTATGAAAACTCGAGAATGTGAAGACGGATTTTTAATTCGGTTTTCACACAATATGGAAATAGGTATAAAGGAAAAAGATTTTTAAATATAAAAATTGCACCCCGGGCAAAGCTCGGAGCGGGTCGCTAGTTATATATTAAAATGTTAAGTTGGTTTGTGTATGCTTCAAAAACTCGCGAATGTGTAGACAGATTTTTAATTCGGTTTTCACACAATATGGAAACATATTAATAATAATAATGGTATATATAATTATATAATATAAATTGCACCCCGGGCGAAGCCGGAAACGGGTCGCCAGTTTTAATATAATTTGGTGTAAATTGATATCGAATATACTTTCCCATTTCCCTTTTTAATACTACTAAGAAGCACCATAATCTGAACGAGCTTAACTTTGACAATATGTGAAAATGAAATCCCGCATATTACATATATTGTAAGGGATTCAATAACGCCCCACCGGGAAACATCTGCGCGAAAAGAAATTGATTATATCCTCAACATATTCGTCAGCGGTGGCTTAAAACGATTTTGAAACGTGGATTAAATGTGTTACGTAAATTTCCGTTTTTTTACAATGTAAAAAATTATTCGATTCTCCTTTTTATTATTACGAGTACGCAATAAACGACAGAATTATTTCGAATCCATGTTAAAAATATTAAGATTATTAGTTTTATACTTTGCCATGTAACTTTTCCTTTTTAAACTTTTATGTTTTTCAATTTTCAACATTTTGAAACTTTGACAAAATAAATCTATTCAAGGACTAGTTAAACTAAAAAATGTGTAAGAAATTTTCGGTCGATAAATTACTTTTTAGACTCAATATTTTTTGTTATAACAAAACTGATATATGAAGCTTTATCTAAGACTTCGTGTGTGTGCAGCAAATTAAGTACTATACGTTTTTTTTTCAGATGTATAAACTACATTAGTGAGAAGTTTCATCAAAATTCGTTCAGTAGATTTGACGTGAAAGAGTATCAAACATTCAGGCTCACCAACTTTCGCTTTTATAATATTACATAGTAGAATTAATGGGATTTTTGCGATAATATAAGCAGGATGGTACTCCGGTTTACAGTTTACTATTTTATATAACTTGAATAGTACCAATTGTTGATAATTTTATATATTTTTTTAAATTAAATCCATTTAATTTAGCTCAACAAAAGAGAGGTCTGCGTATGCGATACTTAGCTTAATCTTTTTAAGGGCTGTTAAAAAGATTAATAGAAGGGACGAGTAGGTCATTGCTACGTATTTAGTAGCCTTAGGGGTTGTGTATAGGGCAATATCTTTATTCGTAACGTTTCTGAAGTTAACGGTTACTCTCAATTAAGTATCGCATTGGAACGGTTAATGGCTATTGAATTTCGGCCTGGATTAAACCTTTTCGAAGAAAATGAGCATGAGCAAGAAAATGGCAATATTTTTAACGAATTTTTTTATCTGAACAATTTCAAACTTTCTTGAAACTGTTTATATATAAGGTCAAAGAGAGACTTACTGGTTTGTTTTAATTACGAGATTATGAGTAAAATATAAAGATATGACATAATCGCTGTGCACGCGATTACGTAGGTACGCGCTGAACAGATTTTAAGCATAGGATCCCATATGCTTAAAATCTGTTTCCATATCCCAAATGTAGACCATATTATGTTAACCCAGTTAATAAAATGTCTCTATTCCAAATTTTATACAAATCAGTTTATCTTTTAACTTAGCATTTTTTAGCATTTTTTTCGTTATTAAAATTATTAGGTGATTTGGCAAAAAACATGTATGTTATTTAATTGTTGTGCTATAACTTGTTAGTAGCATTAATTTATTATTCCTTATAATTAATTTAAAACTTAATTTTCTAAAATGTCTTTAAATTTTAAAATGTTTAATCAGTTTTAAAAATGCCTATCTCGACGATTTCGTTTTAAAAAAAAATCTCCGAAGTTATAAATAAGCCTTTCGACAATCGACCCATAAAATAACATCCATTGTAATAAAAAAGGGAACGGCTTCAACAAAACGTTGGAAGGCTCCTAGGGGATCTTTGGGAACAATGGCCGAGGTCAGTAAAGGTCATATTAATATACTTCCCAATGTTGTATCACTCTCATAGGGATACTACTTGGGCAGGTAACTACTGCATACGTTGGATTACAATTGTGGACAAATAAATTTCATATATTTTTAATTTATTATTTCATTAGTGCAAAAATGTATTAGTTGTGAGTACCTACATATTAATCTATCAATACTAATAATAAATCTGTAAGGGTCGGTCATGGAGTAAGTTACTTTGTTTTCAGAAATATCGTGTTTATAGGCTCTATAATAATGCTGAAACTAAATTGACGATTTTTAGAATTTTTTTCTGTATGTATGTATGTATGTATGTATGTATGTATGTATGTATGTATGTATGTATGTATGTATGTATGTATGTATGTATGTATGTATGTATGTATGTATGTATGTATGTATGTATGTATGTATGTATGTATGTATGTATGTATGTATGTATGTATGTATGTATGTATGTATGTATGTATGTATGTATGTATGTATGTATGTATGTATGTATGTATGTATGTATGTATGTATGTATGTATGTATGTATGTATGTATGTATGTATGTATGTATGTATGTATGTATGTATGTTCCTCTATAACTCTTAAACGAATTAACTAGGATATTTAATGCAGATTAATTAAAACCTTCAGTCAATTGATAAATAATGAATATCTCTGAAGCGAAGATTCTTATATTAATTTCTTAGCTTACCTTTCCTGTAAAATCATAAATCATAAATACTAATACGACTTGTACTTAGACATTTACAATTTAAATACAACTTCATGGAAAATGTTGTGTATACTTTGAGTAGTCATAAGTGTACCTAAAAGTCAAAATGAATGTCGCCTGTGGGACTATAAATCCTTAAATATTAAAACTGGGTCGGCAATGACCATAGACACTCGAGCGTGAAATAATGAAGACATCCTCGGGTTGCGTCGCGAGCAAGAAAAGGTTTTTCAACAGATTTGTAGAGGTTTTATTCTCTTTTATTAAAAGTTTGGTTTTAATATTAATGCAAAATTATTTCTCTCTTTTTTTCTTGCCTATTTCTATTTTATATGATGGTTAGAATAGTGTATAAATTCCTTCTTATTACGGGTGCAAACCCGGGGCTCTGAGACAGAGTGTTAAGGCAAGTACCCTAACTACTCATCTAGCGTGCCCTCAAGCTTGTCAAAAAATAGGCTCGTTTCAGTTTTAAAAGAACCACGCTTTAAGGTTTACTTGTATTTAAACCGCTACAAGGTAGGCATAAATTAATAAATCAAACTTTGAAAGGCCATTCTTTTGGTGGCGAATCGCATCATCAACTTTTGACGTGAAAACGTTAACGGGAAAGCAATAAAGGGAATATTAAAAGGTTCAACCGTACACGTATTATGACAGGGCGTTCATAATACATGGCATCATTCATTCTATCGTTCTAAACAACGGGAAAATTCAATCTGGAAGCTTCACGTCAGCCGCATGTCGTTTGAACTCGAGCCACGCGTGAGCTACAGTTTATTAAACCATGTTACAGTAACGGTTCGTCGGCTTTGAAACGAACCCGTAAAATGTGTAAACAACACGAACGTTATGTATGCATACATCGTTTGGGTTTCGGTGGATATCTTGTACATTAAATATGGACCGTCGTCAATGGGTGAATCCAACTTACATTGACCAAAAATAATACATAATTTTTGTAGTCAATCGTCGGCCAATCGTATTAAATTATACACACGCAAATAAATATTATTAATTTGGTTTTTAAATAATATAAATAAAACTTGTTTTATACACGGATTTCAAAATTAGACGGGCGGTTACCGCTCTGTCTCAAGGATTACGGGTTTGATCTGGCTTGGCCAATTTTGGAATGAACTTTTCCTAGTTGGCTCTAGTTTGGACCAGGCAAGTAGTGCTAGGGCACACTGTGTTTCGTAGTCATTTGGGCAGTAACCACTCTCTTACACATGGGCGCTGTTGTGTTTTGGTACTAGTGCTCATAACCTATCATAACAGTATCTATCTTACCAAGAACGGCAGCGCACTTGCAGCACTCATGAAATTGCTTGTGTTAATATGTAGCCACTTACCATCAAGTAGACCGACAGCTTGTCCATTGTTATGTAAATAATCGTTCTTAAGCTAAGATAATTCTACTTCACGATTCTGAATTATTTATTTCAAAATAGCACTTTCAATAATTTAAAAAAATCCTTAAACTTCGTTTTAAAACCGGACTTTCTCTTACTGTGTTCATAACAAACAAAACAAAATAATATAAATCTATCTCGCTGAAAAACTGCTATTAACACGCAATCCAATTACAACTTCCTTCAGAGACTATCAATATTTTTTATTTCAAATTCACAACAACTCTGCTGCCAAGATAGACTTTAATGGTTCGTTTTTAAAGTTGTTATTTGTGTGATATTTATAGTGGTTGCTCGTTTAAAATTTACACTTAAAACACGGAAGCTAAAAGAAAGTTTGCTTTCCAGTTAAGGGGTTTGACCAACTAAAATATTTGTGCTCGAACCCACTTTGTAAATCAGTAAAGTGAGTAGTTAAACGAAATGAGGTCATCTGAGATGAGATTGCAATTCAATTATTTATATTATTTTTTATAAATGATGGATTTGCTCTTGGCTAGCATCTAGCCGTGCAGCAGATGAGGGCGACGATGGAGCGAGCTCACCCAGAAGATATTCTGTGTCTGGGAATATGCTTAGAGAAAATCTAAAAAATAGTCTAACAACAGATCAGATCTAATACGACTCGTCATAAAAATATATGATAATGTGAAACTTAAAACTATTCAAACTGATTTTAAAATCGGTTTTTATTATATTTTAAAATAAATAGGTAGATTAAATAATAAAAGCTTGATATTAAGCAAATAATTGCTACTAGTACGCTTAACTGATTTTATTTAAAAAGGATTTGCTTGATTTTAAAAGTGAGGGCCGCAATTTAGACATAAATGATGTTTGCGAGTAAATAACAGAGGTAAACAATGGTTAACCAACCCTCAGTTGATGCGATGTAATTCATCTTCAGAGTGAGTTTTGCGGTTCTAATGGCGATGCATTTACTATTCCTCTATGAGTCTGACAAGTTCAATAAACCACTGCTTGAATTGATTGAGTCATCTCTACAATACATTTTGTATTAGAACTCAAGAGAATGTATAAACAACATAGTTCTCCCAAAGAAAAGAAAAATACCTACTAATTAAGATATCAATTTTTTTTATTCATACTAACAATTGTACCCAAATTAATGAATACTAGCTGGTGCCTGCGATTTCGTCCGCGTTGAATGATGAATGATGAACTATGTCCTTTCTGATGTCCCAAATAACGTGTATGCAAAATTTCATGGTGATCGGTTCAGTAGTTTTTGCGTGAAAGAGTAACAAACATCCATCCATACAAACTTTCGCATTTAGGTATAATATTAGTACGGATTTTAAACATTTTTATATCTAGAAGTTGTTATATAATAAAAATGAGTACTCGTAGATATTTCATCAGAAGTAATGGATTTTTATTTTATGTTTTTGTATATTTCTTGTTTTTCTTCGCAATTTGCGTAAAGTACCATACAATAAGTCTCGGTCGAATAGCAATTGACGGCTTCGTTTGTTTCAAAAAAGGCTGGGCCAAACCTTTTAAATTCACTTGGAATGTGATCGGCCAATATTCGGCCATAAATTTCTTTAATTCCGACTTGGGCAGTAATATTTATTCACATGTAGTTTACTTATAAGTTTTAATGGAAAAATATATTTGCGAAGAATTTAACTTAAGTAAAATTAATCAATCAATACTAATAATAAATCTGTAAGTGTAGATATTTTATGTATGTATGTTCCTCCATAACTCTTAAACGAATTAACTCATTTTCATGAAACTTGGTAGATAATAGACGTACAAAACACAGGATAGACTACTTTTTACTTTTTCGACGCGGACGAAGTCGCGGGCGCCAGCTAGTATCTGAATTAATTAATTTATCTTATTACATGTAAAAATATAAAGGAATAAATTTTACAGATTAATGTTTATAACTGTTTATAACGAACAAAACACATAGCTACATACATCTTTTAGTAATTTACAATTAAGTAATGGTGGCTGTGATATAACGTACTTATGTGAGGTGCATTAACTAAGTACATTAAAGCTTTTAGCTAAGTGCTGCAAATTTAGATTTTACATCTCTATTTAACCTTCTTTTTGAATATAGCTGTGTTTTTGTGAAGCTCAAATTCAAATTCAAATTCAAATCATTTATTCGATGTAAGTTTTTACAAAACATTTATCTTCGTCAAAAATTACAAACTACCACCGGTTCGGAAAGCTGTTTCTAGGGGGAAGAACTCGGCAAGAAACCCCCTAGTTGCTCTTTTCATAAATCAATTTACAACATGTAACACGTAACAATACATATATATCAATCTAATAACACAATATTCAACTATATTCAACTCCAAGGACGTTCATCATTTATATAATCTAATATCCTATAATAACCCTTTTTGCACAGGGTTTTCTTAATATAAACTTTAAATTTATTCAGAGATAATTTTTGTATATTAGCAGGAAGTCTGTTGTAGAAGCGTACACATTGTCCCATAAAAGAGTTGCTAACCCTGTGGAGACGAGTTTTATTCAGTTGAAGCCTATGCTTGTTTCTAGTATTCAAACTATGAACATCACTATTTCTACTGAAAGTGCTAATATTTCTGTGAGCAAACAAAAGATTTTCAAAGATGTATTGTGAGGCTACAGTAAGTACATTTATTTCCTTAAACTTATCTTTTAGCGAGACCCTGGGACCGAGCTTGTAGATGGCACGAATAGCCCTTTTCTGTAACACAAATATAGTGTTTATATCCGCAGCATTACCCCAAAGTAAAATACCGTACGTCATTACACTATGGAAATAGCTAAAATATACTATCCTCGCGGTATTTACGTCAGTAAGCTCGCGAATTCTTTTAACAGCGTAAGCAGCCGAACTTAATTTAAGGGCTAGTTTATTAATGTGAAGTCCCCATTGTAGTTTAGAATCTATATTTATACCTAAAAATACAGTCGACTTAACCAGCTCAATGTCTTCACCATTTACGTGAACATTATGATCAATTTGTTTGACATTAGGTAAAGTGAATTTAATACATTTTGTCTTTTTATTATTCAACAATAGATTATTAACATTAAACCAATCAATAACCTTAGACATCGCCGAGTTAACATGATCATGATTCTTTCTACGGTTAACTTTAAAAAGCAATGACGTATCATCTGCGAATAAAACAATATCATGATCATTAATATGGTAAGGAAGGTCATTTATATAAACAAGGAAGAGAAACGGACCCAAAATAGAGCCTTGCGGGACACCCATAGTCACTAATGATCCCTGTGATCTAATCCCACCCACATCAACACTCTGAATTCTATCACTCAAATATGATTTCAAGAGATCCAAAGCTACACCTCTAATACCGTAGTGGGAAAGTTTCCCGAATAAATTATCATATTTAACACAGTCAAAAGCCTTGGAAAGGTCGCAAAAAATACCCAGAGCATCCTGTCTATCCTCCCAAGCTTCATGAATAAACTTAAGCAATTTTACTCCAGCATCAATAGTGGAGCGAACCCTTGTGAAACCAAATTGCTTATTACACATAAGGTTATTCACTGAAAAGTGAGAGTACATTTGATTAAATAAGATTTTTTCGAATATTTTACTAAGAACTGGTAGGACTGAAATCGGGCGAAAGTTTGAGGGGTCCGTAGTACTACCGGACTTAAATAGAGGTATCACTCTGCTCAATTTCATCTGATCAGGGAATATGCCCATGGAAATACAACAATTAAACACAGCTGCCAAATGAGGAGCTATAACGTTAATTACTGATTTTATTGTTTTAACAGACAGTCCCCATAGATCTGTCGTATTTTTCTGCTTTAAAGATTTAAATGCACTTACTATATCACTAGGCCCTATAGTTTTAAATTTAAAATCAGTGGTACATTCCGGTACACTCGCTTTTAAGAATGCTAATGCGACACCAGGGGATGAGTTAAGGTGCCTTGTAGTAACCAACGGGACAGAAGTAAAGTAATTTTCAAATGCCGTGGCTACCTCCACCTCAGTTTGTAACCTACACCCATTCACAATTAGCTCCAAATCCTGTTTGCTTTTTACTGACTTTCCTGTTTCACTATTGATTATACTCCAAATAGTTTTAATCTTGTTTGAGGACATTATTATTTTATGTTTCAAGTAGATCGATTTTGCATCGATACATACACGTCTAAATAATTTTGAATATTTTTTAACATATTCATGAAAGTCTGCACTTTTATTATAATTTCTTTCTTCGTAGAGTTCAAATAAGCGTTGTCTACTTTTATTTATACCTGTAGTAGCCCAATCACTGAAACTCATACGACCGTTTAAAACTACTTTTTTGGGTGTGAAAATTTTCTTAAATTCTGCAATCAGTATGTCAAAAACTTGGGTAAACATATTATTCGCTTCCTCATTTAGACTAGCCATGGAAAGTTTATCATATAAACTGTTTTTAAAAGTATTTAGTCTTTTTTTAGTAATCGGTACCAATGTTAATTTATTTTTACTATGGGTCATCATGTACCTTTCAAAAGTTACTAATTGACCAGAGTGATCCGAATCTAAATGATTAATTATTGATTTATTAACTGGAATTATGTTAGAAAAGATGTTATCAATACAAGTAGCACTTGATGCAGCAATCCTAGTTGGCTCACAAAATATATTATTCAAATTATATGATTTAAATAAAGCAAGCAACCTAGTGGATTGACTAGTGCTTTCCAGGATATTTATATTAAAATCTCCACAAAAAATAACAGTTTTGTTCATTCTGCATACTTTGCTTAGCACAACATCTACAACTCCTTCAAAGCAATCATATATAGCACAGGGCGGTTTGTATACACTTATAACAACAAAACCTTCCAGCTCCACACAGGCCAGCTCAGCAATCCGCTCAACAGAGAGACTCACAATGTCATTTCGTTCCTTATATTTTAAGTGTTTACTAACTAAAATTAAAGAGCCACCACGAATACCGTTTACTCTGCTGAAAGAACTGCCTACTAGGTGGTTATTGAAATTAAACATAATCTGGTGATTTTGCAACCAATGTTCTGTAACACAAAAAATGTCAATATTATTATGGTTCATGAACAATTCAATCTCCAACTCTTTGTGTGACATACCCTGAATATTTTGGTGTACCACTTGAAGTAAATTAGTTACACTGTGATATTTATTTGTACTGATACAATTTTTGTTACACGTTCGATTAAGATCAACAATATTTTTTTCTATTAAATTTATATTATTTTTATTTTCAGAATATAAATTGCCAGAGGCGTACTCTGTTGTCTCAATATTTAATTTAAATTATTGCATGTCAACACCTTAATTGGTGATTTGTCAATAAAAGAATTCTTTGCTAAATTTTTAGCAGTCACATTAAAATAAAAGTATAGCATAACAGCTAATTGTCTCTTAAAAGAGAAAGGAATTAAAATTTGTCCTTTATAAAAATATGTTTTTCTAACAAAACTGTTAGTGTCAATGACATGTACATTATTTTTGTAGCATGACCAAGTATGTAAGCACATATTTAACTTATATCTAATATTATTTTCTTGAACTGACAACTTGCTACTATAGGGGATAGTATAAAACACAATTTGCTTGATTTTGAAAGAAAGTAATGTATCATAGAAATGCAATAATTCTTTTTTATTTAAATTGCCCCTATTACCAACAAAAATTATAATAGTCATATTAGGATTTAATTTGGAACTATTTATTTTTGTCATCACATCGAAATATGAAGCATTAGGCATACAATGATTTATAACTGGTTGTCCCAACTGAGTATTTAATAGCGGACCCATGTCCTTTCCTATCTCGTCACAAAACATTATTACACTTTCCCCATCAGCAGTTTTACAATTTGTGTTTATACAATGATTTTGGGAACCATTTATTTGAACCGTCTTAGCAGCTTCCGATGGTGACTGACATTGAATATATGCGTTCAATGAGGTCTGCGAAGGCTCACTTTCCGGCTGATACCTTGAGTATTCCTCCACAATTTTTTGGGAATCCTCATACATTCGAGTCATCATCTGAAGCTGTGATTCCAAATGTGAAATATTACTATTTAATAAGTAAATATCACTTTCATATTTTAATTTAATATTTTCCAATTCTATATTATATTTTTTTAATTGGTCTATTATATGTAGCTTTTTATTATTATTATTAGTATTTTTTATCATACGTTTTTGTTTTGTTAATAATTTTTGTTTCTTTTGAATATACTTATTAATTCTAACAAATTTTTTAAGCTGATTTCTGCTATATCCAGGTAATCTTTCTGAAGTTTTATATGGTTTATTATCAACTATGAGATCTACATGAGATGTATTACATTTACAGGAAACAGCAGAAACAGCAGAAACAGCCTTAGCTTCAACTAAATCACTGTATAAACACTGTGTTTTGTGTTTGTCAGATTGAGTAAACTGTGTTTCTAACTGGGTTATGTAGTCCTGAGCCTCATGCAGTTGTTTTTCTAATAAAGTTATAGACTTCAGGGCTACCTCATACTCTTCACAACATTTATCAAATTGTTGTATAGCATTTTTACAACTGTCACACTCATCCCTTAATGTTACATTTTGTAAGTGCAATTGTGATAGCTCTTGTTTTAATAATTTATTTTTTTCAAGAACTTCCAATAATTCCTTTTCATTTTCGTCCCTTTCGCGTAATAGACTATCACACTTTTCCTCTGCAATCCTAAGTTCCCGTAATGTTAATTGAAGTTTAGACTCCTGGAGAGCATGTGCTTTGCGTGTCAGCATTTTTTTTTTTTATTTAAATAATTTATAAGAATTTAAGCAAGAATTACAGTGAACCTCAGAATGCAGTAGACAAGCGGAGTCACTGCCTAAATAATAATATCAAAATTTATTTCAGAAGATAGAAATTCAAATAGTTTTTACTTTCCTTACAAAGGACTTGATCCAAAGTACCTTTCTTCTAATATCGCGCACAAGTTCGTATCTTGGCAATTTAATAACTAGTTTTGTAGGGTACATTTAAAAATCATATTAAATAAGACTTTATATTATTCATTATTTATTATCATTTGAATTTCTATTAACTGCTTTACTTTTATAAATTTACTGTCATTTATTTATTTATTTCTCACAACTTCACTATTGTATATCTTTGCACAATAGGTACATAATTGTTTCCGTTGTTATTGTTTTATTCACTTACGTGCACAGTGCGACAAAATTCGTAATTCGATAAGAGTAACTAATTATATATAGATTCTTATTTAGTATTTCACTTTTGTATTGTAAATGCACAGTATTTTTTATTTTTCAGACTATATTAGACACTATAACTAATTAATAACTAATTAAAAACACAGCAATAAATTATTATCAACTTATCTGTCGACTCACATTTTTAAATGATACATTTTACGAGAATAATAGAAATATTTACGTACAAACTCACCATTCAGTTTTTCACATTTTTAAATTTTCAGGGACTCCGATATGTAGTTGTAGATTACAATGAAACTTACAAAGTGGCGAGGATAAAAGATTTATTGTGGTTGTACGTACAGAAAAAGTTAGATGGTAATCTTCAAAGTAATGCTCATGCTCAGATCCGAAAAGAGATCGGATCTTCCTTCACCCCATGCTTCTCTGCAGTAATGCACTTGGCATTACTGCAATGGCTCATTGACGTGAAGAAAATTTATCCATTGATGACATTTGTGGGGAGATCAATCTGACTGTACCTACTTATTCATTAAAGAAAATTATAAAACTCTTTGGAGGATCCAAGTGCACCTCGAAGTGTGTTAGAACCCATTATTTGTAATTGACTGGCGTGATGGATTCAGGTGAAGAAAAAGTGTACTAGGATTGCAATTATATGGACTAGTATTAATTGAGCCATTCCAATGGATCAAGTGGGCGGAGCGATCAAATGACTGAACGAGCAGAGACGGTTACACGCGTAAACAAAATGATTACCATTTTGTTCATAGTAATCAATAACACACAAAATTAACAAATACAGTTCAAAATTAAATATGTTATTTCTTAATGATTTATTACAAATTTTTGCAATTTTTTATAACAAACTTGTCACCAATAAGACACCTAATGTGTTTTCTCCGTTAACTGGTTTATTTAGTATTTTAACCGTTTAAATATAACAATTTAAAATTTTAGATTACCAACCTAAAGTACCTACTATTATATTATAATCTTAGATTGTAATCAACCTTACCATTCACACATATAACATACATGATATATATCTCTATTTGCCTTTAAAATATCACATTTATGTCGAAGTTGCTTATAATGTAAATATATTTCAGCTTCCAATACATACGGTAGTGCTTCATCCATCACAGTCTTTACCATGCATAGCTTGATACGGTGCATTTGCCCCTTTCTGAATAGCATTATAACTAACTGAGAATTTTATTTTGCAAAAATATTTTTATTTACTAGCAGATGTCCACGACGTGGCGCGCTTTAAATATTAGATATTGTTATTTCGTACAAATTGTCACTTTGTTCATCTCCAAAAAATTATTTCTGGAATTTTTTTTTTTGAAAAATTTTTCATTTCCAAAACATTAAAATCATTTTTTATATATAATATATTTTTAGATGGTCCCTCGGGTATAGATCTTTTTTCTGGATGAAAGACTCAATGAATTTAAATGAAATTTAGCACAGAGTTAATTTATTTTTCACTAGTGACCTGCTCCTGGCTTCGCCCGGGATGCAATTTTTATATATGTACACAAACCTGCTTCGGTGAAAACCGAATCAAAATCGGTTGAGCGGTTTCATAGTCCATAGAGGGCAAACATAGGTAGTTACATTGATTTTTATAATATAAATAAGATTTTTCAATGCGGAAGGGCATCTGCTAAAAGACAAAAGACAAAAAGAACAAAATATATTAGATATTTTCTTGTTTTTTTTTACAATAACACTATTTTAATACAAAATTGGAATTCTACTTAGTTAATGATTCTTAAACATTAAGAATCAAAGAACTCATCAATTTAAAAGTTCAACCTTTAGCTCGTCTGACTCTAAGGGCGGAGAAAATTTGAAAGGGATGAAGCGGAGGCGTTAATATAAACGTAGTACTTATTTACGTCGTACAAACAAAACATCTCGCCTAAGCTTGAATAAATTTGTTTAAGATATTTGCGAGAGGGTTGCGCTGGCGCTAAGCGGCTGAAAAATGGCCTCCGCGCAAAGTAATAAAGCCCAAACCAATCGATTGAAAGAAAATACGGCTTAAGAATTGAACGACGCCATATAGGGCTCTACTTCGTGACAAACGCGTTTGCACTTCACTGTATCAATCTGCTTGCTGAACTATCCTTAGTTTAGATAATATATTTAACTATTCTTAGAAAATTTAAGTCGCCGTCCTCATTTTGATGCGGTTTCCACAATCAGTTAGATACTTCTTTACGAAAAGTTTATGTATATCATAAAACTTAATAAAATTATCATAAAAATCTGATTTTTCTAATTTAACTGGGCTACAAATAAAGGAATACTACTGTTAGATTATCCAACATTATTATCTATTGAACCCGTTTCGACTATAGAAATGTGATCTCTTTTTTGTGAGTGTCGTTACTCTGTTGTCGAATTGATTGTTGTATTATATATATATAATAATCTTTAGCGCCATGAAGATCATTTCATTTTTGAACTGAGATCATTTCAAAATACTTTTTGCGTTTCAAATTTTTTGTCTCTAGTGATTTTTATTAAATTAATAATGTATTAATAATAATGTACGATATTTAATTGCGTTTTAAATATTTATTATTATTATTGAAATTAGTATTTATGATTTTTTAAAGTATGTAACTATACTATTATAATTATGTGTATTTAGAAACTAAAAAATATTATAATATGTTTTTACGAAAATAAAAATAAATGTGATAAATTAAACATCAAATGAATAATAATGATCTCAACATAATAATTATATGATAATTTATATCCTAGAAAAATGTTCCTGTGGAATTTTCTAAAAAACTAATAACAGTAATATTATAAATGCAAAAGTCTATAATATGATTTGAATGCCATTTTTACTATTGTGTTGATGATTACCTAGATATAACTTGGGAAACTTTTTATTCTGAAAAATTGTTAAGTTCCTGTGGGATATTCAAAAAATGAACTACAACGCGTACGTCTAGTAGAAAATTCGCGGGAACAGCTAGTAGAAAATTAAAGTAAAGTTCGTACTACCAAATATACAAGTCTGTTAATTAATGTGAATGTTGCCTTTGCAAATTATTATTAAACGTTGAAACCAGCACCTTCCTATCTATTGAATGAAGTTCTTATTTAATTTGTTTATTTCTCAGCAACATACTATTGTAAATAAATAATTTAACTATCGCCTTGGTAAATTTACCCAAGTTCAGCACAATGTTAAATTATGAATCTGTTTGGGTTTCATTAAATCATTTCTGTGCTCCAATGATCATTCATCCGTTTACAGTTGAGAAACGAAACTCGCGAGGCTTTAGCATTATATTGAAGTTTCCTTCGCTAAATCTTATTTAAATAACTTATTTGTAATTTAGAATTTGCTTGGAACAAGTAGATAAGGCAAAATCAACATTCCCTAGTCATTTCCGAGTGCAAAATTGGGAACAATTACAAAAGTTAAAGTCGTTTTACTTTACGTTCGTGTTATTATTATTACGTTCTAGGTGCTAAGGAACTTAATGAAATGCCGCTTTGCAGTTATCTCGGAAGACGCCATGAGGTTAGCGCAAATATTTACCACATTGTAACCAACATTCTGAACATTACAATGGTTAAAAGCAATTTTTTTGAAAACAATCGTTACACTTTTGTAGGAAATATAAGGTATAGGTTATGAACTGTATGGAATATAAGAAGATATAATAAAATAAAACGCTTGACAATCACACAAAAATCGTGTAGGCCCAATAAGGCCTCGTTCAACACCAGACCATTATTTTTTTCTTTAGAAAATTGGGTAATAAAATTGATAATTAATTTCAATAATTTCCTGAATTCCGGATTAGTATTTTTCAAATAGTGATAACATTCGAAAATCAAAAACCTTTTTTAGTTTTATATTTTTTAATACTTAAATATTATGAAATCTGTAATGACTTATCACCTAATGGTACAAGTTTTAACCGTTAAAAGAAAAATAATGAAAACGTTTATAGCCTGATATCCTTTCCCGTCTAATAAAACGCAGAAAGGTTTAAGGACCTGCCTAAACCAATAAATTTTTAAGAGTTATCTCTCCATAGTTGACATTAAAGAATCAAGCCCGAAGCCAAAATTAATTTCGGTGTTTTTATTAAATTTTGAATTAAGCTTAAGTTCCTAAAAAATTGGTAGGTAACAATAGAGAATTAACAAATGTAAGTGGTTAAACAAATGTTATTTCTATTAATTCACGTAACGACAAACCAACTAATAAGTGTGCTCGAGTTACTTATTATGAAAATTATACTGGAGAACAAATTATCATGGAAATGTTTTGTTTGCGTGACATATTAAATCAATATCAAACTAGGTAATTATAAATGTCAACTTTCGTGTGTGTGTGTGTGTGTGTGTGTGTGTGTGTGTGTATAAAAAGTAAAGGGCTGTTTTTTCAGACATTGAACAACATATAAATTAAACTAAACAGAAAGCCCACATCAGCGCATGTGCTGTTGTATTTTCATGTGTGAGTAAGAATTTCCAAGACTCATTCCCCTGTCCCTTTATTCTTATTCATAATTTTTTATCAAGTTCAACAGCACATTTATGGTATAGCTTGTGGTTACAGGTGAAGGTAGCCACCTATACCAGCATGTAGAGCCTCAGCCGTCAGCCTACCTGCCAGCATTTACATAAAAAATACAAGCATTTATATTGTTACATAAACGTATAAAACTTCCTTCACCTAACTTAGGGCCTCTTTCACAAACTACATGTAAACTGTTGATTACTTTTAGAAATCATTTTTGTTATATTGAATTATGCACTCGGTTTACTGCATCATTCGATAGCCGATTTTTTTTAATTATTTTCTATTTAACGTTTGGGACGTTTACCGTACAAACAAAGGTATATCAGCTCCATTATCCCCGGTTACCGGTGACTTTAAATGACAGTTTGGCATACTTGACGTTTGTGAAAGAGGCGCTTAGACTTACATTCTGGGGCTAAGTCACACACGCCCATTTCATGTTCGCTTTCACCTATACAGCAATAAATTATAAGAAAATTGTGAAATTTAATATATACCATATTGTACTTAGAAACTCAGAAACCATATTGTAAAATACATCAAAACGCACTATAAAATGAAATATATATATATTTTAATATCTGAATTTTATTTTTTCCAGTTAAGCTGTTCTCGCAATTTCTATTTCAGCTTCCAGCAAACTTATAACTTAATCCATATGTTGTTTTGGTATAGCCTATATACTATATGTTTGGTATATTTAAAGTATTTGCTTGCTTGCTTTGCTTTGCGTTGGTTGTCGTTATTTATTTTATTTTAATAAAGATTCATATTTATTTAATTAAAATAATTTAATTACATAAACGGTGCTGTAAAAGAGTTTTTAAACAAAAATTAAACAGTTTCTATCCAATAAAGTAATTGTGGCAACTCGTAAAAAGTTACAATTTTTAACTTTTCTCGTTAAAAGTTTTCTGATTGAATAATGAAACATTTCATTGATGACGCGACGAATTCACGTTTGATTGAAGCCTAATAAAGATTAACTTTTTTTTTCGTTAGAATTGGTTAAATTTATAAATGTCTCAAGAGCGGACTTGATTTGCATCGCAGTTTCAGATGATAGATGAAGTAAGTTAAATTGGATGAATCTTAAAAAATACTGATTTTACTAGATTATTTAAGATGTGATCTTAAATAATCTTCGTCAGTCTTCGTTCAGTCAGAATCAATCAATGCCTGATGACCGGGCATCATCGGGTGCTGACTCGCTTTCTCGGTCAAGGCTGGCCGTGATGCCGTGTCGCTATGATCAGGTGCTGGGCGACCCCCACACCACATACCCCTACCGCCTAGCCAGGGAATCTGTAAGCGGATTACTCCTCGTCAAAAAAAAAGGTTAGGTTTAGGTTAGGTTAGTTTATAATTTTTAATTAGAGCCTGTAAGTAAATTGAAGGATGTGATTGAAAAAGTTTTACAACATTTTTACAGAAGAAAGTAATTGAAATAGTTTCTGTAAAGGCCACAAGACTCATCACATTACCATCTAGGCCAATTTAATGCTTTGGGCGCTGTAACTCAGTGCGCCTAGGAATCTGCCAGTATTACGGTCACGTAGGCGGTGGTTTACCTCCTTTAATAAATCAGGGGCTCCTGAGCGCATAACTCTGCTGTTTTGACCCTGAAGACAACTAATTAATATTCATTGCCAATTCCAATATTTATCACTTACTATCAATAATGCAATACAGTCTTTTACTGACACAGCCCTTGAATAAACTGAGAACTATTTTATTAAAAACGCACTACACTTATGTTTCTTTATTGTTATGTATTCTTTTTTAACATACATTATTGAAAATATTATTTAATTCTAAGGTTACATATTATGTAGATTTATTTTGATTTTACAGCTTACCCAGCGCCGATGGCATTAAATAGTTACGTGATGTAACGTATTATAATATTCTTGAGTACACATTACGTACTTTGTATAAACGACTATGCAAAATTATGAAATAGATACTAATAAAATAGATTATTAGTACCTACAATGGATGTATAAGATATACGCGAAAACTACTGAAGTGATTTTAACTAATCTTTACAGTAAAATAATTTACATATCAAATTAATATATAAGATATAAGGTTATTTTTGTTTTCGTGTAGCTTACATAAGCTACTCTTTCACGTAGATAACTCTTAACTTATATTATAATAAAAAAATGGGGCACATCACTCTGCAATTTTAGAAGCTACATTGTATTTATAAACAAAAATATACAACCTCGTGGGAAACCTAACAACGTACAAATTGATATACAGCGTCGAAGTTGTTCGCAAGCAAAAAGAGCAATATTTGTACCAAACTTTGTGGGATCCACGTGGAAACATTTATTAATGTTAAAGACACGTCAACGGAACGAGACGTTTACTGCTGTGTATATGAAAATTTGCATGAATACGTGCTACGTCGGCGAACCCTTTACTGCGATGAATGTATTGAGTTTTATGTTTTAGCGAGCGCAACCCGTTTTCTCACATACGTAGAGTTCACGGTTTTTTTTTATGTTAAGGTCGTCAGACAGACCGATATCCACTTGATTAAGGTGGCTACTGTCGCCTATAACACAAGCAACGCCATAGGTGCTGCACGTGCGCTGCCATAGAAACATGAAGGATAATAAGATAGGGACGGGGTGATGGGCTCTGACTCATGGCTAAAATATTTTTCTCGTAAATTCTTACTTCAAGGATTGAGTTTCAAACTGAAAATATTAATTTTCAAGTATAAAATTGTAGATATTTTTTTTTTTATTTATAGTTAGCAAAATGCAGCTATTTTCTTTCGTATCAATTGATATATACATCCACTGTAAAATTTTAGTGCTCTTCTTTAGGTACATTTAAATGTATTCTTCATCAATTTTTGTTCAGTTATAATATTTTATTGTTTCCATTGATTTTATATATTTGACTGGGCTATAAGCCGTATTTACTTCAAACTGTCTCTTTTGTGTCTAATTAAGCTCGTTATCATTAGTGACATCAACGATAATGTAAAATGCATAGTTATTTGTGCATTCACCAAATAATTTAACGCATAATAGCATTTATATTTATAAAAAAACAATATCTAATGCTCACGATTTCGTCCGAGTTGAAAAGAGTGTATCTCATTTTTCCGTAGTTATATCTCATTTCGACGCGTACTTTGGAGTTTTTCTATTTCTGTATTTTTTTCACTAAGTTTTATAACTAGCGACTCGTCCCCGACTTAGCCCCTAATTATATTCATAAAGTAATGCATAAGTCATAAAATAAAGCTATGTTCCAAATTTCGGCTTTATAGACTTAGTTTTGCTCTATCTTTGTTTTAATGAGCTATATTGAGAAACCTTATTCATTAAAGTTTTGCACAATATAAAAAAAAACTTGACTTTATTTAAGCCCTTTGTAACTATTTTAGCGAGTCTTTTTTTGGATATTTATTTTCTGGATCTATATATCCTGCACGCCAGAGCATGTGTATCAAAAAGGTGGATTGAAAACAGCTGAGCATTGGTACAGATTGAAACTATTAGAATTCTAAGCCGGTAATCGGTTGTTTACGAAACAGTCGTGTGGATTTAGATACATCGTGTACAGAATAAACTATAAGCGTCTCTTATGTATTAAAAATGTTACAAGATGACATGACTTGTCTTACATATTTTTACCAATAAAATCTAACATTGCATATATATTTATACATGTATATATTTCAGTACTTTCATATCTTCAGACTTATGTGACTATTTATTCGATAGTTTTCCTCTGCTTCCGGAACATCCGGATAACCTACTTAATCCCAAATTGACTTAAATGCAAATGACCTTTCCTAAATCGAACAAATATTAAAATGTCTTAGTCCCAGAATGACTGAAATCCGAAATGCCCTAGTACCAAATTGACTGAAGATTGAAAAATATTATGCATGTATGTATTGTTTATAGGAATTTTCTCTTCTAGTAGGTACTTTTTATATTTTTATTTTACATGGCAACGTTTCAAATTTTGCTTTTAAATTACTTATCTCCAAATTTGAATAATTTTCATAACAATGAATTATGCGGCTTTGAATTAAAATAATACAAAGATAAGACACTAAAACTTACTAGTTAAGATATTAGGTTTTAAATGTTATTATTTTTTTACTTTCATTCACAAAATTATTAGTTACAAAATCTTTTACTATATTTTTTGTCTTATCGTTTACCGCTCTAAAGTATTAGTTGATCAATTAAAGAGTGGTAATGGAATGAAATTCCAATAATCTCACGTCCTTTGGGACCAACGATTTAATTTTGTCGGCTTATTGACTTCGGCAAAGTTATTAATTTAGGTCACTTTGGGCGACACCACTAATCCAACCAACCTTTGGTTTTACTATGGTATTGCCTGTAATGGTGGTCCAAAGTTAGTATTTATGTTAATTAGTTTGCAAACTAAAGAGACAGTTTTAAAAAGAAAATTAATATAAAAACATAATTATAACAACTAATATATATTTTGCATGATATTGTGGGCATTGTGGCATTAGAAACGATGAAATGAGGTGGTATTTTTGTATGCAAAATATCGGAAATATCGTCAGTTTTGTCACGATCCTATTACGGATTCTGAAGAGGTTCCGAGTTAAGTACCTCAGAGAAAGTCTTTGCTACTCGATCCTAAGTTAAAGTTTCATGCCACACCACTTGAAATCAAAATGTTAGCAGAATAATATAAACAAAATTTCTCAAACATACTAAAAAAGTAAGGTTATGTATATATAACTTTACTTTTTTTAATTTTCTTAATAAAACAGTGGCTATACTGTGAAATTCTTTTTTTTAATCAAGTCATTTTTTCTACTTTCTTATGAATATTGATTCAACTTTGTATTGTTTTGATTGTTGATACGTAGTTTCATCACTTAGACATTATATCTATAATAATATCCGGTTAATTAGAAATTCTTGTACAAGTTTAATTATTTTTGAAGTTATTTAAGAAATGTCGAAATATTTCAACAAACTTGTTCGAAGAAAAAACTCTTGAGGAAAGTTTGTTAACTTAAAAATATTTGCCATCATCGGCGAAAGATAAAAACTTGGGGCGGGATATTAAAATTATAAATAATTTAAGTAACCAAACTCAACAAAAGTTTAAGATTTATAGCAGCTATTAATTATTTGCTTGCCCGAAGACAGAAAGTAATTATTTTGTAGAGCTGAAGTGAAATCCTATGCTCGAAGAAACCACCTTGTTTTGAAATTAAATTTATTTCGCTTGATGCCTTTTATTTATGGGTAAAAGGTTTAATTTTAACGACAATGGTTTGGAAGTTGAAGAGATGAACAAGAGTTGAAATGTTTAACGCAAAACTGACTGGCGTTCAAGGAATTATTAAATTATGTTATAACCTAATTTAAAACGCGGTCGCAATTCATTCAGAGGTTCGTCATAGAAAATGTTACAAAAGATTTTATGGCTTGATAATTTACCACAGAGTTGCAATTCGTGTTGTACATAATAGTTAGTTTCAATGGAAGTGAACTTCAATCATAAAATGAGCAATGACCCTCCCCACACTGAAAACCAAAATTTATTTTATAACACTCATTTAACTACGCTAACGTTTGGTAAGGACTTTTAGACCTTAATTTCTAAAAAAAAACTTGAGATGGTAATCTATCCAAATAAGCCAGTGAGGACAAATCTGAAACCATAAAGATTCCATTTTTTGTTTAAAAAAAACTGCATTCAAACTTTTTTAAATTACGCATCTATGCAACTCAATTTGATAGGATTTGATTTCTGGTTATAATTTGACCTTATAGGTGATAGGTTGACTTATAAGTGTAGGATATTTTGTTTATACTCAAGTATTTTGTATTCAATCTACGGGATGTTTTACTATTTATTGATTTCTATAAACAACACACAACATATATTTACAAACCAATGTCAGTCTGTGTTTTATTCATACCTAAGTGGCTATTTTCTATATATTGGCTGTAATTGGCTGCGAGTAGAGACAACTTGTGGTAAATTACTTAGTCCTAGTTTTATTTATTCAATATTGTAGAGATACTTACTAAAATCAAAGACATATATTAGTTTCTGTACTTTATGTAGCGTTGACCGCTGACATCATAACTTTAACAAGTTTATCACAGGGGTCAATCGAGGTGGGACACTCATCACAAATTCATATTTGTCTGAGCTTGTGTACAATAGACCACATAAAGTATACGATATTAACTTCGACTGTTATGAAACTTTGCTGAGGTTTATTTACAATAATGTTTATTATTGAATCTATACATGAATCTTTTCATGAGTGTTATTGAAATTGAAAAAAATATAATAATAAATAACTTTTGATACATATCACATATGCTCATTTCCTTTTTTATCCTAATCCTAATCTTTATATATTATATATTTCTTTTGTGCGTGTGTATGTATGTGTATTCACTGAGCTCCTCCTAAACGGCTGGACCGATTTTAATTCTATCTTCACTTATGGATAGAGGGATAATCAGGGATGGTTTGTATGTAAAAAAAATGGTCGCGGACGAAGTCGCGGGCACCCACTAGTAACATTATAAATTCGAAGTTAGTTTGTTTCGATATTTGTTGCTCAAAAATGGCTGAACAGATTTGAAGGTACGGTACACAGGTAAAAATACAAAAATGATAATCGGATATGTTATTAAAACTGGAATATACTCGTAGCTCACGACGTCTTTTTCCACGCGGAAAATATTAAAGCCAGGCTTCAATTCTGAGGCGACTCGCTTCCTAAACCACCAGAAATCGGATTTTTTCCTTGAGCTTTTGCTTTCTTGATTTATAAAACATTCCTCGGAGTAAAGGGTACCACTAAATTCTGCTAAAAATCCTGTATATACAATCTAGCTAGTGGGTAAAGAGTAACAAACATCCATCCTCACAATCTTTCACATTTATAGTGTAGCATGCATCATTTACTTTATTACTCATACAATCAAAAAAAAAAAAAAAATTATATCTTTATGGTCATTACAATGTATAGAAATTTGTATCTTTTGTAGACATTTCAGCTTATTTCATCCTTGTTGTACGAAGGTATCGGAGTTATATTCAATAAGGCCAAAAGGATCTCTTAAGCATGTGTAACTCCTATACAAAGTGAATACAAGGCCACGCATTCGGTCATTCTATTAAATATCCGTTTACAATTTCATATATATTTCCACTTGTGTTACATCTTACTTAAGAGCTCACTTGTCAACAGGTGCTGCTTGCCAATTCCATATTACGTCATTCCATTATTACTCGTTAGTATTGGTCGAAGATCCTAAAAAATTGCAAATAATGGTACAGACCTTAGCTAATAAAAGTAAAGAAGTGGGGCTCGAAATAAACACTTGTAAAACTAAAATAATGACTAACACCGTAGAGAAAAATATAGAATTGAATTCAAACAGGTTAGAATATGTACAAGAGTATGTTTATTTGGGCCAAATTATATCGCCTAGAGATCCGATGTCCAAGGAAATAAATAAAAGAATAGCCACAGGATGGAGGAAATTTTGGTCTCTGAAAGAAATTATGAAGAACAAAGAAGTAAGCATACAGATTAAAAGAATAGCATTTGACATCTGTATCCTTCCCTGTTTAACATATGGATGTGAAACCTGGTCCCTAACCGAGATCCACCGAGAAAAATTGGCTAAGTGCCAAAGGGCAATGGAGAGAAGTATGACTGAAACAAAACTAAAAGATAAAATAAGACATAGAGAAATAAGAAACAAAACTAAAGTAGTCAACATTCTCACTCGTATTGACCATCAGAAATGGGGCTGGGCAGGGCATATGTTAAGAAACAGTGTAAATAAATGGAGCAAGCAAGTCACGGAATGGTATCCAAGAGACGGAGTTAGAAGACAGGGGCGTCCAATAAGAAGATGGGAAGACGATATTCGTATGACCTTGGGACCATATTGGCCGAGAGTGGCTCTAGATAGAGAACAATGGAGGCAGTTGGAGGAGGCCTATGCCGAAAGGCACACCGAATTGAGGGACATTTTGTAAGCATTAGTAAAAAAAAAAAAAAATGTAAAAGTTCGGAAATAAATGGCTATTATTATATTATTATATTGGTCGTAGCAATACATAAAAAATATATGACATTTATAATATAAAGGTTTTGGACGGAAACAAAAAAAAATTAATTTCACATTAACATATTAATTCACAATTAATTTCTAAAATGTGCAGAATTTGTGATAATTTCGCGATTTGAATTAGTGTAATTACTGACTTAAGCCCAAATACGTAGGATGAAAACTAGCTGAACTAGCTAGCTAGCTGAATAGCTGAATAGCTGAATAGCTAGCTAGCTAGCTTCTAGCTGAACTAGAAAACAGCTAGGATGAAAACATCCTAGCTGCAATCCTAACCGCAATTTAAAATCGGATTGTCAACTACCATCTATAAAGGTTTTTTTTTATAATATTGGAATTGCTGACGTACGTTTTATTATCTTCACTATGTCTATGTTTTTGATTATTCTCATTATAGTAATTTGAGACAACAAATCCTTCCAAATACCTATTAATGACTTCACTTGCTCGTAGATAATGTTCATAGTTTCATACTCGTGAGTGACAACAAAGTCACGAGCGCCACAAAACCAGTTATCGTTCTGGACATATTGCTAATGCATTAAAAAACGTCGCAGATAGGACATCGCGGTAATCCCTGAGCGAGGGAATCCAATTATCTGTGTAAACCGGTGACTCTATCGTCCGACATCAAATATGTCAACGTCGCTCTCCCGCGCACAGCTCACGTGCCAATTAGCCGGCGGCTGATCGCGGCAATTTATCAGCGAGCTCTTTGGAAGCTAAATCGGATAAAGTATGAGTGAAGTATGTGAGATAAGGAGTTGATGTTGCCAACATTTACATTATAAAGGAAAAGACTATTCAACAACGGGCCATTTTTTTAAATTACACTATAAAAAAATTATTTGTTGTTTATAAAAAAAATGCATCCCGGGCGCTACCGGGAACGGGCCGCTAGTTAAGTATAGATGTCTTAGATTTTTATAAAATTTTTGTCTCTTTTTGGATAAATAAATATTTAAATACGCAATTGAGCATAAAATAAAAAGTTAGGTTAAAAAAGTTAAAAATTTTCTTAATTATTTTAGAAAATCTACAATTTTTTAGTACATAAACCAAGTAAATTTATTTCTGCGTGACTTGGTTGCAAAATGTATTAATTAATGTGACATGTATTAATTTACATTATATTATACATATATTTATATTTATTTTCTCTTCATATATAGTAAAAAATATTTTATTATACTATATAAATCTTCTTAGAGAAATTATCTAACCGACTGTGAAAACCGCATCAAAGTTCTTTGCATGGTTTAGGACAAGCGGATATACCTACAGACAGACTGACGCTAAAAGAGACTGTTTTATATTATGTAGAGATTATTTAAAACATTGTGGATATCGGAAGATATGATATTACGCCAAGCGGTCACAATTTACAGTGATAATTGGAGCCGCCCGCTATGGGATTGGATACCCGGCATCTTTGCGTAACATTAATGGATACAAAATACAGTTGACTTCACATGCAATGGAGCAATTAGGGTCAGTTGAATTATTGCGTTGCGAAAAAGGTATTAAATTAACTTCCTGGGTCGATTTACTAAATTATTACAAAAAATAATCAATATTTTAGGTTAGGTTAGGTTTAGAAATATATTTATCCTCACAAAGAATTAGGTACAAATTCACTTACGTGAGAACTTAAATTATTTTACGTAAAAAAATCATAAAACATTGAATAGTTTTAATTGCGTGAAAGTTATACCATAACAATAATGATAACATTCAACTATTGTTGACTTGCTCTATTGCTCTGCTGGGGATAGAAGGTACTCGAGTGGAAGCCACGTACCGACAAGCCCGGGTCGGACAGGACTAAGTAGGACGCCTACCGATAAGGTAGATAGATGACCCGATAAGGGCCACTGGTCGACAGTCCTTTTGGAAACTGATGAGGAGGCCTATGCCTACAGCAGTGGATGTCCTACGGCTGAGATGATAATGGTGATGACTTCCCATTGTAGCTGATTACATAAAAAAACAGCCTTTGTCTTATTTGTAGGTATTCTAAATTAATGTCAAACTTTGTAATTTATAAATGTAAACAGAATTAAATTTTAATCTCAAATCTGATTAAGCTATTAAAATTAATGAAACAAAGCCTTTCCCAGCTAAGCGTCCTACAGAGGTACTACGTCTGGATATTACCTAGCGTGTTGTTTACATAATGAAAATTATTTCATTAGAACGTTACCCCCGTGCGGCCCGCATTTCGGATGTCGTCGCTTGAGTAGTTTCAGCAAATTTCAGGAGTTCCCGCTCAGAGTGCTTTTGCATGTTGCACGTGAGTAGATTTTAACAAAATGGATTCCGTACTGGTGGTCGTAAATCTTAAAATATGGCGACGGGTCGTCCCTGGACGGACACGTGCCTTTCAAACTCGTGGTTCATACACTTTCGCAAGGTCGTTCACAAATTGCCAGGTGTTAAGTCGTCTCAAGAGACGGAATTCACAACAATAATGTATTACAGTTTTAGTCAAATTTTCACAAAAACCACAATTATTGTCAACCTTTAATAGATACACTATTAATTTATACTCTGATTGTATGTATTTTTACACTGTTTTTAATATTAGAATCACCACATATTATTATTTTGCTCTACAACTACTTATTATTTTTAATATAAAAGATTTTTAATATGAGCAACTTCGTACCAGTGATAACTTCGGAATATTTTTTTTTGTAAGAAGCCATGTTCAAAAGCCAATCCTTATGCAATTTTCAAAATATTTGTCCAGTATTTCTTAATTTAATTTATAACATACAGTTTGTACTTTTTAATGATTTTAAAACAACAATTCTGAATAAATGTATTATGGCATGTGACTTAGATATAACGGTGGAAGCATAATAAAAAAAAAAACTATAGTACTAGCACATTTAAAATTTTACGCGACCAAATATCACGGTTGAGCTCCCTCGAATCTGTTGGTGTACAAACTAAACGATATATCACACAGTTTTGACAAACAATGTTACGTCCTGTCGCAGCAGAGCGGTTCGTTAGCTAGCGGACCTGATTTCGGATATTATGTACACATAGAAACAATATTATTATTTTGCAAAAGAGTGATATTGTAAAGTGAAAGAAATCGATATTTGTCCTTATAACAAGAAAGCTTTATAACTTAAAAAAGGAATTATTTTTCTTTCAAATACAAGTTACATTATTGACAAAATTGTAAGAGAAGTAATGTTTCCTTTCCTCAAAACGTTTTCTTCAACCCTATTTTCCGAAGATGGATTGTTACAGTCATATCGATCATTGTCGCTGTCCATAACAAGAACCTATAGTTGTACAGGGATTTGTCTTTATGTAAATCAAATTATTGCATTCGTGAATTGTAGTGCTGGGTTTTGCTATATTTTGGAATATTAAATTTCAAACTGTCACTGATCATCAAAGTTAATAACTCTATTGATGAATGTTAATTATTCAGAGCGGAAACAACAAAGCCTTGCTTAATGGTGGAATCGTGTATGACTATTTATTGTTACTACTAATAAAACTGTTAGTAGATCATAATGGAGAGAATGTTTTATTATAAGTAAAGCAAAACTCATTTTATGATCTAGTTCGGATAGCAGCCACGTCCACTGAGACTTGCCCAATATCTCAAGACTTTCCAATAATACAGGTACAGTCGGGGTAAGAAAAGGTTCGTCACCCTAAAGTCGACATTTGCTTGCGCCCGGGCAATAATTATTATCAGCCATGCCAAAATTTCATTTCAAACGTCTGACAGTTGTCTTCTTGGTGATTTAGTTTCAAAAAGTACTAAGAGTCTAAGACTTTTAATTTGAAAACTGACGCAGGTTTCCGTACCCCGAATTTACCTTAAAATTCATTTATCATCAGTTCAATTGCCATTGTTATAAATCGAAAGCTCTAGTAATACGATGTCATTTGTATGAAATTACCTTATAAGATGAAAGATTAGAGTAGATACGAATTTCTGATATTTTAAAAACTATCGATCTTCCTGTTTTTAATATAAACCAGTTAAATATATTAATTATTTTCTCTAAATTAACTAAAAATATCATTGTTGATAAATCGGCTTATTTTATTTACAAAACATTACGAAAGCTTACATCTGTTCTATTAATAATAAAATTGGTGGGTGTTCCTTTGAGATCAAGCTCGGGATTTTCACTGCGGAATGGAACATGATTTTACTGTTTATTTGCAGGACTACTATCGTTTTCTCAGACACACAGATTTCTTACATCCTTTCACAATTAAATAAATAAATAAAATGTTTAGGCCAAAACCCTATTAAGGCCCATAAGAAGCTTATAACAAAAATTGTAGGTACCTAAAATGAATAACATTAACTAAGTGACAAAAATTAAACGAAGAATTTTAAAAAAATAAACAAATCATGTCAAAACATTTTAAATCAAAAAGACAACCCTGTTGAACAGGCTTGGTTCAAGCCCTGGGCTTCCATCTAGGCTATCTTATTAAGTCTTATTGGGCTATCTTTTTAAGTACAGACTCTTATATAAGAAATTTTATGAAAAACGTAGTGTTTGCAGATAAGGTACTGAGTTTGTGAAAATATTTTTTTAACTTGTCGCCGGATTCACAACATTGTTTTTGCATTTTGAATTTTTACAACTCATACTATTGTGTCGTTTGAAATCGATTCATAGTTAACAGGTTTCCACAAAATTTCACTGACTGAAAACGTACAATGTATGTGTAATCTTGTTGGCAAAACCCATAGTGGGATACAGATTGAGCACGCGATCGAAACGTTGACTTTTGAATTATTGATGAATGCTCAGCTGTGTGTTCTCTCATATACGAGTACCTACCTACATGTTATTAAAGATTTATTATTAGATACGCCCAGCTAGTACATTTGGGTCACTGTTACATTTTGGGTCTCGTGTCGGTGATTTTTTTTCGTTTTCCTCTATTTAACCTTTTAACTGAAGAAGAAAAAATAGATTTTTTTGGGCAAAGTTTAGTTTGAACTACCATCATTTAGTGATATAAAGAAAATATTCCCAAACTAAGGTTACCAATGTTAATTATAAGGGAAAAAAAATAACTAAACTAAGATTCTGAATTTGCAATAGGTACTTACTTTTAAATATATTTATAAAAAAAAAACAATAAAAATCGTTCACCATTAATTATATATGTAGATAGGGAAATTTACTATAAATGTAATTTAATGTATTGATGATGTATACCATACAATAAACAACTTATAGAGCTACAAATTTTGAAAATAGGTTCCATTTCTAATACATCACTACCAGAAGCACGTGTGCTGTTTGTGTTTCATTGAATGAGCAATAGATGTCAAAGTCAATTTTCCTTATTACTTAATCTTTATCGTATTAATGTTTACAATACACTTAAAACCTGTGGTCGCCTTAAAGCCTGTCTGACGACTTGTACTTAAATTAGAAAAATCTCAGAGGCCCAGACTAAGAACTGAGGAAAGTCGTTCGGCAAGTTGTCAATTAAATCGACATTTACATGAATCGATTGTAACCCTTGAGTTTTCCAAATTTTCCAGTGATACTTTTCCAGAATTTCACTAATTTAAAATAAATATTATTTGGAGTAGTTGCTAAATATTGTCGCTACAATATGAAACTGTTAATACTACTAATATTTATTTTCCAATCTGTTTTTGTTTGTGATACAAAATGTTTTCCTTAACTACTTACATGAATGTTAATTTACTATTACTCTGTTGATATTGGCAATGCTTAATTCAGGTACTTAATTTTGCATTCATGTATTCACATATAAATCAGTGTGAATGAACGAGAACGCAGCAAATTGTTTGAATTATTGATGCTATTTTGTGGGCCCAACGCTATTGTGATGCAACCTATCATTTCTGAAAGTTCATTCATTCGCTCAGAATAGTTTCATTACAACTCTATTTACTTATAAGGTTTGAAAGATTTTATTTGCGACAAACACTTTGTTTATAAAAAAAAACCTTTCGTTTTTTTAATACTTCTTTGCTTCCGATCCTCAGATCTGTTTCATTCCACCTGTGCTTGTATAATATAAAAATATATTTTGGTTAACATTTCATCTACCTTGTTTATTTAATTTGTAGAAAACATAATTGTAACTAATTCAATAAAAAGTATTTAAAATTTACTTACGGAAGTATTTGCAAACTAAAAAGGAATTCAATATTAATTTCAACTTGGTATATTGGTGTAAGATCAGACTTAAAAAGTTCAATGAATACAATATCGAGTTGTATAAAATACGCTTCCAAAAGAAAAAAAAAACAGTACAGAAACGAATAACGATGTTGTAGCAAAAAAGAATAGCTTTGTGGATTGGGCGATCCAAGAGACGCTATAACAATCATGAAAACAGATAGACCGAATGGAATGGGGTCGACCGACGCCGGATTGCCAAACGGCACTCTACACGGGCAGGCACCTCACCTCTACCTAAAAAGTGCCGATATTTAGGACTATTCGTCAATGGCCGAAGTCTGATTGAATCTAGAGTTTGTATTCGTAAATATTGTATGAATATTTCAGTATTTGCCTAAAGAATAGATTAAATAGATTTATTTAAAATAATTTTTAAGACTACATAACCATTTTACATTTGAAAACATAGAAAATGATAGTAGAATTTTGATTCAAAAACTGTAAATAGCCCGAATTCATTTGTAATCTTATTTAAGGGCCGAATATTCAAAAGGTTCTTGAGAAGTAAGTTAGGTACTTAAATATATAAAGCATATATAAATATAAATTTTGTATCCTATAGTAGGCATCTTCTTGGGGAGCTCACTCCTTCGTCGGCCTTGTCTTTGATGCACGGCCCATCCCAACATTAATAAAAAATATATGTTTATTTTAAATAAAATAATCATCCCTAAATTCCATTTATTCCATCTACGAGTATTTACACACCAATAAAAGAATTAGTTTATAACTAAGCAAAAAAATAGGTATGTAAAAAGTTGTCTATTTACTATATTAGTATTTGTTGGATGACTCCACTAGTAATTTGAATAATTATTTTGGTGTTAGTAATGTTCAGTAATGTTAGTAGTTACCGCAACGCTATTACCTACGACAAATGTCCGCAACATTATGAAACATACGCACGTGCTCGTGATGATTAATACAGTCGAATAAGTGTACTCATTCAAGGTTACGCTAATAATAAAACCTGCAGTATTATTTTGCCTCACTTTGATGTGTATTCTATACATAAAATAAAATCGTAAACGAGATTTAAAAATGTTAAAAATAAAATAAAAAATTGAATGATTATGAACGATTGCCTCATAATCATAATTCATAATTATAACCTTTATTATGAAACTATTTATATTTATGAGAAATAATATCCTGATACGAATGTCAAAATATTTTGATTTTACCTTCGTTTTGATGGATAAATTTAATAAAATAAAGAATATTTTTCACACATATTGTGAAAATTAATTACTTATTAGAAAATTCTACTTTCACAGAGGTCCACTTACGGGTAAGTTCTATGATTGGTCAAAATTACGGCAATCCACTTAACGATTTAGACTATTAAGTCTACAGATAATTGCAAGTCGGCTCAATTTGTACCACAGTACCGGGTGTGATAACATCTAAGCCATTATCTCGCTCTTAGTGTGGACGCCTTGGTGTACGTTCATAATAGTGTGGAAAGTTTTAACATTGTCCCTATGAAATTAACTGTATTTCAATGGCCCTTACCATAAATTTATTGAAACATAAATTTACCCTGCTAAATTGGGTTAAATAATATTGGACAAAGTTAAAGTAATTATGTTTTTATCAAAACGTATTTGTAAAATCTACACCTAATGAATATACTTGTATCAATCTATAATTGAGAAAATTTATCTGTATAATGTATAAGAAAGTAGAGGGGTTTATTGCCCCCTTTATTAGAATTAGGTTAGCATGGAGATGCGAGATGCCCAGTTCTTGATTACAATGTGCCCACTGCGGTAAAATATTTAAAAAAATGTTCAAAAAATTTTCATACGTATAAAACCCGTGTATGTACGTCATTGAATAGAAAGCAAACGGAAAATTCTCTTCATATCTAACGCCGTTTGATAAAATCTTCTCATTTAGTTAATGTTCGTGCCGTATCAACTTAATACAACTTTAATTAAAGGTTTCTATGACCGCTTCACCAAAGTTTGTTGTTTCACATTCAAATAAAAAGGTTCCTTACCCGGCCTAAACTCCGACTGATATCCACGGAGGTTTATAATATTATTACAATCAAGAATTTTGAGAACGTGTATTATAATTAGATAATGGACTTTTCTACACTACCTTTAATAATCTTACTTTTAAATAATTTAAATAATTAAACTTTCCTATAATTCAAATTCATACTTATGATATTCCTTTCTGTGTTGTATATAGTTATTAAGTATGTCTTTAGTTGGTACGCCTTTTTAAATAAATAAATAACCTTCAATAATAAATTCTGATTACTATAAGTTTCTAATTTTTTTAAATTTTAAACCCAGCAGACAGACTGGTGGTCAACTTGATGGTAGGTGGCTACCATTGCCATATCACAAGCAGGGCGAAGGTGCAAGAGTGCTTTCGACTACATTAGAGTTAATGATAAGGGATTGAGAATATGGAAATGGGCTCTGGCATCCCTTACCTACTCATTCACCGAAACACAACAGCACACATGCTGTACTTTACGGTGGTATTCTGTGAGGGGTTGGTACTACCTTTTCTAGGCTGCCGGCTAATTCATATGAGGATCATCTGAGCAGCATGTCTTAGTTTTACTGTGGAAAGGCTGACGCCTAGCATCGCAACGTAATTTTTTAATTAATACAGATTTATTGAGATACAGATTATAGCACTTTCAAACTATTCAATGTTAATTCAAAGATTAAACGCCAAGATGCAAATGAAATAAACCAGTCGACCACGCTAAGCAATCGGTTTAAGAATAAAATAAATTAAGTAACAAATTGGTCTCGATCAACGGCAGATTAACTGGCAATTAGCTAAACTTTCCCGTTTGATTGATCACAGTTTCAGAACGGAGATTATTAATTAATTATTTCTAGGAAATTGCCGAGTGGTTTCCGTTTTTGCTGACGCGTGATCTCTGTATTTAATCCGCGCTAAGACCAAATATATGACTAGAAATTCCAAGTCACTTAGGAGTACAATAATTTTATTATGTGTACAAAATGAAAAGGAAAATGGATATGGTACTTTTTATCCTGGAAAAATATAAGGTTCCTGAGGTATCGTCTAAAAATATAAAAAATGGGCACCACTGTCGGAATGGCGATGCCACCGTCGTCACAGCGTTAAAAATGTCAGATATTTCCTCAAATTTTTCATTTTTCAACGCGGACGAAGTCGCGGGCACCAGCTAGTTAGTATATAACTTAGAAAATTGAAACCAATTTCAAATTATTCTCAGATTATGATTGTGAGGTCATTTTAAGTTTTTATTATTTCAATCTTCTGTTTGCCTACCATTGTCAAAATTTCGGACATAACTATTTTTTCGAACTAAATAGATTGTTTCTAAAAATATGCGTAACTAAATAGAAAGCTAATATTCATGACCGTAACTCAATCGTGAAAAAATATTACACATCCCGGATACCTTAGAATAGGGATAAGTGGAACGGGATGTTTAAACAAAGACTATTTAATAAATTTTTTATAATTTTTTTTTACATGGACAACAATATATAGATGATTGCAACACACTAGATAAAAAAGCCACATATCATTTCCACTAATCGAACGGGTATAAACAATTAATCAGCTCGAAACATACCTTCAATCCCCAAAAAAATATCATAAGAAAAGAAAACACACAACGTGAACATGAAACCAACTAATGTTTGAGATAAGAAAACAAAACAAAACAAATTAAGTAATGCTAGAGTGATAGCCAAGACACACAATAGATTACACAATTAATAAGAGTGTCTGGAAAGATCTAAAAGATTAAGATTTATGGATAAAAATATCTTATTTATACAAAACAGGCAAACATTATCTGATTAGGTAGAATTAAAGATAGTTTACTTGGTTTAATACAATTAGCTAAAACAAACATCTTCAAATGGGTCTAGAGAGTCTGCGAAGCAGAGTAAGAAGTTTTATTTCTGCCAACAGTACAGGTTTATATTTTAATACAATGGTAATGGCAGGTCATACTTCGTTTCGCAGTCATTTCGGTAGTAACCATCCCCTTACAGAAGACCACCTTGAAATAACAGCAAGTGTGCTGTTATGTTTCAGTGTGTAAGTAAGGGATGCCAGAGCCCATTTCCCTATCCCTTCCATATCCCTTACTGCAGTCGGCAGCGCACTTGTAGCACTTGTGGCTTTGCTTGTGTTATAGGCGATAGTAGCCATCTACCTTGTGGACCTTCAACCTGTCTGCTATCCTTAACATTAAAAAAAGTGATTATTAAACAAAATATTGAAAAAACATTTGACTGTTGTTCCAAAAATACTATTTCTTATATAAATTCAATTTATTTGTAGTGACATAGGTAAATGAGAATTTTCATATTGTCTAAAAAATATTTTTTCAATTCTATAAGATTCACCAGTCTATGCTGTAACAAACGAACATGATAAGGGGGTATATTTTTCTCTGAGGTATATTTGAATAATATTCAAATACATATAAGTGAAATATAATATATAAGTACAAATATACACACTGTGTAGACTGTAGAGGTTAGAGGCATAAGCAAAAGGTACCCCAATGTTTTGCTTATGAATTCCTGCTTCTGCGCGAACTATGTCGAGTGCAAAAGTTAGAACATGGAAAATAGTATCAAATTTATATGATAAATAATATACGCTACTAGTATTTTTTATATCAAACTATATATGCTTATCAACCTGTATATGTATATGAAAATGTATGCATATTGATTATTGAAATATTAATGATAGCGTTTTTAAAAACACATTTATGACAGTTTGTGCACATTTATAATAAACTTATTTATAAATATATTTTACTAGCTGTTGCCCGCGACTTCGTCCGCGTTCAAAATGTCATATAGCCTCATGTCTTTCTCGATAAACGGACTAAAAAAAAAAGAAATTTTCAATTCGAACCAGTAGTTGCTGAGATTAGCGCTTTCAACCAAACAAACAAACTCTTCAGTTTTATAATATTAGCACAGATTTATGAAACGATTCAATAGACCTATTATGTATACGTATTTATGCACTTGACTCTACAGTAAAGGATCATTTTATGTTTCAGTATTATGTCATGTACACAGCAGCTTAAAAGTTCAAAAGTGGTTTCATAGTGCATAATGCTGTTCACAAAATAAAAGGATTCACTTGAACGGCATTCACGCGGGCCGCACATCGCCCGCATCTGCCGCTTGCTCTCAATTCCGAGCGAAAAACTGCCGAATTCAATTTAGTAGATTAAAAATTCGACGCCTGTTTTTGATCTAGTAAACAGAAACCCAATATTGAATATAACGAATATGATGGAAAGCATAATGCCGCAGAAGCCATTTTCCTTTCTATCAACAAAGATAAAGTAGACTTCCGTTTTTCTATTTATATTTTGTGCCTTCCTCGAAAAGTGTTTCTGTAACTAAAAGGTCGAATCGAATTAAATATTGTATAGAGAAATATTCAACACGTGTAATATACAGCTTCAATCGACAGCCTATTACAGGCAAGAAAAGAATAAGAGCTTAACTACTACATTTGCAACGGTATCCACATCCGCATTAACCAAATCGATTCCGTTCCGACACATTCCGAAGCTTGCATGTAGTTTCAGACATTCAAAAAGAGAAATTTTATGTTCCTATTTTGAAATAAAATATTTTGAATTTGAATTTGAATCTGTTGTGGATGCGGATATGGAACTAATCCTAAGTCTTTTACTCATTTAGAACATTTACCCAAGATGGATAATAGAAATGTTTCAGTTTTTTCTTTTTTTTTAATTGTTTCAATTTTCTACTAATGACTTGGGATGGGGTAATGGGCTCTGACATTATATATTCACTTACCGAAACACAATAGCACATGTGCTATTATTTCACGGTGGTCTTTTGTAAGAAGGTAGTTTCTGCCCCCATACGGGATGCCCAAATGACTGCGAAAAGCAGCGTGCCCTGCAACTACTTTTCAAATCCAATGATATTGCAATGATATGCAGTAATAAGTAGTGAGAATAAGAATTAAATTGTTCCAGTAACTTTTACCATGAACCGAACAAGTTGTCACCATGTTTGACTGCAGCTACAGATCTCGCAACAAACGGTGAGAACTTGTGCTCGAGGCTGTCTGCCGCGACTCATTTAATTACACACTGTGACGTACATTCATCTGCTAACACGGATATTAGTTCGTCTAAATCTGCCCCTGTTATATACCTGCTATTAACACGACCTATGTAAATAGTTGTGATGTTTAGTTTTGTAACAAGCTATAATTAAAAATTATAAACTAACCCCGGACTTTCTATTGAGCCTAAGCACGCTATATCTGTTGTAAGTTGCTGAGGAGTTCGGTGGTCGACAGACTACTTGATGCTTCAGCATCAGATCAAGGTTACCCCATGTCATAGAATTGCCACCGAAGTAACAATATACCAAATTACACATCACTCAAACCTGTGGTGCTATAAAATGTGCTGATAATCTGTAAGCGCCCGACGAATATATCTTCCGATCAGATAAACACTAGCTTCAAATTTAATTGGTAAACAATATCTGGGAGTAATTCAGAGAATTCACTTGCGCTTTGAGCTACTGTTATCCAGTCCTGTTTCCGGAGTCTTGTGTTGCAATGCAATAGACTAGTACAGTGGTACCGAATTACTTTTTCCTGCGTTATTTCCTGAATTTTTTCGTACCCCTTAAGACAGGAATGATAAATATAGAATGAATTCCGCTTTGTTCTTTTTTGCCTTACCATCAGTTATCATTTTTAAAAATACTATAAACATCGTAGAACTAATGGTAGAACTGTTTGGACTAACCCTATTATTTCGGTTATACATAATTATGTTTTTTATGGATTACATTAATAAAGAGATTGTTGCACGTTGATGATGATAATAACTACAAACTATTAAAACTCTCACGATCATACGTTAAACTGAGAGAGACGTTCTGAAATCATAGTATTATTAGTAGTAGTTAAGATTGTGATATCTGTGATAGACGAAATGGTAGAAGTTTAAAAAAGAAAACATTACTTATATATATTTGTGAAAGTCCTCGTTTTAGTGTATATATTTTTTAAAAAACTTAATTTCAAACATCGCTAAGTATTCTATTGAAAGGCTTTTGAACGTTGTGTTATAACATTGGTTGGTTTAAAAGTCTAGTTGCGGAGCCTAAATTAAAAAGTTTTGCGCTCTGATTCAATAGCGGACCAGAGACACAAGTCATTCAATCTCATATTTAGCAATTCAGTTTCAAGTAGCTCATGGTACGAAATAAAGCGCTTCAGTTTGTGAACCTAAATCAAAACGCACCTGTTTTGAATCACTTTATAAAAGTTGATGGTGGCCACGCTGATCTCAAGTAGCAATGTGCTTTGCTATTACATGATAACCAATACCGATTATAAATATTAATATATACTTCTATACTAATATTTTTTTAAAAAATGTGTATGTTTGTAATGAATACACTCAAAAACTACTGGGTCGATTTTAAAAAAAAATCTTTTAAATATAGAGTTATATTATCAGCAAGTAACATAGTCTATATTTTCAAATTTACGCGGACGAAGTCGACTGCAACAGCTAGTAAAATATAAAATAAGTATACAAAAACAAATTTTAATGAAACATGCAAAAAGCAACATAGATTATTTGAGCAAATGTGTTTATTGTGATAAATTTCCTTAAAATCCTTGTCTAATTAAGTTAATTAATTAAGGAAGACTATCGATGATCGTATTTCGGTCGATAGAGGAAATTAAATAAAACGCCTTACTGAATATGCGTTGTTGTTTTATCAGATTCTAATGATACCGGGGCGAGAGCTTTGTTTATTATCATCATCAATCAATCATCATCAATACTAATAATAAATCTGTAAGTGTAGGTATTGTATGTATGTATGTTGCTTCATAACTCTTAAACGAATTGACTGATTTTCATGAAACTTGGTAGATATTAAACATTTGGACGTACAGGACACAGGATAGGCTACTTTTTTCTTTTTCAACGCAGACGAAGTCGCGGGCGCCAGCTAGTATGTAATGTGCTCGTATCTACATACAATAGTATTTTATGCTTATTTGCTCCTAGAATATCGCTTTAAAATAATTAAAATAAAGAATAAAAAACATCCTTACATCTATATATTTATCCTCATAAGCTTTCACATTTATAATATTAGTAGGAAAATTAAAACAGCATTGCCAGAACTTCAAGAACAATTGAGATGTATACGTATTTACTTAAAATATAAACTTTTTATTTTAGTATGAATCAAAACATAAATTGCATGCGAACGGTAAAAGATATTTTTTATAACTGAGTACATTCAGTTACACTTTATATCTTTTAGAGCAACAGTTAAACGCTTCACATCGTTGCAGGGATGGCGTCACTAACAACTTTTGACCTCATTTGCACTTCCATTGTCACCACTAAATGTTTTACCTCCATTTATGTCATGGCGGCGTTTCAATCTACACTTTTAAAAATACACTTTTTTAATTGAACCTTAAAAAGGTTTAAGCTTTTGTGATTTTTAATTTCAAGGAAGGTACAAGAACCCCTTCCTTCCTTAATCCTATGGTCGGCAGCGCGCTTAAAGGTCGTGTGGCAATTGTTATAGACGACGATTGCCATCTACCATCAAGTTGCCCGTCAGCCTATATTAGTCGAGCTTTTAAAAATACTTTTTAAGTGCTGCACCTATTCCGAATTTTTATTGAATTCTTTCTAAGCTAAATATAAAGTGAAAGTCTACTACATGGAAAGTTCAAACGGCTTCTTCTTAATGGCACTTCTGATTAATTTCTTACAGTAACATTGTAATGTAATATTTGTTTATTTTAAATAAATTGTGTCTCAATTTCTAAATTCAATACCGTTCTAAATTCACATTGAAGGGACAACTCAATATTACTTGTTATTTCTTTTATTTTTTTATTTGATCTGATACGAAACTGTAACTTGAAGTAAATTTATGATGTAATATTATATTATATCTAATTACTACTATTAATATAGAGGCTTTCTCTCTTGGTTAAATGTAGATATTTCGATGTGTTCTAGAGAATCGATCGTTTCTATCGAGAAGCTCGATGTAATGAGAAAAAAAAATATCACTAGATCCTTTATGAACCGTCACATAAAGATTTCAGACGTTATTTATATGTTATATTTTTCATTTTTCAACGCGGACGAAGTCGCGGGCACCAAACAGTAGCTACATACATCCAAGTGGACCCGAGCGAAGCCGGGCGCATCGGTATATAATCGGCAAAACGCAATATATAATTAATATATTGCATTTCTAAGAAAATAATTAATTTCAAATTCGAAAATAATAATATAGACAACATATCAAAATATCATATTTTAAAAAATCATCGTTTTGTGTTTATATTGTACAATAAAAAAAGCTAATAATGTAATAATATGTCGAGATGAGCATTGGGACAAGTATGTACTCGTATATTACCTGGCTTTAGATGTCCCTAAGGCTCTACTACTGACAGGGGGGAGACACAGGTTTGATGATAATAGATTTCGTAGCATTCCCTTGACGCCTTTATTGTTTTTTTTATTACATGTCTGTAACAGTTATGTTATTTTCAGATTACCAATGGTTAAGTGTAGCTAGGTATACCTACTCGTAGTCAAAGGGAGCACCGAAGGAATTCTCAGTAAGCCCCTCAAGTAGGTTTACAATATTATAAAGAGGTAAAGTTAGTGTGTTTGTGTCTATGTAGGAGATAATCTTTGAAACTACTTATCCGTTTTAAAAAAAAAATTCACCAATAGTTGAAATACAATTCAATTATGGACATGGGCCAAATATTCCACGCGGGCAAAGCCGCATGCATCAGCTATCTAAAAATAAAGTTCCAATGTTTTATGTATTAGTATATTAAATATTACATACTTATATTAATTTATTTTTAATTGAAATCAAATGTAGTTTAATTTAATCTATATCTAAATACGAGTATTTGCCTCAACGATTATTAATAATAAAAAAGTAATATTATCGTCAAAATGCATACGTTAATCCATCTATATTAAAAGTATCTCCTGGTTCCATCACTTTCCAATTCGTTATTAAATTTGTCACAAAAGCAGTGATCCATTTTTAATGAAGGGTGCAGAGAACGTGTGGAATTCATTTCGCATAGTTTTCAACGTATAAAGACTTTACAATATCCTAAGGCTGTAATTAAAATTATAGACTATGATTAAAATAAATAGTTAAAAAAATGATGAAATTAAAAGAAATTAAAAACTAACCCCAGACTTTCTATTGAGATGATAGTTGTTGAAGAGTTTTATCCCGCAGACTAGATGATGCAGTATCAAGTCAAGTTTACCATATCATGCAAATACCGCCGAAGTAACCATTTCACATCATCGATTGATGTGAAATTTGGTATAACTAACCTGTGGAAGTTAGTGGAATCACTTCGTCAACTAGGAAATAGACTGATGGTTTTCAAACACCTGAACAGATCTTCATCAATCAATGCTAAGTACCATTCAGTTTTCATACGACCACGTCAGTTTTCAAACAAACAAAAAAAACTTATCAACGGTTTATCCATTTGGCAGCTACGATTCCACAGACAGCTACATACATAATTATGATCACAGACACACACGTCAAAATTATAATACCCCGTTTTCGCGTAGGGCGTTAAAATATAGACTTACGAGAGTAAAGCGTAGCGTAGTAAGCTTACTTTGCCTTAAATTCATCAAACAAACAAGATAAAGAGTGTTAACCGCGTAGTAACTTCGACATTATTTATATGAAGTTCAATAAACCTCTGGCCCGCACGTTTCATAATATACAGACGTTGATATTTTCCTTCATTTCATATTGCAATATAAAAGCAATGTGATCCTAGCGAGCTCGTTTCAAAAAGAGCACCATTCATATTGTGGCAAAGAAGTCATTGACACTTCGCTATAGCATCGCTTCTATTGTATGCACAGTCTATTTGCATTCATATCGGGAAACGGTAATGTAATCAAAAAGCTTTACAGCCCAACGTGGCATTATGCTAATAGAACTCGTCTAAATAGCTACAAATGGAATGCAACTGAAAATTAAGGGGCGTTGCAATAGCCAATAAAGCCATTTTTAAGTTAGTTACCCATCAAAAAAGAAAATCATTCAATACAATTAAATTCAAAATCGTGCACTCTCAATTAAACTAATTCTGAAACAAAATATTTTCTTGAGAGTTTCTTCTTTACATAGTATAAAATAAAGTCGCTTCCCGCCGTTTGTCTCTCTGTATGAACGCTTAGATCTTTTAAACTACATATTATGCAACGGATATTAATTCGGTTTTCACTCATGGAAAGAGCGTTAATCGAGGTAGGATTTTATATATAATTTGCAGAAAACATTTTCACTCAGGCAATTCAATTTTCACACTCGCTAGTCTGTCATACTGTGCAGTAGAACTAGTTGGAATTTTTTTTGTCCAAACTGTTCTATTGTAGAACAAATAGTAGAACAGTTTGGAACAACCCTAACAAGACACCATTGACAATTACGAGCACTTCGAATATAAAATTAATGAAGAAGAAATTTAAGGATTTTTTAATTAAACAGAGCGTGATGGCTCAAGTTCACTGTTTTTTCCCATACTAAAAGTGCCCGACCCGCCTAATGAAGTTTTCATTTAAAAAAAAAAAAACAGAAAATGATACAAAACCCGCGTTACAAAACTAGTATGAATATCATTGTTATTAAATCTCCACGAAAAAATGTAACAAACGGGTTAAATAATAATCCTCTTCCAACTTTCGCAATATCGGTTCTTGGGGATTAATTTACGAGCGTATCTCGATGTTGCAACTTCTAAGTCTGCGAAAGTTTTATATGATGTGACTTTAATGGTTAAGTTCTTGCCGTGATTAGGTACAGCAATGAAAAGGTAAGAAAAACAAACACGTAAACATACCATACATTTATTCCTTTGATACAAATACACATTTTTCAAATTTCTATAAGGTGATTTTTAAAATAAAAAGATATTTTTTCTCGTATCTTATTCAAGTGGGATACAGTCACTAATTAATTAGGAACATTGAAGTAATGTTGCCTTATACAAACCGACGACAATAAGTAAAGGAAAGAGAATATCATAATTGTTTTATATTTGACTAGCTGGTGCCCGCAACTTCATCCGCGTTCTCTATAGCCTATAGTCTTCCTCGATAAATGGACTATCCAACACAAAAATAATTTTTCAATTCAAACCAGTAGTTCCTGAGATTAGCGCGTACAACCAAACAAACTCTTCAGCTTTATATATTAGCATAGATAAGCTCAAAAACACAGAAAACCTGGAAGGGAATCCTAATTTATGGCAGTGGGTATTATGAAAGAATTTTCAAAAGTTTGGTCCGAGAAAGAAGGATTTTGACAAGATGAGGATGGAAGATGAGATAAGTCAAGATGAGGATAAGAAATATGACATTCAACCATTTGTCTGATGAGATGTATAATTGGAAAAATATTGTCTTGTTTGAATATTAAGAAATACGAGTATAATATGTATAATATAAAATTTTAGAAACACAAATGTACCAGTTAGGTAAGATAAAAAACAAAATTTTGGGCCGAGCGCGAGCAAAGCGCTCTATATTGTCCACGGTAACGGACCAGTAACAACGGGAGCTGTAATGCAGCATTATGCTAATGACCCCTGCCTAAATAAAGCCCGGGCTGGAAATATGAGAGCTCGTTCCTGTACAAATTACGCCGACTCTCCGCTGCGCTAATAAAGATGGTAATACACAGCTAAACAATTTGTAGTTACAGTCGGATTCTGTGTTCCGCACACGTTACGTTTCATGCATACGATTTGTTTTATCTATTCGGTGTATCTAAAGGTCATTTCGCACTATTACTCTAATGTTACTGTCTATGTATACAAGCCTTATATGCATCGCACAGTATAAAACAGTAATTCATGGGTTACTCATACCTATTATGAAAGTCATAGCTTTCATAGCATTTTTATACAGGTAATAAGAAATAGGAAATGCATGTATTAGGAATGTGTGTAAGCGCATGTGCTTGATATTTTATTAAAAAGTCGTTAGCGTCAACGAAATGAACATCACTATTAAGAAAATTTTACTTAGGAGAATTCGCTTAGGTCTTTAAATTAGGGAATAAATAATCTCTTCATAACATATATTAAAAATTATGACCAGTAATTGTTTTTTTAGAAGTAATTATCTACTTATCAGAGTTGATAAAATTTTATTAAATTGTAATCGCAATTTGCAGTAGTCAATATGACACATTAAAACTAAATTTTTTAAGAAAAGCTCTTAGGCTGTTTTTGTTTTCTTAGGCTGTGTTGTTTAAAGGATTTTATGTAATTTTTAAATAAATTATCTTGAATATGTTTCATAGTAAAAACAATTTAAAAATCAATACAAATATTGGTATCTTTTAAGTAATCCTGTTGAGTGGACCGTCAGCCTGCCTGTCAATCTACATATATTTCTAATTTAAAACTCGCGATCTTAGGGAAAAAAGCTGAATACAAGTTTTTTATGTAGTAATAGAAGTCAAGATGATTAGTCACAGTCACGACGCCTAAGCAGATTCAGAAGGGCGTTCTCTAACAAATATCAAACCATAAAAAATAGTTGTATCCAAAATAGTTTAAAGTCAATAGAGAAATGTCTACCTTAACGCGTAGCTACATCCACTTCAAAAGGAAAAATCCTTACACATTCCATTGTAAATATAAACGCGGTGCCATAGGTACGCAAGGCAAATGTTTTCGAACCGTAAACTATTCGATTATCCGTTGAATTGAACCGAGGGTCTCTTGTCCCGTTTCCACTTCACTTCGCTAAAGCCAAAAAAGAAACTTAGGAATATTTGTGGAGGTCACACCTCTTTTATAAAGCCCTATCTGTGCCATATAAAATTGTATTTGCAATTTTCTATTACATTGTAACTTGTTTGTTATTAGTTTCTGTCACCGAGTATCTACTAAGCCAATATAGAGAGTATAAAACGCTTTATAGAATGAAACGTGGGTCATGCTTTTACAGTGGAGAAGAGGGGACTTACAACGGCTTTGACTTGTAAAAACAAAGCTGACACAGACATGTGTTACCCAAAGGGACTTTAATGGACAAAATTTATCGATATCGATGAAACTAGTTTGGATTTAATTTTAAATAAAGCACCAAATAAAATTTGCACTGTACTCAAGCATTAAGTATCTATTCTAAGCACCTTACTTGAGACTTACATGACATTACTTGGATGATATAAAATCACAATTAATTTAAAGGTAAAAGGTAACCTATGCGATAGTTTCTAAAACAAGGCCAACGAGACATCGTAGAGAATGTATGAATGTAGAGTGTAAGGGTATACAAACTTTCAAGGGTTGTCAAGTTAACTTCCTATACCTTGAAACCGATAGCGTCGTCCGCTTCGTGTGAAGAAAAAGAACAGAAGGCCGGGTTTGTTTACATTGTTTGCGTTTTCTCATTGCCTTTACTATAGAGTTCTGCTATATATTGATTATTAAACATTAAATGAAATTACATTGATTAAAAACCCAAGAGTGGTTAGTCCTAATAGAAGTTAAAAAAATCTTCATTGCATAGCACCAAATTTCATTCTCTTACAATCGTTAACGCTTTTCAATTATCATCAATTAGAAAGTAATATTGAGGAAGAATCCAACAAGATAATGCTTTTTTATATAGCTGCTTTTTTACGTAAATTAATAGAAGCAATACATAATTACTAATTATTGTACTAAGCTTGGCAATATTTTTGCAGCACCTATGACGTTGCTTGTGTTAAAAGGCGACGGTATAGCTATTATACTTAAACTAAATTGGACCGTCAGCCTGCCTGCCGACCTTTATAAATAAGTGTCTATATATAATATATAGAAAAAAAAAAAAAAAAAAACAACAAACAAACAAACTTTATCGCACATTCTATTTTAGTATGGATTACAAACCAAGAAACAAATGCGAGCAAACCATTGTAATAGTATCCATCTGTGTGATGGAAATTTTGTATATACAATATTTATAAATATTTGAAAAAATCTTTTTCCATTTATTCATTGTTGCCTTTGATTTAACGTATTTCGGTTTTTAACATTATATAAATTGGTAACTGGATATTTTGTGCCTTTTACTTCAGCTACATATGTGTACCACGTATCATACACAAAGGATTGATTTCATTGTATTTTATTCTATTTGTATTTTCGTCATATTTGTACACGTTTTGATGTGCCCACAACTTCGTATGCGATGTAGTACGTTTTTTGAAAATCCCACAGGAATCTACATTTTTTCCAAATACAAAATATCACATAATAATAAAGGGTTTTTCATTAATTAGCGCTCGAACTTTGAAATGAAATTAAACAACCTGTTTGAGTGTTATTGCCACAATTTATATTTTATTTTAAAAGACATTTAATGACATTATGTACGGAATATAATTTTGGCCAAATGGCCGCCGCGGCTAAGCCTCAGGTGGTTTATCTTGGTGGACCATTTTTGGACGACATCTTCGCATAAATAGGGCTTAATTTCATGAAGAACGCAAGTTATCAGAACGGCTATTGTCTGTGGTTTATGTGCATAGACCAGATATTTCACATAGCCCCACAGAAAGTATAGTCGTGCGGTGTAAAGTCACAGAAAGTGGACAGTTGATGTCGCCACCGCGTAAGATGTCGAAGCCTTCAAACTTCTCATCTAATAAAGTCAATGTTACCCGTGCAGTATGGCAAGTGGCACCGTCCTGTTGGAACCATATGTTTGTGAGATCCATTATCATCTATATTATATTATAGGCCACAACAAATTATTATCGTCGTCCGATATCGATCGCCATTGACATTGTGCGCGGCTCCTTGCGCATCTGCAAAGAAATAAGAGCCGATGATATCACCGCAACAAAACCCACACATAACAGTACTTTTTCGGACTGTAGAGGCACCTGATGAATTTCCCGTAAATTTTGTACAATTGCAAAAACAGACAACAATTAAAAAAAAGTATTTTTCCTCCTGTAGCATAAGTACAACCCTGCATTTTCTCATTGTTCTCCCTAATGAGTTTGGTATGTGTTCTTCCATTCTCTTCATTAGTTCAATCTCTCGTGGTGTATTAGGATTGCTAAAAATAACAGGTGCCAACACAATAATATTATGTAGATATCAAGAAAATTATTAAAAAGCACTGAACTAAATCTAAAACCGAATAGTATCTAAATCTAAGCGCGCAGTTTGTCATGTTGTCCAGTTAGCTGGGCCGTCATCATTTAATAAAGTGAGAGACGGATCCGTGATGCAGTTACAGTCAACGGAGGCCGGGTTGAGCGGGTGTGTGTCACGTAGAGGTCGGATTACATGCAGTAATCGGCTCAGTGGCCTAAACGCCAGCTTTACGGGTCGTACACACTACTCCGACAAACTTGTGTACAGTCGTATTCAGATGTTTCAAAGTTATTTGCGAATGCAGTGAATATTACGTTTTGTGTGCGCGAAACTATTAATGTACTCATGTGATTAAGATTTGAGAGATAAGTTTCTTGTGTTAAACTAAAACGGTATTTCTTACTTAATAATAATTTATACACATAATATATAATTAGCACATAGATACCATATTAAAAGCTGTACTAGCGGCCCGCCCCCGGCTTCGCCCTTCTGCAAATCTTTATATATATTTCTTCTGTGCGTGTGTATGTCACTGAACTCCTCCTAAACGGCTGGACCGATTTTGATGAAATTTTTTGTGTGTGTTCAAGGGGATTCGAGAATGGTTTGTATTAAAAAAAAATTGGTCGCGGGTGAAGTCGCGGGCACAGCTAGTTACATATAAAAATTTTCCTCATGTTATGAAAATGTAAGCCCGATTTATCATGTTAAGGTCAACAGACAGGCTGAAGATCCATAGTGATCGCTCACAAAATATTTAAATAATTAAATATTAGTCCAGGTTTAAAAAACTAAATTTAATTAAATGAAAATACTTTTAATTAAAAAATGGATTATAAATCGTCTGAGCAAGTTAAACCACGTAATGCTTCAGGTCTCTTCTTTTGTGGCGCTTTATTATATGTATTAGGTACTTATTTATTAGCTTGTGTATGAGTATTTTAGCAAGTCGTACCGGTCTCGCAATGTAATTATTAACTAAGGGATGGCGCACATAATATTATATCAAACCGCAGCGGCCAGTTTGCGCTCGCAATTTTCTAAACACGTCACATGATATTAGTCTAATAAATGATGCATATGCGCGAGCCTTCTCATGAATACGCGTATTTCTTATTGCTCGGACTCGAGTTTATGCTGAACGCTAATAATAATATCCAATGAAATATTTTCTCGTCTTATAATATTCATCCGAAAAGAAAAGTCAATAAATACCGTCCTCATAGTTATCGACACGCGTCCACCCACAAATTACCCGAGCACATTTTCGACTTGTACAACTCGGTTTGAAAATATTGTATTTTTAGAAATAAAAGTAGTTACTATTGCTATTTATTCATCGCAGTTTTTTGAGTTGTCACTTTTGTTTTTATTTATTTATTAACAATAAAAATTACAGTATTTACTTGAATTAACTTATAGTCATTATAAGCTAAGTTCAATCACTTTTATGATTGGAAATAGAAAACATAATATGACAAGTATTTTTCAAAAAAAAATTTTTAAATACTTGTCTATCTAAATTATTTTATAGTGGTTATAATTAATTAAAATAATTCATATAATATACTTTTTAAGTAATTAATTACAAAGATTAATCAATTCGTAAACCGTGCAGTAATAATGGTTAACCCCGGGGAGTTGGGAGAAAGGAAATATGTCGTTAGCCCGCGACTTACGATATTTATTACTAGTAACCAGCTATCTGTCTCTTGCAAGAATAAGTCCTGTTTTATATATGGATCCATTATTTTAACGAGTTACCCAGCCATGGGGCTTATCTAAAGCCTTTGAAGTGCAATGTGTTAATGTACATTTTGATAGTTTTCATCAGTAAAATAATATTTGAATGAATTTTTCGATTTTATTTCTATTTTAAAGACCCATTTTAGGTTCTTACGGGGGAAGGGCTTCACTTAAGGGCCACAAATCAAAATTACAGTTTTTACAGGAGAGCTAATCGAAAAAAAATTAAATTATTTTTGTCTTTTTTTTTCTTATTAGATATATATCAAATATATGCATATTATACATCGTTAGAAGCGTATTTTTAAATAGCATTTAATGTTTAAGTACTTTTATAATAAACTGAATACTAGAGGAGGTATAAGCATATAAGTTACTTTTGAATATAAAAAAAATTATCAAAATATACTAAATATTGAATAAAACAACCATAAGTCTTTTGTAACATGCAATATGAAGGAATTAAAATAAAAAATTTTTGGATTTTTTTGTTTTATGGCCATTTGGTTTTTATATATATGTTACCGGCAATCTGTATAATCCGGTATTCTATACAATACCTAGGCAATGTATAGAATGCCTGGGGCGTCCAGGCAATGTATGAAATATTATTTATTTTATACTTTGCCTAGGCATTCTATACAATACCGAATGCGCAGCCGGTAATGTATGTAAGACGAGAGCAAGAAAGGCGTGGGAGGTGCGGGCAGGCAGGCGGGCGGCATTTCATTCCGCTTCGTACGACGAGGGTGGGAAGACGCGCGCATCGTGTATTTGAGCTCATTGCGTAATCTTTACTTTTGTTAATTTTCGTTAGTGAATTTATTTAATTGAAAATGGCGGCTGATCAACGAATATCTGAGATGAGAGAAAGATTTTATTCACAATTACGAATTAAAAGAGAAGCAGCAAATACTAAAAATCGCACGTTTATTGACGATCAACGGTATGAACAATTGTTAGAAGAAATAAAAAATGCAAAAACAGCCGAAAAAATGTCACCCCGGGATTACTGGTTAGTGAAGCATTATGATTTTATAACTGTTGGTCAAAAACATAAGTTGATATTTCCTGTGAGTACTCCGAATAACAATATTATATACTATGTCGCTGATAGTGAATTATTCCAAGTACTTCATGACGCACATCAGGGTATCGGCCATGGTGGACGAGACCGAATGGTGAAGGAGCTTTCTTCACGATACAAGAATATAACTCGCCACGATGTTGAACTATATCTACAACTTTGCGAACCGTGCCAGCAAAAACAAAAAGGAATAAAAAAAGGGATCGTTGTCAAGCCCATACTTTCTTCAGAATTTAATTCTCGCTGTCAAGTAGATTTGATTGACTATCAATCTCATCCAGACCGGGAATATAAATTTATAATGGTCTATCAGGATCATCTCACCAAGTTTGTTATATTAAGAGCCCTGAAAACAAAACGCGCGGAGGAAGTAGCGTACAATTTACTGGATATTTTTACACTGATTGGTGCACCAGCAATCCTACAATCAGACAATGGTAGAGAATTTTCAAACCAAGTTGTAACCAATCTTGAAATATACTGGCCGACCTTAAAAATTGTGCATGGCAAGCCTAGACATTCCCAAAGTCAGGGGAGTGTAGAAGGAGCTAATCAGGACATCGAAAACAAATGTAGACACCGCAGAACACACGTTGTTTGCCTGCCCTAAATTCTCTCCGGAGAGAGCAGAAATGATTAAAGATCTAAAAGTGCATATAAGCAAGGGGAACATGGTCGAAGTCATGCTGCGAAGCGAAGAATGCTGGAACCGTATTGCAACTTACATCACCTCGGTGATGAAAGTGAAGGAGAGGCATGAGCGTGGGATCGAGGCTGAATGCTCTACTGTCGTCCGAAGGAATAATACATAGTCCCGGACGACTGCAAAAGGAGCGGTATTGGAGGAGAGGTTTTTAGCCCGTGAGAGTCGGGCACACGTCCATAATGGATTTTCCCCTCCTCATTAAAAAAATAAAAAAAGGACATCGAAAACATGCTAACAACTTGGATGCAAGATAATGATAGCGAACGTTGGAGTGATGGTCTGCGATTTGTACAACTCATGAAGAATAGAGCATTTCATTCAGGTATCAAAAGAACACCTTATGAAGCTCTTTTTGGATCTAAAATAAAAGTTGGTATATCTTTACATCTCGATGATACTCACAACCTGGCAAGCGAAGAGGATCTAGAAAATGTAATTAAATGTTCACCAAATATACCCATTGCTTCAGAATCTGTAATAGTATATCCAGCTGAGACACAAAATCAACCTCTACAGGCTCCACATCAACAAAGTCGAAACATCGAAAGATTTGATATCCGTAATGAAGCTTTAAATGTTCAAAGTGCGCATGATGAACATATGACTATCCCAAGCTCTGAGATTTTTGATAAGCATACGAATGTTGAAAATCTTCCTTCTGAGGTAAATGATCAACTGTTACATGATCTGAGTTTCGTATCAGAACGTGAGAAATCATTAAGTTCTGCACTCGTGTGCTGTGTTTGTTCCGAGGAGACAACAGCTGCTCATTCGTGTAGAATGTGCAATAGACCTATTCATGCTATTTGTGCTGCGTCGGAAAAAATGTGCAAAAAATGTCTTAGCTATAGAAAACCGCATCAGTTCCAAAGATAATTTGATAGAGCAAGCTCAGAAAATGCTTAAAACTTCTGAAAAAAAATTTCCCCCCGTAGCGTTGGGTGCTACTGTAAGAATTCCTGTTATGGAAGTCGACAGAGGTCGCGGTGATGCTCGCAATATACTAGCTGTTGTCTTACAAAAAACTGATGACGAACTCTATCAACTAGGCACAAAGCAAGGCGTTCTTAAGACATTGTTTTCAAGACAGCAATTCACAGTGTCATCAAGAATTGCTTAAAAAAGAAGACGTCCCTAATCAAGAAATGACACTCCGTACAGTTGCGACTCTGCAATCTATGGGGACAGGTCAAGGATTTGTCAAATGTAGTTGCAAAAAATACTGCGATACTAAAGAGTGTTCTTGTCTTAAAAAAAAATATTGTGCACTTCAAAATGTCACAATAGTTCTTCATGTAAGAATAAATAATTTTTTCACCTAATTGTTAATTGTAATAAAGTTGATTTTAAGTAATAGAACATGTTTCCTTTGCCCGTCATTTTATTGGTAGGCCGGTTAATATTGATAAATATAGACCAAGATCTATTTATTTTACACATTGCCGGTGGAACAGCAGGTAGTCTATAAAATGCCTAGGAATTGTATACATTACCTAGGTAAAGTATGAAATGGACAATAATATTCATAATATTTCATACATTGCCTGGACGCCCCAGGTATTCTATACATTGCCTAGGTATTGTATAGAATACCTGAATTATACAGATTGCCGGTAACATATATATAAAATATATAAAATCCATTTTTTCAATTTTTTTTTTTAATTTCGATATGGACTGCGGTTCAGTTAATACTTCAAAGTAGAAAAATAAATAAAAGTAGAAAAAATTATAGAAAATACTTCTAAACTTAAAAATGAAGAACAATTTGTTTAGAATATGGGGTCAGCCATGATGATGATTATTTCGAAAAACTAATTATTATCCTTCAATGTTTCGTTATTTAATAGAAATGTGGGTTAATTAACAATCACCGAAGACAACAATACCTATAAAAGATATCGCCTTTTTTTCCTTAAGTCAGTTTTACCCTGAAGTGAGAGGATTTTCTTTAATGTTAAAACCCTGTTCACCCTAAGGCAAATGGTAAAACGTTTCTAACTATTTTATTTCCAAGTTATAAACCATGTGCGATGTTATTTGAAAAGCATGGTTCTTTCGTGCAATACTAACTAATGCACTGTTAGATGTATAGATACAGATGTATATATGAACAAATGAACATTAGCAATATATTTAATATAGATACGGTTTTTACTAATGGAAAGGGGCATGAACGAGGAAGGCATGAACGAGGAGGAAGGTTAATAATTAAAAAAAACTGCATCTCGGTCGGAACCGGGAGCAAGTCGCTAGTTTAATATAAGAATAAAAATAAACTCTAAGGATTTTAATGAACAATTATTAACTAAAATTTTAACTACACCGAAGAATGTAGTCGACGAATTACCTTATGGAAGAGCATTGCATCATTATGTGTAGTGTTCATTTGACCTCGCAACTTCGCCTTAGCGGACGCGGAGGACGCCAAGAGGTTTAGGGTCAGAGCCGACGGACGGAGTGGCAGCGAAGAGACTAATTTAGTAACAATTTAAATTCAACCTAAAGTGCTCCTGAATACGACTGTATTTGGTATAATGAAATAAAATGGCGGCGAGCGACTCAAAGCGCGGTCGAGAGGCGCGCGGCGAATCGACTCCAAGAGCCGGAGAGAACAGTGGGTTTTACGACCTAACCTGTAACTGCTCTTCTCCGCCACTTCGTCCGTCGGCGCTGACCCTAAAGTCGGTAGGTCTACCCCACTACCATCTCGGGGCAGGGACTCCGACATAACCCACCGGTCTGTCTCCATCCCGGTGGATATCCATGATGGATTCCTCCTGTAAAAAAATGTATATCTATTGTGGAGCTGCTGTTATAATTGAGATAATTATGAAAATTTTATTAAATACTAGCTGCTGCCCGCGACTTCGCCCGCGTATAAAAAATAGATAAAATCCTTTTCTCAGAGCAACCTGTACGTATAAAATTTCATTAAAATCGGTTAAGCCTTTTCAGAGGATTATGGCAACTAACACTGTGACACGAGAATTTTATATATTAAAAAATATCTTGTCAATTAGTATACAATATTAATAAACAATAAAGTATAGTTACGTTGAAAATTTAATAAACGTATATATTTCGATAGTAGAGTAAAAAATTTTTTGGTGCGCCTGTATCTCAAACACTTGGCCCATTTATATTCTTACAGAAGCCGAAATTGGATTTCACAATGTCTCGTTACGCAGTATGACAGAAAATTTGCACTTCATAAGCGTTAAATTGGTCATTAGATTCCCGTCGTCAAATAAGCGAGGCAATAAACTGTGAAATATTTATAATGCCGGTCTTGAGAACGGTAAGCCCAAGTATATTTCATCACTAAATGAGACGTGGGTGGTGCGTTTTCAGTAAAGCTTCCCTGTATAATCGCAATTTTATTGAGGCCATTATCAATTTTTTTTTTTTTCAAAAATTACTCTCGGTTTTTAGAGGCGTTATATTTTTTTTTATTTATGGTGTTGTTTAATCAATCATTTTTTAAATTTTTTGTAATATTTATAATGAAACTTTAAATACCTAACTATTGTACTTTACAAAATTATAGATCGCTTGATCGTAGATCATTTGGTAAAGTTGTATAATGTCTTCATTAGTGCATAAGCTCTAGATTTATCTAGATATGAGATTTTCTTTTAAATTCAATATTATTATTCATTACATCTATTAATATAAGTAGTTGGCGTTCATATTCTTTGGTATATAATAAGGTTTTCTTTGGTCTCTCGCACCTTTCTAGGAAATGCAATATTTTTACATTTTCATTCAAGAAAATAATGTATTTTAAAAATTATCAGTGAAATTACACAAACAGTCTGATACTTCATGATATCAATTTAACAAAAAGTGGATCACGATTACGTTACATTTATTGCAATTAATACGACGCTTCGATACTCAAATATGTGCTTTTCAGCAATAAACAAAAAATTACACAGTCGTTGGAAATTTTCAGTAAAATTCGCGTATGACTATTGAATTATAATATATCAGAATACACTGATTCTGATGTATTATTGCCGGCGGTATTATACTATTTAAATATATATGAATTCAATTAAGATATTTTTTTCTAAATAGTATTTTAATGTGTTATGTTACAAATTATTTATTGACACTAGCTCAGATTAAATAAGAGTTACTATTCCGCAACTTATGTATTATTGCGCCTGAAATCTTCATCGCTATGACGATGGTGGTGCCATTATTGGACAACGGTAGCGCCGATTATTTATTTTTATTAACTTGATTGAATTTCGAACAGCTTGCTTGGTTTAAAAAATATTATCTATCATGGAATTTTTCAAGGTATTTGATATTTTTAGACGTTAACATTTTTTGGGTTGCAAGATTATAAATAAACCAAATTAATACTAATAAAATTGAAGCTTGTGTCTCTGTTTCAGAAATGAGGTAATATTTTTAAACTAGTATTGTTATTTATTGTTTTTATAAGTGAAACTTGTTAAACTCATTGTTATGAGTTGTCATTTTGTCTGTCTACCAATTGGGACATTAGTGAATATACTTGTATACACCGATCGTTTAGCTATGAACGGATGACGGATGTATCAACAGTGTTCTACTTTTTATATACATACCTCTGTGGCGGTTTACATTTTTCTAACTGTATTTACATATTGGGCGTCAGGCTTGATACCTTTTATTCAAATCGAATCACGTTGCGTCCCATAAAATGAAGGTATACTCTCAACACAGATTCCCAGAGCTTGATCCGTCGTTCGCGCCGATTCCGCATGTCAACAATGTTTAAGCTATCCGATGAAAATGAACAGGTATGTGTGCTTTACGAATATATGTATGAATTCCATAGGTAAACGAGATGGGTCCCGCCATCTCGTTTACCTATGGAATTCATCAAAGAACGTGAATTGTTTCAATCTCTGTTTAAAATATGCTGTTGTTTAAAAAAACATTAAAATATCGCCGTTCTCAAACAAAAATCTGCATGTTAAATCTTGAATTTTACATTTTACATGAAGGTTTATTTTTAATTGAAACTTCGGGTTGTTATAGGTAAACTTGTTTGTCTATTAAACATGAAAATGTAATAGTTTATTTATTATTTTGATAAAAGTAAAAATTTTGCACATAACAGATTCTTAACATATAGCATATTCATAGTTGAACAAATAGTGCTCATAAGCACTTGGCAATTTTTTTATACAATAGATAAGGCAGTGCACAAAAAGTGCACATAGCAGATTTTGGTTTGACAACCACGATATGCTATTATTAATATATGTTAATTATCTATAATTAACGATATATTAATATCGTTTTACATTTCAATAACAACTTATTTTCTTCCCAGTTTCATTTTCTCATATCCTCTGCCAAAGTTCAATCCAACGAGCCAGTTCTATAAAAGGTTTCATTAAAAAGTTGCGAGAACTACGCAATGAAAACTTAACACAAAATAAATACTTACAGTGTTGATCTTAAATATTGTTATGGATTACAACACTGTGATATAATAGTAAATACTTACACTTACCATAAAAACCTTACATCAGTCTAGATTCAAAGCTCAGTGTGTAAAAAAATCAGACAAATATTTTGCAAAAAATAGAACCTATGACCAAAGAGTCAACGGTTAATGGCTAACCACTCGACTAATTGATTCCTTTTTTAAATCTATTTTCAAATTCACTTTGTTCACAGATCCAGTGAACTCGCGGAGAATTAAATATTTGACCCAAAACTTAACAAATAAAATATTTTCAACTGAACCAGTTTTTGGAGTTCGGTTAAATTCCAACTTTGTAAAAAGTTAAGGGAAACCTCCACACTTTCAAGGGTTTAACTTAAAACTACCGAACGGCTCCGAGTGAAATTGGATTTTTCACAACTATTGGCTCGCCTAAAAAGGATTGTTAGCTGGAACTTCGTTCAGGTAAAAACCGGCGTTTACGTAAAAGGCGATATAATTTAGTTAGAGAAAAGGCAAAAGATATAAAGGAAAATCGCACTCTTTGAGGCTGAACGTCCCATTATTTTAATATATTTTGAAGAACTATAATTACTACTGCTTAGGGTACCACTAATTTTATTTACGAAAACGAAGGTTCGCGTTCGTTATCGCTTATGAATTTCGACATGAAAATATAATTCTAGAATTATTCAATAAGCAGGCTGATTATTGTCTGTCCTGTCAAATTACTGTCCACTTGAGGGTATATGGTTTCCTTGGTCAGAAATATACACAAAAGGTTAGGGATCAAATAAGTTAGGGTAATTACTCTTATTTGGATAAAGATTAAGGAGATATTGAATGGGATTCGACGTCCTTTTTTCAATGACCAAAATAAACAACAAAATTATTTTTTGTTCGCGGAAAAGCCTCTTGAATCATTTTTATTTCCATCATAATTTAAGAAATAAAGTAAAAATCTTTAAAATCAAATCCATAGTCTTTTAACTTCTTAGCGTTTTTTAGCATCAGAGAAAACTCGTAATAAAAAAATACAAAAATATTTCATTATTATTTATTTATTATTAAGTAACACGTATTTACACACAATATTATCACAATGTATGTAAACCACTAATTATGAATGAATGCAATTAAAGTATATTTCTTTTGTTGAGATCTTATTTAAGTATTTATTTGATACTAGCTGGCGCCCGCGATTTCGTCCGCGTTGAAAAAGAAAAAATAGTCTATCCTGTGTTCCGTACGTCTAAATGTTTATCTACCAAGTTTCATCAAAATCAGTTGATTCGTTTAAGAGTTATGGAGGAACATACATACATACATACAGAAAAAAATTCTAAAAATGGTCAATTTAGTTTCAGTATCTTGTATAGAGCCTATAATCACGATATCTCTGAAAACAAAGTAACATACTCCATGACCAATCCTTACAGATTTATTATTAGTATTGATTGATAAATGTATTTATGACGAGCCCGTTGGACGAGTGGCAGAGTGCTTGCCTAACGTCTCAGGGGCCTCGGGTTCGATTCCCGGCGGGGTCAACTTTGGAAATTTTAATGTAATTTTCAAAATTGACTGATCTAGATTTGAAAAGTAGTGGTAGTCATGCGGCCGGCCCGTCTGGCGGCAGTAACCACCACCTTACAGAATACCACCGTGAAATAACAGCATTATGTGCTGTTGTTTTTCGGTGAGTGAGTAAGGGATGCCCGAGCCCATTACCCCATCCCCTCCTATATTTCTTATCCCTATGGTGTTGCTTGTGTTATAGGCGACGGTAGCCACCTACCATCAAGTCGACCGTCAGCCTGTCTGTCGACCTTAACATAAAAAAAAAGTATTTGATTATAATAAACCAATTTATTTTTGTTTTTATAATATCAATACAATGTGAATAGTTTATTCATATTGTTTTAAATATTATGTACAAGATAGCTAAAAGTACAAGTATATACAAAAGGATCGAACAATGTTAAAAATTTAACTCTATAGTTTTGCTAAAAGTTTTTACAGCATCTGAGACATGATAGATGGCCCTCGAGTCCCGGTCCGAGAACTCTTAGTTTTGTGTGCATAGCTAACAATAGGTTTACTTTTCATAATTTTATTGCACAGCCAAGCTTTATTTATTATTCAATTTATGGTTCTTGCAGTTGGTAACGAGATTTATTAAAAAACGTAACAAGAAAAGATTTTGTTAAAGTTTTTGTGAACACTCAAAGATGTGAATTAAAATGAAACATTATAATGGGCGTTAGGTTTCATTACTTCACAAAGAAAGTGATTAGGAGAATAAGAAATAAAGTAAATTCATTATCTTACGAGAGTTATAAAAAGGTCTTTTCAAAGTCTTGCACTTTATTTTTATGTAGGTTACAGCAGAGTTTTATGTTAGTTGTAAATAATAAATTTAAATGTAAAAAGACGCTGCTCCAGTTAAAGGATTTCAATTAGCATAGAAATGTTTAGATGATATTAAAAATTGACTGTTATATGTTTCTAGTACCTATCTATTTTCTAGCGAGAGGGAGTTCTTTTTTTTGCATCAGAGGAATAAAACGCTGAAACAGTTTCCCGTATTCCCCTACTCTCAGAAATAAACAGAACTCACCGAGACCAATCAAAGCACACTTTGTTATTCAATCCCGTTGCTTTCAACTTTAGAAAAGCGGTCTAGGAATCTTTCGAAAGGGGCCATTAAACAAAACTAAGAACCGTTTCATATCAACGCAAAATGGAGTGTGCGTTGCGTCGAGCATCAGGCAAACTTTGCAAGACGCACTCATTCAAATTGTACACTCAGCTTTAACGGGATCTTTTCTTGCATCGCTCGTGTAGCCGGAGGCAATCTTTTTTTAATCTTTGCTGTGGACATCGTCTAGTTGTTGACTTTCGTTTGAAACCCCAAGGCTAGTGTGATTATCATTATAAAATTCATCTGAATCATTAATAATTGATTGTTCTTTTCCTATACATATATTCCAAAAATATTAATTAAATACTTGATACTCTTGACTGAAAGTTACTAGTATTTCAGAAGCTTATTTGCGACTTCTCTCCTTAGTGATCGACTATTTGCTTGCCCGTCACAAAAGCTTTAAAATAGAATAATCAAAAACTTGTTCTCATCTCAGGAGAGAGTAAAGAAATAAACATCTGCGGGTTTTTTTTACAAAAAAGTCTTATAATACACTGAGGGGTGTTTTCAAATAGCTTTTGTCGTTTTGATCCGCTGGGAACATCGCAGCACAACTTTTGTTACATGAAACGGAATTCCATTGAGGATTCTGCCGACTTCGTTGCCGTAACTTCTTTCGGATATTTAAAATTTTTGTAAGTATTTATAATAATTTAAATAATACTAAAATTTGTCGAATGGACTACTTCAGTTACAAAAATAAACAGACATAAATTAGACTAGACCATGTTTAATTTTGGTATTAAATTGCCAATAAAATGAGTTTTTTTTATTATTCATTCTGTTTATATTTTAATTTCCTAATTATTGATTTTTTAATACCCTACTTGAGACAAGATTTAAGCAGAAAGATAAAATTGGATTAAAGGTTTCTGAAAGTGAACTATAGCACCATGAAGTCTCATAGTTAAATATCAGGTGAATAATATCTTTATTTTTGATTTTTTCTTAATTTCTGGTTAATTACGGCTAATATGGAAATTCTTAAACACAAAAGTACAGTATACTTAAACACAAAAGTATAGTACTGCTGCCAAATCAATAAATGATTTAGAGCAATTACTTAACTTAAAAAAAATTAATATAATTCGTTACGTTTTCACAGTATGCATTAATAAATAATATATTCAAAAAATTCTCATTCAATAAAATCTTTAAAAAATTTCTCTTATAGTAAAAAAAGTATCTAAAACAAGTGAATATCGTATTACAATACACTATATTACAATACTTATATGTACATACAAAGTATCTTGGCAATTGGTAAGTAAAATTTGTATTTGATATGATAAATGATACGCATTTATTACCTGGAAATAATTTACATGGAAATACGATTCCACTTACCATTTAAGCTACATTATAGGTAATTTTGTTGTTCAAACGCACCCTCCGTAATACAGGTACTTGAGTTGAGAGACGTGGGGCCACAATAAATTCTAATGTATGATAATGGACGAGACAGGTCCATAAACTCACAAGGGACACAGTTTCCTGCTTTTATAAAACGCGACATTCAAAGGTTTCTTGTACGTTATAAATCCATAGAATTTTATATAATTCAAAATACTATCTTGTCCTGACTATAATATATCCAAAAAAATAAGAAACGTATCTAAGGAAAGTAAAATAAGAAAGAAATATGAAAGGAAACTCAGCAAACATAGCACATGCTAATTTGGGTTTTTATGATAAGCTTGGCAGACAGGCTGATGGTCCACTTCATGGTAGGTGGCTACCGTCGCCTATAACACAAGCAACGCCACACGTGTTGCAAGGGATAGGGAATGGGCTGTAGCATCCCTTACTCACTCACTGAACTCACTAAACAGCACACGTGCTATTATTACATGGTGGTCTTCTTTAAGGGGCGGTCGCTACTATGCGGTTATATATCCTAGTTATTTTACATAATTCTTCTCTAATACATTACAGGAATTAATACATTCTGGACTCAACCAAATAATATCGGATTAGTATTAAATTGTGTATTAAAGTAATTAATTTGAGAGAGTAGGATAGAGTTAAAATTATTTTATATTTTATTATTGTACTATTATGCTATTTCAAGCTAAGAGTGTATAGGGATAATCATAAAAAATAATTATTTATTAGTCAATATACATAGCCCACAAATAAAATTTGCTACAAAAATAATTTATTTGCGATTCACCCACAATCTAAATGCGGTGAGTAGTCAGTTTTGAATTGTGGTTAAAACAAACTATAAATGTTGATCAGTGGAAGTAATACGATCAACAGGTTACCGCAAAATTCAAAAATTTTCATAATGTCCTAAAATAATTATATAAACTTATTTTATGGTATAAATTATTTTTGGAATTCGGTTCTTACTCATTTGCTTTTCTTCCTAGCCATATTTAGCCCCACAACTCTTTTTATCAGAAGAACTTCTATTTGACCATGGAAGCAAATAACGTTTTTCTTCTACATAAATACAGTTACGATAGACGAAAACGCAGCGTGGCTCGCCCTGCGGCCAGGTGGAGTCGACCTGAAAGGCATGAAGCGACTGCGAAGGGCAGAGGACCGTGTGTGGTAGTGAGTCTTTGATTAGGCCTATATCCAACAGTGAAGATCCAACAGGCTGATGATGATAAATACTGTTACAGATATAATAGCTCTCAGAACTAACATTTATCTCTGTTTCAAAGACATGAATCACGTCAAAAGGGAAAATTCTGTATATAAAGTTTATTTCCAATCATTTCACAGCCGACGCATTCATCGTTATGCATTCCCTCAAACGTTGGGCCTTGAGCCGTGAACGTGGAAACAGGGATGCTCTTTTCAAAATGAAAAGAAAACACTACTATGTTTCCCAGCATAAATTCAACGGCACTCGGCAAAATTGAAAAGTCCACTCAGTAGATGCTTCCGTTTAGATTGAGGCACAATCACAAACTGTTTACGCTTTCATGCCTTTCAACATAGGAATAAAGCAGTTGAAGACGGTCTTACCGAAGCAAAGACAGCAAACTGAGGATCAGTAAATTCTAAAATCATTTGTTTTAACGTAATATTTTGTTTGTAGTAAAGTAACAATGTCATTCATTACGTGTTTCGTTTGTTAGTAATTAAAGAGTGGAACGAAAGAAGAGCAGCACTGAACTTGCTTTGTTACCTGACTCTAAACAAATGAAGTGTTAATTTGTTTGAACTAGACCGATCTAGGATTAAAATGAGCTTTGAGCCACATCTATTATCCTACTAATAATATAAATGCGAAAGTTTGTGAGAATGAATGTTTGTTTATTACTCTTTCAGCTAAAAGCGGATTAATGGATTTGGAAGAATTTGGCACTCAGATGTTTTTTTTAATTCAATTATTTGTTGCGAAACCATAATGTATTTATAGAGGTGTTACAAAATTTATAAAGACCAGTGTTATGCAGTATATTATACTCAGGACCATACTTAACACTAAGGTCCAAAATTTTCCGGCCTGAACTATAAAATGAAGGGTAAATCTCAAACAACTATTATTATTTTTCAATATAATCTCCCTTTATGATGTTTTCATCCGTAATGGCCTCAGAAGGTCGTCCTGGGCGCGGTTCATCATCAATTGAATTCTCTTCCTAAACGAAATTGTTTCGCTCATTCTTTTACGGTGGAATACGAAGGAGAAGAATGCCCATACACAGCATCTAAACCGTGTTAAATTTCCGCCGGTGTTTTCCCTTCTTTGGTTAAAAATTTAATAACAGCTCGATACTGAATTTCATGCATTTCGATTTTTTTATCTACACTCGAACTTTTTCAACAAATATCTTCGTAACAATTTTTTTGTGGATAGGTGACAAAAAGTCTAGTAATTCAATGACATGAAAGTTTTATATCTCCAATTAATCTGATGTAGGTAGGCCGGAAACTTTTGGACCTTAGGATACCTAGTAAATGCCCATATTTTTCCTAGTTTTGAAGACTTTATAATATTTCCTGGTAGCATCTTCTTATAATTTCAAATATTATATTTAGTGCAAGCTCGGATGCTTAATTAAATAGGGCAGTTTTCATTTAAAGATGCTAAAGATTGTTATTAATTAAAATTACGTAGGGAAGCTCCTCTTTGTGTAGATCACAAAAATTCAAATAAATACGAGTCATTAGTGCAATAGTAGATACCAAGATGAAATACACCTTTCGTGTCTCTCCTTTAAATTAACTAGACCCAACCTTAATTACGTTCGCTGAAATTGCGCAAATTTTCACGTAAGCGATTTATTTGCGGTCAGGCACTCGCATATCAACGGCGGACAATTTCGTCACGTTCACTGACGAAGCTTTGTCACTGCCAACTGCCGAGCGTAAATGCAAACAATAACGCGACTTAAATTGATGATAACCCTGTTTCGTGTTGAAGGATTGAACACTTTTTGTAATTGGATATGATGTAGCACAGGTGTATGCAGAAATTAGAATTTTCGTTAACTATGAAAAATTTGTGACCTCTATGTCTATTGATAAACAAACTATAGAGGCACAACATTGTAATGAAAAAAAAAATAGTGCAGAATACACTAGTTAACCTGGGTAAGTTGTGAACTTCATTTTAACTTTGAAAAAACTCTAACATAATTTTTCTACTACTATATCAAATATTAAAACACATAAATACTGCATGAAATGAAATACAAGAATGCATACACCACCTTGGTTGAAAAAAACTGCGCCCACCGAAGTCATTTTTTATTTACAGGATTTTGTAACGATATATCGTTCATGTGTTTCAATTCAAATGTATTCAAAGATAACGTGTCTGCTGGGATTGTGGTATCTCCACGTGATATCCCAAAGTTCTTACATGCAGACTTTTAACCATAGAGAAAATGTTGTTGGTCTTATTTGTTGGTCTTAGTTGTTGACTAACCTAATCTAACCTAACCATCGGTTCTAACGAAAAACCAGCGCAGGTTTCTACAACCTGCATTATGCTGAGTTGGAGCCGGTTTGTGGCAGGGGACGTTTGTGTGTGTCTTTTTAAGTTTTTATAATATCTATGTCCTTTGTTGCAAATAAAATTTTATTCTATTTTATTCTATCTTATTATATGCTATTCTATTCTAAAAACGCAATTATGCAAGTGCATGGTTATCCAAATTCTTTGCTTACTTTACTTTATAAATTTACTATTATAAATTTAATAGTAAATTTAATGTTATAAACCTAAATATAATAATATCACCTTAATAATCCATTAACTACATTTATAGTTAATACACATATAATTTAACAAATAGAAGCATACATAATAATATGATATTTTATGTCTGTAAGCATAAAAATAAAAAAAATAAATAAAAAACATACAATTATATATTTTTCAACATTTAATTTCATTATTTAAATAAAGATCAAAGTTACCCAGGCTGACCCTTTTAGTCAACTATTTTGAGGCTTACTTCCAGTTTTAAAAGTAATCAAAGTTAGCTTTAGGCTGGGTACTAGTACCATAAGTTTAATATTTAGTTGTCATAACAAGCTTATTTTCCAAAATCTGCAATATTATCTCCTCCTAGCGCATTTATGATATTATTAGGATTGTGCTGTACTTCAAATGTATTAATATGGAATGTTACATTCAGTTAGAATGTACGAAAGCCCATTAGTTCGATATTATACAAAAGCCCTTTACAACAAATTCGCATTATCCATACCGTGGTAGCAGCTAAAATTGAATCCCACTTCAATTCAATGTGACCTGTTCAAACAAAGTTACCTAGCTCCAACTAGTTTAGCCAACGGCGCGGATTTGCGAAAATTCACACGTGTCAACTTTATTCATAAGTATGTTAAAACTTAGACATGAATAGGAAACTGTATCCCTCCACAAAATTTTACACTTTGCAATTTTCCATTTGTTCAGCCTTGAATCCCGAAGAAAGTTTTGTAGAAATTTTCGGCTTAGATAGCGACGATCACGAGAGAACTCGTGCCTTCCAAATTGCACAATATTTTTAGAAAATATTGTTTCAACTACATAGGTATTTTAGAAATATGTACTACTTTTTTTTTGTTTTTTTATTTTTTTTATTTTCCTGTTACCGTCAAGTATCCTTCAGTTATGAATTAATGGGTTAAGGATAAGCACCTGGGTACGAGAATGGACTCTGATACCCTTTACTTATCTATTGATACACAAAAAAAAGTAATCTTCTGTAAGGTGGTGGTTTATTGCACGGTTATCTGTCCATTTCAGCTTACAATTAAAATCTTATTGTAAACTTGATACGAGTATTGTACAAAAAAAATTAAAGATGAACGATTGAATTATACTTTTTAGTAAAGTACTAAATTGTTCAATGAAAACGTTGTTTCGATTATACAAAAGCAGTATTTCATTACCCCGAAATCTTGGTTTAGGAGATCCGAATAAATCAGCGCTGAAGACGAATCGAGCGAAATAAAACAAGAGTAAATTAAACAGACATTAAAAATCGACTGCGGGCTCTTGATTATACTGTCACCTAAATTAAGTCGACTTGTCGCAGGTGTTGAATATTTAAAATTGCGGGAAGAAACGAGCCCCGCTTAGTTGATCCGAGCTTAGTTAACAGTAAACGCAAAGCGTTTTTGTGAAAAAAGCTCCGATGTAAAAAAAATTCAGTGAATTATTATAAAACTTATTGTTACACTTCAAAAATGGAAATATCATAATCATCAGCCGATAGAAGTGCCCTCCTTTCCTTAGATATCCGCATCCAGGCTTTCTGTGACCTTCATTATTATTTTTATTATTTATGTGGTCGCTCTATGTATATTAAAAAAAGAAAAAGAAAAATGCATGCGGATAGTACTATCGCGGTCAATGGAGCAGACCCACTTTTCATACAAATTTGTCTAACGTTGAATTGAGGTTGTCATATTAACGTCATAGAAACGTAACAAAGATAAATACAAAATGTGCACACGAAATTGTTCCTTACGGTGGGACTGCTCCCTTACCGCGATAGTACATTAGCCTCTTAGATATTTACTTTATAGTCTTCGGCGTACATAGCATCTCGTGCTGTTTAGTAGTGGCAGGACACGCTGCATTTAGCAGCCATTCGTGGCAGGGCTGCAGTAGAGAAGAAATGTGTGCTGTTACAGTAGACATGCAAATATTATTATGTGTCAATATTTGCATGTCATATTATCAAGCACCAATTTCCTTTCCTTGTACATCTTTACTTGCAAATGTATTTTTTATTATCAATACTAATAATAAATCTGTTGGGGTCGGTCATGGAGTAATTTACTCTGTTTTCAGAGATATCGTGTTTATAGGCTCTATACATGATACTGAAACTAAATTGACGATTTTTAGAATTTTTTTCTGTATGGATGTATGTATGTATGTTCCTCCATAACTCTTTAACGAATTAACTGATTTTCATGAAACTTGGTACATAAACATATAGACGTACAGGACACAGGATAGGCTACTTTTTTCTTTTTCTATGCGGACGAAATCGCGGGCATCAGCTAGTTACTTTATAACTCTCATGTCATGGTATGTGTACCTAACTTATTATTATAAATTATCCTTGACATCAGTTTTAATTGTGTTCCGCATTCTTTATACAGATAGGATTAAAAACCAAATTTAAAAAAATATATACGATATTTTCATACCGCATTTGGGTACTGTGTTGGAAATCACTGACATAATCGCTACAAATCCGACCGCAACTTTACGAGTATTTTGAATTTCCAATCACGTTATCTGGATACACATTGAGGATATCGACTAATTCGCGTTTTGGCAGCTTTTAGAGATTAAGGGAAACATTTTTTGGGAATTACCTGAACCGTTGTTAACATTTTTATTTGTAACAGTAAATTATACCTTCTTCTTTTTATTGTAATTCTTATGCGGCAGTACATAATTTACAGTAGAGTTCAGTCAGACTAATGCATGTTTCCCTGTTTTTATATATCGTTTTATGTATCGATATTGCCAAAATAACGACTGCCAATCTTTGAAAAAAAAAATATAGCAATGCAGTTGCCTGCTGTCTCTTAAATAAATTCTTGGGAGATACATATATAAGTTAGTCTTATTCATAAAAAATAATCACTTGCAAAAAAAGAGTATCCCTATATATATATATATATATATATATATATATATATATATATATATATATATATATATATATATATATATATATATATATATATATATATATATATATATATATATATATATTCAAATCGTGACCGGAATATATATATATTATATGTTGATTTTTTATTACAAAATAAAAAAAGGGTCTGCCTTTAATATATTTGTTCCGGTCACGATTTGAAAACTGTTAATAAAATTAATATAATAGAAAAAAAAAAACAATTTAACAGATGCACTTTATCAGTTTATATTGTAGCAAAAGCGTCCCCTAACATATTTCAACATATAAAGGAGAACATGACTCGCACGTGACGCAACTTGGAATGTGATACGTGCTGCAACCGCTGAGCAATAAAAGTTTTAGATCATATTGCATACAAAACCATTTTATTTCATACAAAGGGCACCGCATGCAGACACAATAAGAGAGATTACGATGGAAGTTCTACAAGTTGTGTTTCATAGTGAAATACACCAACTTTAATAATTTTCCAACTCAAAAATCGTCAAAAGTATCTTGTGTTTATCATGTTGGTAGAACTAATACAGAGTAAGTAGTGCGAATTCTACTTGATGAAACGCATCAAACGCGTAAACGTGAATGTGTATGGGAATGAAGCAGCGCTACCCGTCAGCCACTAGGTGGCGCTGCTTCGTTCCCATACAAATTCACGCTTACGCGTTCGATGCGTTTGATGGAGTAAAAACTCGCACTAAACACTCAGATTATGTTACCCTCGTCTTTCCATATATACATACATACATCGTCAGTTCTTTTGAAGCATTTATGGGGTGTTGCACATCTTATAAAATCTGTTATTTAAGTATATTATTATAATAGTTATTTTCCAAAGTTTTCTGTGCATCTTAGAAATGATCATAGAAATGGTAAGTAAAGGCGGTAACTGTATTTCTTTATTTGTTAATTCAGCCTTTCGGCGCAAAACTAGCAACAGTTGTAAAAATATAGCCATTGTACCAATAAAATATAATAAGAAAGTCATTTCCAGAAAATACAAATTACATTACTTTTTACATAATATTTAGACGGAAGCGTTTTAATAAAAGGGCCTTTATGCGTAATTCTTGTAGGTACTTCGAAAACCGGAAATTTGATGCGAATTGGTTCCTTGAATTCTAATGGAAGGAAATTCCCTATTGTCTACGTCGTAAATGTTCTTTTTAATTATTATATTAAACTTGAAGGGCTAAATTTAGATATTTCGATTACCCATAATATTTTTATTCAAATGATATAATGTTTTAAAGAAATTCCCTTTAGTCTACGTCGTAGATATTCTTCTTAATTATTATATTTAGCTTGAAGGATTAAATTTAGATATTTCGATTACCCGCAATTTTTTAATTAAAATGATTTTTTTTTTGTAAGTTTGTGTCTGTTTCGTTCAATATTTTATACATATTTTATTTCAAAAATATTGTACTTATATAGATTTTATGAAAAATATATCATTAAATAAATTCTCAAACTCATTCATTTCAGAGTAAAAAAAACTATTTAATAAAACACTCAAGTTGTTTATTGATTGTGTATTATTTTAGATACATTTGATCTCTTTAAATTAAACCTTTGCAAATTCATCATGCACGGTGATCTCGAAACAACATAGAAGTGACCTAACAATAAGTAAGAAAACTTAAAAATGAAACATTACGTTGATGAAATGCACTGGAAGAAGGTAGTTCATTTTTATTTACTTTTTTTTTTACTTATTAAGTATTATTTTTATAATTATTCCATAAAAATAAAAATGTGCAATGCGTAAGTATTCTCAAGACTTCACAAAAATCCATTACAACCCGTTATGATACTTAGATTAAATGATTATACCGCGCTATCTAAAAACAATAGCTTCGTGAATGCAGCAACTCATTATTGTAATGTGTGTAAGCATCGTCACTTTTTATCACTTTTTACACAGTTTGATCACATTTTTACATAGTTTAACTACGCAAACTGGCATTTTATTATACCCAAAATTTAATAAAACATTCCGCACGTACACGTCACAGACAGCTTGCTGTGTAACTGGCTCGGGTACGCCGACTTCGGCGTAGTATTTGTTGCCGCATTTGACAAGTACGCCGGCGGTATCTTAGTCGAGCGTAGAGAGACCAATTTATTAATCTAATCTAAGCCATTATCCCTAGAGAACAACTTCAAAGATCTAAAGAAAATTGCGTCCAAAATATATCTCCTTGAATTTTATATGAGCATGAGTGGAGATGACGTTCTAGTAAGACCAAAAATTAATTATTTAATACTACGAGTATGTGCCCGCAACTTTATACGCGCTTTAGTGCGTTTTATTTTTAAATCCCATAGGAACCTAACATTTTTTCAGGACAAAAAGTAACCTATATTATAGTTTCGGTTAAACCGCTTTTGTGATTAGCGTGCACAAGCGCAGACTATCAGACAAAAATTCTAAAAACTATTTTTTTGATCTCGGTTACATAAGTACAACGTACAAATTGTTTTTTTTTTTTTTAATATATTTAATGAACAGACACGGCTCGTTTACGGTTGTATTATATGTATAGAAGTTGCTGTGGACTGTAAAATATGAGTAATAAGAAATTTAAATACACAACACTCTAAACCATTCGTCTAGAAAGAGTAACGCTCGAGCCTTACCCGTCATTTATCATGCAAATGTTCAAAACATCGAGAATGATCGATGGAATCATTCTCACTTCTCAACTTTACCTCATGAATCTTTACTCGATCGAGATATTAACGATGATGAATGGACAATTTCTTATTTGGTCCAAAATTTCGCAAATTGTGATTAATTTTTTATATTAATTTGTCCATCTCATTGAAACTGACTGGATCTTTACTAGAGAAATTTAAATTCCTACAAATTCTCAAGTCATATAATTAGAGCCTCTTTCACCATCTGTCAAGTAGGCTAACGGTCATTTAAAGTCCTATCGAAGGATGCAGTAAACCGAGTCCATAATTTAATAAAACATAATTATTTCTAAAAGTAACTAATCATCACTTTACTTCTAGTTGGTGAAAGAGGCCCTTATAGTTATAATAAAACTTATTCGAATTTTAATTCATTTAGTAAAGAAATTTTCACTATCTTGTTGTCATTTGTTTGTGAAAGATTTATTTTTTATTTTATAGATATTTGCGAGCTTAAGGGCCTCTTTCACCAACTACAAGTAAAATGTTGATTAGTTACTTTTAGAAATCATTTTCTGTTTTATTGAATTATGCACTCGGTTTACTGCATCATTCGATAGGCGAATTTTTTTATTATTTTCTATTTAATGTTTACCGTACAAACTAAGGTATATCAGCTAAATTATTCGCGGTGACAGGTGACTTTAAGTGACGGTTTAGCTTACTTGACGTTGGTGAAAGAGGCACTAAGTATTAAAAATGAAAAACGATTTCCTATAGGAAACATACTAGTTTCATAATAAGGACTAAACGTAACATTATAATCTATTCTATTGTATAAAGCTGAAGAGTTTGTTTGTATGGTTGTACGCGCTAATCTCAGGAACTACTGGTTCGAATTGAAAAATTCTTTTTGTGTTGGATAGTCCATTTATCGAGGAAGGCTTTAGGCTATATAACATTTTGAACACGGACGAAGTTATAACTATATTATATTATAACTACTTACTACATAATTATAATATTTCAATCTAAACGGAGATGTACAAGAGTTGTAAAATTCCATGTAAATTAGTACCTAGTATATTGTATATTAAGGGCCTCTTTCACAAACTACAATTAAAGTGTTGATTAGTTACTTTTAGAAATCATTTTCTGTTATATTGAATTATGCACTCGGCTTACTGCATCATTCGATAGCCGATTTTTTTTTTATTTTTTTTTATTTAATGTTTGGGGCGTTTACCGTACAAACAAAGGTATATCAGCTCCATTCCGGTTACCGGTGACTTTAAATGACAGTTTGGCCTACTTGACGTTTGAGAAACAGGCGCTAATACTATTAAAATAGTATGACCAAAGTAAATGTCAAGATAAAATAGCAGAAATACTTCTGATCTCACTGAATACGATTTGAAAAAAAAAAATACTTGGCGAAAAAAGTCGCTTTCATTTTTAGCTTTGACAAAACGGTTCTCTGCTGTTAGCCGCCTTTACCCTTTGAGTATGTACGATATACGTGCCTACATTTTGTTGAACATTTTTAATTTTTTTTTTGTTTGTCACCGTATCATTACTTATATTTTACATGAAAATCTAAAGTTAGGTAGGTACTTGTTTTCTTACGATTTATATATTTCCAGGTGTGTTTTTATTATTTTTATTTGTGTACAGGAATTCTTACCTGATGAGGTCGAAGATGAAGTTCGCCTGCCCATTTACATCATAATTATGGTCTAAAAAAATACATCATATAGTTACCATGTAACGAATTATAGAGATAATAATATATAATGTATAGAATTTAAAAACATTTGCCTATTTTCCTGTAATATTTGTGTTTATGTCAGACGAATGTAGCCACTATAGAGGTCTTTCACACAAGAATAAGGCTTGAAGTATAACCAGATGTTTGATTCGACTCCATAAGTTCCTGTATACTTTCACCGCTAGACTTACTTCGGACGTGCATTCAATTACTCGTTCGTCGAGTGTCAAAGGCTTTCACTGTCGTATGTCGTTTAATCCTCGGCACTAAACTGTTCACTCGTGTTAGCTTTTAAAATTTCTTATAATGCACTCTTTGCATATTTTCACCGTGTATCGTAAATAAAAAAAATATTCAAAGCGACCCTTAGTATGAGGACTTAAAATTCTGCATTACAGAGAAAAAAAAAACGTTTTTGAGCCTGGGTCTCGTACGAACTTACATGACTATGTAACATAATTTGTGTATAATTACATTTACAAGTTTGAAATGTAGACAACAATAAAAAGCCGACTGACAGTCAGTGGCCATATCAACAGGTTCGAAAATACCAGATAGACGAAAATAGACGAAAGATACAAAATGAGCTCCCCGAGATGGAAAAAGAAGCCAAGCCAAGGCAGAAGAATCGTGAGACAGACTGGACGAGGAAGGCGAAGTAATCTCTACTCTTAGAAAATAAAGAAAACGTGAAATAAGAGTAGTCTCAAGTGAAGACTTAGGAGAGGTCTACGCGGCAAAAGGGACTTCTACAAACTCAGGTTTATTTAAGTTTTCTTTTCTGTTAGGTAAGTATATAGGCACATTGAATGCAAAAGTTAGGTACTCGTAGATGGTCGTTGAAATAAAGATTCGTATTACTTCTTCAGCGAGTCAAATATTATTTGACTGTTTATTTATACTAATATTATAAAGAGGAAAGATTTGTTTGTTTGCATAGAATAGGCTCCGAAATTACTGGACCGAATTAAAAAATTGGTTCACTGTTGGGAGGCTAATATATTATAAGCGAGTATCATAGTCTTTATTTTATAAAGTTACGCGGAAGAAGTCGCGTGCAATAGCTAGTTTGTTTATAAATTTATTTTGTACTAAAATATATTTATCTATATATTATTTTTTATTTCATGTAGTGTGTAAACATAGGTTTTGTCCGCGGTGGCTGTCTATATATAGTTCGTATTTTGTTAATTTTTAATTTTCTTTTTTTATTATTTTTATTTTCAACTATTTAAACCTTTAAAAAATTAAGTGTACGGATTTAAATTGTATTGTAATATCATATGTATGTAATTAGCATTTTCACTATCTTAATTTTGTTTTTTGTGAATAATACAATTTTTAAAGGTTTACTTGTTGATTCAGACCTCATCCGTAAGAGTGCCTAAAGATATTTGAACGCCAGTGACTCTACGAAGGGTTACAAATAACAAGGGTAGACGGACAGCTGACGTGACCACAAGGGCAATAACATCCGTAGTACTTGATGTGGGACTTTTAATATCGGCCGGTACTACGTGGTCACCCCTCTTTAATATTGTTGTAATTTGACAGAGGACACTTGGTGCGTTATGATCTTGGCACGTGCCGTGATATGAACCCCGTGATATCGAACAAGTTTTATTGGAGCATCGAACTTAAAGTTCATTGCTGGATTTTGCTCATAAAGGTAAGTTTTGATTTTATTGCTTTGTGTTACATTTTTCTTCGTCTTCTTAAATTCAAGTTGGATTACAGTTACATAAAATATTTTGTTATAATACTTTGGTATACTTAATTGCTTAACTTATTAGACACGACTTTTTTTCGAATGTGGCATTTTTTACCAAACGGTAGCTCGAAGAATTATTAGACATTGAAATCGGTTCGGTTACAATTTACAAAGTGTACTTTCCGTCACTCAAACAGAAATAGTATTTTTAATTAATAAAAAAATACTTGGAAATATTTGATTTCTTTTAATAATATAATAGGTAATACAAAACAATTCAGAACTTTTTTCTCGTTTGTTTGTGAACCGACTTTTATTTATTTATTTTGTAGCTGAGGAGTTTAGTGTTATCAATTAAGAAAAAAAATACACAATTTGTATATGAATTTGGTCGAATTTAGAGAAGTGTTGCAAACACTAGTTTTAGTGATTCTTTCTTAAATGTTTAAAATAATAAACTTTCCTTCTTCCTTGAAACAAAGTTAGGGAAAGTAGAGTGATGTTAATAGAAACGTAGTTTTGTACAGAAAGAACTACCTTTTCGTGAATTGTGTATTTTAGTCACGTTTGTCCCATATGATTTTCTTTCTTGAATATTTCTTTTTTATTCTCGTCTCAGTGTTGCAAACTTTCGCATTTATATTATTTATGTACATTTACGAAGGCTCAGTGAAAAAACTCTTTTGTGTAAGTAAATTATTTGGGTCTTCCTCTTATAGTATTTAACTGTCACTGTTCTAATGTTTATGTAGGTAAATATGAAAGAAACATTTCATGTTGTAATTAAAACTGAACATGATTATAAAAACTTTATTTTTCTACTTACAACTTTCAGATAAACGTATCGAAATTTGAAATCGTTTTAGAGATTTTTAATCTAAAATATTCATGAATATCATAGGCATTTTGTTTCAACTGTTATTTTACTTAGAAAATCTACTCAGATCCCGGTAACTTTCGTCGACATAATCGTATTACTGAATTACGGAAGTAATGCGATTATGTTGTCGAAGATGTCACAGATTCACTTGACTTACCTTTGTTTTCAATACCGCGATTAACAATATAGCTTAACCACTCATCTTATCTACATATACTTAAAATTGTATCTTTGCATGATTATATAGTACTAATTATATAGAGACTACAAATATACAAGGGCATACATCTCTCAGAATCACGCTGGAGTTAAAATTTGTGATTCTCGTCGGATAATAAACCCATGATGTGTTTAGTTTGCAGATAAGATATTAACGTCATATTATTTGTAGTTTTTTAATTTAGTGCATGGTGGATAAATATTTTAAAATATTGGGACATTTTTCTCATTAGAACAGTTTTTAAACAGTCATTATTTTGAAAGTAGCGGTCGACGGTCTACGCGGGTCGCGGAAGCGAGATATTAGAATAATTATATGCGACAAAAATTCATATCATTTATTAGTGCCTACTTAGTGGATAAAAACATATGATTTCTGTAAATTTTTTATTCAAGAAAAGTATAATCTGAAGTGTCACTTAGAAATTTTTCGTGATACCTTCTTATTTTAGGATCAAATTTGAGATGTTTCTGTTTTTTCTTCGATGTTCTAAATCTAAAACATTGTTTCATATTTTTTTAATATTTTGTATATTTAACTGCGTAGGCCGTCGACCGCTAGTTTAATAAAGGGCTGTTTAAAAATTGTTTTAGTGAAAATTCATTTTAAAATAATTTTAGGCATGTACTCTAGATTAAAAAACTACAAATAATATGACGTTAACATTGTATAACTTAAAACATTTAAACATAAGTTTACATAATTTGATTTCGATGACAAACTGTTTTCCAGTTTTATGGGACAATGTAAATATTACTAAGACTACTTTTTAGAATAGAAGAAGAATAGAATAATGTTTTATTTGCAGCAAAGGACAAGGTAACATGAGAGCATACAAAGGTAACAAAAATAAAAGACAAGCACAAACGTCCCCCTCCACAAACCGGCTCCAACTCAGCATAATGCAGGTTGTAAAAACCTGCGCTGGTCTTCCGTTGGACCCGATGGTGAGGTTACGCACTTACTAAACAAAACAATACAAAAAGCTCCAGAAACAAAACAAAACAAAAATATTTTTTTTAAATAAAATAGTTAAAATTAAAATACAAACTAAAAATTTATACAAACAAAAAAATAATATACAAATAATATATTATATACAAAGAATATAGAAAAACACATATTTATACAATTAAGAAAAAGAAAAAAAAAACATCTATAATAAATAAAAAATTAAAAAATATATTCAGAAGGCACTGGTGTCGCTACGCAGTTACTCCTCGCTTTTTTGATGTTCAAATATAAATTTCTTTAATTTATTTCTAAAATTATTAGTACTTTGCAGGTCCCTAATAGGCGGTGGGATGTTATTCCAGCACTTTCACGCAGCATATCGAAAGCTTCCTCTAAAGGCAGCAGTACTGTGACGTTCTATTACCAGCTGCGTCGAAGATCTGCGAGGATGAACATCCCTCCACGACAACTTCTCATAGAGATAAGAAGGCTCCCTAAATTTTTATGCATAATAAATAAATAAATAGAATTGTAAATATCCAACTCGAACGGAAGGTAGAAGTTATCAATAAATTTCCATTACATAATTACACTGTTGTACCCAAATGCGAAATTACTGTATTGTCTTATGTTATCTAATACAATTGAAGGTTGTTAACTGTTCTCAAGGTAATCATTCGTAAGATGGCGAATAGTATCCTAACTATGATTTATTCTGACTCAGTATTAACAATCCCTTTCTAGAACCAACTAAAATAGATAGTATTTCTCTACCGCTATTAATCCATCACTCTGTGGATTGCGAAAGAACAGACTATTCCAGGAATTTACCTATATCGGTGGAATTCAATATAGTTAAGTCTTGACTAGCCAGTTCCCAATAAACTGAGCGTCGGCTTTCATGGAAGGATTTTAAATTTTATTTGCTGGCAATCCAGTTATTTTTAAAGAAATAGGCCACTAGATTTTGCTTTGTTCAACTTCTATTTGCTACGAGAAATATGTCGAGCTAAACGTTAAATATTACTTACTTGGAAACTTTTAACTGAAAATTTATATTTAACATTTACAACAGTATCCTTTAAAAGAATACTCGAATTTAAAGAGTACTCGAAATTTCTTTTAATTCAAAAATAAATTTATATGAAACGCATACAATTTTATATCTAAATAGCGACCCCCGCTCCTGACTTTGCCCAAAATCTTATAATAACTAAACGAGGAATTCTTGTATGCCACGACGATCTCGCAAACGGCTCTAACAATTTTGACGACATTCGTTACCGCCGAAAATCTAGGGTTAGGGTTTTTAGGTCTAGAAATCGATTTCTCGGCGTCTCATCTTCGAGAAAATTCGTTTTAGGTAGTTTTTTTAATGGAACGTGTACAAAAGTAATTCCGCTCGCTACAGCTAACGCCATCTAGCGCCGAGTGAACGAACTAAACACTTTTTTTGCTACTTAATAACACTTCTCGATAACAGGTGGCGTTTGGACCGGATTCCCGAAGTCGATCTGTCAGGGTCTTGTCTTCGAGAAAATTCGCTGTAGGTAGTTTTTTTAATGGAACGGTTACAAAAATAATACCGCTTGCTCGTTTTATAATAATATTTTGATTCAATTATTAATTATTAATTCAAGTATTCTTGAATTCTTTTCTATAAAATGTTTCAAAGACTCTTTCTTACCGACTTCATTGACCCGAGCGAAGCTCGGTCGCCCTGTGTAGTGTAATTCTGATATACAAAAACCTTCCTCGTTTATTTATCTTTCCATTAGTGAAAACCTGTATGTTCGCTATAATTTCAAAAACCACTAAACGGATTTTCATGCGGTTTTCACTAACAGAAAGAGCGTTAAATGAAGAAAGTTTTTATATATAACCAGCCCGCTACTTCGTCTGCGTTGAAAAAGAAAAATGTAGCTTATCCTTTGTCCTGTACGTCTAAATGTTTATCTACCAAGTTCCAGTTCAGTTAATTCGTTTAAGAGTTATGGAGGAACATACATACAATACCTACACTTACAGATTTATTATTAGTATTGATGATGATTTGCAGAAAACAATTATTAAAAGCCAAATATTAAAATTAAAAGATTTTTTTTACCTTATCAAGATACCTACTGTAATACGAATTTCGGTTGAAAATTATTCCTCGCTTTTACTTTATCCTTGCCGTAGATATAACATTTAATTTTTCTCCACACTATATTTAATTTAAAAGCCGACGACACTAAACCGACCATAAATATAGTGAAAAGCGTTGCTCGCAATATCTGCTCGAAAATACAGTTCGTCTACCAAAATGCCTCACGTGGTATAATGCGAAAAGTTTTCCCATAGAGCTGCCATGGCGGGTGGCAAGGAAAGCTATAGGTTAATAACAGGAAACTTTACTAATTTAATGTTATACAACTATGCATGTCCTTTAATGTACAACTATTTAGACATAAGGTCGTAGTTGCTTTATTGCACGAAAAATTACCAAAGTAATTACCGAAAGAATAAATTATTTGCTCTGTTTAATTTTTGTTTTTATCTATAAAATACCCCAACACCAATTATACCCTTATAACAAGTTCGACAGAACAGTTATGTTATTGAAAGTTATACAGATTTTGTCACACAGAATGTAGATTGTGGAGTTATCCATTAATTCTTATTAATTTTCTCAATTATATCTACCTACCTATCATATTGCTAAGGACCTCTTTCACCATCTGTCAAGTAGGCTAACCGTCATTTAAAGTCACCTGTCACCGGGATAAATGGAGCTGATATACCTTTGTTTGTACGGTAAAAGTCCCACACTAAAAAGAAAATAAAATAAAAAAATCGCCTATCGAAGGATGCACAAAACCGAGTGCATAATTTAATAAAACATAAATTTAATAATTCTAAAAGTAACTAATCAACACTTTACTTCTAGTTGGTGAAATAGGCCCTAACTGTAAAAAATAAAACTAAATCTAAAAAAATCCGCTGATATTTGCATACTAATATTATATGTGAAAGCAACTCGGTCTGTCTGTCTGTTATCTTTTCACACCTTAACTACTCAACCAATCTTCAGGGATACAAGAAAGTACCTTTCGTTCAGAAAAAAGTACTCTGTTCCCAAGGGATCATCTAAAAATATAAAAAAAATGTGACTACCGTCTTCACAGCAGTAAAGATGTCAGGCGTTATACTACTCATTTATTTTCTCAAATAGTGAGAAGTATTATATAAAAACTACTTTAGTATTATATAAAAACCATAATATTTCTCTATCCCTTCTTAGTTAGTCCTACTATGGTCGGCAGCGCAATTGTAAACCTGTAGTGGTGCTTGTCTTATAGGCTACGATAGCCATATATAATTAAGTAAATCGTCAGACTATTTGACGACCTTTATATAAAAATAAAATAGTATTTCATACAAATTCATAAAAGTATTGACTATTCATAAAAGTTCATAAAAGTATTGACCAGTTGTTGTGACTGGGTATCACAAAAACTGAGCCAGCAGTGTGAAGTGCTTGCATAGCAAAATTAAATTGAAAAGTATAAACACAAAAGAGTAGTGGTATTTTGAAATAACATTTTTGTCTTTTGATTCGAATCCATGAAAGATTGTGAAGAGTGAAAACTACACGCGAACATGGCTTCACTCTTTGTCCAATCAGCCTTTGAAAATAAACATTTTAAATGAAAGTTTTTTAAAGCTACACAACTCGCTTTTAAATTAATGAGTAAAATCTTTCAAGCCGCTCTTCGCTCCTGTGATTATTAACAGTGGAAAAACACAATTGGATTTTTCACAAAGAATCTCTCAACCTTAAAGTAATAGATTAATTTTATTGTGAACAAGAAATGCTTCACTTGTGGCGTGTTTCGTTACGTAAGAGATGTCTGAACCCATTGTTCTATTTTCTACTTGTCGCTTACCCTCAATGAACTTGAGATCTGAACTTAAAGTTTAGATAATTTTAGTTAATCTTTAAGATCTGATTTATTACATATCAGTTATGTAACTGTTGCTGTAACTTCCTTACATAGTATAAGTTGGAGTCGCTGTCCGCATCTGTCTGTCTGTATATCCACTAACTCCTCCTAAACCACGCAACGGATTTTGATGCGGTTTTCACCTACAGTAAGATAACTTTTCACGAAAGGCTTACATATATATTAAAACCTGATTAAGATTTTATGTAGGTAAGTAGAAAAATAAAATATTTTGCAACCAAGTCACCGGAGCGAGTCGCTAGTTAGGTTTGATTTCGCATAATTTTACATAACAACCAATTACTTACTAAGTTGCACGTCAGCTTACCTACCAGTCAGCCTATGATTTTACAATAAGAATTATAAAATGAAATTTTAATGTTGATATGAATATATTTATAAACTAGCTGGTGCCCGCGACTTCGTCCGCGTTGAGAAAGAAAAAAGTAGCCTATCCTGTGTCCTGTAGGTACGTCTAAATGTTTATCTAACAAGTTTCATGAAAATCAGTTAATTCGTTTAAGGGTCATGGAGGAACATACATACATACATACATACATACATACATACATACATACATACATACATACATACATACATACATACATACATACATACATACATACATACATACATACATACATACATACATACATACATACATACATACATACATACATACATACATACATACATACATACATACATACATACATACATACATACATACATACATACATACATACATACATACATACATACATACATACATACATACATACATACATACATACATACATACATACATACATACATACATACATACATACATACATACATACATACATACATACATACATACATACATACATACATACATACATACATACATACATACATACATACATACATACATACATACATACATACATACATACATACATACATACATACATACATACATACATACATACATACATACATACATACATACATACATACATACATACATACATACATACATACATACATACATACATACATACATACATACATACATACATACATACATACATACATACATACATACATACATACATACATACATACATACATACATACATACATACATACATACATACATACATACATACATACATACATACATACATACATACATACATACATACATACATACATACATACATACATACATACATACATACATACATACATACATACATACATACATACATACATACATACATACATACATACATACATACATACATACATACATACATACATACATACATACATACATACATACATACATACATACATACATACATACATACATACATACATACATACATACATACATACATACATACATACATACATACATACATACATACATACATACATACATACATACATACATACATACATACATACATACATACATACATACATACATACATACATACATACATACATACATACATACATACATACATACATACATACATACATACATACATACATACATACATACATACATACATACATACATACATACATACATACATACATACATACATACATACATACATACATACATACATACATACATACATACATACATACATACATACATACATACATACATACATACATACATACATACATACATACATACATACATACATACATACATACATACATACATACATACATACATACATACATACATACATACATACATACATACATACATACATACATACATACATACATACATACATACATACATACATACATACATACATACATACATACATACATACATACATACATACATACATACATACATACATACATACATACATACATACATACATACATACATACATACATACATACATACATACATACATACATACATACATACATACATACATACATACATACATACATACATACATACATACATACATACATACATACATACATACATACATACATACATACATACATACATACATACATACATACATACATACATACATACATACATACATACATACATACATACATACATACATACATACATACATACATACATACATACATACATACATACATACATACATACATACATACATACATACATACATACATACATACATACATACATACATACATACATACATACATACATACATACATACATACATACATACATACATACATACATACATACATACATACATACATACATACATACATACATACATACATACATACATACATACATACATACATACATACATACATACATACATACATACATACATACATACATACATACATACATACATACATACATACATACATACATACATACATACATACATACATACATACATACATACATACATACATACATACATACATACATACATACATACATACATACATACATACATACATACATACATACATACATACATACATAATAAGTAGGAAAGTATACGAGGCTTGTGTCTGAAGGTCTGAGCACGTGACACAGGAGGACGTGACGCGAAAGTTACACCGCGTCACACCCCTTGTTTATCACGATTATCCGGTACATTACATGCAACGATCTTATGTTACGTCCGTAAAAAGAAATGAGGTGATATCTTGCTTTCCTCTTTAACATTACGTGTTTTTTTTAAGAAGGTGCTCTTGTTTATCACACTCGTGTTTTTGTTCGGATAGAATGTAGTGTAAATTTTTATGTTAATAGGCAATTCATAAACATCATTTTCTACACAATCTGTACTAATTAATATTCAGAGAGAAAAATTTTCTTTCTCGCTCATAATATTTTTGTCAATAGTAATTTATTTTTATTTTTATGATCTTTTATGGTCCAATACTTTTTTGGATGAGTTCATCTTCTGGGTTCGTTTTCTGTATACTAGACAAAGTAGTTAAGGCGTGAAATCGTAACAAACGAACAAACCATTTTCTGCGTTAAACTATTTTAAAGTTTCTTTGTTAAATATGTAGATTTTCTAACAAATAAGTTTAAGTTATGTTTTGCTTTATGAAACATGTAAATTCATTTAAAACATAATATAGTAGATAGACTCAAGTACTACTACTAAGAAATGTCAAAAGGAAATGTGTTCCACAGAGGAAAAATTGCGTAATATCATCTCCCCTCTGACCAATAACCAGTGTCTTCTTTGAGATGTCTCTAGCGGAAATTTGATTTCTTCGTAGTGTCGGATTTTTTATCTCTTGATGGATTGAACGATAGATTAAAGTGTCGATGTAAATAGAACTTTTCTATACTAATATTATAAAGAGGTAATGTTTGTATGTTTTATATTTTTATTGTTTTTATATATGAAGTAATCTTCAAAACTACTCATCCCATTTTAAATTTCTTTTACCAAGAGTTAGAAAGGAATTTCAGGGTGGCCGCAGGCTAACTTTTCTATGCAAACGAAGTCGCGGGCGCCTGCTTCTTAAAAAATCCCATTTTTTTTTTTTGGATGAAAAGTATCCTATAATTAATATGTTAATCCAGACAATCATCAATACATCGGTGTAAATCGCAGTCAAGTCTTAGCCGTTTCTGAGATTATAGCGTTTACAAACGCAAATACAAACCGACAAAAATTCTAAAAACTATTTTTCGAGACCTATGTCCAGCAGTGGACGTCCTTCATAAGTACAAATTGTTTTTCTTTTATAGTTTCTCTCTGAATATTATAGATACGGCTCGTTTACGATTTAATTATGTGTATAGATCAAGTGACCAATAGATTACTTGTGAAATTAAAACACCACTGCATGTTTTGTTTAAATAGTTTCGTATAATGTTTTTACAATTCCTAGTTTTAAAAATATTGTTAAATGTTTGTTTCTCGTAGTAGATAGCCTGAAAACAACTTTCATGCGATTCTGCGTTTTCTGCTCGAAGTAAAGAACAATAATAAAATTGATAGACAAAAACTCTTATTGTTTGATTTCAGATGAAGCTGTATATTATAATAACACGGCGAGTATACGTCCCGAACAAAATCCAAAATTATTGAACTTCGATTAATATTCATTTGTGAACTATTGACTTGCCTTCTAGATCTTCAGTTAGAAACCTAAAACTTTGTTAACTCTGTGAAGAGGACAGTAAAAGTATAAAGTTAGAATATAATGTAGCGACTATAGAATGATGTGATGTATGGTCATTAAAGAAGGTATATATTTTATGAAGGAATATTCACAACACAATGCCTACCACACAGTGTCTATGACTACGCACCATATATGTGATCTATCATTTTTATGATCCTCCCATAAAAGCCCTAAGCTCACAAGCCAAGTGTATGTAACAGCCTATATAAAACCATTCTACCGAGAAATTCACTAAAGTTTGCGTTGAAATATCCACTGTATTTGGTAATGTATTGCTGAAACGAGCGCAATCCTACACCAGTAAGGACGCACACCATTCACTATTGTAACATTTACTGAATATTGTTGTTGTAATAATGAAATATAATTTATATTTCTATTTTTTAATTATAGTTAATTCAAATTAGTAATAAAGCCATGGGTTAATTAAATATTAGTAGGATTCGAATCCTGGCCCACTGTAATCATTTGGGCAACCCGTTTGGAGGTAGTAACCTCCCTCTTACAGAAGACCACCATGAAATGTTGGCTTCTGCGAGTAAATAAGGAATACCAAGTTTCCCTTTCCAATCCCTTATACTTAATCCTAGTGCGGTCGGCAGCGAACTTGCAGCAGCTGTAGCGTTGCTTGTGTTGTCAAGTGGATCGTCAGCCTGTCTGTCGACCTTAACATTTAAAAAAATTAAAAATTCCGCAGTTCGTATGTATAGAAATGGAACTTATGAATAATAGCCTATATAATAGCCCCTTTCATTGAGAAGAGGTTTGTTTTAACTTTCATTTAAACTTGTGTAGTATTCGAATACACAAATTACATACTTCACCGTGAAATTCTTTTTCAACGGACTTCCAAATAACTCTTTTTAACAAAAAAAAAATCGACTTCAAACCGTTTTTTCATGGATGCTATTGTCAGAACTGGACCAAATTGAAATGGCACCACACCCAATCGTTTCACCCAGTCGAAAGTTCTGAGGTAACAAACATTTAAAAAAATACAGTCGAATTGAGAACCTCTTCTCTTTCCTTTGTTAAAAAGTGTTATTACTTACAGAGAGTTTATGTCTGCTTATACTTATGAATACCCTATAAAAAATTGACTTCCTTTGATAATGTACTGATTTTGCTGATATTTGTTAGTTTTATTTGTAATCATTATCAAATATGAGGCATTTAGGCTGACGGTACTTGATGGTAAGTGGCTATAGTTACGTGATGGCAACGTTAGTGTATTAATACAAGCGGAGGAGAAATGGCAATAGACTTCGGCACCTTACTCACTTACCAAATGTCTCATATTATTTTATTTCAGGGTGTCTTGTGAGGTGTCTTACTGACGTCAGTGATCTGCTTATAATATAATTGTGGTAAGCAGTGCTACCATTTATATGAATGGAATGGCTAGCTAGCTAACTAAATTTCTAAAAATGGTCAATTTAGTTTCAGTATCATGTATAGAGCCTATAAACACGACATCTCTGAAAACAAAGTAACTTACTCCATGACCAATCCTTACAGATTTATTATAAGTATTGATGAAGTAAAAATTAAATTGTTAGAAGAAAATTTGTCACCTCGAATTAATTTCACCTCAGAGTTGGTTCCTGATGACTTCATTGTGCACTGAATTTTATTTTATTATACGCTGTTTTATAGAGGTTTTATTGTTATATCTAATGGAAACTGTTTTTAACGGCAAGATCGCTGCCCTTCCCCATTTTGAATATAAAGCGAACATAAATTTTCTTTGTCCCGAATTTTGTGAGTCATTCGTTGGGCCATAATAATAAATGGAATCATCCGCGAATTGATTCACATTCTAATGTCGAAGCTATATTGTTGAAATTGTATTATGAGGAACGCTAAAATGGCGCTTTCAACTCTAACAATAAATCGTTATATAGTATTGTTTGACTATATTATTCCTTTAACACTGTTTAATGTTTTACATGTTTATGCTTTTTTGGCATTTTATGTGTTTTTATTTCAAGAGAATGTGTTAATTACTTCTACACATTTTTCCTTGACTGATATTTAAAAAAAATCTAATAAATTAGTAAAAAAAATCATGATGGTTAAGCTAATAAATTATAAATTTACAATGTTTCTACAATCAACATTACCATGGTTTAATGTCTCAGTAGAGTGTTAACCAGTCTAATAGCCAATCTCAGTTCAATACAGTAATTGAGATCGTCTCTAAATCAAATACTAATTCTCCCTAATATATTAAATTAGTAGTCCCTAAATTTCTTAACACCTTAAATAATTTCTTGACAGTGCTTACGCAACATTTTACCGCCTCTTATAACTCAAAAGAAATAACGCACTTCGAAAGTTTGCCAATAATGTTCGCTTGTAATCTCTTATAAAGTGATTCTTTCATAAGAAATATTGGGAAGACAATTGGATTATTTTCTGGTGAGTATTTTTTAAAGTAACTAAATTAAGTTTAAGGTATTTTTTTCAGCTGCGGGCTTTCTTGTTTATTATAGCGGTCTCCTCTGTCACTATGAAATTTTCAATTCAAATCGTTGATATACACTCACTTAAATAAAATTAAAAATTCTTATTATAAAAAAAATCACATTAAGTAATTTGTATATACAGGGCGTCCCAAGACTATGCGACATGAAGAGAAAGTACGAGTACATTAAATATCGTAGATAGGATATTTTGCTGAAAGAAAATTTTATGTTATTTTTAAACTAGCTGGTGCCCGCGACTTCGCCCGCGTTGAAAAATAAAAAAAAGTAAGCAATATAATGCTTAACCTATTGTTGCTATAACACTTTGGCCAGGCGTTAGTTATTTATATTATTTTAGATTATCCCTTTGCGGACAGTAATTTTTTTCTGGATGAAAGGTACCTTTCTTGTATCCTTGACAACTTGTATGAAAAATTTCATGATGATCGGTTAAGTAGTTAAACCGTGAAAAGGTAACAGACGGACAGACAGCTTTAAAAATGACGATACTTCCATACGACCACGTTCCTCCCCCTTTCAACCCCTTACAACCCCTTTTTCGCATTAAAAAGTAGCCTATGTCCTTTCTCAGACTCTAGACTACCTGTGTACCAAATTTCATTTAAATCGGTTCAGTAGTATTAGTAAGAAAGAAGTTAGTGTAGTGTATGCATCTTGGATTTGTTCACTGACTCATACAGAGTCTCAATCGCACCACGTGACTGACGCGAGTGACTGATGTGAGTCATAAAGACGTATAAAGGCCATTTCCATAAGTTAGTAATACTGCATTCAAAGATTTTCTAAAAATTACTTGCTTCATCTGGGAATCGAACCGACTTAATGTGAAAAAAAAATCACCTGTATTTTTATGATGCCAATCGAAAGAATGGACAAAAAATAATAATTCTTCTGAAAGGAATAACGTAAAAATATCCTATCTGCGATATTTAAGGTACTTTCCTTTCATGTCGCATAGTTTTGGAACACCCGGTATATATCAACTTATTCTGAAAAATAATACTTAGTAAATAATATTTTAATATTTTAACATATGAAGTGCAATGTACAGTAAATACTTATACAAGTGAGTCTTTCGTTCCAGTTCCGTTGGAGTGTAACAAAGTGCAGGTGGGTAAGTCCTAGACATTCTCCATTGCAAACTTTGCCAACTTTAATTAAATTCTTCAGCAGTTCAGAATTGTGGATTAACAGAGTCTTTGATATTTTAATTTATTTAATTTATAATTAATATAATTTCATAGAATTAGCGAAAGTTTAAATAAAATTAAAATGTGTTATGATTGGCTAATTTGATCTAGAGAGAAGATATTTCTTTTTGTAATTCTGCCTTATTTCGCTTTAGCTAACATTTTGAACTATTTTTAACGGATTAAGATGCTATAGATATTTATAATTGTTTAGTCTAGTTTAGTACTTATAATTGTTTAATTCTATCACATAATATGTACTAATTGTTAAAAAACAATGTGATGCAATGTCATTGTTACTAACAATGAGTTTGTTTTCTTTTAAGTCATGTAAACGTTTGGCAATCCGCAATGGACTATCGCGGTAGACCATTATGTGGCACACTATATCTTTGTTGACCAACAGATAGTATGACAAAGTACTAGATAGTACACTTTCCTGCACTCCATACATATGTAGCATACCTTCAAATAAAAATCTTTCTCGAATTCAGTTAAGAGCCGCACTATCAAGATGCGAGACACGCTGCAATGGCAACGTATTGCACTTGTGAAATACCGAATGCAATTTCAGTTGAGAGCGATCCAACTGCATGTAAGTGGCATTTTACTCTTCCTGTGGAACGGTACCCCCACTTGAAATAATTGCGAGCTGCTTAATGTATGGATGGCGCAGGTTATTCCAGTGGGCCGCCACATTTAAAGTGAGGTGATACCATCGCCCTGAGCTGGGTTCGAAGAGAACTTAGCGGTGGGTGGGGATCCGAGAATAGGGCCTCGGCTGATCGTCTCGGACCCACACATCACCGCTGATGGTGGAACCCGGGGGGGTTTTTAGTGGGTATTCCCGGTGATAAGACCTCACCGGGCGAGTCCCACACTCCTCGTCGACTGTCCCCGTCGACGAGGGATAGTGCGTAAAGGTCATTTCCCCTCCTCAAAAAAAAAAAAAAAAAAAAAAAAAAAAAAAAAAAAAAAAAAAAAAAAAAAAAAAAAAAAAAAAAAAAAAAAAAAAAAAAAAAAAAAAGGTTAATATTACATGTGCATATAATATTATTAAAGAAATTGGAACTTTTATTAAATTTTCTTGTAATTTCTTGCACAGATGATAATTACCTAACAACGATATCGGAAAAAAATGTTAACTTGTTGTGAAGTACTAGCTTTATTTTATTTGTGTCAACTAATCTAGTGCGTAATACACGAAATATCTATTTTATTTATAGTAAACGGTCTTTTGTTCGTCGTAGCTTAAAAACAAAACAAACGATATTTTCTGTTTTATAAAATAAAATACAAAGAAAATTCTATTCAGTTATATTTGTTTGAAAATACAATATACATGCAAAATATTCCATCCTTTGTTGACATTGAAACGTGGTGAAGGAGGGATCACTTTACAGTAGTTTTCTGTTTGCATAAACACTTTAGAGTTCTGATTATATAAAATAAAGTAAATTTATTTTTAAAATTAAATATGAAGCTAATACACAATATTTAAATTTGTATAAATGTTTTCACTGTGAAGAGTGAAGAATACAGACCCCCTTATTCTAAGTATAAAGAGGTTATAATACAGTGTGCCCTGCCACTACTTTCTAGGTCCAAACCAGAGCCAACTTTGAAAAGTTCTTTTCCAAAATTGACCTTGAAGGGAATCGAAGCCGGGAACCCTAAGACGGAACTTTAACTACTTATCCAACCGGCTTGTCAAAACGGTAAATAGAAAGGATAAGAAACTGTAAATAAAGATTATATTTTCGCTATTAACCTAAACAACCCTTCAACCATAAAGAGATTCAACTCCATTATCTAATGTTTCCCTCTCACATAATTCAGCAAATGAAAGACGGAAGAACGACGTCTCACCAACTTTACCAACAAATGTAAAATAAGCATAAACTGAAGTTAAATTTTCCCAAACTGCCACATATAACGTTCAGAGCTCGTAAACAAAAGATAAAAGAGACACACTTGGATATTTTGAGTAAGGGAATTCTCTGTCTTTTTGTTCTGCACTGGTAAGACGTGGGACGTTCATTTTTTTATTGACATTTATGTGAAACAGTAACTTTTTATGGTTATTATATAATTTTGTTTTATAAAAGTGTGTGTTTATTCACACGTGTTCACACGTGTTTAATGTCGATTTCGCGAAATAAATATTTGTTACATATTTATGTCTAATTTTAACAAAATTATAATCATTATAAGTGTATTTAATACGTATAAAAATTACTGGCAGTCCGCCCCGGCTTTACACGGGATTTATCTGCAAACTATGTACCAAGAGTACAAAATTGACAAATGCGGTTCTTTTTTTAGCTAACTTATTATGGTATTTAATCAAAAATTCATAACTTTTAAAAATAAGAAATATGAAAATCCTTGATTTCTGAAACATTTTTGATCCATGAATAAAAAAAGTCGTTAATAAATCCGAATATCAATCGGCTTTACCACAACAAGTTAAAGTTTTTTTATCTTTAATCAGGTCTAAGAGAATATATTATTTTCCAGACATATTTTAACCATGGTACTATTCATAAAGTTAGAATTAATTCCAAAAGATCTTAAGCAATGCCTACCGAACAAAAAACAAACTCTCCAACTGTCTAATTTATATCCTTATCGAACAATGATGATTAAGTCGCTGTCTTAATTTTACTTATGTACATAAATAGGAAAAGTTCCAAAGAGTCAAGCCGACTAAACATTTGACGTCACGTTCGATTGTCTTAACGAACCGTGCTTGCTTCACGTTCGGACATCACATTTCGTTAGGTTGACAAAATGTTATAAGTACACAACATCGGTCCAAGTTAAATATTACATTATCGAATATGTAACTTATGACTTTAAAGAGATTTTACACAGTTTTACTAAAGGATCACTCCTAATGATATCATAAAGTTTATATGTTTTGAATGTTTGTACGTCGTCGTCAATAACGTAAAAACGGTTGAACGGATTTGAATAAAATTCGGCACACAGATAGTTTATTACCTGAATTAACATATAGGATACTTTTTATCCTGGAAAAGTGTTAGGTTTCTGAGGGATCGTTAAAAATATAAGTCACAGCGATAAATATGTCAGGCGTTATAACTCATATATTTTCATGTTTCCACTCGTACGAAGTCACAGACACAGGTAGTAAATAAATAAATATATATTTAATTTAAACACGAAACCCTATGAAGCAATTTCGTTACAAACTATTTCAATAATTTCTCATTTCAACCAAAATTGAATACAGACACAAAGTAAAGATTGAAATTTCACTAAATACCTTTTGTACTTATCTGAAGAATTTCTCATCGTTCAAAGCCTCTACATCTTCAAAATTAAGTTTTGCGGGGTGTAGTGACAAGATATCATTTTAATAAATAGAGGTAAGAAAATCTGAATTTAGTTCAATCCGAGTTATTACTCGTAGTTTGAATTTTTGAATGCCTTCTAGTATAGAATACACTAATTGTGAAGCACATATTAAGTCCAATAATACTCCGCGATGCAATTATTATGCAAATAAAATTACAAAGTAATTATTCAAAAAAATATTTTATTCCAAGCGTCCTGGCATATTTTTTTAAAAGAAATTGAATCTGATATAATGAAAGTTAAAAAAAAGATGTTGTGTGAAATCGACACAGTGTCAAAAAATAAGCTTAAAAGTATACTGTTATTTCCTTTCACATTTTTCTATAACAAGGATTATAGGAGTCCAGAAGTGTAGAATCGGCAACTCTAAAGATTTTTCATTCCTATAAATCTAGTATTAAGGCACCAAGTGGTTTCTATCGGTGTTGCAAGCTCGCCAAGATTGCAATGTGAATATGTTATATTGATCGCTGAGAAAATGTGCAGTTAAAATATTTCCACTGCAGATACGTTCCAGTATCTGCAAATACTGGGCGGACTCAATAGCACACGTGCTGTTATTTCAGAGTAGTCATGTCTAAGGTCTAACTTAAATGACCTTTTACCAAAATTTGTATTTTGAATGTATTATAATTCAAAACAGGAATTCGAAAGAGAAAAGAAATACCTACCATTTAATGAACCGACTCTTACATTAAAAATTATCATAATTATCTGCCTGAGTCTCTCCATTACGGTATGAAGGCCTCTCCTAAGGCTTTACACCACGCACGGTCTTCTGTTATTCGCATCCAGCCGCTTCCTGCGAAGCTCATCTGTCCATCTGACCGCAGGGCGGCTACGCTGCGCTTTCCCATTCGTGGCCTCGCATTCGAGAACTTTTCTATCGGTCTGATCGGTTATCTGCTCTGTGACAGATGTCGTATTGTCACTTCAACTTGCTAATTCTCTTGGTTCTTCGGCAAATTTCAGAATTTCTGATCCTATTCACCAAAGAAGCTCCGAGCACTCGCTCAATAGCACGCTGAGCGACACTAAACTTGTGACATGAAAAATAATATACATTTTTAAAACTAATACCAAAATGTATATTTTTTCAATGCTAATTTTACTTAATGAATTTTGATTTCATTTTCTTAATACTTTGATTGAAAATTTTCAAATATCTGAGCTTAAATTCTGTGATACAATTGATAATAAAACCGCGTCAGATAAATTTCCGTGTGGTTTTGTAGTCACTCGGCAATTAAAAGTTGTATAGAACACACGATTAGCAAAAACTGTATACACGCACCCAACATCGACAGGGGAGATAAATGGGCGTAACTTTTAATTACTTTCTAGCGGGCCGCGGTGTTGAGGCTAGTACAAAACAAAGGCCACAGCGATATTATATTAACGGGTGTTTATATGTTACGAGCCGAATCCATAGTCGTATCTTTTGGCCACGTTAAGCAAAATACGTGAATAACGGTCAATCAAGTTAAATTAAATTCTGACATCAATATTATATTAGCTATTAGTATTAAAACATTACATTAGTATTAAAACAAAACTGGGAACTTATCTTTTATTCATAAAATATACAATACGCTAATCTTTTCTGATTTAAATGTGGTCAGTGGCTTGAATTGGGGTTGATTTCAACAACCAGAAAACAAGTATATGATTTATATCAAACCTTGAGTCGGATAATATCAATGGGTAATAATAACTTATTTCAGACGCAGAGCAACTATGTGGGTAATTAAAAATGTTATAAAAATTTGAGTTTAAATTTATGTAGGTATTTATAAAAAACCATATTAATGGAAAAAATGGAATAGAGGAGGAGAGAAGTAGGTAGAGTAAGGAGAGAGAGAGAGAGAGAGTAAAATATACTCGAGTGAAGGCCACGGACTTGACGGACTGGTAAGCGTAGCGTAGCGCACCCACAAGGTGGATAGACAAATTAATAAGTGCCGCCGCAGACTACTTCTGACTGATTCTACAGAAAGATTATAGGCGAGGCCTATAGACAGCAGTATCTCTAAAGGCTGAGATGATGATGATGAAAATATTTTTAAAACATTGTTCCTTTAGTAGTGTATAGGAGCTTTTGTGCATTAAATGTAGGGAATGTTCACTTCATTGAATGTTCACTTATAGACGAAAAAGCAATAATTGCTTGACAGATTTACTATTCTAACATGATTCTAACTCAAAAATTATCTGACAACTCTCATATGAAGACAAGTCGGAAGTAGATAGATTTTTAATTACAATAAACCGGGTTTAGTAATTAAATTTTTATTTAATAAAAGCAATTTTCTGGGTAGTACCACAATTATAAGTTAACCGTTTTACTCGTATTAAAAGTGACATAAAACACCTAACCGATACCCACCTAGAACAACTTCGCAGCTCAACTAACGCAGGAGTTAGGTAATTAACTCTAGTTCCTGGCGGAAGCTGCCAGATCTACAAGTAGCAAAAGTTTAAAATTCAATCAATTTTGTGCTCCGCAGACTCCATTCACAGTTTGAGAATTTTGGCTTTAGGAATTTCCTGCTTTACTCTTTTTGTGCCGTTTTTGTATCCCCTTTCTACGATTTAATTAAAAAGAAATATTCGCTTTTTTTATTTTTCGAACTGATGTTATATGCAAGATATAATTTCTAAAAATTACTATTATTAACCAATAGAGGTCTCGAACAAAGAAATATTTACATGCAATTAAATTGTAATAATGTCTTATTCTTTGACAACTACTCAACGGATTTTGATAAAACTTTACACTAATATAAACGTAATCAACAGCCTGTGTCTCTCCACTGTTCTGATATAATTTAAAGTCGCTTTCCGCATATGTCTGTCTTAACTTCTCCTAAACCCCGCAACAAATTTTGATGCAGTTTTCACCATCAGTTACATAATTTTTCACGGAAGGTTTATCTTAATATATAAAAGGCGATATGTGTGTGTATGTTTCCTATGGACTCTAAAACCGCTGAACCGATTTTAATGAAACTTTCAGACAATCTACAGATTAGTTCAGCGGGTAACCCTGTGGTAGTGATCGGACGCGGGCGAAGCTGGGAGCGGGTCGCTAGTTATAATAAAAAACCTAATTGAATTTTTATTATACAATCAAGTCGCCGAAATTGTCCGCGTTTATCTGTTTCTCCGCTAACCACTTCTAAACAGCTTCTAAACCACCGAACGGATTTTCACTAATGGATTTCACTATGATATGGATTAATATGGTTTTCAAATGTTTTAATGTTTGTCTATTCGTCGGTGATGATAAAAAAAAATCAAAGCCTTCCACAATCGACTAACAGGACTGTGTATCTGGCGGCAGTTGTCATCCTATTATATCTTATCCTATCATTTTGTGTTATTTTGTTTTGTTGAGTAAGGGATGCCATTTCCTCATAATGTTCTTTACCTTTTATCCTATTTCCTCCGTACCAGATTTTATTGATTCTCACGGTATTGGTTTGATGTTAAATCATATAACAGGGAAAAGAAAACATTTCGAACAGTTGAGGGAAAATATTAAAAGCTCTGAATAATCTGTTAGGGAATAATTAATTTGATATCAAAAATAGCGAATGTATTGACGAATTGAGTTTATATTTTCACGTGAATTTTTCTTTAACAATGGTATTTTAACATGGAGTATGACGTATGTACTAGGTTTGACATCGAGGATTAACATTATTTTACATCAAGGATGACGTTAATTACCTAAACTACATTACTTAGCTGTAATAATGGAACTTATATTTTAGCTAAAAAAACTCCACTACTAGATCGTTGAAAGAAGTGTTGACAACACCTTTCAGCGCCGTAAGTCATCTAACTGTGATTACAGACATATAAAAATAATTAATTATATATTTGTAAGAGAAAGAATTTAGTTCTTTGTAATCATAAACAAGTATAAGTAACGTTGCAATAATAACGATCGCGATAATCGTGCCAACGTGACACTCGTTATCGTCACGTAGAATATGGAAACGTCGGTGTTTGCGGGGACGCTACTTCGCTAATGGTTTCCTTGCGGTTGATAAATATGGCTCTGGTAACAACTTGCTTTGGTGTAAAGATTAGAAGAAGAAAAAACACATTTCACAAGAAGAAAATACTCTGTTTACCGTGACTAACATATCAATGCCAAATACTTTTTGCTTACTTGTATGAGTTTCTGAATATCTTGAATTGCAGAATTGAAAATCCATTGACTTTTAAAACTACAATGTCCTCGGACAGCTGTATTTACTAAATTTATAAATTTTGTATTAGAGATTAATGTTGCGCTTTCCTATGGTTCAAGACAATATGAAATATTTTTTCTTACATCAATACTAATAATAAATCTGTAAGGATTGGTCATGGAGTAAGTTACTTTGTTTTCAGAGATATCGTGTTTATAGGCTCTATACATGATACTGAAACTAAATTGACCATTTAAAAAAAAATATGTGTATGTATGTATGTATGTATGTATTTTTCTTTTTCAACGCGGACGAAGTCACGGGCACCAGCTAGTAATTATATAAAATGTAACAGAAGAGTCAGAAAATATAAAAATGAATTTTAGTGACAAATTTATTTTATTGTGCGCCTCGTGATTCTGGACGCATTCACTAACGAACCGAGAGTTGTGGCACGCTGGTATTTGTACAACATTGTCTGTGCTCAGCGACGAAAGCCAAGAGTTTTTCACACTGTACCTACTTTAAAAATACAAACTTTATTGTACACATTCTTTTGGTACCTAAGTAGGTACTAAACTCATACTCTATTTTTGCTAGATTACTCATTTAGTTATTTAATTGTCTAGTAATGGCAACTTATTTAAAATGATACATATCCATAATATGAGAGAGTACAGCGGCGGCACCGGCTTATACTAAAAATAAAGGACTAAAGCTTGGCAAAAATATAACGTCAGGCGTCAATGTATGTCAGACGTTATATTGTTTTACAATATTTTTCAGGTGGTATATTATCTTTAATTTTTTAATAGCGGAAGTCGGCACCAGCTAGTTTTAAATGTTTTTATTAGAATAATAATTTTCATCCATCCATTTCATCCATCCAGCTGGTGCCCGCGACTTTGTCCTCGTTGAAAAAGAAAAAAGTAGTTTATCCTGTGTCCTGTACCCTGTTGTCCTGTTTATCTATCAAGTTTCATGAAAATCAGTTAATTCGTTTAAGAGTTATGGAAAAACATACCTACATACATACATATACACACACACACCAACACACACATACATACATACAGAAAAAATCTAAAAATTTAGTTTCAACCCTGTATAAGATATAAAATATACGCGGACGCGCTGATAATGTAGCTTTTACAAATGTTTTAAAATCGGTCCTGTGGTTTTTAGTTTATTTATTATAACCAAGAATACCCATCTTTTCTTTTTATAGACAATGACAAATTATAAAACCGGAAGGAATCATAATTATTGAATGGTCATTTAGTGAAAAACATGCTTCATCGCAATACCTTTTTGTTTATACTGTTAGAGAGCGATTTCAAAAATGTTCGCATAACTTGCCTCGGGTAAATTTGATTTCAGAGTGACTTTTTTCAGCGACGTACAGTTTCAGTTTAGGAAATAAATAAAAGTTCGTTAATTTTGTTGCAGCGTGATTTAAATTTCTCCAAAAATACGTAATATTAGGCTATAACATCAGTCTACGGTATTTTATTGATATCAATTATGTATAGAGTTTGATAACAGAGTTTAGAATAAATTTGCTTATAGTGTCGAAATGTTTTCTATTCTAGTGTTCGATGCACAAGTTAGAATTTCAAAGCCTTTTGCCTTAAATAGGGTTATGTCATTATTGTTATAACAATATCTGCAGGGCACCTACCTCGCTCCGTGCGTACTTTATGCCTGTAGACCTTGCTGGATCGTAAGTCTTCGTCTTTATTATGAAAAATAGGAAACAAGCGTCCTCAAGAATATTTTCTCTCTGAATAAATAATTGCAAGTAATAATTAGAGAAAGTAATCCGTCTGCAACTGAGCTATCATTTCACTCCACTATTATCAGAGTAGCTGTTAATCCGCTCAGCTAAATCTCATCTGATACTAAAAGATCGATTTGCACGAGTGCCCTTCTCCCATCTACTCGATTCTAATCTAAAATATTTATGCAGATCTCTAATTTCAGCAAGAACCAAATTGAGGAAAGTTAGAGTACGGCAAACAGCGTTAAATTAAATTACGTTGCAACGTTGCAACAGCGATGCGACAACATAGATTTTTTACGTTCGCAACTCGTTGAGCTGTCGGCTACACGATATCACGAAAAGTAAAACTAATTTAAAAACTTACAATACTGTGTCGCGAAAACCAACAAAGTTTGCGAAGTTCGTATCTTGTCGCAACATATTTGTAGCGAGTATTGTCAACTTAGCGGCTGCTGTGTTGGACGATCCTTGAGGAACTAAAAGTGTCTGGTTCAAAGTACGAGTTACTGGCTGTTACATTGTTTTTGACGGTGATGTCTTAGAGTAAGTGCTTTTTACGGATATAAATTAATAATCGCATGTCTTGAAGCTCAATACAACTTAGTAAAGTCCTGTTCTCTAAAAATTTGCATTGGGTATGGATTTACATTCAGCGAAAATATTCTGACGTCTGTTTCTCTGCTAACTAACGTCTAAACAACAAATAGATTTTAATTCGGTATTCACTTATGAAAATAGGGATAAAAGGGGAAGGTTCGTGGATATAAAAAAATAAATTCCGGGCGAATCCTGGAGGGTGCACAATTAAATATAGCATAAATAGATAAAACTATTTGTATTATACACACGTAAAATAATAAGACCATTTTTATTTGGACCGTAACTAAAAACTTTTCTGAACTACTGCCAGAAGCAATCACAGGCGTTTCTTGAACAGTTGTTTCTTATTGTTAGGCGTGCCGTTGTTTGGCGGTTGGCTCTTTTCGACCATGTCATTGGTTGATTGGCTTGTTTTGACAGATTCTGGTAATAATGCCACGGAAAACTTGAATATTGTTTCCAATTTCTTTCGGTTTACTAGATTCTTTTATTATTATTTTTTTAAATATTTTCTTTTTTTATCACTAGCAGTTGCACGCGACTATAAAATATACCCTAAGTAGCTTCTACATATGAAAGAATTCTATAGAATAGTTTTTGAGTTTATTCATTACAAACAAAAATACAAATCTTCTCTCTTACAGCTCATACAGCCAATACTATTTTGATGAAAAATAGTATTAGCAGTATAAATCTCGACATCCTTAAATTATTTTAATGGTATATCGTCGCCTTTTCATACTGCTATTTTACAATGGTCTTTTATAAGATTCTCGAGAGCGCAAGACACATATTGTAGGTATAGTTCAGAAAACTTATTTTTTTAATCAAGTTTTAAAATTAAAATACATGTCAAAATCTACTAATTCATTTTATGAAAACAATGTTGGACAGAACTTGCGTTAACAATTTCTTAACTAAATGTATTTTTATGTATATTGGTGCTCAATACAATTATTGTACTGCAATAAATCCAACTCCCAGTTTCAACACAATTCTAGAAAGTATACACTCAAAGGAGTCTTTGTATTTTAATTATTCTAAAAACAAATTGCGGACCACTCGCTTCCTTTTACTATTCAATTCTCTATTAAAACAAGAACATTTGTATCATTCATAATGTAATATTATTACTAAGTAATATATTATTAATTTAATAACTTAGTTAGATAAATTAGTTCAAACCGAATAAATGTCATTAGTTTTATCTACAATTAAACAAAATTTAGAAAGTAAATAATCTACCGAACTATACCAAAATATATCGTAGAACATTTCATCTTGAAAGTCACCCTTTAGACTTATAGACTTAGCGCCTCTTTCACCAACTACAAGTAAAGTGTTGATTAGTTACTTTTAGAAATTATTTTCTCTTTTATTGAATTATGCACTCGGTTTACTGCATCATTCGATAGGTGTTTTTTTTATTATCTTCTATTTAATGTTTGGGACGTTTACCGTACAAACAAAGCTATATCAGCTAAATTATTCCCGGTGACAGGTGACTTTAAGTGACGGTTTAGCCTACTTGACGTTCGTGAAATAGGCGCTTAGTCTTATTTGTTTTTTGTCTTGACTATCGTTTGTTTAATTAAACAAACAATAATTAAAACTGACTAATTGGTTACTTTTAATTATTTTTTATAATATTTTTGAAAATTGTTCAGTCATTTTTATGCTGCAACTTTTATGGAATGAACAGTTTATCTACTGGATCAGTAATTCTAAATAATCCTTTATTTTGAGTATTTTTAACGGAAATAATATAAAGAATATAGTATAAAAATGTTCACAGGGAAATGTTTCGTGATAGTTAAAGAGATAAGTGATTTATCTCTACTGTCTGCACTCTGACTGTCCTGGAAATTATTTATAGATAATTTTAATATTTGTTAGTATGTATACTTTTGAGCTTAACATTTAGTATGAAAATATTATAAAGTTGCAGTGTATCTTGGAAGATTTCCAGAAAATTCTAAATGTTACTCGCTCTGAATGTAAAGTTTCACATGGACGATTTTTAATACTATTTAAGAGGATACAGATCTTCAAAAGAATTTGAAAGAATTTCATAAAAGTAAAATTAAAGCCCGACCTTACGAATATTAAAACCAATCTTCTGTAAAGCGCTATTACGGTATAATTCCCTTGAACAGAAATATTAGCAAGTAATATAGACTATGTTCTATCTTAAACTTTCAATGTGTAGATTTTTTGGATATTCCTCACATCGATAAAATACATTATTATAATTATATAATTGATAATGAAAACAATCCCGCAGTTTAGAAGAACTGAACAATTAAATATACCGACAGACTTCTGTTATAAAGAGTTTTGTCGTACGCAATATTGATTAATAATACGAATCAGTATGATCAGTGATGTATATTATTTATAAAAAATATAAATATCGTTTTAGGTAAATTTTCACACTCGTTTGAATATCGTCACTAATATGGCGAATGATCGAATATTTAACGCTCAAGGGAATGCCACGTTTCTTCAATCTCCCCGAAAATTATTCAGGTCAGTAAATCTATCTGAGATGGATGTTTTATTTTTAGATGCGTCGGTCGAGATCTCAGGACGTATCAAATTTTCTAAAAGAAAAAATGTCGTGAAAGGACATGAAATTAAAAAAGGAATATTCTTTTGCCTCGTCTCGTTCGTGTTGTTGAGTTATGAAATTTCGGGCTAAATTTTTCTTAATTCAATTACAAACTCCCCGTTTTACCACGAATTGTGCGTCGAGCTTTTTACTTTAACCCCGTTTTGAGTTTATTATAATAAGTTAGAGACTAAATTTTGTACGTCCTATTCCAATAGTAGGATTTATACTTGTTAAGTAGAGCTTTAATGAATGGGAAGTATTGTAATATCTCCCTAAAACCTTATTTAAAGTTGTTAGATCTATTAAACCTCAATAGAAGTCAAGGCATGTCGGGGTATAAATCTTTTCACTTCAAAATCCCTGTGATAAAATCGAAAACAAATAATCTGTCATTCAACTCATGAGCACGGTACCTACTAAATTCAGTTATTAAAAAATAATACAAATATATATTTATTGAGACCAGATAGACAAGACAACGGAAGAAATAAAGATTGCCTCGCATTAACCGTACAAAATCAACAGCAACTTTGTAGATTCACCTTGACCTTACCGTTCTAAATTAAGGATACCACTAATATGACCAATTAAGAAGTTCACTAATTGCTAATCTGTTCAAAAATTAATCTTTAGTATACCGAAAGAAGTTCTGTAGTTCTTTCCTTTTGCTAATGCTGTATGATAAAAACATTCACAATTTTAAGTAGGTAATAGCGTTACTTGCCGAGTTTTTCAAAAAATATACACAAAATATGAAAAATCACAAAATATACGGTGCTAAAAACAGTTTTTTTTTAATATAATTACGGCAATCAGGCTCAATCTCTACTTAATGGGTAGATGGCTATCGCCACCTATGGACACAAGCAACACCAGGAGCAAGTGCGTTGTACGCGTTGTAAGTGCGTAGAAATGTATTAAAATTTTCAGTCAGAAATTAAAAATTGCCAAATCGCCTTTATTTAAAAGTGAAATTACTAAGGTACAATTCGTTTGCAAGAATCGAACCGTGATCCGCTTCTCAACTACTCCCTAAAACATACATGACATCGAGTTTCAGACTAAAGAGATAAAATATTCCATGAATAATTCACATGTCATACATCGACAGAGCTGAATAAGACCTCTCCTATTCGTCTCCTTGTCATCGTGGGACGTGAAAATGTTTTGATGAATAAATAGTACTTTTAACAGATCCTTGACTAAGCTTACGGTTCTTGCTCTTGTGGTAATCTTACTTCTGCTTTACTTCTTACTTTCTTCCAAAGGGCCCATTTAGTAGTTAAATAAGAAAACTTTCTATATCTTCATATTATCAATTGATTCTTTTCATTATTTTAAATTGCTATGTAAACATATCAAAACATTTCAATACATATTTATCAAAACACACTTCTCAATACATTCTTACAAAACCGACTTTATAAATTTTCTCATTACTTCTGTCAAGCAACTTCTAGTTCTAATATTTGAAATTTGTTTTATTTTCATAATAATAGACAGTATTAAATTCAACAAATATATTTCCAACACTTGCAAACAAACTTTTGTTTGTATTTTGAAAGTTATAAAAAAGTTTATATTTAAAAAAAAATACCTGCTCGTAAAACAAAAAACACATCACATTTTGTTACATGTTATGTTATAATAATTTTTTAAGAGTTTTAATAATAAACTATCAGGAACGCCTGAAATGTAACGTCTCTTGTAACGATTTAGGCAATAAAATCACAAGTATTATAAAAGTGAATGTGAGTTTGTTTGTTTGTTACGCTATCATGCAAAAACTACTGAACCGTTCACCATGAAATTTTGCATATATACGTTGTCTGGGACACCAGAAAGGACTGACTGACTAAAACCAACGTATCAGACGCAAAAAAAACCTACTCCATTTGCCAATAGTATACCTACCTTGTGTGGTGTGTGTTTAACAAACTTTAGTAAGGGTGATTTCATTCCTGCAGGCCGTTGTTAAATCGATTGCCAAAATAAATCTCTTAAAGCTTGCAATTATTGCATATCGTGCAAGTGAATTTCCTGTGGCCAAAGATCAAATTTACTACTACAATCGGTCGAACCTACTAAGTCTGGAAAATTAACATAGTTTTTTTAAATTCTAATTAAAATTAAATTAGAATAAAAAACTGTCAGTCATAAGTAAGAAGTAAAACGCTTAACGAAGATCTCAATGCGTTGAACCAAACCAACAAACTCTTCAGCTTTATTTTGTTACTAGCTGGTGCCCGCGACTTCGTCCGTGTTGAACGATGAAAGGTACCCTATGTGTCTGGTGTACCCTTTCTGGTGTCCTAGACAACGTGTATGCAAAATTTCACGGTGATCGGTTCAGTAGTTTTTGCGAGAAAGAGTAACAAACATCCATACATCCATCACTACACCCATACAAACTTTCGCATTTATAATATGAGTACGCATCTATTTTATTTGTATGTTGAAATATTTAGGTATGAATGAATAAATCTCAAACATGAATACTTTATTGTTTACACTATACCATAACTGAATCAAGTAAATTATAATTTCCACAACACAACTACTTAAGTTTAACTACTAGATAGGAATTACACCATAATTTTAGATTTCCTTTACCATTTTATACATTTTGTCCTAGTTATTCCTAATGCTATTTATAATAATTTATTTATTTATTTATTTTATTTATTTATTTAATAGCTAACCTTCTTCTTCTTAGTCCGTTTCCGCCACCATGTAAAATTACATGGTTGGCATAATCTATTTTGAAAAATGTAGAACTAAAATAATATTAAAACTGCAAATTAATCTGTTAAGGTATATTATGATAATTACAGGTATTTTATCCGATTTTTTTCCATACCTACACTACACACTATATATCTATACCTAGATCCTGGCTGTCTACTGTCTGTTATACATTACAAACAAAATGATATTTTACGTCCTAAAATAATCACATGAACATACATTGAAAAAGCTATCAAAGTATTCTCTATATTTTTGTATATACCAAATATACTTCTTGGTACTGAATTTACACAAACTTGTGCAACAAACCATATGCACTGTGGAATCTTGTCCTTGGCTTATCTAGTGATCTTATCTCTCTGTGGTCGTACATTTTGTATACGCTCCACGTAGATGCACTAGCTACGGTTGAAGGCAAATAAATTCCGCGATTTGTGGTTGGAAAGCTTCCAGGGCGTTGTTGGTGGCCGACTTGGGATGTTAGCGTTCAAACAGCCCTGGTAAGCTGTTACTGAGATAGTTACGTGATGTATAACTTATAGTTTGAGCTGAGTTTCTTTTGAACAACTTGTCATACTCAAATCCTATTAAATCCACACATAAGAACTAAATAAAGAGCCCCAAGGACGGCAGAGTAAAGCCGGTAAAACTACGTCTTCGTTGTGTACATACACGGTTATACGCACACAAATGCATTCAAACTACGCCTCGCCTTAGCAAATACTGAATTGCGTGTAAAAATCTGGTTTAAAAAAATATATGCAGGATGGAATCTAATTCACACGTAGGTGAACTTAAAAAAAACTATGATTGTATTATAAAAGTTATGGAGGATCATACAAATATACACTTACAGATTTATTATTAGTATTGATTGATATCCTATGTTACTCCCTGACAATGTAGCTTTCTATTTTTTTCTACCAATACTTTATAATATATCTTATAATATACCACCAATACTTTATAATAATCTTTATAATATATCTAAGTATACTCGTAGATATAGATGAGGTGGACGACGATATTCGTATTTATTAATCCAAAAGAAAATATAAGATTTTTTGTAGAAAGAGTAACGTGAGTGCTTATTATCTCACCTTGCAATAACAATAATTATATCGTACGGCTGGCTTGGCCTTGCCACTTACATATAAGCCCAAGGATAACTAGGTCAGGATAATGTGCGTGTGGTTGCGTGTGTCTGTATCTTGAATATCACGTCACGCACGCCAATCTGCCACGTACTCACATGTGCTCGTTGCGTACATGATCTAATTGAATAATGATGTTTACTCCACGGTAAACCTACTATACGATACAATAATAAACAACATCTGTACCATGTTGTTGCAAACAAACTTAGCACACTACTTGGTGGAACCCGCGACTTCGTCCGCGTTGAAAAATGAATAATATAACACTTAAAAAATAAATGACGGATATAACGTCTGACATTTTTATCACTGACAGTGGCGCCGCTACAATGTTTTATATTTTTAGACGATTCCTCGGGAAACCAACATACGAGTATGTTAATACAGCAAATAAACTATTTGTGTGCCAAACATCCAAATCCATTGAGCCGTTTTTGCATTATTGAATAACAAATATCCAAACTTACAAACTGTCTCATATATGTATAATACTAGCGGCTGCCAGCGACTTCGCCGCGTAACTTTGTAAATTATATACTAAAACCTTCCTCGAGAACCACTCTATCCATTGGTAAAACCAGCATGAAAATCAGTGCAGTAGTTTTTGAGTTTAGCGCGAACAGACAGACAGACGCAGCGGAGGCCTTTGTTTTGTTTTATATGTAAGGATTATCAGGATTAAAGATTGTCTTTGATGTATATCTACATGAAGTATTTTGACATTGATAATTTTATCACGATAGCAATTTTTTTATGTGAAGATCGGCGGGCATGCTGAAGGTCCATTTGATGGTAGGTGGCTACCATCGTCTACTAATACAATCGATGCCATAGACGCTGCAAGTGCACTGTCGACCATAGTAGATTAAAGGAAAGAAGGGATAAGGAAATGTGGTATGACATCCCTCATAGCCTTTACTCGCAGAAATACAATGCTGTTATTTTACGGACGAATCCTGTAAGATGGTGAATTACCGCTTCCAGACGGACTACTCAAATTATGACTGTGAAATGCTTTGTGCCCTGCTACTACTCTTAGTATTAATAGTAGCCACTACAACAGTTAGAAGACACCCCTAACTCACTCACCGAAACACGACAGTACACGTGCTGTTATTTCACGGTGGTCTTCTGTAAGTGGGTGGCTACTATCGCCAGTAAGGCTGTCCATATGACTGCGAAACGCATTGTGGCCCTGCCACTACTGAATACAAAATTGTACCTACATAATGTTCCACTGCTATCATTTTTACAAACGAAACTTAGTTCAGAATTAAAATATTTTCAATACATTTCAAAAATCTCTCTTCTAGTAAAGGTACGCTTCGCGGAGCAGTTTTAATTGACGACCCAACATTTTTTTTTATATTTATCAGTGATTTTAAAGTGTGTTTAATTATTTTTTTATTTATTTTCAAGTCAACTAGAAAGAGGCGAATGCGTATTTGATCGAGTACTCACGTGTATGCTCACGTCTTTAAGAAGAATCACTAGTTGTAGGAAAAAAAACGTAAAATGATATAATAAAGTACTTAAGCAGTGTTGTTAAATAAAATAAAAATGTCATAAATAGGGCAGTCCCTCTGGGATTAGTAACCACACCCTTACATAAAAGACCCCTTAACCTATTTTATTAACCTCAACGCTATCTAATTTCTCTTTTTTTTCTGGTGTATATTGACGATGGTAGCCACCTGTCATCAACTAGCCAACATCAATAAATGCTAAATTTAAAGATTGGTAAATATCAACGGTGTCCGAGTCTTTGGTTATATTCGAAAAGTTTGTAAAACTAGATTCAGAGGTACTTTGAAGTTGTACCACCTCTATCTACAAACGTGCATAGAATGGACATGGATGTTATGTTTGTATGTTGCTCTCGGAATCCTGTTTGCATTATGTATGCTTGCATATATTATGTTATACAACTTCGCTGTACTGGGCTATAACGTTGTTATCGGTCGATTCAATGGCTGTTTGTCCTATTGATTATTGTACAAGCCATTAAGAGGTGCTACTTGTTATGTGCAACTTATCTAACTAAGCGCCTCTTCCACAAACGTCAAGTAGGCCAAACTGTCATTTAAAGTCACTGTGTTTGTATACTGATATACCTTTGTTTGTACGGTAACCGTCCCAAACATTTAATAGAAAATAATAAAAAAAAAATCGGCTATCGAATGATGCAGTAAACCGAGTGCATAATTCAACATAACATAACTAGTCAAATCTTTACATGTAGTTTGTGAAAGAGGCCCTAAGAGTATTAAAACGAAGTGGATTGCGTCAAATTGGTCTAGGTATCCAACAGTAAGAAATCATTTATCTTTGGAAAGGTTTTATATAAGAAAAGGATAATGGGTGGTCACTTAAAGCACACTGTATTATTCTACGTTAACCAGTGCCAGGCCACATAGACGACAACGTATTACCTATGTTGGCAAACCTTCTACATTATTCAGCCAATTTTGGGTACAACTTTTCATACGTAATATTAGGAATATTTTTACCCAACAAAATTTAGCATTTGATAAACGGTTAGTCATTATTTTCGACGTAGGTGTAGATACTTATATTACCTATGTACTATCGACCGAAAACCTAAAAATATGTTATCAAAATTATTAATCGACATCTATTATTAGATATTTATAATTTATGTCACTTCCATTCAGGTTATTTCGGTTCACTGTACAATAAATTATAACTGCTGACAAAAAAGTAAATATTTTAGAATAATAAGGATTAATAAATTTATTTCGAACATATTTCGAACCATTTGGACGTTCTGTCATGTGAACAGCCATTTCCCGGTACGCAATATTATACAGCAAATTTTTGTGCTTCTGGAAAATAACCGAACAAAAATATAGGAAGGTTTTCTGTGAAATATTAAAAAAAAGGGGAAATAAAAGTAGCCGATAATCAGTTTTTCTCAGAAAATAGTTTTTGTATAAACCTGCCCTATTCAAGCTTTTATTGAATGTAGTCTATTATGAATAGTATAATATGAATAATTATGTATTTTTATTCAAGTTTTACTCTAACAAGTCAAATTAGGCGACGAAAATAAAACTTTTCTGCTAAGTCCTCGCCTTAAATAAATAACGATTAAGATGGGAAGCAGACTAATTTTACGCTTATGGTCGGTAATTACTATCTTCTAGGAATGATAATAACATCTTCAGGTTGTTTGTCTACTACAGGCCCTAAAAGAAAAACGAAAAAGATTTAACATAAAAAAATTGGCTCTGGTATTCCTTACTCACTCGTCGAATCACAAAGGCATACGAGTTGGTATTTTACATTATGGTCTTTTGTAAAAGGATAGATAATGCCGCCAAAGCATTATATAAAAGGTCTTATTATGACTGTTATTGATCATTTGAACACGAATTTCCACCAGCCTTTCTGTGGCCTTCCTTTCATTTCTTCCGATCTATTAAATCTGATGTCTTACAGAAGACCACCGTGAAATAAGAGTTTCTATGAGTGAGTAACGGACGCCAGAATCCACTTGATGATAGCCACCTACTAACAAGTAGCCGTCAGCCTGACTGCCGACCTTATCATAAATAAAAACAATTTTACTTCTTGATATTTTACACCAGATTAGACGATATTACCTACTCCTAGCGTTTTTCATTCGTAAATGAACTCTCACCGTTGAGAATGATTCCATTCAATCCTAATCAAGACTTTAAAACTAAATTCGCAAAAACTATGCTTCGGAAAAGGCCACAAACTAACCCATGTTATTGAACTATTTACTCTGCCTTCGGCTCGACGATAGTTGAACAAACACGGTTCGCGGGAAGCGGTTCGTTAGTGCGACGGACACAATCACAGCTCGACCGGTAGTGTATAAATAGCCCGCGCTGACATCATAATTTTTTTCCCTCTTAAATTTTTGATGACTGCATAAAATATTTGTTGGGTCACTTTTATGCTTTGCTCAATTGGAAGAGAATATGGTTCTATTCCTCTTTCAACAAACTGTATACATGAACCTAGAAAAAAACAACGGACGGATTGCTGTCACTGTACAAAGTTTATGTGTGCGTGTGCGTTTTTACATGTGGAAAGTGATTCCTTGTTCTTTTGGCGGACGCCGAGCTTACTATGGTTTGTATGTGTGGGTGTTAACGTGTAAATACACATTACCGAGCTTACTACGGTGCTTCACTTTATTAGTATATGGAATTCCGTTGGTTGTTTTTTCTTGGTTCATACTGTATATACCCATTGCATCTTTTTAATTTTTTTAATAATTCACGGACGAATAAATACATTACTGTACTGTGGTATATCTTTAAAATCACACCGTAAATTTATCAGTTCCCACCTTCAAGAAATATCTTGGTCTTGTTATCATAGCGCTTTTCGCTGCCGAGTTATTGATATATTAGTTCTTTACCTACTAACAAATTGGAAATTGCTATTTATGCAAAAGACTGCAATTTTAAAATGGGGTAATTATAATTACCTACCCTTCAAACAGTGATCCTTTCACGAAATTAATTATTGATAAGTTACTTAACATTGTCAAAAGATCTCATATTTTAGAGTACCACTGAAAGTATTCCGTTATTAAATTGTAAGTTTCAGCACCGTTCGGAATACGCTTCTCAGCAAGTGCCGCTCATAAATTCATGTAACTAGTTGAGTGTAAAGTGGCGACCTCGGCACTTAGTGCGCCACCTGGCGTCGTCCAGCTGTAAACTGCCTGCGGGGACATGGCGCACACGGGTTTTAGATATTATGACATTATTAAATTACTGTACTTGAAACTAAAAACTTTCAATGGAATTTAAGTGAGAATGTTATTTTATATCGTAACTAGCGGCCAGCCTCCGGCTTCGCACGGATACATTTTTTTTGTGCAATTTGTGTAAAAACTTTTATTACATAATGTTTATTACATATTTAATTATACCTTCCTTGAAAATATTCTAACTGATTGCGAAAACCGCATTAAAATAGATTATGTGGCTTAAATAAAATAAATATGAAATAAAATTAACGGATACACAGGCAGGCAGACGCGTAAAGAGAATTCAAATTATACTATGCAGAAATGTTTATTAAAAAATTGTATTACTAAAACTGTTACACGATCCTCTACGAGTACTATAAATTCTTGGTAACGAGATTGTTGCAAGTTTGCAAGTCAGTGGTATGTGATATACATCTTTTCTTATTAGCAGCATTAAAGTGTTTATAAGAGATATTGTGCATCAGTAGGTACGTATGCCAAAAATGTAAATTCTCTTTTCTTAGAGTCCATTTAAATAATTTGTGTCCATTTTTCTATCCCCTCCTAATCTCATATTCCTTATCTTGCTAGGTCGGCACAGCACTTGCAGCACTTATGGAGTTGCTTGTATAAGTTATTTTTATGTTATACAGCGCATAAATTAATTTATTTTTATGTTTATAAATTATGACAATAAATTCTTAACATTACGTAAAGAAAAACTTGAATCATAAGTCTCATTATAATAAAGAATATTTTAACCAGTGAATAATAAAATCATTAAATTTATTTTGATATACATATTGATATAAATTCTGTTAATTACAAGTTTACGACAGCTTATCTTTCAAAACTATTGATATAATTTATGTTTATAATTATGTATAAAGCCACTGATGGGCATAGCAGAAACCAAGCTTTCTGAAACTTAATAGACAAATTAGTTATTTTTGTTTCCGGGAAAAGCCGGGAGCGGGTCGCCAGTTATATACAGCCATTATACAAAATACGATCAATGTAAAACAATTAAATTTATTGAAACGAAACGAATTTCGGCAATATTGCTTTAACAAATGTCAAGGGAAGGTGTTATAAAATTTGAGATCAAACATTTCGAGTGTCGTCTGCAGAGATGAGTGTAATACCGAAACCGCAATCAATATCCACGGACACCTCCAGCAAAGGAACGAATGAGCGAATGAATCGCGCCCGCATTCACCATTTGAAATATTGATGACGTATCTGCCCAAGGGTACGATTATTCGTACCGGATCGCGTCTCGATGTATCGAGAACATTTTCCATTGACGATAACTGGAATGTCAATTTTAGAAGTTTTGATGGCCGCTTCCCAAAGTAACAGTGGTAACAATACGTTGATGCCAGATATTTCAGTCTAAATGACACGTAATTCCAAATACAAAGGGATTGCTTTTGAATGGCTCTCGTGTGAATATCTGAATAAAAGTTTGTATTACGAATACGGCTTTCGACTATGTAAACGAGTGTTTCGCTCTTTTTATGAGCCGTGACAGATTGGGATTGATAAAATATGACATGAATCGAACACGCTTTTTTACGATTGCTCGATTTTTTTTTCATGCAAATATATTGCACAGAATACTAATAGGAACGAGAAATAATGTTTTACTATCGCTAACTTATACATATTTTTGTAAAGAAAACTATGTCTATACTAATACTATCAAGAGATCAAGTTTGTATGTTTGTATATAGAAGGTAATCTTCTACTTTTTCAATTTAAAAAATCTTTCACCCATAGTATAGAACTTCAGGATGGATATAGAATAAATAATTCACGCGGGCGTACTCGTGGGCACCAGCTATTTAAAAATAAAGATCCAACGCTAGTAAGACTTTTATAGACTGATCAATAACCTTCACTTGTTGAAAAGGCATCACAAAGAAGTAAAATAATAATCTTAACAATGAAACTATTCTCTAGCCTTTAAGTTTATCAACAAGAAATGAAACTCACATTGTTTTAACAGTACTGTCATTATGGTCAAAACACAGCGCTAATGGTCTTTATAAAGGCTTGAGTGCACTCGGTAAAGGAAGGCGAGCTATTCCCTCTTAAAATATTACCCTTTTAGTGTTACACGTAGCGGTCGTGCGGCCAACTGCGGCCGAGTGATGTTTTAACCAGTAATGCAATGTTAGAGTTAAAGATGTTACGTTGGTAGACTGGATTGTAAACTTGCGAATATCTGGGAAGATGTTCGTGAGTTTTTCTATTGTGCCGTGGAATATTTAACTTAGAATAAAATAATTTTATTATTAAAACAAGCAATTGGTCCCAGACTTCCAGGATTCGAGACTCCAGACTTAGTTCGTGTACATTTTTCTCTTTATTAGCAAAATAAAGTTTAGTCATATTTTATATGATATCATATCTAAATGATAACTTCCCCATATTTTATTTTAAAGTTTAGTTATTTTCTGGTACTTTTAAAATACTACCCCATGTCTAAATACAAATAAATTCCACGGTTCGTTATTTACATCGATTCAACAAATTACCAGTAAGAGCAAAATGTTCATTGTGCTGAAAGTCGCCTAAACTCCACTACAATTGTACTGTAGTGCACGAAGCTATTCAGTAAATTGTCGAGACATTTTCATTTTCTTCATACACATATTGCCGGAATGTTTATTGAAAAATAAAATTTTGCAGAAATTCAAATCGCCTAAAAACTTATGTTCAAAACTTTTTTTATGAAGTACCGCGACCAAATATATTTATTCTGATTAGTTTCGTCACACATCTTTACTTAACTTTAATTTATTTAAGTTTGGATCAGCAAATGGGTCTTATTTTATAGTTTTTTTTTTTATATTTTTCATGTGGAAATTAGTACACGATGTGGAAATATTTTTCTTTTTTATTGTTGTCTCTGAACATTTGACTGGTAAATCAAAAAAGGAATAACATTTTTTAACTACGACATAGCGAAAAATATAAATAGAATATAGATGAAAGAAGAAGGCCTAATATCGAGGAACCAAATGTCTGGCTTACCCAACAATATTATAAAAAACATGTTAGGAGTTTATAGTCTATAAAAAAAGAAATGCTTACGTTTGTAACAATTAACCGTTTATTTTTGCTCGAACGATTCAGATTGAACTCGATAAACGACTTATTTTGTACACATAAAAATAATGAGACATAACGTGTACGTGCGCGTTCAGTGTTAAATTCATCAATGCCCGGATTGAATAATCGCACCGGTCACCTGCCAATTACGCCGTTCGCTACCGACGCAATTTATTGTGAAAGCTCCGCAGGCACGTTTATTATGTATATTCCTTTGGAACAATATGTTAAATTTCAATTTCTGATCAGAACCAGTGACACGAAAACATATTTTTTTACGTATCAATTATTATTTCTCATAAAATGTGTGCCCTTTTACCACTGTCTTATTACCCACTAATTTTACTATGATAATGACATCAAAGTTAATATTAAATTGCGGTTTATTGAGTAACTACTTGTTTGCAGTTGTTTATTTTACGAGCTTGTTAGATGAGTGGTTAGAGTGCTTGCCGCTCTGTCTCAGGGGTCCCGGGTTCGATTCCCGGCTGGGTCATTCATTATTTTATAAAGATTATATCATGTTGTTGTTTTAAATACTAAAATTTGAAATTTTTAAACATTGAAATAACAAAAATTGAATTCAATTGAAAGTTAAGAACGACAATAATATTAAATTTATATAATTGTTTGTACTGTTTTCTAGGTTTCCATAAATACAAAAATCATTAGGTATGCGATAAGGATACGTGCCATGAACGAGGTCACTATACATATATACAAAATATTTTTCTATCCAATAGTTCGTCTTTTAAGTACAGTCTAGCCTGATTAAAATTTAAAAAGAAACGCACCGCTTACTAGCTTAATTTATGCTTGAAACGAGCTAAGTAACATGGAGCAGGAGCGTAAGATCGTCACGTCTCAGGTACTACGTGAGGTGGAATCTTCGTCGGTTTTATGTAAAGATCGCATTTGTATGGGCTAGTTCTGAATTAACTGGAGATCATGTGATTTAACACCAATCGATGTTAAGACTAAGAATATATTTTTGTGGCGCACCTACTTGGTGGCAACACCAGAAGCAACACAGAAGAATTACTTAAGGGGTAAACAAATGCTAAATCCTAAAAATTTGTATCGTTTAATAAAGATGTTACAAGAAAGTGTCAACGCAATTGGTTTGAAAAAAATATGTGTTATACTTAAACATGTGAAGAACAAATTGTATTGTTTAGAATTTCCATGGAAGTAATAGCCACCCCACAATAAAAGTTAGCACATTAAGAAGAATTTTACTTATATTGAAAATTGTTTATAAAACGGCTTATTACACGCAAATGATTCCTGCACCGATTAATAAGTCAATGTCAGTTAAAAAAATGATTTTTTTTATATTGTTTTAATGGTAAATACAAAAAAAAAAACACAATTGTCAGGCCTGTTGTATTGTCTCCGCCGCCTGGGAGCTCTAAATATATGGAGCTTCCGTGTCTCAGTGACTGCGTTGAGGTGTGGACTACGTTTGTGTTTTTCGTGCGGAATTAATTTGAAATCTATAGACATTGTAAAGGTCAAATCGTCAATGTCATTGGCCTATGTGAATCCCTTAACTTATATTTTTTGCTCTATGGCTCCATAATATTATGGTACTCGTACATAAGATCCCTATTTTATATATATCCTAGAATTTTCGGATCGTTCCTACACTTCCAAACTGGAATTCCAGAAATTCCAGACATTTTCAAAACGATAGTATTCTCATTTCGAATATTCAAATATTATTATAGGATATTTCTGTACTTCTGTTAAAAATACTGGCGACATGCTAAAAAAAGTGCTTATCTTTAAAAGCTACCATTTATTTTCTTCGCAACTCTTACAATATTCGTTTGCACTCACACTCAAATATGTATGAGCTCGAGCAAAAACTTTTGTTTGAAACCGAACTACCACAGTAACTTGAGTATCACTCAGAAGTTGGTGAAATTAAAGTAGGCACAAGTTTAAGCGGCATGCTATTAAGGTTCGGAGACAATGTACAGTCAAATACAATATTCAGGAAAAGCTATTGTAGGGGAAATGTCTCATTGTTCTTAGAGGCCATTGTTGGGAGACGTTCAGTACTTATTAATGGGGCCTGCATTGTCTTAAGACTACCGAGTCAGCGTGAACCTGTCTGATCTAGATCCACCATTTTAATTGTAATCTATTTATTGATTGGTGATCTCTTTCTTGATTACTTTGTTAGTTGCATTCGAATTATATGTTGTTCAAATAATATTTGAGTTTAACTCAATTCAAAGTTTTTTTACAACACTGATATGCTAAGTTTAAGTTTGCGTTTATATTATGTTTTATCTAGTTAAGATTCATAATGAATGCACTTTTTATTTAATAACAGCTGACCAGGATAACTTCGTACCGCCTCAGAATGAAACCCCGTTCCATACAAAATTATGAAAAAAATACATTTTCCTCGTGAATAAAATATCAGTTGTTTAACAGTTATTCTGCTATTCGGGGTGGAGGCAAAGGCAATTCGCACCGTGGGCATTTTTCTACGAACTACTATATTTATAATATATTCCTAGATAACAGAAATTGGCAGATTGGCAAAAATTGGGAAATTGGCAGAAGATTGACAAAATGTCATTATTTCATCGCGCATCAATTGTAAGTTTGTCTCACTGCTGATATTATTTTATATTTTTATATTTTATATTATTAATTTTATAGAAAGAAAAAAATATATTTTAAATTTTTTTAATATCTATGTCGAATTTCCGGACTAAGTAACGATCTTTTTTATTCATAAACTCGCACAGTAACCCAGATTGCCATAATGAATCACTTGTGCGGAATAATATAGAATACTTATCTTTTTTAACTTGTCAGGTATATGGCATAGCAGCAATATTACTTGGCCAACGTTATCCGTATTTCCTAAACCATATATTATGAAAGAGGTAGAGACGTAAAAGACAATATAAGATATAAATCTCGGAAACTGCTGTACCGATTCTAAAAACTCTTACTATAGGTTGAGTGTATTTCTACAGTTGAGTAAATTAGGGCTATTTTTTTTATTACAAGTTTATTTTAACTATAAAATATAAATATTTGTTGTATCGTGTTAAGATAAATATTATAAGAGATAAGATTATGTTCAGAAGATCTTGTGGCACATAACAATGTATCATTATTACGAGCCACTGTACCTATGTGATACACTGTACCTACCTCTTAGCTCTTAGCTTCCACACTTAGGCTATAATACTGTATTTAATGTAAATTTAAAAAAAAATCAGTCATTGACTAAGAACCTACGTATATTTAAAAAAAATGTTTCTGGCAAGTAAATCGCTCTAACGAACCGCCCTCGGCTTCACTCGGAGTATATATTTCCCATATTTAAAAACAACATTAAAATCCGTTGTATAGTTTAAAAGACCTCAGCGTACATACAATACTTACAGTTACAGATTTATTATTAGTATTGATGATATTGATATGTAAAGGTATTGAATAAGACATGGCATTCCAAAAACCGCATTGCGGAAGCATCACAATAACGAAATGTGTAATACTGCAAGTTTTCGAGTAGGTAACGCCCAGCCGCGCATTGCAGGCCACTTGTCTACACAAAACTACTGAAACAACTTTCAACGTTCTTACACTAAGAGCGTTAAGATTTTTTATAGAATTATTACGAGTTTTATTTGCCTACATTATTATTATTATTATTACCTATTTACTTACATTACATAATTAAATGAGGGGCAGATTCCTCCAACTTAGTAATCTCAGATCAGATAAGAACTAAAGATAGATCTTATAGACCGCTGAATGACGTCTTCGCGGTGTGTGTACAATACATACAGGGTTACCCGCACAAAAATTACTAGTGAAAAATACACACGTATTAAACATATAATAGAGAAAATGCCGAATGGCGTAGTAAAAGGGTGTAAAACTAGTCCTTAAAAATAAAATGCAGGATGGAATCACATTTCATACGAAACACAATGTTTATTTATAAAACATCCTAATTGAAGAATTCAAGAGAATGGTTTAGTATGAGCACCAGCTCTGTCTTTGTATAGTTCCAAATTATACAAAGACCTAAATTAATTTCATTAACTTAAAATGTACAATAATAAGGAAATCTTCTGAGATTTGAATCATGCACCTTTAATAGTTGGTATTTGGTATGCAAGAGTCGTATGTAAATATTTTAGGAATGACAACATTTCCATAATTTAGCTAACCCAAAATAATTAATTAAGGACGGCGTCTATAAATAAAATTGCAAAGATAATCCGTAGACTACGTGAATCTTTTTACTATGGGGCGCGGCGCGATGTCGTAGTACAATGCTATATGGACTGTGACGTGAACTCACGGCAATGGGTCTCCGGGCTGGCATCTAAACTGCTTAATCAACCTGGGGACTTATTCTGTAGTTAGAGAATTTACCACTTACATAGACAATTCTCATCCTTTGAACTCTGTTGAGTAATGAGCATAATTTATTGCACAAAATTAAAAGGTAACTAGTTCAAATTTGAAATCAAACTTGTTCATTAAAAAACTTCGTATTAATTTTAATATACCTAAAGAGAAAATATAAATATTTTAGAGATCTAAATTCAATTGCGAGGACTCGAAATATATGTCTAAGAACTGAAATATGTATATGAGAGTTCTAGAAGATAACAAAGAGATTGTTATTATATTTTATAATGTCGATATTATCTTCTGGAAAAACCTTAGTTGGGATAGAGTTCTATTTAATTGAGGAAAACCAAACTATACAAGATATTTGCTATACAAGTAAATATCCTATACAAGCATCTCCTTGAGGTCCTCCATCAGTCCAGTGATGGTAATCCCACTGGGCGTTTAGATCGTGGTCAACACTCGTTTTATTTGACCATAGCTAACTTAGAGTTTAGACACGCCTATTTACTATAAGATTTAGTAACTATTATAATTAAATAAGTTATAATAGTCTAAGAATTGAAATAAAGTTTCCATCTCCAACAAGTTTAGCGAACTATTGCAAGTTATTAACATGAATATAATATAAGAACCTATCTCTATGTATATTTTTCCTTTTACACAATACGATATATTCTCCTGATGTTACATTAAAACTTTGTGACCTAGTTATATAAAATATATTTTCAACACAGCTATAGTGAATCTTTTAAAAATGTTTCCAATGCTAGAATTATATTATTATCGCAAGACGATAAGATCTTTAATTCCCCTTTGTATTTTCTATTTTTATTTAAAACTTAGATTTTTTTCTACTTTACAGAATAGATCCCCGTATTGCTGTCACGCGCTCACTTAAGTGGCCCACGTCTGAAATTAAAGAGCGAAAGAGGTCGCGTTGTGGCTTTTTGTGTGTTTTGTTGCGGAATTCACTGAAAAAACTCCTAAATGCTGCTGACATTGAAACTTGGACGGCAAAGTTATCCTTTATGGGGGCTGAGTATGAGCGTGACGAGAATTTTTATTCAGTAACATTTTTTTTCCAAAGTTACGTATATATATTTATCACTTTTGCCTCTGTGGAAGATAAATCGCGACAGGGTGCGTCAAATAAAGGAAAGACGTTACGCCCCGGTACAGGTGTGCGTTACAGATATAATATTTAAATAAGACATTTTCGCTACTAAAATGTCATCCTCAATGTGTTATAATACGTACTTGTACATTTGACCCACATCCCGGCATGCCTTAAGTTCTAATTTTCAATGAGCCTGTTCCTAATTTTGATGGCAATATGTTAGAATGATGTACTCGTATAAGTTTATGTATATAATTATAATAAAATCTATATAAAATGAATCGTTAAATGTGTTGCTAAACGCAAGAACGGCTTGACCAACTTGGCTATTTTTTTCCAAATATTCATTAAAATCCGAGGAAGGTTCTTATGAAGAGAAAATTTGAACAAATTGCATCCGTACGAAGCCGGAGGCGGGTCGCTAGTAATTGATAGAAAATTTTTGTACATTTTATACTTTTTAAGCGAAATCAAACATGACATGTAACATCATTATTGCTTGCACGGGTTACAGTAAGTAACCGTAAGTTACACTCACTATCGAACACTAGACATTACTGATGGAAATATAATAAAATAGTGATGTACATACATACACTGAAACGTGGTCTCTGACTGTGGGCCTCGTATGAAAGCACAACGTCGCTCAATGAAGTATGGAGAGGGTATGCTCTGCTCTGCTACTATGCTCGAGGTTACACTACGAGATCGAATCAGAAATGAGGACATCCGTAGACGTACGAAAGTTACTGACATAAGCCAGGACCAGTGAGTTGAAGTGGCAGTCGGCAGGACACATAGTATGGAGAGTCGACGGCCGTTAGGGCCGGAAGGTTCTTGAGTGGAGGCCACGGACCGGCAAGTGCAGCACATTACGTCCACCTACGAGGTGGACAAATGACCTTATACGGGCCGCAGGTCGACGGTAGATCCAGACTTCTGACCGGTCCTATTGGAAGTTGAGCATTTCTTCATTGGCCAACCCGGCCCGGCACCGACACCGACACCGACTTAGACGCATATTTCTATGAAATTGTACTGCACGCTGTCTCATTCGCTTGAACTACAGAGAAATATAATAGAGCAATGTAAATCAAAACATACCTAAGAGGAATTGCGATAAGGAAACCTACGGAGTACAAGATAACATAAATAATGACACGAAATTATGCAAATAGCAATCAAATTGCAAACTGTAACGTGGTAATAAAACAATAGTGAACGTAATAGGACAAATCCGCTTGTAAACGGATTAAGACTGTTTCGACTAAATTGTACAACCCGAACGGTATTGTAACTAGTATTAATTGTGACCCAAAATCTGAACGTAGGTAACTGAAAATGACAGTATCGGTCAACATGGGAGTAATTCCATGGTTATATTTGATACAACTAAGCTAACCGAATTGATTTATTACTCACAGGTGATTTATCTGATATTGGTATTTAATTAAACACGTTTCCAGTTAATAAGCTCTCAAACAAACATCCCAAATAGTTATCATTTTTGTGCAGAAGTTTTTATGTATTTACGTATGATGTGTATGACAAACTTTGATAATTTGAGTTATCATATTTTGAATTGAAATGAAAATTTGAATAAGAAGGCATATTTAAGCTAAATTTCAAGACACTATGTCGCCTTAACGCAAGCAATGGGAAGTGGTTGGGTATGAACGGTTGTCAATCGTACATCATATTGGTTTCATTGTCAGTCAACGAATTCCTTCATCAAACATTGGACATAGTTATGCTCGTGAAGTTTGTTTTAGAATTCGCACATGTAAGGGAAAATATTAGCTTTACTCTCATACCTACACAATAGTTAAAACAAATTTGGTAGTAAAAAAATTATAGTATTTGATAGTATTTAAATACTATACTATAATTTAGTATAGTAGTTTAGGTCAAAATGCCCAAAACTACTATTTCTAAAAGCGGATATTTGGAACTAGTTCTATTTTATGACAATTCAAAAGAATCTTAGAAGAATGTCACACTTTGAGAGTGGGTATAAAGCAAACAAAATTTGTAATTTCACCCCCTTGGACATGACAGTGACACAAAATACGTAGAACTACGCACAGCATGCGACGGAAGATAGCGCATCTCGCTGAATAAAAATGTTATGTGCCAAAAGTATAAAATATTAATTATTCGTAAACTACAATGTCAAATGAAAAATTGTTACATACAATTTTTCATTTGCCTTAGATAATAATGTGAAGTGAAATTACTGATACACTTTTAGCTTTGTAATGAGTGTCATTTTGAAAATGAGAGCTCACTTGGTGATTCTATCGAGAATATTTCATTATATTATGTTTTCTGTTACAGTCGTCACTTTCATTTATAATGTATTTATCTATTTAAAAAAATAATTAAATTAGACTTTGTTTACTTAGATAAAATTTAAATCTAGGATTGGCTATTTCTCTTTATACCTGCCCTTAAGTTAAATGCAAGTACCTCTAGCACTGTCGTATCCAAAGAAAATAATTTCCAAGGCTAACGCAACATCATTATCTCAAGTCATTATCTTCACCCTCATTAGTAAACTCGACGAACGCCCACTTAATAAATAATATCACTTAAAAGGAACAAAACACACTATTAAGGAAACAGTGGAGGATATTATAGTCTATGGAAGCTTTCATAGTTACCTCAATATCTTCCCTCGTAAACGCTTGTAACACGAAAGGGGCGGGTGCAGTTAGTCGATGTATACAACGTCGCATAGGCACGGTTCGGATAACATTTACGAAGATAGGTAGCTAGCTACATAGCAAAGTTGTCATGTCAGGGGATTATTTAATGTGCTGTACAATTTGGTTTGTTTTATTATCAGGGAAAAGCGGACATTTAATTATTATTTAGAGAATTTATATATACTTACATTATAAATAGGTAAAGTTTGTATCTTTGTTAGGTTGTATGTTAGGTTGTCTTCGAAACTACTCATCCGATTTAAAAAAAATATTTCACCAACAGTCATGTGTTTTATTTTTCCACGCGGACTAAGCTACGACTAAGTAAACCAGCTAGTTATTTATAAAGTAACTACGAGTATTGTTTATGCTCTTGAAATAAATTCCATCGGATTTATACAATAGAAATGTTATTTAAAATAACAAAACAATGTTTGAAAATATTTTGTTTAACTACAAAAACAGTTGCCTGAAACAAATACGTCGAATTGAAAACGCATCTCTACAAACATTATAAAAGAGATATTGTTTGTATATTTGTGACTCAATCAGACGTAAACCATTGAACGAGTTTGTATAAAACTGAGAATACAGAAAAAGTTCTGAATTATTACGATGAAATCTTTTTTTGCTCTGCAAAAGATCTAACACTTAATTGCTTTTCTTTAATATAAAAATTTAACTTTCGATTGTTTATTTCCAAACAACTCAAAAACTAAATCCCGATGACTTGAAATTTTTGTACAACACTGTACTTAAACAGAAGAGTGTTTACCTGTCCTTTTTTACAGCGAATCGTGGGTTGAGCTGGTAATGTATATATTAAAAGATTTTAGTAGTAGCAGAGCACACTGCATTTTACAGTCATGAAGGCAACCCACCTTGAGGCGGTAACCATTCTCTTACGAAAGATAACCGTGAAATAAGAGTAATATCTTTGCTGTTTTGTTTCTATACCTAAGAGATGCCAGTTCCCTGTCGCTTCCTAATCTCTACGTAATCCTATCGGCAGTGCAATTGCATTGCTTGTGTCAATAGGCGACGGTAGCCACCCACCAACATGTAGTAGGTATACTACCATCTATACTAATATTATAAAGAGGTAAATTTCTGTGCTTGTGAAGTGTGTAGAAGGTAATCTACGAAATTGCTCATCCCAATAAAGAAAATTCACCAAAAGAATATAACTAAATACTAGATGTAATTGTAGACTAAGTATTACATGCGGGCGAAGCCGCGGGCACTCGCTATCTAATAATAAAGGTCCAAAGCTCTGCAAAAGTATAATGTCATGCGTCAATTTATCAACCTGGATGAAGTCGCGTGCAAGAGCCAGTTATAAATAACTTTATAACATTGCCATAGACAAGTATTGACAACTATGGAAAAAAAATAGTTATTTTAACACAAAGCGCTCGCATTAATGATAAAATTAAAGTACACAGGCTTTTAGTAACTTAAGTCGGGTCTGCGTTTGTGACTTGAAAATCGTGTACAGCACAAGCTATTTTGTCAGCGGCAGCTTGTTGTGACAGGATATAAGCTACGGTGGTATTAAAACGTCCCAATGCTGCTTAGAGCTGGCTCTATTACCAGAACATTGGTGTAAATAATATTATGACTCAAAAATATTTTCAACTGAATTAATTGAGACTATTTATGAAGCTTAAAAATAATTTATACTTAAGACTAGAAATGTTACTTAAGAAAATATAGTTACGTACATACTTATCTGAAAAAATATTTATTTACTTAGGTATATTCGTAACTCTTCGTAAATCGACAAACACGAACATATTTTTTTAATTTTATAATGTAAAGCGCCTGTTTCACAACCGTAAAGTAGGCCAAACTGTCATTTAAAGTCACCGGTAACCGGGGATAATGGAGCTGATATACCTTTGTTTGTAGGGTAAACGTCCCAAACATTAAATCGAAAATAATAAAAAAAAATCGGCTATCGAATGATGCAGTAAACCGAATGCATAATTCAATATAACAGAAAATCATTTCTAAAAGTAACTAATCAACACTTTACTTGTAGTTTGTAAAAGAGGCCCAAAGAGTTGTAATTTATAATGATAAGTATTTTCTCTTGAAAATAAAGTATTCTTTATAATAAATATAAAAAAGCCTTCTCCGCTTATATGTAGAACATAGAAAAGCTGCCATAGGTGCTGTAGTTGATTTTTTAAAGATCTTACAAGAACCTTACAACATTTTGTAGGATAAAAGTATGCTATATGTTATTGTTTATCCAGGTAATAAACTATTTATGTGTCTAATTTTATCTAAATCGGTTTGGCCAATAGGCATTATTGAAAGTTAATGTCGTATGCTTATGAAACTAAGTTGACAGTTTTTTATACTTAATAAACAATCAAAGTTTATTTTTCTTTTTCGTTATATTGTTATACTTACCTAATAAGGTATATATTGCTACCTTGTAGTTCTCGCACTATTACTTGTTCTGTGCTTATAGGTTATAAGATATACTTTGAAGTTATAAGGTAATATTGATCTGCAAGAAAATACATAATATACCCAAATAAAAAATATATAAATGTATCATTGTTAATTTGGGGGCCATTTAAAATAAAATAGGACATGTACGAACGGTGGCACAAATATAATAAAAAAGGCATACCACTGGCTGCCATCCAAAAATCGGTTGGTGGAGCATTGACCTGTGAAGCATGATTTAAGTTCAGTCATGTGTAAAGATACCCTTGAAGCTTAATCAAAACCGATTTATTTTGGTGCATAAAACTTCTAACACTGTTTCGAATTGATTCCAATTTTATTTTCCTATACACTTAAATCGGGAGCAATAATTTTTTTACACAGAAATACTAGATTTACAGTTGAGAGGACCTGCTGGAATCTACTCGGCTTTGTGATCTACAATAGGCTTGATACGTTCATCATCAAAGTGGGAAAAATATTGTAATAACATAATAACGATACGTAATAATGTATCGTGATAGTAATAAATAAAAAAATAAAAAAATTATAAAACAACACTTTCACATACTTAAGTAGAACATTACGAACATATTGAAAACTTTGTTTGACGGTGTCGAAATTTTGAAAGTGATTGCATCTCACCATTAAAGACATCTGAATGGCTAAGTGCCACGCCGAAAATAACTATCTTCTTTCAAGAAAATATCACTGAAAAAGAATGCGTTGGGTGTTCAAAGGACTGAGGGAAATGACTAAAGCTGGAGTGTTAATAGCTGATTCCTATCTACATTTTCGTGGTAAGCCATTGCTTGTGACCTCTCTTGTTGCCTTCAAAGACTAAAACTTTTTATATAATAGCAACCTCAAAAGCACTTTAATGTGTTTCTGAACGACACTTCGCTGTCATTTATGATTTTTCTTGTTCACTTTTATGATTTTTATAATAAATCCTTCCCAGAAACTTCGTCTTTAAAAATATTAAGTTAAATTGTTTAGTATTTAGGGAAATTAAATCTCATAATCGCTGCACGTGTCCGTGTTATGCACTGCTTAGGGAATTTTGATGCAATTTTTCCCCTGTCATTTAAGAAGAGTATCACTACGAGCATGTGTGACCTATTATGTTCGTCGTTAAGTCATGCAAGAATACTCTTTCATACAAGAGATTTAAATATTGGGTGTGATTAATGTAACGACCCTAGTTAAGCTCTAGTTAAGATATCAGTGATTCACATTCGTCAGAATGTGCGTCGGCGATTCATTTTAACTCTCTTAAAATAAGCTATAATTTTAATTATAGTTGTTGTATTTATTTTAACCACACAATCTTGTCAATATGGAAGGTTTGTTAGAGAGTTTACGCCTTAATAAACTTTCGTAACCTAACCGATGGCCATTTAATATAAATAAAAATTACCCTGTGCTTTCGTGTGAAATCGAGACAGGTAATAAATAAAATAAAATAGAGTATCCAATTATAATTTAAAATGAATAAATGATCAACATTATTATTGTTTATCCAAACACAAAATGTGTTAAGAAGACGTCTCGCAAAAATTTACCTGAAAAATAGGATAAGACATGGAAAGAAAAGAAAAATGATTTACTCCGTCCTGCATGATACTCCGATTTATACAACAACAGCTGTCATCAATCTTCTTATGCAAAAGCGTCGGCCACAAAGCCTGGAGCCACCGTTGCGAAAGGATTTTCTCATGTTTGTTTGTAATACACAAATTTAGGAACGGTAGAAAGCCATAGAGTTGAATTGCAAAAGACGTTTTATTGCATTAAATTCTCAACAAAATCCACTTTTAAACTTTTCGGTTTTGGGAATTTATTTGTATGGATTTATTTTAACAGCTCCATACTGGTGTCTAAATATATTATTATGAACATAATTATATTATAAAAAGGTAAAGTTTGTATATACGTTTATTTGTATATAGTGATCTTCAAAACTAAATAGAATAGAATGTCAGGATGGATGTAGGGTGAATTTAGGCTAAATATTCCACGCGGGCCAAGCCGCGAGTACAATCTATCTAAAACAAAGACAAAGATGAAACGCTTGGCAAAAGCATAATTTCAGACATTATATTGCTTTACTATTTTATATATTTTATTTTTCAACACGGACGAAGTCACGGGCACCAGCTAATCGATACTAATAATAAATCTGTAAGTGTAGGTATTGTATGTCTATGTATGTTCCTCCATAACTAATTTTCATGAAACTTGGTAGATAAACATTTAGGGCCTCTTTCACAAACTACATGTAAAGTGTTGATTAGTTACTTTTAGAAATCATTTTCTGTTATATTGAATTATGCACTCGGTTTACTGCATCATTCGATAGCCGATTTTTTTAAATTATTTTCTATTTAATGTTTGGGATGTTTACCGTACAAACAAAGGTATATCAGCTCCATTATTCCCGGTTACCGGTGACTTTAAATGACAGTTTGGCCTACTTGACGTTTGTGAAACGGGCGCTTAGACGTACGGGACACAAGATAGGCTACTTTTTTCTTTTTCAACGCGGGCGAAGTTGCGGGCGCCAGCTAGTATTTGTATAAAACTCAAAGTAATAACCAGATTAACTTAAGAATATGATTTTAGGGTTTTTTTAAAATTTTTTTATTCTAAAACTGAATTTAAACTGCTGCGAGTTTCTTGACTTTTATGGAATTTGGTAATTTGTACCTACTTTTGAGGAGTGGTCTGTAGGTATGTAAAATTGAATGAAAAAATGGGGACCAAAATGGGCTGTATGTAAAATGAAATTAAAAAATGATTATTTAATAAAACTGTTACTTAACTGACACGCTATCAACTACCAACCGCTACTGACATAAAATCGTATCTACATTATTTACAATACTCTTTTTATTATTCTTTGTGGCCACTAACCAACCAGTTTCCAACGACGAACGACGACGTAACGAAATTTATTTTTCCAAAGTGTAATAAGATATTTAACTATTGACTTGCTCAGTCAATTTAGTTATAAAATACGTCCTGAGGAGATATAACTTTTATAGACACAATAAGTGAAACTTATAACAGAAGTCCTTTTAATACAGCGTACGACGTTTCTGTGAAGCAGCTTCTTTTAATAAAACTGAAATACAGTAGATTTATGCGTGTTTTGTCTGGTTCAAACAAGATGGCGCTCGTAATATCTGCATGATACCAGTTCGCGCCGCACCCGACCGCAAATTTTCGCTTTTCTATTTCTCTATTTACAGTTTAGATAGAAATTTCATATATTGTATCAAAGAAGATATATAAATATTTATATACTTAATAGATTAGTTTAGCTGACTAAGGGCCTCTTTCACAAACTACATGTAAAGTGTTGATTAGTTACTTTTAGAAATAATTTTCTGTTATATTGACTTATGCTCTCGGTTTACTGCATCATTCGATAGCCGATTTTTATTATTATTTTCTATTTAATGTTTGGGACGTTTACCGTACAAACAAAGGTATATCAGCTCCATTATCCCCGGTTACCGGTGACTTTTTGTGAAACAGGCGCTTAATATAATAATATGTACTACAAATATGGATAGGTATGTAGGTATATAATATGGTTATCATTATATCAGTGATATCAAAGTTAATACAAAATTTGATGGCAGAGTTGTAAGGCTTGAGATTTCTTAAGGCGTGAAACCATCAAACTCTTTTAGTTTTATTATAATAATATTAATATATATAATATTGTAGAAATCTCTTCATCTTTCTTGCATACGAGTAGCTTGGGGTTTTCTTGTGAGATCAGAATACATCTCCTTGCAAACTGCCCTTATAATCACCTAAATCTTATAATAACAATAACATTAAGAGTTAACACAATATTAAACATGATAGTTACTCCTAAATAATTAACGATAGGTACATTTGAAAGTAAATGCATTTATATTTAAAACCAAATTTATTAGCGCGCTGAATTTATTCTGCACTTCAATATATAATGTTAAAATTTATACAAGTTCAATCAAAGAGAAGTAGGAGGTAGTTTTAAACGGAACGTGTCCTGAGGCTAGATAAGAAGATGGTTAGTTCAACAAAGGAAGAACTTTTCAATATCGTGTCACTACATATTTTAGTGGGAGACGGTAACTTGTCGAACTTATCTCAACTCTTGATAGTGTTGGACACAACGCTTTACACCTTATCGATAAGAATACTTTTTTAAAAGTTGCGATGCTATAAAACTACATTTAGTTTTAGTCATCTGTAATTTGAGTATGGAATATTCTTCCATAACAATGATTATGGAATAATATTATATTAGTGAATTTTTGATCCTGATAATAATAAAGAGTAACAGAATAACGATGTTGTTTTAGTATATTGGTTGGCGGGTCCATGATGCTAAATCGAGCGTTATGGGGTCCTATTGGACTTTTTACTGGTGATGCGAGAGTCTACATCAGGCTTTCAAAAGCCTATAGCCACTGTGTTAAGAAAAATCCTCCAAATAATCATCAGATTATAAATCAGCACTAGGACATTAAGCTGAGCTTCACGTTGAAAAATAAAAAATATGATGCAATATAACGCCTGGCATCTTTATTACTTGTGTATGATAGGTTGAGTAGTAAAGGCGTGAAAAGGTAAGAGACAAAGTTACTTCCACATTTATAATACTATTTTTCCGAGCGCCATTTGGTAGTTACTTTAAAATGTATATGTAGATATATGTTACTTTAAAATGTATATGTAGATATATGTGGCAAAAAGAGGTGATCATGATAAGAAAGTTGTGTAAAACTGTCGACACAGATTAAGAAGCTCACTAGACAGCCAACCTATCTATTCGCTGTTACGAAGCGAACCAAACTTAGTGCGTACTTCGCCCAAATCTTCGGAAATAAACCCCACTTATCCAACGTGTACTCGCGAACAAAATTTATGGGACAATCTCTTTGGACCTTTCTCACGAACTAGCCTTTTATATTGAGACTCATCCATTCATATTGACCTTTCGCTGACCTCTATGATAAGACATAAGATAGAAAATCCGTCTGAGAATTAATATAATAAAATGATGGTTCTATAAGCATCTGTAACCAAGATATTATGTTTTATCAGGTTTCTGAAAGGTATTTATAGTTGAAGCTGTGGCCATTCATTAATAATGTAACGATAATCACAAATATAAGTATTATATTGCCCTAAATCAAGTAGTTATCAGAGGTACTGTTTAGCTGTTAGATTTATCAGGGAATAAAAAGCCCGAGAGGAAACCTTACAACTAGTCCGAGGCAGTTTTAAAAGGTTTTTTTTTATACAAACTAGTAAAGGGGCTGTCCAATGTATTCTCTCTACATGACAACTCTTCTAAGAGGTGTTCTATGGTTGTAAGAGCTACAATGTTGTACTTATATCAATATAAACTAATCATTCAATTTACCTACTATCTTTTTTTATAAATTATTTTTGTCGTTTAGGTAATTTGACTTCTTAGAGTAAAATTAATACTTAGATAAAAATAATGCACAATTAATAATTGTGTTCGGTCTGAGGTTAGTCCCTGTCTTACTCGTAAGGACATTTGTTTGTTTTCTTTATATTTAATTAACTCGGTGAAAGTTCATTAAAGTTCATTTAATTGTAACAATTTTCTGAAAAATTAAAATTATAAACTATTATAATATTAATGGCACTGAAAAGATTGTTTACAAAATTACAATATTCTACTTCAACAGTAGAGACTGCTTTTAACGTTTAGACGCGTTGAATTTTAATCAGTTCATGTTTTCCCGTTCAAAGAAACAATTAAAAAGAATAAAAAAAATTAAGTGAAACTGGCACACAATGAACGAAATTGTTTTTCACCAGGCTTACAGTAAAGCAAAAGTGAATTCGAGCCACGATCGTGGAATTTCAAAACGGGGAACAATTTGCAATCAGACGTTCCTTTAGAGAATAAATTAAAAGTTACCAGTACTAAATTAGAGGTTTTCGAATAATTTAAATTGTTACTTGTGAGGTGGGCACGGTGTAAGTAGTAGGTAAAGTTGCGTACGGAAATAAATCTAATATATTTTAAAAATACTAGTGACCCGCTCCCGGCTTAGCACAGGGTGCATTTTTTTATATACAAACCTTGTATAAGTATATATACCTCTTTCTGTAAGTGAAAACGAATTGGGTTGGGTGTTTTATAAGTGGTTAGCGGAGAAACAGACAATTTTTTATACATGTTATACATGTTGCAAAAAAAAAAATGCACCCGTGCGAAACCGGGAGCGGATCGATAGTAAAAACTAAATTAGATTTAGTACATTTAAAATTGGGTTGTCAATAGTTATCATTTCTAAAGGTTTTTTTTTTAATATTGGAATTGAAGACGTGAGTGGATGAAGGTGATATGTGGCATAATTCCAATTTCGAGTAAATTGAGGTTAAGGTTTTACTTTTCATTTTTGAGATAGGTCGCCACGGAACTGATTTTTGTACTAAATTATAATGCAAAGTTATGTAAACGACCTAGAATATTAATGTTATGATAGCAAGTAAACACTTCTATTATTTAATTTTAAAAAAAAGTGAATAAAGCTCCCTCTTCCATTAACAAAAGTAAACTTTTGTGCACTTTTTGCTTTTTAAAATTAACTGTACATAACACCTTTTTCAACTTTCTATTTTCCAAAAATGTCTTAAATCGCAATCTTAAGGTATGTAATCGTTTATATGGATATATTACTTTCATCAACGCAAAAAAACGAAAAAACCCAAAAATGCGACATATCACCTTCATCCACTCACGTCTTCAATTGCTGGCGTATGTTTTTATAAGTGCCGCGAATGTCTTGCGTTGCATTCAGTAGTTGCGACAACAAATTCTCCCAAATATCTGACTGCACTCTTTCGTATAGCCGTAAACAGCGTCATCTATGAAATATAGGTGGAACACTGTAAGTAAGCGATGAAAATGCAACATGCTTGTAGCGCTACCTATCCATGGACTACATAAAATCTTTTCTCGCCCTAAATAAGTGGCGTTCTTCGCGGGTCGGAAGCGAGAAAAGAAACAGTTTTCAGTCCCTACTAGCGACATCTGTGCAAAAATTTATCAACTACGAAGTGCAAGGGGTTACGAAAAATAATGACTGGTTTTCAACGCAAGATGCTTTCAACTTTACACCGGTGTAAAGTTGAAGTAAGTGATTTGTTTTATAGGAAATCGAGAGATGGCTCTTGTATTGGTTTAATATTTTTTATAAAGGAAATAATTTTAATATCCTACTAATTATAAACACGAAACACTTTTCAACTTCTCTGTCGCTTATGTATCAGTAATTTTCCTTCACTTACTCGCTTTGAGAGTTCCTTTACTCACTTTTATAGCATGTCTTCCTTCCCTTTTTAATGTTAAGGTTGGCAAACTCAATCACTCTCCGAAACACAACAGCACACGTACTGTTATTTCAGAGTGATCTTCTGTAAAAGGGGTGGTTACTCCGCCAGTCGGACTGCCCAAAAGGACCGATCAGAAGCAGCCTGACTTCACCGTATCATTATTGCAATAGGCATAATATAGAAGTTGTAAATTAATATTTGTTTTTGAAAACTGGCAAATACAATAATAAATGAATTGCTAACAGTCAAAACGAGTGACTTATTCCATATTTTCGCGAGGTCCAGCCAACCGTGAAGTGAACGATAACTTGTGGTTTGTTCCTGTCAGACACGACAAATGTCGGAACGGAAAATGTTTTTGTAAGTTCCTTGTTTTATTGATTCATATCATTTGGAATTCATGCTGTTTTATAATTCAATGAAGTTGGATATATAATAATAGGCTTCATGCTGTTACTATAATACTCGTATAGTGTAGGTAGGGTTTGTGTTGTATTTAGAGTAGAATTCGTTGCATGGTTCGTGAATTAAATTCAGTTGCTTCCGACGCTAAACATTATTTTTATAATTGATAATTATCTTTGATATTTTTGAGCGAACAAAGGCTCGTCGGTTTCTTAGTGCTAAGGATATTAAAATGTTAAAAATAAAAGTAAGAAAAGATATTTCTGAAAATAACTGAAAATGTGAACTTGAAATTTGACTGTCAAAAATAGCTTTTGTATAAATATTTTGGTTAAAATTTGAATCTTACTAAAAATTTTATAATATCATAATTTGTATTCAAATAAGGTTAATTTGCTTGCTAATGTTTTTACTTACGTTGCTAAATTAGCTAATTAAAAAAAGTTGGAACTTTTCCATAAGACGAAAAAAGTTGGAATACATTTCAGTATTATTACTTACTTACTTTCGTTAGTGTAGAAGGGAAAGTAATAAATTCGTTTTTTCACTACAAGTTTGGCACAGCATTCCCATGTTGACTATTTTATCGTCACATCGCCACTCTCAACAAATAGTCTGGTGCCTGCAATTTGTTTGGGCGCCCATAACGCGAATTGCGTCACAATTCTTATATAAATGATGGCGACGATTTTTCCTTACGTCTATAAAATAATATTTTATTTTGTTACGAATCGTATTGTTTATGATAATAAGCTATTTATTTCTGCAATAAAGTATACACCTACATCTACAACTAGGTAACCGTTGGGTTTTATTGGGTTTCGATCTTATGACGTAAAATTGCGTAAATATAATTGCTCAAAACTTATACCTATAATCACCTTCTCCAATATGATAAAACTAAAACGAAAAATTTTTAACTAGACAAACTGTTAAACAAATTTGGGTGAAACTTGATACACTGACAGACCATATATAGAATTGACAGTAATTGTAGGTTAATTTTTTATCTCGGGTGCTTTCCTTTGCGATGCTTTCCTTTGTGATAATAGTGCAATTTTTATGATATATTAATATATTGAAGAATAAGTAGTCTATTAATTAGGCCTAATACAGTGTCACGCGTACATCGGTCGCGTACCTATCTACGTAGTTTAGGTACGCGTAGGTACAGGTTACAACTACCTTGAAACAACTTTATCCATTAAAAATGTAAATTGACCTATCAAGTGAAGAAAATGTAAATGGAAACGTGTAAATAAAGTGTAAAAAATAATAGCACTCTGTGGACAATGTTCTTCGGACGTTAAATCAAAGTTTTCCTGAAAGTAACCTCTGATAAATGTCGAGTATGAATGGAACGGTCCCGGCTCATAATTTATGTCCCTATCGCTCCCGTCCACTCACGCCGATGATCCCAGTAACGTATCGAGGTCATTTACTAAAGGGTTATTGGGCACCAATGATACGAACTGTTTTAAAATGGGTAAGTGGGTGTGGCGCTGGTTATTTTTAATGAAAACAAAAAAACCTTCAGAGGGTATTTCACTATAAAGTTAGTATAGTAATGTTTATAGTAATGTCTTATTCTGATGTGTCTAAACCTATCAACCTAACTCTTCAAGCAGAGAATTAGCTATTTAAACTTTTTTAAGACATCACACTATACAATAAATATTGAGATTGTTTTTTATTTTATTTCACGACACCTAAAACTAAATTTCTGCCAATTTCATTTCATTTTCATTTTCTAGTTGCAAGTCGACATTTCTAATGCAAACAGGGGCCCATTTTCTCATTCGTGTTGACGCGATTTTTAATTGTATTTCCTGCTTCATGCCTTGAAACGCCGAATACATTTCTGTTTTTCCCTGGTTTTTATTTTTATTCGTTTGTTTAAACAAGATCCTGGCCCGTCCCCAAATAAAAAATATCTACTGGAGTTAAATCAGGTGATTCCTGGCTATGTGGATCCAATTTTGGGGAAAACAACTAGTCGGATGTTAACTCAGAATTAGATTCCAATGCTCTGGACAAACATCTTGTTGGTAATTTAAAGGCTTTACCAACGTACTTTCAACCTCTAAAAGCACCGGCAATTTTTTTAGAAATTCCAGATTTTTTCTTTTGAAATTATTTAAGAGAGCTTCTATGGTGCAGAATTGTGCATGTAAACAAAAAACATATAAAAATAGTAAATGTATATGTGTCAATTGCGTCCTACCAGTGGAACGCCAGACTGAGAAATTCTGTTTAATTCTACGGTGAAACGAAACTAGTAGAATTATGTGTGTCGTTCATTGTAAAAGTGAATTATCTCCTTGTAACTGAATTTTAGAATAACGAGCTTTTTGCGAATTATAGTGTAGGAAAAAATATATAAGCATTCATTCATTGTTTTCATCTATGGGATTTTAATGCAACTATTGGAGTTACTTCACTTTTATATTGAAAGTTATGACTAAATGTGATACCATTAGGCAAGAAAATATGGTTTTAAAAATAGGGAGTTACACCACTATTACAATGAACGACACATGTGGAATGGACCGTAGTTGTTCGTAGCCTGCTGTGTGTAAAATTAACAATAAATATTTTTACGGAATGCTAATCTTAAAATAGTCTACGGGATCTTAAAACGCTTCATTCGCTTCACAATTTGCATCCAATTTCCAAACAACCTGTAATAACTAACTACTTACACAGATGCAGCATGCAGTACAGCTTAACCTGATCAATTTTAGGATAGGTATAATGTAAACATAACCCTTTTACAAATAATATTCGAATATGAGAATATTGTATCTCAAACGCTCCGTTTAACCTGCGAAGCACGTTGTCCGCCCACATACCACTAACATAATCTGCTTGACCTGATTCTAAGCCGCATGACAATGTTGTTACTAGCTTCCTAAGACATGTTTGCTTGCATGACGAAACATTACATACGTGACTTCCACATTGTGGTATCCACAGTAGTGCCTATTTTTCACTGAAATGACACTTCGTCACCCCCTTACAGAAAGTCCACCGTGAAATAACCGCATGTGTTTTATTGTGTTTCAGTGACTAGGTTGCCTATCCCTCCATATAATTCCCTAATCCATATCTCTTCCTAATACCTTAACCTTAATCCTACTATGGTCGGCAGCGCACTAGTAGCACATGTGACTTTGCTTGAGTGTACCGTCACAGTCTATCTGTCAATCTTAACTAAAAAAAATATCTTTATAACTACAATTGTATAACTGCATCAATAGTTCGGTGTTATTGAAGAAGGACTATATATTAAATGAAGTAATAAGGACCTGCACTTGTAACTTGGTAATATACTGACAAAAAGCTTGCTCTGACTCTTTGGGTGGATTTTTCCTTTCTGTTATCTTTAGAAATATTGTGTTTGAATATAATTTTGGAGATCCTTTTGCATTTATTAAGTGTCAGCTAAGAAGCTTTACATTAGTTCTCACACTTTTGTGAAATGAAGAAAACACGATTTGAATTTATAAAGCTAAAACATTATGAAAACTTAGCTTCACTTCACTAGTAGTAAGTTTCCCTTCAAAAATTAAAAATTAAGAAGCATAATTATTGTGTTGTACCATTTTGAAATCTTGATTAAATGGACCGTTTTCTACTTTTAACCAAGAGACTTGGATTTTTTCTCATTTTTTTTTCAGAACTGTTATAACCTGACCCTATCGCCTAAACACACACACACTATATTTATTTATAGGTAAATAAATATCTCATACATCAGTGATTTTCCCCATACAAAAAGTGCCCAACGTGCCTAAAGAAGTTTTCGCTCCAAAAATAGCTGAATTTATATAAATACATATAAATATCTACATAATAATCATTTATTGTATTGTACTCTTTACAGCGGCATAGTAAATGCGAACACAAGTTGCGAAACATTTTTTGCATTAGAGAAACCCAGAGAAGAGCAGTATAAATTAGGTAGTATATAAAACTGGCTTCACTATGTTTCTGTCTTTAGTTTTTTGTTTGGTCTGAGTTACAATTATTGTTTGGCTCTCAATCTAGTGTATTGTTCGCTTGTAAATTTGTTCCAGCCGTAACTTTAAGTTTAGCATTCAGTTTTTGCGTGTATTACGTTCGCCAACGAGGTCAGCAGGAAATGATCTCGCGTGTTGCGCTGCCAAACCTGCTGAGCGCGCGTTTGGAAAGGATTCAAGTGTTGACACACGCTCGCGGGTCTCAATAGAACAGTAAGTACATCATGAAGTAGAAAATACAAACAGTAGCCCATGTATGTCCTATTTATACTATGGAGATTTTTAATATAAGTCAAACATATAATTAACTTTTACATTGTTTGCTTTATATGTATGTATGTATGTTCCCTATGGACTACAAAACCGCTGAAAAGATTTTGGTGAAATTTTCAGACAATCTTCAGATTAGTCCAACTACCTGTGAAGTTTGGTAGCGATCGGACGCGGACGAAGTCGCGGCCTAAAACTTGTTGCTTATATTTATGTAGGTACGAAATTGTGGCAACTATTGATTTATTTTAATTTCGTGGCAGACGATTAGTTCACATTATTAATTTTTCTTTGATAAGATATAATATATAATAGAGAAAAAATTATATAATATTAGAACAATAAGATTAGAATTACGAAAATAGAAATACATTTTTTTATATGTCTGTCTTTAATTTTGAAATAAATGCTAGAAACCCAAATAATATTAATATTGAATTTATTACATACTAGCTGTGCCGGCGACTTCGTACGTGCTGTAGTGGATTTTTTTTTAAATCTCACAGGAATAAATCATTTGAAAATTACGTAATATTATATAAAAAATATTCAAGTTAGATACTGAATTAATAATGGCACTGCATCGTGACACGATCCTTTGGAATAGATTGAAAAACTGCGTAAAGCTTGGCAAAAGCTCTTTGTACGTGAGTTCGAGCAGTGGTCTCGTTATTGGAAGCTTATGTTGTATAAGCCTACGTTGTTTATAATACAAAAAACTAAGTTTGTTGTTAACTTAATAAGTATTGTCATATTTTAAACTGATGAACCAGGTGAGATCTTTTTAAAACGGTCAGGTTGGCAGTGGCTTTGCAGGAAGGGGCTGGTTGCGAAGTACAGAACAACGTGCATGGTTGTGAGCCTTGGGAGAGACGTACTTGCAGCAGTGGAGACACACAGGCTGATGATGATGACAATGTTCGAAAAGCTTCGCAGGTAGCAGCTGGATGCGGAGGACAGAAGACCAGCCTTAGGAGGCCAGCCTTAGGAGAGCAGTGGAGAGACACAGGCTTATGATGATGATGATGATGACGATGATGGTGATGGTGATGATGATGATAGCTTAAACTCAAACTCAAGACTTTTGAGACCATCAAGATAAGTACCCAAATTTAGCATTATTTAACTATTAATTAATAGTAATTTGTTAGAAATAACAGAATAGTGTTTTTTACTTTGGAAGTGTGAATATTAAAAGTTATTTTAAATATAAAATCGCTGTTACTCTTATACGATTAACCATGATATGATACAAATATAATACAGTTAGAATGAGTAAATAAACGTAATTTCAATTATTAGCTACGTTTCATAAAATTCACAGGATATTCAACCCGACAATAATAATAACAAACATCGTTAAAAGCGTTTTAACAGGAACATAAAAATATAACGGCTGTGTTTAAAACAACAACTCGATGTAATACTAAATCTCATCGTTTTCAAAAGCTCTGTTAGGTACAAAATCAATGTAAAAACATATTTGATTCTTTTATACAAAATGAAGAAAAAAATACAAATAATTTAAAAGATCATAATGAGGTTTATGAAATATAAATTAAGTTTCAAACACTACTTTAATATCTACACGAGTTATATTTTATATTAATTAATCGATCATAGTGAGCATTTTACGTACTATAGTTATCACAGATAAATTCTATGTGGGTTCCCGTTATTCACCAATTCAAAGATAATAAAGCAGCAAAGTATGTTGACATTCTGAGAGAACATATAAAAATCTATTAAATCACCAATTTCCAAAAGTACTGGAAACTTTCCAGGTAACCCCCTTTCTTTAGCACCAAATGACTGGTACTATTCAAGCTAACGTAGAACTAAATAGACACGGTTTTGGTAAATTAGAAATGAGTTCGTCCTTACCCTTTTCTCTCGCGGAAGCGCTAAATCGACCCGAGCCAATTATTTAAAATTAATGGATCGCCATCAACTAACCAATTAGTTCAGTTTTGGGGGTCGGTAGTAAATAAATTTAATCCTATTTGTTGGCACAACCAGCCATAGCTATCGCCAAGTTGGCAAAATTAGAAACAGTCACTGTCTACTAAGAATTTTAGGAGTCATGAAAAATTAAGTCAATTTTTCTTTGTACTTAATTAAAGTATGTAAATAATGTTTTAGTTGCTATCGTAAGATGAACAGCCAGACTAAATTGTCTTTGTGTATTCTAATTATTTCGATTTGTCTTTAAATAAAGTGAGTTACGGTTATTAATTTAGTTTAACTATTTATAATTTACTTCGTAATTAGGTAAACTTGAATTGGGATTGTTTAAATTAAATATGAACATTTTTATTTAAACTTTGTCAAGCAAGCAGACGGTCAACTTGATGGCAGTATACAGGTAAACGTGCAGTTCTACAAGTGCTGTAAATGCGTTTTCGGCCATTGTATAAATAAGGAGAATTAGGGAAGGTGATGGGTTCTGGTATCCTTACTCACTCACCGAAAAAATACAGCACACATACTGTTATTCACGGTGGTCTTTTGTAAGCGAAGTTTATGGCAGCCAGACGGACTGCCCTAATGCCCGCCTTCCACCGCGAGCGGAGCGGACTCCGTTTAACTCGCACAACTCTTTTTGCTCGCTGACTCCTTGCGTTCGCCTATTTTTTGGTGGAAACACAAGTATGCAGTTTAGTCGTGCGAGTTTAAAGGGAGTCCTTAATGGGTCCGCTCCAGTCGCGGTGGAAGGCGGACATAATAACTGTGAAACGCAGTTTGTCCTGCAACTAGTTGCCAGATCCAGACCAGATCCAACTAAGGAAAGAGATAATTAACGTTAACATAAGCACGCGAACTACTCACCATTATTAGTAGTGAAGCTAAAGTTATACTAAACTAGTGCTAGATTTCTATAAAGTAACTTTATTCAAGGAAGCCAGAACATATGAATTATTTTCTCTCCTTCATATTTTTAGTATAAAAACATAAACTGCTATTGCTATTTATTGCTACTTGTCAAATCTTAAATTTCCTTCCCAAACTTGAAAAGAATCAATTTGTTTAGTGACATCTGTTGTGTCAGCAAAAGGTTCATTTTAGATTGACATTAGATGTTAATATTATATTTTAATAACAGTTATCGAGATTTTAACCTTACGAAATTTGTGTATCTAGTGAACAGTACATATTAGCATTATTCTTCAATAGAAGAATAATGTTAAGGTATTTAACATTGTTCTTCTAATAAATAATAAAATTAAAGCCAAAATATTAGCTTTTGTAACTAATTATTTTTAATATATAATAATTATTTCTTCCACTTAACGATAAAGCAACGTTACAATTGTTTTTATTATTGTAAAATAAATAAAGAAAAAATATTGACGACATAAACAAAACTTCGACACGGCGCGAGAAAACCATACAAAACCACTATGAGAACATTACACAACCATTTGCGGGCACAGGTCAGAATTCTTGAACCCTCGAAGTGGGACATCCCAGCGGAACGGCATAGCGCATCTTGTAGGCACTCGCAAATTGAAACGGAAGGTGTCCAATAAATTCCACATTCACCCTCCCCGGAATTTCACAGAGCAGTTCCTACTTTGTGTATGTGAATAATTTATCAGCAGTCCCTTTCCAATTTTGGACACTGTGTTTGACTGCGTTGATGTATTTCATGTTACGTATGTAGAATTTTATTTCGTGTACAAAGTTGCTAAGAGGTAAGTGTAGAATATTTAAAATATCCTTACTTATAAAAATATGAAAGTAAGTCTGTCTGTCTATCGTGATGTTAATAAAAGGTCTAAAAATAGAAATCCAACGACTGGCAAAAGTATAACAGCAATGAATATTTCAGGCGTCATATAGCTCTTAATTATGTTTTGTCAGTTATATTTTTTATTTTTCAACCCAGACGAAATCGCGGCCACCATCTAGTTGTTATATTATAAACGCTTAAGCGTCGTTTACACATGATTAAAACCCATATTTAAAAAGGACCTTTAAAATATTCATAAGATACTTTTAACTTCAATCGCATGAAACCGCGACATACTAGAAGGGTAACTATACTAGAAGGGTACGTATACTCGTGAATGTACCACTAATGTTGTTTGAATCGTGTGATAATATTGTCTTATAAGCCAGGTTTTACTCTTGTTTTAAATTCAAGACCCTCTGTCACTGATATGTTAAGTAAGTACTAGATTGAGCACTCCCTATGATTTCTTGCTAAATTCATGTTCCACACGGAAGGTGCGCGGGGGACGGCGCGGCAGTAGTGTCAAGGTCAATACGTCAAGTCGTAGACAACTGAATATTAATATGGTTTTAAAAAATTAAATATTAACCTATTAAACGTTTCAATATTAATAAAACTTACCTATGGAATGTCACACCAGCAGTTTTACCAATATTTTTTGTTGTATTTTTGCAATATCTCATCACACAAGACGACATTTTTATTGGTTTTGAAAATAATAACGCGCCTAATCTCTACGAGCGCGTATGACAGACTGTGAACGGGTAGGACGTCGGAACTCCAATCACTTGGAACACTCATCGCGTCTTCAGTGTTCCATCTAGTACGTAGTACTTAACATATCACTGCCCTCTGTTCACATTCATGAATACATAGGTTAACCTATACAAGGTTTTATGATTATCATTGTTGACAAGATAATAACAGAAAACGTATTGTTTTGCTCTTCTGAATATTTGAAATATCCATCTCACACAGATCGCTTTTCACTTCAAATGTAAGCGGTGCAGTCATGCAAAATCGTTGATTTATATTTAGAGCATTTGAGTGTCAGTTCCATTATTGAAGTAGCTATGGTAACGAGAGATGGGACATATTTCGGACTTCAGACAATTTGTATTGTCCTACAACTCAGATATTGGATACAAGATAAACAAAGGCGAAATTTCAATTTTAAATAGATTATTTAAACATGATTTTCCTTACTTTATATAAAGACATCGTCTGATAAATCGATGCGTCCGATCTATTAAATTAAAGGTAGAAACTGAAATTATTAAATACTAGCGGCCAGCCCTAAAAACTATATGCAACAACTTTCCTCGTTGATCGCTCTTTCTATTAGTGAAAAACCACATCAAAATTCGTAATAAAGATATAATAAATGTTTTAACACATAAGAAAAAGGGGCGCGAATGAACTCGCAAGCAAAGGCTAATTAGGTAATAAAAATTTACTATTTTATTATTTAAACATCACATTTTTGACATTAAATCAATACTAATAATAAATCTGTAAGGGTTGGTCACGGAGTAAAATACTTTGTTTTCAGATATCGTGTTTGTAGGCTCTATACATGATACTGAAACTAAATTGATCATTTTTAGAATTTTTTCTGTATGTATGAATGTATGTATGTTCCTTCATAACTCTTAAACGAATTAACTGATTTTCGTGAAACTTGGTAGATAAACAATTAAACGTATAGGACATAGGATAGGCTACTTTTTTCTTTTTCCACGCGGACGAAGTCGCGGGCGCCAGCTAGTATTAAATATAAATTAAAAAATGTCCTATCGATAAATTTAATAATAACGTGTCAAAAACTATTGGTCAAAACTGTCACACGTCAAATGATGTCCACATTTGAACCTACAAACATGTAGTATTAATGAAGTTTACCCATCTAAACTAGATGTTCGTCAAATAAGCGCTGGATAAACAGACGGGAGATTGGTTTGTCCGGTTTGTACTGGCTCTACAGAACTCAGGTTTTATATTAGATAGTGAAGGAATGAAGATAATTTGATCCACGTGTCATTTATTTAGTGAAGATGGAGTGAATTATTTAATTGCAATTATACATTATCAATGATTGCCTCAGATAATGTGTCACCTTCATAGTGATTGGAAATTTACAGAAGTTTCAGAGGAAAGGAAATTTAGCCCTTTGTATTCATTTCGGAGGCGGTAGTGGCCAGTCGAGAATTGTCTTTTATTTTTAGCTTAATCTTTTATTTTTAATTTACATTATAATCAAATTTAGTGTCCTTTCTACAGAAAACAGACACATTTTTTAAGATAATTGGATTAATCCTTACTCCTTTTCAAAATTGCTTATCGAGAAATGCTATGCTATGCTTATCAAGTGTGTTTGAGTTGTTACGAGTTAATACGCGAGCTTGTTTTACTGTCATTTAGTAATGAATGACTTGGATTAATAATTTAATTAATATTAATATATTATTATTTAGTTGCAGGAATATATTATCAATAATTCTGGTCACCTTTATAGTAATTGGAAATTCATAGGAATTTTATGGAAATTTTTGGCGCTTGAAATTTATTTCAGAAGAGGTGGTCTGTCGAAAATTATTATTAACAAACAGTCCAATAAATTTATAACAAGGAACAGTTAACATAGTGTGATTTTTTGGGATAGTCTCATATGGTTTAAAAAGCAGATGGTTTATGGTAGCAACTCGTCTAAAAATCATTTAGTCTAATGTTGTTTTTATCAAGACGTCTTAATTGTAATTTGTTTATATTGTTAACTCGTCTAATTTGTTAATTTGTTTGTCTAAACATACACATTGTCAAAACTGCAAATCGCCTCCTCTTGGTATAAAATAAAAATTGTAGATATAAGAAAAGTCTTCTTTTTTTTATGTAAGAGTATGTTTATTAATGCTGTGAATGTGAGAGTACTTACTACTTACTAGGCCCTTAGTGCACAGGAGAATATATTATGTACAATACACAGAAACATGTGAGAAACACATAAAAGTCTGCCGCTGCTGTAATATTTCTTGATTATCCGTACCCAGAGATTCACCACTCAGTATCACTAAGATCTACAATTACAGTTCTTCTAAGTGTTTTGGTGGACCAGTATTTTATTGGCTTTTAGTAAAATGTTACTTGTATAGTAAGAAAAGATATATAAGATATATATTTTTGAGTACTTGAATAAAATTCAGGCTTTTTTTAAATTAACAAATTCTGAATGAAGAATGTTACTGAAATGAAAACCATTTCAAAATCAGAACATATGTACCTTAGAAAAATTAAGTGAAAATCCATTGACGCAAATAGGATTGTTAAACTATTTATTTTATGTTTTTTTTTTAATTTTCAAAGAAATCACTTGAATTGATTTTAAAAAGATGTTTTGAAAAAATCCACCCATAAGGCTATTTTTGTGTTTGGCGACTAAGGACTAACAGAAAAAATTACCAAGTATAAAAATGTCAAGATGTAAAAAGTCTATGAGCCAGAAAGTATAAAAATGTCAATATTTAAAAATGTGAACTTATTATTTCCGGATTTTACGTGAAAGTGACCATTTTAAAACTAGTAGTGACTTTAGCAATGCATAAAGATACACATACAATGTTAAAAGGGAAATACAGTTGCAGCACACGCATACTATTTTAACAGCTAACCGTACCACAGGTTTAAATTGCAACCACCATGCCGTTTTAGTTTTAGTCAATACTCATCTTACGCTTTTTTAAATGTCGGCAATGTTATATTTAGTCAATAATCATCTCAGATATTTTTTTAAATGTCATCATTTCTATACTTAGGCAATGCTAGACTTTTTAAATATCGGCATTTTTATACTTAATTAATAATCCTTCTCTCCAATTTTCTTGATAATATCACGTTGATAATTCTTGATTATAGTCATTTTTATACCTAGTCATTTTCCCTGATAATCCTTAGTTGCCAAATGGGTATTTTTTAAGTACATAAGGTGTACCTGCATTAGATGACCAATGATGATTTTTGAATCCAGAAAATTTTATTGATAATAATTTCATTCATAATATCTTCACACATTCCACACAGCACCATCTAGTTCCACAGTAAGCAATTAATGCTTATATTATGGATACCACAGTTATTATACTATATAGATTACTTTTTTTGTAAATACATACATATTATAAATACAAAACATCCATGATTCAGGTACAAAGGTAAAACACATAACATTTTCCCTTAGCCGTTAACAGCTTGGGTTACTAGCCACTAGACCAAACGTGTCGTCTAAATTTTAATTTTTTATTTGTCATTACACTAATTTTCTAAACGAGATATTAGAAAAGAATATGCAATACGAAAGCTTTTGATGTCTATGAGACAATATTCACTGACTTAATAAGCCAAAACTGAAATTCAGAGCGAATTATACAGAACCGTATCGCGAACTATGTAAACACAGTCAAACATTTGTCTAACAATAGGACCGAGTTATTGTCTCGTGTAATGTTTCTAACCGCCATTGTTTCCACCAAAGAAACATCCGGAGGGATTGCTCCCTTTGAAGTCCTACAACAATGATCAATCTTCGTAACTTGAAAGTTTATAATCTCCCGTCACTCGACCGCATTGTCTTTAAGACATTCACTTCTTTAAGATTACGTTTTTTTCTAAGCCATAAAATAACAAGCTAAGGCAGCTTTGAAACCAACCATTCATATCAGTATTGTAGCCATTATGAAGAAAGTAATAATTTCTTTAATAACTTATACGAGTAATTTTTTTAATAACTTGATTATGCTGCTATTATTTTGGTACCTAATGGAAATGTTACGTTTCGACAATATAATATACATACGTTACTGTAGGTGCAACACTCTAATTCACCTACAAGCTACTAATTAAGCACTAATTTGCCCTTGTATGTTTGTGATGCACTTCGAATTAAACCAGGGAACGTGTCTAAAGCAGAACAAATTACATTAAAACATGCCGCAAAAATCCCAGGTTCAGTGACGGAGGTTTATGTCCCTTGTGCGTGGGACAAAGCTGCAGCAAAACGTACTGGGTGTGGGGTTTACTCTGAGTCTGTGACACATAGGGGTGTTTATTATACTCGCTGCTACGGACGGAACACAAATTCTTATATGGTTCACATAGTTTCTTCTTATTTGTTAAATTTTCTGTATATCCTGTGATATTCTGTGATAATGTCTACGCTTGGATAACAAATAATTTGAAGCAACTGATATTTCTGGAGACTAGGTTCTTTGAAGTTTCTGCGACGGCTTATGTTCGACATCACAAGTAAAAATTGGCCAGCAATAACTCTAGTGCAGCAGATGATTGCTAAGTATAAATATTATAGCTCGAGGTGGTCTCGATTATAGAGATAAAGTCAATTGAAATTTGCTTAAGCAAGGGCTTTTCTACGTTTGTTAATGTAGAAATTAATGATCGAAATTTTGCCTCAGGGTTGACTGTGTAATGTAATTAGGAAACTCGTCATTGAATTGTTTGTGTTCAAATTGCGAAATAAAATTTTGGCTAAGTAAAAAGAAGTCAAAATCTACACCAAACATTTCTGATTTAATTATGACAATTTCGTCACATTCAATATAATAATATATTTTCTTTTTCTGTATCCCTGATCCCTGATAATATATAATGCAATATTTCACGATTATCGGTTGAATAGTTAAGGAGCGTAAAGGCAGACAGACAGACAAAGTTACTTTCAATTTTATAATATTAGTATGGATAACAGGTTGTCCCAATGATTTAAAAAAATATTTCCAAGATCATTTTGACTCGTACAAATTAACTTGTTAGTTGCAATGTGCTACGCAAAACGCTCTCGTGTGTAGACAGAGCTATATCAGGCGCAGGTGGTCTACACAGCTTGGATGGTACCGCAATAACACTAAAATAAAAGTAAACTATTGCACTCGCTATATCCGCCACTGATTTCCTTGTATGCCTAGTTCGGATGTCCTTTATGCGGTTTGAAACGAAACTGAGCCTTTTGTATTGCTGCAATACAACACCGCTTTATACTGCGCTTTCACAAACTAAACTGTCTCTCTTTACTGTCACAAAGACTGTGTACGTAACTCCTTTTTAGTTGACAACGGAACAAAGAACATTTCTGTATCCTTACTGCGACAATAGTACGTTTTACGAATTGATTGTAAATATCAAAAATAAATTGTATGAACTGTCATAAAAAGAAATATCGCATTGCATTGCAACTTGTTGAGCTCCTTAGATATTTTTCTGCATGGTCTAAGGTCCGGGGTCCTACATACCTCTTCGCCGACTGTCCTCGTCGGATTGCAAAAGTTTTCTTTTAATCAATTGCAGTTACACCCATTCAAATTAGTTACATGAAGCTAGCTAGATGAAACTAAGGTCAGATGGTAACACGATAGCACAAATAGAATCCACAAATGTACCTCTGTAAACTACGCTTCGAATATCAAAGACACAACGAGGACTGAGTGAAAACGCTACGTATACCTGAAGCTTTGTTTTCAAGTACGCTCATTAAAGATCTACCCTCTCTTTGCACGAAAAATCCCATTCGAAACGCTGACTTCCCACTCGAGTCGAGTTCAAATAAAGCTTACTTCAAAATGAGGACGGTAATTAATTTCTACGTAAAACCGCATTCGGTTAAAATTCATGCGACAGAATTTCGTGCATTCCTTAATTTACATCACTCCAAATATTCCCGACATTTTTAATGCAATAACACACTGCCCAAACTAAAGCTCTCGTTAGTTTTATCAATCCAAATGCCTGCCAGCCTCGGCAAAAAAATTTCCTTTTAACGGAATTACATTTCATATTCTTAGATGTTTTCTATTTTAAAAAGATTGGATTATGCGAGTTTGTAATTAACCAGTTGAATTAACCAAAGCGAAATAAAATAATGAGAGGAAGTCAGTGCAATTCAAAAAATACTAAAAATTTAAATGAAAGTTAGCGTATCAAGTTTCATACATAGGTACATATCAGATACATAGGTAGTAATTTAATTTTAATCAGTGTAAATTTATCAGCTCCCCAAATAACCTCTGAAAAGTCCCACGAGTCCAGCGTGGGCATAACTTTTGACAGCCAAAAAACGGTGAAAAAATTTACCTTTTTTCGTTTTTTTGCCTATATCTCCGTTCCTGTCGATCTTACCGCTATGAGGTATACTTATGAAAAAGAAATGATGGAAAATTCTTTATAAAAACGGTATACAAATTCCAAAGTACCCGGACTATAAGTCTTAATGTTTGACGACACGTTTGGTCTAGTGGCTAGTAACTCTAGCTGTTAACCAAACGGTCGCGGGTTCGAATCCCGCTAGGGGTAAGTGTTTATGTTTTTACATTTTACCTTTGTACCTGATTCATGGATGTTTGTATTTATAATATGTATGTATTTACAAAAGAATGTAATCTATGTAGTGTATCAATTGTCCGGTATCCATAATACAAGCATTTAGTTGCTTGCTGTGGAACTAGATGGTGCTGTGTGGAATGTGTGAAGATTAATTAATTTATTATTTATTTATTTAAAAAAATGGACACAGATACAGGACGTCCCAAGACTAGCGACATGAAAGGAAACCTACCTTAAATATCGTAGATAGGATATTTTGTTGAAAGAAGACTTTATGTTATTTTTAAAAGTTAGTAATACCTACTCCATTCAAAGATTTTCTTACAATTAATAATTTTTGCCGTAGTTGTTTTTTTATTTACTGAATCTTCACCATTTACTCTTACTTTTAACTCTTGTAAAGAATCAATTGTAAAGTATTTTACCAAATATAGCCATTAGATGCTAAATCATGCTATGCTCCAAAAAAATATATGTTCAAAAAAATTGTATTAGGAATCTACTGCTATTAGGAATTTATTGTTATTATTAAATACAAGTCTGTATACTCTGGGAGCAATTAAAATGCACTAAATAATATAAAATAACAATAACAATAATAAAACAACTAGATGAATAGGAAAAATTATGTATAGTGATGTTGAAAAATAGTATTATTTAAAATTCATCTTCTTTCGGATTGGTTTATTGGTTAGGCCTCCCTCACCCTAACTGCCTTCTAATCATGCGGTTGGAGAGGTGCACTTATGAAGTGGCTTTTATAACATCAAAGCCGACGCCTTGTGCGCCCCTAGGAGATAGGGGCACGAAAATTATACTAACCCAAAAATGTGGTTTCATTGTACGGTACTGTAATTTTGATTTCAGTATAATTTTCTTTTATTGATAAATAACACATTTCACGTTTTGAAGTTTATAAAAGAAATCATAAAATCTATACCAATATATAAAGCTGAAGTTTGTTTGTTAGTTTGTTTGTTTGGTTGTATGCGCTAATCTCTGGAAATACTGGTTCGAATTGAAAAAATATTTTTGTGTTGTATAGAGAACACGGACGAAGTCGCGGGCAGCAGCTAGTATTAAGTAAAATAACCTTTTGGATTCGGTTACAAAATCATAACCAACACATATATACATTAATTGCAAACATATTTCAATTTTCATATTTTTTTTCATAATAAGCGTTTATTCTTCGGTTTTATCGTCTATAGTTGATCGCACTAAAAACACAAATCCATTCATAGCAGATGATACCATAGATAAGCTAAACATAAACGTGTCTGAATTTTTGGTCTTTATGTGAAAACTTAATTAGTTACGGATATATTACTATTGGCCAAAGATTTAAATTTTTGCTATTGGCTAGTTTACTTGGCCTGGAAGCTAATGTATTAACCAAGTTCATGAATTATTCTCAGGACAGAATTTCAATGACGCTATTGTTCCCGTACCATCATACATTCAAAACTCTTTTCGTCGCAGATTTAGTTGGTCGGTAATATTTTTGCTCAGTTTGCTTTTTACCATATTTTAATAGTTTTGTTTCAGATTCCAAAATAATGATCGTCATAAAAGGTATACAGAACATTTTTATCCATAGTTAGCGACAGATATTCCTTTTATGGAAGCTACTTTTGTTCTGCTTGTATGAAACGTTATAGAAAATGTCATGGAACATCAGTAAATCAACAATGAATTGTTCTTTGGAAGTATATTCAAAGACAATGGGCAATAAATTGTATAATAACGTGCAATGCACAATGTTATTAATTTGTCATTCCGCTTACGGTAGACTTCTACAGGCAGCGGAATAACTGTCTTCAAAAATGCTGCCCAGTTTGAATGGGCAGCTATAATGGACTTGAAGTAGATCGGCTTCAACAATCATTTATGTAAAGCACCTGATTTGGAATGTCTTTATTATGTTACAAAATTCATAATGTAGACGAAGCAAAATATGCATTCATATTAAATATGTATAAGATAATTTTAAAATATAGTGAATATTCCACGACGCTAAAAAGTATTTGTGGTTATAGAAACATACGTAGCTATAAAACTAGACTAGCTGCAAAGAACCGATAAGCTACTTAAGAAGAGACATGGCCAGGATTTAAGTTTCATGTAAACGCACATACATAACATTCAAAGCTGACATTTATTCGTATTTGTTAGCTAATATTTTTTATTCCTTCATTCACTGTAATGTAATAAAGGATTATAATAACATATAAAACGTTACAAGTAAATAATATTAAATAAGTAATTAAATAAGTCTCAGTCCAGAGAAAGATTTCACTGATTCAAGTTAATTAAAAAAACCAATACTTTGTACGGTTGTCATGATATCTGCAGCTTGGTAGTCTAGAACAAAATTTCGTTTTGGTAATTTTAATGCTTCAATTTTTTAAATGAACTTTTGCTATTTGCATAGAAGGTGAAATCCGTTAATAATTTCACTTCTTAAGCAAATGTAATCGAACAAAGGATTTTCTCGTATTTGCTCTAAAGAGACAAAAACGTGTTATCAAGATTCAGAAGAGCTATTATTAGCAGACAGTCAATTGTAAGCGAGCGTATCGGTTTCCGATTTGTGTTTGGAGCTACGAAGACTTCGTATGTACCTACGAATTAAACGACAGGATAGTTTGTTGTATTTCTCTAAGTATAAGGAACAACAGAACTAACAAGTAAGTAAATTGAGTAGAATTACTTTTCTGTTACGAAATTAATACTTCATTGATGTACTAACGTCAACTCATCTACGTAATTCAACTTCTCTACAAAAGTGTCAAATAAATTCTCAAATAATAACTTAGAAAAAAATTACAGTTTTAAATGGCATACTCTAATAGTTGTTTGTCATCGAGTAAGCACAGTAACCTTTCTTGGTGTTTATGACCTATATTTTGTCATTTGTAAAACTTAAAATAAAGCTGAAGACATCGAATATATATTTTCTTTTTGTTTGAACGCTATCTTTGGAAATACTGAGAAATATCGTACAAAATATTATACTATTTAGTAATAAGCAAGGGATTATTAAAAGGTGTCTTCTTTTTTATCTTTGACAATAAAATATTTTTTCTCATCCTTCAGCTTCCAAAAGAGACGCCTTCTTTATGAATATGTACCATTATTATTTGTAAATATATCTAGATTCTAGATATTTATATTGTTTGGTATTCCGCGGATTGATATTAAGCAATGTATTTTGTTGTATAGGTACTGGTTTCCAGACGGTTAAGAATTAGAAGTGACTATCGAGAAATTTATATATAGTAGAGAACATCTTAATATTCGTAACTCCATATTCGTGAACGCAACACGAATACAATAGTGTTTGTTCTTCCCCATTTTCAGACATCATATTTCTTCCATTATTCAATACGTTCTCTTTGATGCATCCGCTAAGTAATACTACGCGCGATGTTCTTTTGAGATGTAAGAGAAACCGAAAAATGTATTTACTTTACGCTACTTTGTTCCTGTTTCTTTGCTGCTCCTTGATGCTTAGTGTCGTTTTTACTTTGAGATAAGTGAAGATGTCATTTATTGCGGTTACTAAGAAACATGTTACATATTTTCGTTATAAGGCTTGAGAAATCTTCATTTTTCCTACGATTATACTCATACACGTGATTTCGCTTGGAACTAATCTCACGATATTAGTTTTTTATCGAGTCATTTTCATAGCCGTTACTTAATAATTTATTTTTAAGTCCTCAATGTAATAATTTAAAATATTTGAAAACTGTAAAAAAAGGATTTCACATGTATTTTATTCTTAAAACATTTTGAGAGATCGTAAAACCTTAGAAAGTTACAAAACATTCCAGATCCATCTTCCGTTTAAAGTTAATACTAAAATAACTGCGTCGATTAAAACTAAACTTTAATTTTGTTGATGTTCAATAGTTAGTACTCTGTATTCTTTACATTTTTAGTCTTACATACATTTAGATATTAATTTTCAATTTCTTCGATTGCGTTCAACCTTTTGACCTGTAACAAGGGAATTCCTATAATTATGATTTGTTTACCTACACATCATAGAAATTTATTTCAAGTTTTATCTCGGTTGAAAACATATATACAACACAACTTATCTACATACTCAGTTAACACTTATGTCTTAAGTTTAAAAATTCTGTAGCTGCAAATTGATAATTAAATCTTCTTTCTTGTCTTTTAATGAAGTTTGTAATTCGCTTTCTCTCTAAAGAGAGAGAGAGAGAGAAAGAATATTTTCTGTGTTTGTGGAGGGCAATATTCGTAACACTGGACCCATTTGAAAAAAATATCTTACACTATTTCAAAGATAAATTTACCTTTTACTTGAACAATTTTATCAATGGCACTGGATCCAACATTCCACAGCTCTCTTGCTATCAAGCCCATAATGCTTTTGTTTGAATATACGAAATCCATAGCCTTCCCCACAACAACATCTGTATTTGTGAAGCTCTCATTTCTTAATTTCTTAAACTCGTTTTTGTATTCCTTGATTGTTTTGTATGTATTACTGTTAGGAACTTCAATTATAAGAAGCAATGTTACAAAAATGACCATTATCACCGGTGGCAACATTGTGAATGTGGTTACATTAAGCTTTTTGTTTATGTCCATTGTAATTGTCAATCTTTTGTTCTTGGCTTATAAGAAATGACACGGATATGCAAATTTATTGATCGACTCTGTTTTTTAAAAACAATATCTTTCCACTAATATTGTTGCGTTTTTAAAATAAATGTTATACGCAAAAAATACCATTAAATAAGGAAACAAAAAGAAACTTTTATGACTTTGTCCAACTGGAGAATTACTTTTTAAATATAGCCTAAATTCTCCCGAAAAAGCAAAATGGAAGGCATTCCCAGTTTCCCTGGTCGAATTTGGGGATGCCGTCCCCTTGGGTCTTAGCTTGCACGTGACAAGTAAAGGAAATACTTATGTTGTGAAGAATTTGATGAAATTTTTATCCCTGTGTAGATGGTGTGAAATTGTGTTATAGAATATTTCGACGAAATTGTAAGTAAGTAAATAATATGTTACTTTTAGAGTTGAGTCTATATTTTCTAGAACGTTCAAACATTTGAGTTTTTTTTTTTCTTAATGATTACTTTTATTTACTTTAATTTAACAATAGCACAGAAAAACATTGTTATAATATAGTGTAATCGTAAAAAAAATGGTTTTAATTGGGTTGTATGGACATGTAAGATTTATTTCATAAGACATTGATGACCTAGATTCAAATTGCACTCGCATGAAACCGGATCTTTCCCCTAGTATAATTGAGCAGTTAATTAAAATCTTTCGGCAAAAGTAAAACAAATATTGTAATATTAACAAAACATGAGATGGCCAAGGTCGGTGTCTGTTGGGGAAAGATAAGACCTGTTTACACAGATCCACTAAAGTCGGCTTTTTTTCATATTTCTAGTGGCTTATACAGACTTCATTGTTGACGTTATTTTTATCTGACGCCAGCAGATGGTGATAGAGATTTTCTCTTAGCGAATAATCGACTTCTTGTGACCTTCATTTTCTTCTGGGATATTTTAATGTAACTTTTCATCCCTTTTTATGATTTTTTAAGGGACATGATACCAGAGAGCTAAGAAATATTCTTTGTAATTTTGAATTGGCCTGAAAGGTTGCGTATTACGACTAATGTTGTTTTATGGCTGTTATAATTAACCTGCGTTATTCAGGTGTCACGACCAGCTATAAAATTACAGGCATCATAATAACAGAGCTCGTTATTGAAAAATATATACCTACGTGTAGCAAAGCTACCAAAGTCGATGTAATGGAATTTTAATGAGAATTTCAGCTGTTCGATGTAATTCCTTTTTTTGCTCTGCCTGAAATAAAAGAGAGGCATTTATTGGAATCGATAACAGAGCCATTCGCTTTCGTGAGATAATGTCGGAGTCATGACCTTATTTTTATTGATTGCGTTCCCTTTTCCTGTCGGATGTTAATGTACTTTTATGATTATATCACGATTGCAAAATTTTAATATTCCTTGGAACATTTTAAACGTTTAATTCGTAATCCTAACGACACGACGATTTAGAAACGTTTTGCATAAAAAATTATCTACAGATATTTTTCAGCTTCCAGCAAGATTTGAATATATGTTGTATACCAAACTTATTTTCAAACTGGCAAAAGGTCTATGAGATGGAACGTCGCTTTAAAACTTATAAAACTTGTAAATAAGGGATAATGTCGGTTGGAATACCGTTAACTAGGCTTAAACGATGTAGTGAGGAAGCAACAATGGTCAAGGACCAAAAACAACTGCACACTTGCTGTTATTAATTTCACGGCAGTAAGAATTGCCAAGTGATTGTGCAGAACGCAGTGTGCTCAGATCATCAATGGGAAATTCCTAATTCTACTGAAAATATTGAAAAAATTGGGCACCACTGTCGTCATAAGGATCTCAGATATTTTCTCAGGTGTTATATTTTTCATTTATCAACGCGGACAAAGTCGCGGGCACCCAGTTGGTTGTAAATATAAAAATAAAGAATTACCTCATAGTCTCCTAACATATTATTTGGATTTAAAACAAACGTCTATTTGAAATACAAGAACTCTGGCATCGGCTCTGTAATCTCGTCCCCAATCGCTTTGATTGACCTTTATGCAAATTTCAAATTTGTTCAGGAGCAGGCAGGGCCTTTAATTGAATAATTAACCTGCCCAACGCATTTGAGTTTATTTAAATAAACCTGTTATTTCATTCGCTGTCATTAACATTTCTTTAATTTCATAAATTATAGGGTCTTTTAAAGAACTCGCTAAAAAAAGTCTTCAAATATACAAGATTGGCAAGATTATTGTTTTTATTTTTTGAATCCTTGATTTCATCATTAAAACGACTACATATATAGATATGTATGTAGTCGAGAACTAGAACTAGTCGAGAACTTCCTCGAGAACCACTCTGTCTATTGGTGAAAACAGCATGAAAATCGGTGTATTAGCTTTTGAGTTTTTCTCCGAACAGACAGACAGACAGACGCGGCGGAGGACTTTGTTTTATAATATGTATGTTTTATAATATACATAATGTATGGGCAACAAAACTTCAGCACGTTCAGTTATAAAAGCTAATCTCGAATCACACTCGAAATAAAAGCACAGATGAAAGGATGACGCGTTTCAGAAGAATAAAAGAGACGAGCAGATTTTTTTTGTTGTTTCAACAACAATTTCAAGCAATAAAATTGCCCAGAAATCAGTTTAACACTCAGTTTATTACTACGCCCGCTCTCCCCACGGTTTCATTCATACCATAGCGAAAATTTAATTAATTCCCCCGATGTTTGGAATGATAATTGAAGATTGCCGCGGAATTTCACACTAGGAAAGGGTATAAGGGGCTTATTCAAGTGACTCTTGTAGCGTTTTATTGCGAGAATAAATTCTAATAAACTTGATACTAAGCTCGTATCTTCAACTTGCATTCAGTCTAGTCTCGGCCTCATTTCACAATATTACCCAGCTTAATGCCTTTAGAACTCCGCTAACTTAAGATTACAGTTTAAGATAAATTAAAACTCAATCTATACTTCACTACAACTATACATTAATTCTGATCAATATGTCAGTCAATTAATTGTCAGATTTGTATACATTAGTGTAGGTATATTTTCATAATATCGGAGATACACGTGCCTATCACACAAAAAATTTTGATGAAATTAGATATGAAGATACTTTAAACCCTTTGGTAAAACACGTAGCCATAACATTTTATGTAACTATTTAATTCATGCAATTAACTCTATTTTCAGTAGTGGCAGAGCACGCTGAATGTCGCAGTAATTTAGGTAACCCATGGTGCTGGTAAAAGCCCGTGGTAAAAGCATGGGTGCTGTTGTGTTATGGTGAGTGAGTAAGGGATACTAGAGCGCATTTACTTAACTATTCCCAATCCCTCATCCTTAAATGACATATTCTTAGTCAACGGTAACAATCTACCATTAAATATACCATCAGCCTGTCTGCTGACCTTAATGTAAAAAATAATAATAAAAAAAATTGAAAAAGTGACAACTTAGTCACACAAAACAATAGATGAAGTGTTCTTTAAGCAATACAGAAATATATACCTCAACTTGAAACGACTGAAATATAAGGTACTTCGCAGCAAAATGTCGCTTTGTTTCTTTAACACGATGCAATGCCGTCTGTATTCAATGGCATTAAATGCCGCTCTCTCAACACTTGCTACTTCATTTAAGGTAACAACGACAAAATGCCTGGGAATAGTAAAATTTATCAATTTTTTATTGAACAAGTGGGACACATTCATCAATGCTACGAATCAAATTGCGTTATGACAGATGCTATTCGTCATTATCTGTAACTCCTATAAGATTGACTGCAGCTTTAACTTTGCATATACGAAACAAGCTTTGATGTTTTTGAGTGCCACTCAACAAGTGCGTCTGGCGCGGCTCAAAAGCTCCCCTTGTGACTTGCCATAGACTTCAAACGTTCTGATTCGCTTTTACACCTTAGAGTAGGTAGTAACGCAGATCTGGGCTGAAATTCAAACGTGACTTTCTTTGACCACTTTCAAAACTCGCTAATTAAAAATGCAATGCGGCACATCATTAAGGAGATCTCAATCTTATAACCTTTTGAGAGCCTGTTGAAGCCTCAGTCTTACAATATTCTATCTTTCAATCTTGATTTGGTCCAACAGCGCTAGTAATGGTTTCTTAAAGCAATTACCCCTATTCATTTTAACATACATTATTAAATGTATGTTATATACTGCTTGTTTGCATGTTTGTTACTCAATCATGTGCAAATGCGTCAGCAATTTTTTTTTGGTTTGTTTGAACGAGTTTAACTCTAGAGGAAAAAACCAGAAAGAACAATAAGCGAAAACGAAGTAACAGCGAGTGCGATGCATAGTCAATGCAAAATTTCGTGTCACGTTTTTTGACGCCAATGAACTCCTAAACTACTGAACCAATTTAATTTGGTCCAACTTAAAAGATAGGATAGTTTTTATTTTGAACCCGGGAGAAGCCGGGAGCGTGTGGCTAGTATATACATATCATTCCAATACATCACGTCATCTTATTATAACTGACACTGTATAACAAAGTTCTACGGTGTACCAAGATTACTAAATGTGCAGACGTGTGTTCATTAGTAATCTTAAACCATAGTCATTATTGCGTGGGTAATAAATTGCATAGCCCATTTATATATTCTGAGGGCACATATATAAATAGATATACTATTTATATATATGTATACTATTACCTACTATTTATTTGATCGCGGTCCCGCTGCTGGTGAGTATTTGTTCATAGAACCTGTAGCTTCTTATTATATTACCAAGTGGACCGTGTGCCTGCGTGCTTCCCATTTAAAAACATTAATTTTAAAAACTTTTAATTTTAAAAATTGAAAGAGAAAAATAAACGTATATGACTTCCGAATAATTTGTGATAATATTACCTACAACTTTTAACGCAAACGCGCAAGATTTGCTTACATACTTAACTAATCGTGTGTGTAACTCAAAAGTTTGAAAATATTTTAAAACTTTGAGTTACACACGGAAGCAAATTACAATTAACGTCAAACTTTTTTTTAATCTTGAACGGCAAAGTGTAAGCTTGGTTTAATTAAAAGACAGAATCAAGGATCTCTTTTATCTCAACTGTCTTGATCCAGTGTCGGATGTGTAATCCATGCTTTGTGCCTCCGCCAACAAACGTACAGCTTTGTAATTAAATCCTTATAATGTTAATACTTTGTAAGTTAAATAGAAGTAGGTAGAACGTGTTTTCTCTTGTAAATTAACGAGAGTAGGGGATTAAAACAAATATGGGTACGTTCACATTTGTGAAGGTTAAACAAAAGTATGAAGGGTGTGTTCTTCTTCATTTCTCTTGGGTAATGTATGTAAGCATTGTATGTTGTAGATTTCAATTAAACCTGTAACGAGAATGACATTTGCACAGTTAAACATTAATTTAGAATTCGTGTTTAAAAAGTAATCAACCAAAGTTTTGCAAATAGATACAACTAATTGCAAAACATTTTTACTATTGCAAAAATGGTAAAATTCGTAAAAAAATGTTTAAATTTAACACTATTTGAAAATTTTTCAAAAATACTCATGTCAGTTGTAGTAATGTACAGTGTACCTTGATTATTTTACGGTTTAAAACACTAGAGATATACGAATTCACCTGATCATAAAATATTCTGAAAATAGATAAATTTTTATCGTTTTTTGGATCGTAGTAAAATCAATTTTTTAGTTACGAAAAAATGTCAAAAAATATGTAATGATGTTTAGAAGAATATATGGTTACTTTTTCTTATTTTGTTATTTACTAATGTGCGAAAAATTAGCGCGATGTAAAGAAGCGCCTACTGCCTTCTATACTGAATACTCTGGCCTTAAATCAACTCGTAGAAAAGAAAATAATTTAACACTAAATATCTCGTAACATATCTAATTGTGTTATTAATCTTCCTTATTTATTTATTAATGAAAAAATAAATTAAATGTTATAAATTTATCATTATACTTATTGAAAAGTCAACTCAACTCAAAGACTTGATGACTTTATATCTACATTAGCTTATTTTACGTGCAAAAAACAAGCTATTTCTTATTTTTTTGAATTAATGCATAAATAACACAACAGCGACATTTTTCTTCTTGTTACACGGCAAAGATTAGTATTATATGGCATGACGGTCACGCAAAGTTCACTTCCTGTTTCAAGTTTTCGACGTCAGCTAACCTTAACATAGTTAGAAATGCCGATAAACAACAAGAAAGTAGAGGAAATCTTTTGAGGCCATCTGTCAATTTCCCCAAAAATTTATTTATAAAAACTGAAGTTCAAGTTCTGATTTGTAAAGTGACAGAATGACTAATGATGACGTTGATGTATACCGTGTTCGTGATGGCAAAACAACAACAGAGACACGTAATTATTTTGCAAGGTTTTGTAAAGTTTCAGAGTGCCGATCATTCATTATTATGTAAAACTAGAAGTAGCAAGGCGTCGTCGCTACAAATGGTATTAATGTTGTTAATAATTTGGTATATCAAGTTAACAAATTAAATCTATTATTGAGCAAAAATTAGTTGCTTTGAAATTCTTGAGTTTTAATTTTTATTGTTGTGTACCATCTTAGCTAAATCGTTTCTCTTGACTGACTTTCAACGCACAGCCAAAACTATGAAGTCTAGAAAGCTGACATTTGGAACATATGTTTATTTTTATAACAAAAGTACCTGCTAAAGATGCTTGCATAAAGTTTTTTTTTAAATCAACTCCGTAATAGTACCTAATACTATACTGTCCAGGCCATTATTGTCAGCCGTAGTATTGGAAGTACGAGGCGAAGCAGAGTCGTTAGCCGAAGCCCTTTAAAACAGACGAGTCCATAAATTGCTATTTCGACCGAGACTTGTATAGTACTTTTTTCTCGCCCTATTACTAAGTACTCCCCTTGGTAGGGATAGGTGGAACGGGAACCTCACAAGTTAGAGAAAAGCAAAAACATAGAACAAAATCCATTAATTTCGATGAGGAACTCATTTTTGCTAACTTCTAATTGTAAAAAAATCATCAATTCAGAATACATTAGAACTGCTATGACAATGATTGAAACAAAATTGCGGTCATCTTCTTTTGATCTAATCCTTGTTCACTGAAACGAACTTATAGGGAGACTAGCTGGCACCTGCGACTTCGTCCGCGTTAAAAAGAAAAAAGTAGCCTATCCTGTGTCCCGTAAGTCTAAATGTTTATCTACCAAGTTTCATGAAAATCAGTTGATTCGTTTAAGAGTTATGGAGGAACATACATACTTACATACATACATACAGAAAAAAATTCTAAAAATGGTCAATTTAGTTTCAGTATCATAACACCTATAAACAACAAGAGCCTATAAACACGATATCTCTTAAAACAAAGTAAATTACTCCATGACCGACCCTTACAGATTTATTATTAGTATTGATAAAGCGTTGGGCTGTTATTGGTGGAGATAACAGACAATGTGAGTGTACACAGTACATGTACTTTAGTCTGTTCGTAGAACTCTCACTGTTCAGACGCTCTCACTGTTATTATACTCCGTTTCTTAATTATAATTCGAATCATTGTTATTTTAAGGTTTGAATTTCGTTTAACTAACGTTTAATGTATATTAACTAACGTATATTTTTCATTTTATGATTATATCAGGAACCAAAATGTCTATTATCTTAATTAATAAATAATTCACAACTAAATAGCTAGAATAGTTTAATACAAATTAAAAAGTGTAGGGTTGTGGGTAAGTACGTACGTAGGTACTACGAGTATAATATTTTTTTTATAGTTTACAAAGCCAAAAGTAGCGTACAATAAACGTTCATCTATTATTGTATACGCCCACTCAAGATTTGCTGTCCTTGTCTTTTGTATGGAATTGAGTAAAAGAGAAAGCGCTCTATATTAGTTCGTTTCAGCGAACAAACTATAGTTGGTCGCGCCTCGGTAATCTAGTTTGTCACGATTGAAAACTATCCAGGAATTTCCATTATTATCCTCTTGGGCATTGACAAGAGGATTGATTGATGTATTCTTTTTTTTTCTGATAATGAAGCCATTTCCAAGCAAGTGGAAGAAAATAATATTAATTTGGGAAAATTGATGATATAGTAGACATTGAACATGGCAGGCGCCACTCAGGGCAGTGAGTGAGTTTGATGAGAGATTGTAAATTATGCACTTACTGATCTGGTGCATGCGTGTGTCATTATGTCAAATAGGAATGGCTCAATAACTATTTATGAGGTGAGGGTTGACTTTGAGAGTCAGTTATTGAGGCTGATTACGGGGCACTATAGTGCGCGGAAGTTTAATGGTACACTATAGCGCATCAAGCGAAGCAGATAATCACCCTTATTTTGTACTCGTATCATTCACTTTATGAATAACGCAACCGTTATAGACATATTAATAGAGCTTCGCTCGGGCTAATGAAAGTTTTAAAGTTTTTTACGTGTAAGAAAGAAAGTCTATGAAACATTACAGAAAAAAAATCAAAATACTCGAATTAATAATTAATTATTCAAAATATTATTAAACGAGCAAGCAATATTACTTTTGTAACCGTTCCATTAAAAAAAATACCTAAAACGATTTTTCACGAAGATAAGACCCCGACCTGACAGATCAATTTCTAGACCTCAAAAACCCCTAACTCTAGATTTTCGTCAAAATTGTTACAGCCGTTTGCGAGATCGTCATGGCATACAAGAATTCCTCGTTTAGTACGAGTATTATAATAGATAAAATGAATGATACAAAATAAGGGTGAATATCATAAAGTTAATTGTAACCCAGGAAGAGTCAATTCTTTCTTTTCATTTCCTTGGTGTCGAGTGACGACACTCCGTTTGTTCATAATATTGATGTCCGTAATGAAATTAATTAGAAATTAGTTAACATAACTGATTTATAACTATACAAAAAATATTTTCAATTATAAAGTAAAGTAACAAGCTGTAATTAAAAATTATAAACTAATTATTCATCCAAACACGCTAGATCTAGTGTAATTTGCTGAGGAGTTGGGCGTCGCGCAGACTATTTGGTGCTGAAGCATCAGGTCAATGTTACCAAATGCCATGGAAATGCCATCAAAGTAACAGTACACCAAATTTCACATCGATCGAACCTGTCCAAGTTAGTGAAATTCCTTAGTTAACTAGGAAATGAGCTGATGTTCTTCAAACGCCCGAAAAGATCTTCATAAATTATAGTTAAGAACCATCTCGATCACGTGAGATTTCAAACAAAACAAAATGATCAAAATTGGTCTACCCGTTTGGCAGACGATGCCACAGATACACACATCCACAGACACAGGTCAAACTTATAACACCCTCTTTTTACGTCGGGCTTTAAAAAAATATGTTTTAATTCTATGAATATATTCCATGCGTGAGTTTCGTAAACAATTTGTAAAGTTTACTAATGGAGAAGTTGAAAAACATGTACGCCTCCTCTCTCGCCTTTAAATTGGATTAGCGTTTAGTCTACCCGAATGAATGCCCGGAAATCTTTTTCCTGTGATATATGTACGAGTAAGTTAAAATTTGTAATAGAATTTATTACATAAGATATTGACTAGCTGTGTCCGCGACTTCGTACGCGCTGTAGTTAGTTTTTCGAAAATCATTTTGACATTTTGACATCCCTTGTTCACAACAGGATACAGGTTGGTATTTCACGATGATCTTCCCATTACGGATTGGTTACTCCTGCCAGACGGGCTGCCCAAATTATAACAACGGAAAGGCAGTGTGTCCTGAAACTGTCATACAGTCTCAGAATGTATGTTTTTCCTTACACCGAAATTAATTCACTTTATTTTCCTATTCAAGTTACCCTAAGACTTTAATATGTATGTTCGGGACAGCCTTATTGTAAGTATAGAAAAAAAAAATATATATAAAAATTACTGTTTGTCATACAAAACAGTGTTAAAGATAGAAAACCGTGTTTTAAGTATTTTTGTAGGCATAGTAGGGATATAAAATAGCGATTTAAACGATTTTTAGAAAAGTGAAAGTAGAAAATATTGTTTCCAGCGCACCCAGCGACTACGGAACATTTTGGCCATCGTACCGTTGTTCGAAAATCTCGACGGAGATTAAATGTTGGCGGCCATGTTTGTTGGTTTTGTATATAAGCGGGGCATTTTTTATTGTAAATCAGTCTTCTCTTTGCTTCGGCAGAATAAAGACCTCAGTACTAGTACAACTTGTTTGGAAAATACAACCCTCTCCTCCTCGACTAACCATCGAACGGCTGGCCTGTGAGCCCTCCTTGACCGGAGGTCCTACCCTCTTAAGCCTTGCCAACACAGCCAGGCCAAATAAATGCGCGGGTGCTGCAGGCCCGTACAATTTCTTATTCGCGTATGTAATCGAAATTACTAAATGTTGCAGACACGACTATGACTGCAGAATGCTCGATATCACTGTTCTTTGTACAGTCGGCCGCATAAGTCGATTAACACATTCAAAAGTGAACACTGAACACTGAACACTCAACGCGCCACAAGTCGTTATCACGACTAGAGTACGTAAGTAAAAAGCTTAAGTAAGTAAGTAAGAAGTAAGTAAATTGAGTGTTCAGTTGTTTTGCACTTTTTAATGTGTTTATCGACTTATGCGGCCGACTGTACATTACATTTATAGAAAAATTTAAAAAAAATCACGTCAAAAGCTGCGCTAAATTTCATAAAACAATCAATTAGTGCACGGATAGTATCAAAAAGGATTTCATACAGTTAAATGTCACATAAAGTAAAATGTTTAATTTCTTTTGAAGTATAACAGAGCGCACAAAGTGCTTTGTCCACTCGGACAGTTAAAAGTATCACGGAGATCGCCACTCATTATGCTGCCTTTTGATTTCTCCATTAGTTAAAAGCTCTGAATAAATAATAATATTCGTTTTCTCTCCTAGGCTCTCCAATTTTCGAAGAAGGCTTGATACATGTACTGAAAGAGAAAATTACAAAATTTAAAACTTAATCCAACAGATTAGTCTGCATTAGCTCCCATTCGGTTATTTTCGTTATTTTCTTGAATAATGCCTTTTTGTACTACTTTTTGTACTTTTTGTAATTTACTTTTCTGCTCCGCTCGTCTCCCACTTGGTAATGTCAAAATTTACTCCATAAAATAGATGATGACGTAATAAAACAGAATTTGGAAAAAAAAACTAAATTTAAATATAACTGAGCAGTTTGTTTCGCTGGACTAGGCACCCGAAAAATTTCTAGTGTTGCCATGTTAATGTTTTAAACATTGAGGTTGCATGCTAGGACTAGAGTCGAATCGCTTTAAGATATGGCTTTTCCGTGTCGAAATCCAAAAATTAGTGAAAAAGATTTTTTGATTTCTTAAGTTTTAAATTGAGTCACTATTATTTTTAAATTAATAATCGCATGAAAATACATTAAGTTTGTATGCGAAACATTTCAGTGGCTATTTTAAGATCAAAAGAAATCATTTTAAGAAAGTGTAACGTTTATAATTACGAATATAGACTTATATTGGTCGTAATATTCAAGGAAGTTAACTTGACATGGTGCAACGAGTAGTTCATTAAAAAGATTAATTGCTATAACAATGTTAAAACCATAGCATAACGTCTTACTCAGTATGTGCTTACCTTTATTCAAAGAATAAATTTACCACTTTAAAGGAGTGTGTCGATGAAGTCCAACTTGAAAATGACTGTAGTAGTTAGTAAAGCAATTTATGATTTAATAGAAATTATAATATTCGTTTGCCATCAAAATGAGGCTCCAAAACCAAAGTCATTAAAAACAAATCGCTTAAGTACCTCTAGAATCCGATCTCGGCAATATTGCTGCGACAATCGAGACGAAGAATCGAACCTGTAATCTTCCAATTACAAATTCAAGTCCCATCCTTTCCAATTAACTTTTATATTGATCTGGGAATTCTGATTCGCTCCGATCTCTCACTTTTATTTCTGCTGGCAATTTAATCAAAATACTTCTGGAGTGCTCTTGAATTTTTAGTTATTTTGAATATTATTATTTAAAACGCTTTTCGCCACAACGCAATAAATTGATAGAGCAGAACTTATATTCATGTCTTAAATTTACTTGTTTATGTTTATTAGTTTATGAAATTTCTTTAAAGATAAAGGAAATAATTCTATATAAATTTGGACACATTGATAACCACGAGCGAAATGATACCACATCATTTTTCTGCAGACAGTCTATAACTTTTCCATTTGGCGCTAAGAACAAATTATTCTACGATGAAAATGAATATGGTCGAGTTGAAAGTAATTAAATTTAGAAAGTCCCAGACTAGCCGAACTGGGTATATTGGATAAAATATATCATTTATATGGATATGCCGTCATAGTTCAAAACTATTATAAGTAAAAGATACGCTCTGATACCCATTAGTTGAACAGGAAAAAATATTTAAATACAGACTAGACATAAACTCTAGAGGTTTGCCCGATGTTAATGGTTCCACGTCAATTCCATTAAAACTTTACTTCAATAAGGGAGACCAAGAAAAATGAGGCAGAGATGCTACACTAGTCACTATTTCTTACACTGCTTTTACCATAATGGAAACTTGTAACCATTTTTCAAAGTTCATTATCAACATGCCGGTAAGGTGGTATTTTTAAATTAGTATTGCATCTAGCTGAGCGAGGTAATTTATGAACTGACGGCAGCGAAATAATAAAAAACGAATATTAATATAAAAATATTTTAATAGCAACATAGTAAAATTTATGACGTATGATGCATATTATGCATAAATTTATGCATCTCGGATATTTGTTGACTTTAGACAAGTATTTATTTATGGATAAGGCGTAGATGAAAGCAATAGAAACATACGGGTCCTTCTTACATTAGCTAATCATAAAACTATATATCTAAATACTCATTCCCACAATTACAATTCGCATATCGAAGTGGAATAAAATGGTGTATATATTTAACGTATCATGTTTATAAAAAGACAGTGAATGTCCTTCGAGCGACTGAATACTAGGTTCATTAGACTCGATATTGTGGGGTCCATGTGCGGATAGTGATAACTTTCTTTTTGCTTCCATTTACGAGATAAGGTGTTTAAGGTAACAATTTTTATGACTGACAAAGTTCCAGATTACACATATATTCAAATTATAATGCAAATGTTTATATAGAACAAACACTAGGTACTCGGAATAAGTACTTTTTATAGTCCAAAGCAGATACTTTCCGGACATCCGGGATTTGACTGCACAGTGATTAACCGCGGTAATTAAAATATATAGTAGCGAACTCCAATAAAAGAGTCCTCACATTAACTGCGAGTTTCATATAGGTGTACGACTAGATTTCTAAATTATAAATATTATACTAGCTGGTGCCCGCGACTTCGTCCGCGTTGAACGATGAAATGTACCCTATGTCCTTTCTGGTGTCCCAAACAACGTGAATGCAAAATTTCATGGTGACCGGTTCAGTAGTTTTTGCGTGAAAGCGTAACAAACAAACAAACTCACATTCACATTTATAATATTAGTAAGGATAATCAGATTTTAAGTAAAGCTAAAATATTTCAATAAAGCTATGTTGTTGTTGTTCATGTACATGAATTATTATATAGTTTTTACATGAGTTAATCACTTTTCTAGGCTAATCTATATACTTACCTAAAATTTATTAACTTTGTGCTAAAATAAAACTAGATAATAATGATGTAAATTTTATTACTAATAGCTATATAGATGAAAGATAAGACTCTTCCTTTGTTTGAAGAGGTGACCACGCTAGGGGATTATCAGGTCAGTCTTCCTGTAAGGCAGATTAGTGAAGGAAGGTGAAGATGGGAAGCAAGTAATTGTTTCTAATCCACAAATGAAATTGAATACTCGTAAGTGCAATTCTATCATACCCTTTCAATTATTGAAATTAATATTAAGGGCTATACTATGAGGTACAGCTCCAGGAACGTAGGACGTCGTAAATCAAACTCAAACTATCTTCCAATTTCTATAATTACATTTCCACATGGACATTTGAAGTGTACAGTTACTGGTTGGTTGCCTTAATAATAACCTGAGGACGCGTGTTGTCCACACAGATGTATACACGAGAATGCCCCGCTGTCGCCCGCCACCCGGGCTGTGTTTTTTCTACCTCCGACCCTTCTCCAGGTACTTGGGGCGCATACCTCGTCCCCGCCTCTCCGCTATAGCGAGTCAACCGATATCGGATATACCAAGCTTTATGATATTATGCTTACAGCTCGGCCTTCCTGCTAAGAGCGAATCCCTTCGCTCCAGAACAAAGCGTTTAAATTAAGTGGTTAGATCAATACTTACAAAAAGATTATATAACATATTAAAAATATAGTAGTTTTGTGATTGTTACCATTAATATCATTGTTTATTTTACAATTTACAAGTTTAATTTACAGATAGTATTGTTAAAAAGAGAAAAAAAAGAAAAACACAATAGTCGGTTGTACTTTATACATATCGATTTCCACATTTTCATAGTAAATCAACCGATATATCAAGTTTTATAACATTATGCTTACAACTACTCGGCCTTCCTGCTAAGAGCGAATCCCTTCGCTCCAAAACAAAGCGTTTAAATTCAGATGAATACAAGAAATAATAGTTATATAATTAAAATATAACAGTTTTTGTGGCTGTTACCAATATTATCATTGTTTATTTATTTTACAAGTATTGCAAATGCAATAGTAATAATAATAATAAAAGAAAAATAACGAACAAAGAAAAACAATAATCGGTTGTACTTATACGTATTTTATCAATTTACACATTTCACAGCGAATAACTTATTAATATTTTAATGTTTATTTATGCGATTTTTGCTATTATGTTATTCAACGTCTGAATTATTTTCTTCGCAACTACTCTCTAGATTTCTATTGAAGATCAGCCAGGGTTGCATTTTGTCTACCGCAACTATAGCTTCGTAGCGACGATTGTTTTTACGTGATAACGGAGTGTCCTCACTGACGTATCTGTCATTGGGAAGTATTTTTTTAGCTACGCGATACGGTCCTTGATATTTAACAATCAGCTTGACAACCAATTGTCCATCATGAGGGACTTGGGGCTCTATACGTACTAAGTCTCCTACGGAGTAATGTTTTGCGGCTTTTCTATGACTACTAAATCTCTCTGTGTCCTTGGTTTGTTGCTCTTTTATTTGTATCCATTAAAATTTTTCTTGATCCTTTTCACTTCTTCTTCAGCTGATTGTACCGTAGCAATCCAGTCTATTTCACTACTTTCGATAGCTAAGACATCTAAGCACGTTAACGGTTCTGACTTTCCTTCACCAACAGGGTTGCGACTTTGTGCATCGACATGCGACATACGAGGTCCTGGGCGGTATTCAATGGTGCAATCAAACTCTTGCAACTGTATCCACCACCGTGCAATTCATGGGATTAGATCACGCTTGATCAGTGTCGATCGCAGTGCGTTGCAATCTGCAAATATCTTAAAAGCAATGCCGATGAGATAGACACGAAATCACTTGAGAGATGCTGCTACTGCTAGCGTTTCAAGGTCGTTTCAAGGAATGGAGTTTTCTTTCATCCGCGTTGGTCTTTCGACTAAAATATGAGACAGGGTGAAAAACGCCACCCGCATCCGTTTGTTGTAGGATGCCGGCTAAGCCATCCTCGCTGGCATCGGTATGCACTTGTTTCTGGTAAATATAAATATTCGGCTTTTCCGTAAAAGAGTGCCCCCATAATACCGACTGCTTGAGAACATTGAGGACACGTTTACCACATACAAGTTAATGGCTTCTATTATCCCTTGAACTTCGACGGTAACTGTCGTCTCACCTACCGGAGAGACTATGTTAGAACCTATACCTCTGAGGACAGGTAAGTCTTCAGGTAAGTCTTCAGAGGTTCGAAGAGCGCTACAGAGCCTTGATGTAAACAAAGCCAGTGGGCCTGATGGCATACCTGCAAGGGTCTTGAAGCACTGTGGTCCTGAATTGTCTCCTGTGCTTACACGCTTGTACCGTCTCTCTCTCAAAACAAATACCGTACCGGCATCCTGGAAGCTTGCCAATGTACAACCAGTGCCTAAAAAGGGAAGTCGTGCCGACCCCTGTAATTACCGACCAATCGCCATCACTTCCATACTCTGCAAGGTTATGGAGAGAGTACTGAACAGTAAGCTGATAGCATATCTTGAAGCTAATGACCTACTCAGTGATCGTCAATATGGCTTTCGCCAAGGACGTTCAACTGGGGATCTTCTTGTGTATGTCACGCACTACTGGGGTGAAGCCATCGAGAGACATGGCGAGGCTCTCGCTGTGTCTCTTGATATATCAAAGGCTTTTGACAGGGTTTGGCATGCAAGTTTGCTAAGCAAGCTTCCAACATACGGCATCCCCTCTGGCCTCTGTAGCTGGATTTCTGATTTCCTGAGTGAAAGGTCGATTCGAGTAGTCATTGATGGCTGCTCCTCAGATCTCATGGCTATTAATGCCGGTGTTCCTCAGGGATCTGTTCTCTCTGCGACTCTTTTCCTGCTACACATAAATGATCTGCTTCTTCCAGGAGTAGTTGCGTACGCAGATGATAGCACAGTCATGGAGAGATATCTGTCCACTGCAGGGGCTAGTCGCGATGAAATTAATTCTGAGAGGGAGGCAATGGTTGAGCGAATTGATTCTACCTTGGGTCTTATATCCCAGTGGGGTGACAGGAACCTGGTTAGTTTTAACGCCACCAAAACGCAAGCGTGTTTGTTTTCAGCTAAAAGGAGCCCTTTCGACTTGGCTCCAACCTTCCGAGGTGCATCTGTACCTGTTGCCAATAATCTCGAACTTCTTGGCATGAGGTTGAGCTCTAATCTCAACTTCGGCACATCTATTGAGTCCAAAGCCCAAACAGCAGCCAAAAAGCTGAGCATCCTAAACAAGGTGAAGCGATACTTTACGCCTGGACAGCTCTTATCTTTGTATAAGGCGCAAGTCCGATCTTGCATGGAGTATTGCTCTCACCTCTGGGATGGCTCAGCCAAATACCAACTTGCCGCACTCGACTCAGTGGAACGCAGAGCTAGGAGACTCATAGGCAAAAGTACTCTTTTAAAATCTAAGATGCACAGCCTGGCACATAGACGCAAAATTGCCAGTCTATGTGTTTTTTATAAGATGTACTTCGGAGAGTGTGCTCAGGAGTTACATGAGCTCATACCGCCTTCCCCTTTCTTCCATCGGACACACAGACGTACGGCTGATTACCATCCTCATCTTGTCGAAATCCCTCATTTTCGGACCAAACGCTTTGAAACATCCTTTATAATGCGCACTGCCAAGGTTTGGAACTCCCTGCCGGCGTCTGTATTTCCGAGCCTATATAACCCTAATCTATTCAAAGTTCGAGTGAATAGGCATCTTCTGGGTGAGCTCGCTCCATCTTAGGCCTCATCCATGCTACTCAGCTGGTTGTTGGCCAAGAGCAAACCCATCTCTAATAAAAAAAAAAAAAAAAAAAAAAAAAATATCCAACGTGAGCTCCTTGGCTTTCGAAAGTTTGATAAGAGGAGCACTGACATTCTAAATCTAAATGACAGTCTATAACATGGGCGTTAATTTTAATAGACATTATATACTTAGCGGTCGGGTCTTCAGCTTCGCGCAATTGGGCTACCTGTTTCTCATCTTTATTCCTAGTTAGATTCATTCTTTCTCGCGACCTCTATTTGTTTGGTTCTAAAGCAATGAATAGATAAATGACCTGATTTATCACAACTAACGCATATGACGGCGGGTTTATCGCACCTGTAACTGGGGTGGCCACTTTGGTCACAGTTGTAGCACGTCATTTTCGCATCACTAAATTTGATGCTAGGAACTACACCTTTGCGGTCATTTCGAGACCTAAAAGTTACATCATGCCTCTCACGTGTAGACCCAACTTTAACGGTTCTAAAATATTTTAAGACCTGTTCCGGTTCTGAAAATTGCGCAGCCTGTGCGCCTACTTTAACGGCCCTATCTTCAATTCCGTATAGTAAGCAATCAACAGCTCGGCGTCCATGGATATTGCATCTGTTTAACATGTTTATTTTAGTGTAATAATAATGTTCAAGTGACTCTCCGAACCTAACCCCTTTAGCAAGCATTTCAGTCAAGAGTTCAGCGTAGTCTTCGCGGACGGGGAAGGATTCTATTAATTTATTTTTCCACTCGGCCCAAGTAAACATCATTGTTGGCAAGCCCCGATACCAGGACTTTGCCACGCCAGTCAATTTTGGTAGGGCGTAGTGAATTGTTTCCCTGTCCTCCCATCCGTAAATTTGAGCACACTCCTCTACTTTGGTTAACCACGTTAAAATAGTCTGCTCCTTAGACATAGGGTCGAACTCGGGAATAATATTAGTGTTGAAGGTAAATTTAGGCCTATCTGAACTCTTGGCTGCCTGTAGCATCGACAAAACCTTATCTAATACGTTACCTGTCGTATCCCCACATCGCTTAGCGTCAGATGGCCACAACTCGTCGGATTCTTTTGATAAGCTACGAATTCTCCTTCTCTCGTGCCTAGATCTTGACCTCCTCCTTTCTTGTTGATGGGCGTACCAACCCGAGCTTCCTCCTTGATCTTTTCTCCGACCACCATATTCTCTGGGTGAACAACTTCGCATAACCCGCATAGGTGTGTAGAGGGACCTCTCCCTTATTCTCCGTGAGTGGAGAATACTTCGTCCTTGAGAATCTTCGTCAAGTTCGCGTGCCTCAGTATCGCGCACCCGCGATACCCCTGGCCGCTCCGCCTCAGTATCGCGCACCCGCGATACCCCTGGCCGCTCCGCCTCAGTATCGCGCACCCGCGATACCCCTGGCCGCTCTGCCTCAGTATCGTGCACCCACGATACCCCTGGCCGCTCCGCCTCAGTATCGCGCACCCGCGATACCCCTGGCCGCTCCAAACACGGAGTCCTCATCGATCTGGACCGACGCTCTGCCTCGGTATCGCGCACCCGCGATACCCTTGGCCACTCTGAACACGAAGTTCTCGTCAATCTGGACCGACGCTCTGCCTCAGTATCGCGCACCCGCGATACCCCTGGCCACTCTGAACACGAAGTCCTCGTCGATCTGGACCGACTCTCACGCCTGAGATCTCTTGGCCACGGCGCAAAACTGAACCCACTTCGTCGTAGTTCACGTGCTTCCCGACCCTGGCTCTGGAATCTGGGCCATCTTGGGTCTGCACTGAAGTTTCTACGACGTCGGTTCTCCGTGTCCTCTCGATCCATGGTTAAAGCTGAAACTGACATAATTCAGCTTAGTACATGTTCCCTATAAATCATATTATTACAAATTACGCTATAATCCACAAGTATTCGAGAATCGAGAGATAAAGTTACGCAAAAGTAACTTAGAATAAGAGTACAACTTATGTAAACCATTTTGAATTCACATTTAAACCTAAATTCGTGTTTTGCAACATATACCATTGTAAATGTTCCATAACGTAGAAAAATATAAACAAATTTAAATTATGATTCCCTTTTTTCCATTATAATAGAAGCGCATTCTAGTATAGATTCTGTAACTTGTCGAAAAATAGGGGATTATTTTATTTATTTATTTATTTTTGTGTGTATATAATTCATTTATTTTACACAACATTTTTACGTAGCTGTTCCATATTTGGACAAGTGCTAGATTAGTATATGTACTTTGGGCGCTAAATACGCAACGTCGAATTTTATTAGGTACCTAAATACCTTTTCTTACTTTATAATAACAACTCATCAAACTACTACAACATGGAACCCGCGTGCCATACAAAACACTACGAATTTTATGGAACATTTAAAAGTGACATATGCGTAGAGCATGAACTATCATTTAAAACAAAACAAACATAATAATAAGTACGTAATTTAAAGAAAATGTGACTTTACGTTTACCCATTAGAGTTTAAAATGAAATAGTAGAAGTTGATCGTTACTACCTTTTACCATTGACGCGTGAAGGCAAGAGTCCGCCATGATTCTGTCAAAGGCGTTTTTTTTATGTGCCGCTTTGGAATTTGTGACGCAAATTCCATTGTAGTATTTCGATGTAACAACTCATAATAATACCTTATATAAAGTTATCAACGTTACTATATCGTTGTCTATAAGGGAAAAAAAACGCGGGAGAGTCCAGTGCACGTGGGAGAGTCCAATGCACGTGGAAGAGTCCAATGCACGTGGGAGGGTCCAATCCACGTGGGAGAGTCCAATGCACGTGGTAGAGTCCAATGCACGTGGAAGAGCAATGCACGTGGGAGGGTCCAATCCACGTGGGAGAGTCCAATGCACGTGGTAGAGTCTAATGCACGTGGTGTACTTAGTTCAATCGTCACATAAATGATGGAAGTTTTACTTACATTTTTTTTCTTGTAGGCGTAGATCGAAAAAAAAGTCTTAAACTCCTTTTTCCTTTCGATCCCACTTCTGAGACTATGAGGTACAGCTCCAGGAACGTAGGACGTCGTAAATCAAACTCAAACTATCTTCCAATTTCTATAATTACATTTCCACATGGACATTTGAAGTGTACAGTTACTGGTTGGTTGCCTTAATAATAACCTGAGGACGCGTGTTGTCCACACAGATGTATACACGAGAATGCCCCGCTGTCGCCCGCCACCCGGGCTGTGTTTTTTCTACCTCCGACCCTTCTCCAGGTACTTGGGGCGCATACCTCGTCCCCGCCTCTCCGCTATAGCGAGTCAACCGATATCGGATATACCAAGCTTTATGATATTATGCTTACAATACTAACAATAAATAAATATAAATAAACAATATTACTAACATAATTTTACGTATAGAATACACACAAGTGTGGGACCTTATTAATGAAGTTTACTTAATGAAATTACAGTACACTCAATGACGTTCCAATAAAGGTAATTACTTATATTTACACATTTTCTCAGTGATGTAAATCTGGGAAATAAATGTTTAAAAGATTACGTATTTAAATGTTGTTCCACTTTCACTAGAAAAAACACACATTGATCACAGTATACCTAAACGAATTTGTGAATTGGAGTTTTGATTCAGGACCTGACTGCAGTCCTGTGGGAAGTTCGCTGGAGCAGGTATAAATTCCGAAATAATTTACATAGCTAAGCTAATAATAACAGTGACATAAACAAAATATGGTAGTTTTTGAAAAACCTTGTCACATGAATTATGTTTAGAGCAACTACATAGACGGGCTAATAAATCAGTTGGATTATCACGTGAACTACAGTAGAGACTTAGTAAATATCAAACTGCATGAACTGCATTTGCCACAATTATGTATCAATAGAGTGTTTATTTTATGAAAATGTTTAAAATTAAAATGGCATGCTTGATCTGACAGATTAATTGCGCCTTACAGCGTTGCGATAAGTACATATTGCGCCTGACGGAAGCTTAAATTCATACGCAAACTTTCCCCCAGAACTGCAGTCAGGTCCAAGACTAATTATGTTTAATAAGTGTTTTATGATAAACTTAAAAAATATTAATTAAATCGGATTAATTGAATATCAATAGATAGTTAATTAAAACATTAATAAAAATTGTATTTAAAAAATATACGTTATCTTATCTTGGTTTATCTTTAAAAAAATATACATTAACCACTCTAATAAATTTATGTATACTAATGCACAAGTTAAGTATAATAAATAAACAAGAGATCTTTCCACGAGCAGTATTAATGCAAAATTGAAAACGGTGTTCCGTCCTTGGGATAGCCATTGCTTTCAAAACAAGCTGCGTCCCGAATGCAAATGAGGTCATCGAATTCACTCAATTCAGGGTCTATCGCCTTACTCGTACCAATTCTGAATTTGATGCTAAAACGTAAATTTCACGGAAGTATCTGATTATATTATTTGCGCTTTTATATAAGTAACGAAAAAGTAAGAATTTAAAATATATTGACGAGCCCGCTGGATGACTCGAGGGCGCTTGAGGTGAAAATATAAGTTTATACAATAACGCAGTAATCCTTAATTTCTGAAATCATTTAATCAAGCCACGTGAATTAATCTTGATTATAGATCATATATTTTAAACATTAAGATGTCACTTGAATATCTCAATTGTTCTATCCATCGGAATAACCTAATATAACCAAAAAACCATTAAGCAGTTCCCACTGTAAAATATGTTTCCAAGGTAGCGTGAAACATCCTAATACGGTTCTAATATTTAATGAACGACCCTCAAAGTAAAAAAAATTACCTTAAATTAAATCTTTAATATTAAATATTTAAGCTGGTTGCATGAAAGGGAGCTTTATTTTTCCCTGTACACCACGAATAAATCTCTAGGAAGGCTCGCCCGGTTCGTTGCACAGATTACATGCAGACCCCACTTAGTAGATTCAAGATGGATAACCGTTTTCTACAGCCGTTGTTAAATCCCGAGACAGTCTTACTGCGTTAAGTTTTTTTTTAAGAACACCTGGTTTCAGTCTTGTTAACAATAAAGCAGTATTGAACTGAATATCTCTCAAAAATCATGTAAGTAGATATTTTTCATCTACTACAACTACTAACTGTATACAACTGTTAAAGACGTGTCACGCAAGATTTGTAAACAGATTGTAACGATTTGTAACAAGCAAACGCGAAATTTGTACAATATACATATAATTATATACATAAGGAAATATGTATGTATAGAAAAACAGAATGATGCGTTTTGTATATATTTTTTTGTTTTGTAAAAGTGTAAATGTTGCTGGTGAACTAAAACGTATGTTTTAGTTAAGCAGACAATAGTTCTGCAGCCGTTTTTGGAATAAACTATCCATCCGATATTATCCTGAGATATTTTAACAATAACCTTTGCTTTACTTTGAAGTACTTTACGGCTGCATTTTACTGTTTATGGTCGTAGCTATAAAGATTTTTTTACACTAAACTGTGTACACAACACTAGGAGGGAAGCATCTGCTTTGCCTGCCTGAACATTCACCTGAAACACGATAACAAGAGTGCTGTTATAGTTTTTAGTGAGAGAAGTGACCAGATTATGACTGAAACGCGCAGTGTTTCTTCTTACTACATGTTGTAGGGAATGGTAACTGCTGCTACATACGCTGCCTAATTGATGATTTCGGTTTTCTATGAAGACCTACGATTACTAAAACATGACAACTTACTAATAGTCTGATTAACCGTAGTAAGTAGAGTGAAGAGATAGTAATAAATTATAATAGGCAACGAGTGTTGGATTAGCTTATAGTTTACGCGTATCTTTGCGGCGACTCATGTTAGTTCATTTCTTGGGTACAATCGAATTTCACTCTGTTAACTCACTTGAAACAGAGATCATAAAGAAATAATAATGAAACTTACTAAACAGCCCAACCCAATAAAAAGTTACATATACATTGGAAATTCCGCCAATCATGAATATTAATATTAAAAAATATTAATCGTAGTCTTTTGATAATTTTATATATATTTTATATTTTCTTTTATGTACTTATATATTTACTTATTTATTATATTTTATAAAAGAAAAATTACGAAAACTAAATAAAATAATTCGTAGTTTTTATTAAACACAATTCTTCAATAAAAATAATTAAATATGAAAAGATTGGGCGTCAAAACAATCCAAGAACAAAAATACTGTCACAAGATAAACATACCGACGGCTCAATTTAGGAATATTGTGTTAAAACATGTGGGAATACGCAGTTTATCTTGCGAGGTTTATATCCCCTTAACTTCCGAGGTGTTCTGCCACAAGCGCGTGATTTACGTGTTATTGATATTAAATGATATTTTTACGAGTCGTTGATATATTTTTACGTACGAATTTACGACGTGAATTTCAGTTTATATCAATGAATTTACTTTGGTAACAATTTTGTGGGAAGATATAAATCATGTATACACTTATACACGTATGTGATACTCGTGTGTTTATCGAAAACCATTTTCCTTCTTTTGACTTAAAAGAATAACAAATTAGAGTATGTGATTGCAATGTAATTACTTGAATATTATTCTACATCAAGTGAATTTTTATTTTTACTAGATTTATACATTGAAATAAATTGCGTACATAGAAAATAATTTTGATGATCTGATTTCCGGAAAAGTTACGATTCGTTTTATTTGTTACTTTCTAAGTTTCTAAGTTCACAAGTTAATTGTGGTGTTAATCATTTCATATTATAAAACAAAGTCCGCCGCCGCGTCTGTCTGTCTGTCTGTTCGCGATAAACTCAAAAACTACTGCACCGTTTTTCATGCTGTTTTCACCAATGGATAGAGTGATTCTCGAGGAAAGATTTGGTATATAATTTACAAAGTTACGCGGGCGAAGTCACGTGCAGGAGCTAGTTCTTGATAAAGCTCCTATAAATATGTACTATTAGCTCATTGGGTTCGCAACGATGTCTAGAAAAATAAAATGTTCTTAGATTTCCGGGCAAACAGTGACAAGAAACAATATATCCGGGCAACTTTTCTGCCCTCCTCGGATGTCAAGGAATATTAAAAAAAGTAGCCGAATGGGTCGACAGGTTCTCGAGTTTTGTTCTTAGCAACACATTTAGCCATTCATCCGTACTAATATTTAAATTTTAATATAATTTTCAAAATTGACTCTGGTCTGGATTTGAAAAGTAGTGGTAGGGCACACTGCGTTTCGCAGTCATTTGGGCAGCCCGTCTGGCGGCAGCAACCACCACCTTACAGAATACCACCGTGAAATAACAGCATATGTGTTTCGGCAAGTGAGTAAGGGATGCCAGAGCCCATTACCCCACCCTTCCCTTATCCCCTTATCCTTAATCCTTCTATGGTCGGCACCGCACTTGTAGCACTTATGGCGTTGCTTGTGTTATAGGCGACGGTAGCCACCTACCATCTAGTGGACCGTCAGCCTGTCTGTCGACCTTAACATAAAAAAAAATTATATAAATACGAAAGTTTGTATGGATGTATGGATGTTTGTTACTCTTTTACGCAAAAACTAGTAAACCGATCACCATGAAATTTTGCATACACGTTGTCTGGGACACCAGAAAGGACATGGGGTACCTCTCATCGTTCAACGCGGACGAAGTCGCAGGCACCAGCTAGTTTCTTACTCGTATATATACTAAATTTTCATTTTAAAATTATTTTCCAATATAATCCATTGTTGCTCCTTGCTAATTATTTCAACCCAAAAAATCACGTTTGCAGAAATGCAAATAGAATTTATGGTTTATGTTTATGAATGCAAATGAGTTCCTTAGCACACGACCTCTATTATTCCTAAGTCTATATTTGGTGAAAAAGCAAGAGGGAAAAATATACTTCCCCTCATAATGTTTTATCATAAGAGCGGTACCTACTCACATAAATATTTATCTTCTCCGGTTTGTTGTTGAGAATGCTATATTGCCGAAAGAAAAGTTTCAAATTTACTGCTCCTTTATTATACATAGGAAAATAAATGGATATAAATGTTTAAAACTACTGTTTTTAAGTTAATCAACACCTTTTAGTAGGCCTAAAATAACATTGCGTATGCGTATATTATATTACTTAATTTGATTAAGTGATACTTCAATTCAATTAATTTAAATCAAGCTTCTAAGGACTACCGTGAAATAACAGCATGTATGCTGTTGTGTTTTGGTGAGTTAGTAAGGGATACAGAGCCCATTTCCTCATTCATAGATATTCCCATAATCATTCCCATATATTATTCATAGAATAATCTATGATTATACTTTTAGTAGTCAACATAAATATAAAGTCCATATATTTTTTTATTTTTGTAGCGAAGAAGAGAATCTTAAAAGTTTTTGAACCTCTAACAAAGTTCATTTAATAAAAATATACTTATTTGCAAAAATAAATTTTCAAATACCTAATTATTAATTTCATTAAATCGAAAATGTTTACCTAAAAACATCGCTAACTAATTTAAAATGTAACATTCACTTCTTCAGCGCCTTTATACGAATTTGTAAATTTATTTCTGTTTACTTGCATTCCGCTTCGATGTTTAATGTTTTGTAAGGTTAGAGTACTTCATAAATCACTCAGAACAAAAGAAAACGAGGGAGGCCACACGAATGAAATAAAAATAAAATGCAAAGGGAATATTTATCTTTTTTTATTTTCCTGTGGAATGAAATTGCCGCTATTGCTCCTTTATCAGAAAGTCAATGCCTATTTTATTTTATTTCTTGTCTTTATTAGTTTTCATCGGCTTTGTTTGCTCCACAACAATGGATTTTAAATAATCCTTTGTTTGCGTCCATGAATTAAGATATTAAAAAAAATCGGGTAAGTGAATTAATTGTTATTTTATTTATTTCATATGTTAATGAAATATTAGCATTGAGACAAACTGTAGTCTCCTCGGACTAGCAACTGACTTTTTGCATAAAAAATATTTACACGGCTAAGGCATTGTTTTTGCAGTGGTAAAACATTTCTGGGCGCCGTTATTACTCGAGAGTAAAGATTAATGGGATAGCCTTTCCTTTTGCAAAGTAAACAGCCGACCTTGAACTGCAAGAAAAGAATTAATAGGAGGTAATAAATTATGAAAAGTATACAATGCTCGTTTCTCACAATAAAGGTTTGAGCCACAAAACAACTCTTGCCTACTTACTAATGGTTTTGCTATACTAATAGTACATCTACTAGTACATCATAGAGTAACTTTTTATATTATTGGAGAAGTACATGCAATAAACGAGTCCTTGTAATATACAAATATTGAATTATATTTATTACATTGACACTTAAAGTACGATTTCTCTTAAAAAAAATACAAATTAGACGTTTATAGCTTCCATACATAAATTAAGATATAAGTTATTAAGACGAACAATTACCGGAAATATATCCAGAAGGACGGCATGGTCGATATCTGTCGGGCATGCCGCCATCCTGGAGAGACACAGGCATAATATTTCCGGTTGTGTTTATCTTCCTAACGGCGAGCATTTGCACTGACATGACATTAGCAACTCGGCCTTCAATACGGTGTTATTGACGAGTCTGAGGTGCCGTACATGCCTACGCCCGTTATCGAAAATGCTCATGCTACACTCCACTGGGACCACAATAATTACGGAAAGAAATATTGTCGCCAATAAAGCTTGATATCGTGGTTATCGATCGATCCCAGCGCCGGACTATACTTGTTGACATCTCTGTCCCGCATGATGAAAATCTCGTGAAAGCTGAGAAAAACAAACTTACCAAGTACATAGATTTGATTCACGAGGTGATAGCCATATGGGTTGTCGATTCAACTATTATCGTCCAATTAGTCGTCTCGGCTAACGGCTTATAGCGAAGAGCCTCGACCAACATCTCAAGAGGCTCTCGCTGGATAACTGGATAAAAGGACAGATACAGAAGGCGGTTACCTCATCAAGACGGTACCTATAAATAAATTAGTAAAATATTAATAAAGTAGCAAAGTTAATTTAATAAACAATAACAATATAGTACATAAAAAATATTAAAAATTATATTAAAGAAGCAATCAAATTAAATTCCATAACGAAATTTCCTAATTAGATGTCTCCCCGGTTTACAAAGGGCAATTTTCATACTTTGTCTTTTATTAAAATTGTTATTATAGATAAGAGGAAAATACCTGAAAGAATCTATTCTTGTGAAGCGAGCGAGTGGAATTTTTAGAAAAAAGTAAGACCCGAATTTTTCACTTTGATATATTTTTTTATTCATAATATAATATTAATTTAACTCCCTTCGACCGAACCCAAGCAAGTATAGATAGATATAGAACTGATATACCATTGCAGAAAGGTCTATGAAATCATCTTAAATTGATATGTAAACTAAAATAAAATTATTGGAATCAATTCAATCAGTCAAAATATTACAGAATAATAAAGACTAAGAGATATTCTTACAGAGACTGCGCACTAGCAGCCTGCAGCACTGGTTGGTCATTTATTTTTTGTGTTGTGTATAACATTTGAAATATCAATTGTTATTTTTTGAATCAGGGATTTGGGTAAAGCACCCGAATTAAAGCGGATTTCGCTAAAAAGTGTATTGATTTTTTAATAAAGGAATTAGTACTACTATTGTGTTGAGTACCTTCAAGTAAAATCCGTCCGTTGAGATTGTGTCAGTTTCTTCGATGAGCGAAATGTTTGTGTGACTTCAATTACAGTACAGTAACAGCATTTCACTTCGGAAAAACTCCAACCAAGCTGAAAATTTGTATACACGTACCTGTTAGCTGCCCAAATAACCTCTGAAAAGCCTCATGAATCCATGGGCGAGCATAACTTTTGACCGCCAAAAAACTGTGAAAAAAATCACCTTTTTTCGGTTTTTTGCCTATATCTTCGTTCCTGTCGATCTTACCGCTATGAGGTATAATTATAAACAAGAAAAAATGGAAAATTCTTTACAAAAACGGTGATTATACATGTTAATTTAATAAGTTACCTTAATAAATATACATTTATACACAACGAAAAATTTAAATTTATTTACCCTATGCTTGTTTAAAAGGATCCCAAAATGATAATTACACGGCGGTCCACCAGCCCTCAGGGGGACTAAAAAATTTCTTGCCTCGTTAATTTTATCGTTTCAAACATTTTCTGTCCTTGACCGATGTCTAAAATAAATGTAAAAATGTACTCGCCAGATCCTTGATCACCGTACTCGCCAGACCGGACAGGTGATAAAAAATGATGATCATGCTTTAATAATTCAGAAATAATTGTATTTAATTTTAAAAATTTTGGATTAGTATTGAAATATTGTTTAAAGTTGACATTGTAGTTAAAAAATAATTACATATAAACTAATTACTAGATTATTCTATTCTATTGTATGTATTTGTAAAAATACATACAAAAAATAAAATAAAATCATAATATTTATTAGGATTTTTTCTCGGTAAAAAAAGCACAGACGTGTAATATGAATTCATAAAGGAATACAAAATATGTATCCACACACACTCACCCTTATATCCTATTTTATGATACTCATAATAAAATAATACGATGATCCGTTTTATTTTCAACGAATGACTAAAGATTAAAATTGTTTACATAATAAATAGTTCAGTCAATAACAAAATTTCACACTATTTTACGTTACTCGTAATAAAATAATAACTACTACGAGATTTCATAATTTAAGATATCTAGAGTTTGCAGTGGTTAATTTAATAAGGATCCTCCACAAATATAAAGAAAACTTACTTCTAAATCAAAGTAAAACTCGACTTAATTGGAATTTCGATAACTAATCCGGTGGAGAGCTCGGTCATTTGCCACGGGGTCCCAATTTCTGTTCTATGAATATTAATATCAGGCAGTATTTTGTTTCTCGGTTCCGTCTTTCAAATGTATCCGAAATTGTAACGCTACGAGGTTATTTATTTCACAAAAGTCACTGCGGTTATTTATCCTTTGTTTTTTTTATCATGGCTGTTAGGCAGAAGACCAATTGATTAAAAGCTACGTTCATTAATAATAATTTTAATTAATTATTTTTTTCATTAGAGATGGGTTTTCTCTTGGCCAGCATCCAGCCGTTTAGCGAAGATGAGGCCTATGAAGCGAGCTCATCCAGAAGATGCCTATTCACTCGAACTTTGAAAAGATTTGATTTGAACTTTGATTTGATATGGCTTATATTATTAAAAAAAAATTAAATATATTTAAAAATATTTTCTAATGTATTTTTTATATTTAAAACTTACGAACTAAACGATTTTAAATTGACAATTGTTTGGCTTCATTATCTACTCCACTAAAAGTTTATCTAGCGCACTTAAAATTGCCAACAAGAGGCAATCAAAAGTCTACGAGTAATTTTAATTGAGTGACTTTTTGAATTTCAACACTGATTGGCTTGTTATTTCTTAAGATTGGGTAGTCTATTTTCATCATATTTAATCGATGCTTGTTTACCGCGAATCGTGATTAGATTATAATGTTTAACAAAATAAACGAATAATTATAATTACAACCTTATATAACTTTATAGATTAGATTTCATAATATACTTTTTGAAACAAAGAGCAATAAGAATATTATTCACTTATTTTTAGTGTTATCACAAACTTACATTAATTAAGTCTTTAAAGAATTTGTTAAGAAGAAGTTATTACAACAAACTTCTATTGAAAAATTCTTTAAAGATTTTAAATAAACCTTTCGAATGAATAGCTTTCTGTGTTTCCTTTAATCATAATAGAGTTGAGAATAAATTTTAAACCGATTTAGGAGTCGTATTACTGGGGTACGAGAGCCGCCTCGAACTCTCCAAATAGCCGACTGAATATTCTTCACCGTAGCTTTGAATTAAGATTGTAATGAAATTATTTATTAGTATTACTAACTTTGAAGAGCGTTCGTGAGCTTCTCTATTATTATAATATTTAATTATTTTCTAGGACTATTGTAAACATTGGTTTCCTATTATATTGAATGAATATTTAAAAAAATAAATTGCCCAATTGGTATAGCCGTTCTTCAGTTTTGGGATTAGTTTAGACTATCCAGCAAAAATAATAATATATAATAGCTATTTTGATGGATCTTTATTACTTTGCTCAAAAGGACATTAAACATAGTTCCCCGTCAATTTAATTATTTATATAGTTAAGTATTACCTCATTGCCCTCTTATATTATTAGTCGTTTTTCACAATGCCCAATTAATCACTTGGTCCATAACAAATATAATACACGTAATACAGTTCGACTGACGATTTAGTAGTATATGAATATATGGTTTCCGGTACATGAGTAATGAATGGATGATAGGACATAGTTCCTTACACTAACGCAACCTGTCATTGTTAGGTTAAGTTGGAAGATGCAACTTAGCCTATGGTGTGTTCCTAGCTAGACAGTAACCAATAGCCAAAATAAATATCATTCGTTCCTTTTGTCGATTTTATAATCAGAGCAGAGGCTTGTTTGTTAATATTTAAGAATATCGAACCATGAAGTGAATCCAGTAGTAAAATTGTAATCAAGAATAAAAAAGGAAACCAAATGATGAATGTTTTGTACCAAAGAGGTCTCCAGCGACCTCTGTGAATGTTGCTCGCGTTCAATCATAACATAAAATAAATAGAAACGACAATAACAAGGCCTCATTTGTCATTTCGGGTTTATATTTTTTACCCCATGGGAAAACGCGCGCTGATTCCTCAGAAAACGATTCAGTGCGAATTCCAATAGGCACTTTTCCAAATCGATCAAGCATTATTAAGGGATATCCCTCTTGTGTGCTCTTAATATTTGCTTTATTAAAAAAAGCTTCTATTATTTCAATAAAAAATAATAATCTCTAAGTTAAATTTTTGACATAGTATTTTTATATCTAAAGTGGTTAAAGCATACAAGTAAGTAATTGTACTGAGCCATTGTTAATGTTATTAAAAAAGTTAGATAATTGTTGTTTATATTATAATAATTTTAGTCTTGGATACCTAAATATATAGTTTTTTTGACGAACCTGTTGGATGAGGGTTAGTATGCTTGCTTTAACGCTCTGTCCCAATATTCCCGGGTTCTGACAAGGTCAACTTTGGAAATGATTTTTCAAAGTTTGCTCTGGTGTTGATCTGGAAAGTAGTGGCAAGCCACACTGCGTATCGCAATCATTTGGGCAGCCCGTCTGACTACCTCTTTACAGGAGACCACCGTGAAACAGCAGCATGTATGTTGTTGTGTTTTTGTGAGTGAGTAAGGGATGCCAGAGCCCATTCCCCTATTCCTGCCTAATCCTTTATTCTTTTATCATATTATGGTGATTAGTGCACTTGCAGCACCTGTTACGTTGCTTTGATGGTAGGTGACTGTAGCCATCTATCATCAAGTGAACCATCGGCCTGTCTGCTAAATTTAATAAAAAAAAATCAAAAATAAGAAAAAAATATCTCCGGTTAAAAGGAGTTGAGGTGTGAATTTTTTACTTATCGAACCTTTCTCATATTTATACGCTACTTTATCACGAAACCAAGAAAACGTTTGATTCAATAGTCCACCGCACATAAAATACTCTTTGCAATTTCGTATTTTCACTTTTCGCGGTGAAACGTACGTTGGTATATGTATGCTATGAAAATTTAAGAATGTCTCTCGTTGCTCCCTGCGGATATGACTGCGGCACGTGACGAATGCTGTCGTATGTAAAGATACAAAAACAAATTTAAATGGAAGTGGTTTCCGATTAAAATTTTCCTAAAAATATTTTAATGAAATTAGAATTTTATAATATTTTGATGCTTTTCGAACAGATGACGTGAACAAAAAATGGGGTGTGGCGTTTCGTGGACACGGCCGTGTCAGTTTTACGTGAATACCTGTTTCGAGTAATATTTCTTTTGAGCTTATTATTATGTAGGTACCTTATTTTTTACTTTTTTGTATTTTTATAAGCCTCTCAGATAATTTGAACAGTGTTAGTTTTTAAGCTAAATTTTGAGGTGTATATAACCTCTGAAAACACGATATTTTACAGTATCGTGTATCGAGTATCGAGCACTGAACTAAACCTTCTGTAGGAAACAAGAACATCAAAGATCAAATCGATACGTGTTGAAAATGCATGGCAACACAAAATCCATGTACATGACAAATCGTACTCTGATATGTTATGGCTATTCCTCAAAGATATTTTGATAAGCCGTGACGTTATTTAAAAAAAATAACCTTTAGATACCGGGTGTCCAAGAATCGTTACATTTTATATATATCCCTTTATCAGCAGTTATATATAACATGAAAATATTCCAATGCCTGTTTTAGATTCTGTATATCGAGGTTGTCGATTTACCAATACACGACACAGTCATCTTGTACGGCATTTTTACGGTCGAATTTTATTCAGGTGTTTCTTTTTGACTGCTATTCCTAAACTCTATTTACTTAATGATCATCAGCATTTGTTTACATTTCAAATATAATATAAATAAACCATTAAGACATAGTTTAAAATAAAATTTGTATGTTTTATCTAAAAATTTCGCGCATTCCACCTACCCTTTGCTAGGGTCAGCCATTTAGCAAACAATCAACAACAAAATGAAAATTTACGTTAAAGTGAAATTATTTCCGATACACATACATAGATCAAAGTATTCTTTAGTTTATTAAGTGCTTATTTCAAGTATTAACAGCGTCCCCGCTGTTAATACTTGAAATATTCGTTGTGAAATATCTTGGAGAACATTATAGTGAGGTTGATAATTTATATGAGAAAGGCTTGAAGATTAGGCTCATAATGGAGGCCATACATTACGCCCCTGGAAGCCAGTTTGCCGCTTGCGGTTCATAACGAACGTGTTTACGTCATGTGGTTACGTGACAATGTGAGAAAATATTTTTAAATTTATTAAAATTTATAATTTTGAACACATGCATCATGCAATTACATTATCACATTCAGCTTTGAATCAAAGTAGGAAATGTATTATTTATTTATTAACAACTAGCTGCTGCCCGCGACTTCGCCCGCATAACCTTCTTTGAGAACCACTCTATCCATGGGTGGAAACAACATGAAAATCGGTGCAGTAGTTTTTGAGCTTATCGCGAACAGACAGACAGATAGACGCAGCGGAGGACTTTATTTTATAATATGAAGTGATTAGAAAGAAAAAATATTTGTTTTTTAGTTTGTAATTAATTAACTTAAAAACTACTGGCCTGATTTGAAAAATTCTTTTACCCATGGATTATATCAGATTAGCTAGAATATCAGCACTATATTTTATAAAGTTACACGGAATATAAATACGAAAATTTGGATGTTTGGATGTTTGTTACTCAGCAAATCGGCTGAACGGATTTAGATGAAATGTGGGCACACTCATAGTTTAATACATGTATCAAATAGGATATCTTTAGTTCTGGAAAATATTAGTACGGGATTTTCAAAAAACGAACTACAGCGCGTAATATTACACGTATATGACGAAAAATTTAAAGGTACGCTAAACTTTTAAATTAGAACTTAAAGTTCTAGTATTTGAAACTAGAAAGAGGATTAATTAGTTGGGTGTAATACTTAGGGATCGGTTTGAACATCATGGACAGAACAATTTTCTTGTTAATATTCATGAAATTCAAATTGGATACAAAGCGGGAGTTTGAGCTTTTTAGAGGATTTGCCAGATAAAACTTATGCGGTAATTTTTGGGGATTCCAAAAGGCATTATGGGGATTTGGTAACTTATTAACCGGTTCCTTTTCTAATGACACAATAGTTTTACCTACTCGAAAGTATTAGAGGTACGTGGTTAATATTCTCCACTTTTCAAATCTGGTATCGGCGAATCAATGATCAAGCCATGAATCTTAAATATTCAGTGTAATGTGTAATTGCAATTGATAGGTTGAGTAATTAATGCGTGAAAAGGTAACAGACAGACAGAAAGAGTTATTTTTATATTTAAAATATTTGTATGCATGCATATCGCATATGGATGTCACAATGTATATTGGGTTCATCCCAAATTGTATTATCCCAAATGACAACAACGACGGTTAACTCTATTAGTGACCAACAACATGAGAACCAGAAAAAAATAAAGATTTTAAAACTAAAAAAATATGTAAAAGAAATAATTCACGCAGGACGCAAATAATTTATCTCAATTAAATCAATATTTTTTCCTCGGGTTCATTGTATTAAATGCATCCGATTTGAAAGGCACCATATATACACCTATGTATACATTTTGACACAACTAAGTTTCATTATTCAAGACAGCTAGGCGACGCAAAAAGCCCTTCCGTCTTTTCCTTGGTAAAAAATTTAGTAGTGTTATTTTGTCGGATGGTCCCTACGGAAATATTGGCCCTACGTGACAAATGCTATACTTTGGACCCATGAAAATATACTGCGATTTAGACGTATGGAGACTGCGTATCAGATTCTATTACTTTATGTCGATATGATACATTTTCTCGACCGCCTATGAATAATTCTTATCAGTAACAATGTAGGAAAAATGTGGAATGTGGAAAATACGCCAAACCAACTATATTGGTCGCATAATCTTTACTATAATCCTTATAAATGTGAATGTGAGTTTGTTTGTTTGTTACGCTTTTACGCAAAAACTACTGAACCAATCACCATGAATATTTGAATACACGTTGTCTGGGATACCAGAAAGGACATAGGGTATCTTTCATCCAGAATGCGGACGAAGTCGCGGGCACCTGCTAGTCCTAATATAATAATATAAATGCAAAAGTTTGTATGTTTAGATGTTTGTTACTTAATCACGCAAAAACAGGTGAATGGATTTGGATGAAATTTGGCAAGCAGATTATTACCGTTTTTTTACAAGAGGAATCCATCATGGATACCCACCGTCCGGGGGACAGGGTTATGTCGGACTCCTGCCCCGAGATGGTATTGGGGAAGACCTTCCGACTAAATCTCTTGGCGTCCTCTGCGTCCGCTATAAGACGAAGTTGTGAGGTCGGACGAACACTCTTCCGCAACTCCGCAGCGGAGGTCCATAATCGGACACTGGCTCATCGGACTCACTGGCTCATGGTGCCTCTCAGGATGAAGCGGGCGGTAGAGTCCCCATCTACCGCCCTAGTCCTGTCAGGGATCCAGGTGACGAACGTACACCAGCCGCCTGCGTCCAGTTCTTCGGCCACGGAGGGGATGAGGCAGGACGTCGTCCTCTCGATCTCTCTCCGCCGCCTCCTTCTGTGAGATAGCATTTTCGCAGAAGGATTGAGCCGCTCGCCTAGCGTCTCTGCTGCCAACCATAGCTTTTACTACGGCCGGCAGAGAGAAGTCCAGTCCAATGGTCGCAGCGAGCTCAGTTCGCTGCGCCGACCATTGCGGAGGGCACTCCGCAAGAGTGTGCTGTGCGCTATCCTCAGCACATGCACACGAGTGACGCTCTGGAGTTAGCTCCCGACGAGCCACCCGGTGGAGTATCTATCTATGCCTACTAATATTATAAAGAGAGAAGGGTTGTATGTTTGTAATGAATAAACTCAAAAAACTACTAGACCGCTTTTAAAAATTCATTCAGATATAGAAAGCTACATTATCGGCTTTATAAAGTTACGCGGGCGAAGTCGCGTGCAACAGCTAGTATTACTCATATACTTATTTAATTATATTTTCATTTTTACACCAGATAGTACCTAAATAGGTAAATAAGTTTGATAAGTACTTCTTAAGAGAGAGAGAATTAACAAGTTGCGAAGTAAATTAAGTTGCTATTAATGCATTCCTGATTCTATATGCAGGTAAAGGAAATGGCCTGAATTTAGACTCGCCTTGAAATTAAATTACAGTGCCGCTTCTGTGAGGCGAGCGCTATTTGCGAGCAAAAGTGAATTAATTTGTTGAAGATATTTATGTTTAGCCGGCGTGCAGTTTAAATCTCAATTTGCTATGAAATCTGGATCGTGGAAACAATTGAAAGAATTTACCACTGTGTTTATATAGGTACTAGCGACTTGCTTCCGGTTTCACACGAGTGCAATTTTTCTGCAAAATATTACACCCCCCATTAAAATCCGTTCAGTGGTTTTCAGTTTGAAACAGACAAACAGACAGCCACGGCGGAGGACTTTGTTCAATATTGAGGAACTTCAAAATAAGACTACATTCAATATTGTAACGTTTATCAGATTTTAAGGCCTACAATATCGACAATGACTTTATGTTGTTGTCTTTAGTCGGAGTTTCTTCATGTTTTCTTGGAATTTCTATTTTTAAATCTTAGCCATATATTTCTGAATATACATATTTTGTACTATATTCCACAACAACTTCGACCCACTTTCGTCTGGGTCTTCGTATTTCACTTCTTTTATCATCGCTTTTCTGAATTGCCTCCCAAAGCAAAAAAGAAGTATTCAGATCAAAAAAGTAAATTGCAGAGTGGGTTTAATTTATTATTAAAATATAACATTATTATAAAGTGGGTAGAAATACTTTTATTTTTGGTTGACCTTTTGTCTTAAAATCAAATATTTCCATTTAACGTTAATTGCGTGGGTGCAAGAACCGTGGACTCAACGTTTTGTAGAAATAAAAAATTCTTTGGGCGATATTACTTATAATTAAGGTTAACAATGACTTGTTCTTGTTTCATTATATTTTTTTAATAATTCTCCTTTTGTAACATCCACTTATTACATACTTTAAATCCTATTTTTATATATAATTTTTCAAACTTTCAGAAATATTAGAAATTTCAGAAATAAATTAGTGCAAACTGAGTTACAACTTAAGAAAATGACTAATTCTGGATCATTTTTCTTACTTGGATGGCTGTGCAACCGTAAAATATATTACTCATTTTTTTCACCACATCAGCTATCTCTTTTTCAACTTCTGCAGAGAATACAGTTTTTCGCCCCAGAAATGGATTTTCATACAATTTCTTCTTGTGTCGAAAATTTAATGAAAATAAGTTGACCACCATTACCTGCAACGGTCGTCAAAGAAAAAAAATTATAACACAAACATATACAAATACATATTATGAATCGAAATGAGCATTACTACGTGATGAACAGAATCAAATATCAAGACAGCAATAACGTTGGTTAAGGAATATTTAATCCACTTTAATGCTGTCTTATATGGACATGGTTACAGTCACAGTTTACATGGTCTTATATGGACGCCGCGTGCGAAATGGCGCAGGGCGCTCGCACGGCGAAATGTGGAGCGAGACGTAATACACTTCTAGGTATGTGCGTGACCACCATTGTCCGCTGACCACCGTTGTCCTGTTTTCCTGTACCTCTCTGAATACCTCTCACGAGATCAGAATCTGACTAGCAAATTGACAATCCGAATAAGCTAGTGAATACCTATGGAGCAAGTTACGGAGTTATTACAAGCATATAATAATAGTACTTAATTAACAACACATACAGCTACAATGCAACAAAAAAAAATTTTTTGATTTGCAAAAAAACTGTTTTGATTTCTTACAGTGAATATGTCCATGATCCATGCCCGAAGAATACATAATTCTGATCATTAATTTAGTCGAATTAGGTATTAATTTCCTGATATACCTAAGTTTCCCAATTTTCATTAGAACTTGTCCAAGCTAGACAGGTAATAACTTTTACCATTAGCATGATAAATGATAATTAAAATTTGTTTGCAACTCTGCTTTTTAGACCTCACATCGTTTTGTATTTAAATGATCAACTAAACTTTGTCACATATTGTTAAGCATATTGTTGTTCACTCTTTACGTTAAACAAAGTAAATTTAGCAAGAACTTCTCACGAGACTCTCCTTAAATCAGTTTCAGTTCAACAAACAGGGAAAGGCAGAAGTTTTGCGTCTCATCTCATAGCTACCTCTTTTTTATAAAACATACAGATTGTTGTTGCATCAAACATTGCATTAACTGCAAACATCATAAAAAATAGATAACTTTATTCAAATATACCTGTGGTTAAGTGACCTAAGATTTATTTAAAATTACTTAGATTTGACATAATTATATTAGGTTTACTGCTAAGGGGTGACTTAATGAGTTAAATTAATTTTATTCTATCAATTTAATTTCATACAATTCAGTGGCGATTTCATACTTTAACCGATAATATTAAAAATCATTAATATTGTTAACATTTATTATTCAAATCAATTCAACATTACAAACATCCAATTTAGTAAAAATTTTAGGAGTCCAAGAGAGCTCAAAATGCACAAAAAATGTGTCATTTTTGAAGATATGAGGAACATATGAGGTGGTTATTTAAGCCTTCTAATATCAAAGGGGTAATCAAGTCATTTTGATTTATCTAACTTGTCCAGCTTTTGCAGTATGATACGAAATAAATCAAATCGGATACCCGCCCGTCTGTACCCCAACATTATCAGACGAACATGTGAAAATCTCGACCCATGCGTACTTCAACAGATAATCCAGCTTTCGACTCGTTGACTGTCAAACTTTTCACTGATCATTGTTAACGCAAATCCCCGAACTCAATCCTATGTATACGGAGAAAATAATGAACAAGTTTCTATTTGTTTGTGTTTAAATAAAATTTATTGATGTTGGTAATATTTAGATTTTTAGATTAGGTACTTTTTAAAAACATAGTCGCAGTAACGAAATGTAAGCGTACCTAATTACTTCAGTTTTATTCCAAAACAATACTAATAATACAGAATTATCATTAGAATTTACATTAATTTATATAATTAACAGTTCCATGGAACAGGTCCATCAATCTGGTATTTATTATTTTATTTATTATTCTGTTAACCATTCTGTATTTTTGTAGTTGTCAATAATGTTCGGGAATACTTTTTTGATACGTCTTTTGATGAGACTAAATTGCAAAAAAATAGAAGGAAATGAAATCAACCCGCTCGATTTGTCGACAGGAACACGGCCATTACCGATATTCAGCAATTGCTTAAAGAAATCTTCAGCAGATGGATCGTTCAGCAATGCAACTCTCAAGTTTGCTGTCAGCTGAGGTGTCTTCACATTCCACAGATTTGATGACTTTGGGCAAGCATTTATTTGATCGGCAGCAGTCGATCTTGGAATGACAGACAGTGTTTGGCGGAAATCGCCAGACAGTAAATTGGATCTTATGCGAATGAAAGAATGTAAACTGTAATCAATTGTGCAATCGTATTGAAACGCTGCTCGATTCAAATCAACGCTTGAGGCATTTCTTTTTGCTCGTCGAAAATTATCTCGTTGTTGATCGAAGCACGAAATCTGGCCACACTAACGCGTCGCTCTTCTCGTGTGACAGTGGATTGATTCGAAATGTTGTTCCGAAGCCTAATTGCATTACGACTTTGTTGGGAAAGATTAGATCTTCGGGGTCGCGGCATTGTTTAATAATATTTATTAACTAGCTGGTGCCCGCAACTTTGTCCGCGTTGAAAAAGAAAAAAGTAGCCTATCCTGTGTCCCGTACGTCTAAATGTTTATCTACCAAGTACAATTTCTTTCTATAGTAATTTTCTGTTTATTGTTTTTATTTTACTTTTGTTAATTTTTTTAATATTAGACGAATCCAACAAAACAAAGATCATCAAAATCGGTCCAGCCGTTCTCGAGTTATAAATGGTGTAACTAACTCAACTTTCTTTTATAAAATTATATATAATATATATAAATTTGTAACTATGTAGGTGTATTTATAGTATAACTAAACAGATTAAATAAGAGGCAATACAAAATGTAATAATACAGATATTCAATTCTGGTGAATGTAGCATCGGTGGTTCAGTGGTAGAATGCTCGCCTGCCACGCGGGCGGCCCGGGTTCGATTCCCGGCCGATGCAAATATATGGCTTTTTTTAACCTTTGTTTTATTTAAATTTAGACAAGTAATTTATGTATTTAATTATTTTGTGTAATTTAAGTATATGTGTGCTGTTGGCTTTGGCCAACTTTGACCAGTTTTTTATTTTATTTTAGATGATGCCTCGGGAACAGTCCTTTTCTTCTTGGTAAAAGGTACGTTACCCTATATCCTTTCCGGTATCTCTGACAACGTGTATGCAAATTATCATGATGATAGATTGGGTAGTTAAGGCGTGAAATGGTAACAGACAGACAGTGTTACTTATTTCACATTTATAATAATAGATAGTATGGATATATTGTGAATATGGATACTACAACTTACTATGTATTACTATACAAATAAAAAAACAAAAAAAAACTCTTTCAACAGCTGAATTAAGTTCCATTGGGCACCTTAAGGATGCTCAGATTTCCTATGGTAGATTTGATAATACTTACACTTACCTATATTTTCGCTAGTCTAGCTTATGTCTTTATTCAACTACGTCAAACTGTCTGCTGGGCAGCAGTATTAAAGAAATATATTAAGATTATTTATTTATTTTTAATTAAAATTTAAAATGACTAGCCAATTATAACACGGATGGGTAGAAAGAATATATTATATGTATGTCATCACCATCATACGTTAATTAATTTTGAATTTTACACTCCATGGATAAATTATAGGTCCTAACATTTATCATTTGTTCATAGTTTCGGCCGTAACGATAGTCGTATATCATTATAAGTTGCTCAACAAGTTTAAGGAAGTCTACATAGTTATAGTATTGCTGAAGGCTTCGTCGCTTCCGTTTATGATGATAGCCTCAACTATTAAGCTGGGTAAGTGATGCAACTACATAATATGTTATCTTGGTCAAGCAACAAAAATGTAAATAACTAGCGACCTGCTCCCGGCTTGGGCCGGAGCTAACCATTAAAAATAATCTTAACAAGTGTTTAAATTTTCACAGATAAATCAATAAATGATTAGTTTTTATAGAATCTGTTCTAGGATAAATCTTGTATCTATCACATAAAATCATAAAACGTACTTGTTGGATGATCACTAAGTAGCTATTACTCGTGTCGACACGCAATAAGCAAAGTATGGTAACCATGTTATAGAAACGCTTCTAAAATGAGTTAATATAGTTTTGTTAATAAATGAAATGTTAATAAATGAGTTAATATAATACGCTTCTAAAATGAGTTAAACAACTTTGTTATGACAAAATATCATAAACAAAGCTAAAACATTCCTTCGCGAACATTTGGTTTGAAAAGCACATAATTATGTTCGTTCCTCATGCAAAAGTTTAATGAGTAAGATATTTATATGAATGTGTGAATAACATACCGATACCAAAGTTTGTAGGTACTGATCCCATGTATAAACTTAAATCAGTACACACGCAGTTATACCGCGCACGTTAGCTAATAGGGTGTTATTATGGGGTCTCCGTTTAGTAAATACTAATCCCGCACTCAGCTAAGTGGGGTGTGAAATTGGGGGTGTTCGGCTTACATAACATAAATTAACTAGCAGTTCGTTGAAATTGCCTATTCTAATAAATAAATAAATAAATAAGCTCAAATAAGTAGAAACCATTGCAATATTTGTATTAAACGATAGCAACTTATTAATATCCGTCCAATAGTAGGTCATTATTAATTTGCTTGTTCTAATTTCGTTTGACCTACATTCTATTTTTGGGTTTACATTTACATTTTTGGGTTTACAATTGTGTCCTCATCAAAACTCACTGTTATCGGAATCAAAACTTATCGGTTAAAATTTTTTAACTAGGTGCTGTAAGCAGTACTTACCTACTTAATTTTTTTTTCTGATAAGGAAATAATGAACAGAAAAAGCAATTCCGGATATCGGATTCCGGATTTATGTAAAAATAATAATGAATAATATAAATATGGATTTTTCGATATATTTAGCCGAAAACAGAGCCATCCTAATGATGAATACACGGATTTCCGTTTATTAACGGCCAGAGTCTGATGAAAAAAACGGACGTCTACAGGAGCCCTTAAAGGGTGGTTGGTACAAGGGTGGTTCAGGTGGTATTTTTTTAATCGGGCTGTTCAGTTTAAAAAACCGAAATTTTATTCCTCATTTAACCCTCATTACATATCAAAGTGTTTATTACTAGATAATTGCTACTAGAGAAAATGGAAAAATACATCTCAATCTAGTTACAGGATTTCTGTTTTAAAATACTAAGAACTTTTTTTAACGAAAAAGTTGAATAATTCAAGTTGAAAAAAATGGAAACATAAATGTTTCCATTTTGTACATGCACGTTTTCAATCGAATGTTCAGATTTTCATATGAATTCAAGATGGATCCAAGAATATCGGTAATCGGGAGTTCGCGACCCGAACGGAGCTTGATAGATTTTGAGGTTTACGTAAATCCCGTCTCCGTACGACAGTAATTTGTCTCAAAGGGTTACTTTGTTTCATCCCTTTTAAAATATTATATAAATATTCCTTACCCAATTTAATATAGTAATGGACTTGTAAGTGTTAAAGTAATTTAAAAAACTATACTAATTCTCTTCTATCCTTCTGACTTGATGATCAGTATAGTCCTGAATAAATCTATACCTACTAATATTATAAAGAGAGAATATTGGTATTTTTGTTTGTAGTGAATAAATTCAAAAACTAGTGGACTGATTTTAAAAATTCTTTAACCTATAGAAAGCTTTATTATCAGCAAATAACATTTTTATTATTTTACTATATAACGCGGACGAAGACGCGTGTAGCAGCTAGTACAGAATATAAAAAAATTATGACTAGTTGTTACAAGTTTTTGCTTTAGTTTACCAGGAGAGAAGTAGGATTTGAACGGAAATTGTCTTTTCAATTTCATAATGTCAGTCACATAGGATACTTGCGTATTAACGTTAAGTTAAGGTTATGTCAGACAATATTTTACCGGCGACAGGGCAAAAAGCCTGAGATTAAAGCTCTTGTCTTACAGTGCGCTTCATTAAAATCCAGTCTCGTGCACGAAATTAAACCGCTACATTATATTTTTAATGAAGCCTTATAGGTAGATGGCGATTAAAGTTAATACTTGGCGAACCATATTGCGTAAATCTTTAAAAGTGGCAGCTTGTAAGAGATGTAGTCTTAGATATAAGATACAAACAAGCTGTTGTGGTTTTTTTATAATATTGACCCTTTCTTATCGGATAATTTAGTAATAAATTGGCTGGTAAACAGCAATACAGCTTCAAAAAGCTTAAAGCGGCATTCAAAGGGAAATCACAGGAAATTTTTATTTACCTACAGACGAGAAAATCTTTACTATCGAGTAATATTTTCATAACAGAAGTTTAGTTTCAAAGCTCTAGAATATGTTTTCAATTAGTTAGGTACAAAGTAAACATATTTATGCCTTCAGTGATGATTAGTTGGGTGTTAGCAATTAAGGAGGGATTGAACCATATAGCGTGTAAAAGATACCAAAATATCGATAGAAAGACTACATTGAATGAACAGAACTCGAGCTATTTTTTGGTGCATAGATACCATTACAGCACAAACATTCTGCTATCTTTTAAGTAATTAATTTAATATTTTACGTCATTTAAGTAATTAAGGTGAAAGTTAAGCTAAATGAAAAAGCAAGATTCACTGAGCTTTAAATCCCAATAAACCTAAATTATAATGTTTATGCGATAATAAATATTTTTTATAGGAGAACTAAAAATCTTGTATATACTTACTTTAAGCAAACAAAGTCTTGTAAACTGGTCACGGATCGCCCAGTCCACTTTTGAATAAGAATATTTTCTTTCGTTTCTTTTGAATTGCATTTATTGTGAAGTCTAAGTAATGAAAGAAGAGCGACAAATAAAGTTTAAAATTGTGTAGCGATCTTAAGAACCTTATCTTGTCATTTTAATATTCACATTGTCCCGCTAAAAACTAGAAGTTTTCAACGGTAAAATTAACATTTGAATTTAAAATTACCTAAAATTTCTTTTAAAATTGTTGAAATCTATATATACCTGCACCTCGTTCAGCTTAAAGGTAATGTAAGTAAGGAAAGAGTAAATCCTCGACCGTTGTTAGTATCTGCATCAGATATTCTGTACGGATACAAACTTTACCAAGCTATAGATAGTGCCAGTCACGATTTTATTTGTTTCGTGGTCAAAAGTTATATCATATTAATTTAATTTTACTTCTCATATTATTTTTTAGGTTTATTCCCATCTCGACACCTTCCCATATGGGCACCCTCGATATGCTGAGTAAAATTTAGCTTAAAAGTATAGTCCACTTTAAGGTCACCCCTTATAACGACGCACGCACCTATTTGTGAGTAAGGAATAAAAAAAAACCTATTTCGCCTGTCCAGGGTTCTTAGTTTTTATTCAGGATCAGCTGTATAATTGCGTTAGTCTCGGTCACCTAATATCAAATAAACTATCAGCCTGTCTGTATCCATACATACATAAAAAAAAACTAGTCAAAGATTGTATGATGAAGTTAATCCTCTCTTCGTTGGGTTTTTTCCTCATAAAGTCCTAATAAAAAATGCTAATATGCAAAATCCTATATTATAAATGCGAAAGCTTGTATGTTTGGGTGTTTGTTACTCAATCACGTAAAACATCTGAACTAATTTGGTGGGCACACAGATAGTTTATTACCTGGATTAACATATAGGATAAGAAGATCCTAGAAAAATCATAGCTTACTGTGGGATTTTGAAAAAACGAACTGTGCTACAGCCAATATGAAGTCGCGAGCACACTTAGTAGAAAAAATACTTTTTAAATGTTTCAAATATTTCATATTGTTATAGTTTAACATATTATAATATTATTGGACCGGATTAATAAAAGTCTAGCTTAAGAAATTTAACTTCCAATTGTTTGCACTAAGCTTTTACCTTGACGTGGGCAGGTGTGAGCGAATAACTGAGTCGTCGCAATGCGGTACGAGAATCTTATATTCATATTATTGTAGCGACACTTGAGGCCCTGCACCGAAATGGCATATTTCATATTCAAAAATTGGAAACATTGAATGCAATTTAAAACGCTTCTTTATCCCCACAATACTTTTCTGAAAATATTGCGAGAGATTGTCAACTTTGACTCCATTATTTTGAGCGAATATTTTACCTTTATTCTAATAAATTCGATACAGTCATACTATATATTTTATATAGTATGACTGTATCGAATTTATTCCCTCTATGATTCTATATAGTTAATTCTACTATGGTCAGCAATGCACTTGCAGTACCTGTGGCGTAGCTTGTGTTACAGGCGACGGTAGCCACCTACCATCAAGTGGACCTTCAGCCTGTTTGACGACCTTCACATAACAAATAATATTGATATCAATTTTACATTAGAACTAAATAGGTTTCAGTTATAAAAGTGTTTCATATTTTCTTTAATTTCTTCGGTACGTGTTTTTCACAAATGAAGCTACTTTGTTTAACATATTGAGTCGTTTCAACATAGTAAATATTAAGTGCGTAATGAATTTGTAAAGTAACTGTTATTTTAATCGTCAATTAGTACTGCTTCTATTATTTAACAATGACTATTCCTAATGATGACTCAATACGACCAATGGAAGCAGTCGTAACCAATTATTTTTTTGAAATGTAAATAGCGTTAATATTAAATGTTACAAACTGTAATAAAATAGTAACAAGAATTTGAAATGTTTTACATTATATTGTGAATCAATATTTAAATGAATTACGGTATCACATGTCAATGCGATTTAGTTTGTGTTGAACGTTTATTTCTTTTCGACTTCATTTAACTTCTTCGATTAGTGTGTATTCATCGCGATTATTAAATGGTTTGTACTCATTATAACTGATGTATCAGTTATAATTAACATGATACAACTAATGTTACAGATGATTAAAATATTTACTCGTAGTTATCAAACTACCAGTTACATGGTAACATTGAACTACATTATGAATATCGTAGACCACAAGTTGGCTAACAAGTACTTGTCACCGAGAATAAAATATGATGTAGGGCTGTAGCCGCCTTGAAAACATCTAGCTACCTCGTAGAATATTATATGTTTGTTGAAAACGTCCGGCTTCAGTTAATACGAATACAATAACAGGTTTTCACAATAACCAGGAAAGGGTATATTTACGTAGTTAAAACAGTCTAAAATAAGTTTAAGTTAAATTCAATAAAATTACCATTACTAAATAAATGTATCCATACTGCTTCAAAACATACATAATCCAGACAGGACAAGGTGGAGGTCGATAGATTCAGGTCTAGCAGTGGACGTCCTGCGGCTGAGACTCCGTCATCTTAGTTCACATAAATATTGATATTATATTTTTTAATTAAATTAGGTCTCTTACCGTACACAATAGAAGTTAGACTTAAACTAACCTAAAGTAATAGTTTCTTTCTTATCAATTGTTTTCAAATTGTAAGACTCCTATTTGGCTTCCTCGCCAATAAATAATTGAACAACTCTGTCGGCCGCCTGCTGTGTCTTGCCAAAATAGTTTTAATATTTGCTGAGTGAATCCAAGGAAAAATACCTAATTCTTTCAGTTAAAACAAAAGCCGAAGTTGAATCGAACATTATTTAGATTCGTGCCAAAAAACTTCACTTTACTTACATTCATTGAGAATGCTTCGTTAGCAGAACGTAGCTACTTTAAAAATATACTCGAATTGCAGATAAATTCAAGATTTACTTTAATTTTTTAGCTCCATGTCGGTCGTGGTTTCAAAGAAGCTTTCTAAAAGTAGTGGAAAGATTTATTACACATGCACTTGTCCGCCCCTTTGATACTTTATGCTTCAACATGCTACCAGCATTTGAAAATTTAGTGCTATATACTAAACTAGCATTTAAAGATGAATCTGTCCATGTTATTTATTGTTGATTGTTAGAACTAAAATTATAAAAGGTATCCCATGTGTTAATTCAAGCCAGTTAATACGGCTAAGTATGTACCAATGTGAAATATTATAAGAAATATTCACTATGTATTTCCACTGAATATTTAGTACCTATTCAAACCATTTGTGTGATAGATAATCATTAAAGTTCAAACTGTTATTAAAGGAAATCTATTCATACTATAACAGCAGTTGCACTCGAGTTGACAATTTATAAATTTCAGAATCAAAAGTGATAATAATCTTTATCAACAGTCAAATTAAATTCCAAAGTTAATTAATCGATTATTATATATTATATTATATTATATTATATTATATTATATTATATTATATTATATTATATTATATTATATTATATTATATTATATTATATTATATTATATTATATTATATTATATTATATTATATTATATTATATTATATTATATTATATTATATTATATTATATTATATTATATTATATTATATTATATTATATTATATTATATTATATTATATTATATTATATTTAGGGCCTATTTCACCATCTGTCAAGTAGGCTAAATGTCACTTAAAGTCACCGGTAACCGGGGATAATAGAGCTGATATACCGATATCGAAGGATGCACCAAAACGAGTGTATAATTTAATAAAACATAACATTATTTCTAAAATAACTAATCAATACTTTACTTGTACTTGGTGAGAGAAGCCTTTATGTGTATAAAAATTTCGATTCGGGTTCAAAGCGATTCAATATGATGAGCCTAGATTATCATACTTTATTGAGTATATAAATTAATACTATTTTAATTGTATAAACGTGATATTGAAAAGCAAGCCTAAGTTTCGTAATTGTTTTTCTTCTAAAGCTTCGCAAATTTTTAACAGAAGTTGGTTAAACTCTTTTCTTTCACTTAGAGCAACTTTGTTGCCAAATGCCATTTGCAGAAAATTAATGGGGAATTTTTCCCGCTTTTAACTCCCATTCTTCAAACTTTGAGTTTTCATTATTTCATTTCCGAATCGATTCTGCGGGTTAATTCAATGATTTATCTAACTAAATAAAGGGGTATTAACTTTTATAATATTTGAATTGTATCAGCCGACACAACATTTTAATGTTGTTTTAACTTTTAAGTTACAGGAAATAGTAAAAGTAATAACTCATTTGAGGCCTATGAGAAATTTTATTTGAGAACTTCAATTAGTTAACGGAGGACTAAGAAATTCTAAGCAGCAGTAGTATGTAGAGGAATTACTTCTTCTTTGGAGATGCCTCTGTTAACTTATCCAGGTGTTACACTAATTTCGACTATTACAGTGATTTAAGTATTGTTAGTTAGATATAAGTCGGCAGCAGATTAACAGTCCACTTGATGATAAAGTAGCCACTGCCAACAAGCGCTACGAGTACTAACGCTAGGGGGACGCAAGTGCGCTTTCGACCTAGAATTGGGTGAAAGGTAAGGGTCAACGAGATGGGGGAGTGGGCTATGGTAACTCTCATTCTCAGGGCTTCTGTAAGAAAGTAGCTAGTGTCGTAAGTCATAAGTTGAAGTTTATGACTAGATGCAGAGTATCACTATTACTTGAAATAATTCTAACCAATCGTAAATTAATAAATTACCTACTCGTAAATTAATAAATATATTAAAGTGGCTGTCCGCCTGTGTCGGTTTCATTGCTCACTTCTTGTAAACCACCCAACAATCAATATTTATACCTACTTATAAATAAATAAATAAATTAAAGTGGCTGTCCGCCTGTGTCGGTTTCATTGCTCACTTTTTATAAACCACCCAACGGATTTACAATATTTTCAGTAATGAAAAGAGAAATAAACGAAGAAGATACGTGTAAATAAATTACTTATCAATAACTTAAGTTTCATATTTATAAATCAAACAATGTTTCTCCATGTCAAGTCCTTGCTTTGAATAGTATTCATATAGATAGGTTATTATACTCGTATGATTTCAAGTATAAGGATAAGGAACCAACTACTTAAATTACCTATAGAGAACACTTACATAAAAATGAATCAGTATTATATGGTAAAAAAAAACAATCTAGATCCACAAGTAAATACGACGTATTGTTTGTTAAAGCAGACAATGAAATATATAGCTTGAACATTTATCCATTGTCTGTACTTATTCGTCGAGTCAATGTATCTTGATTTAATGACGTGGAAGTAAAATATGTCGATTGTCGGTTAGCTTTGTTCTTAGGATATCCCTTTGAGCCGCTTCAGAAATAATAAGTACTTTTTTTCATATAATATTTATCCAGTATTTTTCTACATATTCTTCGTATCGCTTAACAAGGTAGAATCTTGTTTGAGATGGCTTTTAGCGTGGTTAAAGTTGACGGTCCGTGATACATTTATACACAGGTACTGCTTGCTAGTTTCATCCCAATTGATTCAGCTATTTGCTAGTAATTGAGTTACAAATATTTAAAAAAAATCACAATTTTTGTATTTATAATATCAGAAAATGAAAAGTAAATAACTATATAATGTTTAATTAATCAGTTTGAGTATATAATTTTTTTTAATACACTGGCGGACTCATAAACTGCATCAAAGTAATAGACGACTTTGAAATAAATATTTTAACCAAGTATGCAAACTTTCTATACAGATTTAAGTTGAATCCTCTAGATTGGTTCGTGAACTTTAAAACAGCGTATCCTTAAGTTTAAGTTTGTGTACTGGAAAGGACCTTAAGACTTTTTTGAAGAAAAAACAGAAATTTAAGGAAAATTAGTTTTATAAAAAAATTGGTTTTAACAATAGACACAAACTTTATGCAAGGGTTTATTTATGTTTTAATAGGGTGTATTACCCCCACGTGCCCTTATTACGGATTCTAATTGGTTCCGCATAGATTTTATTAGGGTTATTAAAAGATCTTGCGGAATATTGTCCCATTCTTCTGAAAGTGCTGTTCTTAGTGCTGCCACTGTCGTGGGCACAGGATTTCTCGCATATACAGCTCTTTTTATATTGTCCCAAACATGCTCAATGGGATTAAGATCCGGGCTGCATGCTGGCCAATTCATTGTACGTATCCCAACCTCTTCGCAATATTGTCGAACTTGTGCAGCAGCGTGCGGCCGGGCATTATCCTGCATTAAAGTAAAATTTTCGCCTATGAATCCCATGTAAGGCACCACGTGATCTTCTAAGATCTCTGTTAAGTAGCGATGTGCAGTCAAACTCCCTCTATTACCGTTTTGACGGACCATGTCTATGAACACAAGTTCTGTTCGCCCGTTCATCGATATGCCACCCCAGACCATACACGAACCACCTCCAAAAGGAACACGCTCCTCAATGCAACTTTGAGCATATCGCTCCCCACGTCGACGATAGACTCTTCTGCGACCATCTGCACCATATAATCATATCCTACACTCGTCCGTGAACAATACGGAGGCCCATTGCTCTTCTGTCCAATTTAGGTGATCACGCGCAAATCTTAAGCGAGCTTGTCTGTGAGCTACAGACAAATTTGGACCATTTGCTGGTCTAAAAGGGATGTTATCCGCTTCCTTTAACCTTCTTCTTATTGTTCGTGCACTCACATTTACTCCACGCACTTCATTAAGCTCCTTTTTTGATGTTAATTGACGTGAGGAAACGATTTCGCAGGGAAGTTGTAACAATAAATCGGTCATCACGACCGGTGGTTGCTCGAGTCCTGCCTGTACCACGTCTCCTTCTGTAAGAACCTGTCTCCACAAACCTTCTGTATATTGTAGAAACCGTAGACTGGTTTAAATTTAAATTTCTACCAATCGTTCGTTGATCCAAGCCCTCCCGCACCAGTGCTACAATTTGAGCCGCTTGTTCGGATGAAGAATCCATATTATGGTTCAAAAACTCTCGATGAGTTAAAAAACTAACCCTACAATTCTGCTGGTAACAATAATTCAATAAAAAATCAATGCGAATCAATTTAAAACTTTGCTTTAAATAACACGCAAATCTGATACTACGAGTAAATTTTCTTTTCCCGGCTATATTCATTTGTTTTGCTGCAGTTCTATTTTTAAATTTTGCTTTTTTTTAAGATTAAGAGCCAGTCTCTCCATATTTATATAATTTAATCTAAAAAGTTTGCATACTTATTAAAAAAAATCATTTCAAAGTAATCCTGAACTTTGATGCAGTTTATGAGTCCGTCAGTTTATATAATAAATGATCAAAATATACTAAATATGGAATAAAACAACCATAAATCTTTTTGCAACACACAATATGAAGGATTGTGATGGTATTTTTGCAATAAAAACATTTTTGAATTTTTTTGTTTTGTGGCCCTTTAGTTTTTAAGCAGCGATATTATAATATGATGTTTTGATCCGAAGGAGTGAATAAAGAATACCTATAAGACACGAAGTGTTCTATATAAAAGCATTTATGTAACAGATAATGTTAGAGATTGCTACACCGCATCCTTTGGGGTTAATGGATATCGATTTACCATCACTGAATGCCCGCGTTTGACCTTACGGGGTATACATTGCTTCAGGGATTAAAGGATTCCCACATATTTATTATTGTAAAATGTTCCCTTTGGCTCCAGTTCAGATCTATTTCACGATGTTATGTAATTCGAATCATGTTAATGCTTTATTTGCTTTAGTATCCTAAGGGACAAGTATAATTATTTAGGTAAGTTTATTTTTCTGCGATGTTTTAACAAAGGTTATAATGTAAGCTGACTTGCTGTCAAAACAGAACAATATCAAGTGTGCTACTAGCCTCAGTCAAAATGATAGTTTTACTATATCAGGTTTACTTGTACTATTACAATAGAAGTTGCGCAAAAAGTTGTAAGTATATAAAAATTAAAATAAATCGTATTTTACCTATGTATATTAGTCATGTCCCTGGTTGTGGAAAATTTCGCGTATAGAGATTTTTTTCATGAAAGTTTAGCAGGAGTCTTAAGTAAGTATAGACTTGGGTTGATATCCGCCACCTGGTACATTTTCCAGTTATGACGCCATTAAATTTTTGTATGAAAAAAATATAATGGTGTGTTTGGATTCAGCTAATATGGAATTCTATATCACCAGTAAGCCAATATACCTAATATCAAAGTAGACAATTTAAAGAAATGGGTTATGTAAAAAAACCGTGTAAAACATTAAAAAATTACCAAGAAATAGGTTGTTTTTGGGCCTAATTTATTTGTAACTAGCGACCCGCCACCGGATTCGCACAGATGCAATTATTTGGGCATTTTTTACAATTTTCTCTTCATGAGAACCTTTTTCGGACTTGATAACCGAATTGTTCCAACGGTTCTCTAGTTTTGAGCTTAGCAACATATTTATCGGTTCATTTTTATTTACATATATATATTTAAGAGTTTAAATAGGACAAAGTGGAACATACGTACTCTTCAAAACTTAAAGAAAGCAGAATAATGTGTGTTATGTGTGGCATTGAACGAGCGAATATTCAAATAATGCTGTTAATTTCTATATTGACAAATGAGTTGTACATTGTAGAAGTATCAATCGTTTACCTATTGTCTGCAACAGAATGCCTCCTACGTAATAAACTTCCATATTATTCGCCGTTTACGACAATGACGAGCCCAATTACGCTTGTGAAGTGCCTTTTGAATAGGAAACGGTGCCATGAAATTCTTAAGTGCCACAAAGACAGATTTATAAAAGATACTTCATAACAAAAACCTTTATATCTATATTATATATTTCATTCATATATATAATGACTACGAATTGACGGGGAAATTGTTCATTTCCGATATAATATATATAGTTGTGAGGTATCGGTAATATTATTTGGAAAGTTTTGAAGCAGTATCTCCTTACCTCAACTTCTTTTGTCACCAGCAACCTCTTTACGAAAAATGTGATTTTTAAATTTAAACGCTATAATATATTTTTTACCTACTAATCCAAATCAAAACTATCACGTGTGCTATTTTGTTTAAATTCTAAAGCTCACAGTCCCTATCTTATTAGTTTTGTATCACATTTCCACCGACCTGGTATTGCATATTGTGTTTTTAAGTAATGGTTACCCACCTACCATAATACATATATGTATTTAAAACGGGTAATATAAATAAAAAGTATATATTTGCAAGCAATTCGCTGGTTATAGTATAATTTAACATTTGTTGAAAAATCTAGGTCATAAACTTTTTTCACGTTTTAAATTATTCTACTTCTCTACATAGAATAAAATAAACTTATCCTACCGTCTGTCCCTCTGTATGTATGGTTAGATCTTTTAAACTACGCAATGGATATAATGCGGTTTTCACCAATGGTCTTTGCATTAAAAAGTAGTACTTTTTGTGATAGATAAGTCATGTCAGAGCCCATTTATCTATCTCTCCTTATCTCCCATTCTTTGTCGTATCCATAAGGTTGGCTGCGCACTTGTATACCCGTGGCATTGTTTGTATTAGTGGGCGACGATTATCATCAATATTATTCAAGCTCGCCTGTCTCTATATGAAAAAAAATCTAAGATAAGCAAGCAAAAGAACAATCCAAAATTGCCGTTCCAACTGGGATTCGAACCTGCGACATTGTGTAGACAGTCTTTCTTTTTTGAGCCAATAACCTTGATTGCAGGTTTGTGTAATTTTCCTATCGAAATCTTTATGAATATATTTGTTTGTTACTTCTTTCCGAATCGTAATTTTTTAATTAACCTTATAAATGACAGTTCTTTTATCAGCAACATAAAAACATTTAGTAGCAAATTTTAAAAATAACCTATTCACTTTCATTTCAATTCGTTATAAATAAAGAAATACAAAATAATTGACTGAATTTATTGAGTGAGCCTCGCTATTTATTTTGCATAATTACGGCTTAATGATCCATTATTATTAAATAAGGCATGTCAGAGTTAATGGATATCAGAGAATACGCGAATATAGGTGTCTCATAATTGGTATCTATTTGATAATAAAATATAGGTAAAATTATTATAAATTTATTAAGCACATTGAAATACGTAGATGAAATAAATTAATATTCTATTTCGAATATTTGAACTATAATAATAAGATTTTTTAATACTTAAGTAACAATTTAAATAAAACATACACCATTTTATGTTAGTGTAAACATAATGCTTCTTAAGTTGGAGTGAACTTCTAAAAATTTTAGAGCATGTGGTGAACGCTAGTGGAACTATATTTCCATATAAAATCTTGTGTTTTACATCTGCTCACAATTTTAATACCATCCAACAAGAACCAAGCCGGAAGCCGGTTTATTTAGCGCCGTAGAACAGAATTCAGGTTGCAAAAGTATCATCGAGAGAGATGTAGTCCGATGTCTATCTATTAGTACGTACCACTCGAAAACCTCTCTTCTGTGTCGGTTCTGTGAACTAAATAATATGTCTATACAAAACCTCTGAGCCATATTGGTAGTAACTTCCGTACTAAAAATGTAAAGTAACTTCCGAGGGACAGCGAACATATTAAATCTCTGCTAAAGAGCAAAATAATAATTATAAAAAACCTTAATGCTGGATTGAAATAACTAAAGTTTTCAGAGCTACTCTTACATAATATTCAAAACTTTCAAACCGTAAAAATACTAATATAATGCATTTGTCGTTAATTTTATTGTTTAAAATGTATAAGATTATGTTTATAAATAAAATAATCTGAAAATTCTTAAAATAAATTTATATAATATCTGTAAGTTTAGCTAACTAAAAAGATAATAATTTAATTGGCAAAATCATTCGCCTTGTATAGGCCAATACAAATCATCTCAGCCATATCATGTCCACTGCTGGACTTAGGCCGGTTTCCATAATTTTCCAATAGTAATAAATCCAAAAGGCTAGTCAAAAGCAGCCTAGATCCACGGCCCTTATCAGGTCGTCTATCCACCTTGTGGGTGAACGTCCTGCGCTGCGCTTGCTAGTCCGTGGCCTCCACTCGAGAACCTTCCATCCCCAGCGGCTGTCGGCTATCCGTATGATGTGTCGTGCCCATTGCCACTTCAACTTACTAATCCGCCGGCTTATGTCGGTGACTTTCGTTCGTCTACAGATCTCCTGATTCGATCTCACATTTTGACCTTTTCCATAGTCCTCTCCATCTTAATAGGTAGGTATGACAATTTTCTTAGGGACTGTATACCTTGTGCAACCGCCCTCAGTGAGTGGTTTCAGTCTAGCTTTGTATTTGCTCCCATATTTTTTGTGTTTAAGATTTTAACTATTTTCATTAAGATTCACAAGTAGCTAACTGTTCTATCGTAGAACAAATAGTAGAACAGTTTGGAACAACACAGTATTCTTTTTATTTCTGTTACGTATTAAAATTATTTTTAATACCTAGGTAGATATTATCATGAATAATTTCATTATCAGAAATCCAAACAGTTTACAGAAAAGACACCTCTATGATCTAAAAGTTATATTCAAGATATTTATTTAAAAATATATATACAATAGTATGCGGTCAGTAGGAGTATTCCGCAGTCGGTTGAGGCACGAACAGACTCAGGTGTGCTACGATAAACGGATTCGGAGCTTAGCTGATGCGATTTTTAGTTCCGCTGCACGACTATTTCGCAGACATCTAAACTCGGAATGTTTCAAGACTGTATGTATATACTTTAAAAATTAAACAGTGTACGAATAAACAAAAACTTATGAAGCAAATAGCTAATACCCGTTGACACTTCTTCCCCATTAAAAAATAATTAGAAATACAACACCTGAGACATAATCCTTATCGCTATGACGAGTGTGACGCGCCGAATTTTTCACATTTTTAGACGAACCCTGGGGAACCTAACATTTTTTTAGGATAAAAAGTATATTATAATATTAATCCAGGTAATGAACTATATGTGTGTCAAATTTTATCCAAATTCATTTCACCATTTTTTTCTTAATTGAGTAACAAACATACAAACTTTCGCATTTTAAATATTAATAGCCCCAACCACTGATTTTTGCCCAGACTTTTATTTGTATCAACAAAATAATTACAGTATATACATAGACATCATAGGTAGGTTCAGATTATTCAAAAGTAGGTATCTCCCCTAAAATTGCACGAGATGAGTGGAAACCATATAAATAATACCCTTTGTTAGATCAAATAGCTTTTAGACAATAGGAGCAAAGTGCATTGATTTTCGCATAAGCCACTCAAAATCGGCATCACGGTTATCACAATGGCCTCCATTATTTCTTATTTTGATACTATTCCGAAATGTGTTTTAGAGCCAAATTATCTACGCTTCTGTATCTGTTTTGTTAGGATGAATGGAAGGAAGTATGAATGGAAGTTTGTTACTCTTTGACGCAAAACCGATGAACGGATCTCGACGTTTGCCACATAGATAGTATATCTAAAAATATAAAATAATCGGATGTGATCTTAACATAACATTAAAAAAAAAGTTTTATCGACACATTCATTCTTTCATGATTTTTTTCATTAACAATTAACAAAACATGAAAAAAATCTAACGCACAAAAGTTTCAAAGACTCGAGACCAAGCTTACATATGTACATTTATGTAATTTAACTCAGGTGCCAACAAAAAAGCGTATTTATTGGTAATACCATCAAAGAAAACACATTGTACCTACCACCTGTTACGAGAAAATCGAAAGGCAATATTACAGTGATCAGAAACGATCCAACTCTCTTACCTAAATTGAATCTGTGAATAGATATCACTGATTGAATTAGCTGCTTCACCGGTGCGCTTTGGGAGAGGCTTTCGATAGAAACGTGTATCGATATAATCGTTTTAATGGCTAATCACCAGACCGGATATAAGAACTCTCTAACATAATCAAATGTTAATATACTTGCAGATACAATTATGCATATTATAGCGACTTAGCCCCGGCTTAGCCCGGGGAAAAAACTAATTAGGTTTTATTATACATATATCGCTGCTTAAAAATTAAAGGGCCACAAATCAAAATTACACTTTTTACAGCAGAGCTAATCGAAAAAAAATTAAATTATTTTGTCTATTTTTCTTATTAGATATATATCAAATATATACATCGTCAAAAGCGTATTTTAAGTAGCTTTAAATGTTTTAAGTACTTTTATAATAAACTGAATACTAGAAGAGATATAAGCATATAAGTTACTTTTAAATATTTATATAAAAATGATCAAAATATACTAAATATGGAATAAAACAACCATTTTGCAAGTCTTTTTGCAACATATAATATGAAGGATTGTATTTTTGCAATAAAACATTTTTGGATTTTTTTGTTTTATGGCCCTTTAGTTTTTAAGCAGCGATAAGTATAAGCAAAAATTCCGTGTTGTAGGTATGAGTGATTAATAATTTTTGCAGCGCACTTGAAATAGTAACTTTTATAAGAAAATTTTTGATACGTTGGGTTAATTTATTTTTATTTTCGTAGTAACCTTATTTTTTTTTTAATATAATACAGTCTGTTAGTCGCTGTTGATGTAGCTTTCTACAATTTTTAAATAAAATTTAGTGCAGTAGTTTTTTAAGGTTATCCATTACAAACAAATATATAAAAATATATTTCCTGTCTAAAATATATCGGTGTATAGGTGTATTATTAACTAGATAAATAAATATTAAATAATAAAAATAAAATTTACATTTATTATCCGTCAGTATATTAATGAAAAACATATTAAATACCTAAATGCGAACTAAACTAACCACTACCTATACAGGTAATGGTTTTCCAATTATTTCCATTCGTATAAACCATTAAATTCGTCCAATTAACCGTAAACTTAATGAGCCATCGCAGAGTGCTTGAACAAACTGGACACACAGGCACAATTGAGTTAAAAATTCATTACTTCCGCTCTTTGGTTGCTTCTCGAAATAATATATTTATTTATCAATTAGATTTCAGTTTTGTTGACTATTATCGATTCAATTAAGCTGAATTTTTATTTTCTGCTTCACTGTGTTTTAGTTTTAAATGCGTTCCTAAGGGTTTTAGTTTAAACCTTAAATGTAAGGTTCCTAAGAGATTGCCCAAAAAAAAAAAAAATTGGGCGCCACTGTTGCCGTACGGTGACACCGACGCTACATCGATAAAGATGTCGTGCGTTATAAAACTTATATATATACTCATATAATCACAGTGTTATAATTTTCATTTTCTAACACAGATGTAGTCGCAGGCACCAGTTAGTAATATTCACCCAGAATAAAAAAGTATTAATCTGTAAGGTTTAATATTTATACTTCTTACAAATCTCTAGTATTTTAAAGTAATACTAAATTATAGGCAATGTATATACATAGTACTACGTTCCATTTCTGTTTACTATGGGTGTTTCTCTCTCGCAATGGAAGCAACAAAGTATTTTAATCCTGTTATTTTAGCAGAACGAAACGGAGGAAATGGGAGTTTTCTTAACAAATTGATTTGGAAAACCGCGCCTATTTGCGGGGATTAAGGTAGAATGAGTACGAACCAGATTTGCCTATTTGGCCTGAATAATTTTATGACTCGGTCTTACTTTTAGAATGTCACAAAAAATACATAATGCAAGAATTATTTTACTGACACTATGCTCAATGCTACGTAATAGTATGTTTGTTTGTTCATCAATCACGCAAAAACGGCTGAATGGATTTAGATGAAATTTGGCGCACAAATAGTTTATTACCTGGATTAACATTTAGGATACTTTTTACCCTGTAAAAATGTTAGGTTCCTGTGGAATTAAAAAAAAAATGAATAATCAATTAATTATAGCAATTGTTGCCTTTGAATTTAAAATACACGATTGAATTAGTTGTATTATATTAAAAAATAATATTAAATATTTGAGTCTATATTAGCTACTTACACATAATTTGGAACACTTTTCCAAAAATATTCAACATACCTATTTAATTAGATAGCCAGTAGGATCGATGCAAAAAAAGAAACAGCCGTATTTTTAAACTATAAAGAACATATAAATAATTTTATAATAGAACTATATCACACATTACCTCCTTCACCGTTTAGAGCTTGGCACTCTCATTCCCGTCGCGAAACATTGGTGAATTTTCCGGCATGTGAGCGGTAGATTTAATGTAATTTATTTACACTTATGACGCGCTCATTTCAAGCGATTTGCGCACGTAAGTGCTACACCTGCTTGGGAATTTTAGACAGTTAATGAACAACTTAGAGATTTGCTGCCGCCTTTAAATGGGTATAAAATGTTACTTTATATTTATTTATATTTTCTTAAGAGGGAAGGATAGTACGTACTCTTCCATACAAAAAGAGAAAATGTTTTTCTATTTCTAAAAAAAAGTACCTATTGTCAGTCGCGAGCTGCAACGCTCTCTATCGCACGATTGCCTCGGGGCAAGAGCGCACGAGCGTTTTCCTAAATACCTATTTCGTCAGGATCGAAAAGCTATATTTTCCTCTTAAACTATAATATAATATCAATGGGACGTGATATTAAAATATAAGTTTGGATGTTGATGATAATTCTACAAAGTTATCTCACAGTTGTTGATTTGGTAGCTTGAACTCTGTGAAAGGACATAGGATACCACTTATTTTTTCTTGTAGGCATTACATATTGCATGGATAACGGAGCTCCAGCGCGAAACACGGTTGAACCGGGTACATCTACAAACTATTGTGAAGGGATAACAAAACACAATTAATTTCATTATTTTCTATGATAAAAGAACGTGGTTAGTAAATCCGATGGAATCTTAGCCACCTATCATTTCATTTAAAAGTGAATATTTCAAATTTTAAACTTGTTGATGTATAATTTCGTAGAGATTCAAAAACAAAAAAGAGCCAAAAGCTCGCCATTTCCCTAAAACACAAACGAGCAAGGGGATACTTTAAGCGCACAATTATAATTCGTATTCGGGACGGGCCTAACGTAATAATTTAAGCTTACGAATACAATTTGTACGTCAAGGGAAACGAATGAAGTGAGCGAAGTGAATAATTTTGTACTGGGGTGAGTATTTGATGATTAGCTTTTGTTTTGATGCGAAAAACGAAATAGGCGTCTTGGTATACCACTCACAGTGACAAGAGGTTATTGCAAAAATATCAAGTGAAATATATTGGTACTTCCGAATGCCGATTGCCGTACATCGAGAAGACAGAAAGAATAACTAAATAGATTGGAGTAAATGGTGTTTTAATTTAAAACATTCTTGAGTTTTTAAAGGAAAACTCTTATCAAAGGCTTTGTCGGCTCAGTGAACTACAAGTTTTATAGTTCTTTGATGTGATGTGAAGCTACTCTTGGTACTAGAAATGGTTGAGATATATCTATAACTAGCTGATCCGTTAACTTCTTACCGCCACAGAATAAAATGTACCTACGAGAAAATGTATTTTTTACACACACACACACACACACACACACACACACACACACACACACACACACAATTCTTCAAATTATTTCTTCCACGCCTTTCCACTAGAGAAAACTGCATTAAAATCCGTATCTTAGTTTAAGCGATATGTAAAGATAAACAAACGATAATTTTATAATTAAATTCTGTTTATTTATTTTTAATTTAGTATTTGTAATATATTTCAGAAAGTTAAATTTTCCTGCCATCGTCTCATGAGGCTGCGTTTGTAAGAGACCGTAAGAGCTATCTATTCCACATAACTGCAGTTGTAACAGTGTATTTTCATCAAAACTTTCTCATGTATAAATGTCTCAAAGTACCAAGTCGCTAAGCTTCATTCTAAATTACTTCCTTTGTAAGTAATACCAAGTTGTAATTGGGACTGTGCGAACTTGTACGATATTCTATTGTTACCTTACATGTATCTAACTTGTATATGACAAATTTAAATTTCTAATTATTTTTCGTATCCATGTCTCATGCAACTATTGTTTCTTAAAAAAATTCTATCTAATTATAAAATAAAGTATTTATTCTTTTTTATTCTGAGAGGTAGAGAAACTCAAGTAAATTTAAGTTTTATTTTTTAAAATAAAATTAAAAAAACAATGATTACAAGCAATAAAATTGGAATTTTATTATAATGCTTTTTTTAGTCTCGATTTCTACACATAGACCTTTCTAATTAGTTCTACTCCTAAACTTTGGTGATTGGTCACGAAGGTCCTTTACCTCTCAGCTACGGATATAAAATATATCAGCTCACAGGGAAATTAGAAAAAAAATATCATGGCTGTGATCTTAAAATAAGGCGAACTTAAACTCGTACTATTTATTTTCTCACTAGCAGTGGTTATCATGCAACAAGAAAATTTTTAATTAAAATAAATATAACCAATTTCGTTTTATACTACTTTATATTTTTAAAAAAATATATTTTAGTTAAATATTTAATAACTTGATGATCTTCACTTAACTTATATTTGATTACCAGCTATGTCGCCGGCAAAAGCTGCTTATAAACGAACGAGACGAGTACTTTGTTACTGACAATTTTACTAACCAGATGCGAAACATAATCAGGTTTAAACTTTTACGACGATAATAAATCTTCTTTAGCACTCTGAAATTACATCTACGTTGATTATGGTAACAACCGCTCTTATTACATGAGAGTTTAATGTGAACAAGTCGACGACTTCGCCGCGGAACTTACAATATTTAAAGGAATAATGTTTTCGGTAGTTTCATTAATCCTCACAATTACCGAAAGGGGTTGATTAATGTCATTAAATATTTAACTCAATCGACCGCGCAGATTAACAATTATAATGTTAATTAACTAAGTACCTACTTGCTTGAGATATTTCACAATTATTTTCACTGACTTTAATGTGATTATTAATAATTAATTATTTTCAGTTGTTCTAAGAATTTTATTACTGTATGATCCTCTCTAATTAATTGGTATTTCTTAGTATTTAGTATTTCTGTATTAATGTTTATAAATATTTAATGTTGGAATATTCGTGTTAGTTGGATTCGCGTAATTACATTAATACACACACCATACAATATTATATCAACTACATGTTAAATAATATTGTATATTTTATACATAAAAAATATCACATAACTTACTCACAGGATAGATACACAGGTTGTAAAATATCTTAACTATATCTATAATACAAACTAAAAATAAGCTTATTTAAAATAAAATCTAAACTTAAAATTATATATATTTACACATTATATATTACTAGCTGCTGCTCGAGCCTTCGCCCGCGTAAATTATATACTAAAAGCTTCCTCGAGAACCACTCTATCCATTGGTGAAAACAGCATGAAAATCGGTGCAGTAGTTTTTGAGTTTATCGCGAACATACATACAGACAGACAGAAACAGACGCGGCGGAGTACTTTGTTTTATAATATTATGTAAGGATAAAGTATCGGTCCTTTAGCAGGGTCCCAAGCATGCTGGCTGCATTACCTTGTTGTTATGTTGTGTCATTATGTTGTCACATAATTATAACACTAAGCGCCTCTCACAAACGTCAAGTAGGCCAAACTCTCATTTAAAGTAACCGGGGGTAACATTAAATAAAAAATAAATAAAAACCGATGCAGTAAACCGAAAATAAAACAGAAAATGATTTCTAAAAGTAACTAATCAACACCTTACTTGTAGTTGGTGAAAGAGGCGCTTAGTCAATTTTGTCACTTAGAAACAATTCGTTTATTATCATACTAGTAGCTGGTGCCCGCGCCTTCGTCCGCGGATTATATACTTATAGCTTGGCCGTACTGTACGCAAGAATTGATTTGCTTAGCATAGCATCACTATTTATTATGTCATATAAAAATTAAGTTAATGTGTGATTTATTTTACATTATAATTTAGTTCTGGTACTATTTGGTACTTCTGTAATTATGTGTGTATATTTGTTGAAACAAATAAATATCTTTTAACACAGAAATGTTATAAAAATTTCTACAAACATGTAAAAGGCATAATATTTCTTTAACAAATACGTAACTTAAAGAGAAATGTTATTTATTAACCTTTCTTTACCCTTTTAGAAGCAATCCGCTCGTTCTAAAACTTCTATAGTGTTTGATGGATACTCGGAGGTAGATACGTACCTATACATTACGAGTATCAGCAGATTTACCTCTCATGACATTTATAAAGTGTCGCAGTTGAATGAATGCCCTACCGCGTCTGCTTACTCCAGTTTCGTCAAAGGTCATGGCCTAATAACTGGGTGGTTGAAGATTTGTTCAAAGTTACATACTACTCATATTTTCAGAACATTCTAATATTTAAATTGATATGTTTATTTTAAAAAACGCACATTTGGACGATTTTAATGCTAAGCTTTGAACACTGTACTTTTAAAAGTATAAGGGCCTCTTTCACCAACTACAAGTAAAGTGTTGATTAGTTACTTTTAGAAATAATTTTATGTTTTATTTTGCACTTGGTTTACTGCGTTCTTCGATAGGCGAATTTTTATTATTATTTTCTTTTTAATGTTTGGTACTTTTACCGTACAAACAAAGGTATATCAAGCTCCATTATCGCCGGTTACCAGTGATTTAAATGACAGTTAGCTTACTTTACTGATGGTGAAAGAGGCCCGGTAAATTTATGAACAACGGATTATGAAGCAAGTTCTAATATAATGTAGGTAATAGTTACATTTAAATCTGTAACACATTTGCGAATCCGCGATCCATCCGGTCGCGACCCGTGTGGTTAGGGCCCGCTTTCTGGAGCTGGAACCGGGTTTCTGAAGGCTGCCACATAGATTGGATTGAACTGAGGTCCAGCACTTGTATATTAAAATATATGGTTGCAAATTTTATTGAGATAACAGCAATAGTAAACTAAATAATATTTTATTTTATTTTAAGATATATATTTACACATTATATAACTAACTGCTGTATTTATATGTGTTATACGTGTTTATTTTCTTGGTAGGCCGAATACTTTTCAATCCGCACTAGTATGTAAGGATAAGGATATAAAGCTTAGGTACCTAGAATATCGCTAGTTCATGACCGGACACACTGTGTATTACGTAAAATTGTGTATTACGTTTCGTTTTTATTACTTTAATTTACGAGCAGGATGTATGTATTATTGAGAGCAACCCTTTTCATGAGTTATAATTACTAGCGGCTCTATCGCTTCGCGCACGTAGGTGCTTAGTTTACTCAATTTACTTCACAAATAAATTTTCTCTTACACTTTAAGGTTTCGCATCACGTCTCGCTGTCAAAATTCTCGTACGTTTTGATCGCGTTATTACGTGCGTCGTGCAAAACAAATGAGATGTCCGCGGGGGCATAGTAAACTGGAAGCGGTACAAATCATTTTCAATGTTTTAATACTAATCTGAATATTTTTGTAAATTCTATATTGAATTCATATTAATTCTAAACTAATAATATTAGTTGCAACACTAAGTTAATTATACTTGAAGGAATTGCAGAAAATAAAAGATATATATTATCTACTAGCTGTGCCCGCGACTTCGTACGCTCTGTATTTCGTGTTTTGAAAGTTCCACAGATACAAAGTATCAATAAAGTATTATATTATGTTTATTACTATATTATGTGATGTTAATTCAGTTAACAAACTATCAGTGTTTCAAAAAATTATTTGGATAAAATTCAGCCGTTTTTGCTTGGTTGTGTAACAAACATTCAAACATACAAACTTTAGCCATCTTATAGTAGGTACGTATAAAAATTACCTGTTCCAAAATGTCTACGTCATTGTTATCAGGTGAGTGCGTAAATCCCGCTCACGTTGTAGTGAATACCTCGCCTAGAATTATAAGTGTTGGGTGGAACGCATCACACTTGGAAATGAAATATTTTCATTCATAAACGAGTTTTGTTTGAGTTATCCCTATAATGTTATGGAAGTAGGTACTGGGGGTAAAAAGAAAGAGAAACGAAAAATGCAAAAATGCTTTTACCAAATAAAGCAATACGAAAAATGAAATAAAGCATTATTTTAGTAGATAATGCTTATATTTGATAGTGTGTAAAGGTAAATAAAAACTAAAGACTATTGTTTTTGCCTGAAAGATAAATGAGATCGAAAGACCCTATTTTTTCAACCCTTGAAAAACCCAATAATTGTGGACATTTTATTTTTGTCTAGTACGTTGCATCATGGAGGCTGCTTGCTTTTCGTATTGTGGCGTAGAAGTCATCATCAGCGCAAGCCTTCCCGTATGCCGCGAACAGTCTTCTGGAGGATGTGGTTACTGGACTAATAAAATAAAAGAATAGATTAGGGACTATATTAGGACATGGGAATGGAATTTAAGCACATTTATTAGAATTAAGCACACTTATTATTATCTCTTTTATTAGGGCAACGACGACCGTGGTCTTATTAAACCGAATGCTCAACTAAAGACGGTAAATAGAAGTTGAAAATATCAAAACATGTTTACGGTATATTGGATATGTAGTTCAAACTTTTATTAAATACATTTTAGTTGTTGTTGCAGATAAAATAGACGGAAGCGCAATAGTTTGATTGAATAACGGAAACAACATTTCAACAAATCACTCTTGGTTTTACAATACAATGAAGTTAAAATGCATATATGTAGTTAAATGTATTTGACCATTCAACAAACCACCGATTTAAACGTGGTAATCGACAGTAAGCCAATCGTTTTAACCATTAGCACTTAGCAGTATTTTACTGACCATCACTGAATCAGTTTCAGCTTTTTTATTGTAGGAAATAATAGAAAGAAGCTACTCATCAATAATTCAGTTTTAGTCTAATTCATTTTATTAAATAACTTTGGACCGAAGAAAATAAAAACTTGAAATTTTTGTGTCAATTTTATATAATACTAGTTGGCGCCCGCGACTTCGTCCGCGTTGAAAAAAAAGTAGCCTATCCTGTGTCCCGTACGTCTAAATGTTTATCTACCAAGTTTCATGAAAATCAGTTGATTCGTTTAAGAGTTATAGAGGAACACACATACTTACATACATACATACATACATACATACATACATACATACATACATACATACATACATACATACATACATACATACATACATACATACATACATACATACATACATACATACATACATACATACATACATACATACATACATACATACATACATACATACATACATACATACATACATACATACATACATACATACATACATACAAAAAAAATCTAAAAATGGTCAATTTAGTTTCAGTATGATGTATAGCGCCTATAAACACGATATCTCTGAAAACAAAGTAACTTACTCCATGACCAACCCTTACAGATTTATTATTAGTATTGATTAGTTTTATATATTAACAAAAGTAACTTAGGCCATATGGCAACTGGATGGCAACGATATAAAATATGTAGTACACGACCTGGTATTTTGGAAAGTTATTATATCAGAAAATGTAGTTATTTTTATATAACTACGTATCTAAGTAACTCCCACTTCACTTAAGTTTCTAAATACTATTCTAGCGTGATAGTGGGAACATACTCGCACTTCCTCTACTTATTTATTTCCTTTATTGGACATCAATCGCGCAACAAATTCCGAACAAGTTACCGCTCTCCTACAATAATTTCCGAAAAACTTCTCGGATCCCCTACTTTACTAACTAGCCAAATAACGATGTTCATTTATTCTAAGCGCCAAGGGTCAGAGGTGGCGTGTTCAATAATTTAGTCGGATAATCCATCAGAGAGCGTGGCCAGCGAATGTATTATTCAACGGCGAGTCCAGAACCCGCGGGATTGCTCTAAAGTATCCGGAAATATTTTCTAATTTCCGCGCAATGCATTTAACATACCGAATATAATCGAATCGATTCTTGAAGCGTATGTTAAATGTTAATTTTTTTATGTTACCTTTTACTTTGATGTTAAAAAATAATCCGATTTCACCATTTCCCTAACCCATATCTTTAATCCTACTTTAGACGGCAGCGCACATGCAACACCTGTGGCATTCCTTGTGTTGTAAGCGACGATAGTCACATGATGATAGCACCTGATGGTAGGTCAGCCTGTCTGCCGGTTTTAATTATTAACAAACTGATCAAAATTGTGGTACTCTTTAATAAAAAATATTGTTCCATTGGGCAAATTTATTAGTTAGTTTTCATGTGTGGCAAATCCATACATGAGAATCGTAGACACAGAAGTGTTTAGAATTTTTATGTTTAGAAGTTTATGTGTTGAATACAATTCTAGTTTTTTTGAAAAAAATTCTAATTACTTCTTATTTTTCCTGAATTTGATTTTTCATAATTTCTCTTAGAAGAAAATAGGTGGTATGATAAAAATTTTAATTTTAAATACCAGGCAAAATATTAAAGGATTTTCATAAATAATAAAACCATATTACACAACGATCCCCTTTATTCACTTTAAGATTTTTCACAATAAAAGTCTTGACTGGATCTTATCCATAAACGGCAATATGCACAGCAAATGAACTTTCTTTTATCATTTAAACATAAACTTATGTACTTACTTGCTAATTAACATCTAGCCATACAAATTCTAATACAAATATTTACAATAGCCCTTTAATTCTGAACGCTTTTTTACAAAATGCTTATCGTTATATTATTTTGCTATTAGAATATTCTCTTCCGAAATTCCATTTTTATTATTATCACGAGGAATCATATAAAACTAGGTTTTAACTTTTCTATTTTACCATAACATTTATCAAGATATACAAATAAATTCAAATTTCACCAATAAAGGAGGAAATAAAACAATACAATACGCTTACAATATTGACGAAAATTCATATCGGATCTATTCTCAATTGAAAATTAATTAAGCAAGAGCATGTTGATACCCTGTTTGTGAGGGGATCATCCCTCGTCCAAATACAAAATAACGATCGGAATAAGAAAAATATTATCCATTTTGTACAGGTTGTACGTATATCGCGTTTTCATAAATATTAATTCAAAAATTATACCTCCCACATAATGAAGTAACTAATTAATTAAATTCGACAACAATGCAATCGTATGAAAACATTATTATTACAAACACAAATCAATATTTTATGTTTTTAATTTTAATGAAAAATCTACGAATAGATCATCTTCTAAAATTAATTTTTAGAATGTAATTGTTCTATAGTGTGTTCGTTCAACTGACTGATAATAATATTAATATCATATCACCGAATGAATTTGAACGAATGAACACCTCTTTTGAAACGTCACAGAGCACTTTTCAATAAACTTCAGTCGACATAAATAGCAGACGCTAACATTATGTATAGAAAGAAGATTTTCCTAATACATATAAAACAATCGTGTTTAACACAATATAACTAAATACACTCTACAACCAAACTGCTTTTTACTACATAAAGGACTGTTTTTATATTATTATTTTTGAAAAACATTTATTTAGGCCTGTATCTAAAAACAACGTAAACATATTTAATTGCACAAATTATGTACTTTTCAAGAGAAAATATTTACACACTTATTCATTGGTATTAAGAAAAATATTTTTAGTATATGAAAATTTATGTTATAAAGAACTATACAATTTTATAGCTACTATTTTTATTTATTACCTATTAACACGCAATTATACACATTTAAGCTATATTTTAGTTTTTATAACAATAGTAATTTTTGTGCCTGTCAGGCCGGATTTACAAACGTTCGTAACATAAACCTATTAAATTATATTTATCTAGATGAAACAAACGTGCTTTTGCATGTCATGCTTGCTTATTGGTATTATTTATATCGATATTTCTTTACTGATTGTGAATGAAAAGCTATATTAAATTGTGAGCAAATTAATTTTCCCGGGCTAATATAATATCAACGAAATTATTTCAACTTAAATAAATTACATTGAAATAGGTAATATAAGATATTATATTACAGAAGACCTATAAAGTTGAAAGTCAATTGACAAGAATTATTTGTCTTAAATTATAATTTTAATAAACACAATTTTTTTAATCTACATAATAGAGAGTTATAGTCACCAGAAATTGTAATTGAGTTTAGGTCTCTAACTTCTGAATTAATAAGTGCCAATAAGGTCTTTGGTCTGTCAAATAAAAACTATAGATAGAATTTTGTGGAAAACATAGTGATGAAGCCGGTTTTATAAACATGTAAACGTAGGCCATTTACTAATTTGAGATTTTGTGTTCCAAGCTATAACCTCAATTTTTGTTTATTTTTATTGATAATATTAGTTTTCAAGTTTACTTAAGTGTGAAATGAAATTCCATTGTGATTTTTATTATTTGAAGACTGGTTAAAACACCCTTTCACTATGAAATTCTGGATTTTCTCTAGTGCCTAAATATTTTAATAAGGCGTTTTATTTATTGCATAGTTTTATTGCATTTGTGTGCAATTAAACTATGGCTCTCCTTATTAAACCGTGTAACCGTGTTGTACACGGCGAAGACATAGTTTTGTCGGCTTCACTTTGTCGTCCACGTTACTTATCTTTAGTTCTTATTTTATCTGAGGTAAAAACATTTTTTTAATATATAACCTAATAATATATGAATAAACAGTGAAATTAATAACCAAAAGATTCTTTAACGTAATCAAATAAAATTTAAATTCTATTAGCAAGCTATGTGTTCAAAGTAAGTAGTTTTGTTACTAACTGTACAACATGACTGTATGCTAACAGGGTTTGCTTTGACAGTTAAATTTGTTGAACAAATCGAAAGCTCACTTTACTTTGGGTACACGACTAGATGTTATTGGTTGATTTTATTTGGTTTAGTTGCTGTGTTCGTTGCATATTCAACTTTGGTAACAAACTGTAACAATAAGATAAATGTGTTTTAGTTTATATATAATAATTGCATCTGTAAAGTAGAAATATTTAGTTTCGAGAAGTAACTTGTGTATTACCTGTGTTCTCATAAGTGTTAAAATAATTTTATCGCTTGAGCAAGTGCCGTCAAAAGTACTGTAGCGGTAGCGACACTGAGAGCTGCGCCTGAAATCAATGTTTCATTATTATTTATGTGTTCAATCAATGCTTCTACTCCACATTTCTTCGGACGTTCGTGTCAGTTTACCAGTTTGTAGTTGGGTCTTAATGTACCTATTATTTAAAACTTTCTAAGGCAAATATTCTTTTAAGTACTGCCCAAAGGCGCACTACCTCCCGCAGTCATAACCTGGCAGAAACATCACTATCACCATCACCCTTGCAGAACATCACCATCATTCTGTCCTTGTTCTTATACTAACAGGTTAAGCAAAACACTCGCATCTCCTTGGTTTTTGCTTGGCCAACAGTAGCGACCTGTCATCAAGTGGATATTTAGCCTGCTTGCTGAAATTATGTAAAATACGAGTAAAAAGAGTTTTGCGGTTTATTTTTGCTGTCAATTTTCAAGCAGATCTATTTTATTCTTAGTCAACTCTATTATAAACAAGCAAGATATTTTACTTTCTAAATACTCAATGATATTTAATTAAGTAGATATTTAAATATCAAGTATCGCGGAACCGCACCGTTAATTGGAAGACTGAAATTGACATCGTTCTCCTGAGATAGTCACGTCCTGGGTGAAATGTAATAGGCTTTTACGGATAATATACCAAAAAGTTGACTATATTTTTAACTTAGAAAGTCTTCATATAATGATTCATATTTCGTCATGTAACATTCACGTAAAATTTATTTCTGTAATCTTTATAATCATAATAATTAGTCTAGCGAGCTTTTATAGCGTCAGAATAGACGCTAAAAAGTCAGAAGAATTCTTCAGATGAAGTATTCTTTCAGATTTAGCATACATAAAATCGTAAAGACTCAAAAGCTATCCCTATAAACAACTGTACATTTAATATGTAGGTATCATAATATTGTCTTAAAAATCTTTTATTACTTTTAGATCCAACTGCAGCAGCAAGTTGCATGTCGGCTGCTGTCGGCAAATCAGGCGTGGTGCTTATTGGACCTAAAACAAAACACAAGCTATTTTGAAAGAACATACTATACATCCTGGTAAATGATATGTAAAAACTACCAACTTTTCTGCTATATAACTACCTCATGCTTCTTAAAGCATATCATCAATAACTTGGCATAGTTTTAAAGATCATCGACTGTTATGTAATTGTTATGCATCGTGGCCGTGGATGTTCAGCACCGTGGCCGTGGATCACATTACACACGCTTATACAGAATATATACAGAAAAATACAGAAAAATACAGGAGGGTTATACAGAAAAATTACGAGTATATTCAGCCTCTGTATGTAGCCTTTGTACCCTCGACTCAGTCGAAGCCTGGGCTGTTCTGGAATCCTTGCGACGGTCACAGATAGACAGTCGTTATGTGGAGGTGTTGAGACGTTTGTACAAAGCCGCAAAGATGAAGGTGAAAATATAGGGCCGGCAGCTGAAAAGAGGAGTTCGACGGGGGGTCTCAAGCATTGGAAGATGTATTCAAGACACTGGACTGGGAAACCCAAGGAGTTAATGTCAACGGCGAATATGTCACTCACCTTTTTCGTCACGATACAGTCATTCTGGGACAGTCGCTGGAAGAACTCAGAGAGAGATGTTGGATAGCCTCAATGTTGCCTCTCGGCGCGTAGGACTTGGGAACTTGGGATGAATTATAATCGCCATCAATATAATTATCAGGCGTTATATCTTATTTTTCAACGCAGACGAAGTTGCGGGCACCAGCTAATATTATATAATAATACATACATATATCAGATATAAATCAGTAATAATGTTAGCAATAATAGAGCGTGTAGTTGAGAGAAATGTAATAGGATCCTATTACTGTCGTCATCGAGATGTAATTGAAAAAACTCGATCCATCATAATAATCAATGTCTCAAGTCTCAATTTCCAATCACAACAGAAAAGACGGCGACGGAAAAAATAATTAAGATAGAAATTACTTTTCGAACCGCCATCGCCGCCTCACAGTCGAGAAAGCTTGTTGACTTTTCATTCGAGGTAAATTCTATAGCCAACTTACACAAGACATTAATACCGCCTTTTCATCTCAAAATTAATAAATGCCTTCTTCTTTGATACCAAGTATTCATCTTACAAAACTATCAAAATACATATAAAAATTTAATCTTCGTTTAGAAATTTTGGACACAAGTTGTCAGCGGTACAGAAAAGGATACTTTTTATAAAGAAAAAGCACTGTTCTGAAAATTTAAAAATTAATTTATAAAATTCACGCCTGACAAAAATATATGAGAAATTAATATTGAATAAATTTAAATTTCACCGCCGTGAAATAATAGCATAATGTATTTGCCTTCAAGTCACCTTGTGATATATGTATTACTAGCTGGTGCCCGCGACTTCGTCCGCGTTCTCTATAGCCTTCCTCTATAAATGGACTATCCAACACAAAAATAATTTCCTAAAAAATTCTGAGATTAGCGCGTACAACCAACCAAATAAACGAAAAAACTCTTCAGCTTTATATAATAGTATAGATATAGATTACCTACTGAATTTTTCACCTAGTGATGTTCATTATATGTATATGAATGACGGTACCTATTACCTATTTTCACCCTTACCACCTTATCCCATTATTCTGTTTGCCACCTTTGATCATAACAAAGAATTTCTGTAACGTATCAATCGAATAAAATGCATACTTAACGCTCCTTAAATGTTCCCGATATGATGTTATCCGTGTCTAAGTATATTCTATTTGACGCATTTTTGTCTACAATGGAGTTAACGAAGCGTAAAATTATTCACGAGGACTTCTGCAGGAAATGTTTCATCTCGCCTTTATACACTTTAGATAGCTGTGTACACAAACTTTTTGCTGATAAAAAGCTTAAATGGCCCTCTCGCAAATTATTCCACGAAATTGTTATTTTCATGCCTCTGTTAAAAAATATTTCCATCCCTTATTCTTTTCGCTTCCACTGCTCGGCTTTAATGACGTTCGTCGACTTATAAAGCGGTTAAATTGCTCGCTTTAAATAAATAAACAGCTTTCTGTTTACGCCGTCATATTTCATTAGTTTCGAATCTGTTTGCAATTCTTTATTTTCATTTAAAAATATATTCACAAATAATATCCAGACGTTTTTATACGGTTTCAACAGTGGTTTAATCAACATCGCGCTGAATGGTTCAACCATTACTTTTTATTTATTGAAGAACTAACGGTCGCACACCGCTTCGTTCTTTTTTTTTTTTTAATTTCTACTTAAACATTCGTTATGTGAATTCCTATTCCATTTCCTATCCCATTAGGTATATAGAAATGGGATAGAGTCCCATTTCTCTTTCCCTTCCTAATACCTATCCTTAATGCTACTATTGTCGGCAGCGCACTTGCAGCACCAGACGCGTTGCATCAAGTGGACCGTCAGCCTGTCTGTCGAATTTAACATAAAAAAAGATTTCTAGATTCAGACACGAATAGTCTGCGTTGCAGTCGCTTTGGATGTCAAAAATATGAGCATAAAACAGTTTTAATACGAAATCGCAACCTTATTTATATGTTAGTGTTGATTATAAATTAAATGTTTTTATGTGAAAACTTCATTAAAACGCTCATTAAATCTTTATTACTTAATATATTTGTTAGGCATTGATATTATTATTATTTTTTCAATTTTAGTTGATCCTTCGGGAAGAGTTTTTTTTCTGTATGAAGCTCTATGTCAATTTCTGTATCGCTGACAACGTGTCAAAATTTTTCAATAATCGGTTGAGTACTTAGTTTAGGCGTGGAAGTGTAGCAAGTTTTTGGAAAATCCTACAGGATCATAAATTTTTTCTAGAATAAAAAGTATCCTATACCTATGTTAATCTAGGTTATAAACTATCTGAAATTTCATCCAAATCCGTTCAGCCATTTTTTAGTAACAAATATCAAAACATCTAACTTTTCGCATTATAATTAGGATTACTTAGGATAAAGTTTACAGAAACTAGTTTAAGTAAATGCAAACTATAAAATTATAAATTCAACAAGTGTATAGCGGCGTGGCTTTAGTAGAAAACTCGAATATGTATTCGCCATGCATGCTCAAGGACCTATCAGACTGTCTACGAGACACGATCTGACTAAAAGTTGGCACTTCTCCAGCCACATAGCAATCGCATACCGATGGAGCGAGATAATTGCTGTCAGCGCTCAAGACGCCACTTCTATCAATTCCTATCAAATATGTTATTAACTTGATGTGATTTGTGTGATATTAAATTTATTGCTTCAATGTTATTGTATATTAAACTAGTTTTTGCCAGCGACTTCGTCTGCGCCAGTTTTTTTATGTGTTAAAACATTGAATAATCTTATTGCTAATTTAGTATACTATTATTTTAAGGCGTAGATTTTTATTTTTTATTTTTAGATGATTCCTCAGGAACAGTACTATTTTTCTGTATGAAAGATACCGTATATCCCTTCTGGTACCATTGGCAACGTGTATAGAAAATTTTACGATGGTCGGTTAAGGCGTGAAAGCTTAACAAGCAATCAAAATATTCAGATTGATTATTTTAGTAGGTTTAGATAAGTAAAGATATATGCAATTGAATTAAGTAAAATAAAAACAAATGTTTGTTACTTATAGTCATAGCTTTGGGAAATCAATTGGGTAATAAAATATTGTTAAAGTATACCTGGATAATATATAGTCTCTTTCCGCACTGCATACTTTGCTTGAGTTATCCTCAAAGTGCATATAAACTCTGCTGGCGACGGTAGGTCAGCGTCAAGAAGCGTTACGGACGCGACCGCTGAATACCTGCCGTTGACCAACTTTAAACTGTGAGATACTCCATCTAAGCGCCTGTGAACAAACAGTTTATATACTGTTATGATCTCATATGTCACAAGCTAAATTTCCTCATACATACAAGGTGAGCAAGAAGAAATTACGTTAATATACACGGTGGACAAAGCAAGTCTCTTATTCTTAACAGGGTCGGCACTCATCTCTTCTGACATGCTTATACTAATAGAACCGTCAGCCTCTCTGTATTTTAAAAACAAATCTAAGCAAATTTTCACAAAATTAGTTAATAATATAGACTTTTACTTTACTAGGAATCTCATTCAAAACATTTACTTTATGAAGTATTCATAAGTAATTAAGTATTATATAATAAATTATTGAACATTTGGAGGCTTCACACTGATACGAAAACAAATATTAATTCGATTAGACAACGTCGTGTGATCAGACCTTTTTTTACATGTGCAGTCAACATCATCCCCTTTGGGTAAAGTATAATAAATAATGCATATACAGCGCTATTGGACTTGCCCAGACAATTCCACTGCCTCGGACATGTTTTTTCCATACTCTTAATAAACTACAATCTACGGAGTGGTTTGAGCTGAACAATTTTATTAAAACTCAAGAATATTTTTCTGTAATACCTAAATTATGTGTTTTAGAACGTGTTTCAGAAATGTAAAGATGGCACGTAGACGCACCAGGTGTAGCTTTGAGTGCAACCGAGTTTACTCTTTCACTTTAAGAACGACGCCCAGGTGAGTTCCAGTCAGATATTCTTAAAATAATTTTCTGTTCATAAGCTTTATCAGCATTTTGCCTTTTTTGGCACAAAGCAAGTTACTTATATTATTTACAAAGTGAACTTGTATACGTTATTTATGGCCCGAGTCAAAGAGAAACAGAATACCACAGCAACTGCTACTAAATTTTACAATTTCCTACACTTTTCTCATCCTAGAAATGTTCTGAACTCGCATTTCATATCAAACTGTGCGGTGCACATACCGCTTTCCCGCAATGCGGTTAGTATATGCGCCGGCAACTTCATACATCAGCATGCAACCAATCTACCTTGACATTTGTAACTATACGCTAAACTTCCTCATTCTTCGAAAAGGCAAATCGGGTTAGGGATCAGCTTATGTTTGTCGTTTATCCCCTTCAACGGCTCGGTGGAAATTAGAGGAAAATCACAGGAAAGAGAAACTTCGGTATTTGAGGTCTGAAGCGGTGTTTGTTGAATGTTGTTTTGAATCATGGGAATATTCATACTAATAAAATGTTGAATATGTTTTGAATTCCATACTAATCTCAACAGATATTAATCAATTTAATATTTATTACTTAGTGGTTTTGATAACTTAATTAATTAATTAGAAACCATAAATGATTACCTCCAAGAAATATACATAGCATTTAGAATTAAATTTGACCTCAATGTAAGGTAATGAAAATTGCATTTTATTGTTTCTTCCTTTTCATATTTAGCTTTTAATCAATTAACTCCTTGTCATTTTTTTTAATTAAAAATGTATTTAAAATTACAATATATAAGTAACTGTTTAATTAAGAATTTCTATAATAAAAGTTACGACATCTAACATTAAAAGTTAAAAAAAAAACATAAATCTTTCCAAAGTTTCCAAAGCTTTATAAAAAATACTAGCTGAATCCGACCACGCTTGGCTGTGGTTCAATTTAAATTTTATTTTTCGGAATAAAAAGTATATAAAAACACTCTTCTGTTAAAATGCAATGTTGATAAAAATTTCAAATCAATCCACTTGCTAGTTTTCTAGTTTTGTGGACACAAACAAATGGAAGCTGAATTTTATATACAAAAATGACAAATTTATGCAACCTCGGTCATTTAAAACCAAGCAATTTTTATTAGTAGTTTTGTTTGTGAGATTTACATATTTAAGAAAAAAAAAAGAATTTTATTCACTCAACACAAAGATACAAACATAATACAATTTTTAAAATTGGCATTGGCTATTTTTAAAATTTAATTCTATATTCGCTGTCGCTTGAATAAGCAGGTAGTTCGCGTTTAGGTGTATGGATTACGTGTGAAGTACATAAACTTTTTGCTTACCTTTCAGGTGTGGCAAGTGTGAGGTTCGGTGCCGGAAATGCACCGTCCGCTGCACATATGACGTTCACAGTGTCGTCGTCCGTCTTGTTTTGAATCAGTCGAAAATTCGTCTCCGGAACTGCAATGAAACATTTTTATGCATGCCATTCTGCTTAAAACGCCATAGGTTCTATGGAATATGATGTTTGTGAACACCTTGTAATATTATAAATGCGAAAGATTGTGATGATTGTTACTCTTTCACGCAAACCTACTGAACAGTTTTAATGAAAGATTAGTATTAGTAGGTACATAGGCTAAAATTTAAAAATATACGCAGTCAAAGTCGAGAGAAAAATCTAGTTGTACCTAATAATGTTTGCAACAATACAGAAATACAAATTTCAAAATTATTTATATATTTTAATATTTGCTTATTTTAATAATATTGAATTAAGCATGGAGCTTAACAAACTAAACACTTTTGAAGAGAGTTCGATAATAAAAACGGTGCACATGTAACTTATTTTAGTCCACAAAAGGAATCTCAATTATTTTATTAAACTTGCTGATCCGGCAAACGTTGTTTTGCAAAAAAAATTGGGTATAAAAAATAGTTTACACCGTATTCTCAGACCTACCAAATATACACATTTTTTTCATAAAAAGCTGTTTCGAAGGAGTTTTGTTACAAACACTGTGACACGAGAATTTTATATATAAGATTTATTAGTTACGTAATAAATTTAATTTATACAAAAGTACACATGTGAAATCAAACCCAAAGACTTGACAAAGGACATAATTATCTCTGTACCTCAACTGCACTCATATTTTTTAACTAATTATTTTAAAATATCTATTTTTTTCCATGAAAAGGAATTAATAGTACATATTAATCGTGTCCACATATAATCTTTGCATACATATGATGTGAGCTTGTATAATGTAAACTTGTCGTTCCTAACTTTTCAAACATTTTTCCTATAAATTCACATAAGTTTATTCAATACTAGCTGCTGCGCGCGACTTAGTCCGCGTAACTTTATAAAGTATGGCCTATGTTACTCGCTGATAATATAGCTTCCAAAGAGTGAAAGGATTTTCAAAACGGGAGAGTAGCTTCGGAACCTACTCAATGCAAACAAACAAACAAATCTTTCCTCTTTATAATATTATAGTATAGAAAATAACATTTTAGAACTAAGATTTTAATGACAGTATTTTTAACGTAAACAGATAAGTTATTACCATTTGGACAGATTTCGTGAAAATATATTTAGCCGCTTGGACAAAACACATAAAATTGTGTCATAGAGCACTATTTATGTAGAGGGCCACCCTCCCTCTTTTAACAAAAATCAGACCTTAAGTTCTAGGATAACAAGTAAAGGTGCGTTTTCACTTAGTGTTCTAAACAGTTCTGAGCGAGCAATCGCTCGTTCGTGGGTAAATGAAAACACTTGAGCGAGCGAACGTGTTTGTTCAGTGATGATCGGCTGGACGCAGCGAACGAATGCACGCTCACTCATTCGTTCAGTGTAAACGACGTCTGTAGCGAGCGAGCTGTTGATCTGTGCGTTCGCCCGGCGTTGTACGTGCTCGGTGGGTTTCCGATCTTTTACCTGAACATTTTTGTTCTGAAGTTCGTTTCCTCAGAAACAGAAAACATATGTTTTCTGTTTAAAGCGAGCTTTGGCAAAACAGCAAACATTTGCTCTGTTAAATGTTTGCTCTGAGCACTAGGTGAAAACGTAGCTTAAGAATACTACTTCGTCCGCGTAACATAAAAAAATATAGCCACTATTACTTGCTGATAATGTAGCTTTCTATCGGCGAAAGAATTTTTATAATCGGTCTAGTAGTTTTTGAGTTAAATCATTAAAAACAAAAATACAAATCTTTTCTCTTTTTTAACTCAAAAACTACAGGACCGATTTTAAAAATCATTTCACATAGCTACATTATCAGCAAGTAATATTATAAGTTATATTTTATAAAGTAACGCAGCCGAAGTTACGTGCAATATCTAGTTTAAAATATATACAGCAATATTTAAATATGTTTCTTATTAAAAAGGTATTCAAGCATTAATCAACAACTTGTTAAAGCACCGTAACATCAATTTGTTTGCTTATTTGCTCTTAACGCTACTATATAATGGCTTAGCTTTACCTATTTAACTTTAAAACACAAACAACGAGACTTAAATCTGAAACTAGTAGTAACTTAACAAGAAATTATTTTTAAGGGTTAGCCTTTATTATTATTATTATTTTTCTATTCAAATAGCTTAAGTTCCAGTAGAAGAACCTGGGATTATTAACACAAGGAGCCAATCTAATAAATCATTTGTCCAACGGTCTCATTAGTATCTATGACGACAGACCTTATTGTCTTATCCATTATCCAAAATTAAAAGTAGTAAAAAACACAAATTCTTTCTTATTTTTATTAACATGCATGCTACTTCCTTTATATCCGAAGTCTTATAACATATTTCACCATAAAAAGAGATGTGAACCGGATGGCAGATGCCGGCATACGTACAAAACTTGCTTAGCAATACAAAAAAATGTTTTTCTGTGGTACAAATTCACAAGAGATTGCGGGAAGAGCGAAGTCATAAAAATCTCTCTGGTCGACAATTAACCATTCCTTTAGGATAGCCAAAAATATATGCGCATGAAAGAATACTTCTAATTCACCGTACCAGTCTTAATAATGTCTTATTTTTTATCCTATAACGTCGGCGGTGTAAAAGCAACCAAAATGGGTTTGCTTGTATTAATAGGTAACGATAACCAACTACCACTAGGATACATTAAATAAAAATAAGCACTTAATGGCTCTTCTGATGGCTCTTAAATAAGAAAAGAGAGGAAAATTTTAATTAATTTGCATTTATTGATTTCACTCTTATTTCTCATAACTTACGCCAAGTTGGACCTTCGAGATGAGTCGGTCGTAGCACGTGTCATATGAAGGAGTTAACCTTTTCAGCTGAGTCCAACAAAATGTGAATTGTGGTGTTGTGTTGTCTCTATTTTGGATCATATTATATTACAATGGTTAAGTAGTTTAAAGCTGTTTCATGTCTTCCTGGATCTATAAAAGCGACAGCAACTCTATTTAAGTAATTTACCTTACCACTAAAACGATTTCGAAAAAAAATCTAAACAAAAAAAGCGTGGGCCCTAGTTACGTTTAAAAACATTTATCTACTTTATACTTTTCAACCTTATGAAGTCACAGGAAAAAAAATAGTTATTAACAATTTATCTACTACCGACCCACCCATTCTATGCGGATGCTTACGTTATAAAATAAAGTTAGTTCCAAATTTCAGATTTCTAGACTTAGTAGTAGTTGGTTGTGCGTTAATTGTTAGGCAGGGCAAACTATTTTATACGTATATATTTATTTCTGTAGGTATATATTTTTACACGTCCCGTTAAAGAGCCTTAGCTAATTATAAGAGATTCTACTTTAAACATTGACTATTTCCGTAAAGCTAAACTAGTACTTTTATTATTTGGATGCAAACCGTTATCCTACTTTTCATTTTATCAAGTAGTTACAAAGTCCTAGCGGTAAAAAATGAGAATTTAAAAGGCATGTCACTGTTCGCTTAGTGTTCTCCAAATGCGGAGTATTAATTCGGAAATAAATCTTCTCAAAATAATATGACAAAGTAGCTGTACGTACGCGTTTGTCAGTCTATCTGCTTCATCTCTGTTTAAAAATCTCCCAAACTACGAACAATCATTTACTTAGACATTTTTGTGAATCATTTTTTGCTAGCTACGTATATTATCTAGGCTATTTACAGTAGTTAATGACCTTTTAAATTAATTATTGTAGAGTTTATTTATATTTTACATGTTAGTACACTGTACTGTTTATTTTTTAAAGAGGTCTCATATTCTTTTATAAGAGAAATATCAAATAATTTAATATGACATGGTGCATAGATAATGATAAACTTTACACGCGTACAAAACCGAATTGGTTGTTTATTTTTATTTTTTAAATGTTACATTTAAATTAACATTGTTGTAAACATAAACTCATTAAGAGTTTCACCGCACACCATGTTCAGTTTACAGATACAGAATCATACAGACAAACAATATATATGTTCATAATAATATGTTTAAGGACCTCTTTCACCAACTACAAGTAAAGTGTTGATTAGTTACTTTTAGAAATTTTCTGTTTTATTGAATTATGCACTCGGTTTACTGCATCATTCGATAGGCAAATTTTTTATGATTATTTTCTGTTCAATGTTTGGGACTTTTTACCGTACAAACAAAGGTACACTTATATCAGCTCCATCATCCCCGTTTACCGGTGACTTTAAATGACAGTTAGCCTACTTGACAGTTGGTGAAAGAGGCGCTAATAATAATAACTACGCCATATTAATGTTATATTATTAATGTGAAAGTAACTGTGTGTCTGTTACCTTTTCACGCCTTAACTAAAATGCCGATAATCGTGAATACAAAAAAGGACATTTAGATAACTTTAACCCAGATAAAAATACTATCCCGAGATATTACATAAAAATATAAATCCAACGAATGGAAAAACTTTATTACCAATGAAGATTGAAAAATATTATCGCTTATAAATTTTGTCAAGCGTTAAGTTTGTTTTTATTTTTTTAACACGGATTAAGTCGCGGGTACAGTAGGCCGCATAAGTAGATTAACACATTTTAAAGTGCAAAACGACGTAACACTTAACGCGCCATAAGTTGTTGTCACGACTAGAGAACAAAAATAAACTTCACGTACAAACGATCGTAAAAAGCTTCAGTAAGTAAGTAATTAAGTAAGTAAGTTGAGTGTTCAGTTGTTTTGCACTTTTGAATGTGCTAATCGACTTATGCGGCCGACTGTACCAGTTAGTATTAATATATATTTACAATTTATAAACACATAGGGATATACTCACCAAAAACAATCATTTGTTTCGTCCTCTGGTCCTCGTCCATAAACGTAGATACAACACAGGTATAGTCGCCCGAAATATCTGTGTTTGGCTTTATTATTCGCAATGCTCTATGCATTTTTAATGTGTCATTCGACGCTCTGTACGTCAAGTCGACCCGACCTCTCAATATACCCATATCCTGAGGTTTTTGTGAGGCTATCCACTGGTAAACGGGCCTTGTTTTATTTCTAAAGAACCACTTTACGACTAAGCCGGATGTATTGTTTCCGTAAGTGTAATCACAGTCTAAAACAACAGCGTCTTGAACACCATATTGTATGATTTCTGGCACAACCACTCTCACTATTTTAACCGAGTGCAAACCTGGAAAGAAAAGAAAACAAATTTAAATCTTAACCAACGTGCTACAGGTTTTTAGAAGCTTTAAAATTATATATTTCTTAAAATAGGCAAATTTATTGATATTATTTTATTTGTTTTATAATAAACTAGCTACTGGCCGCGACTTCGCCCGCGTAACTTTGTAAATTTCGGTGCAATAGTCTTTGAGTTTATCGCGAACAGACAGACACACAGACAGACGCGGCGGAGTACTTTGTTTATCATATGTAAGGATAAATTGTTAAAAATCACTGTAGATTGACATTACTGTATACGATTACTTATTCCCCGATCACCTGTAAATCAGAACTCCAATATTGACAGACACATCATAAATCAATAAAGTAAATATTTAATATTCATCGTGAAACACGAAAACAATTTACTTGAAAACATTATGTCCTGAAGTTTGCGCTTAAAATACATCCCGCCTACTAATCCATATCCATCAGTCTTGTGCCGTAGACCATTAATATTTATGCAATTCTCAAGTCAACGTTGTTGAAAGCTTATTTAAATTCATCCTTGGTCCTACTTAAAAGCAAGGGCAGAACACGCTAAAAATTTGATTCGGTCGCACTTAAAATTTTCATCGGTGGACGCTTTTAACAACAAGACAAATTCGAGTTAAGTGACAAATTCATAAAGAAGCCTTAAAAGCCGCTGCTTCTTTACATAATGAAACGAATGGAATATTGGTACCAATATAAATTACAATACATCCCCTTTGGTATCATTTCTGTACATTTTATTTATTTCTTTTCAGGTTAATAGTTCTTCCCACTAATATTAATAGTTCGATAACAGCAAAGTTTGTTTGTCTGAAATTTTTGTTGGTATTCTATGTTCGTTCTAGTCAAATGCCAAAAACGTATAAACCCCTTTAGAACGTTTGCAGTTTTCATAAGACTTCAGAGCTCTACTAACGAGCTGAATATCTCAAGCTGACAGGTCGGAGTCAGCGCGGGCAGCCCGGCTGAGTGGGATCGGACTTGTGGTTTGCACTCAAGAGACCATTGTTACGATGTGATTACGTCAGCGTGAATTGCTGTTATAGTTTCGTTTCCTTTTGGAGTAAAAATAAAATAAAGGGTGGACAATACCTCGTCCGAGGAAGGACAGTGTGCACAATAACATTTCGGACAATAACACATAGTCGCGGGACATTGCGCTCAAATGATGTTTGTTTACACAGCCAACGAAAGCGTGACGTTGCACTATTGCAACTATGTCGTGGTTATTGTTGCTCAAAATAACATTCTGAACCCGTGAACCGCGATGAATTAATGTTACTATAACGTCAAATTCACGGTTCCTAAATTATTAAACCTATTAGCGACCCACTCCCAGCTTCGCCCGGGTTGCAATTTTTATACGTTTAAATCTATCCCCGTGTTCCTCTTTCCATACGTGAAATCCGAATTATAATCGGTCTACCCATTCTCGAGTTTTTGAAGCGTATTTGTGTATTTGTGTACAAATAAAGATTTTTATACATAAAAATTGTTGTTCTCGACATCATGAGCCTGTTGGTCAAGTACCTAGTGTTCGATTTCGGATAAAAAAAATCGGGTTTGATTTCGAACATTAAAGTTGGTCTTGATTTGAATATACTGGATTTCGCCGCTTAAACATGCATCTTATAGGCTAAATATTCAAATAATTTCTTAAAAGCATGGGTTTCTCAAAGAAATAAACCTGTTCCATCATATCAATATGAAATCATATGGCCTTAAGCATATTCAAAATGAAAAGCGCATTTTTATTATCAATAACGTTTAAGAATTTGTAGCTAAACTGCACTAAATGCAGATGCATGAGTACGTTTGCGTTTCTCTGACGAATATTAGTTATGGCTGGAACTTTTAATCGGAAATAGCTGACAATATTAACTTAAGGATATTGCTCATTAGCATGTCCAAACTTGACATTATTTAAAAATGACTTTAAATAAATAATAAAATTCATTTTGACATTTTTTATAATGCCAATAAACTTTTTTATAAGCACATAATATATGATATCAACATGAGACTCAAAGTATCTTATGTTGTTTTTAAATTTGACCTCTACCTTATTGAACCCTCGGTTATTTGGATTTAATTTGGTCTGTAAGCACCGCGAGCTAAGTACACAACCCCAAACAATATATATGTATGTATATCTTATATCAGTGAAACTAAAAGGTGTTTACATTTCACATGAGATCTTTAAGGGACTCAAATAGGCCAATGACATTGACGATTTGACCTTCAACGATTTGACCTTTAAAATGTTTATATACTTATTTCAAACTAAATCCGCACGAAAAACACAAACGTAGTCCACACCTCAACGCAGTCTGACAATTGTGGTTACCATTAAAACAATATTTAAAAAAACATTTTTTTGACTGACATTGACTTATTAATCAGTACAGGAATCATTTGCGCGCAAGAAGCCGTTTTTGAAACAATTTTCAATATAAGTCAAATTCTTCTTATGTTCTAACTTTTATTGTTGGGTTTCTATTACTTCGATGGAAATTCTAAATAATACAATTTGTTCTTCGCATGTTTAAGTATCATATTATTATTATTTTTTTTTCAAACCAATTGCGTTGACACTTTCTTGTAACATCTTTATTAAACAATGCAAATTTTTAGGATTGGCGTTTGTTTACCCCTTAAGTAATGCTTATTTGCCTCGCAGTTATCTACTTTCTCTTAGAAAAGATACTCAAGTCCTTAGAGTTTCTATATTTTTCCTGTTCGAATTTTACTGCTAGTCGTTTGTTTCTTTTTTTTCCATTGTGATTCAACCTTTTGAAAGGATGATAAAAATGTCAAGAATTTGCTTAGTCCACAACACTGTTTGTTGAAGGAGGAAAGTTATTAAGCACAAACCGGAACCGTTTGCTGTCTGCATTTTATAGCTAACTTGATAGCCCTCCACTGTACCTCTTTCTTTCTCAACTTCTTATTGTTCGTTAAGTTCTAAGCAAAGCTCGCCGCAACTCTTCCTACGTTTATTTTCCGCCTCGCAGAATTTATGCAACACTCCCGCAAAAATTTGCGGAATACATTTGCTTTACTTTGCCAGCTACTAAGCTGATAAGTAATTTTTTTAATTATATCAAATAACATAATATCAAAAAACATATTATACAATAAAGTTGCTGTCCGCTTCTATCTGTTGCTCCGCTAGCTTACTCTAAACCAGCCATTGAATTTTATACAGTTTTCAATAGTAAAAAGAGCGATAAACGACGAAGGTTTGTATAGAAATAGAAACATAAAAGGAAAATGATTTTTTTTAGTGTATATGTAGGTCTGCTTGGGTAAATATTATTAGCAAACACTTATTCTTCATAATATATCTTAATTTTAATTCAATAAAATATGTTTCAAAACTAAATTTTAATAGTTCAAATTTTAATGTACATTGCGATTTCTTTTTAAAAAAAATTTGTATCAATGTTTCGAAAACATTTTTTTATTATTAACTAGCTCTGCCCTCAACTTCGTTCTTAGGCTTGGTATTTCTGTATTCGGTACCTAAAACATTTTTGTTTGTAAACCGATTGGAAATAAACGGGAAACTTGCTACAATACTTCAGTGAAAACCAAATTTAAATCGGTTAAGCCATTCCTAAGATTAGTGTGCACAGACAAACAGACAAAAATTTTAACAATTATTTTTTAAGCTGGGTAGCATAAGCACAATGTGTACAATTTGTTTCTTTCTTTTTTATATGAAATATTTAATGTACAGATACGACTCGTTTACGATTTTATTGTATGTACCTATAGTTTATTCGTTTAGAATATTTTATTATTTCCCCAAACAGTAATACTTCGCAGTGAGACACGTGTTATGAAGTCACTGGAGCATAGCATAGTCCATGTTGCCTTAATTCCCGTATTTTCGAGAGTCCTGTTTTACCAACGGGTCATATATTATTTGCCAGCGGAAACCCCTGGGCTGGCCCGTAGCTATTAATAATGGGTTTTCTTTGCCAACGTTACATGCATCTGACAGTAACGATCGCACTTTTACTCTGTCATCTATCGTGTCTACAGCACTTATTATTTAATTCCTATGTAATAGTATACTTTTATATTGTTCGTAAATATTATTTGTATGAAAGGACCAAGCTTTAATTAATCTTTAATAATGTCGGTAAAATAAAACTACGAATAAACTTGAACTTAACACCAGAACTATTTTGACTACTAAACTCCTCAAGATGAGCTTTATATAATTAACTATATATTCGTAGCATTTCCCATAATAAGTCAAATAATTAATAAAATAATTTGAATAAATTACTAAATATACTAATATAATAATTTACCAATTATTTTAAATTGTTTAAAATATCATGAAATTAGAACTTAGTACTTAGTGGCGTTTCGCGGTCATTTGGGCAGCACGCCTGCCTGCAGTAACCCCTTACCACTGTGAAATAACCACCGTAAAACAAATGTTTCGGTGAATGATGAAGGGATGACAGACACATGACAGATGACCCTTATCCTCAATCTTACTGTAGTCGCCAGCGCACTTGCAGCACCTATAGCGTTGCTTGTGTTATAGGCGACGGTAGCCATCTTTGATGAACGATTATAGCTCATCAAATCCATCTACCATCAAGTGCACCGTTAGATTGTCTTCCGACCTTATCACATAAAAAAAATCGCTGAATCACAAAATATGGTTACATTTTTAGAGCTACACTTTCGTTTATGATTCTCGTGAGACGCAAATGAAGACACCGTTTAAAACATTTTATAACGATAACCTAAAAGCAGCTTAAAATGAAACTGCTTCTAATGGAGACTTATTTTAAGATGAATATGGAAGAACAAAAAATGGTCATTATAGTCAAGAGCTTAGAGAAAGAGTCAAGAGTCAACGATGCTTATTAAAATATTAGCAAAAATGAAAAAAAGAGACGATACACTTATACTTTTAGGTAGGTACCCTTATAATTTTAGAGTGATCTATAGTACTTTTATGACTTCCTCGTGTTGAAAAGATACATTTGGGATGTAAGTCTTTCATTACGGCCCAAAAGAAAGCTTATTGTTGACTGGGCTTTCCCAGTTAAGATAACTTATGGAAGTTATTACGGTATTACAACACTTAATTGCTATATTTTAATTTATGCATTATATTTTGCAATTAAAAATTCCTATTAAATAACGAAGCGTGTAATTTCTTGTGCTTACAAAATGTTCGCAACTTTAACCCAGTTGGCCGTCGAGATCGTATCTTTTTTGCACTTTTAACCAAATTAAAGCTCCAAGTTTTTAAAACAAGTACGTCTATTTAAATTGCCTACAAGCTATAATTTGAAGTTTTTTTTTTTTCTAAAAGCTTTTCGTGAAATTTACAGTTAAAGACTAGTGACCTTTTCACACAAGTGGCATCATTTGTAGCATAAAAGTTAAATATCAGTTTAGGGTCAACTATAGTTTAGTGTTAGAGTTGAAATGTGTTTTTAAAATATTATAAAACGAGCAAGCGGCATTAATTTTGTAACTGTTCCATTAAAAAAAACGACCTAAAACGAATTTTCTCAAAGATAAGACCCCGACAGATCGATTTCTAGACCTAAAAAACCCCTAACCCTAGATTATCGTCAAAATCGTTACAGCCGTTTGAGAGATCATTGTGGCATTCAAGAATTCTTCGTTTAGTATTATAAGATTTAGTATTGAGATATAATAAAAATTGGTTAATGTTGACAATTACCATACCTGACGGTTTAATTTTCATTGCTTATTTTTTATTTATTTCTAATTGCCTGCTAATATAATAATATAAGCTAATATAATAATCTAAAGGATTAAGATTAATTAGAGCGAGCTTATAAAATTTTGTACTCAATTAAAACTGTACCGTCATAATACCAATGGAGAGGTGATTACGTGAAAACCGATGGTGAAAACTGAATTGCTCCAACATATAGAACTGCTATATTTAAGTATGTATTTATATGGTATAATGAGAATGTACAAGTTTGTATATACTTTATATAGTATATAATTTGAAGTCGCTTTCAACGTCTGTCTGTATGGCTGCGTAACGGATTATACGGTTTTCACCATCAGTTAGATAAAATTTTCAAAGAATCCGGAATTTTCCCTGGGCGAATCCGGGAACGGATCGCTAGTTGATAATAAATAAATAGCTAGCTAAGTTTGATTTTTTTTAAATATTTATTCAAGGTTAAATGAAGATAAAATTTGGGTTGCCCGGATATGCATCTGTGCGAATCCGTGGGCGGGTTGCTAGTAAGTAATGGTATTAACTTGAATATATTATGTAGGTATACTTTTGTTGATGGACAAAGTTTGACCACTGGACGACCTATAGTAAACTTTAATATATAACACTGTCACGGACATAATATATTGAAAACGATGTAAATTAAACATGACAGAAATGTCAATATTACTAATCCCCATTAATTCTGATTTCTATGAATAATTTAACAAACGATTTAACAGCTTATTCATAATAGAATATATTAAAATTATAGAATATACTTGGAAGGAATTATTTAACTGTATTTTATACTGCTTTAATTTTTAAACATACTTACCAATCATCTAAATATAATATATTACTAAATCTAAATATAATAGCGTCACTATTGGACATGAAATATAGAAAGCTTGAAATGTATGTACAGCAAAATATTAGTGCGACCCCGACGCTTATATCAAATGTCAGCCATCGTGCTTTCAAGAAAATTGGTGTCACCGATGTCTGACATTTACTTGCAGACGAAAACTTAGCGCTACACGTAGGTACATATTATGTTTATAACAGAAATTGCTATTTTTATTCACTAACATCTCTGAAAAACTGTCTTTACTGCCTAAAATAACAGCGAAATAAAATTCGTTTTTGCTGTGTGATTTTTAAAATATTCAGTAAAGCGAAGCATTGCTCTTAAAATCCTAAGAGCAAAGATTTAAAACGTTGCCAGCTAAACGGCGTGTCGTCATAAGACTTTTCTTACAACATTAAGTAATGGAAAAGCTAGAATTGTCACAATAAAAATTTGTTTCTCATACTGCTTTAGTTGAGGAAAAACTTAACATATAACTAAACCAATAATTGTACGGTGTGTCTTAGGAAAATACGATTAATTAAAAAGTACATATAAATAGTAGTAATTGTACCATGAGTACGGTTCTCCAATAAATAATATTTACAGAGCAAAGTTAACAAAACTGATTTAATTAATGATTAAAATTGGGGCTAAAAAATATGGTCAACTGTGGATTTCATATAGGATTCAATTGTATTAAACTATAAATTTATGTTCATTATAAAATTAATAAACATCAAATCATTAATTTTAAGATTACTTGAATAAAATAGCCTTTTCTAATTAGTTTTGTTTCAATTTGCATAATTGTAAGACACAGAACGCATCTGCGTTCGCATCGTCATGTAAGACGTTTTTAATTTTAGTAAGCCTTGTTTGCGAATCGGAATTTTATTATCTTTGTACGTGTGTTCATTTTCCTAAGTCACGCTACATAATCTAATTATTCGTAAACTCTCAACTCAATCCCCGGTAGTTACAACTGTACAGTATTTTAAGCAAGTCATGTGCATTATGAAGTTAAACGAGATTCTTTGACGGTAGGAAATGAAAAGTACTTTCATTTTTCACGTCTCTCTCTATGAGAAACTTTTAATGGGTTTCGTGACGTAGAAACGAAGACTTATCTAGATTTTTATTCAAGATGTTACGAAATTACTTTCTCGTATTCGTTTTAAACTTTACGCCTTTACAGTACATACAAAAAGTACAAATAGAATTGAATTGTATTCAGATTGTAGAAGCTTTTATATGTGATGAAAAAATTTTTTACTTGTTTGAAAAGTTACTATTTAAGACATTATTTTTTTATTTTTTGACTTCAACACGTCGTCTTTAAGCTTGCTTCCTAGGAAAGGATTCAGAAAAGTGATGATAACAAAATCAGGGGATATAGTTTGATGCTTAAATATTAGAATTTAATCTACTTTTAAATAAAGAAAACCTTCTGTCGAATATATAAAGATCCACCTCAGATCCGATCAACATATGTGTAACATAATTAGAAAAAATTAATACTAGATTAGTAATAAAAATATTACTATGCTATATTCAGCTAAATCTACTTACAGGTGTGATTTTGAATCAAAAAAGACAAAGTTGTGTATACTAGGAAAAACTTCTTTATTATACCACTTAAGTCACAAGGTTAAACATAATAAATACACGAAAGTAACAAGAAACGTTCTCGTGCTACGGTTAGTGGGATGTGAAATAAGCTGTTAAGGGTAGGTGCATTCGATATTACTTTACTTCGCGTGGTTTAGGAAATATCTCCACTTTTCCTACTTAAAAGGTGAGCTAGTCTTTACATAACTCCAGCGCTAAAAGTTCTATTATGGGTAAAGTTATACAGATAAATAGTTACTTTAAAAAAATAAATATTATATTAAATGTATAACAATATATGAGACTTTAATGCAATTTATATTTAATAATAATAAATACTTACAAAACAAATTATATTTTAATTTTTAATGCATTGAGATTTCGTGCTTATTTTGATCGCTATTAATAGTATTAATCTATATTTATTGTTTCTTAAAATATCCTAATTCAGCCAAGTGAAGTAAATTGATGACTCAATATCTGATGTATTAATTAGTATATCACTGTTAGTATCACCTATAATTTAGTAATTCAATAATTTAGGTAGTAAAATAATTTGTGTCTCAAGGGCATCTATTTTAGAAAATATTAATTAATTCACTGTTTTAACCTAAATCACTGTTTTATATCAAATTGCCTAACGTTTGCCTGTTAGTCATATAAAGTAACTTTATCATATAAAAGTATAGATTTGATAATGTCAATACTTGTGACCTCGAAATAATCACTGGCCAATCTGTCACTTCAATATCTGTTTATATAATTATCTGTTTTGTAGTCGGCAAAAGTACGTCGTAGTAGACGAGAATTACAATGAAGTATGTCTGTGTCATTCAGACATCCCGATTACAGAACACAAAGAAGCCGCAACTGACCAAAAGTGGCACAAAAGAATTTACGGCACTTTATTCACGAACATTTCAACTCCATCCCTTAACCAGAGCTGAAATAGGGACGGCGAGCGGCAGCGTTGGCGAAAATGACAGAGCATGACTTTGCGCTACGTAGCTAAGTAATTACGTATACACGTCATACTGTAACGCGGAGCGTACTTCACGCCATGTGAGGTGTCCACAAGTTGAGAAATTATGAGAATATCATTTGATTTCTGTATTTGTTATGCAATCAAATCAATCAAAACGTTCTTATTAGTTTGTATAGCTAAGTATTTCTTATTCTTCTTGCGGTACTATCTCCTAACTCATGTTGGCGAATATACCTAGTCGCAATTTTAACTTTGTCCGTAGCCGCAATGATCGTGTGCTCATTCCGAACCACTAGTGAAGATTTTTAGCCCCCGACGCGAGTATCAAAAACGGGGTATTATAAGTTTGACGTGTATGTGTGTACTGTGGAATCGTAGCTCCCAAACGGATGGACCGATTTTGATTAGTTTTTTTGTTTGAAAGCTGGCGTGATCGGGATTGTTTGTGAACTAACTTTAATTAATAAGATCTGTTCAGGCGTTTGAAGATCTAATTTCCACATGTACCAAATTTGATATAGGTACTGTTGCTTCGGTGTCGGTGGTATTTTCATGACATCGTAACCTCTTGAACTGATGCTTCAGCATCAAGTAGTCTGAGGGACACCCAACTCCTTAGCAACTTATAGCAGATATAACAAGTTTGGGCGTATTAAGTTAAATTGGTGAGAATTTGTTTTCATAGTTGACATTGCCATAAAGAAATACCGGGTTATTGAAACTCTTAAGGCGGAGAGCAATATATTTAGGTACCACAGGCATTTAGCGGGATAATAATCCCACTAATATTATAAATGCGAAAGTTTGTGAGGATGTATGGATGTTTGTTATACTCTTATACGCAAAAACGGCTTAAAAGATTTTGATTTTTGGCACAGAGATAATTTATTACTAGGATTAACATAATTAGTGTGGTAGGATAATTAAATAAACTTCTATTTTAATATACAATGAATATTTATATTGATATCAATAAACTTCAGGTAAATAAAAAGAATTAAAAGGCTTGGTTGCCTTATAAAAAGAAGGCCAAATAGAATTAATGAAATTATATGAAATCGCACCATATAAATCAACATTATTAAAGACAAAATTAAGCGGATCATTGTTATTAAATGTTTAAAACTAAGTATTGAATGTAAAATAACAACAGTCATTACCCTCTTAAAAGTTTTATGAATACCTACAGAGGTAATGGTTTTAAATTTGCTTTCAATGGACGAACATCGTTATCCATTTTACTCTCACTTTCAATATGTTTTAATCAAGTGTACTATTGCAAAAAGAAATCATAAATTCATTACGCGTTTCAATTGAAATAAAAAGTTTGATAAATAATTTATAAAGATTGGTGTAACATGAATCTCTACGATAGCACATTAAGGGCCTCTTTCACAAACTACGAGTAAAGTGTTGATTAGTTACTTTTAGAAATCATTTTCTGTTTTATTGAATTTATGCACTCGGTTTACTGCATCATTCGATAGGCGTTTTTTTTTATTATTTTCTATTTAATGTTTGGGACGTTTACCGTACAAACAAAGGTATATCAGCTAAATTAATCCCGGTGACAGGTGACTTTTAGTGACGGTTTAGCCTACTTGACGTTTGTGAAAGAGGCGCTTAGACTAAAAAAAATACTATGTGATACATAATAATAAATCCCTAGTGTGAGTTTTGTTAAGTGAGTATAGTTCAAAAGTTCTAATATAATTAGTACTAGTTAGAGACCATTTTTTTTTATATTATATCCTAAAACAACGATATTCAATTTTTAACCGACACACAACGCAAAAGCGGGGTTTTATATGACGTGTGTGTCTGTGTAGGTTTTGTGCTGTGTTTGTGGAATCGCTGGTATTTCTATGACGTGACAAACTTGACCTGATGCTGCATCATCAAGTGGTCTGCTAGATACATAACATAACCCTTTAGCAATTTACAGCAGATATAGCGTGTTGGGCTCAAAAGAAAGCCGAAAGTTAGCTTACAAGTTTTAATTACAGCTTGTTACTATTATTTTTTATTTATTTGATTAAGCGCCTATTTCACGAACGTCAATTAGGCTAAACCGTCACTTAAAGTCACCTGTCACCGGGAATAATTTAGCTGATATACGAGTACCTTTGTTTGCACGGTAAACGTCCCAAATATTAAATAGAAAATAATAAAAAAAAAATCGGCTATCGAATGATGCAGCAAACCAAGTGCATAATTCAATAAAACAGAAAATGATTTCTAAAAGTAACTTTACTTTTAGTTCGTGAAAGAGGCCCTAATAAAAAAATATAAACAATATATCATTGTCATTTTTATTCCATTCTGCGACATGGTCACACTAAATACATTTCACGAGCCCTTCAAGGCTTTTAAAAGCAAGCTTACTGTAAATAAGTAACGCAACTCGTTCAGTGTAATTTGATTTCTTGGTATTAGGCGCGAATCCACTTAGACGAGTGCGTGCGTTAATGATTTTACCAAAATTAAGTGCTCCCCGAGTTACATAATGCTAATGAGATTCCTTCTCAATTATTAACATTATACAGAATATAAAAAAGTGTAAAATTAAAAATGTTCTTTTTCAATTTATCCACAATTATTATTATTACTTTTTTGAGAACTTGTGACAGACAGAAAAGATCTGTAAAAGTATCCACATGTAAGAGTGCGTGAGTTAATGGTTTTACTAAAATTAATTGCTCCCTCAGTGAAATAAAGCTTTAAAATTTTCTTCTCAAATCTGCTTTGTTCAAATAAACATTAAAGTGTAATACAAAATATATATTTTTACATATTATACACAATCAAAATTACCTTTGACGTGAGTATAAATTTACTTCAGTAATGAGAGGTAATTCAAAAAATTGATGATAACAAAATAGGGACATATATTTTGATGCTGTAGCTACATATCTATCATCTACATCCAAAATTTAATTACACCCCTCCAGCTAAAAGATCAAAGATTTTTTTGATATACGAGTACATAGTATATATTCAAATTCAAAGAATTTGTAGTATACTTCATACATAATACGCTCAAAGAAAATGTTACTCGTAACGTACACGTAATCACGTAAAATACACGGCCGTGTCCACGACACAGCCACAACCCATCTTTTATGCAACTTTTTTTGGATAGATGATGATATAAGCAAGTTATTCCATTATACTTATTTGTGAACCAGGGGGCTCTCAGTGTGCAATTGCGCAATAGAACCGGTCAGAAGCATCCTGGATTCAGTTGTATAAATGGTATGTTCTTCTCCATCCACTACATTCCACTGATTTTAGTTTTTTTTGACGATCCCCAGAAACCTAACATTTTTCAGGATTAAAAGTATCCTTTATAATCAGATCCAGATAATCAACTGTTTGTGTATCTTTCATCTAAATCCGTTCAACTGTTTATACGTTATTAAGGGACAAACATCCAAACATAAAATCTTTCACATTTATAATGTTACGAGGATTTTTTAAAATACTTTTTTTTGTCTATTGAACAGATCGCGTTAGTATTCAAGTATCTCCTCAGTTGATAAACTTTCATTTTGATAACTGTGAATTTTATCGTGTGCTTTGAATACGTAATGTCAATTTTACGGTGTAATTTTTCACATAATCCTCATTATACCGTTAAAATGTTTTTCTAGGTAATATTGTTAACCACCTAGGTGTGCCATGACCTTGTCGCGATGCTTAACCCTAGGCAATCCGAGCGGTTGCAGGGTAATTGGGGAACGAAGAAAGCTTCGAGCGGGCTCCTATCAACGGAGCTCGTAGGGAAGCATTTGAAGGCTCCAACTGTCGCTTGGAGCTTCGCCGGTCACCGCTCGCCGGTCAAAATTAATGAATAAAAAGTAAAACAATCAACAAAAACATGTACGAAATGAAAAGGCGTTTCTCAGTTTATTAGTAGTCCATGAACTTATTCTGTGTATGTAAGTAATTACATTACCACACCCCGTATTAGGCACAACAAAACAAAACTAGCCCAGAATACTTCCTTTTAGAATAGTAATTAGTATATGCAAACATACATAAATGACTCTTTCAACATTATCTTTAATGTCAAGGTCGGCAGACAGGCTGATGAACTACTTGATGGTAGGTGGCAACCGTCGCCTATTACACAAACAATGCCACATGTTCTTCAAGTGCGCTGCTGACTACAGTAGGAGATAAGGAATTGGAAAAAGATAGGGAAATGGGCTGTGGCATGGCATACATTGCTCACTCACAGAAACACAACAGCACACATGCTGTTATTTCATGGTTGTCTTCTGTTAGGGGGTGGTTACTGCCGCCAAACGGACTGCCTAAATACTTTTCAATTCTAGACCAGAGCCAACTTTTAAAAGTTCATTTCCAAAGTTGACCCTGGCGGGAATCGAACCCGGGAATCCTGGAACAGAGCGTTAAGGCAAGCACATTAACCACTCATCCAACGGGCTCGTCAAATTAATAATTTCAAATACACAATTAGTAAACTCTGGCATTAAATTAGTTTCTGCAGTAATAATTACATTCAGTTATTGGAGAACATAACACATTGAAATTAATTTTATTAATTAAATTTGAGGAATTCCTATTAGTTGTGCACATTATTACTATTTGCATTATACGTTACAATAGTGACACGTTGTCTATAATCTGTATACCTAAATACGTAATGCAATTACGCAAATTGTTGATGCAAATTGGAGTATTGTGCTCTAATGGGATCCTGATACAGCAAGATTATAAAGCGCTGACTGACTATGCGGCTATTTACTTACTAGTATTAGTAAGGCCTTAATACCTTTTCGATTTAAATAAATACAAAGACCATTTTCATATCACAGAAACAGTTTGTATACAATTGGTGCAGTTACTCCTTATAAGAACAATACTATTATTACCTACTTACAAAATACTACATTGTATAATACATATTCATAAATTATATCTAAGAAACTGAATCAAAATCGGTCCATCCATTTCGGAGTTATGATTCCACAAACAACCACATCCAAACTCATTTTTTCGTCATTCATTAAAATATTACAAAAGTATTGTTTTTTCTGCATCCATAAAAAAAGCAAATGTCCGCTGAAACTATTTTACAATAAATAATTTCCATTTATGTAAAATGTAAGCATTTTTACATATGTCACAAACAAATGTTGACCAACGATCGCAATAAATACATCAGTTTATAATCGATCAAGCACAAAGACTGTTTAATTTTGTATAATTCATCATCCCGTGACAGGCGGGGCTTACGTTTTGTGGGACGCCTCTTTTATGTGTGTATTTACCCATAATAAGTGTATTTAATGTACACCGATGTGTATCGACGATGGAAACATTTATCTTTTTTTCGACACTTCGATATAATTAATTATTTTACACTTTTTAATCATTGAATAGCATATTTTTCAAATAAAAGTCATATTAAATCGGTGAATGTAAATGAGAAATTGTTTCATGGTGATTTATGCAAAATAAAACAAGGTAATACTTAACATACCTACTTTAATATTTTATCATCAATACTAATAATAAATCTGTTAGGGTCGGTCATGGAGTAATTTACTTTGTTTTCAGAGATATCGTGTTTATAGGCTCTATACATGATACTGAAACTAAATTGACCATTTTTAGATTTTTTTTCTGTATGTATGTACGTATGTATGTATGTATGTTCCTCCATAACTCTTAAACGAATTAACTGATTTTCATGAAACTTTGTAGATAAAGATTCAGACGTACAGGACATAGGATAGGCTACTTTTTCTTTTTCAACGCGGACGAAGTCGCGGGCACCAGCTAGTATTTTATATAACAACAAATAATAACATTTTAAAATCTATTAATTTAAAACTTAAAATTCTTTTGATTTCGTTTATACTTATATCATCCAATACAGTTTGGAACTAATAAATATGAATTAATTTACATATTTGTAAATTAAAACCCGTACTAATTAGCACCGAATGTTATTAACTACTTAACGACTAACACTGTTTTACTTAAAATAGACTAAGCGCTATAGTCTAGAGTTCATTTTATGATCATCATCAATACTAATAATAAATCTGTAAGTGTAGGTATTGTATGTATGTATGTATGTAGGTTCCTCCATAACTCTTAAACGAATTAACCGATTTTCATGAAACTTGGTAGATAAACATTTAGACGTCCGGGACACAGGATAGGCTACTTTTTTCACGCAGGCGAAGTCGCGGGCGCCAGCTAGTTATATAATAATCAAACAAGTAGCAAGTGCTTGATATCATATAGACGTGTTAAAACAATAAATGAATCAAAGACATGCCCACGAAACCACATTACTTCTACAAATGTTGTAACTCCAATATAGGCCAAAGCATTGATAATTTGAAACCCCTTCCTTTGACCGTTTGTTTAAACACGTTACTTTTGCTACATTGGACACAAAGCACGGTCACAATTGTTTCAACCCCAAAATAACGAGTTATGAAAAACAAATATTTTGTAGTTGCCGACGAAAAAGTCCGGAACAACATTGGAAGCGTGCGCCACTTTATACTGACGTTACTTTTCAAGTAAAGCTAATTGGCGAGTAAGTTGCATGTACTTTACCAGTTTTAAGAGAAATCTCCAAATACTTAAAATGTGAAATGCTACTATTAAGTATTTAATAAGTAAATAAAAAAATCTGTGTGAACATTATTGAAAACAAAAAAGAAACTGTTCAGCCTCGTATGTTAAAGGTAGATCCATATTGTTAGCACCCTCTACTTGGGGTACATTATTTAAACTACTTTATACAGAGTCCCAATACTTTTATAGATCGAACGATACATCAGAACCACTATATGGTTAGCGAACATACGACATCGATCTCCTTTGCGAACGCGTTCATTCAATTGACTGACCTACCGATACCCTTTTTTATATCCTACCATCGAATGAGATTGATTGAATGATTGTATGAATGAATGAGTGGATCTGAATGAATGAATGAACCTTTTTGAAACGTCACATCATTTCCTGTAATTGTAATCGAGAAAAATATAATTTTGGATCCGATTCTGTCTTTAGATCTTCTCATTTCGTTAATATGTTCTCTAAGCAAGTAAAGCGTGATACTTGGGGCTAATATTAAAGGTAAGAAACTTAAGTACTTAGTGGTAGAGCACACTGCGTTTCGCTTGGGCAGCCTGTCTGGCTGCACTAACAATCCTCTAATGGACGAAATACACGATCAATCATTTGACGTGACTCCAAACGACTTAAATCAAATGGAGCCACGCCAAACATTGTGCCCACACACGGTCAGTCCAATTTTCTGTAATTTATTCGTTTAACCGGGTCGAGTGACGTTGACATGAGCTCTGATTCGGAAGCGCGGCAAGATGCCACGGCGTAGTGTTTCTACCAAGGAGAATATAAAATGTATTCTATCCTCCTTGGTTTCTACATACACGATCAGTTGGCGCGATGAACTGACGTGACACAACGGCGCGATTTGAAATCCAGTGTTTGACATCAAGCCATCAGTTTTTACCATTCACGATCAAATTTTGGCTTCACGTCAGTCAATTTGACGCGATGGACTGATCGTGTATTTCGTCCATTACAGAAATAACAGTATAAATGTGCTGTTTTGTTTACGGATTTTCAAGGACATCATTCGACACAGTCATGTTATTGATTTATCCCGACATGACTCCATTGCCACACATGTGACCTTAAACCATCGCCACCATATAATAGAGACGTTCGATAGAACAAAATAATTAATTAAACTTAATGTTCGCTCTGATATTGGGTATACCAAACCGTGCCGGACGTGTCCATTTGCAAAGCGAAAATTAAAGCGGGGCTGCGTTATCTTTACAGCTTTTTGCGGTTCCGTAGATTTAATGTGAACCTTTTGTGTGATGTGACGTGTTACAGGGGATTTATTCGTTTTAAACCTTATCGAGGGACCGCTGTTATGATAGTGGACATATTTGGTCTGAGTAGAATTTGATAATAACTAAAGCAGATTTACGTGTATAATAAGATTAAATATGGCTACATGCTGCTGTTCGATTTGAGATAAAAAACTTTCCTAAACCAAACAAGTAGTGCCTACTCATTCTTTAAATGAAAGTGGGAGTAAATATTTAGCGTAGGTACCGAAAATTACTTTGGATGTAACATCACGGTAAGAATACGCCAGATACTGTTACGTGTCTTTCTACTAACCGATATTTAGGCAGTTCGCCAAAAAGCTGTTCCAAAAGTGTATAAAACGTTTTGTCTGGCGGTAAACTTTAACCTACTTTTGGTTATACAAAGTGTCTCCCGCTAATAATTTTGCTTTAATGCTATCTCTGCTGTACCGCTTGAACCTTTCGCAATAACTTAGTTTAGCATAAACTTGTTCCACTTTTTCCCGTAGTACTAAGTGTGTTGCATATTAATATATATGAGTGCTCGTGGAAATTGTCCAATATTTTTGCTAAAATACAAGAATCGCTCTTTACTCGATTATTTTTATCGCTTAACGAAACGTATTTTATAATATTATTACTTAGTAACATGAAAAATAACCAATACCTACTTAGCTAGCATTTAAACATGCGTGAAGCCATAAAAATATCTTCTTCCATTGGGAATGTATAGGGAAAGAGCAATAAACGAAAAAGATTTGTGTATATAATTTGCAGAAAGAAATGCATAACTGCGAACGGGTTCGGGTCGCCAGCTATAAAGTATAAATGAACAAAGCTAAAATCTGAAGACAGATAAAAAGTTGACATGTTACTGAATAAATTTTATTGAACGGCGTCAGTATTGTTGGCGGCACTTTGTTAAGTTTATGTTATAAAATCGGCTAATTGCCAAAATCCGTTAGCATTTAAAGGGTCCTTTAAGTACCATCGCGTCCCAGTAAATGGGCGCGTTGCCAAATTGTTTTTACACACATATATTTTCAAAGAGATTTTGTAACTAAACTAAAAAAACCTAATCTATTATAAAACCATTGTGTCCTGTTCATATTTTTGTTATTTTAAATTAACTAATAATACCTTTATGTTATAACTTGCTGTGCCCGCGACTTCGTACGCACTGTAGATCATTTTTTTTAAACCCACAGAAACTTAAGATCTTTTTCAAGATAAGAAGTATCTTATCTATGTTAGACCAGGTAATAAACTGTATGTGTGCCAAATTTAATTAAAATCCGTTCAACCGTTTTAGTAACAATCATCCAACCTTATAACATTATTAGGATTAGGATTTATTTTCAAATTATGTCTCAGGAAATCTATTCTTAAATCTTATAGTGCAGTGGTGCTCAGACTTGGTTGGTGTTCATTCACGCCGACTCGCTGGTGCGGTGGCGGGCACGGTCACGAAATATCAAACACACAGCATAATATGCAAGTGTTCACGTACACAATGTAGGTGCGGCGAAAGTAGCGGCGGAGAGCGCGATTCACTCGCGACGTTAGGTAAATTCAACCAGTTTGAACTTGTGACTAGAAATGTGGCACGTTTTCATTCAATACAGAGAAGTAGAAGTTTATCAGTGAAACATTAAAAAAAACGTCGTTCATCTTTTCAACCTCCGACAACACGTCACACTCGCGCAATCGCCTAGTATGGCGGTTAATGTGAACATGAGCTCGCCACATCCACAGCGACCGCACCCGCCACCGCGCCCGCGGTTCTACGTGAACAAGCACTAACTGCTGGCAATCGACCTCTTAAGCCTACAAGCGGTCGTCTTAGTAAATGCCACAAGTATGTGTGATGCACATACTTAACTAGTTTAAGGCAGAGTAGGGTGTAACATAGCGTAGAAAGGTTATAAGTGTAGGTTTTTCTGGGACAAATTCCGCGTGTTCTTTTCATAAAGCCGTCTTTTACCGCTGGCAGGGGTTATTCCAACATAAAAAAGTAATTAGGGGGTTATTCTGGTTTAAATATGAATCAAATCGCCATCAAATAAAAATTATGAATCGACCTATATCGGCCAATGTTATCCGAGATCGACTCAAAAAGCTCTCACGATCGACCATTTGAGCACCAATGCTCTAGTGGGTATAATTTAGAAAATAATATCTGTATCATACGTATGTTACAACTAAATATTATTTATTGCGTTTGTGTTTAATTTTTGATAGTTAATGACTAATAAACACATGAAATTATTATCACAATAATTCTAATGTTCGCATTAGAAAATATTAAAAACGTAAATATTGTAGTAGCCTCAAATTTTGTTCCTAACACTAAAAATGTTAAAACAAATGACTTTTAGCTTGAATTCTGTGTAGAGCTCTCGGACCTCGACCCTGTCGTTTCTAAGCTACGTAGACGGAATATTAAACTAAGTCGCTTGTAAGAGTATCGATAATAACAAGTTTGAGGGGTTGCTTCAAAGACAGTGGCCACACAGCAATTTTTGCTAAATACTTAAACGTTTTATATGTAAAATGTTAAATGAAATGGAGAAACAAGGTGATGAAAGTTTCAAAAATCTTATAATTCTTATTTCTTCTATTCGACGACACGTTTGGTCTAGTGGCTAGTAAACCTAGCTGTAAACCAAACGGTCGCAGGTTCGCATCCCGCTAGAGGCAAATGTTTATGTGTTAACATTGTACCTTTGTACCTGAGCCATGGATGTTTTGTATTTATAATATGTATGTATTTACAAAAAAAAAAGTGTTGCTTAGTGTGGAACTAGATGGTGCTGTGTGGAATGTGTGAATGGATGTGTGAATATTTATAATTCTTTTGTTCTAAATTTCAGCGTTTTGGCTGTGCGTTGATACGTCAGTCAGAACAACCGATAAAATATATAAGTTACTTCATAATTTCAACTTTATAATTTCCATTTGAACTTGCTCTTTGATTCCTGAAATTTATGCTTTTGTAAAAACTAAGTATTTATAAAACCAAGGGTAAAAAGGAGATCAGGCCATCAGTTTGTACCATTAGGTAAGAAGAAATTATACATTTTACTGGGAAAATATCGTCTGATTTGTTAATGGGGTTCACATAAAATATTAAAAAAGCTTAAAAGTATAAAAGGTGTGAAAGTATAAAAAAGTCTTTTTATTTTTCGAATGTTATCCCCATATACAAAATCTGAAATATTGACAGGAAATAATTACAAAAAAATATATTAATTTTGACGATTGAAATATATAATTTCGAAAACCATAATGTCTAACATTGGATATCTATATAAATTATAATATTTGAGTGAATATTCATAATTGTTATAGGTACATAGTTATTTGAGCGAATCCCTACAGCCTGTAAAATGACCGCACTTGACAACATCTGGCCATCGGATAGAATATTAAATATACTTTGGATCTTGCTTCTGACATTAATGACCTTTGTGGTAAAATATGGAGGTTCACAAAAATCTGTGTCAGGGATTCTATGGATACATCAGTGTTAAATTATAGGCACTCATTTTTTAGTATACACTTATAAAATATGAATTCAGTAAGCTTATAAGCTTTTGTGATTGAATTATTATCTGTCATTGAACTAAATGTGTGATTTTAGGTAACTATTGAATACTAACTAATTAATACTAGCTGTGCCAGCAACTTTCTACGAGCAGTTTTCATACGGTTTTGGTATTTCGGTAACTGTAACATTTTTGTTTGTAAGCCGGTTGGAACGAAACAAATACTGAACAATGTTAAATAATGTTAAGTACGGGAAACTTGCACAATACAAAAGGGAAAACCGCATTCAAATCGGTTAAGCCGTTCCTGAGATTAGCGTGCACAAACGCAAGACAAAAATTCTAAATACTACATCGGTAGCATGTAAAAAACGTGTACAATTTTTTTTTTCTGAAAATTATATGATAAAACTTTTTAACCTTCCTTGTTGCTCTTTTGATTAGCTCTTAAGATCCGTTTAATAGAACTTAGCGTACATACATAGGGACAGACTTTATTTTATTTTATTCTATCTAAAGATTAAAAAATCAAACGAAATTATTGCACTGGTGTCATATACGAATACATGTATTTAAGTAAACATAGCCCTGTATTAATATACATAATTAATAAAATTCTTATTTTATAATACAGTAAATGTATTAAAGATAAGTATAATTTATTATTTAAAGATTATTAAGAAACACGCACTATCCAAGGAGGTAAATAAGAAATGATATGAAAAAGCTTACGGTTCGATATCCATCAGTAATAGTCTCCGGTTTCTGAATAATATATAAGTTTGGTCAGTGCCCTAAACGGATACGAGCCAAATCGAGTATCATCTATCAAGCAAATCATAATATAGTATATAATATAACCCTAAGTAGGGCAAACTAAGTTTATATTAAGATTGCTTTACATAAAAGCCCACATTTGTTTACTAAGTTGAAACTAAGCTCCTTTATATATGGTCTTAATCGTAAGTTTGACATTTAACCATAATCAATTATTCCACACTTGCGTCAATTGTCTGAAATGTTTACTAGAAAATACAAATGTAGCTTCCTCATAATATTGTTTAGGCAAGTGGTACTAGTATGTCATTTAGATAGAAGTTCTTTTGAAAAATTCACATCGATGAACTTGTCGAAAATAATGAAACATGACATATGAAACAAGTTCTACTTCAAGTAAGTATTTAGAAATACAATTAAAGTATTCTTCATGACATTGGTGAAGAAACGTAGCCTCTTATTGCAGGACTGATCTACAACTTTAGTCACTGAGCGAGTTATGAAGCAAGCTATGCTTGGAGTTTCTTTGGTGGATAGGATCCGATATTCTGAAGTTCGCCGAAGAACCAAAGTTGTAGCTAAGAGAATTAACAAGTTGATGTGGCAATGGGCCGGTCACATTTGTCGCAGAGCGGATAGCTGATGGGGTAGAAGACTTCTCGTCACTAATTCTGCGGCTAGGTGGACAGACGACCTGAAAAGCTTAGCGGAAAGCAGCTGGATACGCACGGTGCTTATAGTGGCGACTCTTGGAAGAGGCTCTTACATCCAGTAGTGGAGAAACACAGGCTGATAATGCAGACGCTGAGTATAAAATACCCATAGAAAACTTTGTTGATCTGGATTTTATATTAGTATTTAGAAGTAGACTATCATTAAATATGCTAAAATAAATGGAGAGGCCACTTCTCGACGGGCAAATTAATTAATTGAAGTGAAATAGGAAAATCTATGTCAAGCAGTCACTACTCGGAGAGTTTATGAAAAAAAATATATGTTTTTTTTCATTTTCATACAGTAAAATTTTCATTTCACTCCACTCATAAAATTTCGTTGAAAGTAACTTAAAGCTTGTATTTTCTGATATCTGACGACCTATAAAAACTGTTTTATTAAGGCATAAATCTTGTAGAAATACCGTAAATCTGAAAAGGATATCTCACTTTATTTTCCTATTGTATAAGTTCTGTTATTCAAATTGCTTAGAACTGCCATATAAATATTTATTTGATCAAGAGTAATAATTGAAAAAAAAATATATATTAATGCTAAAAATATCTAAATCTCATGTTAAATCTTCATTTTGCAGGAACAATAAACTTTATGCAATATTATAAATATGCTAACCAAATTCGTTACATGATGCTTTATTGCTGGATATAAATCTTTCAAGCAACCGCAGCACGTGATATTCTACATACCTATACAATATACTGTATGGAAATAGCAAATGTATAACGATTTCATAAATAAGACAAAATATTAAACCCACGAAAGGGTAATAATAATACTCAGTCATCCTACTAAAATTTATAAATGCGAAAGTTTGTGAGGATGGATGTATGGATGGATGTTTCTTACTTCTTTACGCAAATAAAGTTATTTTATTACCTAGATTTATTACCTAGATTAACGTATAGTTAGGATACTTTTTATCCCGGAATATTGTACCTATTCATTATTCTTACTGTCCTTAATAGCCTCGTCCCGCCTTAAACCAACTTTCATACTGAAAAAAAATAGATGTTCTAGTTTAATGATTATACAAATATATATAAACAAAATATATATACGTCCATTTAGACAAAATAATACAGTATATTGGATATAGTCTCAAGAAATATGCCTTATTTTACACTAATACGTTTATTTTATATTCACGTTAACCACACCTCCCAGTCATCGCCAAGCACATATGACGAGTATTATATTGATTTCAACTATGAACCTACAACGGTTCCGCTGACCGTAGGTGCCGATAAACAGATTGCAATTTCTAAAATGTATACAGTAATAATCCATAATTTAAATTATAAACCCCTGATTTTCTATTGAGCCAAAACACGCTACATCTGCTATAAATTGCTGAGGAGTTGGCTGCAGCATCATATTAAGGTTACCGTGTCATGGAAATACCACCGAAGTAATATTACCTAAACCAAATTTCACATCACCGAACATGTGGAAGTTAGTGAAATCACTTTGTCAACTTAGGAAATGGGCTTAATCTTAAACGTTATTCTCTTAAATCTTTAAACGCCTGAACAGATCTTCATAAACTATAGCTATAATCCATCTCAATCACGAGTGACAAACATCCATCCATACATCTATCCTCACAAACTTTCGCATTTATTAAATCCACAGATAAATCTTAACCAACGAAATGTAGTCAAGAGATAATAAATACTATATCTAATACGAAATACACATTGTAGGTATTTTAGCTAAAATGAGTATTGGTGTGGGAATAACATTCTCTCTCGGATTCAGCCGGACATCCCCTTGCTTCCGCCCGTACTACATACAAACATATCAGGTTCGTTTAATCGATCTAACGCATTAAATGTACAGTTTATTCGTATACGTATATGTTTTTATACACGTGTGTTTAATCTGTGGTATAACATTAGCAGTTTTGGTTTAGAAGTTTAACATGTTATTTTCATTATCATCAGTTCCTTTCTCTCCACTGCGGGATGTAGGCCTTTTCCAAGGCTGGAAACAAAGCAGTCCTTTCATGTCGCTTTGATCCAGCCGCTTCATGCAAAGCCTTTCAGGTCGCCTGTTAGAATCGGTAGGACAATCTTTACGTAGTATAATTTGAAATCGCCTTCCGTGTCTGTATGTGTGACCGCTAACTCCTCATGAACCACTCAACGGATTTTTATTCGGTTTTAACCATTAATTTTACTGAGCGAAGCTGGCAGCGGGTCCCTAGTAAGTCTGTATAGATAAGTAATTGTCAGTGATATGTTAAACAAGAGGATGCGCCCTTACCATACTACTAGTGACAAAAAAATGGTCCTCTAATTTGCACATCTAGTTACTAAAAATAATTTGTTTTCATTGCCATCTTAATACTTTTTTATTTCTTATTGGCGTATTTTGTTATTGTAAAGTGTTCTCATTGGTTGGTTGGACATATCACTGGTAAGTAGGCATTATCGTATCTTTCTACGCACAGAATGAACACCCGTCATTGGTGCCAATTTCCGATTTTGACACCGGCGCATTGGTGCCACGTACTAGGAACGTTAGCCTTGTCCTATATAGAAGTCATTGGTAATTGTATACTTTTATAAACAATAAATAAGATTGATTCGAAGATTGGAATTTGAGGCGGTAATGAAATGATTAAAAAGTAATATTATAAGAATTTATGAAAAAAAAAGAAAAATCAAAAGAAAAAAATATTTTATAAAGATAAAAATCCGGAGTGAAAAGAATTTCCTTGTGGGTTTAACTTCTCGTTTAAGTTTTCCTGTTAGTTGTGCTCGTTGTAATGAAGTCGCTATAAATCTTCATAGCTAAAACCCTTGAAAAATGTATGTATACCTATCTACGAATTTAACAAAGGTCCATGAGAACGTAAAGAAATCGGCTTTAGGCCGTAACGAGACATAATCCTTTGATATTGCGACTGTTCGGAAGGTCTTCATGTTTTTAATATCATAAAAATATGCATGAATATTCTAACATTATAAACATATATTAAAATATCTCATTCGACACAAATTGTTACAATTATTGATCTCCGTCTGGGATTTTATTTTAGACAGTCTAAAAAACTGAGTCACTGAAAGAAATATATTTTTTTTGTTTTCTTCTTTTTATTCTGTTAGAATAACTCATGATTATGATTATAAAAAAGTAATTACATTGAAGGTTTTAATTAACAAATAATCATATTTTTTGTAATTAATTCGAAAATCATCAAAAAAAGGAGAGCAGCGTTCATTATAGTTAGTGTTGTTGCAGAATGTTGATGATAAAGACAGTTTCTTGCTTATTATTTTTTCTTTCTTTATTCCCTATTCCACCACTATATGGCTGAATCACAATGACTGGACCTGGTTTCCTGCTTAATTATCGTAATTAAATTCGATGTAGTATGAAAAACATCGCGGTTTTATGGAAATTTCGGTTCATTTTTTTATAAATATTATTTTCTTCAGCTAATGCAATGCGCTAATGCAAGCTATGAAATTAATTTTATTGAAATTTATAAATCAATTAAAAATACAATTGTCCATAAAATAAAGAAACGCTATAAATAAATGCAAACAAATAGCAACTCTGTTGTTTTTTTTTTCTTATCTTTAATATTAAATGTTAAATTAAGTAGTGTTTTTCATTTGTTTTAATTGACATACTTACTAAAAATACGTTCGGCGGTATTTTGTATCATGTATTATAACATATTTTTTTATTAAATTTAAATAAATTTAGCTATACCTAAACAACTTAAAACACCATTCTTATCTTACATAAAAATATGATTGAATAAAACACAAGTAGGTAAATATCGCTGATAAATATTTATCTCAAAAAAGTTTGTTAACTTGTTCGTAACATTCTATTTCAGTATACCAAGAATTACTATCTGTAGTTTTATCTTTTGTTTCTACGAAAACAAAGCTATTAATTATTACAATCGTATACAATTTATGACGCGATATAGGTCTCATATATTCCATTTATCATATTTATTTTTGGGCAAAGTTAACAAAGGAACTTTATTCCAAATTTTTAATACCACCAAATAAAATCTTCATTTTCATTATTCTTCGATCTTTCATTGTCTTTACTATTTTATTTCGGGTCATGGTTAATCGTTATCTGATCTAAAAAAAATTTTGTGAGTCTTATACTTATATACAAAATGATCTCTTCATTTATTTAAGTAAATATTACATTTTTTTTTTCATTTTTCTAATATTTATGTAGTAAGTATTGTATTTATTTATTTTTCTATTATTATAATTCGTTAAATTTACACGAATTTTAATTGTTGCAAATCTACTGACTTGCAACCACAGGAAGAAATTATTCTATTTATTTTTGTAAGTATATTTAATTTTTATTTTTGTAGTAATTAATTAATCACTTGAACCTGTGAAAAATGTGATTATGGGAATTTATTGCTTATGGGAAACTCTACATTTACATATACCCGATTTCAAATTTGATCCCTTTGGTATTTTAAATACAATACCAAATATTCTTGTCCAAAAATGTATTAGCATAATTCATTCATTGCAAAATCGGGAAAGTAAATAAAAAAGGTCTTGCGGAACACAGTAACGGTCGCGAGTATCGAAGCGTATAGGATCGCACCACAGCCCCTTTTGTACCCAATTTGACCCTTATAACACTAAAACTTACCGTTAAAACAGGTGAGCAACCACAATAATGTGGTGCACAGATGCGTGAAAGTAGCATGCCTGACTTCCCGTCGGCGTGCCATATCAACAATGTCATCGGATCACCATCCCACAGAACTAATATCAATACCACCTCGAAAGGACACTCGAATATGTACGACAGAAATTCCACCACCGAGAGTGTGACGTAACGGAAAGTTCACGCATACGTTAGCAATGTGACCACGTCCGTTCACCTAAAGGCGTCGGGCACGACTGAGGTTAAAGCGAGGGTTGAAGCTAAAATGGAAGGGTGGCGGTGTGGGAGGGTGTATCAAACTGTTTTGTATCCTCACACAGTTTCCCTCCAAGAGCTCGAACCACGTGCTGTGTTTAGTCAATTTTCGTCTGAATGGCCGCTAGGGTCGTTTGTATTTTTATTGTTGACATTAAACGAAATGAAAACGCGTTGTGCCCACTTAGTTTATCTAAGAGGTTAATTTATATAGCTTTAATAATCAAGTTTCCATATTAAACTTTTGTAAGCGTAAAGTGGCATCGAAGAAGTTAGTCGATAATAATGTTAGGATGAACGTGAATGTAGAAACAAAAACAATGGTTCGATTTTATAACGACAATGTCTCCGAATGCCACAAAACTCGTATTAAACTTGTCCGCAACGACTAAAGTTTCAGCGGTTCCGTGTTAGGCCGTCGTGAAACTGGGAGTTTTATCAGAAAGTCGAGTGCTGAAGCCATGAGGAAAACTTCAATGTTCACTACTCGTTTTCATAACTTTTATGAACATCTGAAAGTTGAAAATTTGATGGTTTCATTTTAACATAGAACTTTTATTCATATTTAATACGCGAACAAAAAATTTATAGTACCTACGGAGCTTTTGAAAGTTGATGAGAAATCGCAGTGAATAGACCGACGATTTGAAGCCATCTAAAACTAATGCGAAAGTTGATTTAGTTTTTTTTGACTCATTAATTTTGCCTTTGTTTCTTAGTAGAAGAAATCTTGGTTAATGTTAATACTGATATACTACGAGTGTTGTTATAAAGAGAAAAGATTTGTATTTTTGTTTATAATAAACAAACTCAAAAACTACTAGACGGATTTAAAAAAAAATTAAAAAGCTATATTTTATAAAGTAAGCTAGTATTTAATTCGAACAAAAAAAAATTAACTTTTGAAAGTAGTTGAGAAATCGCAGTGAATAAGACTGACATTTGAAGCCGTCTAAAAGTAATGGGAAAGTTGTTTTTTTTTTTAACATTTTCTTTAAAAGTTTTCAACAACCGATTTTATAATATCTAAGTCTTTCAAACTATATGATCTTGAAATCTACATATGTTCTAAGTAATTATTGTTTCAAGTATTCTGTAATTTAAAGCGAATAGAGCGAAATTATGTAATTTTATAAGCTGAAGATGTATCGTATTACAGAACTTCATTAAGAACGCTTCTAAGTTACACGACATTAAATTAGTATAATAATAGTTTTGAGTGTGTTTCCCTGTTTCCCGACTAAGGATTATGCTTTGATGATACGTTTGCTTTAGAATCTCTAGTTGACAAGAACAATATTACTTACATATATTTAGCTGAGGTTATCAAGCTGAATTAATCTGAACTTAAAGTTATGAAGTTAAAGTACTTTAAAGTACTTCCTTTAAGGGCCGATAACGACCACTGTAGTAATTTTTAAAGGGTTGGAACTCACTGGATGTAAAAAAAAAATAAGTATATGGCTATTAGCTTTGGACATGAATAAAACAAAACAACACCTTTGGGTTTTAATTGTCTTCATGAAATTAACCTATTGACTTTTTCTATAAGAAAAAAGGTCATAATCACACACTATAATATCCTCATATAATGTGACTGTCGCGCAAAATAGGCAGCACAGCTTCCGCTACTATACAGACACAGCTTTCGGAAGAAGTCTAAAGAGTAGTAGGTATATAATTTATCAAATGTCAAAATTAGTAAAAACTAAAACAGTTATCAAAAGGATTAATTAAGTTGTATCAGTGGTGACAGCGAATGAAAAAAGTTATTATTAAAAATTTACCCTAAATAGTAGCTACTTTTAACAACACAAGAACGTTTACAGGATGGGTACTATTCTTATATGTGACAGTGAAATCATTATTTATAAAATAGCAGTAAAATAAAGATATTATCAAGTACAAGAATACCATACAAATGGGAAGGCCTATGTCCAGCAGTGGACGACCTGCGGCTTAGATGATGGGCTGCCGACATTACAAATAAGGGGTACAAGATTAGGTGAAGATTGGAGAGACGGGGACTGGCATTTCTTAGGGACTGCTCGCTCACTACAGAAAAGTCGAGGCAGCGTCTTCTATATTTTATATGTAATCATAATGTGCGTTAGCTTACTGCAAGAGTCGAGGCGGAGGCGAGGCGGCACGCGGCGTGCTTCCAACGCGTCTCCAGAGAATTTCGCCCATTTTTACCTATATTTTTTATGTAACTATAGGGTGCAAATGTCAAGGCGGAGGCGCGGCTGCTTCGACGCGGATTCGATGCACCTCTGCCTCGACGCCGCCGCCTCGACTTAGACATATACCAAGCGGTCCAGTTTATGTCTCTGAAACGAATGCAGGAACAACTGTGGCACACCGTATTATTTTTAATAATAGTTAATTTTTAATACTCAGTTTTTGTGGTTGCAAATCAGTGCACCTATTTACGTGTTCTTAAAGACTTCAGACGTTATTAGGTATCTTCTGCACTGAACGAAGTTAGTTGGTCATCCTTTTTTATGATACAGCAATGTTTAGTGATATTAGTTCTGGACGGTTCGCGTGATTTGCAAGGATAATGGCTCGACCCTAATAGACTGTTTCGAATCTCCTCCAACCAAATTGTGGCGAGGTACGGCATAATGATAAGTGTTATTTGGAATCTTGGATTCCCTTTGTTTATTCTAATGTTGGGTTGCATTTAATTTGTATAGGTTTAACATACGTAATCATGACCTCTATGATTATTTAGATGTGTAAACTATCTAATTGGTAAGGTAGATTAAAGAATTCACTTCAATATTATTTTATTTTATGGGACCAATAGTTATTGTCAAATGTATGATAATGTATTGAATAAAAAAAATTTACGCAAAGTTAATTGTAGCTCTTACGTCTTCACTGTTATTAGATATATTAAATGCTGGTAATGTCGATTCCACCTTGACATTATAAGATCCCATTTAAAAAAAAGGATTAGATAAATAGTGGGAATTTCTTGGTGAAGACACAGAACATGTAATAGGTAAAGTTATATTTGCTTTCTTTCTTAAAATATCAAATTAGCAATTCAAGTATAAGGTAATTAAATGAAAAAGAGTTTAAAGGAAATGTTTAAGTACAGTGTACAGGGTATATGTTAATGAAAGAAATAAAAAAGGCTGGAGAACTTTATAAAAAGGAGCACACGATTTATTTTATCGCGACGGGCAACGAAGAAAGTCGTTCCAAAGAAATATTAACTGAGAAAATGCACCAGAATATAGAACTCACTGTTATGCATCACAGTGATTTAGGTGGTCCTTATTAAAATGTATATTAGCTACTATTTTATTCTTTCTCAAGATAAATATCCTTTTTGTCCTTATGGGACGAGCTCCCAAGAGATGGACACAAAATTTAAGTCCTACGCTTTGTTTCTAAGATTTACGAATAGTTTTGTAATTGTAGTTTTTAAATGAACTTAATTTTGTATCTCATATTGATATTATGTTATTAATCAATCCACGAAACCCAAGCAAACACACAGAGAAAATGGATTAAGAAGGACATAGTAAAGATAAGAATGATAATAATTCGCACATAACTCACTCTTAACTCATGGCTTTGTGACTTCGTGGTCCTTTGATACTCGTATGTAGAGCTTATAATAGAAACGACTTTAATACTCATAATTATAGCTAAAGTATATTGACTTACTTTAAAGTGAGGTTTAATATATTAATAAACATTTTTAATAAGGCTTCAATTCTCGCGCGATTTGATAACTTTTATATGAAATGTGTAAAAAAACTAAACAATGGAGCAAAAATCGTGAACTTTTAGTTCATTATATCTCGGGGTGAAAAGGTTGTAAAAATATTTTAGGTAGTATCATTCCCCGAGGGCAAAAATGATGATTAAGCCAATATTGTTTGTTCATAACGAGAAATGAGGAGCGTCTGGAAAAATAAAAGAACTGCAATTAAGATTTACATTCTTAGTAGAGGGTTCAACGTACTAGATATAATTAAAAAAATATATAATTTTATGAAGAAAGTAAGTAATACCAAAGTCTCTTTTATATTTATGATAAGTATTTTTGCATGTTTATGATGTAACAGACTTTTGTATACTTGTTGTCTACCATCAAGTGGAACATCAGCCTGTCTGCCGACCTTAACATAAATTAATAGTAATTAAATTTTCAAGCACCTAACCGAATATTATAATTGGTTATAAGGATAAAATGATAAATCTACATTCAGTGTGTAGACTAGTACAAAGCACACATTTCTTTTATAATACTTACCATTTAATAGCGAAAGCATTTTGTAGCGACTCGTAACATTTGCTTGTTTTCAATTGTCGACAATAATATCCTTAATACACAAACAATTGAGACTTTTGTTTTTCTAATAAAATGTCAAATGAATTTTTAATTTATCTCGTTACTTTGTTACAATTTTGTCAAAAGAAGCAATTTATTTTAGAAAGGTTGCGCCAAGAATAAATATTAATTAATTATATTGCAAAATTTAAGCCTGCTTCAAATTATATGTGTGTTCTGTCGTAAATTTTACAATTTACTTGCTTTTGAAACATTATTAAAATACAACTGTTCTCTTCATGTAAGAAAATAATAAGGCACTTAAGAACTACAGTACTTTAGCTCGGGCACATGCCTAGAGCCCTATAATCGCAATCGGTTGACTACCCATAATTCTAAACTTTTCTGTCGCTATTTAGATGGTATAACAATTTTATGAAATTGTGTTGATAAAGTAAAAAGTTATATTACTAAAGATACAAGCGGTTGAAAATTCCCTCAACAGGAATTATTCTGAAGGTCAAAATTTTCAGAACGAAAATGTTGGAACCAAAAACGTTCCACCTTATTGTTTTCCAGTAGCTGCCCTATACACAGCTCTTTCTAATACTACTGTGGGACTCGTATTCGTAAATAACACGAGATAAGTTTTATGTACATATTGTGAAAAGAAGTATGTCAGAGAAAATCAAATGATGCGAAAACAAATGAATCAGCAAATTCGTAACACAAGTCTTAACACAAACAAAACACAATTCGTAACACAAATACGCAAGCTTTATTTGAAACAAATTTGAATTAAGAATTCATAACCAAACGCTAGATATTTGAGACCAAAATTGCCACTACCATAAAACGCCAATTTCATATATTGTAAGGAAGGACCTAATAATTAAATAATTACCTATATATGACTATTAAAATTACTTTTTAATTTGATGTGGTTGTGGCTATATTCATAAGCAGTAAGTCCCAATAAGTTGTGTGCTACATTTTATTTATATTCGTATTCCTTTACTTGCGGTTTAAAAAAATCTTGTAAACATAGGCTAAAGCCCATAGAAGTTATTACAGAAAACTACTGAATTCAATGGCTAGAATTTAGAAAACAATAAATTAATACAAATGCAAAACATTAATTTCTCTAAGTCCAGTGTCGGATATAATTTAATGGCTTTGTAATGGTTTAAAAAAAGCAGACTATTCTTAGAGAACATTTTTAAAAGCACAATACTCATTACACAGACATTTACAGTTTTAACGTTACGAGAGTATGAAGCATGAACGATATTTTTTTTATTTAATGAATACTTTTGATAACATTTCAGTGGACAATTCAATGGAGCAATTCATAATAATCACATTACCAGATATTGACATTGATTGATGTTCAAATTAGCATATTATGCTGAAATAATCCTCATGGAGAGAATTCGTTTTATTCTATGATTTTTTTTCTATCGTATATGTTATCACACGACCTGACAAGGGCCGCGGATATACGGTGGAACCAGTCTGCTTCTGACCAGTCCTATTGGAAAATTATAGAGGAGGCGTATGTCCAGCAGTGGACGTCTGAAACTGAACAACAAAAATTGAGGTTATAGATTGGAACACAAAATTCAATACAGAAAACGGCCTATGCACGCGAGTTTATAAAACCGGCTTCACTATGTTGTCCGCAAAATTATGTCTATAGTACTATACTTATTTGGTGAGTGTTTCACATAATTATAAGCTAGAAGTATCAACGAAAGCAAAATGAATTTAAAAGAAGAGCTTATTACACCCAATTTGACAATAAGAGACTATTGGAAAAGATATTTTTGATCAGTATACCTCTCTGTGCGCACAGTCACGGTCGCATGTACAGTCAATTTCATTCGAATTTGAAACAAATGTGCGTTTAAACTTTCATTTGTAAATTTGCCATGGTATAATAAAAGAATTTAGAAGGAAGAATTAATAAGCTTTTACGGCGTCCTTATGTATTTTAGTTCATTTTAGTATTCAAAGTAAGAATATTTTTACTTCGATATATGAAATGGTTCAATTAAATTTGAATGGAAATCAAATATTTTTAAGTCGTCAACTAAATTGATGGCTTCGATATAAAACTATAACGCAGTTATTAAGTGATCCAATACTACATAAAAACGTCCGAAACACCAATTAACTTCAGTAATACGAATTTATTGCCTTGTTACTTAACTGACAAAATTGGTTTTCTTTGAAAATTGTAATTTAGAAACTTTTCAATTAAGTACTGTGTGGTTAGGCATAAAACTTATGTTTTTTAATTTCATTTTTATTTTATGAATAATTTGTAGAATATTGCTAGAACTATTAATTCAAGTTTATTTTTTAGGATCTATAGAATAGCTCTAGGATTTACTCGTATTCTAAATTTTCCAACTCATTTTTTTCTTTATTTATACTAGTAGGCTTTGTCTTCATGTTCGTAATAGCGATTTCTAAATATAGTAATTTATTTGAAAAAAAAGGGAATGTAATTTTTTGTACTAAAAAACAAATTACAAAAAAAAATATCTGAATCATTGGATATGTTTTATTAAACTTTTAAGCATTGTAATATATATTTAACTACATAGAATGCATCTGTTTACAAAGATGATCTACAGTTTATCATAAAATTTCCCGTAGGTTTCACTACGAATGACTGCAAAGTTACAAAATGTATGTGAGGTCACGGTTTTGGTAAATCCGAAAAGTGTATGCAGACCATCGCACTGATATCAGATCAAATACAATACATGTCTGTATAAGGTAAAAGAGTGCACGATGGGAGAGCAAACAGAGATTTTCTTTGCTGTTTGTTTTGAGTACATGTTTTATATGCAAACTATTCTATAGTAATACCCAACAAGTAAATATAACATGTGCCAACTAATGAAATAAGTCTCCTGCGGAAACTGATACAAAAACAGCCCATTCTACAAAACCTGATACAGTTTAATTAATATAATATATTTTTAATTCTTAATAAAGTAGGGACCTAAAAAGCCCTTAATTTTGACATCAGCAATATATCCTTATAGAAAACTATCGAATATTGACAGTAACCTATACCTTAACTACCGAATATGACATAAAATATACTGTAGTTTTTCGATGAGCTATGAGGGATCTCAGAAAGTATTTCTCTATTTCCACGTTGTCTCATCATATCAAATCCAGTTGCAACCCCAATTGCTATGCATCTGTTAAATGGGCGACGATAAGTTGATCCTCAACATTCATCAAAAAAGTAACTAAATAAGAAATACAATGAAATTATTTATTTGATGATTACTGATTTATTTATTGATGTTTGATTTTACGAGACATTTGTTAATTATAACATTTGTACCTACTTAGATTATACAATTAATACCAGAATTATTTCGATTATCGGCTCACGAAAGTTCCATCCGTGATATCTACTCTAATTCCGTCTGCTCCATATCCGCGCGCTGGATTATAGATATTGATGTATTCATTATCATTGATACCTGTCCTTCATTAAAATTAATAACTGTTTTTTTTTTTATTGTCAAAGCATCAAATACATCTTGTTTTAACGTAAAGAACGTTAAATGTGAAAATTACAATCTATGTGTAATTTTGTCAAGTATAATGTCCATCAATGGTCCAAGTGACCATGCATCATAATTATACTTGGTCAGTTAGATATTTACTTGTATTATAAATTTATTACCTGTTTATACCTTTAACTGCATTCTTGAACGTTGACAACAATTGCAAACTACGTATATAATCATAGTGTATAGCAGTTGAGAAGAAGCTTGATAAACTAACGACTAAGTAGTTTGTTACTTGAAAGAAAAGTTATCCCTTGGTCGACTACATTTCATTTGATTTGAAACAAAAGTTTTCTCGTGCTCCCTTTTCAAAATGAAATGAAATTGAAAAAGTCTTCAATGTTTGTATTTTTTTTTTAATAAAAAAGTGTAAAACACTCAGTAATATAAGTCTTAGAGCCTCTATCACCAACTATTACCAAGTAAAATATTGATTAGTTACTTTTAGAAACAATTTTATGTTTTATTGAATTATGCACTCGGTTTAGTGCATCCTTCGATAGGCAGTTTTTTAATATTATTTTCTTTTTAATGTTTGGGACTTTTACCATACAAACAGAAATACGTATATCAGCTCCATTATCCCCTGTTACCGGTAACTTTAAATGACAGTTAGCCTACTTGACAGTTGGTGAAAAAGGCTAGTAGTTTAAAATAAAATAGTATTAAAATTTTTCCCTCAGCTATAAATTTAAAAGACATTTTCTTATCTTCTTTTTAACTTAATCCACCATATCAGAAGCAAGTTTCATTACCAGGCGGCTAGTAATAATGAACTACTGCTTATATCGTTGAGAGGAATATTCCAATTCTCCGCCCATGATCGCGCTGATAAAAATATATTTTCATATTTCCTTTGAAGAAAATTGATATACGATTTGAAGGAAGATTTTTAATAAAAATATCAGTTCATTTAGTTTTTTCATAGATTTATATTTATGATAAAATATGTTTATAATAAGCAGTGCATCCATTAAGCTAACATCGAGTCGCGGACTGCGCATATAAAGCGCGGACTGAGCGGTTAAAAACACGCCGAACTAGGCCGCTTGGCCGTAATCCTGGCTAAGCCGCAGTAGCTCCATTTTATTGTACATTTCTCTGCAAAGTGCCTAGAAAGCCTGAAAGCCGAGCGAACATTCATTTGCATAAAATGTTACATAATGCTGCTTTTAACTCCACACCATAAGGAATGCCGTATTTTGTTTGACGCACAATAGCTGTTTTTTGAAGTTCCCCGTTGATTGATGGTTACAGAATTAGGTTATTAATACCGCGAACAAAGCCTGCTCTTTACTTTCTTACAAGCACTATTAATATTGTTTACCCTCAGTAATATATTTTTTGTCTGCTGTTAAGGGTATGTTAGAAAATATGTTAAATTATCGTATTTTGCATTACAAAGGGATATTGTCTCATTTTTTGCCTCCCTTAATTAACCTGTTTTTAAAATAAATAAATAAAATAAGCCTTTATTACTGTTAGGTTAACAATATATCTACGCTATATTATAACTCCTTTTCTTGCCCCTGGGGTACCACTTTGTTATTATTTTCATCCATCTTTCTTTTGGTTCTTGCAAGAAATGTCCTGTCCATTTCCATTTCAGCTTCTTATAAACCATATATTATGCGTTTCTAAAATTTGTTATGCTTTTTATTTTTTTTCTTATTTTACCCTGTCTTTTCTTCTTACACCCACTACGCTTCGTTTTATGCTGTTCTGGCACCCCTTTTATCTTATTTGCCAATCCCTTCCTCGAGAACCACTATAATATCAATTGGTGAAAACAGCATGAAAATCGCTGCAGTAGTTTTTGAGTTTCTCGCGAACAGACAGACAGACAGATGCGGCAGAGGATTTCGTTTTATATTAATGTAGTGATTATTTCACTGAGGCTTCAAAATCTCTTTCATGTATTTGTAATTCTTCTATCTATTTTTTTATGCATGGCATGGTATTTGAGGGAGATATTAACTGTCCTAATAATAATAATAATAATAACTTTATTTTGGACAAATGTCCATAGCTTTAAAAATTTACAAACTAAAATACTCGTATAATGTTAAAATAGACATATTTACATATTATACAAAAATTAATTTTTATTAAGGGTGATATGCGATGTCACCCAATGTTTAAATATTGGGCAGTCCACCTTCCCAGAAATCACCCTAAATATATAGTCCTAAATATATACAAAACTGTCCTAACTGCCTGCTACGGTCTTATGTAATCACAACCAACGCCAGGAGGAACCCAATCGCGATACCTTCTCTGACAGGATCAGGGACAAGGTTTTAAAATAGGAAAAGGCGCTCCAGCATTTCCAACTCAAGGACGTTAAAACATTATTAATTTTGTTTATTTGTTTTATTTTCAACATAAACATTACAGCACATATGCTGCTATGTATCACGGCTGCCTTCTGTGAGGGAGTGCTTTCGGCCGGTAGATGGCCTGCCATATTTATAGAACATTAGGTTTTGGTTTAATTAAAACTTAATAAAGTAGGTAATCAATACTAATAATAAATCTGTTAGTGTAGGTATTGTATGTATGTATGTTCCTCCATAAATCTTAAACGAATTAACTAATTTTCATGAAACTTGGTAGATAAACATTTATACGTACAGGACACAGGATAGGCTACTTTTTTCTTTTTCAACGCGGACGTAGTCGCGGGCGCCAGCTAGTATTGTAATAATTTAATGTAATAATAAAATGTAGTGTAGGTGGTACGTGTTAAATGATAAAATATTGACCTTATGTTGGAGTGAAAAGTTTCTGGCACACCTCGACGAAGTAAATATACCACCTACGCGGAATACACTAAATTACTTAAATAAACACAAACACAGGGCGCCACTGTTGAGTAAACTGTGTAACTTTGAATTAGGGACCGGACAAACAAACAGACAGTGAAGCTAATTGTCCCGACTCTTATTTATTACGTGACCTCGTGATATTGCGTTTTTTTTTGCAAACTTGTTTTCGGCCCCTTTAATTTAATTGTCTACAATCAAGTATATCTATTTGTTACAGAATTTTGTACGTTTATAAACCTATTTAGCTGTTGCCCATGGTTTTTCTTTGTTTTAAGCTGACATTTCATAAAAATAGTTTTAGTGGTTTAGTGGACATAAATATTAATAAACTATTTCTTTCGACCATGTCTGATCATTTGTTAGTTACATTTAACTTAAGTCTATTTTACAAATATTTTAAGTTGACATACTGCTGTCTTCAATAGTCAGTAACTTACAAAAACGGTTCAGGGGCCCTAGACAAAGTGCCATTTTGAAAACGATAACGAAGTTCGCTAAATAAAAAATGTATGGGATTGACATATGTCACGTGGTACGTCGAATTCGCTAACCAAGTTGGTAGACAAATGTTGCTTTTCGAATCGAAATGATTTATTAGCGAATGGGTTCTAGTGCTATTCCCATACATATGCTTAGCCAAGTGGCACTTTTGACGTTCGTTTTCGATTTCGTTTTCGTTTTCGTCTTCGATAATGTAACGAAGCCCAAGATGCTGTAGATATCGACACAATTCATTCGCCGAGTGTTATTTTTCGTGGTAAAGTTGTTAAAAATCAAAGAGTACATATTTAAAAATGCATTCTTACGTTTATTGTGGGCTGCACAAAGCAAAACTGCCTGGTTGAGGCGCCAAATTAGGTTTAAGTTGCGACGACAAATGGAAAAAATACACGATATGCCGGAACTATTGTTTACACAGCATTTTCGGTTAAATAAAATAACTTTTAGAAAATTATGTGACGACCTAAAAGCTCAGCGGTTTAAAAGGGTCTGAAGAAATTCCCCCTTGAAACAAAGGTAAGAAATTTCACATTAATAAACCTACCTATTTGATTACCTATATTACCTACATACAGTTAGCTAGTCATAACCAAAGCAGTGCCAGCTTTTATAAAACCTAATCGTCTTTTTAACTTCTTATAAAAATGTTAATTTTATTGTAATAATAGGTACCTACGTATTATTATGATGGTGTCACCTAAAATTATAAACTGCAACCATCGATGACTGCAACAAATTAACAAATTATAAATTTGGTTTTAGTGCCTATTAAATTGCCTTTTGTATTTTTCAGGGCCAATATCTTACGCAAAGGGCAACAAGTATCTACATCAGAGAGGTTGTTATCGCCCTCAACCATAATTGTATGGGTAGCAGGTGGATAGTGTTTCCACAAACACCACAAGAGATCCCAAATCAAGAAAAATTAATTAGCAAACTTGGAAATATTATGACTTGACCCATAATATGTGAGTCATGTGTAATGAAACGTGAAGTTCACAATTTTATTTTATTGTTACATATTTTTACATTTACTTTGTATTAAAATAAAAATATTTGAAAATTGTTTTGTTTTGTGTACAATTTAAAACAAAACTATATATAGAGGTAATGTAAGTAATTATAAGAGCCAGGGTAAATAAAATTATGACACAGACAACTTTTTATTAAGCAAACATAAAATTTGAATAGTAAAAATCACCTCTCAATATTAATATTGAAGATATTAAGTTAGGAAGTATTAAGTAGATAAGTTTTACTGAACATAACCCTAAATAACTATCATTGAAATAAATCTCAGTCGATAATACCTTTGGGGTATTCTACCTTTGATAAATATTGTGCAAAACTTGAAAAACATAATCTGTCTCATAGTTGAACAACATTGTCAGTCTTATTGGATTAAAAAGTACAAGAAGGTTAAGTATATCCCTACATATTAATTAGCAACTCATTACATATACCAGGCTGCCAAATAAAAAACAGGAGTTTTTTCCATGAATATTTGGCTTAGCTGGTAGATGTTTTTGAATTTTGAGTCATTTCAAATGATGTGAAAGTTTTCTTTGTTTGTTTTGTTCTTTTAAAAACGAGTTCACTTGTGAGCACATTTGACACTTGTTATTGGAGTTCTCAGTGTTTTGTTTTGGTCTAGTATTTCATTCTCTGCTTATTACTCATCACTAAACACTATATGGGATCCATTAACTATTAGAAAAACTCGATCTTCAGTGCGCACATATCTCTATATTTTCATAATTCAATTACAATACTCTTCACATTCATTTTACATAACTTATAAATCAATAGTAAACATAATCTTTAAAACATAACATCATCTCCCAATCTATTTTTTAAACTATTTTATTTTCTAAAACTAGTTAGTATTATTCCAATAAATACTTCCAACAATATTGACGGCTTAATTGTGATATTTACTTCGCAACCATAGCCAATTTTCGTTTATTAGCGAATGAACCCATTCGTCACGACGATAACGATCGTAGTGTCACTTTGGCTAGGAAATTGTTTTCGTTATCTCGGAAACGATTGACGAACTCAATAGCGAATCGCTACGGAGCGAATGCAACTTGTCTAGGGCCCCTGGTACCGACAGTCAAGCCTTTCGGCAAATGCATTGATTGATGCTGACCCGTTAATAAATGCAAATCGTTCAAGAGTTTTATAGAATTTAAACCTACATAAATTTTTTTAATCATTTTTATTTACTAAAAATATCAGTGTTTGCAATCTCCCAACAAAAAAATCTGCTCAACGACTAGAAAGTATATTATAGGCAACCATTTTTTTCACATTTGTCATACCTCTAATCGAAATTCAGACAAAATTATCCCGCTGGTAGTCTTATGTACAAGATTTAACTATCACATTTATAGTACGTGGTGTTATGCTAAATTTTGCACCGACTATATCTTAGAGAAATGTTCTTAGTTAACGATTATACATTCAGCTCTCGGGTGGGCCAAAACTTAATTAAAGTTTTAATGAGCCGAGCGATATATGTATTTTGCAATGCAATCATAGAACAAGACGGAGCAGAAGGGATGTTAATATCCAACTAATATTAATATCTCATATACAAATATAATTTGTAGTTATTTGTAGTAGATGTGCTAAAGTAATTTAATAAATATAATAAATAGCTCTTTTGTTATCGATATAATTAACTTGAAATATAACAGAACATTAGAAATGCAAAAAATTTGGCTATGGGTTCGAACCATGTGAACTTTTTTCCCTTTTTACTATATTTCCATATAATATAGCGAAATTGGGTATAAAATACTCAGCTAAAACAATGTACCTACCTAATAGTGGGATGGAAATTTTATTGGTCTGCCGACAAAGCAGCCTCGGTTGGATTTGGACTTCTATATTCTTTCGTAATATGTGATGTATATGTGTATCAGAAAATTGATTATTACTTGCTACAACTTAATTATGAATATGTTGATAGGTGTTGAAAGACTTATTTCCTTCCACAATGAAGAATCATGTGCACACCAGTGTTTATAATATGATATATCTATGTATCTATCTATCTGTATCATTCCTGTATGTTTCCCCGCTTACTTATTCAAAATCACTCGACGGGTTTCACTAATGCAAAGAGCCAAAAAGGAGGAAGGGTTGTGTGTATAAATAAAATTTGTAAAAAAAAATCCGTACAAAGACGGTGGCTTATCCCTAGTATGTTATAGTGTTATATTATATCATACCATAGTACATATAATGTCACAGTCAGCCCATTAAATATTACCCAGACTCTTCTGACTTCTGATACTCTCTGTTGTTACGAGTATACATGTTACGAATCAAAGTTTGATTAACATGCAAACTTAAATCTTAATATTTATGTGTTCCAATAATATTTTGACGCTTCAAAAATTTGTTAATAATATATACACATGTATAATTGTATATTTATTAAATTCAATATTTATTTATTTTTATTAGAGATGGGTTTGCTCTTGGCCAACAACCAGCTGAGTAGCATGGATGAGGCCTAAGATGGAACGAGCTCACCCAGAAGATGCCTATTCACTCGAACTTTGAATATATTTAGGTAGAATATTTATTTAGACAAAGAGCTTAGAACGCTATGAATATGAATGTAGGTAAGTTCCGTAACGGTTTGAGCTACACATTATGATACGGGATATCCCTGAGCGCTGAGGGCAACGGGCCTCTCATCGGCGATTAATTACGCAAATGACTCTTCAATTAAATTATGCCTCTAGAGAATTAAAGTGTACCTTAATTAGAATTTGAATTATGCAAACAATTTTACTTTAATAACACTTAAATATAGATCTTGTGAACTTAACCTTTGGCCCGAAGTTAATTATAGTCATAAGACACCCTTTAACCTTTGTTTTCTTAGCAGTTTACAATTTTATCATTAATCGTCTTTAACAATCTATAGACGCCCACTCCTGGACACAGCAAAAATATAAAAATTGCGTATCACTATGGTGGCGTTACCGTCGTCATAGCAATAATTATGTCAGGCGTTATATTACACATTAAATTTTCTTTTTCAACGCGAAAGAAGTCGCGAGCAAATGCTAATTTGTTCATAATTTGTCATTAATGAATACAGACTCTGTGTCTGCAGTTAAAAAAACCGAGTAAAAATTTTTTTGTATTGTAATATTAATAATTTAATAAATAATATCTCTTACTCATCGTTTGGGATCTGTTTACCCTTCATTTGAGCTTCATTTTGGATTCTACAAGAACTTGTGATCTGCTCACTGGCACCTAAACTGGCTGATACTCAACCCCCCACACAAAAGGCTAAAAAATATACCTGAAATCGATGTAATAAAAAAGAATTGTTAATTAATATTTAGACATAGAATCAAATGCGAAGTAAGTAATAAAATATTGTGATGGATGTGGAAGTATTTACACATCACAATATTTTGTGGTCACCGACCATCGAAAGTTGGTTTATAACAGGATTTCAGTTACGAATTCTGTCTCCTAGGGAAAACATGAACTATATTCAAAATTTTGGAAAGTTTCAATTAGGTTAAAACATTTTTAGTATATATGCATACATTAAAAAGTTTTGGAAGGATTTTTGTAATTTTTCATTTTGGCACATGTTGATTGTTTGTCCGGTAAAATAAACGCTTAGGTGAGCGTCTGGCATCATTCCAGCGCTTCGGGGACCCAAACCGACGGCTGCCAACATTTTAGTGCGGTAATTACAGACATATTTCATATCGTGGTTTGTGATAAATTTGATACATATTAGGTAAATGAAAATTTTCGACGGAAAATGTTAAGCTTGCGGACGTGATTACGGTCATTTCTGTTGCATGATATCATGCGAGAGAAACTGCAGCTTTATGATGAATAAAAACTTTGAAAAAATTGAGGAAATATTTAAAGATTATACATTGCAAGTATGATGTTCCGAAATACAAAATTTCCTGAAGATATTATCTAAATACATGTATAATGAATGACACAAAATTTTTAAAAAATATTTATTTACAGATTAAGAGTTCCAAAGGTATCAATTCATTCTAAATTAAATTCATTAGAGGAATTTAACAAACTTCGCTCAATTACAGATACTTTCAAGGTAAACATATTTTGGCGAGCCTTGGGCATATTTTAGGGTGCTTGCCTTAACACTATCCGGGTTCGATTCCCGGCAGGATCTAATTTGGAAAAGAAATTGGCTCTGCCCTGGATCTGGAAAATAGGCTCAAATTTTGGGACATTTGAGCTTACTCCGTGAGTTAGAAAGGGATGAAGCCCATTTGCCTACCCCTGCCTAATCCCTTATTCTTAATCGTACTGTAGTAGGCAGCGCACTTGCAGCACTTGTGCTGTTGCTTGTGTTATAGGCGACGGTAGCCACCTACCATCAAGTAGATCAACAGCGTGTCTGCCGACCTTAATATAAAAAAAAACATTCGGATACTAAACAACATTTCTCATCCCAGTATATAACTTATAAATCATATAGCTGTATAATAGGAAAACTCAATTACATTTCCAAATCTAGTCAAAAAATTCCGAACAGCATCGATATTCCAGATTGCTAAAGCGTAAAACTATCAGCTGAACTGCCGCAGTGAACGTAAATTTACATGTTTTGTACATTTTTTACTAACTGTGGGAAGCGACGTTTTAGCGTGGTGTAGAAGCTTCAAGCCAATACCAATATTTTCTCCTTTATAGCCGATTAATTTGTCGTAGCAGAATACGTTAACGTTACAACAACCAGTAATCGTTAAGGGATTAAACGTGTAACTAATGTCGCTTTTTTCTACATAATAATTGCCATTTCATTCCGCTTCTCTTTTATTGTACATATAATGTGAAAATATGAAACATCTGTAGTACGAAATGGTTGCAATTATTATAAAATGTATATACATAGTAATTTTATTTGTATTTTTTAACGGATTTACTTTGTATTTTTAAGAAGTTGCGTAATAAAAAATCAGTACTTTTATTTACTTTTAAATTTTATGAATCCGAAAGCTTAGTACGTTTGGATGGTTGTTTCTCAATCACGCGAAAACGGCTAAACGGGTTTGGATGAAATTTGACACACAGATAGTTTATTACCTGGATTCACTTTTATCCTATTACTTTTTATAATGAAAAAAAATTAGGCTCAACCAGTCATTTAAAAATGTTTCTGATTAACTTTGGATGACAAATATCAGAAATATTTGTCAATATAACATATGAAAAATATCAAATATATAAAAATGTGTGGGTGAATTAAAAAACATAATAATATAGAATTAGGTCCTATAAGGCTAACTATCATTCACTGTAATAGGTAACATGTGCATTCAATTAATTTTAAAAAATCGATGACTACTACGATTTTATTTACGAAACTTAATTTAACCTAAGAATGTTTTTTAAAAACTCAATAAATACAAGACTTAATTTTTGCGGTCATAATTTTGAGTGCAAAAATTAAAGCGCTGTTTCGTATAATGCTTACTAGAGATTAAGTATGAATTTACATATTTAAAATGGCGACGACAAGCGCACAACAAATGCTCACAGTGCTCACATTTAAAATGCAATAACCGCTTTAAAGAGCTGAGAGCCACCGGAATCAGTGCAAACTTGGCACCACGCCGACTTCCCCACACACACCTCATCATGAAATACACAGTCGTATTTTGCGTCCGCGCCAACCTGTACACAAGAATCCTTTTAAAACCACAAATCCCGATAAGCATCTTTGATCGCTATTCCAACAATGTTGTACTACAAAATTCATCGGCGGTTAGCAATATTTTGAAGACGTGCCTTAAAAAGGTAACCAACTTTCACTGTATCTTAAAATGTTAGTTTACCACCACGTGTTAAAATATTTTAAAAGGACATTTATAAATAATAATAAAACAAAAAATCAATATGACATCAAAATTAACTAATATACCTGTCATCTAACTCGTTATTCGAAATAGGCTACTTGACCACCAATATAGAATTTGAAATTAGTTTAAAAGTATCCACTTCGCAGTATTATTATATGGGCCAGGCACTCTTTCACCAGGACACCTAATTCATTTTCTTTTTTTGTTTCAGGATTGTGTAATTTTTATTGTTTATCACGCACAAGCTCTTAATTTTTTTAATTTTTTTTATTGAACTTGATTTATTTTTATTAATAAACTTTTCTACTATTAATAAATTTATTGAAAACATTTTCACAATAAGGATAATTTTGTGAAATTCATTTATTTGTTAAGTTTGTCTTACTAATGTGTTACTAACGTCTACGTACCCTTTATTGTAACGTATATTTTGACCCGTGCTAATGTAACGTTCACCATTAGACTCTCTGACCAAGGGACTGATATCAGTAAAATAATTGAAAACACTGCAGACCCACATAGCCATTATTAAATAAAATAACGCTATATATTTTTTCAAATATTAATAAGGGTGGCAGGCAGACTATTCAGTTGATGGTAAATGACTTAGAAGGAAGAAAGATTGCTTTAGAAGGACACTTTAGAAGGAAGATAGCTTCAAAGTTCGCCCGTCCGTGGGATAAAGTTTCTACTCATTCGGATTTTTTATGATAAAAGGCAGACAATTGATGGTAGCTGACTCTGGCTACATTCGCCTATATACACAAGAGATAACAGGAGAATTCCTTAATAGCGTTAATAGCAAAATGTCATAATATATCCTTACATTGGTACGTAGAAAAAAAAAGCAAGCAATACTATACAGGTCAGCTAGTTCCATTGCATCAAAACACCTCTGCAATAAATATTGTACACGGATTCACAGCTTCATGTCCGTGGATTTTTCATATATTTTGTGTGCTTTTTTTGCAATATGCCTCGTGCTGCATTCACAGTCAGTGTCAAAAGTATTGTACAGGAAATAGCAGTAATATCAATATAAATTAAATATTTTAAAAATGCATAAACACAATTTCTAACAGTGATAACTATTCTAAATGTATAGTTATATAATGAAATTAAATCTTATCTTATTGGAATTAAACCAACAAATATAATATGTATATTGAAATTAAATCTTTAATAAGTAAACCTAATTTTATCATTCAAATAATACTTTAAAATTAAAATGGAAAATAGTCCTAGATGATTTCACTCAATATTTCACAATGTTGAAATATTACATTCTTTTTGTCATCTTTAAAATAATAAATATTATAACAGTTAGACAATTTTATTTAACAAATTGTATTCGCATTTATAGACACAATTTATCGTTACTTGTTATTATTATTCATAGTCACTAATATGTACTACTCATTTCATATTGTTTGAAAATCAAATAAAACAGTACCGCTGTAATTTTTTTTAAATTTTACGTATAGTATGAGAAGTAGTTCTAGTAGAACTCTTTGAATTATGTGAATATGTGCAACTAAAATTATGAAACAACAAATATTAAATTCCAATTTAAATGCGTATTCATTTAAAGTCGTATTAACTTTCCTCGGAAATAAAAGGAGAATCGAAAAGTTGAATCGAAACTTTCCGGCGGACCGTGCGAAATTAATTCTGCATTCGTAGTTCTTTTCATAGTTCATACTCTTTGTTACCTATACGCTTTGTTTAATTAATTTTCTTTATGTTATTGTCGCAGACAGGCTGACGGTCCACTTGTTGGTAGGTGGCTACCGTAGCCACAACACAAACAACACCACAGATTTTACAAGTGCAGTTCCGACCATATATTACGATAGGGTAATGGGCTCTGGCATGCTGTTCTACTGCCAGGGTGCTTCTGAAAGGGTATGATTACTGATGCCAAAAGGTCAGCCCAAATATTATTAATATGTAGAGAAATGGTTAAGTGACATGAAAAAGGTAACATAATGACACTGGCTCATTGCCAATAAACGTAATAACATTTTACGCTCACAACACCTGAGCAAACGTTATTATAATAATTTCATTGAATACGTACTCCAACAGAACGTCGACAAAGAATGACTAAACTCACCTATTCAATACGTTTCAATCCCCCTTTTTAAATTGAATAAAACGATAACGGTATAGTACAGAACGCACGACGTTTTAACGAAATACTTATACTTATACTTAGTTTTAAATACTTGTTATTTCAATCAATAACAGTAGCTAAGACCCAGTAAACCTTCCATTAAAGTAATCCATTCATTATTTATATTTAACCTGAATATGTTTGAATCTAAAAATGGTTGTCTTGCTATAGCTTGTGGCAGCTCTTTCTCTTTGTATTAGAATCTATTTAATCAAAAAAGGATACTCGAACTAGAACTTTCAAAATCGTTCATTGCTTTTGTACGAGTAGCTTGATCTTGTAACGTGTAGATATAGACAATTGATATTTAGGTTTATTAAGGTTATTATTTGGTGGTTGTTATATTATTAATTGTTTTTAAAAGATAACTATTTTTAGCTTAATTAAATTCTGTTATAATTTTCGTGATTTTCTTTCTTATCTGCTTTCTCGATCTGTGTGTGTGATTCTTAAAGTTAATACAGTTCACTAACTGTGATTATTAGTTTCTATAACTATCGAACGATGGATTAACATAATGAAAAATAAATGATCGGCAACTCCTTTCAAACCATCTGTTGATAATATTCAGAATATTCAGATACAAGTGTTTACTAGCCTACGAGCGACGAATTACTGGAATGAATATTCTGTTCAACGATTTACTCGTGATTGAGGAGTAGTCTGATGATTGTATACAACATACATTACTATAAACTTTTACATTTATAATATTCCTAAATATTTCAGTTGGCATAAGGCGCTAGGAGTCATCAGGCGTTGGCCGCATGGGCAAGATGAAGCCTGCTACACCCGCGCCGCATACTCCAGTTAGTATTTCTTATTGTTTTGAATGAAAATGTTGATTGATTTACATATGCTATGTTATGTTTAAAGTACAACAGATTCTTATTTTTTTAGCTTTTAAATATTTCTCCTTACCCGCCGGAGCAATCATTGGAATTCAAGCCAAAAAACCACTGTTCGGTTTTTAAATACATATTTTGTGATAAGAAAAAAAAAAGTTGTCTCAACTTTGACTATTCATATATTTATCTGCAAGCTTTTTGGTCTAACCATAAACAAGGAGTAGGCTTAAGAATAAGTGCCCATTTGACGGCACTAAGCGCCTTAATATAAACAAGAAAGAAGTACAAACTTTTAAGTTAGTACATACTATAATATTGATGTATCATTTCCTTGGTAATGTCAATACTTGGAAGTTAGTAAACATAAGTTTTCACGTTTTTACAAAACTCCATTAAAGTTGTACTTTGGCTTGGACATTGACGAAGGATAGCATGACTGGCGCGGCAATAAAACAAGCTTTAAATATAGTGAATTATTTATGCACTTCCCACGTATCTTTGTTTCAATTGTGGTGGAATCATTTATGTACGAGTACAATACGAGTAAGTAGGTATGAAGAAGTAAGAAGATTTTTATTTTAATATCTATAGGTATACTTATAATTAAATCGTAAATATATTTAATGTACAGAACATTAAATATATTTAGAAAAAAAAAAAACAATTTGTACACGTTGTAGTTATGTTACCGAGATTAAAAAAATAGTTTTTCCAATTTTTGATTGTTTGACCGTGTGTTTGTGCATACTTATCTTAGAAATGGCTTTATCGAATTGAATGCGGTTTTCAATTATGTATTGATAATTAATTTATTAATTAAAGTATAGAATACTTTTTATCCTGAAAAAATGTTAGGTTTCTATGGGGTTTTCAAAAAACGAACTACAGTGATTACGAAGTTGTGGGCACCAATAGTTGTGTAATATTTTTGATGCTGCTAGCTCCCGAAACTATAGTAATAAATATATATATATATATATATATATATATATATATATATATATATATATATATATATATATATATATATATATATATATATATATATATATATATATATATTTTATAATTATATATTATACTTATATCTTAGAACATAAATTGCTCCAGGCCGAGATGCAAGTGCATTGTCAACTATGCAAGACCTTGACTAGAAGGCCATGTTATAGCGGTACGAAAACACATTAATATGGAATTTGTTCCCAAATTCATGCCTTCGTCGGATGAAGTTTCTATCCATCAGGGAATATGCGCAGCGATTTCGTAAACAAGGAAAGAAATTGAACACCGCGACAATGGAGTAATATCTCATCAGAACAGTCACAGGCGGAAAAACACAAAAAAATATCTGTTCTGGAGTCCTGTTACGTTTACTTTGTGTAATATTAACTTTTTTTAAGCTACGGTATAGCCTTAATTTTTAAATTTCAAAAATTCAACCTTATTCGTGATATACAATAACATATACACCCAAAAATTGTCTATACTTACCTCTACTTAAAAAATTTTGAACCTAATATCATATTTTTCATATTTAAAGTTAACTAATATGAGGTACAGCTCCAGAAACGTAGGACGACGTAAATCAAACTCAAACTATCTTCAATTATTATATTTCCACATGGACATTTGAAGTATACAGTTACTGGTTGTTTGCCTTAATAATAACCTGAGGACGCGTGTTGTCCACACAGATGTATACACGAGACTGCCCCGCTATCGCCCGCCACCCGGGCTGTGTTTTTTCTACCTCCGACCCTTCTCCAGGTACTTGGGGCGCATACCTCGTCCCCGCCTCTCCGCTATAGCGAGTCAACCGATATCGGATATACCAAGCTTTATGATATTATGCTTACAGCTCGGCCTTCCTGCTAAGAGCGAATCCCTTCGCTCCAGAACAAAGCGTTTAAATTAAGTGGTTAGATCAATACTTACAAAAAGATTATATAACATATAAAAAATATAGTAGTTTTGTGATTGTTACCATTAATATCATTGTTTATTTTACAATTTACAAGTTTAATTTACAGATAGTATTGTTAAAAAGAGAAAAAAAAGAAAAACACAATAGTCGGTTGTACTTTATACATATCGATTTCCACATTTTCATAGTAAATCAACCGATATATCAAGTTTTATAACATTATGCTTACAACTACTCGGCCTTCCTGCTAAGAGCGAATCCCTTCGCTCCAAAACAAAGCGTTTAAATTCAGATGAATACAAGAAATAATAGTTATATAATTAAAATATAACAGTTTTTGTGGCTGTTACCAATATTATCATTGTTTATTTATTTTACAAGTAAGTATTGCAAATGCAATAGTAATAATAATAATAAAAGAAAAATAACGAACAAAGAAAAACAATAATCGGTTGTACTTATACGTATTTTATCAATTTACACATTTCACAGCGAATAACTTATTAATATTTTAATGTTTATTTATGCGATTTTTGCTATTATGTTATTCAACGTCTGAATTATTTTCTTCGCAACTACTCTCTAGATTTCTATTGAAAATCAGCCAGGGTTGCATTTTGTCTACCGCAACTATAGCTTCGTAGCGACGATTGTTTTTGCGTGATAACGGAGTGTCCTCACTGATGTATCTGTCATTGGGAAGTATTTTTTTAGCTACGCGATACGGTCCTTGATATTTAACAACCAGCTTAACAACCAATTGTCCATCATGAGGGACTTGGGGCTCTATACGTACTAAGTCTCCTACGGAGTAATGTTTTGCGGCTTTTCTATGACTACTAAATCTCTCTGTGTCCTTGGTTTGTTGCTCTTTTATTTGTATCCATTAAAATTTTTCTTGATCCTTTTCACTTCTTCTTCAGCTGATTGTACCGTAGCAATCCAGTCTATTTCACTACTTTCGATAGCTAAGACATCTAAGCACGTTAACGGTTCTGACTTTCCTTCACCAACAGGGTTGCGACTTAGTGCATCGACATGCAACATACGAGGTCCTGGGCGGTATTCAATGGTGCAATCAAACTCTTGCAACTGTATCCACCACCGTGCAATTCATGGGATTAGATCACGCTTGATCAGTGTCGATCGCAGTGCGTTGCAATCTGCAAATATCTTAAAAGCAATGCCGATGAGATAGACACGAAATCACTTGAGAGATGCTGCTACTGCTAGCGTTTCAAGGTCGTTTCAAGGAATGGAGTTTTCTTTTCATCCGCGTTGGTCTTTCGACTAAAATATGAGACAGGGTGAAAAACGCCACCCGCATCCGTTTGTTGTAGGATGCCGGCTAAGCCATCCTCGCTGGCATCGGTATGCACTTGTGTTTCTGGTAAATATAAATATTCGGCTTTTCCGTAAAAGAGTGCCCCCATAATACCGACTGCTTGAGAACATTGAGAACACGTTTACCACATACAAGTTAATGGCTTCTATTATCCCTTGAACTTCGACGGTAACTGTCGTCTCACCCACCGGAGAGACTATGTTAGAACCTATACCTCTGAGGACAGGTAAGTCTTCAGGTACTACAATATCCAACGTGAGCTCCTTGGCTTTCGAAAGTTTGATAAGAGGAGCACTGACTTTCTAAATCTAAATGACAGTCTATAACATGGGCGTTAATTTTAATAGACATTATATACTTAGCGGTCGGGTCTTCAGCTTCGCGCAATTGGGCTACCTGTTTCTCATCTTTATTCCTAGTTAGATTCATTCTTTCTCGCGACCTCTATTTGTTTGGTTCCAAAGCAATGAATAGATAAATGACCTGATTTATCACAACTAACGCATTTGACGGCGGGTTTATCACACCTGTAACTGGGGTGGCCACTTTGGTCACAGTTGTAGCACGTCATTTTCGCATCACTAAATTTGATGCTAGGAACTACACCTTTGCGGTCATTTCGAGACCTAAAAGTTACATCATGCCTCTCACGTGTAGACCCAACTTTAACGGTTCTAAAATATTTTAAGACCTGTTCCGGTTCTGAAAATTGCGCGGCCTGTGCGCCTACTTTAACGGCCCTATCTTCAATTCCGTATAGTAAGCAATCAACAGCTCGGCGTCCATGGATATTGCATCTGTTTAACATGTTTATTTTAGTGTAATAATAATGTTCAAGTGACTCTCCGAACCTAACCCCTTTAGCAAGCATTTCAGTCAAGAGTTCAGCGTAGTCTTCGCGGACGGGGAAGGATTCTATTAATTTATTTTTCCACTCGGCCCAAGTAAACATCATTGTTGGCAAGCCCCGATACCAGGACTTTGCCACGCCAGTCAATTTTGGTAGGGCGTAGTGAATTGTTTCCCTGTCCTCCCATCCGTAAATTTGAGCACACTCCTCTACTTTGGTTAACCACGTTAAAATAGTCTGCTCCTTAGACATAGGGTCGAACTCGGGAATAATATTAGTGTTGAAGGTAAATTTAGGCCTATCTGAACTCTTGGCTGCCTGTAGCATCGACAAAACCTTATCTAATACTTTACCTGTCGTATCCCCACATCGCTTAGCGTCAGATGGCCACAACTCGTCGGATTCTTTCGATAAGCTACGAATTCTCCTCCTCTCGTGCCTAGATCTTGACCTCCTCCTTTCTTGTTGATGGACGTACCAACCCGAGCTTCCTCCTTGATCTTTTCTCCGACCACCATATTCTCTGGGTGAACAACTTCGCATAACCCGCATAGGTGTGTAGAGGGACCTCTCCCTTGTTCTCCGTGAGTGGAGAATACTTCGTCCTTGAGACTCTTCGCCGAGTTCGCGACGCTCTGCCTCAGTATCGCGCACCCGCGATACCCCTGGCCGCTCCGCCTCAGTATCGCGCACCCGCGATACCCCTGGCCGCTCCGCCTCAGTATCGTGCACCCACGATACCCCTGGCCGCTCCGCCTCAGTATCGCGCACCCGCGATACCCCTGGCCGCTCCGCCTCAGTATCGTGCACCCACGATACCCCTGGCCGCTCCGCCTCAGTATCGCGCACCCGCGATACCCCTGGCCACTCTGAACACAGAGTCCTCATCGATCTGGACCGACGCTCTGCCTCAGTATCGCGCACCCGCGATACCCCTGGCCACTCCGAACACGAAGTCCTCGTCGATCTGGACTGACGCTCTGCCTCAGTATCGCGCACCCGCGATACCCCTGGCCGCTCCGAACACGGAGTACTCGTCGACCTGAACCGACTCTCACGCCTGAAATCTCTTGGCCACGGCGCAACGCTGAACCCACTTCGTCGTAGTTCACGTGCTTCCCGACCCTGGCTCTGGAATCTGGGCCATCTTGGGTCTGCACTGAAGTTTCTATGACGTCGGTTCTCCGTGTCCTCTCGATCCATGGTTAAAGCTGAAACTGACATAATTCAGCTTAGTACATGTTCCCTATAAATCGTATTATTACAAATTACGCTATAATTCACAAGTATTCGAGAATCGAGAGATAAAGTTACGCAAAAGTAACTTAGAATAAGAGTACAACTTATGTAAACCATTTTGAATTTACATTTAAACCTAAATTCGTGTTTTGCAACATATACGATTGTAAATGTTCCATAACGTAGAAAAATATAAACAAATTTAAATTATGATTCCCTTTTTTTTCCATTATAATAGAAGCGCATTCTAGTATAGATTCTGTAACATGTCGAAAAATAAGGGATTATTTTATTTATTTATTTATTTTTGTGTGTATATAATTCATTTATTTTACACAACATTTTTACGTAGCTGTTCCATATTTGGACAAGTGCTAGATTAGTATATGTACTTTGGGCGCTAAATACGCAACGTTGAATTTTATTAGGTACCTAAATACCTTTTCTTACTTTATAATAACAACTCATCAAACTACTACAACATGGAACCCGCGTGCCATACAAAACACTACGAATTTTATGGAACATTCAAAAGCGACACATGCGCAGAGCATGAACTATCATTTAAAACAAAACAAACATAATAATAAGTACGTAATTTAAAGAAAATGTGACTTTACGTTTACCCATTAGAGTTCAAAATGAAATAGTAGAAGTTGATCGCTACCACCCTCCACCATTGACGCGTGAAGGCAAGAGTCCGCCATGATTCTGTCAAAGGCGTTTTTTTTTTATGTGCCGCTTTGGAATTTGTGACGCAAATTCCGTTGTAGTATTTCGATGTAACAACTCATAATAATACCTTATATAAAATTATCAACGTTACTATATCGTTGTCTATAAGGGAAAAAAACGCGGGAGAGTCCAGTGCACGTGGGAGAGTCCAATGCACGTGGAAGAGTCCAATGCACGTGGGAGGGTCCAATCCACGTGGGAGAGTCCAATGCACGTGGTAGAGTCCAATGCACGTGGAAGAGCAATGCACGTGGGAGGGTCCAATCCACGTGGGAGAGTCCAATGCACGTGGTAGAGTCTAATGCACGTGGCAGAGTCCAATGCACGTGGTAGAGTCCAATGCACGTGGTAGAGTCCAATGCACGTGGTAGAGTCCAGTGCACGTGGTAGAGCCCAATGCACGCCCGTGCGCCGAGGGCTGTTGTGCGATCATGTGATCGGGGGTGCCGCGCCACTCTTTGAATGTCTAGCACGTGTGCGCCGAACAAAGAGGAATTGACCCAGCGCGTTACACTTATATTATAATATTTCAGAGTAACTTCAGTTTTAACACTTTTTTTTGTACAATTAAGCACCTAGTAGACTTGGATTATTGCTGTTTTGATTCGACTTCATGTCGCGGCAATCGGCATGCTAATAGTTGTATCACTATTATAAATTATTAATAATAAGACATTTCGTTTAAGGTAATGGTGACATCGCGTTCAAATTCAAATTACATTAAATTCCGTTTTCCTTTTTACGAACTGAGATGATTAGGCAGTTATTATTACTAAAAACAATGATAAAATAATAAAAAAAAAGAAAGACTCTACTTTTACTCAGTGATACGAACTGTAAAAAAAGGTGTACTTAGTTCAATCGTCACATAAATGATGGAAGTTTTACTTACATTTTTTTTCTTGTAGGCGTAGATCGAAAAAAAAGTCTTAAACTCCTTTTTCCTTTCGATCTCACTTCTGAGACTATGAGGTACAGCTCCAGAAACGTAGGACGACGTAAATCAAACTCAAACTATCTTCAATTATTATATTTCCACATGGACATTTGAAGTATACAGTTACTGGTTGTTTGCCTTAATAATAACCTGAGGACGCGTGTTGTCCACACAGATGTATACACGAGACTGCCCCGCTATCGCCCGCCACCCGGGCTGTGTTTTTTCTACCTCCGACCCTTCTCCAGGTACTTGGGGCGCATACCTCGTCCCCGCCTCTCCGCTATAGCGAGTCAACCGATATCGGATATACCAAGCTTTATGATATTATGCTTACACTAAGTTATGAAATTTTACAAATGTCTTTTATAAACTCGATAGTCGATTTTTGTAAATATTGTTAGCACTGCGTACGCATTCATTACGGGGCTGACCCGGCGCGTGATATCGCATAATATCTGCTCCTAGGCAGCCATCATTTGTTACTTTTCTGCATCAGGCCACGAGACAAGCGGCCGTTTTCACATATTATTAAATTCCATGAAAACGCAAATGATTTTATGAACCGTCTATGCAATTATGCAAAATTTTATGCCACGATATCCAGGTAGCGTCTTACTAGGTGATCCCAGCAACCCAGTGAAGGTTGCGAAAGACAGTGCAATGGTTATTTACCCCTGACGCCCGACGCAGAAATAGGGTTATAAGTTTGAACTGTGTATCTGTGTATTTGTTTGTCTGTCTATGGAATCGTAGCTCCCAAACGGTTGCACCTATTTTGATAATTTTTTTTTGTTTGAAAGCTGACATGATTGAGATAGTTCATAGTTATAGTTTATGAAGAGCTGTTCAAGCGTCCGAAGATCATCACCCGATTTCCTAGTTGACGAAGGTGGTATTTCCATGACATGGTAACCTTGATTCGATGCTGCAGCGTCGACACCCCATTTAAAATAAATAATAGTAGTCTAAAGGACACCCCATTTGAAAGTCGGAGGTTAGTTTATAATTTTAATTATACCTTGTTTTGTTAATAGTTTAGTACGTCTCCATTGTGGCTTTGTTTTTGTATATAGTAAACTAAATATAACGGATCTGTCAGCCGTTTTATTTTATTTTTTTCTATTTTTAATTAACACAAAGAAATCCCCTCCATATAATACTCTTATCGAGCTCCTCTTTTAAATTTTCTATATCTCTAATATACATATATTTAATCTTATAGTGAATTTTATTAATAATTTTACAAATCGCTGATTTCATGCCAGTATCTAATAGTTATGTCCCTAAATAAATATTTAATGAACTACTTTGCGACTTTACTTTAAACGTATCACAAGTTTCCATTTTGTCATGAAATCTTTAAAAGTTTTTATAGACATTATTGTACCATGAAACGATTTAGAAAAAAAAAATGACTAACATCGTTTCACTTTTAAGGGCGTTTAACAAGAACTGTTAGTACCTATTAATAATTATAATCAAGAATTATTAATAATTAAATTTAAATAACTAATTGTGTTTTAATAAATTAACACCTGTGTGGTGAAAGGTAATAATTAGGGGAATATATTCTTATAAGGTTTCCGTAGAGCACTAAGCATATTAATAGCGAAACCATCTGTCCTAAATCTACTAATCCATATTCGTGAGAATGTTTAGAGCACTCGTAAGTGTCATTAGTAGGGGATAATCCAGTCGGTTCACACGCCCAGCAACATTACGGCTTCCGCATCCGATTTCAATTATCGATTTCCCTCTATTCTTACGTTTACAAATTAAACACAAATTAGAGAGACATTGGCAGCGTTAGTGTGGGCATACATTTAGCAACCCGTCTGGCATTAACAACCAGTCCAGAAGAACCATCGTGTCAACCTTAGGAACTTCTGTGCACAAAATTTTACTATATCTACGCACGTGTTCTGTTAGTATCTCTAATTGTCGGAGCCTATAAGAGTAAGCCTATCCCTTATGCTATTTTCTTTCTGCAAATTTGGGATCCCTGCAAGACTGATGGCCTTATTGCAATCCTCTGGCATTGCTTGAATTGTGGACGACCTAGAGGGTTGAACCTAGTGGGTTGGGGTGGGGTTGAAAAACCTAGTCCGTCGCAGATAACATAAAAATACCTATTATCTCACAAGAAACGTATTTGAGTTTTTCCTAGTGATGCTTACGTTTCTATTGCGACTATAGCCACTTAAGTGGGTCGCCAGCCTGCGTTCCGTCTTCATAAACACATACGACGTATTAAAAATACAGTCAGACAAATAAGATTTTTGGATGTAATATATATTAAACTACTAGCAACTAGCTTTTAGCCCCTGCTTTGTACACGCCCCTTTTATTAATTTTTTTTTGTTTACAATTTTAGATGATCGTTCGGGAACAGTGGATGTTTTATGGATATGTACTTTTTTGTATCCCTGACAACGTGTGTGATTTTTATTATGATGAGTAGCTTAAGGCGTGAACGCGTAACAAACAAACACAACCACTTTTGCATTTAACATATTAATACGGGTATAAAGAGAATTAATTGATCACAAATAATGTACGTTGTGCAATCGTGTTTGTTTTACCCACATTTCGTGGAACAATAAAATATTAATGCAACTTAAATTATGTATGTTGAACTCGTGCATTCAAAACGAAACTAATTTAGCGGTATAATAAAATAATATGAGCATGCACAGGAAACTGTGGGAAACACCATTTAGCAGTAGGTAATATCCATTTCAGAAAAAAAAATACAAAAAGTGAAGTCATATGACAGCGTTAAAACATCCAACAACGGTCGGAGAAAATTAAATGGTGGCCGAATAATAATAAAAATGTGTGTTTGGAACACAATGGGTGTGCTCCTTCAATTTGGCCCGACCCTCGCCCAAATGACCACTGTCCACTCTCTCATTATTAACGGGGTCGTACACTGCCTACGATGCTTCACTTTTCTGATTCTCATAAAATAATATTTTACTCTCCTTTGTTATGTTTTCAACTAAAATTGTAATATACTCGTAAGTAACATAAGTAAATTCAAAATTCCCATCTTTGTTCAGTGTACAAAGAGTATTGCGAGCCTATGGCGGAATTTCCGAATTTTGTATATTTTTATAGGATCTGAAATATCTCTGTATAAGATGTTTATAATACAAGGATAATCGTACTAAATGTATCAAAATCGAAAAAAAGGTTGCATAAATATTGCCACACTTCGTACGCGTTATAGTTGGTTTTTTCTTGAAAACCCCACAGAAAACTAACATTTTTTTAGGACAAAAAATATCCTGTAATCTTAATTTAGACAATGAAAACTGCATTCAAATTGGTTAATTTGTTTCAGAGATTAGGGTACACAAACAGACAAACAGACAAATGTTCGAACTGGTTGGCCGTCTATTCCCATTAAATTCCACAAGAAGCTGGGAGTTCAAAACTGTAGACTTGCAGTTTCGTTTTTCAAAGTTTACTAGTTTTTAATAATAATTAAAGTAATTTCAATTTGTAAACTACTCATGAAATCAATTTTAGTTGTTAGTCCGACAAGGATACGAACCCCCACCTCCTGTGTCGACTGCCGACGGTTCTAGTTCAAATAGCTATCATTGCTTATTTGCATTTTGCGATACTGAAATGCAGATACTACTATCTGCATATACTAATGTAGCAAAAAGCTTTCCATAGATACCTACGTATAATTAGTCTAAGTGCGGGGCTCTTATGGAGCATGTCACAGACAGACGTTCCGAACTAACCGGCGTAATTATAACCGATATATGTCTGACAGGCCATATGTCTCGAACGTCTCATTGAACATCGACGAGTGATTAACTTGTTAGACCAAAAGCAATTTATTTGTTGCGAATAATATTGAAATTCAACTTAATTCGAATTTTACATACCAATTTGTTTGTATTATTCTTTAGCACACAAGGAGTTGTGGTCTCGCCTATTCAGTTAAAAAGGATTGCGTTCATCAGTAAATATAAAACGGCCAAAACACACTCAAATTAATTGTACTCATACTGTATTTAGTCTCATATTATCTTTGGTCGTACATGTATTCCACGCACGCAAACATTACTTATCTTTGTTTTTCGTTTTTTTTTTTTTGCTTATATTAGCATAATAATTAGTAGATTGTGGTACCTAATCTAAATTATTGTACTTTTGTAACCATATTTTTCGTGTCTATTTGATCGTTTAGATGTTCTAAAGTACACAATATTAATATTTAGTAGAGATTTAAACAGACAATACTATTCATATGTTTTTTTTATGGTGCAATTGCACTGCCGACAATAGTTGAATTAAGGATAAAGGCTCGTATTGACTAGGGGACAAATGTCGCCCGACATCATGTCTCGTGACCTTTTTCGTCCATATTTAAGTTTAGTTGTAGCACTACATCGTCCTTCAACTGAAACCACGCGGCCACAAGGAACAAGTTATGCAATATTGCCAGACTTGTCGTGCGATGTAGGGCGACGTCGCTCAACATCGCCCGATATCTCTAGCGACACGTATCGCCCGATAATTGTCCCCTAGTGAATACGAGGCTTAAGGGATTAGGAAGGGACAAAACAATAGGCGCTGGCATGCCACCTATACACAACAGCACACATACTGTTATCACAGAGTACGGAATTTACTCGTGTGCTGTTTTGTTTTAATCTAAAATTTTAAAAGGTAAAGAATAAATTGATGTAAAATAAATTGATACTTGTAAAATAATCTAGTTTCACGCGTTCGTTCATCTAGTATTTACCTAGATTATCTTCAGATGCAATGTTAATATAAAAACAGACGGAATATATTTAGTTCGTTATAGGGTTTTTATAAACGAATTTCCAAAGACGAGAAAAACATTGAAATAATATATCTTTGGGGAAACAACAGTAAACACATATTTAGAGTTTTCAATAACTATTTTTACTTCAAAATGTCTGATTTAATTATTTTATAACAAAAGCAAGTACAAAAATTTCATACTCTGAAGTGCTCGACAGTGTAACATCACATCTGGCTATAATAATGACAGTGATGATTAAGCAAATTTTTTCGTTAGGAAATTCATATAATAAAAAGATTTCTAAATATATTGAAAAAGCACACGGTGTCGAGAATAAATTAAGTCATTTACTTACTTAAGAAGTACGACTTATTTTAAGAAGTTTTGAGCTGTCCATATAAGATCTATATAAAATTATTCATCATCACTCTCACATATCAGACGTTATTATTATATACTAACGATCCGCTCCCGGCTTCGCCCGTGATACACTTGATAGCGTCATATATCTTCCTTATCCCTTACCCTTAATCCTTCAATGGTCGGCAGTGTACTTGCAGCACCTGTGGCACCTATTGTTTGTGTTGTAGGCGACGGTAACCACCTACCATTAAGTGGACCGTCAACCTTAACATAAAAAATACCCAACTAAACCTTATTATTGTCAAGCAAGAATAGCGAAAACAATTAGGATGGAGCGGATTTATAAACATAATCTATTAGACAAAATCATTAATTGGATGGTAAGGCTTGTATTATACTATTAGTAAGCGTCAATCAAGCCCGTTTGTTGCCATTCAATTTTTTTATAAATACATAGCGACTCATTCCCGGATTCGCCCGGGGTGCATTTTTTTTAAATATAAAAATCTTCCCAATTTATCCCTCTTTCTATGTGTGAAAACCAAAATAAAATCGGTTTACCCGTTCTTGAGTTTTTATTAATAAGCCACCTTAACATTTTTCTTTAAAAAGATTAATAAATAAACAAAAATAGCTCTTGGTAAAAAATATATATCACAATTAAATTTATATCAAAAAGTATAACAAAAATACGTTAACCACCCAAGTAAAATTACTGAAACTAAAATTGTACAAGTTATGCCTTAACATGTCGTGTGTAGACTCAGCCTAATCCCAAATAGAGTCACGCAACAACACGCTTTTTCAGAGCCAACTACTATTTATTAATAATTACTCTTGCCTTAATAAATTTACATGTGAATCGCCCTCTGTTGATTACCAAATAAATTGTATTTCGTTGCTTTCTCACTTCTGACTGATTAGCGAGAAATATTATATTGAATAATTCATTACGTCCTTAACACGCTCTGTATTAAGGAGTTGATGAGAATTATTGAAATATTATTTTAGAAATAGTACAATCATATTATGTACCTACTAATAGTATTTTGTAACATTATGTGGTTTGTATTAAGTAGAAAACGCTCGCTAACTTTATCATGTGAACCGCCACCTGCCTGGCGACTTTTCATAAAATATAAAAAAATATCTGAAAACGTGACTTCTTTGTGACTTTTCTTTATGACGTGAAAATTCTTCACAAATATTTTTTTTAATATAACATTTCATGTACTTATACGGATAGCAGGAGCTTTAATCATACAGTAACATAATACGGTATGCAGATAGATTTCATACGAACTTTTGTTGTGCGAAAACAATAGATTATAAAAACGAATGAATAGAACTAAGGCGGAGTTATTAGTGTAATGTTAAAAAAAAACTCAACTCACACATGACTTCGTTCGTCGCGTGACCACAAAAGTGGGATCTAATTCAGCGACCCACTTAGCTAGTTATCGGCGACTGACGTGTACAGCCTTGGGTACTAGCTGATGGTTTAATTCGAGGGACTACACCTAATTGCCTCATCGACATTTCCTAGTAGTGCAACCAGATTAATTGGTGTCCATTTTTACTTTGTTTACTTGTTTTTCTTTCTAAGCTATTCCCTAACGGTGAGTGTAGCATTTTAAATTGGTGGTTTCTGATTGCCCAAAATCCAATTAGCCCAAATTATATTTCATACTATATTCTAACTAGCTCGAAAAGATTATTCCTATAAAATATTAAATAACTTTTACGAATTACGCTTGACCAAGTCTAGTACACCTAACTATAAAAAAGTCTTAGCGCCTCTTTCACATACGTCGAGTAGGCTAAACCGTCACTTAAAGTCACCTGTCACCGGGAATAATTTAGCTGATATATCTTTGTTTGTACGGTAAACGTCCCAAACATTAAATAGAAAATAATATTTAAAAAAATCGCTTATCGAATGATGCAGTAAACCGAGTGCATAATTCAATAAAACAGAAAATGATTTCTAAAAGTAACTAATCGACACTTTACATGACGTTGGTGAAAGAGGCCCTTAGCCAATTTTAATCTTATATTATTTGATGGTTGTTGGATAGGAGACGAATAAATCAGTTAAAGTAAAGTAAAGATAATTAAGAAAACGCATTTCGGTAGGTATATAAATTAAAATTTCATTTACTAATTTACTGAATTAGTTATTACAGGTTATTATTAGACAAACAAAAAAACAGAGTTGCTTAAATAGTGCAAATTTTTAAATAATTTATTGATACAGAAAATTTTGTTTTTACTTAGGTGACTCCAAACTCCAAGAAATATTACTCATACTTTCCACAAAGTGTTATGGAATCAAGAAATTTATTATTGAAATATAGAGAGCAGTTTAAAATTAGTCAGCATTTATCCGCCACAAATGTCTCGATTTCATGCTCAATTTCAGAATGTTCAGAGACGCTCATGTTTCCTAACTAAAATTATATCTAACGTCAGTTTGGCTGCCATTTTCAATAAACGCCTGTTCGCTACGTTCAATTTATTCTTAAGAAACAAGACGTTCACTCGACACCTTCCTTTGACACTAAACTTTAAAATATACTGTGATATTCTAACAAAAATATTTTAAAACTTTCCTACATTATGACAGCTGAATGTGTTTGTTTTTGTAAGAAAAGGCTTTTTGAAAGTTATTTTTTATTTAAAAAGAACATAATTATTTGTTTTATTCACGTATTTACTACTAAATATGGGAGCACATTACAATTTATCTAGAAATTTATTTGTGAAAAACAAACATGTTCCAAACAATGAAAGTACGTAATGTAAATTGGATTTGCAATATTAATTCCCAAATTTTAATTGTGACTGAGTAACGCCGGCACTAATTGATGCCTTTGTACGAAACGTAACATGATTTGGCTGAACTGTTTCACTGAAAAATTTGGTTTATTTTAGATTTAGAGGCTTCTGTTACGAAAATATAAAAATCTGCTTTTATCTCTACTTGGTATAAAATAAAGTTGCTTTCTGCGTATGTTTGTCTGTCTGTTTATAATATCCGTTAACTACTCCTAAGGGATTTTGATGCGGTTTTCACCATCAGTAGATAATTTTTCACGAAAGATTTATATATATATGACAAAGTATAGTTAAATTTTTATGTGAATAGAAAAAAAAAACAATATTTTTCAACAAAATAGTCGGTGTCCACGTCTGTCTGTTTATCCGCTAGCTACTTTTAAATCAAGTAGCACTTTAGCACTTCGTTTAGAAGTGAAACGACTAAACGAGGAAGGTTTGTATATTATGTATTTGCAGAAAAAAAATTGCGGACGAAATTTTAATAAATGATTCATAAAACTTATTTTTGTCATTTAATGGCATGCAAATAAACCGAAGGTTAATAATAGTTAGGTCTGTATATTAAATTATCTATATAATGTTGAAATTAAAAACCTCATTAAAAAAAGAACTACAAATTTTATGAAAAGTATAAAAGTTCAAACCGCATTTACGTTATTATCCCCGTAATAGATAAAATTAACTATGGAATGTTGAATTCAAAAACTTGATCAAAGGAAACTTTCCAAATAGTTGGAGTTTTGAAAAGTTTAAAAAGTTTTGTACATGTTCATAATACCACATTTATATTATTGTCTCGATTGCGAATAAATCTAGTTAATAGTTAGATAATATTAGCTATGGAATGCTGCAATCGAAAACCCGATCAAAGGAAAACTTCCCGAATAGTTTAGGTCGGTTAAAGCCTGGGTATCTACTCTGGAGTTACGCATTCGAATATTCGGTTCCGTTCGAAGCCCGAGCAAAGCTTATGCAGTGACCTATTCCGAATTTAATGTCGGCCTCGTATGTTTGAATCGGCGCTTCGTTCTGTTACACTGTACATCTTACCTGTCTAGCTTTAATAATTTAATTGTGTCATTTTGTTTTTGTTGTTTCTGTTTCTTATGTAATGTCATGTTAATGTCCTTCGTGCAGTGAATAAATGTCTTTCTTTCTTTCTTTCTTTCTTTCTGGTTGGGGAGCCCAAGAGGGGATTTCTGGAGTCACTCGAGCGCGTCAGATTAAGCTATGGTAGATTAATTACATGCTGGAAAGTGTGCATTTTAATAATCTGACGATTTGGTTGGTGGGGTTGGCGGGGGTGGGGGTAAAATTTTAAATACAACTCGAGCGCGTCAGATTTTCAGAGGGGTTGTTAAGTGAACCTAAACTAAGCTCCTATTTAAAATTCAGACGATTCGGATGTAACGCAAGCTCAGGGCAGCTTTTTGAAAATGCAAAAAATATTTTCTCATTTTGTAATACTCGAGCGCGTCAGTTTTTCATACAGACGGTTCAGCCTAAAGTCCTGATCGTGCTGATTCTTAATCTGACGATTATATGGAGGATGTTTTAAAATACAGCGCCTACAAAATTTTAAACGCCTGTAGACGCTCACCCCACCGCTGAAATGAAAAACTTCATATAACCTTTTTTTCTTCTTACCATCCAATCTTCAAAGTCCAATAGGTCCCCATGAGGCTCGAGTGACTACACATTTAGCATCGTGGGCTCCCTAACCATTAACTACTGTGAACTGATTGAGGCACTGTGGAGCTTGCTTCTTCTTACATTTAAGTTATTATTTTAAAAGATTTTGTAATAAAATGGCGGTTAGGGCGTCTTTCACCATCTGTTAAGTAGGCTGTCATTAAAAGTCACCGGTAAACGGGTATAATGAAGCTGATATACCTTTTTTTGTAGGGTAAAAATCCCAAACAGTAAAAAGAAAATAATTAAAAAAAAATTCGCTTATCGAATCATGCAGTAGACCGAGTGCATAATTCAATAAAACATAAAATTATTTCTAAAAGTAACTAATCAACACTTTACTTGTAGTCGGTGAAAGAGGTCCTTAGTAACACAGTTTTAAAACAAACAAAAATACATAAATGTTTTGGTGTTTACTCCTTAAAAATCGATTTACATATTATCTATACATCAGCCACTGGTACATTTACAGGTATTACGTCATAAATTTTTGTATGAAAAAAAAAATGTCTTCAGGAACCTTTCTACTGGGTCTATTCGCCACTAATTCGCGCCACACAGCCTAAGATTAAGGAGATTTGCCATACTTATTGTTGTTTATTGTTTATCAACTAATTGTTTTTCATTTGGTCCTATGGTGTTTGAAATAAAAAAACTGGATTATTCTCAAATAACAAACAAATTTTATTTTAATAAATGTCTAAGTCTTTGGTGGTCAATTACAAATTTTAAAAAAATTCCTATTTATACATCCCATTCAAACTTATTTATAATGTTTAATGTTATATCCGTTACAGTTTAAATGCTCTTAATAAGTGAAAAAATTATATTTAACCATTTTTGATCTTCATCTTCATTAATAATGAAATCGAAGTTCAATTACGTAAGGTCATTGAAACTGTTGAAAATATTTAACAATCAGTGGTACAATTCGATTTTTTTGTGAATACATCGTACTTTATTTAGTTTTTACTCGTATGGGCTATGTTACAGCAGGTTTTTGACCTAAACGTGTTCTGTATCATAGAAATCTCTCTATTTTTACGCGTCGGCCTGGTGCACCAAACATTTTCCCAAATTGATCCACGTTATTCGCTGCTCTTTTATTTTCTATGTGTATATTACATGCACACTAACCGCTACCGTGAACCCTATCGGTTTGAAGCGAAGTTAATATTTTACTACGGGGAATGTAGAAATAGAATGGTAATTCGATCACTCACCCGCCACTCCGCCTGTCACGATACATTAGGCTGAAGCCCATTTGACCCACAATGTAAAATGTTCAGGCTTTTAGCTTCGGAAGACATAAATGGTAAGTTTTAATATAAGAAGATGTCACAAAGAGAACAAATCGGTATTATATTTTCAATACAAAAATAATTTGTAAACATTCCTTGTTACCTATAAATCTTACTAATATTATAAACGTGAAAGTTTGTGAGGATGGATGTTTGTTAAATTTCACGCAGAAACGGCTCAACAGATTTATATAAAATTTGGCACACAGATAGTTTATTACCTGTTTTAACATATACGATACTTTATGTCCTGAAAAAATCTTAACATTTGTACGGTAGACGTCCCAAACATTAAATAGAAAATAATAAAAAAAATCGGCTATCGAATGATGCAGTAAACCGAGTGCATGGTGCATAATTCAATATAACAGAAAATTATTTCTAATCAACACTTTACATGTAGTTTGTGAAAGAGGCCCTAAGTGATATAATATTTAATTGTTTAACTAGGTGGTATCCGCAACTCCGACGCACTGTATTTCATTTTTTTAGTATCCCACAGAAACTTAAATTTTTTTCAGGATAAAAAATATCCTATAGTTTAATCCAGGTCAATACATCAAAGAAAACCGCATTGAAATTGGTTAAGCTGTTTCTGAGATTAGCGTGCACAAACGCATAGACGAACAGACAAAAATTCTAACTATTTTTTAACCTCGGCATCATGAATAACATGCACAAGTAGTATTTTTTTTTTTTTCGAAAAAATATTTAATGTACAGATACGGCTCGTTTACGATTTTATTTTATATCTATAGATTTGATGGTGTAGAAGGTTTAAAAATCCGGTTGATATAGGGCTAATTTCATAATTTCCTTGTGTATATGAAATAGCTGCGAAAGGTCTCGTATGGTTGTATGGAACATTAAGCTTTAATAAATTGTTCAGTCAGAGCATTCAAGCACGTCGGCACAAGCATCATGACGTGACATGACATTGGACATGCACTATGCCTAACAAGGGATAGTGCACAAGAATATTATTATATAATATTCGTATTTATATGTTATTTTTATTTTTTTATTGTCATATAACTATCAATGGTTTCGAAATAGCGTCTTAGTAAGTATGTACGCCAAATTACTTTGTGATCGTATTAGCTAAAATGTTTATAACGAATTTGGACAAAAACAAGCTAAATACGAGTATCGCAAGTTGCGACAAATCGCAAAAATAATAAAAACTTTTTTTTTAAACATTTTTCTTTTTTAACTTTTTTCTGAGAAAATTTTGAAGACAAAAATTTTAAAAATAAACGCAGTGCTCGTATATTATTTTATATGGGTAAATTATATTCTTATTCATTAATAAAATAATATATGTATTATATTATATTAATATTTGTATTGAAGCTGTATTTGTATTGTAGTCTGTAACATGTGGCATGCGACATTTGACATTTGATTTTACTCCCATATATTTTCATACCCGGGCTTATCAAATCGATTCACTCCAAAAATGAGCGTAAAATGTCTGGCTGCACCGTGCAAATAAAAGATCGTAACATGAGTAGGTATGGGTGTACCTTACAACTCGATTATTTACTCTAAAAAAGACGTCAGTAAGCTTTGTTAGTTCATATGAACATGAAAGTTTGGATGTTTATCATTGTTGTCAACTCTTAAAGTAACCATTTCGAAGACCGCTTTGAAATGTTTATTTGGAAAGTGACTTTATTCCTGAACTACGACTCAACCGGAAAAATGAAAATGTCTCTTCAAATGAAATACTCGACGTTCGTTTGCCATCGAAAAGCACTGAAATCGGTCCGGTTCAAAGTTTATTGAGTTTAGAGTTTGACTATTTGAACTTAGCATTGTGTTTGACTGAATTTAGTATACGAAATGAGAATTTTAATAAATTAATAAAATCCTTACTATATTATAAATGTGAATGTGAGTTTGTTTGATTGTTACGCTTTCACGCAAAAACTACTGAACCGGTCACAATGATACATACACGTTGTCTGGGACACCATAAAGGACATAATATACCTATCAACGTTCAACGCGGACGAAGTCGCGGGCACCAGCTAGTATTGTAATAAATTAATAAATTAATAAATAAATAAATCCTTGTAATAAATGAATTTAGTTCAAGAAATTCTCAATTCTCAAGAAATTTTTAGATATTATCTAAAAACAAAAAAGGCTTACAAAAATCTAATAAAATTTATTAACATTATAAAAAGACATTATTCACATTTTTTACAACAAATTAATTATAAGTAGTTTTAATGATTTTCTTAACTTTTTCGTCAACAAAACATATACTTAGGTACTATTGTAACATCATTATGCTTACTTATGTACTTTATCTTCCTGGTTTAATTCTAACAAAATTAACAAACGGAATTACTCTTCAAAATATCAAACGAAAATAAACTGTCAGATACAACGCGAATTTCGGAACAAATCTAATTAGTTTTATTTCACAAATCGTATAAATCATTGTGGTTGAACAATTTTAATGAAAGGATTATTGCTGTGAATTCTTGAGAAAGTTATTTAATTTAAATTACTTTCTAGCCTAAGGAAGAGGTAACGAGACATTTAAATAGGCAAAGTTGTTTGTGCTTCTTGCAAACGAATTTATGTACCTATACATGCATCATTTAATTTGAATTATAAAAAGAAAATCTCCTTTGCGAAACAATGAAAAATAACGCAGTTTCCTTTGTCTTTCTTTTTTCTCTTTCTTCTTATTTCGCCTCCATCAGATCTTCTCCGATGATATTGCCAGTGTCGCAGTTGTAAAAATATGGTCCAGTGCAATTAACGTTTTTAAGGGAAAATGACGGAAACTAGTTACAGTGACTGGATTTGAATGATTTTTTTTTGTTGGGTTTCAAAATTATTAAAATAATAGTTTACTTTTTTTTAAAAGCGGCAATTTTTAATGTTAATTTTATTTTTTATTAAAAAAAGGCTACTTTTCTTTTAAGAACTCTTTCTTATATATGTAATCCTTATAACAGAGTTATTTATCATCAATCAATCAATACTAATAATAAATCTGTTAGGGTCGGTCATGGAGTAATTTACTTTGTTTTCAGATATCGTGTTTATAGGCTCTATACATGATACTGCAACTAAATTGACGATTTTTAGAATTTTTTTCTGTATGTATGTATGTATGTATGTATGTATGTATGTATGTATGTATGTATGTATGTATGTATGTATGTATGTATGTATGTATGTATGTATGTATGTATGTATGTATGTATGTATGTATGTATGTATGTATGTATGTATGTATGTATGTATGTATGTATGTATGTATGTATGTATGTATGTATGTATGTATGTATGTATGTATGTATGTATGTATGTATGTATGTATGTATGTATGTATGTATGTATGTATGTATGTATGTATGTATGTATGTATTTATGTATGTATGTCCTCCATCACAAACGAATTAACTGATTCTCATGAAACTTGGTAGATAAACATTTAAACGTGCAGGACACAGGATAGGCTAAGTACTTTTTTCTTTTTCGAAGTCGCGGGCACCATCTATAGACGGGCACCATCCATAATATGTGAGCGCATGTAAAAACATTATTGTGATAAATTATATTAGAACAAATGAGTATGTGCAACATCAATTCCTGCACAACTTTGAAATAATCTCTAGGGCTACTCCCGTTGAAATCTAGCAATTACTAAACTAAGCGAAAAAACAGCTACTTCATAAATTTCCCGAGCCGACCATGCGCCGACTCAACTTTTTACACAGCGAGACGTCCCAAACGAGATAAACAAGCCTCGGACGATGTAACGTAGAGTTGGTGTCATGAATATAAACAGTTAAATTAGGAGAGGAACGGACGTGCTACGCTATATCATACACACAACGCATACGGCTAATTTAATTGCACTCAGTAAATTTAGTGCCGTCCCTTGCGGATGACGTAGTTTTTTTTAATAGTTCATTTTGCCAATTTTTTTCGAGAATGCTTTTCAGATTCCTATAATATCATATTTACTTAATGTAACATTTGTAATATTAGAACACACTGGATTTTACAGTGGTCCTTTTGTGGCCAGTAACCTAACCTTACATAAAATGACGTTTAAGGGAAGTCGATTCTGAGAAATTCGAAATATATTAATAAATTTGTTAGTTATTTGTTTACTTCCTGGTTGTGTTTACTTAAGTAAGAGCTGAAACTAGGGTAGCCAATATTTAAAGCAATTTGTTCGGCAAATGAAATTCAAACGTTGGAGAAAGAAGATGGATTAACGCGAAAACGTCCAAGTAATTGTGAAAAATGCGAACCGTTTCCGAACAAAATAAAGATTTCAACGTTACCGGTGAACCCGGAGGCAGATTGGAATTTAAACTTTAAAATAGTAAGTCGTTGGGTCTTTATTCGTTTAGTTACACCCAATCAGAATCGTCCGATTTTTATTTACCACTAGCATTTCTCGTATATTTCACCTTTGAATAAGAAATTTAAGTAAGTTCCTTTTGATTGAATGCTCTACCCACATTTTACGCGCAAACATACAGATTTACCTGTACAGGAATTATTAAATAATGGTACGTTTTCAGGATAAATCTAAAACATTTTCGTCGCTGTGTTTGTTACTTAATCCGACCGAATTATATCCCGCAGGAATAAATTATGAGGGAGGCCCATTCGCTCTCAACAGCACGGCTAAACTTTAATTAAGCTGCATTTGGACTGAAATGGGCTCCCCTTTCAAACATTTAGAGGAAACGCGGCACAGTCAAATGATGCCCAACTTTAGACCCTCTGTTCTGAAATTCTAGACGTTCTTTGAATTGGTCGGCGAAAAAATGCCATGAAAATGTCCGACATTCTCTTTAAATTACTTCATTTTTCCACGCAACTTCGTGGGCGTATTTGTAAAATTTTGTTGTGGCCACCACGGTACATTACCTTTCAAAACTTGAAGTAGATGTTTTAATAAAATACAGACATTTTTAATAGTTCATTTGCCAACGGGAGCTGTTTAACAATTGGATGCTATGTAATACCATGATCACTCATTAGTAACATTTCTGAGATATAATATGAATGTTCGGATGGAAACAAAAAACTGAAAATAGTTTCATAACTAGAGTAAAATAAATTTTTCAAATTTAAATACAGAATTTGTAAGATTTTCGCTGGTTGAATTCTTGTAATTACAGACTAAATAATACCAATAATGATTTCCCATTAACCATAGTACATTTAAAATTGGGTTGTGAATAGCTACCATCTATAAAGGTTTTTTTATAAAATTTTGTAATTGCTGGCGTAATTTATTTATTTCGCAAGTTCAATATGTACCGAGAATGTGGTGCGTCGCATTCTGTCTTCGATTATTGGCATTATAGTAAGTTAAGACAACAAATTCTCCCTTGACAAAAACTAAAAATCCCTTTAGCGGATTTTTTGGTTTGTTCGCATAAGGACAGATTTGCAAAAAAAAACAGAATCGTTAAAAGACCACATTCTCAGAAGAACGGAAATGCTACAGGCTCATATATCATGTTTCGTTATCACATGTTATCGTTAACATATGTTAAAATTATAAATCGTGGCCAGACAAACAACTTTATCATAAAAAAATGTTCTACAAATAAAGAAAATAAGTAAAACATCAGTATCACCAATATCAATAATACGAATGTGCTTTTTGTAATTTTTTTTCGCTCTCTGCTTTCTCTGTTTACGCCCGGAATAATCCTCGAAACAGCTGCGCCAATTTTGACAGGACTTTATTAGTAAATACACGAGTATTAAGACAAGAATACATACATTAAGAAAAGAACTTAACACGATAGTGTATAAACGTATAAGATTCAGAAGCAAAAATGAAAAATATAAGGGCGAGCGAAAACCACGATCATTACATGTGTGTTAGGAAAATAAGCTGCCTATCCAATAACCTAGCATTAGAATACTCCAGTAACAAGTAAATAATGCCTATAAAAAGAAAAACAGTTTTACGAAGATTTTTTTTTATAATTACAGATATTTTAAATAAAACGTACATTTTTATTCCATTGTCCACAGTAAAATACACGGAGGGTTGAGAATTATTAATAACCAATAGTAATTAAAACTACTGTGAACTACACCACTTGCAGAATAATAAATTTTAACGCGTGACTGAACAGGGTGAAAATGCATCGTCTCTTTCAAATTCAATGCAAAAAATTGTTAAAAGAATAATAAAATAAATATAATTGTATACTTCTTGTCATATCGACTTAGGTCAACTTAAGCCAACAGGCAGGCTGATTTAATGGCTGATTTAGATCCATTTAATGGTAGGTTTTAATAGGCTATTATTTAACAAATCAATTTTTTTACTTGACTTAAAATAAAATTATAATAAAAAGCCTACAAGTAGACGCTAGCAACATTAACGGCTTTTTTATCTTTAGAAAGCAACTGGATTTACAATTGTTTCGTAATAAATATAATTCGACTGAAATAAAAAACTAAAATCAAAGTTGAATAGTCAACAAAGAATTCGATAAACTACGCTTTTATCGCAACTGCGGTCTAGTTATTGTTTTACCAAATACTTCGTTTCGAGTGAAAAACTTCTTTCTAAAGCGCGTGCAGTAAATGTAAATACTTTATTTTGTGATAAAAATCTTAATCACGCGACGACGCGATATGAAGTGGCTAAATTTAGTCTCAACACCACTCGTAAGTAAGAAAGTTTTCACAACAATAAGAATAGTGTGGAACTGTAATACAATTTTATAATATTTGGTAGAAAATATTATGCATTCCCAGTTAATCCGAAACTTATAAAGGCGAGCTGAATTCTAAAGAGCTTATCCCGTAGCGACGTTGCGACAACACCAACGCTATATAGTCAGACATTATGGGACCAATAAAATATTATTTTCATAGAAGATCTGAAGAAGCTCTCAAGTGCCCCGTCTGGCAGTGGCCTGGGCTTCCAACTGAATTTAACCCCGGCCCGCACCCGAGTACAAATGTAGTTTCACGCCAAAATAGCGACCTTAGATCAAATTGATACAGGGCGCGAAGCAAGCAGAGATAACGTGGTATATGGCTTGCATTTGGCACGAGCCCAGCTCAGATTCGGTAGTTCTACAGACAAATCATTGGGAGAAAACAGATTTTACTCGCTATTGCATGCGATGCTGGCCTCTTTATGCGCAATATATCGCTTCTTATTGCTGTTTACTTTCAAACTTCCAAGTTGGTGTGTATTAATAAAAATCATAACACGTTCTATTAGGGGATTTATTTGTTTCAAGGAGTATTCAATTTTGAAGCACCTTTAGTTGATCTACTGTTCTTGAGGTAGGAACGTATATAATTCGATTGTTATTTAGTAACTTATTTAGTAACTTATAATATACTTGCGACCCGCTCTCGGCTTCGTCTGGGGTACAATTTTTATATATGAAAAGTCTTCCCCGTTTATCCTTCTTTGTATATGTGAAAACCGGATTAATATCGGTCTAGCCATTCTCGAGTTTTTGAAGCGTACACAAACTTAACACTTTTATGATTAAAAGACTCTTATGAAAAGGAACAATTGATGTTACTAATGAAAATACGTATGAAGAATTTTCTACATAAAATATTCTATAGTAATTTACTAACATACCATAAAAGATAAACACAAAAACACATGGACCTCTAGCAATACTCTTATATCTGAAAAAAATAATTAAGACATTTTAATGTCTGTATCTTTATAAACAACAATAAAATTGAAAACATTTGCCAACCTAAAACTCATATATGGCTTTCAAGAAAATAATAGGTTACAAACGATCGATATTTTAATAATTTCGAACGGAACTATGTTTTAGTAGCGATGACATCCGATATGAATGGAGTCATTCATCAAAACGACACGCGACCATTGGGCGCGAGACCGGGCTCACTGTAATTAAACATCAATGGCTACAGTTTCCAATTAAGTAGGGAAACAATAATCAGAGATTGGAATAAAGAATAATGATGAATTAATTCCTGGAAATGACACTTTACGTTTAAAATTCTATAGACTATGAGTGCATTTTGTCGGTTCATGTCAAAACCTATGAGTTGTTTTTGAATATGAAATTGTAGTTATTTTTAATTATTATTATAGGTCACATACTTAACATAATATAGAGGAATAAACATTATATTATATAAACAAAATAATACCTACTGTGATTGATTTGCTTTTCGCATTGGATTTAACAATGTTAGTGTAGAAGTCCTTGGACTAATTAGAAGGGCTGATTTAGGATTGTATTCTCTTATTAGAGATGCCATATTAGATCCTTACATATTATAAAACTAAGTCCCCCGTCGCGTGTTTCTGTCAGTATGTCCGTATGTTAGCGATAATATCCAAAACTACAGAACGGATTTTTATGCGGATTTAACTAATGGAAAGATCGTTAAACGAGGAATGTTTTCATATATGATTTGCGGAAAGAATTGCACCCGTGAGAAGTCAGGAGCGGATCGCCAGGGTTACTAAATTAAAGTCACCATCAATATTAACCACCAACAAGCTGACCATAAAGAGGAAATAAAATAAAAATAGTAAATTTAATATATGTCGGCCTTTTTATTTGTATAATTATTACATTCTGTTGTTAATATCTACTACACACACCATACTAGCGCTATAGCCTTCCTTGCCGACTTCCTTGCAGATTAAGATACTCTCTGATTGCTTCTGAACCGGCTAAAAACAATTTGTCTTATCGATTGTAAATATCAAGACATTTGTTTTGATAATTACAGAGAAAAAAGCATGTCATTTTGATTCCTACTTTCTAATATTATTGCATTGTCATTGTATTCTCTATTTCATAAAGTATTATAAGAAAATAAAAGTATCTAATACACTTACCGCAACTGTAACTAGAATATGCTACGCAAGCATGACGCTGTACAAAAAGCTATCAAAGTTAATTGAGGGCTAACGAAAAGAATTTTCGATGAAAAACTCAGATTGGCATCGCTAAGGGCTTATTATTGTAAACTTGATTGTTTTGAAACTTGCAGTAGCTCCTTAATGTTTTAGGTCTGGCGTGCATGCATTGTTTTGCGTTTTACAGAAAAATATGTTTTTGAGTGAAAACTTCATCGAATTACCATAAATGAGTTGTTTTGTACGTATTACCGTAGTTGAATTATGAGAACCATTCTAGCTGTTAAGCCACAAAATAAGAATTCATTAAAAGTTTTTTTTTTATTATTTGAAAACCAAAACATCAAGGATTATTTGTTCATAATGTCTTTAATGGCAAAAATTGTTCTAACATTTCAAAACGATATGATATACATACTTGATTTTGCACGCGACTTCTTTTACATCTCTCGGGAACAGTATTTTTTTTTTCTGTATAAAAAAGGTACTCTTCAACATGCCTTACAACATGTATGCATATTTCACTATGATCCGTTGATAAGTTAAAGCGTGAAATCATAACAAAGAAACAAGTTCATTTTGTAACATACAAAATCTGACTATACAATGTTCTTTCTATCTGTTTAAATTACGATAAAGTCGTGGTTTGACATTCCTTGTATTCGCTTTTTACTACGTAGCTATTCTTCATTGTTCATTGGTAAAGGCCTTTGTAGCATCTTGTATTTACTAATTAACCGAAAATAAAATCGACGTCTCTACTTTATTTCTTGTATAAAACAAAGAGAGTAATGGTCAAAGTACAATGTTTACGAAGAGAAATATCCAGAAAACTTTAGAGGGAGCAATAAAATGCGGAACGTGACGCCGGCACAGGAGACGAATGGCGCAACAGTGGCGTTGTTTCGTGAACTTTCCAGCTTTTGAAATTGTATTTCGAGCAGAAATTAAATAAATTTGTCTTACGCTTTATTAGTCGTTGAAGAGTTTCCGCTTTGAAAACGTGTAAAACAAATACGTAAGGGTCCGTTCGGTTCAGATTTTCATGTAATTTCGCATAATTATCATATAATATGGTTATTTTTGTAATTATTATGTAAGGTAAGAATAATTTTGATGTTGTAATTTGTAAAATAAATTAAGTTATGTATAAAATATTGTCCTTGGTCATAATTTCTTCAGACCTAATATAATATATTCGACAGTCCTAATTTCATTGTTTTCACTAGCTCAAAACTGTCTAAGGACACTATGAAATTATGAAAATTTATGTAGAATGTCCTAATTTCCTTGATCCTACCAGGATAGGTGAGTTTTAGTAGGTATGGTAATTATGAAATTACCATACCTACTAAAACTCACCTATCCTGGTAGGATCAAGGAAATTAGTTACCACACTGAGTTGATAATAATAGTATCAGAGATTTAGTTTAATTTAGGTAAAAGCAGTAATTTTTATTTTAGTTTTAGTGTTTTAACGCTTTTATATTTTTTTCACTGCAACAATTTCATACATAATATGGATTTGTAACCCTGCTATACATTCTCGCGCATTATTATTTTTGCAAGATTAAACTTAATATGGATACAGAACAGAGTAGAAAGAAGAAAGATTAAAATTTAATATTTTTTATTTATTTTATTTGATTCCCACATTTTTATAAACAACTCTAAATATCTGCAAATTTAAATTTGGTTTCTGCACGAATAAAGCCGAATGGAACATAAACATTTGCCAAAGTTGAAATAGATAGAAATTGGGTCATACATCGTATAAGAGCACAAATATCTTCACACTATCGCGCCGTAGTTTTAGAGTGGAAGCTCTCAGGCGATTGCATTTCAACGTACGTTAGACATGCCTCGGGCCATATGTTGCGACTTGCGACTCAACTATTGAATTTTATTTAGTTTCAAACAGGGAACTCACTAAACGTATTGGAATTACTCTTATTTCCCTTTACTTTTTAACCTCCGAAATGTTGCTTGAGATTTCATAAATGAAAATTGGATATATTTACGGCTAAAAGCGGAGAGCGATTTCGATAAAATTATTGAGGGAATATTGCATGCCATTTTTATCACTTTAAGCCGATAAGCTGTGGCTAAAATTTCTTGTAGGTAGTGTTACCATGTCTTGTTATTTTTTTTTTTTGAAGTGAAACTTCTAAAAACGCGTTGGGCACTTTTAATATGGGTAAAAACACACTGAACTCGCGCCCGTCACGCTCTGTGAGGTGATCCCCTTAGTGACGTTTGAATGTATGAAAAGCGTCATCTACCCGAATTAGTACGTACTTCTTGGTTCATAATAATAACGCCTCTAATTGGCTTACATAACAAATCTATATACTACTTTGAAGTTAATTATGGAGTTATAGTTAGTTAGTGTGTAAATAAATAAATAAATAATAAGCTTGACTTCGTCTATAGTTTCTTGAGATGTTAACATAATTATTATGGCGATAAAATGTTCGAAATTCATTGTCAATAGTTTTCATTTCTGACCGCGAACATACAAACAGACATATTTGATTAACAACACAAATTACAAAAACACTTTTATTGTAACACACTAGTTCTGACGATCGTAATCGCGGTAATTTATAGTGACTTTTACAAGTTAACGACATCGTAAATAACACTATTTAGGGTGTTGGTACGGCAAGGAGTGGGGTAAGGGGTGTTGGTTATCGTCCATCACTTTTATGATTACTTAACAGAAGCTTTTTTAAGGATCTTTTGTCAGTTGTTGGAATTTCGCTCTACCTGTGCACGTGCACTGTTAAAGATATAATGAGTCAATGAAGTTTATTTCGAAATATTTATTTTATCTTTTACTAGCGACTCGACCTCTGCTTTGCAAGGAGTTAAAAATTTTCAAAAATCGTTTCTAGCGGATGATTACATTATAAAAACAGCCTAAGTAAAGTTCCAAATTACAACTTTCTAGACTAAGTACCTAGTTAACTGTCAGTAAGGAGAAACAATTTTATAAGTAAGTATCTATAGTTTAAGCTTTACCATTTAATTAGTTGATATATGGATGTTACAGACAGCTTTTCACTGTCTATTAGACATTAGAATGTTTGTTGACATTAGAACTGTTTTGATGGAAATCTATGCCGATATTTACTTAACTTCGTATTCTGACTTCAAAGTGAGAATACGAGAAACTGAAAACTATAATACCTAAAAAAATATAATAATTTTAATACATTTAATGCTCAAGGTAATTAAGTTTTACCAAATGAAACCAAGTATGCGACCGAAAGTCGTCTTTACGACTTAATTACACAAATAATCAATAGGTAAACCAAATTGTGTGTTAACTGTACAATTTGTAGGCCATAAGAATACTTAAATGAGGAACATACTCGTATTATCATTATGTGTTTATAGACATAGTGCTGTCAAAGGTATGATGGTTCCAAAAATTGCCATTGTTCTACCAATTGCAGAGAAATATTGTAAAATCAACAAAGCGCAAAAGTAGGCATTGTGTTACGAATGCCTCCTAACTATTGATTTCGCCAATGTTTGTAGATTTGTTAGAATTACAATTTTTTAGCCCCTAGTTTCTCCCCAGAACTGAGCACGCCAAGCAATTAGAGTTAGCTTCTTGTAAAGTATGGAAACTCCCTTTATTTTTCTAATTGACTGTGGAAATCACATTAAAATCTATTTTGCTGTTTGTAATAACTAAAGACAAACAAAGATATGGTTAGCGTCTTCATTCTATAACTAGCTGTGTCGTTTCTTCTTTGTCTTCAGATTTACTTATTTAAAATCCTAGTTTAAATGCAGTAATTTCTATATAAGGTAGCTCAAATAATATTTTTTCTAATAATCCTAACCATAATCAGGTATATTACAATAATCACTCCAGTCCTGTGGGAAAGTTCGCGTATGGAGAATTTTTTTAGCTAGTTATTCTATTCCTTTAATAAAAAGGAAAAAAATAGTAAGCATAAATATTTTTCGAATTACTTTCATTACTTTAGATACGAGATAAGAAGTCATTCGGCAAATATTTTAGAAAAAAATATTGAGCTATTTTCTGTCAGGAAGAACCCAAACTTTGTGCGTTTTTTTTTTTACAAAACATTAAGCGCCTCTTTCACCATCTGTCAAGTAGGCTAACTGTCATTTAAAGTCACCGGTAACCGGGGATAATGGAGCTGATATACCTTTGTTTGTACGGTAAAAGTCCCTAACATTGAAAAGAAAAGAATAAAAAAATATCGCCTATCGAATGATGCAGTAAACCGATTGCATAATTCAATAAAACAGAAAATTATTTCCAAAAGTAACTAATCAACATTTTACTTGTAGTTGATGAAAGAGGCCCTAACTAGCTTAAATGTAACGGTGTGGTATGATAATATTTTTAATTAAATATTTTCTATTAAAATTACATTCTACAAATCAAAGAAAGTAAAACTTTATATAGAGGAACAGAAATTAATGTTCAAGTTAAATGCATTCAGTAAATGTACTACAGTAGAGAATATTGCACTGCATTGTTCTATCCCACGCAATTGCAACACATATGTGCTGCAATTCTCTCAAGTCAATCATTGGCACTGGATGTGCAGTGAATGTTTGATTATTTTGGAAATACATTTTCTTAGAGCATGCACTGGATAATACCAACTTGGTATTGTGATTTCAAATACTAGTTATAATCATTCGAAATAGCTGTTTGTCGCAACTTCGTGCGCATAAAAAAATGAAAATTCAAAAAATGAAAAAAAAAAGTAAATACCTAAGTAGTCCGATATACGTTATATGTTAAGTTATTTTTCAACTCATTATTGGGACATATCGAACATCCGCACGTAAGTATGTAACACTATCTACAATTATGTCAATAAAAAATAGAACGGTTCCTTAAGTGTATCGGCAAAGTTAAATTACTCGTCAAGTAATAAGTGGGATATATATCGAATATCTACACAATGACATATTCACTATATATGTCAACAAAAAATAGAGCGCTTTCTTTGTTTTACGGAGGCATGACTTACAGGCTGTTGAACATTAAGGACTGCACAGAAAAGAAAACGGAAAAAGCCTAACAATCCATTGAAATTTTAAAACTTCAAACGACCCCTTCTAACCTTTCGCGTGAGACTAGAACGTTAGCTTCACCCCTCGTTTTAATTTTCCCATATCGTCCATATGTTGCTCTCTGTACCTCACAATCGAACTATGCCTGTGTTCATATTCACACGGATATTATTCATAGTTTAAAAGGTGTTAATGATCTACCGATTTACCTTAATAGGATATCCGTTATATTAGATTGGCAAGAAAGTTCTTTCGGTTTCCACTAGTAGATAGTGTTGTTTCGTTATTCTTTTGTCAATTTTAGGTTTATCTTTTTTAAGATTTGATAGACGATACCTTTAGTTTGCCATAGAAATGAAGTAATTTAGTCTACTATTGTCAGTTAAAGGATAACTTATAATGGAGTACAAAGTAAGCATTTTCGACGGATACGCTTTTTTATTTAATATAAGGATTTTTTATTTTAATAGAAACCAACTGAAGCTCTTCAAGAGATATATTATGAAGTTAAGCCGTTGATTGTTTAACAGAATGTCAGAATTGGCTAAAATAATTTCGTTCTGAAGATTCTTCTGATGTTGATGATAACAAAATGAAATACCATAGTGGAATCTAAAAGCATATATCTGTGCAAAATACTGTAAAACAATTAAATGTATCACACAATTATTGATTTTGATTGATTGATTGATTATTTTTTTGTATAGAAAAAAAAAATTCTTGACAACCCCAATACATATGAATAACTTTTTTATTAAAAAGGATCACTTATCGATAGATAGCTGCCGTCGCCTAGGCATATTACTAAATCAAAATGAAGCAAGTACGCTGTAGATCAGATTAGTATGGATTAATGTAGGATGCTAAATAAAATTTATTCTTTTTTTATATAAAATCAAGTAGCAAATCAAAATAGATTTCATTATATCTTTACAACCACTAACATAACCACAAATAGTTCTAACTTCCCCACTGTTAAGCTCGCCAAACTTCACCTGCGCAGATGCATCGCAAACTGAACTTGTAACAAGGATTGAATTAAAATTAATTCGAGCTTACAATGTCAGAGTTCTGTTGGAGTTTCCTTGTACTCAGAATTCCTTGGCTCTAACTTATCTTGTAGCTCCATGGCTTAAAACCTCGTTTTCAAAACCAATAAATGTACAATTGGACTTATGTACAGTCAAGTGTAAATATATGTATAATACCAAACCATTACAGTTACATTGTACCTACTAAAGAGATCATGAAATATATCTTTTTTTTTTCATCATTAATATGTCTTCGCAAATGTTCCAACATTTTATTACTAAACTAGCTGGCGCCCGCGACTTATCCTGTGTCCAGTAGCCTATCCTGTGTCCAGTACGTCTAAATGTATATCTACTAAGTTTCATGAAAATCAGTTAATTCGTTTAAGAGTTATGGAGGAACATACATACATATATACACACATACATACAGAAAAAAAATTCTAAAAATCGTCAATTTAGTTTTAGTATCTTGTATAGAGCCTATAATCACGATATCTCTGAAAACAAAGTAACTTACTCCATGACAAACCCTTACAGATTTATTATTAGTATTGATTACTACGAGTACGCGAGCAATGTCCCAGAAATAGACAACAACTTTTGAATGGCAAGGTTTTGAATATAAGGAAGTTTTTCCTTTTAATCCAATGAGTATATTGTTATAGACTTCAATATAAACTTATATATAATATAGACTTCAATATTTCCACGGTGATAATAATTATATTATCTGTTTAATAATGGTATTGAAAAAAAATCAGGAACATATATGCATCTCATTGAAAAAAATTCAGTAACATATTAATGACAATTTATTATAAACTTTTTAAAAACATATTTATGAAACGATTCTTTGGATATATTATATTTATGCACTTAACTCTACCTATACATGTTATTTGTCAAAACAAAATTAAATATAATCGTAATTAAACATAGACTTATTTTAGTTAATAGAACAATACCTAAATAAATTGGGACAAGAAACCACAAAAATAAGAAGTCAATACGTCAAGCATTTACTTCTTTTTCAATTGCTAGAAAGACGACACAATATCTGGCGCTGAATGGAATAATACAATTTATATTAAGTATAAGAGTTGTTTTTGACGGCGGGGCGAAGAAAATGTACAGCTTGTTTGTTCCTTTGTGCTTTCTTCACTGCGGTCGTGGCCATAAAAATAGACAACAATATAATTATCCATGATTCATGACTACCTTGTGCCTGCGACTCTGTGCGCGTTAAAAATAAAAGATATAATGCCTGTGACATACATTGATCTTGATAGCACTTTATTTTTGAAATTCATCAATACGTGGCCCGAGCCCATCAGTAAAAATTTGAGATGAAGTTGGGATATTTGATCAAGTTGGAGCGAATCTGAATAAATCATTATATACTTAATATGAATGAGAAACTAAGCACAGAAATATCTGAAATCTAATAAATCTAATCTGAATCTAATTTTAATATCTAAACTGCATGATTAAAAAATATTATCCCAGATTACTTATTATTGTACAGAAATTTATTTCTTTATTTTCCAATGTATTTTAATATTTTTATTATCAGAGTACAATGTAGCCTGACATCAAGATCTTATAATTTTTAACCACGAAATTATATTTTGAAAATCTCTTTAGCTAGGTATCCGATTCGTAAGTTAAAAGCAAAATTTTATGTTACTACAGCTTGTTTAATGGCCACAATGTAAGAGCATAATGTACGGGCGACAACTCCACATAATGTGAGATTTTGTATTTATTCACTTCGGTTTGCTTTGTTTGCTTCAAAGAAAGATATTCAGAGTGATTATTATAATATCATCTTTCTTAAGAAATGTATATTTTTATATTCCATCTATATTTTTGTGCTGTATAAGTTATTAAAATATGATCGAAATCACACAAGGCATAAAGATTTCAGTTACGGTTGAAAAAAAAATATAGTTTAAAATAAATTAGAGTACTTACGTTAAAAGTGTAAACTTTGTTCATATTAATGTCAAATGGCTCGAAATGCATGAGTTTTATTCCGAAAATTCATTATTTTTGCTAAATCTTTTTTATTTCGGCTATAAAATTAGAACTGTCCCAAATTGTACCTTCAAATTATTCAGTGTTTTAAATAAATCGGAAGTAACAAACAATATATTATGTAAAATAAACAGCCACTACAATTAAACGATTTTTTATAAACAGGTCTTCATTATTGAATTCTATTTTCTGTTTAAAAAATTTATTAATTTTTATATTAAGTCCATGAGCATTGTGTTTAAAATGAATAATCGTAGTTAAAACTTTACTCGTACCAAGGTAAAACTTTTAGTTTCTTTAAGACAGTACCTACTTTATCTCGGGAAATTATAAAATAAGAAACAAGGCACAAAGCAATAACATTGTAATACTAAATTTCTAAATTTCTCTCTGGATGACACTAACAAAACTTTAGCCCCGTTGCGTCTCAGATGGAAAATACGGAAAAAAATATTGTAATTGAAAGCCGGAAAAAACTAGCTTACGGACTCTAGATATATGAACTTTTGTACGATTATTAACGTAACTCTGTTTCCACATTTCTACAAGATTTATGCCTCGTACGTCCCCGATATGATGTCCCAACATTCCAAAAATTTCCTCGTTTGTCCCATAACAATATTCGATTACTGGTTTGTCCCAAAAACTTAAAAAGTTTAAAGTACAGTAACTTAAATAAAGCTACATAATATTATATTTATTTTGTTCTTAAAAACACTATTACGTTTAACATTTGACTTTTAACTTGTTTTGAATGAGAAATCTCTACTTCAGAAAACACTTTTAATCACTAGTTTTCTTCCGGCAATTAGTGGTTGTATTTCTTTTGTAGATAATATACCCACTTAATATAAAAGAAGCCTCAAAATTGATCCCAATATTTTATCAATGAAAATACACATTCGACTTTCACGGAATACACTTGTGTATACCGAATGGGCAGGACCTAAACGCTCGAATTAACACAACGTATGTTTTCATAAACGGTAGCGCAAGTTAGCGACCTGAACTCCATACAGCCACAAACAGATGCAAGTTTAATGTCTGTTGTTATACAATAGCATTTCCTTATACATGCTGTTGTTGTTTACAGACAATAATGTACAGTAGGTAAGTTTCTTGACATAATATACTGTGAACATCGAATTGTTGAAAAGACGTTCAGTACAATACAGCCATCGAAATAATATATCTTATTCGGCTAAAACTCGTGGTTCATCTTTGACAAAACTTAATAATAATATTGAGATGAATAAGTATGAATAAATTTATTGTTAAGTGAACATAAATAAATAATTATTTCTAACTAATTTTTGGACGCGACTTCACCCGTTCCCCTCGTTGAAAAATAAAAAATAGACTCCTAACAAAATATATTTGCAATAATTTTTATTTAACCTTTTTTAGTTCGTGTATATTTTTGTTAGAAGTTGAATTTAAATTGTTGTTCTTGACCCGCCTCTGGCTTTGCACGAATGCAATTTCCCGGATGCAAATTTGTAATTTTCAATTTTTGCAATTTATCTCTTCTTAAAAAAAATCCTATTTGGTCGTTTACGCGTTCTGCGCTTAGCAACACATTTAGTGAATCATTTTTATTTATACATAGACTCAAGAATGTTTTACCTTTGAAACATGAAAATAAAAACGAAGAAAAAATATTCCGTAACTGAAATACTTTGCCTTTCAGAAATGCGCCCCTTACATTTTAGGTGACATGTATTGCTTTGTTTCCCTAACATTTTGTGCGTTCGTGTATACATGCAAAGTCATAAAGAGACGAGGCTCTTGAAACAAGTTTTCTTTTTAAATTAGATAAGAACTGGTCTGCCTCGGGCGGCGAAGGTGAAACATGGTTCTCTAAAGTAACTAAAGTGGTTTAAATCTTAAGCTGTAGCGATTATGCAAATCAAATCACTCTTGCGTAATGTAAATAACAATTTACATTTGACCTAAATCCTGTCCAATTCCTGAGTGGAATTTTTTTTTTATAAAGAAGAATTCAAAGTAATCGTCATTAAGAATTTTTCACGAAGAAATCTGTAAATTTATTATTTTGGAGTAAAAACGGTTATCACAAAATCGATTTACAAATCTTACATATTGAGGTTTTATAAAACGCCAATTTCTTGTGAATAACTTCTGTACCTATTGTTGAAGTAAAGAGAACTTTTCTCACTGAGATAAGTCTGTATAATTTTTGCTTCTTTGAATTTTAAAAACATGCAATAACGTGCAGAAACTAATTCTGGTGTAAAAATGGAAACACAAAGAGAAGTTCTTTAGTATAATAAAATTGCAAATAGTCTAGAGTTGGTTGTGAGATTTTCTGCGCATTCAATTTTATTCGACGTAGGTACTTAGAGGTACATATTTAAATTATTTAGGTTACAAATAAAAGATATATATGATATAAAAATAAGTTATTTTCATAGGCAATCCAGTTATTTTCTAATATATTGTGAATAAAATAAACTGTGAAATTGACAAAATTTTGAATATAATATGTATTATATTTTTTCTTGTAACTGAAATCACAAATATTTATTTATTAAAGAGTGGCAGGCAGGCTGACGGACTACTCTTGATACCATTGATACCATCTGGATACCATTGCGTAAGGACAAGCGAGACCAAGCAAGAGCGACACCAGCGGTGGAGCAAGATGGCTGCAGTTTCTCTAGCAATTGGGGGGAGAGGTTCGCATGAGGATTTCCCAATGTTAAAATAGTTTCTACTTATAGAGATTGAACCCAGCGACGCCTTCGTCCATCTATAGCGCGCAAGAATACAAATTATTTTACTCTCGTCATTAGCTAACCATTAGCTACTTAATTATAACTAATCATTAGCTACAAACTGACTCGAATATAAAATATAGCCTAGGTTTTGAAAATTTCGCCTTAACAACCTTACCTTACCTTATCTTTAACAAAATGGCAACTGTAATAACCTGATATTTTCTAGGTAGCTTAAAGGCTAGGCTTAGCTTAGTAGCTTGAGCCTTATTTAATGATATGAAATGCAGAGAAAAATGAATAATAACGTGATCTTGCATTCGTGGAGCTTACCTGCGTCTTTAAAATGTTACTTAAAATTCTTTAGCCCGGTCAATAATCGATATTCAAGGGAATTTCAAACTTGTAATTGGAACACAAAAGTACCTAAAGGTAAGCAAATAAATTGGTACTTAACACAGCTTCGATTTTAATTGGATGATTTGTGAACAATGGATTTGTTTGCCACATTGTGTAAGAATATTCCCTCTTTCAGCGAACTTCAGTTAACAATGGCCGATTACTTAAAAGCTTTTCAATATATAGAAGTTTCACATATATTAACTCATACTCGTACTCTTAAGGTTGTCTTCTGTATTTGTTCCCATTATTCAAAGTATTAAATTATTGGAAATTAGTAGGTATATGACGGCAATTTGGAACGTACGAAAGAACATAAGGAAGACCAGAAAATGTCAGTAATAACAACCACAACGTAGGATTGATGGGTGTATGTATGTTTATCACTCTTTCACCTTGAAACTACTAAACGGATTTGGTTGAAATCTTCCACACAGATAAAAAAACATTTTCGGTTCATGGGAACCGAAAATGTTTTTTTATCCCATTGGGGATCGTGTAACAATATTTAAGGATTATATTTTTTTTATTTTTTTAACGCAGACAGTCGCGGGAACCAATTAGTTATACAATAAATATAAATAGATCCACAAGAAATCAGAATGATTTTTCTAAGGTAAGTTGAAATGTTACGTAAAAACCACCTTTTGTTTCAATCCATTTGACCCTTCTCACACACTAAATCAACCGTAAAGTATCATATTACGGAAATTGTAATTAACGTTGCCGATGAATGAACTGGCGAGTGAATCATTTATTAGGGCCGCCGGATTTGTGGTCGAAACCGTGGTGTACATCAATCTTGGAATAGAGAAGTGGTTGCAATGACCTGGTTACAACAACGGGCTAATGGCTTCACTGCTACTAGTGAGATGTGATTAATTTTGGACCCAAACGAGAATTCATATAACATTCGAAGTTACATACATTAAAATAACATTTTTTTTTTTTGTTAGAAACCTAAATCATTATATCCTGGGCTGAATATCCTTACCAATCCTTACTAATATTATAAATGCGAAAGTTTGTATTTATGGATGTATAGATGTTTGTTACTCTTTCGCGCAAAAACTACTGAATGGGTTTCAATAAAACTTTACAATAATATAGTTTAAGCATACATTCAGAATAGGACATAGACTATATAAGACATAAAACACGGACGAAGTCGCGGGCACCAGCCTGTCTGGTATAATTGTGACCATCATCTAAACTTTGTGTTACAATATATGTCTGGTAACAGAAGATCACGGCTAAATAATAAAAATTACATGAATTATTGTGAGCCCATTCCTTCTTTCCCACTTTTAACCTTACCCTTTATTCCATCAGGGGCGCCAATGTACCTGGATATTCTGTTTAACGATATATCATCGTTATCAATCGGTGTAGATTCTGTTTTTACAATAAATTTTTATCATAAAAAGCTATAATTAAAATTATAAACTAGCCCTCGACCATCTACCAACTACCAACTAGCCCAAACACGCTATAACTGCTGTAAGTTGCTAAGTAGTTGTGTGTCCCGCAGACTACATGATGCTACAGCATCAGGCTTACCATGTCATGGAAATACCACCGAAGTAACAGTATACCAAATTTCACATATACCGAACATGTGGAAATTAGTGAAATCCATTCGCTACCGAGGCAATAGGCTGATGGTCTTCAAACTCCTGAAATGATCTTCATAAATTATAATTAAGAACAATCCTGATCACGTCAGCTCTCAAACAAAAAAACGGATCAAAATCAGTTCATTCCGGACACATCGGTTCAAATATAGACACGCGTCAACTTTATAACACCCCGTTTTTACGTCGGGCGTACGCGTCCGCTGGAAAAAGCAGCCCACATCGTAGCAACAGAAAAGTCGTACACTTTTCTTACCCACGCTGTCTCAGAAGGGCGTCGGAGGTTATAAACAGAAATTTGAAGTTACATCTTACTATCTTTTGTCCGCGAATTCGTTCGTGTCCCTGGCAAACAGTACTTTTGTTTCTAGATGAAAGTATCCTATATCCTATTTTGTACCTCTGAAAACGTGTAAACGAAATTTCATTATGAACGATTAGTAGTTAAAACATGAAAGCGTAACCAACAAGCGCGTTGATTTTCACATTTTTAACATCAGCTGCTGCTTCAACCCGCTTCTTACCACAACTAAACAACTAAACCGTTGTTTAGTTTAGTTGCACTCCCGACTCCTTTAATAACTAGACGACAACAATGAACTGTTATTATTTTTAGTTTCATAACGGCTATCATATTTTCAATAACTCATTTAAAGACTCGGAGAATTAGGCACGTGCCACCTTTATCAAAGACGTTCTTTATCTCAGCTTATCTCCTTTTGTTAGAGCTTTATAATTATATTTGAGAAAATTCATCCGCGTAACTAGATTTCTTATAAACATCAGGTATAAAATTACTCAATTAATAATACATATCAGTTACGCGATAAAATGAACAAGTTAATGTTTGTTTAATTTATATTGAACAAACATCTCTCCTTGTAATTATTATCTCACATCAGCGATTCTATGAAATCAATTTATACTAATACTTGTTGGTGCCAGCGATTTCGTCCGCGCTCAAAATGTTATTAAACCTAAACCCTTCTGTGATAAATGGACTATCCAACACAAAAAAGATTTTTTCAATTCGAACCAATAGTTCCTGATATAAACGCGTTCAACTAAACAAACTCCTCAGCTTTATAATATTAAGTAAAGAAAAAAAAATTGTATTTTTGTTTGTTATGAATAAACTCAAAAACTACTGGACCGATTTTTATAATTCTTTCATATCGTTTCACATATACAAAGCTACATTATATGCGAGTAAGAGTAACACAGGCCGTATTTTTATAAAGTACTTACTGGTGACATTTATATTTGAATTGATCAGAAACATTCGAAGTTTTTTTATCAGTTCTCATTTTTGTTACCTAAGATCCTCGAATTGCTGGAATCTAAAATGCTATCTTTAAAATTAATTATTATTGTACAAAGCCCCGCACACACGTTTTGTGTTCACTCACTCACGAGTATTATTTATTTTTGTAGGTTCACACTGAAAAATGTAAAATAGAGGTTCATTCCAAACATTAACAAACTTTCTCCCGCTTGACGTTGAGAGTCGTTTTGAATTATTGAATCATTTACACTGTTGAGATACCAAAAAAATATGCTTCGCTAAGGGAATAATTCGCGGTAAGTTCGCCCATTAACTTTTATCTTGCCGGGGAGGCCGCGTCGAGGAACACCAGGAAGTGCGTTTTGGTAAAACGGGATTAAATTTGTGTATACACTTTTTGAGTTTAAGAGAAAGTAATGGAAAGTAAAGATAGGCTGTTGTGTTCATAATCCATAAAGTGACATTTTGCTCGAGGCTTTTTATAAGTTTGTAATCTCGAAGGGGAGACGTTGAAACATTTTACTCATAGGTTACAGTTTTAATGAAAATTCAAAGTGTCTATTTTCTCCTATTTATATCTAGTCTTGTAAGAGAGCTATAATATTATAAAGATTTTTTTTAATTATAAGCATTCTATTCTCTGGTAATTAAATCATTAATATCGCATTTCCTTACCTACATAAAAAAAAAAACATAAAATGCTTTAATGCTAAATTGTTTTTTATAAAGTTTAACTTAACATTTTAATGAAGTAACGATAATATATATTATTGAATAGGCTTCTTATTTTAACTTTCTGCACTTGGGTCCGGTGTCCATTCCATATTCTTTGTATTTTTTATATTACCTATTATCATTCATAAACAAGCTATTCGTACTAACATGTTTTTCATACTTACATCGCAGATAACAATCGGTGGCCAAGCGAATTTTATTATTTTCTGTAACTCATCTAACTTGGGTCAAGTAGTGAAAACTCATACGCTTTTATGACATTATTTTTCAATTCTTTTTGTATGTATTGCAACGTAGATATTTGCATATATTTTTTTTATAAAACTAAAGAGTTATTTTGTTAAAAATTCTATACCCCTTACAAAACGACGTTTTATAATCCACAATAATTTTATGTGCTACATTGACTGTACTAATGTCTTAATTTTCTTAAGTAAGTATTAAATTAATGCTTACAGATAACTCTTGTGTACTACAAATGATTATATTAAGATTTTCACTTAACCTACTGTGTAAATCTAGCAGTGAGTTATGTTGAACAACATGTTAATGTCACTTGCTAACAACAAGTTCATTTCCGTCTCTGGGACACGTGCTAATATCCTTTATTGCCGGCGTGTACATCCGGCCACAGGATGTCGCTATGAGCTCATAAACGTTTTCTATGAAAATACATATTACATTTACCTTACTTATATCAAATGATAAAGAATGGAGATGAATCAACTAAGCCACTCTTATACATTTAAAAATTTAGTACAGGAGTGTGGGTAAGTATTTGAAAGAAAATATATAGTATACCTTAGAGACTTTAATTTGATGATACAAAAATGTGAAATTTGTATTTGAGCAGCTAAGGCAAAACTGTTATTTTCTGCAATCACATAAAGGCTCATGCTGGAACTGGAACTGGAACATTAACAGGTTGTTAATGGAAACGTCTCGGGTAAGTAAAAAAGAATTTTGACAACCCCGATGAATGAGTATCGCACGGTTCCAGGAATCCCCCAAATTCGATTCCTGGCGGGGTCATCTTTGGATATGAAAGTAATGGCAGGGCACACTGCGTTTCGCAGTCATTTGGGCTGACCTTTTTTATAAAATACCACCGTGAAATAACAGGACGTGTGTTGTGTTTTGGTGAGTGGAGTTAGGGATACCAGAACCTAATTCCCTATCCCTTTTTAATCTCTTATCCTTAATCCTAATGTAGTCGACAGCGCATTTTCAGCACCTGTGACGTTGCCTGTGTTTATAGGCGATTGTAGCCATCTACCATCAAGTGTGCCATCAGCCCATTTGCTGACCTTAACTTAAAAAAGCATTCAAAGTTATCGCATCCAGATTTAAATATAATATAAATATAATGAGTTTACGTTATTATTTTCTAAAAGTAGTTAAGTAATATTCTAAAAGTAACAGTTGGTTTTTTTAACTTCGTTAAAGTATTATTAAAAAAAAATTGTAAGTAATTTTAAGTCAATTTTACGTAATGAGATTAAGTGGATTTAACCATAAATTTAAAAAAAAACTCTTTATTAGATTAGAACTTGGAGATTAAACGAAAAAAGAGTGTTTAAAAGTTAAAGGGCAGAAATGTAGGGAAATATGTATTCAGTCCTAAATCATGGCGGGACAAGGTTAATGGGGTTGAAATCCTACGACCTCGTGCAGGTCACGTAGCTTAGACCAAATTTAATAAAATACAACTCTATTACAATATCTTAACAGAGAGTTTGTTGTTATGAAAATTCTAATGTATATTTCAGTAGGTATTTTATTTTATACAAATCTCATTCACTGAAACTTTTAAATTAAGCTAACTTTTAATTTTTACACTAATGTAAAATTTTCAAATCTAACGTTAAAGTGAGGTAAATATGAAATATGTATTTTTTAAATATTATGTGGGGTATTTAAAATTGTTTTCCTACGGTGTTATAGCACATCCTATAAAATTACGTACCTATTACTTTTTAGGGTAAAAAGATATTTTACATTTTTACATTAAAGTACGAATTGGGCATAAGTATATTTATTAATTTCAGGCAGTTAGTTGTATGGCATCAATAGACTTCTCTAACTGCAATTACCGTCCGTCACAAAAATCTATACCAATATATAAAGCTGAAGAATATATAAAGCTTGTTTGGTTGTACGCACTAATCTCAGGAACTACTGGTTCGAATTGAAAAATTATTTTTGTGTTGGATAGTCAATCGAGAAAGACTAAGCTATAAAGAACGGACAAAGTCGCGTGCACCAGCTAGTTTAAAAATAAATTTAAAAATTCCCATCGATTTTTTTATTTTATTTTAATAAAAATATAGAAAGTTAGAAAGTCTGAATATGTTTAATATTTCAAGCACAACTTAATTATTTTCTTAAAAAAAACACAACCACCTCAAATTACTAAAAAAGTCTCTGTACTAAAATGATTTGTTTAAAATAAATAGTATAATATTGTAATGAAGTTGTAACGAGGTACTTTATAAACTTAACTTATAATAATCATAGAAAACACAAAAAATATATAAACGAAAGAAAATATATACAAGTAAAATATTTTCCACTAAATGTTTCATTTAATAATTATGAAGTAAATAAAATGCGACGTCGTCGCATTTACTGTGATAACACAATAAGTCGAGTCTGTTTTGCTGCTGTTTATTTTGAACTAAGCAAATAGTACAGACTATTAAGTTATATATATTTTCCTCCAAGCTGAAACAAACCTTGCCGTATAATAAAAATTTATGAACAAAAGCTTAAAAAGCTTTTGTTTAGCTTAGGAATTTTGTGCTTCAAAAATAGTATAATAATATATAAATCTTCGATCCTATAAGGGTTATGGCGCTGTAACTTTTCGATTCGCAATTTAATAGAACTATGAAATAAGGTTATTTTTTCAATAAATTAAAAAACAAACAATTAGTAAAACACATATTTCCTTATAGGAAGTACAAGGAAATTTTCACTATTTATTTATTTATTTATTTATTTATTCAAAACAGCAACAGCCTAGCACACTTAACATTCTAACCCTATCGTTCAACATCTAGGTCCAGTGTGCAAGCCAATTAGAGCTCACATGATTCAATTTGGTACATAAACTCCAACAAAGAAATTTTAAAAATCAAAAATAAAATAGAATGCTATGTCAAATGTTAAAAAAAGAAAAATGTCAAATGTAAAAAAAAATCAAAAAGTCAAAATGTTAAAAATTACAAATAAAACCATACAGTTAAGTGTGACGAAATGGCAGTGAGAATCTTTTTCTTGTGTTGATATGGTCAAAGTGAACGTCCAGGTTTGCGCTGTAAAATATTTCGATATAGCTCTGAAGCATTCTAGGGACCGAGGGTGCCTCATAATAATATTATTATGTATCTTTAAAAAAAAATTGCCCTTAGTACTACCAGTAGGCCTACGCATGTACGACCACGGGCAACGAATGTAATGTTCGCGATGACTTTAAATGACAGTTAGCCTACTTGACAGATGGTGAAAGAGGCGCTAACTGTTCTTAATTCTAATAACATAATTGTTCACCGCACTATCACTGTACTCTGCCGTCATTAACCACAGTAATCGGGTCTCTTTATTTCTACGAGAGTTAATGGAAGGCAGCTCCGCGACGTGGAAAAATGGGCCGGTTGTTAAATTGAATGCCCTGGCTCTTGCTCTGAATCGTTCCATTAAAATGTTCTTTGAATTGTAATATAATGATCGGCTTACTGATAGCTGCTAATAGTGACTTTCTCGGTGTTAACTGTTATCATTTTTAGGTTTAAATTATTACAATTGTGGTGAAATATAAAAGCTGTCATTGAAATCTTAAGTTTTTTAGTTACAAGTTGTACTTCCATAGTTACAATAATGTTTGTACTTTGAATCCAGTCTTTCATAAACATGTCTGAAAATTTTATTTCCATAGTGTATTTTTTGGAACTCTAACCTTGTTCCTATTTTAAATTAATAATCAAGAGTTCATATTATGTTCTGCTTGTGGATTGAATCAACAAGGTCATACTATGGCATGATCAAATATTATACTAATTTTGACATACGAATGGGGATTAGTTATTATTTTTGTTAGCATACCATAATTGATAAAGTAAAGTAACACAAATTGTATGTTGAAGTTTGCATATTGGTTAGTTAAACCGTTGATTCGTTAATTATCGGTGAGTGTTGCGATGCTGATACATCAACTACATATTGGATTCATTGCGGTCTCTGTTTTAATCATTGATCTGAACTATAGATGCGGCGTAGCAAGCAGAAAGCCCCGAAATCTTTGGTAGTATTAAAATCCTACTCGCACTAGCGAGCGACAGTGCGAATTCGTCCACTTCTCTCTCTTTCTCTCTCGTGTGGACAATCTCGAGTGGACAAATTGTACTACTACCATTATTTACGGGCTACGCCGTGTCTATACTCCCAAATATACTTATAAAGTCTTTGGTTTTAATACGAATTAGGTATAATGAATTAAAATGTTTCGGTCGAAATTGTTCCACAGGGATGTGTTGGGAATGTTGGACTAACTCATTTTGTGTTGTTTGTTCCATTCTACGCTATCCTTTCACAGTTATAAATCTTCATGTTGTTTATCAATGAAGTAAATTATTTACGTATTATATAGTAATACGCTCTCTTAAAAAATGTACTTTTTTATGTAAAGTTCAACAGACAGGCTTACAGAAGGTGACTACGTCGTCTATGATACAAGTAAAGCTATTGATGCTGCAAGTGCGCTGCCGAACATAGTAGTAGGATAAGGGATTAAGAAGGAATAGGGAAGTGCATTTATTTTTTATCGCCGAATAATTTTTTATCCTCCTATTGCATTACGTTTTTGTACAATAATATGCCTATGATATCCTCATAACCTTTGTCCCCACGATTTCTGATGATATTGTTGATCTGCAGACCAACCTGAAAAAGCATTCAGACGTAATGAACGATTCAAACTTTTAAATAATCTAAGATTTTCTTAATGTTCAATTTATTTAGGAATTAATTCAGCAATTAACAGGGGCTAGGTACCAACACTTGTGAGTCTTCGCCACCCCTCCTGACCTGTACGAGAGCAGACTTCGTTTTTCCGCTAATTATTACAAATACACACTGCACTTTCAATAAACTGGGCAGACCTACTGGCGGCAGTGATTTTCTAACTCCATTAGAAAAGCACGTGTGTATATTTATATTTAGGTGAGCGAGTAAAAGATGCCAGAGTATATTTCCCTTTCTTCTCCTCATTCCTTATCATTTATCCTAAAAGATAACATCAGAAACTCTTTCAAGAATTACCATCTTCTATGCCTTTCTCTTAATCGGACCAAAAAACGACAGCTTCTTGAGGTATTACTCGTCACTTCGTTTTAATACCGTTCAACAAAATGACTATCGGGGAAACGATCCCACCCGGCGGTCGTCTTTCTTCATTTCTTCTTGCGTGATGGCGATATCGTTGAGCATTGTCCGGTTGTCGATAATCACAATATCAGACTTATTGGTATTAAGTATTGTCTATAACTCAGTAATTTATTATGACGTTTGTTATTAAATTATGTTTTACAAAATTCGAACTTTAGTACCAGTTTTAATTCGCATAGTATGTATAAATATTTTCATTGGATACAATCTTGTATTCAGACCCGCAATCTCCAGACTCGTGACCGACTAAGCCACGAGCGACTTACTGAAAGTGTAAACTCACGTTGACCTATTTTAGTTTTGTTAGTTTATTAGTTAATTCTTATAAACTCGTTAAATATTACTTTAACGAGGACTTTCAAATCGCTTCAAAGTAATTTAATAATTTAATTTTTATACACTGTTTGGGTTGCTCTAATTTCATTTAGGCAATACGGTTGTTCACAATTATATTTCTATAACGTTTCTTTTATGTTAAACTCGACAGACAGGTAGGTAGCTACCGTCGCCAATAACACAAGCAATGTTACTGGTGCTGCAAGTGCTCTGCCGACCATATTAGGATTTAGGATTGGGATTAGGAAGGGATCCCTTACTCACTGATGAAACATATGTAACAGCCCACATGATTATTTCACAGTGGTCTTCTGTAAGGAGGTGGCTACTGCCGCCATAAGGGCTGCCCAAATGACTGCAAAATTCAGCGTGCCGTGCCACTACTTTCTTAATCCAGATCAGAGCCAATTTCATTCCCAAGTTGACTTCACCGAGAATCGAACCCGAACCTCTAAGATAAAGCATTAAGACTCCAACCTAGATTAATGTGTACATCTTAAATCTAAAGTTTTAGTTTACTTTTGAAGCAAGTTTAGTATAAATAATATTGTTTCACTAATATTTTGAACAATGACGTTAAGTTGTTTCTATGTTTCATATCTCTAGCGAATCCGACAAACAAAGAGTAATGGGTGCATCGGCAATTATGAAACAATTAGAGCATCGCGTGCAAAACAAGCTCGTTGGCAAAACAACAATTTTCTCTGTCGGTTTGGCAAATTTTGAAGGCACCATTAACGCGTCGAGTTGTTTAGTAGTCATGAAAACGAATAATGGGTGTTTAATGTATTACTCAAAGGTTTTATTTACGTCAATGAGGAATTTAAACATTGTCATTGAAAGATTTATTTTTATCAGTTATTTAGGTTTATTTTTAAGATATTTATTTTATTAATTACTAGCTGTTGCACACGACTTCGCCTGCATAACTTTATAAAATATAGCCTATGTTTTTTTTTCATATTTCATACTAATTGCAACTAATTGGTATTCATATACAGTATATACAAATAGATTTTTATACCTACTACGGCAAAATACGTTCATTCTGGCTATCGTAGCCTTTCAATAAACATGTTATAATATGATGTTATATAATTATATGTAAGTATTTTTATAAGGTATGGTCCCATAACGTCAGAGTTTCAAAATAATACCTATCGTACCCAATGTAATGAACTTTCAATGTAACACTTTTTATTTAGAAAAATCTCAGTACATATAAACCAAGAATTTCTACTATACCATTTTGAAAGCCAATTCGTTTAGAGCTCCGTGGAAAAATAAGCTCAGATATTTCACTGCTGTTTCAATATGGCGGAAACGGAACGATTGATGCAACTGCATAAACCTTTAACGGACATAATATATCTAAATTCAGTCATTTAATAGTTAGAAAAGCATTAGAAAAATTTAAACATATGGACACATCAAACTTTAAACTATGATTTAATAACAATTAAAATTTATTTGAATGTTATATTAGTCTTGTGTCGGTTGAAGTCGCTTTGAAACTTCATGTGATCTTCAGTTTAAGGTTGTGAGTTACCATTAGGTAAATAACTATCTTTTAAATGGTGGGTAGCGATGGTGATTGTAGACAGTCAGAGATGCTTAGGCATTATAGTAAATTTTTAATATATCAAATTCTAGTCCAGCAACCTAGTCAAATACACGAAGAGTGCGTAGTTTGACCTTCAATCTGACTGTGGCCTAGATCAATTAGAGGATATTTTTTTACAAAAGAAACAAAAATATTTATTGCTTGTTTTTAGGCTTATCATCTGCTAGTGGCTATTTCTATCTGCTAGAGAACCAGTATCACTTCATCTATTGCTGAAATATTGTTATATTTTAGGCTTAATACCTACATTTAAACCCTAAACTCCTCTACCAAAAAGTTTTGCGTTTAATTCTGTGGCCAGCCAGGTGCTCAATGTAATTGATACGGCTTGTACGGTGGTAGTTATGCCCCTAATTATAATAAGGTAATAAGGTAATCTTAGAACTTAACTATTCCAACTGACCAAAACTTATATAAATCAAATTTTAATAAATTTTCGCTTTCTGATTGAAAATCTCTTCTTGAGCTTGACTAGTTATTTAAAAGAATTCAAATAACTATGCGTAAGTCATTTTCTTCACAGTCGTTGAATTCTTACACCTGGCTTGATATTACGTGTATAATTTACCACAGAAACATCGTACCGGTCCTTACTATTTGAGAAAGGGAACATTAGTGACCCGAGCGAGAATTACGATTTAAAAGAAGCTCCGCTCCGGAAACAAATGGAAGGTCCGTGTAAGAATAATGATTATTGTTATAATACGAATATCTTATCACAACTTCCACCGTCTAATGAATCAACCTTCAATAAATCCTTTCATTCCGTTACCTAACATCATAAAACAACATGCTTTCTCTTATGTGTTCATTGTTCATATTATCATAAAATAGTATGCTACAAAAAGTAACTCAGGCATTAAATTAAAACTCCATAAGACACTTTGTTAGAGCTAGTCTCAGAAATTATCTCTTTTATTATTATTTAAGTCATGTCATGATTTTTTCAATGCTAATGCCTGTGTGACTAAGATAATTTGTAGATTTGTGAATAGATATTTCCTTTGACACTGTCTATTATCGTATCAGTCAAACGTTTAAAACAACTAAATTATATGATTCTGTCCTCAATAACGTAAAAGGTGAAGTAACGTAACGTAAATTTGGTGAAAGGTAAATTGTACCTAAGTGCAAGTGCAAAATGTATTCGTTCGTAATTCTAATAAATAAAATAACTTTTATCAAATATATAGGTCCTCACGGAACTGCCCATACGATTATCAATGAAACGTGCAACGAATGTAACAAGTTTGTACTAAATGAACATCGACAAGCGAAATAGCGAAAACTTGCCTTACAAGACGTCTCTCCCTATAAAGTTTATAGAAACTCTATTATACACCAAGCACCGGGTCAGAGGCGTTTAATCGTTTGGAACACTTTACGAGCACCCGTTCCATTCACGCCGACGTTCTCCCGAATATTTCACAGACCTCACATATTTGAAGAAAAGGTGCACGTACCAACAAAATTAGATACCGCAAAAGGGCTGTAAAATCTACTGGGGTCATGTTTTATTATGGCTTCCGTATTGACTCATTTTACGGTTCATAAACTCTCCAAGTGTGATCATATCTGCGTAATCATTATGCAAATAGCTATATGAATGAGAATGAGCCGTAAAGAATTTTGTTGCTTTTCAAAATCTCATATGTATAATATAATACTCACGATGAATCAAGATGGGTAAATATCCCTTTGTGAAAGGATTGGATGAAAGTACAAAATAAATACTTAGTTAATAGAAGTGTTTAAAATATTACCCGATTGTTGTTTATGAGTGTCGACAAAAATATACATATTTCACATATTATAATATATTGAATAAGAATTTGTTAAAATCTATAACAATTTTCTTAATATAAAATATATTTTCAATTAGCTTGTAAACCTAAATTTAATATCATGACCTAAAAGTAGGTCGAGATATTACAACAATGTTTTAGGCAGTATCGATATTACATCCGGTCTTAAAGTAAGAATATGAGACTATAGTCTACAATTTCTAGCAGAGGTTAGCAGTATGAGGTTTGCATAACTCAGTAATATACTAAAGTCTACTCAATCGCACCATGGAGGCAGTCTGCATTTACAGTTTCCCTGTTAAATCAATCTTAAGATTGAACATTATAGAAAATATTACCCAAAATACCTTGTGCATATAGTTCAAATAAAATTACCAAGAAAAATACAAATATGTCACAATGTAATCAAAAATTATTAGGTATTACCAAACGGAATTAGAATGGAAGTAAAATTCTACGACCTGTCGGTGTTCTCATAAATTAGGTACGCATCAAATTGTTCGACTAGTAGGCCGCTTAATACGAAATTTCTAACCCCTCCAAAGATATCTCTATATCCTTTATAGGGGTAGAGGATTGCGTGACGGCGAAGGCTCTATAATCAACGAGAATCAGTGCACGTGAATGTTTGGTACAAAGTGTCTAACCAAATAATATATTAAAATAAATTTTTTTTCGTAACAAGTAACTAAAAAAAACGTTTTTTGCCAGTAACCACAACTTTAAAAATACTACTGTAAGTATATAAAAGCATTAGCGTTGTGTTCCGGATGCCAGAATTTATTCCTGTATCGCCGACTTTTCCCTTTACCCTTTATTCATTTATTATCTCCAAAGCACTTCCTGCTCACCATTCTTTGTCTGTCATCTTTAATAACGACAAAGTTCTCTGCCGATTTTAATTCTGTTTTCTCTTGTGGAAACAGGGATAAACGGGGTAAGTTTTATATATAAATTATAGTTTATTAATTGCACCCCGGGCGACGCCGGGAGCGGATCGCTAATAAGCAATAAAAAATAACGCCCAATCAAAACATAAACTAAAGTTTCTTGAGAACACGCTGCTAACTTATAAATTAAACCATATTGCAAATGCGGGTGTGTTTTATGCAAAGCAGCCGGCTAATTGTGCGGACTCTCTTGAAATGTAGCAATGTGGAAAGCACGTCTTTTCGACCCACCAACTCCGCCTTTAGTGCCTCGTAAAATATAAGCTAGCGATCTTGATTTACAAAACTAAGTAATATTGGGAAACACCATTGACCTAGCCCAAATTAGTTTAAAAATGTAAATTAAAATTAACTCATAAGACTACATTAAAATTTCTTCAATATTAAATGTATTGTTACATCTCATGTCCATAATGTGGTTGTTAGTAATGAAGATAACGAAGAACTGAGAATGGTAAAGATAAAATTAAACCACATTATAACTGCAAAATGTTGATAAATTGATAAATGTCAACTGGGATTTAATTGTTTCCAATCACTCGCTTTTTGCAGCCGGATAAAAATATATTGAATTAAAATACGGTGAAATAACAAGAAAATGGGCAAGCAAATTCAATTTAACGGTTGAGCCGCTTCTCTGTTACAAGGGTCCATTAACTGAACAAGTGAAGAAAAACGCCGATAACAGATGTTAATTACAAACCTATAAATCTATGGCCAACCGATATCTGGGAAGTGAAAGAGGTTGTAACAGAATGAAATTGCTATAAAAGGGAAACCACCTTGATTCACCGTCTAAACCTGTTATTTTATATGTATATAGAGTATAGACTTATAAAAGACAGGTTTATAAATATATTATTTCCTAGTTTTTCTCTGCTGTTTTGTTCGGAATAAGTCACAGCTTTCAAATTCATCACGCGGTGTTATTGTTTCTTTAGATTTATTTTCAACTAAGTAAACAAGAAATCAACATTAGAAAAGTTAACGTTTTTTTTATTTGTTTTATTGTAAGGCTACCGTCGCCTATATACACAAGTGTTGTCAATTTGTTTATTAAAATAGTTGTCATTTATGTAGGTACCCAAAATATCGCTAGTTCAGGACCGGACACACTGTATTGCGGACATCATACAACTGACTAGGGCCAAGACCCAAGATAATTAAGAAGTTTATAAGGTAGATGACCTCACTTGTCGATATTAAGAGGGCCTCCACAATCATTTAGAAAATATTAAAACTTTCCTCGAAATGGCGTGATTCAATATCCAAATTATTTTTCCTGTCTACTAAATATTAATTAAATATATACGGTTCTCACATTTCCGCAAGCAATAATATTGAATTTCCATATTTTTCCACGCATATTAATTACGAACAGTTAAAGGCAGACGGGGAGGCGCATTAGCTTAATTCGAGTCTGCTTCGATTTTATTAATTTTCCCGTTCGCATGAGACACATAAGCAGTGTTATCTTTCTAGATACGGCAAACAAAACTTAACGGTAGAAAAACAACTATTTTTTAATTAATACAGCCAATATAATTGAAATTCTACCAATATTATAAATGCAAAAGTTTGTATGTAATGAGGATGGATGTATGAATGTTTGTTATCTTTTACGTAAAAACGGCTCAACGGATTTGGATGAAATTTAGCTCACACATAGTTTATTATCTGGATTAACATGTGATAAGATATTTTTTATCTGGAAAAAATGTTAGGTTTCAGAGGGGTCGTCTAAAAATTATAAAAAAATAGGCACCAGTGTCGCCGTAGCAGCGGCGCCACCATCGTCGTCACAACGATAAAGCTGTCATGCATTATAATAATAATATATTATGTCAGGTTTTTATTTTTCATTTTTCAACACAGACGAAGTTGCGGGCACCGGCTATGTAGCCTATATAACTAATAGGCAATTTATTCTGTTGATTGTCAGCATATATTTTAACCTGATGATATAATTATGATTAAATAACATCAATACTAATAATAAATCTGTAAGTGTAGTTATTCTATGCATGTATGTATGTATGTTCCTCCATAACTCAAACGAATTACCTGATTTTCATGAAACTTGGTAGATAAACATTTAGACATACGGGACACAGGGTAGGCTACTTATTTCTTTTTCAACGCGGACGAAGTCGCAGGCACCAGCTAGTTATTTAATATTAGGTGTGCAATTCTTCTAGACAAATCTAAATCTGTGTAATTCTGCTCCGTATGGGTCGGTCGCGTGGGAGCAGCACATTACAGATTCGTTGCGGTAAAATACGACATACCGTATCAGCATGTCACAAAAATTCGACGGCGCGTGTTTTTTATTGGGCCTCGGGTCCCGTATGTTGCTGAATACGATCCACCTGACGGCAGGTCTTTTAAATTAATTTATCTTGTACGAATGTTTTTGCAAAACAATTTCAATTATGTGTAAACAAATATCCTTCTTCCTGAATTTTGATGTTTAAGAACTCACTTACCAACGGGAGGTTTTTACCAATTCCATACTACGTAATTCCATGATTACTGATTACTTATTGGTCGTAGCACATTTAAAAAAAACATGACATTTCTGACATTATATATTGTGGCTTGGATGCAATCTAAAATCTAAAATGTGCAGAATTTGTGACATTTTCGCAGGTTGAATTCTTGTAATTACTGATAATTATTTTCCATAAAATGATTCTAGCTATAATGTACGCTTAAAAATGAACGGTCAGTCTTTGTGCCTACCCAAATATTAAAAAAAAAAGTTGTAAGTAACTGAAACTTGCTCCGTTTCGGTTCTGTTTGGAAGTTCATTAACTTTTATTATTAATAAATTATTTTAATCAAAACATATTCATTGAAATACTTGCTTGTTAAAATAAGCTTTTGTTAAAAGTTATTAAGTTTGACCAAAAACCTTATTCTGTTAAAAGCAATAAAACAAATAATTAGTTACTCCTAATTAGTTGCCTACGTAATACGAGTTAATAAAACCCGAAACATCTCTACCAATTTTTCTCTTAAGTAATTGAAATATTTAATAATTAATAAGTAACGTTGGCAAGTGAGTTCTTAACGAAATGTACCTACTAGCAAATAATATTATTGTAGCAATGTTCCCTAACAATGTCGACATAATTCGCGCAATTATTTTCTTTTACACACATAAATGGCTGAGCGTTTTTAAGTCGACGCAAATGAAGTAATCTCGCGTGACTGAAAGCTGAAAACTAATGCATGAGTAAAGAAATGGGCGAAAAACGTTATGTTATGCATAAACGGTAATGCTGAAAGCGGTACCAGAGTGGCAGTTAATTGGAAGTGAAAAGTAAAAAGTTCACAGAGTTGTTGAATTTAATATAGAACTAAATTCTCTGTGCTGCTACTGGCTTTTAGACTGGCGGTAGTTTTATAGGTGAGACCACTCTTTTGACAAAGCAACTATGCACTGCTGTGTTGTGTTGTATCTCTTTGTGTAGCACAGAAGGCAACTTTGTTTACTTGCTTAAAACATATTTGAGAATTCAAAAGGTGAAAAATAATCAAACAATATGTTCATTCGAACATTATAGCAAATTATATAATATGTGTAAACATAAAGAGCATAATTATAGCTTGTACTGGTCTATTGATTATTACTTGGAATAAAAAAAATGGGAAACTTTTTATCCTGTAGGGTTTTCAAAAAGCGAACGTGAACTGTACGAAGTTACGGGACAGCTAGCTCCACTTAATAATAGAATAATTTTATTATTCTCAACAATATAATAATTTAATTGGTTTTATTATTCCAATTTATGATAATTTTATACCACTTCTATTAGTTGCTTGAAATTAATTCAAAATAACAGATATCAATTTTATTTAAATACACACGTAAGGTTTGAGCCACACATTAGGAAACGTGAAAACCAAAGTATAAAAATAAAAAGGCCTACTCAATTATTAATGTAATTAACTGAATTGCGGTGCAATTAGCCAGAGCTTCATTGGCTCACAATAGAGTGCTCTACTCACACAAATAGCTCTGCTATCAATGTCATTTATCGCTTTGTATATTCGTCTTCATAATTTTTGCAAAGAGAAAGATGTTCTTCGTTTTCAAGAGATAAAACATAGTCCCGCAAGTCGTATATTCAAGCCATTTGTTCCGAACACGGCCCATGTATTTTTATGTTCCTTTGTCAAGTACACACTAACTCGAGACGTATGTGTCGTGTGCATTTGACATTTTTCTTATTATCTTTAAATAAGAGTATATGAAAAATTGTAACGAGATTGTGTCTGCTGACAAAAAAAGTGAAATAATTTCTTTTTGTGCGGGTGAATAATGTGTGTCGTATACTCGAGTGAATAAATACCGATAAGATTTTTTAACTTCGTTGTAATATAAAATATATTTTTGACGTAATGTCTTATAAATTGATGAACACCGGCTGCGCGCACGAAAAAGTGTCACGTTCCGCGTGCAAGCGAGAGCGCGGAACAAGCGATAGAGAGGCACGATATGACGTTATCATCTAAAACTATCGTCCGTAAACCGATTTTACAGACAACCAATTTTTTTTATATTATTCATAAGATATGTAATATAATCTGATCTGAATCTGGAAAGTAGTGGCATGGCACACTGCGTTTCTCAGTCATTTGGGCAGCCCGTCTGATCACCACCACCAACAACAACAACACCGACTAGTGGACAGTCAGCTTGTCTGCAGACCGTAAAATGTATTATTTGCTCGTTAAGCTCGTTACTGGTGTTTAAGATCCAACTCCATTGTGTTGTTAAATACCCATTGTATTAATACTTTTTAAAATAAGATGTAACAGAAAGTTAGTTCCGCAAGGAAGGAAGGATCTCATATTTCATTTTTGTTTTATACGAGCTTCCACTTGCAATCTACTGTTCCTATTAGACACACTTTATTAAAAACTTTTCAGTTAACTTGACGGGGAACTATACTGTTTTAGATTAAATTTTAATATAAATATTGACTTCAGAAGCAGACGGGAAGTGTTAATCTTCTTTGTTGTTATATACTAATATTATATAGAGAGAAGTAATCTATGTTTGTAATGAATAAACTCAAAAACTACTTGACCGATTTTAAAAATTCTTTGAACTATAGATATTTTATAAAGATACGCAGCCGAAGTTGCGTGCAACAGCTAGCTTAATATTACGTTTAATGTATGCTTATTACGTACCTTTTAAAAAATAATTTTAGTTTTCAATATTATTCATAGAATCGAGACATTCCAGTTATTTTATCGAAGGGTCGAAGAGTCACCAAACATTTTTTTAATATTATAATCGTCAATAAAAAATGTATGCACAGTATAATTGGTGACTTGTTATGAATAGAAGAGATGTTTAACAGCCATATTGTGTTCCTAGATGACGGTAACAACCATCAAATGTATAGTCAGCCTGCAGACTTAGTTAGACACAAATTCTATCTTTAGTTCTTATTTTACCTGAGTAAAAAATGTGTAAAATTAAAATTTATTTTCTTCTAAAACACAGTTGCATTAAGACATCGAAACTAAGTAAGATTTATTTTAATTAGTGCAACGAATACTAAGACAGGTCTCTCTTAATTAATATGTGGTGACTGGTTATGAATACGAGTCGTCCTAATTACATTTTAATTGCACTTCGGTAAAATAAACTTCAGCTAAAACTCGAGTGCGCTATCTTTATACAAGGCGAATGTATTCTACTGTTGTGCATTGAAATAACAAATGAGTTTTGTTGTGTTTAGGGAACAATGTCTTTTACACGAAAATGTAGTGATTACGTAAGATAAAAAAAGACACGGGTGTAATTGTCGTATACATTTTAGGGTGCAAAAAAGATTGAATCTTTTTACCAAATGTATAAGTTAACAGTGCAAAATAAATATACAATTTTCTTGTATTCTTGATAATTCGGTTTTCTTATGTAGCAAGGTAACGGATAAATGTCGATACTTATTTCAATCTTGCTATATGGAGGTATAGTCAGTAAAATGGCACCGGAAACTATGATAAATAATCAATACTAATAATAAATCTGCAAGGGTAGGTCATGGAGTAAATTACTTTGTTTTCAGAGATGTCGTGTTTATAGGCTGTATACATGATACTGAAACTAAATTGACGATTTTTAGAATTTTTTTTTGTATGTATGTATGTACCTATGTATGTTCCTCCATAACTCTTAAACGAATTAACTGATTTACATGAAACTTGGTAGGTAAACATTTAGACGTACAGGACATAGCATGGGCTACTTTTTTCTTTTTCAACGCGGACGAAGTTGCGGGCACCAGCTAGTAGTAAATATAACCCTAGAAGTTGAAATTTTATCTTTACTTTTGAAAAAAATTGAATAGTAAAACAATCGTATGACCACCAAAATAAGCACTGCTATAACTGTTACATATAATAATCCTATAATATTTTTTTAATATATTATTTTTGTATTTAATTCTGAGTTTTGTTTTTGGCGTTAAAATTATCAGTGTTATTCTTCGAGTCACAAATTATTTTAAACTGCCTATATACGAGTAATATTTAAAGTCCGAGTTTCCCATAATTTGAAAATCATATTGAATAAAGGTTGAATTTTCAGTTTATTCAGTTTGTTAATCTAATTATTTATCATATATTTTTTAGCACTGTACGATATGACGCACATACTATGGTACACATTTCTTTTATGGTATAAAGTCCGATAACAATTGTACTGTCATACTTAAAACAATATATGAGCTGTATTTATTATATATTTTTGGAAACATACGCATGATTAATGTAAATGATATATATACATAATAATTCCTATAGGGAGGCATATCTCAACACAAGCGGCATATAAAAGTGGAACGGGCACTTCATTGTAATCCTTTGCCACGATTTAGAAATTTAAATGAAGGGACCGGACCGCAATTTTAATATTTCACGTTAGCAGTGTGTGTAAGTGAATTAATTATGTAAATTAGTTTTGCGGCACATTGAAAATTAGCGAGAATTACACGGTTAATGATGCGTCCGTTTTGTATAATAGGTAGCATACGAATTTTTGCCTTTTGATACAAATGTTTGCTTACGCGATCTTATTATGATAATAAAAGACCTTTAATTTAATTAAAAAACAATTTAATTTAAGTTACCTAACACAGAGTAAAATTAACGAAAGTTTCGTTATGTGTTTGATATCAATACTAATAATAAATCTGTAAGGGTTGGTCATGGAGTAAGTTACTTTGTTTTCGGAGATATCGTGTTTATAGGCTCTCTACATGATACTGAAACTAAATTGACCATTTTTAGATTTTTTTCTGTATGTATGTAAGTATGTATGTTCCTCCATAACTCTTAAACGAATCAACTGATTTTCTTGAAATTTGGTAGATAAACATTTAAACTTGCGGGACACAAGATAGGCTACTTTTTTCTTTTTTAACGCGGACGAAGTCGCGGGCGCCAGCTAGTTTATATCTAAAAATAGCAAATAGCAGTCCAAAGCCATGTTTAAATCAGACCATAAAATTATAAGTAGTAGATTTTATACTACTTATTATAGAATAATATGTAAGTTTTTTTTGTAGTATTTTATATATGTAACTCTTTCGCAAAAAAAAAAAAATCTTTAAAATCCAATTATAAATGAACATCTGGATATCGTATAATGAAAAGTTAAAAATGGTGCCTTCAAATAGACATTTAAACTAATTTTAGCTCCAGGTAATTTTAGCAAAATTAAATCAAGAAAAAACGTATTAATCATTTATAATAATTAATGTCTTGCAATAAATCTTTTATGTAATTAGATGTAGTTTAACCTTTAGTAAACGAAACGTATTCAAATCGTAGAAAGAGAAGCACTCAGTGAACTCCTAGACCAAATTGTACAGACGTCTAAAGGGAAAATTTCTTTGGACTAAGTGTATTTGCATCTGTATTACAGACAAGAGCAGTTAGTTTGTAACGTTACGGTGAAACTGTGACATAGAATTTCCAGATATACCAACAGAGCTCTCTACTCTTAATTAATATTTAAAAAAAAATACTTTCTGTATCGAACTATAGGTATTAAACATAATAATTTGAAATCCAATGAGAATACTAATTAAAATAATCCTTACATATTACAAGTAAAACAATGTCTCTGTATGTACGATAATATCAAAATCTAATCAACGGATTTTCTTGCGGTTTTCACTAATGGATAGCGAGAAATGTTTTATACATGTATAATCCGATCTTAAAGTTTCTAAAACGTCATCTTTCAACTGAAACATTAATGCAGCAAATTATTATTATTTTTAATTCACGACGCCTGACGCAAAAGTGGTGTATACGAGTATTAGTTTGTCTGTGTAGTGTGTCAGCTGTGTCATCGTAGCTATCCAACCAATCCGTTTTTTTGTTTCTTAGTTTATTTGTTCAGGCGTTTGAAGATCATCAAGTAATCTGCGGGATAACCAACTCTTTGAACTTACAGCAGATAATTATAGCGTTTTTAGACTCGGGTACAAAAAGCTTATGTCGGAGTAAGTTTATAAGCCACGTGGCAACGGAGCATGGTTAGTTAAATATTATTTTTATTCGTTGTATTATTTTTTTCACCTCTTCATTAATTCAAGCTTCAAAAGTAATAATATTGAAACGTAATAAAGTATTAAGTATATACAATCTAAAAGATATTGACAATTATTTGTCAGTTATTATTTATATGTTACAGTTATATTTAATGTAGGTCGCCTTTACATTGAAATTCCCAAACAAACATCGCATCTAGACGTATTAATACTATATCTGTTGGTTAAACTTGCACGAGTTAGTCAAACTAAACTCAAATTTTCTAACTTTAGTTGCAGCTCAGTACTTAGCCTAAGGCTTTAGTTAGACACCGGTTGTATTCATGCTTATAAATAGCTACGTTGAAACACGTAGTCTGTTAAAGTATATTGTTAATATTGCTTTGTCTGAATATTACCTATTGTGTAGTTTCAATACACGCAATACTTGTGCAAGCACAGACATTGTATGAGGGCGGGGGTAAATTTGTTTGCGATCAATTTTAAATTAAAATGTCTCATTATTCGACTTTAAAATTTATGGAAGGTTTTAAAATAATTATTGGTCGCTGTTTTGAATCTGAGTGTGTAACGTATAAGTCGAAGATTTTTAAGAGAGCATAAAATATTTATACCCTTGAACCAAATCACTATACTTAATGTAGCGGCCATACAGACAGACACGGAAAGCGACTATAAATTATACTATGTAAAGATTTAAAGATATACCTAACATTTTTTTCTTGGTTTTCGTCCCATAAGTAGGATACCTAATTGTTTCAAAAAACTATTGTTAGCGTCTGCTATTTTTGTCGCTAAAGTTAATAATTAAGGCAGAAGGTATAATAATATATAGTACTCTGTGACGTTACAATATAAAGTACTCTGTGGCATGATATTAAAAAGGTAATCTGACAATTAACGAACGCATCCGCGAAGAGAGATCGTTATCGTAATTCCAATTAAGATAAGTTTGAATTGTATTTCTGATATTTAAAAGTATTGGAACTAAACACAACGTGGTTTTATTTAATGTAACCGAAGTAGAGGGTGATATTACTATAATTCCTCATATTTATCGAATATATTGTCCGTCTCTGGACAAGTATCGCATACAAGTTGTGTAATGGCGTCATTTTGTTTCCCGTCATACGATGCAACTGCACTTTGTCAAACCGCGTCGACGCATTTTTATTGTACATCAGTTTCTATGTGGAAATGTTGTGAGCGAATGCGGCGCTTTGTTTTTCTTGTTGAATTGTTTTATGGGCATCTGCTTAATTGCAATTTTACCTGGCGTGAAACTGTTAAATTGTACTCATTGGATACGTGTTAACTGAATATAATTAAAAACGCTTTCATTGTTTTTTTTTTAAAAACAGAAGCACTGGTTTCTGTTTAAATTAAAAAAGTACTTGCCCAATTGCAATGATACTATTGCTACTATACATTGTAAAATATAATTCGCATGTTTACAAAGAAATAATATGATGGGTATTTTTAATATAAAATTTGGCTCTCCGATCAGTGTTCAAAGACAAAAGTTTTACTGCTTGAAACGTCCTAGATTTGACACATGTTTGATTCTGTTTTCACTTATGGAAAGAGGGATAAACGAGAAAGATTTGTATATATAAAAATTACACCTGGGGCGAAATTGGGAGCGAGTCACTACTAAAGTTATAAATAATACTTCCAGCTTCTTAAATTGGCTACTATTGATATAAAAACAGGTTAAGAAAATATTCTTATTCATTAAAGTACGTCGACTGAAAATGATCCCATGTCTACCATATTATGCCATGACTTTGCGCTGATTTTTTTAAGTCACTTTATGAGAAAGATTATGCACAATGAAACCTTCAGTGACTAAAGATTAGCAAACTAACAAATCTTAATAAAAAAGAAATATTTTTTTATTGATGATCATAATCATAATTATCATAAGATGTGACAAAAATATATTTATTTTTTCCAAATAAATCAATTCATATTAACAACAAATTCATTTTTTTTATTATAAATTAAATTGAATAAATTACTGCAATACCATGTTTAGATTCCGTACTAATAATGCAATACAGTGTACAAACATAAAGGAAAAAAACCAAGGAAAAATCAGCTAATAGAACATCAACAGGAAAGTGAAACTCTTAAAGTTGAAACGGAACAAACGTCTTATTGTCTACATTTCGGCGTCGTAGAACGCTAACGAGATATCCGTAACAATTAAAGTCAGTCTCGTCAAAAAGTTTTAATGACTGTTCCACTTTGTAAAAACGAGAAAAAAGAAGGCCGATTGAAAACAAGTCGTGAGAGTAGAAAAGTGTTTCTACCTGCCCTTGCCACTGTTTTTTGTTAGAATTACCCTCCCTTTTTCTAAAAGAGCTTTCGGACCGGAAAGTTTTCCACGTTTTATAATTACGCGGACTTTCAGAAGGTCGTTGTTAATTTGATGGCAGATCTTTGTCATTTTTCCTTGATTTTTTTTTTATGCCCGAAGCTAAATCGGAAATAAAACGTTTGGTCTCGCATAAGACGCAGGGAAACGAAATATAAAAATAATACTTATGTTTTTTTTTACTAAAAAAATTTCTTTAAATTAATTAATTAAATACCGAAATGGGAAAAATAATCTCACATAATATTAATTTCCCAAATAACCCAACAAAGGCCGTGTTTCCATCGCACTCGGGCTAATAGGACCTATTTTAAACATGAAACGAATACCCCAAAGGGCGATATTTCATGCGACCGTTTTACATAATTCCAAAAATGTGTACACTGACCCAACTTCGGTCGTTAAACGCAACTTGCGACGCAAACAGCGGCTAGTGTTTATAACTTCCATTGTGCATTTGTTTTGTCCCAAAAAAGTAAATGGGAAAAGTAATCCAAAATAAAACCTGTTAGTGCTTGCTAAATTTTTGTTCTAGAATTTTGGTACTGAAAATATATTACATTAATGTAGCATGATGTATGAAAAGCAAATAAAATAATTTCGTTTTATATAACCTGGCAATACTCATGTTTACGTATACAAATGTTATGTATTAGTTATTGAAAGATAAGTACGATCTGCGGTCGGGCCTAACGAATATTAATGAGCGTTTTTTTAATTTCATAATAAGGATACGGTACATACGGTTACAATAATAAGGATTATTAGCTGCAACCAAAGATTTAAATCGAAGATGCGGCGTAATCTCCTCGCGCCATACTAAAAACACACCGAAAATTCTTAACAATGGGTTGGGCGCAGGCGCTCAACCCAACTACAGTTGCACGCCAGCTACAGTGAGTAACGGTCGCTTGTTGAGAGCGTCGCTATCGTCACAGTCACGTTTGAAGTAAGGAATTTGTTGTCTGTGTTTAAAAGTGTGTTTAGACAAAGGTATATTGTATTTTATACTTTTGTCTTTAGTATAATGTATGTTGTATTTTGTAACACACTTTCGCTAGCAATTCCGCATCTCTCGATTTAAATCTTTGGCTGCAACTATAGCTATGACAAAATAAGAGTAGCTACGTGATAATATGTGAACTTCTTTCAATCCGCAGAGACCTAACATATTAGGAATTACTATGCGAGTATGTGTAATAAGTTATAGACTGATGCGATTATCTCATAAAATTACTGAACGGATTTTCATGCGGTTTTCACTAGTGGAAAGAGAAAGGTTTTTCTATATAATTTGTAGAAAAAAAAACTACACCCGTTCAAAGCCGTTAGCGGGCCGCTAGTTAATAAATGTTCTAAATTGGCGTAATTGTTTGCATGAATTATTTTTTTTAATTAATCTTAATGGTGAGTCTACTGATCCAAAATAAAATTGGATATTAATTTTGAGTTAAATGAAGTATTTATTACTTAATTAATAAACAAGCACGTTATAATGGAAAAGAAAAATCAACTTTTTTTTCTAAAAAAAAATTGTACAAAAAAAAACAAATTCTGCAAATACTTCATAAGTTTTATTTTTTAATTCTCGTTTGTATTTCAGATGATCCGGAAATTTCCTCGTTTCACGTCCGTCGTGCTCCTCGAGACTTGTTTAAAAGTATTTTGAAGTAATTTCATACTTGGCCAGCTTTCTCCTGACCTGATTCAGTTAACGTTTTATCGAAGCAGTTTATTATGTCTTAAAGTTCAAAACAACTTTTGTGCTGACTAAATTGTCCAACAAGTTAGTTCTTCTTTGAGATATCTATATATTCTTTTAGAATGGTCGTTGATTTCACAGATAAATGTAATTTAACAGTTAGAATAAACATTTTATTAAGATAATCTCATTAAGTTGAATTATTTTCTCATTTAAAATACTTTCATGTGTTTTATTCCCTGTAAAAGTAATTCATTCATAGAATAAACTTTTTTGAGTGAAAATCTTACAGCAGCAAATACCCATTAATCCTTAAAGCTTCTAGATATAAAGCAGGAGAACTAATATTAGCTAATATATTCAAAATACTATTCAAATCTACATTATCACGTTTTATAATTTCGTTTCTTTTATAAATATACAAGTTCTTTTTTATAAAAATTACAGTAAAAACTCTCCAAAATTGTATGTATTATATTAACGACAAGGTGTTTTTTCATAAATTACGCCTTTATTATTTCAATACATAAATTCAGCCAAATCAATTTACTAAACATCCAAATTATTTACTAGTAAAGTTATGATCTAATATGATTACATCATAACTGTTCATTATCCTATTGAATTTATAAGTATAGTAAATAACTTCGAAGTTCTCTAAGTACTTGGCACAAAACTATCTATGTACTCGTATATAGGTACACCCATATACACATTCAACTTTGAAAGTGGTGCGGGAAGCTCCCATTTATCTGGAATGCCACGTCAATCGCGTGTGGAAAGTGAAAAGTTTTCACGTGATAGTGAAGGTATGAAAACTGATAAATGAGTTTGCAAACACGACATTGTCACCCTCAAGTACGTGTTTATAATATATGTGATAAATACTTGGAAGTATGAAAACCTTATAGGAAGATTATCGCGACAAACGCGCAACCGTAGCTATAGCCACGAAGTGGTAGTCATACCATTATTATATGCATTAGAACCTTTATTGAAATTTTCAACTTGACTGACTTGAACTTGCATTAGAATTTTGATTTTTTTTTTTAAGATTTCGCTCTGATATACACCTTCAAATTCCTCTAAAATTTTAAGTAGATAAATGTTCCCAATGCTTCACATATTTTTATTTTTATTTTTATACATTTTAAATAAAGCAAAGTATTTATACGAGTGAACATTATAAACTAAAGCAACTGAAAGAGCGCATAATGCTTTGATGAATTGAAACGTCAAAGAGACTTGCAAAGAATTCAATAAAAAGGCTTCGTCTGCATTTGAAAACGTATTTAAACATAACTTATGCTTTAATTTTAATTAACCGTAATGGGAATGAGTAGAGTAAATAATTCCAAATATGAAAAGAATATTTTTTTTAGTTTCTTCTACCGTCTTGTTTTGTTTTTTCTATTTTGACAGTTTCTGTTAATAAATGGAAATAACTTTCTAAACAAATTATGCTTCTCACACTTTTCGGACTTAACTTTCGGTACTTTATATTAAAATGTCTTTTGTGGTTCTTTGGTTTCTTGTTTTCCATACTTTAAAATTCATTATTAACTCAAAAAAAATACTTATTACAATTTTTGTCTTTTGTCTGTTTGTCTGTGCGTTCGTGCAGGCTAGCTCAGAAATGGCTTAACCGACTTAAATGTGATTTTCATTGATGTTGATTGATTAAACTACAGGTAAGTGCGTTTTATACTGGTAAAATGTTAAATTCCTGTGGAATTTTCAAAAAAAGTACTACAGCGCGTACTAAGTTGCGCCCACCAGCTATGATTGAATATATTTGAATGCTGATCAATATGTACTTTTTTAAAAAGAAAATGTGGTATAGACAGTTTATTTAAAAATATTCCGTACGCGTCGCTCGTCGTATCACACTTAGCGTTGTGAATTTTTAAAGAATCCAGTTCAGTGACGCTTTCAACAACTTTTGCCTGTGGAACCCAAAGTTACTCGATTTACATAACACGCGTAATTCAAGACTATACTTAGCGTTTCTTTTGCTCTTACTCTTCTCTTAGTTACGGTATTAAACATTTCATCTTTCTTTAGTTATTTGATACTCTAAATACGAGACAACGACATCATGTACGTTTTTGTATAAAGGTTGCATTTTCTTTTATTCCTTTTTATATACAGAAATTTACACACTGTGTTGCTTATAAATTCTAAACTCTTTTCATTTAAACAATCATGTTGCTCTTATATAGTAGGTACGAGTAAGGTAGGATGACAATGCTCAATGAAGTGACACAAATGCGTTCGGTCAAGCGGCGACTGCACCCACCACAAGTCCGGAGATAGCAAATGTCAAAATAGAATGACGTTCTGAAGAGGTAAAGTGAATGGGACATTGATGTCGGTTTATCTTGTCTAGCCATGAATATTGTTTAAATTTAAGGTGAACCTTAATTTTTGCGTTATAAATTTTTCAACAAAAATATTAAATGAAATCTTGTTTTCATCCACATATGGCAAAATCAAAAGGGCATATTATGTGGTGGTACGCCCTTATAGGTTCACGTGTGAAATTCTTATTTTAAAAATTACTTTCAAAAATGCTTGTATTCTCTAACAATACTTAAAAATATGCCAATATTACTATTATTATAATATTTTCGATATTTATTTGATGTTATTAATTACATATGCACAGGTGTAATAGATAGTGCACTATGCCGACATATACTGGGTAGATATTATTATGTAGGGCAGTAAAGTGTAAGTGTTGTCAGAGCATATCTTTATGTTTCCATACATTCCTGGTGTAAAAAGTTCTATAGACATCATAACATCTACGGAGCTGACTATAACATATAGCTAATCAGTTTGTCTGTCTCAATTTAAAATAAAATGTATAATTACTATTTTATTTCATAAAATCAGTATTTTTAACCCCTAGGCTTCCAGATTTTTACATAGAAAAAGTAAACCAAAATATATGTTTTTATTCTTTTTTAAAAACACGTTTAACAATGGGATATGTTAATTCTCAAATAACTTACATACTTAAGATCAGAATATCTGAAAAGAGAATAAGGTGATCTAAAAATAAGCTCCAGTCAATAAAAATGTAAGGAGCTTCAAACAAACCATTCCGCCACTAATGACGGTTTTTCTTTTACAGTCTAGTAACCATTTTCAACTTTTAAGGGCTCTTTTACAGAAACAAAAGTGTTTGTTAACAAGCGCATTATTTGTAGCTTCGTAGTGTTTGAACTGTTATTTCTTTTAGAACTTTTTTCTCCTGAAAAGTTCTATCCAGGTGATACACGTTTTATCTGTTATATAAAGTTATAACAGATAAAACGTAATTGATTTTTACCTATCGTACCTTTTTTTTTAGTTCCAATATAAATATTAGGGAAAGAAAACAATATAATGAATTATTTAATATTTACATGAAAAACATTACTTTTAATATTTCTACTACCGCGTTCTGATAATATTACTAGTATATAAGAAGTAATTATTCACATATTCATTGGAATCGACGTCGTACGAGTGATAAACATGGGGCCCTAGCCAAGAGCAAACCAATGCAAACGGGAGCGTTGCGTATTTACGAAACGATAGAAAATAAATCCCGGTGATTGGTTGTTGTAACGCCCACATAAAATTTTGACCAATCACTGGGCTTTATTTTCTCTACGCTCCCTTTCTACGCAACGCTCCCGTTTGCATTGGTTTGCTCTTGGCTAGGGCCCATGATACCGCTTGTTACTCGTACATTACCGATGTACAAGGAACACTAATATGCGTAAGAAATTTAACTACGAGTATGTTAGTAAAGAGATGTCAGTACACGTCAATGCGAACATCCCCGTAGCACTATAGGAGTAAGTAAATACTTAAACTTACTTCCCTGAAGTATCTTAAGCACTAACAGTGCATTCTGTTAAGTAAGTTTAGACGTATACTTGGAACAGGTGGTATCCTCTTAGGATATTCAGTACTTGTTGTCTCAATCACGAATTAGCTTTTAGCCATGCTATATTTAACTCCATGTCTACACGAGTTCCTCTCACAGTTTCCTTCACCGACAGTCCGAAGATTGTTAATTCTTTGTGACATCTGAGACGCCATCTTCTGAGTTCCTCATGATTTGAATGATTATAGTACATGACAAGTAGACGAAGTAATACCGGCCATATAGATGTATCATGTATTCATACTATTATGACAAGTGCAATGGTTTCCCACATTGCTCTTGCCATCCCATGCTATAAAACTGATACCCATGCCTGATTTAAATTGTAGAATTGCTGTCAGCGGTAATTATTAAATTATTCATACAATTTCAATAATATAAATTTATTGAATTGAATGCAATTTTAAAAATAAAATTGAAAATATTTGAATAAATAATATTTCGATAATAATTTAAAGCTAAACTTGCAGTAAGTGTTGGCCTATATTTTTTTATTATTACTATTTTATTCAATACAAAAAGTATAAACTAATATAGTAATTTATATTATTTATTAATTTAAATGCACATATATTAATATTGAATACTGCTCAATCAATGTCATGTCAACTCCAAACTCGTCAATCATGCAGAAATTTAATTAAATCATCCATGCGAAGTGAGGGCAAATGATGTTTTTATTTATGTTTAAATCTGGACAAAATACCTGTACTTTCGGTCCCGTAACAACATGCAATATGTATAAGAATTACCATGTAACATAACAGCGGAGCGATCCCAAGGCATTCGTTCCTGCGTAAATCTACGCAACCTACGCTCAGTGGTAATATAAAACAGGCTGTAATGGCCACTAAAACTTTTCTAATGACCACAATGTCCCAAAGCTGTCTCGTGGGGTCGAACTTTATGTAAAATATTTATGATTTTTGCTGTTCTAGACATGTTGGTGCCGGGATATTTATATTGCTTTTTTCGTCCCGAATGGATGTTACAAAACCAAAGGAAAAATATTACACATTACTCAAAAACATATTGAATTCACGTTTTTGAAATGTAATATTTTAAAATTTTCTTTTTTAAATCTGCAATAATAAATCGAATTCAGGATTTGTTTAAATAACCTTACTCTTTTTACTGAAAACTGGACTAACGCACCCATACTTCGGCGGAGTGCAATTGTGAAAGTTAGTATATATACAAATTATCTTTATATAATTATACTCGTATAAAATTTCGTAACTATGTGTAATTTGGTCCAACTTAAAAGATAAGATAGCTTTTATTTTGAACTCGTGCGAAGCCGGGAGCTGGCCACTTGTATATTAATTTAATGAAGGAATAAATATATTAATTCTTAGCAGTTCTTTAAAACTTACCAAAGCATCCTGCTCTTGGTTCGTACTTCATTTCATTTATTCATTTATTTGGAACTAGCGAACTGACCCTGGCTTCGCTCGCATGACCACTTTTTCAAATTTTTCTCTTTATAAGAACCTTCCTCAGACCCCCACGAATATTTGAAAAAATAAATAGCCAAATTGGTCCAGCCGTTCTTGAGTTTTGCGCTTAGGAACACATAGAGCGATTCATTTTTCTTTTTATACAGATTTGTCTTGATTTGTGTTTTATATCAACGGTGCGGTCTTGAAATAATGTATCTCGAGATATATGTATATAATATGTGTAAGTATATATAATATGTATAGGTATAAAGAATTTATATTTTCTGCAGTTCCAACTGTTAAAATTACTAATTAAAATATTACCTCACTATATGTACAAAGAAAAACAAATAGATGTCTGGTATTCGTCAGCACTTTGAAATCTCCTTTAAAATCCTTCGCCAGCTCGTAACGACGCGAATCTGCAATTCATTCCTATTAAGCGGGAGTAAACAGCTAATTCTCCGAATATACTGCAAACAAGGTCTGGGAACGCAACTATTAGGGGCTAAGGGAATATGATTTAAAGAGAGGCAACCCCCGGGGGCTCGCATAAAGAAAACTTTAAGATGCCATTACACGCCGTTTTATTTGCGGAGCACCCACTGGGTGGAAGCGGAGATTTACGTACGTAACGCCCGCTCCGCAAGGAAACATGATATTTTTATATCTCAATTTTGAGAGCTTTCCAACCTCTTGGAATAGAATTTAAGGAGCTACAAGCTTAAAGTGGTATGGCTATATTACTATAATGTTGTCAAATTGATTTTAGACTCTTTCCCACCATCTCTTGTTTTAAAAATGTTTTACAGCTATAAGATAAAATATGGACTAGTAATAATGTGCAAAGCTGACTGCCACTCTCACTGATTGGAGAACTAATTATACGACGAGAGAGAGAGAGAGAGATACCGTAATATAAACAGAAAATATTCAAAATTTAACATCATCTTTATTTTTATCTTATGGTATTGCGTACCGCAGTCATAAATTGGAAATCGGTCTGGCATCAGTAACCATATTTTACCGTGAACTAACTAGTCCTGATTCTAGCAGATACACGTATAACTGCCAGATTAATTATTGCACATACTTAACTACTTTAAATATTTAATAATAAAATTATAAAAGAACATCAAAGTCAAAACTGAAGTTAAAACTGTTTGAATAATCTTCATAGACTTTCCTAGTCAGGTTTAATTGCGGAGTGGAAATAGCTTCAGTATATGAATAAGTAATGTTCTGACAGAGAACAGCTCATACGTCCGTCTAATTAGTGCCTAAAAGTGGTAGTTTCAGTTCCGACTTAGCATCATTATAATGACACTCATTAGTTATGAGTTTTCTGCCACGACTAAAATTTTACTTTTGCTTTAATATAATTTAATATGAATTAATCAAGTACCGGAAGTTTAGACGCCGGAAAAAAAATAGTAAAAGTCTAGAAGTTCATAGTAATTAACTCATAAAAGCGAATAATTTGGATGTCTATTTGCCTTTAAGTAGGTATGTCGGTTTCAATTTCAGCCATGTCGTCATAATAAATGTCAATAAAAATAGATTCTATGAGCATAGGAGCCCAAAGGTAAAAAAAATATCCTACATGAGAGCCAAGTGGAGGGAGGCCATAAACCCCTGATCCTATTTGGTATGAAATTTTTATGTGGCCAAATTCAAGGCGGGAGAAGCCGCGAAACACTGCTATTTATATATCATACAGGATCGATGTGTGTTGATTTTAAATATACATGTATAATTAATTTAATAGTCGAGGCTTTCGCAGTAGATAAACGCAATTTAAATACAGTAGATGCATTCTAGATTTTATTTTTATCTGAATAATCAAAGAGCTTTAAAATCAAACCAGTGTTCAGTTTATTTGCCTATTAACCGTCACTTGACATAACCGACAGGTTTAACACTTAACTGCTTAATTGGCTAAAAGCTATTTAACTACATTCGCAGTTTTAACGATAAATACTGGAATCACGGTTTTTTTAACATTCTGTATTTATAACTAGCTGGCGCCCGCGACTTCGTCCGCGTTGAAAAAGAAAAAAGTAGCCTATCCTGTGTCCTGTACGTCTAAATGTTTATCTACCAAGTTTCATGAAAATCAGTTGATTCGTTTAAGAGTTATGGAGGAACATACATACATACATACATACATACATACAATACCTACACTTACAGATTTATTATTAGTATTGATGATAACAATATAAGAAAACCTCTTCCAGGAAACTTAAGGCATGATTTACATTACTCGTAGACCGTGGCGTGTCCGAGCCATGCCTGTCCGGACGTGGCACCCGTTTGGCACGTTACATATAATTTGTATGAAGAAGTTTATATTACACCGTGCATGATCCGTGTCTCGCCCGGGCCCGGATGACGCACGGCCAAGCCATGCTTGTTGCATGGTTCTTCCCCGTCCCCACCGTAATATACCCTTCGTAATATGAACGCTGTTCCGTGCTGTGTACGGGTAGTGAGCGACGAGTCTTTAGTGATTGACCACGTACTTTTTTTTTATTTTTGTAACGTATTTTTGTACCAGGTACTTTTTGTAAGGGAAGGCTTTATTTCATTTAGTAAAATGTCAAAGTTTTCTTTAGACATTCTAAAATACGCAAAGAATTTGTCTTCATCATCAGGGCCCTGATTCTGTAACGCCATTTCGCGATTCCTTACTTCAAAACCACGTTACTCATCAGTGGAATTGTCAAATAAATACAATTTACACTGTGGTTTCTGTGAAATCATAACGTGCCATAGATAATTTGTCTTGGGGCATACAGAATAGAGACATAAGAATTCCGCGACATGACAAGGTAAGACATGACGTGGTTTGAAAAAAGTAAGACAAGAGTGTGGAATCGTAGTTGTCATACAGAATCAGGGCCCTGGTAAGTATTTACATAGGGTATTAAATTCTCGGTCATATTGTCGTCTTCTCCAAAGAGGATGCACGCCCCATTTTCTTCTTACTCCCCATTTCCCTGCTTCTGTTTCCTCTTCTTCTAGTGCTATCGCAATAGCTGCCATCTCCAGTAAAAAAAACTCCATTATTATTAAATTACAATTCACATCACTACGTCAATATTGAAGCGACTGCGGCGGCTTACTGACCCGGTTGACACTCGTTGTAATATAAACATTCAGCACGGACAGGCCCGCCCCGTAAGCAGCACGGCCCGGACACGCCACGGTCTAATATAAATCATCCCTAAACCGTCGAGATGTTTTTCTTGGGATTTATTAGTGCGAGTGATTATATTGTTTTAGTCCACATTTAAAATTAAAAATCACCTTGAGAATGCCGACTTGACCGGGGTTCATAAACGCGTATAGCTCTAAAAGTTTGTTAAAAAGTTAATACATATCTAATAGAAGAGATTTTGAGGAGCAAAGTTAGCAGCGCTTGCTTATTAAAATACTCTCGTTTCTACGTTGCTTTTCAGTTATTTAAATTATTCAAAGAGCTCTCTCTACGAAATAGTAACAATAAACAAAAGTAACTCCTAGACATCGCATTAAGACGATAAAAGTTCAAGCGTCTCGGATAGATAATAAACTAAACTTCACTAAATAGTGAAGGAGTGTGTGAGACTTAAATTCACTACTAACAAAGCTTATCGCAGTTTATGAATAGATAAATAGCTAAGTCGCTATGTATGTATAAAGGATTGCTCACAGTGTATGACGTACATGGAGCTACGAAATTAACACGAGGAAGGCATTACATAAAATACTAGCTGTTGCACGCTACTTCACCCGCGTAGCTTTATAAAGTGCAGCCTGTTACTCGCTGATAATTTAGCTTTCTCTGAGTGAAATAATTTTTTTAATCAAATACAAAAATACACTTATTTTTTTCGTATAATATTAGTATAGGTAGAATTTAAAATTATAAGTGTTCATTCACAAAAGTGTATTATGTTGTTTGAAAATGTAATTGTAAAATGTATATAGTGTTACGGAAAGGAATATCAAATGGAACATAACGGAGTCTGTCTGTATTTGCGAACGATTTGCTTCCTTCCGGGATTGACAATATGTATAGGGAGATAGGTCACCTAAAATCCTGTGTAATGTAAGAGTACCCATTCTTATTTCTACTACGATTTCGACGTAACAAAAGGTTCGTCACTTTAAAGTCCATATATTATGCTTACACCAGGGCAATTATCAGTCATGCCAAAATTTCATTACAAACGTCTGCCACTTGTCTGCTTAGTGCTTTAGTTTTAAAAAGGTACTAAGAGTCTACGAGCTTTGATAAAAGAATTAATTTGAAAACGACGAAATGTAAATTGAATGAACTGAAACGAAAATTCTGAAATATACATAGTTTTAAAAACGCTTTAAATATTCAATATACAAAATAAGATCTAATTCAGATTGTTCTTTCATGCATCAATGACGGTTCTATAGAATAATTTACACGTCTCGGTGGAACAATGCGTCGTGTAGGACGGTCGAGCGCTTACACAAAGAAAACTAACATTCTATAACAAAGATGTCTGAGGATAATGAAAATTTAAATTAATTTATAATTCACCAGTACAAAAAGCCACGGATAGATTTAATTAATGTCGTAGGTAGAATGTTTCATAAAACATATTGAATACATTTGAGTTCTTTATTGGAATAAATAAGTCATACAGTTTTTTCTCACTTTAAACTTCAAGGTAGATTAGATTTTTGGAGTATTCTCTGTGTCAGAAAACAATGTACTTTTTGTAATTAATGTAATTTTATAATTAAGAGAATATTTAATAAAATTATTAGCAATAGAAATGATGGAATTATATTATTACTAAGATGTCCTTATTTTGAGCGTTGCAAGGTTTGCTACGCACTTGAAAACCACATGACACTTACTGCCGATCTTTATGTAAAATCAAATAATACATTGGTATTATTTTTAATAAAGAATATTTCAATATTTTTTGTAATTGAGTTTTTTTGCATATTTAATGGCGAAAACTTTCGTATGCTATTGATGGTATTATATTCAAGTGAGTTTCAAAGGGATTTTTTAATATGACATCAGCTGTTATGTAAAAAAACTTTTTTTGGCGAAAAATGACTTCCCCGTGAAGTGTGGCGATTTCGCAAAGTTTAAGTGGCCATTAGCAAAGTTGTTTACAGCTGCCCCCGGGGCGTGAGGTTCACTTCCCGACATTTCGCAACTAGCAACGTTTTCTGTAACTGGAGATTCGACGTCAGAATAACAAAAAAATTAAAGAAAGCATTTCCTGTTTCTTACTTACATTTCTAAGTTAGCTGGAGCCCGCGACTTTGTCCGCGTTGAAAAATGAAAAATATAACCCTGAGGAAATATCTAATATCTTTATAGCTGTGACGACGGTGGCACCGAAACGGCGACAGTAGCGTATTTTTTTTATATTAAATTTTTGAACGATCCCTCGGAAACCTAACATTTTTCTAGAATAAAAATAATAATATCCTATATAGTTTATTATATAGTTATATCTATATATGTTATGATATATCATATACATGTACAATATACATCATACACAGTTTACAGATAGTTTTTACCTGAAAGAGTAACAAACAAATATCCATCCATAGATACATCTATCCATCCATTTTCACAAACTTTCGCATGATAAGTAAGTTTATTGTATTACATTTTGTTATCAGAAATATAACGGGGTATAAAATAGAATCAGAACTTACTACAGAGCACAATCAATTTGGCTTGAAATCGACTACGAGTAGTGTATAATTTACTTTAGGTAAATCTCAACACAGTATTAAATTGCTTCTGGTTTGACTGGTATGCAATTTACAAAATGTCACTCTCCTTTGCACGGAGAGTTGTCAACTGTTTCAACTTTCCATTGACGAATATCGCAGAACCTAACATTGATTAAAAAGGCAGTTACAATATTAATAATACATTTAAAAGTTGAGAAATAATTAACACTAGTTGGTGCCCGCGACTTCGTTCCCATTGAAAAATAAAAAATAACACCTGAAAAAAATATTTTCCATAAATCTTTATCTCTATGATGACGGTGGCGCCGCCGCCATGGCGACAGTGGCGCCCATGTTTTTTATGTTTTTAGAGGTACCCTCGGGTAGGTATAGTCCGAACCAAACTTTATGGAGGCTCGGAAGTTAGCTGCGAGCGCTGTTGTGTACACCCCGGCGGATACCTAATATTGCGTTCTGCGCACCATGTTGATCTATGTTCAGAGCCGCCATAAAGTTTGGTTCGGACTATACTTAACATTTACAATGATAAAATGTATCCTATATTATGTTACTCGTGGCTTAATTTGACCTTTAAAAAAATATGGAAATATTTTGAAACAGTTCAGCGTGTATTCTTTGTACCTTTGAGTTGAATACGATTAGTATTCCTTCGGCTTAATTGAAGTTTAAAGCATGGAAATGAATTATTAAATATATTTTTAGTTATTTGTTAATTTATTTTATATATGCAATTCATAAAATAAGAACATGAAAAATTAATTGCAGCTTTATAAATTTCAAATAGAATAAAACAAATTATTTAATCCAGAACAGGTTCTAATAGGAAAATAACGGCTTGAATGTAGTTGTTTCCTACACTCATATTTTTAATAAAATACCTTTTTAGTGAGTTGAAAAAACTAACTCAACGTTGTTCTTTGAATCTCAATCGAAAAAGTATTGTTATTATTATTGAATTAAAAATTGTATTAATTTCTAAGAATTCAATGCTATATATAAGAACCAAAACTACATCTCCTCCGCCGAGTCTGTCTGTCTGTCTGTTCGCGATAAACTCAAAAACTACTGCACCGATTTTCATGCTGTTTTCACCAATGGATAGAGTAGTTCTCGAGGAAGGTTTTAGTATATAATTTACATAGTTTATATATACTTTAGCTACTTAGTAAGAAACTATACTTTAGAAAGAATATTTAGTTACTTTCGAAATTTTCGAACACCAAATTTCAGGGTTGGTTGTAGTTATTTTATAAAAATATCTATAACTGAGTATCAGCTTTAAGTTATTAAAACTAAGGATACATAACCTTAGTAAGGCTTCACGAAGCAATCAGTAATAATGAAACTATAACTTGATATCGGAAATTTGTCCCGTGGGCGCTGTTTCCGTAGCATATGTTTAAAGATATAGAGAATCCTGTGGAAATTTATAAAGGAGCATGTACAAAATATTATGAGAAATTAAAATTCACGAGAAAACTTTCAAAAAGCGTACATTTCAATAATGGCCAACCTGATCAGACTCTCTGTCGAATCTTTCTAATAAAATTCTAAACCATGTAATTCCTTAAATGAAATATTTCCTTTATTATCCTTTAATGACACAGTAACTATAGTTACTATTAAATATTTTCTATCTAATATTATTAATTTACTTTAACGAAATAATAATTTAATAAAACAGTTACAATAATTTAATAAATCAAAAACATGGGATCAAGTGAAGTATAATTATCATCATATATCAATATCAATACTAATAATAAATCTGGTCATGGAGTAAGTTACTTTGTTTTCAGGGATATCGTGTTTATAGGCTCTATACATGATACTAAAACTAAATTGACGATTTTTAGAATTTTTTCTGTATGTATGTATGTATGTATGTTCCTCCATAACTCTTAAACCAATTAACTAATTTTCATGAAACTTGGAGACGTACAGGGCACAGGATAAGCTACTTTTTTCTTTTTCAAAGCGGACGAAGTCGCGGGCACCAGCTAGTTAATAATAAATGAAGTTATAGTGAGGATTGTGTCTGCATATCTTCCGCTGGGTTAGGGGTCGGATTTGTATTTCAAAATTTTCAACCTTAAAAATTCAATATATTGAATATATTGAGTATCGGAATAGATTAAATACTAATACTACGAAGATTATACTATTATTGTGTATTAATTCGTAGGAACTAAACTTTTAAGTAATAATAACATTAGAACAAAATCTATAATTATATTAATGACTGAATGTGACTTTGTACCTAGGTTTGTCTGTTTATTACTATTTTAAGAATAATTCACTGAAATTAGCTATTCCAAAATTATAACCTATATAAAGACATATTTTTTTAACCTAACAAGCCACTTTGGCTAATTTAATAAGTTACATACTTATTTAATATTTTAAACAAAGTACATGCCCTCTTAAGAGAAGCATACGTCCATCGGATATGAAATCAGACCTTGATTAACTTTGAAACCGTAAAAAATCATGAACGCACGAACCGAGGGAACACTTATGTCGCGTGCTTATAGAGAGTAAAAAAATTACCACCTTTTTACTAAAATATAGTCAACGTTTGCATGTCACGTGAACGTTTAGTTTTTGTTTGAATTTTCACTCGTCAGATTAAGGATTTCTTTGTTTTCCGTCATTTAATTACGTCACAACCTTTTTGGTAAATACTTTTAATCTATGGCTTACAACATGCTACAAATAAAGAATACTTCAAACCAAGGCTTTGAGATAGGTGTATAGTTGGGATACGAAAACATTTGTCAGTTTTCAAATTCATTACTTTATCAAATCGTAGACTTTTAGTACCTACCTTTTGAAATTAAGCACTAACCAGACAACTGAAATTTTGGCTTGACTGAGAATTGTGCTGCTGCAAGAAAATGTCGACTTTAAGGTGATAAGGTGGTTAAGCAGGACGGACAAAGTCTCATTATGACTAAATATCATATTAAATTTGCTTTATGCCTAAGTTAGCCTAGTATAAAGTTCTAGTAGTTTAAAAAGACATGACTCTATATAGAAATACATTAAAGAATAGAATTTAAAAAGGTAATATACAATGAGTTTACTCGTGGCAGTAATAATAAGTTACAAAAGAAACTAATCCACATTACATGGTACATTAAATCCTTATTACAAAACTAACTATGATATAAATGCAAGATATTAGTTTTGAAATTTCTTCCCACTACGTATATACCGGTGCCATTCAAAAATCAATGGTAAATCTGAATTGATTTATTATTGCGGTTTCAAAATTATGTGTAACATTAACGTACCATTTTCCGTCGTACAAAAGCCTTCAATAACGGACTATTACATAATTGCACAAAATTACACATAAATAGTTCATATCGCTTTATTTGAACTGTTACGGTCAAATATTCATAGGTAGATAGGCAGGTATCTATCTATGTATCGCCCATATCTACATAGCTTTACTGTCTAAACTAAGATATGTAGCTATTTACATCTCGTTTCACTCCTTCATTTCTTAGTGCTTTAGGTTCTGAATAGATTATCTGAAGGTTTTGAAAACATCTAGTTTGACAAATTAAGAAATATACACTCGACTGTTAAATTATTTATTATTATTTTTTAATGTATACAATTTTTATTCTTAGCGCCGTCTACTTCGAGTACAGTAATTAAACCAATTTATATTTAGTCCCCAATACTTTTATCGTCTCAAATTCAGAACTACAATACAATTCCGACTATAAGATGTGCGGACCTACGACATCGACCTCCCTTCGCGGACGCATTCGTTCAATTGTCTGATACCTTTTTAATATCATTTCACTGAATGAATCTGAATGAATGAGCACCTCTTTTTGCAACGTCACAGAGTACTTTTTACTATACTTTCCGCCTTAATCAATCAACTTCAGTCGACATAAATAACAGACGCTAATATTGTATTAATTTTACATATACCTCAAATTCTATATAGATTTAAATGTTAGTGTAGTTAGTTTAGACACACGTTGCACTAAAATTTCTAAACAAGTCAATCAAACATTAGAAGTGAGTTAATTCGGTAGCCGGTAAGTTATTTCGAATTCAGTGGACGCATCTTGCAAATAGAATCACAGAACTGTTGCAAAGATGTTTATTCAGACGTCGGATAATTCCAGTAGAGGCACGTGACAGCGCTGCATTGAAAGTCAGTGGCGCAATCAGATATTCAGTTGTTGCAAATTGGAAGTTTCGAATTACATTCACAAGACGGCAGCAAACCCTACGAATAGAACTGTGACGTAGATATAAACATAGTTGTTAAATCTAAAAAAATTAATCTAATTTAAAAAGTGGCCATGAAAAATGTGAGTTGCAAAAGGGTTAACCAATAAGGAAATAGGAAAATTATCGAATTGATTGAAAAAAAAGCATTAAACTATTGCTAACCATCGACTACCCAGGTAAAGTCGGAGTACGAAAACCCTCAGTCAGTTTTCAAATTTCTTCTTTTATCAAAATCGTAGACTTTTAATACTCTTTAAAACTAAAGCACCAAGCAGGCTAACAGACGTTTGAAATGAAGTTTTGGCATGACTGACAAATACCCTGGTGCAGGCAAATGTCAACTTAAATATTTCTTACCCATTTCTTACCATTTCTTACCCCGATTGTACTTTATATGATTTACTTTATACCTGTCAGGGCGTTTTTGTTCCTTTTTTATATTTATTACAACAACTAAAATATATAAAATTGAAATGCATTAATTCATCTCAATATTTTACCCTGGTTACATTTTATTTAGGTGAGTCCAAATTCTATAACGAAATATACTATAAAACATAGTTTCATATAATGTTGTACACGTGTATACAAAATGTATTATAAAACAATTAATATAACATTTGTACACACTTGTACGTGTATGTAAATGACCGAGACAATTGTAAACATGTTATATAACATTGTTATACTGCACTGTTATTAAATATCTTGTTTCATGTTTCAATGTTATATAACATTGTTATTCGCTGGACAACATTGTTGTAACATTGTTAACCACATGTTAGGTACATGTGGTTATGCAACAATATCTTCAACAAAGTTATATGACATGTTATTTAATTTGAACACACCGTTAACACTAGAGTGCTGTATAAGAAAATAGGTCCCAAAAAACACAGACCGAAACCAGGTCATTTCACTCCATTAAACAAGCAAAAAAAATCAATATGCACGAGTAAGCAAGCAAAGCTTTTAGCTCACGATTGAACTGAATACGGCATTATTGTTAAAAGGTAAAGTGTAATAGTGCATAATTGCTTTCCAATTACAGAGGCTCACGAGCACAGTGCACGTGTGGTGTTATGTGCTCATTACATTTCCAATCGAATATATAAATTGATATCTAATATATAAAATTCTCGTGTCACAGTGTTAGTTGCCATACTCCTTCGATGATTTTTTATGAATTCATCGATTTTGATGAAATTTTATGTGTAGGTAGGTTTTTTTTTGGTAGGTATGAGAATAGGTTTTTATTTATTTTTTAAATGCGGGCGAAGTTGCGGGCAGCAGCAAGTTTAATATAAGGTAGCATTAAGTGTACCTATACCTACGACACCTTAGAAATGTGCGCATAAAAAGTCAGCAAAAAAGAGACCTTAAATAATGAAAAAAACTACTTAAAATAACAAAAAAAAAAATTATAATTTTACTAACTAGTTTAATATTTTAAGAAAAAATCCTAACGTAGTTTTCAACTAATAACAATTACAATAATCTCATTTTTCAAACTAAAAAATTTGATGCATAATATACTTTTAAAAATTATTAATTGGTGTTCATATGATATTTTTGTGTAGTGTTATGTTCTCCGCCGCGCCTGTCTGTCTGTCTGTTCGCGATAAACTCAAAAACTACTGCATCGATTTACATGCTGTTTTCACAAATGGATAGAGTGGTTCTCGAGGAAGATTTTAGTATATAATTTACAAAGTTACGCGGGCGAAATCGCAGGAAGCAGCTAGTTTTAAATATACTTAATACATAATACATCAATACTAATAATAAATCGTAAGGATTGGTCATGGAGTAAGTTACTTTGTTTTCAGAGATATCGTGTTTATAGGCTCTATACATGATACTGAAACTAAATTGACCATTTTTAGAAAAAAATTCTGTATGTATGTATGTATGTACTCGTATGTAAGTATGTATGTTCCACCATAACTCTTAAACGAATCAACTGATTTTCCTGAAACTTGGTAGATAAACATTTAGACGGACGGGACACAGGATAGGCTACTTTTTTCTTTTTCCACTTACCATCAAGCGAACCGCCTGTCTAGATGACATTTATATTTAAAAAATAATGAAACAATTGATTAGTTAATTGATTAAATTGATTAAAATATACCGCAAGTGGTACAAGCCGGTGGTGCCATGGGCCCTAAACGTGCATCATCAATAGTTCATTACTAAATGGACTAACTAGACACCATTAACTATTTAAATTGATACCTGAAAAATTTATTGACAATAATACACTTTTAATGCTGATCGTGGTAAAAAGATGAACGGACAAAAAAAATGGTACGTGAATTTCAAAAGTTGATTTAACGTCGACACGCAAACAACAAGTGAGCTTCCTCTCCCATTTTTTTTTCTTTTTATTTCAGTCCCCTCTACACAAGCTTTACGTCGGCCTCGTCGATGCCAGAACAAAAACAAGAGCTTCCATGAAAAAATAGGAAAAAAGAATCAAAATAAGGTTTAGAATAAATTTTAGAATACCAAACATGTATCGAAAATATAAAACCTTTAAATATGATGTATTTAATGTGGAAATGGTTTATCTTCACAATAAATAAAATGGTCTATACATAAATTATAAAATAAAGTCGCTGTACGACTATGTATGTATCAATTTTTTTTAGAAATAGTTAGCGAACTATCTTTCTACAAAATTTAATACAGTTTTCACTAATAGAAAGAGCGATAATACAGGATATTTGTGTAAATATAATTAGCAAAAAAAATGGATCCATGCAAAGCCGGGGGCGGGTCGCTAGTAATTTATTTATGATGTTTTTATTGGGTTATGGGAAGCATTGAAAGATGCAATTCGTTCAAATAATATTATTTATTTAGTCTCTTTTAATATATTAGGAAGGCGTGTTCGTATTCACTAGTAAGGGGCGCAGTTCTACTACAGACTAACTCTAAAGCTCAATGCCAAACGTTTATAAGACTTGTAAGAAACAAAGAGCTATTGTTAATAACTTATAATATTTATATGTGTGAAGGAGAAAGGGTCTCAATGTATTTGTTAGAGTGAGACAGATTTATTTTGATATATTCCAACATGCCCCCTCAAAATAAATCCTCTTTCTCCAAAAACTCAATATCTAATCAAAAATTATACAATACAAATTATCACACCTTCCTTTGTCTGGGAGTACAATTTTTTTGAACTTATACGGTCCAACATTCGTTGCGCAGGATTAGGGAAAACCCAGAAAAACCTAATCAGACCAGTTCAAATCTAATAAGCTAATATCTAATTCAAGATAACGTAATAATATTTAATTATTATTCTCTAATTCTAAAATTTACATTAAGTCGAGCTTGTCTCTCATTTGAGAAAAACGTTGATTTTGTAATGGTTTTGTCAATATGTCAGCCAACTGGTCACCTGTGGACAGATAAATCATTTTAATAACCTTTTTCTCGACTTGTTCCCTTGAAAAGTGATATTTAATGTCAATATGCTTTGATCTCTTGTGACTAGTGGGGTTATTTGCAATGCTTATACATCCATTATTATCCTCATAAATGGGAATTGGACTGGATACTTCAACTTTTATGCTGGTAACTAATGATTTTAACCAAAGAGCTTCTCTTACGGCCTCATATAAAGCCATATATTCGGCCTCAGTAGACGATGCCGCCACTGTGAGTTGCTTCTTTGTTTGCCAACATATTGTGCATTGTTCAAATAATCTAAACAAATAACCTGTGGTACTTTTCCGGTCCACTTCATTACTTCCCCAATCGGAATCAACAAAGCCACACAGTATATTATTGTAATTATGTCTGGTGTAGGTTAACTTTAAACTCATTGTTCCTTTTAAATATCGTAATAACCTTTTCAAGTATGCCCAAACTGTTTGGTTACCTTTGTTCACAAATCTACTCAAGAGGTTAACAGAAAAACTCATATCAGGTCGAGTGCATACCATTATATACATTAAACAACCTAAAAGGTTCATACAAGGGGCCTTTGTTGTTTCATTTGAATTTAAGCCGTCATAATTTACTTTGCTTTCTAGAGGGGTACTGACAGTTTTACAGTCACTCATGTTAAACTTTTCCAAAACTGTTTTTATGTACAACTCTTGGTCTAATGTAATTTTATCATGATTCCGTTCAACTCTTATCCCCAAGAAACATTTAATTTCATTTAAGTCTACCATTTTAAACTCGTTCATTAAGTATCTTTTAAAATAATTCATGGTATTTGTATTTGCTGTAGAGATTACAAGGTCATCAACATAAAGTAAAACATATATATTTTTCAAGATATTACCCGCATCAAAAATATAAACGCATCGATCAGCTGATGAGTATCGAAAACCCTTTTTAAGTAAGGCCTGTTCAAACATTTGAAACCAACAGCGTGCAGATTGTTTCAAACCATACAAGGCTTTATTTAATTTACAAACGTTATTATTATTATTTGGGATTCCTTCAGGAATTTTCATATATATTTCTTCCTCTAATATCCCATTTAAAAATGCCGTTTTCACGTCCATGTGATGAACAAGCAAGTTGAATTGATTCGCAAATGCTAATATGAATCTGAAACTTGAGATTCTTGCAACTGGTGCAAAAGTCTCATTATAGTCAATCAAATATTCCTGACTAAAGCCACGAGCTACTAAACGCGCTTTGTATTTAAGGGGTTTTCCAAATTCATCATTTTTAATAGCAAATACCCATTTGCAGTCTATAATGTTTTTGTGCATTGGTTTTGGTACAAGGGACCACGTATTATTTTCGGTTAATGACTGAATTTCTTCATTAATTGCCGTTAACCATAAGTCCTTGTCACTCATAGACTCAATTTCGTTATATGACGAAGGTATTTTGCACATTAAAGAATAAGCATATAATAAATAGTTAACATGCTTATCAGATTCGTTTTCATTATATGATATGCAGGGCAAGTTTTTAATTCTTTCACTTCTTCTTAGATTATGTGAAGTCAATCCATTTTGAGATGAAGTCATTGTATTTTGAAATGAAGAGCCATCTGTTTCACTTACAGATTTATTAGGTGGTGGACCTAATAATACAGGTATTTCGCCAGTTTGTTTAAAATTATCTGATTTAGACTTATCAGAATTACACGTCCTTTTTACGGAGTGCTGATCAGAGATACTGGAATTTTCTATAAAAATTCCTTCAGACTTTAAAGGTCTTGTAGATAAGAAATTGATCTCATCAATTATTACATCTCTGACCCTTACAAACTTTTCATCTACCACATCCCACACCTTATAGCAATTCGGTTCATAACCAATTAAAATTCCTTTTAAGGACTTTTCGTCGAATTTGGTTTTCCTGGTTTTATTTAAATAATAAACCGTTGAACCGAAAACTTTTAAGTATTTAAGTTGTGGTTTTTTTTTTTATTATGCCACAATTCAAATGGTGTGGTAACTGATTTCAGTGCTTTTGTGGGGCTGATATTTACTAAGTATGTAGCAGTAAGCACAGCCTCACCCCAGAACGCTTTGTCTAATTTAGCGCCAGATAAGATGGCACGACTACGCTCTGTTATTGTCTTTATCATTCGTTCAGCAATCCCATTCAACGCAGGGGTATGCGGCACTGTTAAGTGGTAGCTTATACCTTTTCGCACGCAATACTCTTTCATTTCTTTTAATAAATATTCACCACCATTGTCACAATACAAATTGACTATTCTCAAATTGAAATGAACTTCACATTTAGCTACATAATATTGAAACACAGCAAAAACATCTGATTTATGGGCTATTAAGTAGGTCGCACAGTAGTGGGTATACTCATCAACAAAAAGGACAAAATAGTTTTTGCCGTCAACACTTGAAGGAGTGATGGGACCACACACATCTGTATGCACATTAAAAAGTGGTCTTTTTACGATTTTACTTTTTGTTTTATTAAATGGTAAACATGCTTGTTTTCCATTTATGCAAGCTTCACATAGGTTGTTACTTGGACTAACATTATTTAATTTTTTAATGTCAGAAAACATTTGCTTGCTTTTTATTTGCATAAATTTAGATTTACCAATGTGACCTAATCTTTGATGCCATAATTCGTAATTATTATTTACGGATTTGTTTGATGAGCTATTCACTACTAAAGCTTGTATATCGTACACAAAATTAATTGCGATTAAATTGTTCAAAGACTTACCACATGATACAATTTTACCTCCGTTATATATTTTCACACCACCATCGACGCCGTCAAAAAACGACAGTCATGCCAGCATCTTGCATCTTCTTAACAGACAATAAATTGTAGGGAATTTCTGAGCAGAAAAGAACATCACGTAGCACTCCTTTTAAGCCAGTATTGCTAATTACTTGGAGATTTCCTTTCTTTGTTGCGCTTATAAATGTGCCATTTTTTGCTACAGAAATATTTATTGGTTTTTCTAAAGTTATGAATTTTCGTGCCAGCTCCTCTTTGTTGATAATATGATCAGAGGCACCTGAGTCCAAAATGAACGTTATGTTATTTTCATTTTCATTTTCTTGTTCGAAGTCGCCTGCCATAAAAGCGAATCCCGATATGTTTGGTTTCTCGTTATCAGTGTTTATGGTCTGAATTGTTCGAATGTTTTCAGGGCGTTGGTTTTTCTTGTAGAAACAATTCCTTTGAAAATGACCATGCTTTCCGCAGAAATGACATTTTAAGATTTTTATTTTTTTATTTTTCGATTTAAATTGAGAATGATAAAATTTTCTTCCTTTTAAATTTCTATTTTTATTAAAATTTCCATTGTAAGTTTTTGATGACGCAGCTTGAGGTTTTATAGTGTCGGCCTGAAGCACTTTCAAGCTCGTATCTCTTCTTTCATGTACCAATTTTATTTCGTGGTCTAGAAGTCTTGTTTTAACAAATGTTAAAGTCAAGCTGTCTTCGGCTAATGTTTCAATAGCTGTAATTACACCATCATAGCAGTTGGGAAGGGTCATGAATAAATGTGTAATTTTATCAGCCTCTTCCAATTCCGCGGGAGGTTCTTCATCTATTATATTTAATAGTTCAAGTTCATTTAATAAATTTCTAATTCTTAGCTTCCACACACTATATTTCTCACCGTCAAACGGTTTAATATTGCGTTTTAATTTTGAATTGTCCATTTTATAATATTATTTAAACCACAAATTCACTTAGTTTATTTTTTTTAAATTACACGTTTATTAAAGTATTATTTTAATAGTCCTTTTACTATTTTTATACAATTTTTATTCTATTTTATTTATTAAAATTTATTTCACTTATATTTTATATAATAAAGTCTTATTTCATATTTCACTGGAAAGTTTTATTTTAATATAGTCCGGTTTCTATTTTTATACTATTTTATTTAAAACTTATTTCACTTATTATATTTTATATACTTAATAAAGTCTTATTTCAAATTTCACTGAAAAGTTTTTATTTCACTAGGAAACTTTCATTTGCTGGGCCCATAACCTATTGGGTTATGGGAAGCATTGAAAGATGCAATTCGTTCAAATAATATTATTTATTTAGTCTCTTTTAATATATTAGGAAGGCGTGTTCGTATTCACTAGTAAGGGGCGCAGTTCTACTACAGACTAACTCTAAAGCTCAATGCCAAACGTTTATAAGACTTGTAAGAAACAAAGAGCTATTGTTAATAACTTAATATTTATATGTGTGAAGGAGAAAGGGTCTCAATGTATTTGTTAGAGTGAGACAGATTTATTTTGATATATTCCAACAGTTTTAGTTTCCTTAGGCCAATATAATAAAAAATTGAAGGTAATTTAAATTAAAAAGTTTTATTACACATATTAAACATTACGTTACAAAAGAAATTAAATTTTTAACATTACTACCATTTTCATTTTCTATATATTACTTTATTATTTAATAAGAGCCCTATTTATATTCAAATGCTTTCATTGACAGGCGGTGAGATGGGTATTATTTTCGCAAACAATAACGCAAACAGATTAATACCCTTACAGAAACTCCGAATTGTAAACATTTTAATCCTTTGTAAACTTTGCAGACATAAAAATAAGCTGGACTATACCGTTGGACAAAGGTCTATTACCCCACGTGACCTATCCAGTTACCAAGGCTTAACCTAATTAACCTTATACACATGTGATATTTGTTAACTCCATGTTGGGTATCAATTTCATTTTAAATATATTTTGAGAATTTTCCTTTTCGTTACAGAATCTAATTTTTATCAATATAAATGAAAATGAATCTCTAAATGTGTTACTAAGCGCAAAATTCGAGTACGGAAGTGAAATCGGAAAAAAGACGGGTACTAGTACATAAAGTTAAATCCAAATACGTATTATTTACATAATTATACCAAAATTAAAGCAGATAATTACCTACAATACCTTATATTTGTAAGAACTACATTATCCTAGTAGTTTTCTTTTCTAGCGAGACGGTTTCACTGTGATACCCGGTATTGTTCAAAGGCGTCATTTGAACTACTGGGCATCGGGTTGTCTGATATACTATATCACATAATAAAAACTTTAGTGTACATTTTATAGATTACATTATACGGCACACAGATTGATTGCAATATACCTACGCCTATTAAACCAAAGCAATAGAAGCACTAGCAAGTGCGCTGACGATGTTTATAGGATAAAGATTTATAAAGGCCCTGAGAAGATAGAAATACAACAATCGATAGCTAAAATACAACAGCAAAATTAATACATTGTGGTCTTATAAGGAGGTGGCTATTGTTGCTAGACGCGCTGCTCAGCCATAGCTTTGGAAGGCAGAGTACCGTGTCACTACAAATGTACTATGTCCTTTATTGTTTTTTTTTTTCTAAATTAAAGTATTGAACTCTCACCCTTAATTTTGAGAGCAATAAATCCGTAAACGTACTTTCCTTTCATTCGATAATTTCATTAAAGTTCTACAAAATAACTAGATTTGCGGTGGAAAAGGTGTACGTACACATAGCGCTAACATTTACTCGGCACGTACACTGAATAAAGTAACATTGGTTCATCCTGTAAACGAGTGCTCGCAGATGATGTGAATAAAAAGCAAAAAAAAAACGTGGATCAATCCGAAACAGCCTTTGCACAGAATTTCAATAGTCCGAATGCTTTTAGTTTTTACTTTGACCTCACTTTTATTTAGAGTGCTTAATACTTAAATAGTCCAAATGGAATTATTTCACTGATTGCTTATCAACTGAAGCGTATGAAGACACTTGACTGCAAGATTTCAAAAGTTCAGGGTAATATCGAGGGTCTGATCTGGATGTTTTTAAGGATCTAGGCGACTTTAAGTGAAGGTTTTCTGACGACCTTTATATAAAAAAATTATATTACAGGTCGCCTATTACAGGTGCGCGGTAAGAATTAAAGAATCTTCACACTTATTAAAACACAACAGCACACATGCTGTTATTTCACGGTAGTCTTCTGCAACATGGGAGTGATTATACTGCTGCCCGACGGTCTCACCAAATAACTTGCCACATCAAGACTAGACCTAAATTTTAAAGGTTCTTTTACAATGTTGGCCCTGCGAATCGAACTTGGGACCCTTGAGAGACCGTTAAGTTGAGTACTAACTAAAAAGTAACTAGTACTAACTAAAAATTTTAAAAAGTCATATAAAAAAATACAACTAAATTAATTAAGTTAATAAAGGATTACTTAATGGTAATAATTAAATTTTAATAATCAACTGTTGAAATTCCTGTAATAGTATTATACAATATAAATATCACAATTTGTAATTTTCAAAATCGATACTTAGGAGCTCATATCAAAATTAATTATATTTGTAGCCAATCTTGTTATATTAATTATTTCTTAAAACTTGACCTCAATGCAGTATATCTTCATTTCTGTGAAAAACTAAATTTATACTTAATTCAATTTGAGAAATTCTAAGCTTAAATTTTCTTAGAAGTAACTATACACTTAGATTGTTAGAATTCTTAGAATATATTCTTAGAAGATCGTCAAAATATCGTCTTCGAATTGAAAATTTGTAATGTTAGTAATGGAATGTAGTCGGTGATTGCTCAGTTTTACGTTTTGGTATCGTGCAAAATGCGATTCCGATAAGGCCCGTATACGTTGTGCATCGACTCGGCAAACGATGTCGTCAACCGAACGTTCACCTATCGATTATTTTCATTGCTCTTTTCTATATTCATTTAAAAACGATTTCATTTGTGTTTTCTTTGCTGTTTTCTCTACAAGTTAATTGAACATTGTTTCCACAATTACATTTTAAAAATTTCAAACAAAATTTTCCTCAGTTCCAATGAATCAGATCCACTTTCATTTTGAATCCACTACATAGCTTAATCAAGATATTTTTGCAAATCATCAATCAATACTAATAATAAATCTGTAAGGGTTGGTCATGGAGTTTGTTTTCAGAGATATCATGTTTATAGGCTCTATACATGATACTGAAATTAAATTGACGAGTTTTAGAATTTTTTTCTGTATATATGTATGTATGTATGTTCCTCCATAACTCTTTAACAAATTAAGTGATTTTCATAAAACTTGGTAGATAAACATTTAACAGGATAGGTTACTTTTTTCTTTTTCAACGCGGACAAAGTCGCGGGCACCAGCTAGTTTTATAATAAAAATATAGGCAATCCATGTGTACTTGCTACATGTTACATGTATGTTGCTACATGTATTACGTACTTGTGGAGTATAACAAAACAATACTTATGTGTACAAATGTTGAATTATACAGATTGACAGAAATATTATAATCAATTCCTCAAATATTAAATTCTTTCCATGCCAATAGAATATTACTAACCCGTAAGAAACCCAGGCACAGGCTTCTTTGTTTTATATAATTTGAAAATGTCATTAATAGTGTGTAATACAACCATCTAAATATCTATCTAAATATTTAAAAAAAGTCTTTCGTTTTAGTGAATAATAAAATAAAAATGGTAGACTGAACATACAACTAGCATAAAGAATAGACTCGGGATAAACAAAAGTTTGAATCAGGGCAGAACAGTAAGTTACGGTATCTGACGTCAAGTTACTGCGCGTTTAGTTTATACACTTGAGGACAATCTATATATCCTTACTATATATTTTATATAATATCTTATATATTTTGTTCACTTTTGTAGGTTTTCTTTTTTATTTTTTTTGGTACTTGAAAATATAATTATAATCGAGAAATTACAAATGCGAGCACAGCTTTGTTCTATAGCCTTTATAATTCTTAATAAAGAATAGAGGTTAGTAATTATAGTCGTAGTAAGGCTTAAAAGCGGCAACTTTGGCAACAACCTTTTGGGTCGTAATTAATACTCATTAACTAACAGTTTATTAACTTCAACATTGTTTTCTTGTAAATAAATAAATTAGAATCCTTGGTCGGAATCACGGGGAACAAGCCTAAAAGTAGAGTACAAAAAATCTTTCATACTTTATTTTCTTCTCAATTATTTATTTCTTATTATCAAATAACACTATTGTTTGCAACATTCACATTGGTGTGCTATGACTTCTTGATTTAGCTCTTACGACTGAAACGAGTCTAAGTCTATGTCAAAATTAAAATATTATAATAAAAAGTGTTTTTAATTTTTAATGTCCGACAGTGTACAAATAAATAGCGGCCATGTATGTAATGTGTGTACATACTTACTCGTGAAATAAAGAAAGCGTGACAGACTAAGTACACCATTTAAACTCGTTTTGCTTCAAAATGAATCAGTTCTCATATATCGAAATCTGTTTACTAATCATTTTACTAAGGAGTAAATATTTTAAATTCAAGTCCCGTTTAATGTCCCTTTTAATATATGTTTGCTTACTGCTTACGTAAGAAGAGAACCGGTAAGAAGTTGATAATAAATATTACTTAATTTAAAAAAAAATGTGTTTGTTTTATCTTTTACATAACCAATACTTTTATTGCTTTGAAATACTTTCAATATTCTACTCTTAACAAAATCTTTTTTTTTTTTCTAAAATACCCACTGGCCTAACGTCTGTCAAAAAAAATGGTTAATGAATGTATGTGCATGGGTCAGTTTTCTTAATACTTATTTTGTGCAATCGCCTAAATATTCTACTTTTCATTTATCGTGTTTCATTTGTGAAGGTATCTTTTTAAAATAAGGGTTTTATTCCTATAGATAGAACTCTAAAAGATAGAAGAGAATGGACAGACAAGTTTGTCTGTCAAGTGTCAGTCGCCCAATTTATGAGTAAATCTCTTGGTAAATCCAAGCTTATTATATAAAAAGAGATAGGTTATTAAATTTGGCGCTGGGTGTATTTGTTTTACACTACGTCTTGAACACTTATTTGTAGCCTATGGTGCAGAGCGCTCTTAAACTGGTAATTCCTATAAACAAAAAATATAGGAATGTTTACGCATAGGGTTCCGGCCGAATGATCCGGATGTCCGGCACACGACGCGTTTCCGTTACGTCACGCGTGATGATCGGCACCCCTGCGGTTACTGAACCGTCACTTTTTAAGGGTCGTTACTAGATATAACATGCTCCATGTCTCTTAATTTAGAGTTACAACTTTAAATATATTTAAAGCAAATCACTATCTTCCAAACTACACATAATTTAAATCATTGCTCACTTGGCTTACGGTGACTAGAAAAAATTTGAAAATAACCCTTAGTCGATTGCAATCGTTAACATCTTTATATATATATATATATATATATATATATATATATATATATATATATATATATATATATATATATAAGTCGTATCTGCATAATCTTAACTTTTTAGGAGAGCGATTTGAAAATTGTTAAACAGTTTTTGGTAAATATTTCCAAACAAAGCCAACCGATTTCCACAAAATTTAAATATGCTATTAGGAATAAGTTGATAATGTTATTTCTTCAATATTGTTTTCAAAAAATAGTTATTAGTCAAAAAATGAGGTCCTATGATCATTTGCAACTTTGTTCTTTGTAAATACAAAGTGGTATGAAATTATGCGTCTTTATTCTTCGAAACTATACTGGTAGTATGTGCTAATGCAACGTTTTTCTTGGCAAATATGCAAAGCGGTATAGGTTGTAAGTGAAAATAACATGAAAAATATAGTAGTTAATTCAAGGAACTTTAATAAGAAATTAAAACTTAAATGAAAGGCAATAAAATTAAACTTTTTTTCTATCAATAAAAAACTTACGTATAAGAATGAGCCATTATTATGTTATTATGTTATTTACTAAATAAGGGCTAATTTGTCTGAAAATAAATAAATAATTATTCAAGTATATACTTTCTTTCTTAGATAGAAATTTTTTACAATATAAATAAAAAAAAACAATAAATATTATAAAAAACTTAAACCTAGATTGCCGCAAGTAGCGGGACAAGGCCCGAGCTACCGGTGGTTAGGGCTCCAGAGTGAGGAACCTCCTGACAATTCGTATACCATGTCAAGAAGGTACCGCCTTCTCTGTGTCCCTTGACCCAACCATCTAGATCAAATTATTTTATAGAAGTTCGGTCAACTGGACTGTTAACCGAACTAGTGGGAATAGAGGCTAACAATGGCACCTCTAATCTAATTTAAACTCTGTCCTAAACCTTTATACTTATCTACTTATATTATTTCCAATTTCCAACGTGACTTTCTTAAAATATATTTATTTTTATTGAATCTTAACCGAAATGCATAATAATATTTTAACGCTACCAATGGCACTTGTAAACACAGCAGTTTTTAATTTGAACCCTTTCTTAAACTTTCAAACTTTTTAAAATATTGTATAGTAGAGTCAAATTAAACCGAATACCGGAAATCAGGGGAAATAAACGAATTATAACATACTATGAACATAATAGAATTCGTCAAGGGTGGAAGTTGTGCTGAGGGTGTAGGAGGCAACATCCTCAGCACAACCCCCACCGTTGAGGACTTAGTATATGCATCTGGATACCGTAAGGTATAATTCTACCAATTTTCAAAACTACACCATTTATCTCCCCTGATTTTTCTAATTTGACTGGGCTTGATATCTTATGGACCACTTGAAATTTCGTCAATCAATAGTTTTATTAAAACGACGACTTTTATTAAGTAGCTTTTAATAAGTTATTAAGTACCGTAGAACATCACGTAATAAAAATATATAACATAATATAAAACGGTAAAATAGGTTATTGTAGAAAGACTATTGCCATTTTTAATTACACCTGGTTCCTTATAACAGTCACTAATAACTCACTTGAGCTTATTTATTTTACCTAAATTTTTCATGCATTATCTTTTTGCATCAGACCAATCGGGTCAATTTCGTTTTCTTCTTTTCTTGAGGGCCAGTGGACTAATTATTGCTAGAATATACTATTACAATGAGTAGAAAGAGTCCGACCAGTGATCGTGTTAAGCAGAGAAGGCATGGGAGTTGGTATGTTTAATGGATTAGCTGGGGTAAAACTTCTGTCTTTTTCGAAATCTTCAATAACTATGTATGTTAGGAGAGTTTTCTTAACTGGTGCTAGCTTCTATTATAAAAAGTTGTCGTTGATATAGGATTTTCTATATTCATATAGACTCGTATTTTCAATTTGAACTGATTTAACATTATTATTTTTATAAAAAACATCATTGTGTCGCCCAAAAACACGTCGTTCCATACATCTGCCATATCGACGGCAATATTTTTGGCCTCTTCAGAAACCGGAGATGACGTGACAGAAAATATGGTTTGAGGGGCTGAAAATAAATGAAAAACATATTATTTCCAGATATTCTTTTTTAAATTTAAATTAAACAGTTTATTTTCAAAATAAATATCAAACAACGTTGGATGTCAAAATAGTCACCCAAGAAAAAAGTAGCTTAAGTACATACGATCTTAGTAATTCCGCAAAACAAAGTCGGATGTAAACACACTACCGTCAATTTTCGAAGCACAACGTTGCATTTTCATAAGCAACCACAATAAATGAATATAATAATTATTATGTTAAATATTTTATTAATCATTAAAATCATATGTCATTGTAATTTTATTGATATTAGCATAAGAAAATATTTTTAATCCATGTTCCTTAGAACATAGTTGTATGTATCGATACAACCAAACATTGGCTATAATCGTTCATTTGCCTATTAAAGTAAAATATTAATAGAAAAAATGTTAATAAATATATATGTAGGTATCTAATCAATAATAATAAACTAATTACATTGTATTACTTACCAATCCCGTCAACATTTTGGCAAAAAATTGATTTTCCCATGTCACAATATTGTTCTTCTTCTCATTATTATCGTAATTATTATTTTCAGAATCACTAATAAAGGGTCGTTTAAGGCCTACATTTAATATATCTTGTGTTCTCAATTAAAACGCCATGATGTTAAGTTTGAAATATAAAAAATGAGCTGAATGTCTTCCCTCCACTCAAGTACCGCGAACACTGGTGCAATTGCAGATGCGACGAGGTGAGAGGAGTATGAGCACGGGAATAAAACGTTGCATGTGATGCTGCGCCTTTGTTAGCGGGAGCAAAAATGATTTACGTCGTTGTGCGTTTGTCTATCACAAAAACTAAGCTAGATACAAAAAAAATAAAAATTGTCTCATGTAGCTTGATCAAATTGTAACCAAAAGCGATTAAAAAAGCTGTTTTGGTGTATTGTCACATACGTCTTTGTTCGTGGATACCGTCGATATTTCTTCTGTGCGTGTGTATGTCACTGAACTCCTCCTAAACGGCTGGACCGATTTTAATTCTGTCTTCACTTATGGGTAGAGAGGGATAATCAGGAATGGTTTGTATGTAAAAAAAAAATTGGTCGCGGACGAAGTCGCGGGAACCAGCTAGTAATTATATAAATCATTATTAGTTCAAATTTGCAGAAAATTGAACAAAATTTTGTGCAACTGATTTTTTTTAAATTAACCGCCATTTACCCACAGTGTTCTAATTCTACCTGTGTTCTTATTAATATTTTATGTGCGCGCTTGCCGGTCCGTGGCCTCCACTCAAGAACCTTCCTGCCCTTAAAAACCGTCTGCTCTTCGTACTATGCGCCCTGCCCACTGCCCTAACTTTCTAACGGCCGGGTTATGTCGCTAACTTTCGTTCTTCTTCGGATCTCCTCATTCAATCTCCCATCTCCCCTTCCCTCTCCATAGGTCGTTGAGCGACGTTGAGCTTTCTTACGAGACCCATAGTCTCATAGACCCACTACATACCATAGACCCACGTTTCAGCGCCATACATCATCACTGGCATCAATTACCAACTGACCTTAGGAAAAATTGTAATCATTCTTGAAAAAGTCCCTAGTGAAACAAAAGCGGTTTAATATTCTCCTGTGATTGCCTACTAATCTCTGCGATCAATTTAAATAAGTATAATATTGCATCCTGTCCTCATTCAACAATTCGTGACCCCGAAACGACAGACGACGACGGTCAGTGATCCATTTAGATCCATTTACGTGACCACGATCTCAACACCAAACGTGAGCACGTATAAACATTTCATTCAAGTTATTTTCGGATTAAATTAGTACAATTTATCCCTTCGATATATTCGGTATAATATATCCATTGTGTATGTACTTAATTGTCACCGATAAGGTTTACTTGCTTACTCATGCGACAAATTCTACATATAGATACATATGATACTCTTATGTCGACAGCAGTGATATGTTAAGTAAGTACTAGATGGAACACTCAAGAGGCGATGAGTGTTACAAGTGATTGGAGTTCCGACGTCCTACCCGGTGACAGTCTGTCATACGCGATCGTAGAGATTAGGCGCGTTATTATTTTCAAAACCAGTAAAAATTCCGTCTTGTGTGATGAGATATTGCAAAAATACAACAAAAAATATTGGTAAAACTGCTGGTGTGATGTTCCATAGGTAAGTTTTATTAATATTGAAACGTTTAATATTAATATTTAATTTGTTAAAACCGACGTGCTTATCGGGTCGGCCATATTAATATTCTGTTGTCAGTCGCGCCGTCCCCCGCCAACCCCCGCGCACCTTCCGCGTTGGAACATGAATTTAGCAAGACATCGTAGGGAGTGTTCAATCTAGTACTTACTTAACATATCACTGGTCGACAGTAAGTATTTGTATTTATTTATATTAAATAATCGTTAATTCTGTAATTTGTTGTGGAATTCATTGCTTGGAATTTATTAAATGCAATCTATTGTATATTATAGACGACCTAAGAGAGTCAGATCTCTTACTGTTAATATAATTCGCATCTGCTACGTTAAGAAATCAGATCTTTAAAGTTATTTTTATACCCTCTCAAAATTTTAATACCATAGAAAAGACAGTCGTTCGATTTAACTCGTACTTTAGAATTTTATAAGTCCAATAATAGTTTATAATTGAACCTTTATATGGTAACATCCTTTTGATTCAATACGAAATTGTCGTGCCGGACGTGGCACCCATAAATATTAATTGTGTGTCCGTAATGTTATTTACTGGTCGAGAAATAGCCAACGAGTGGTTTGTGGGAGGACATCTTTGTTTTATTCACTCATTGTTGTCATGGTCCTTAATGAATTTATACACTTTTTGTTTCTACCTTTAGCAAATCATTTATAGAACATAAGATGGACTGACATAAATAATAATAAATAAAAATTAGGCATTGTATTGAAGAACATCTAGGAAAGTCGTTCTCTGTATTAATGTATATAAAAAAAAGTAAATAAATAAATAAAAATAAAACTGCAATAGAAATACAATTATAATATGTTCAACCAATACTTTTTTGGCATTGAATATTATTTACAACTATAACTGTGCCCGTAACCACAGATTACTAATAAGTTACTTGTCGCAACTTCGTACGCGCTGTAGTTCGTTTTTTGAAAATCCAACAAGAACCTAACATTTTACGAGGATAAAAAGTATTTTATATGTTAATACAGGTAATAAACTATCTGTGAGCAAATTTCATCCAAATCCGTTAAGCTGTTTCTGAGATAGCAAACAAAAAAAAATACAATATTTTTTGACTATTTTTATTGTTTTTTTTTTTTATTTTTATTTAATGAACACACGGCTCATGTACGACTTTATCACTACATTATTATAAGACAAACTCCTCCGCCGTGTCTGTCTGTCTGTTTGTTCGCGATAAACTCAAAAACTACTGCACCGATTTTCATCCTGTTTTCACCAATGGTTCTCGAGGAAGGTTTTAGTATATAAATTTACAGTTACGCGGGCGAAGTCGCGGGCAGCAGTTAGTTACTCGTATATATAAAAACTAGAATTCTAGTACCTAGATATTTTTTACTTAATATCTATATGCAACAGTAAGTAAATGTTGGAATGAATTAACCAATAAGTATACAATGCCGAGTGCTTCCGATATGGTCTGCTGGCACCGGACGCCAGTTGCTTAGTCGGTTAGTTTACTACCCGGATTCGAACCCCACACACGTCCTCTTATATTACAATCAAAGGGGATACACATAGCAAAGAGTACGCGTTTTACGTAATTTCATAGATTTATAAATAGATTCGGTGAATATTAAAAAGAGCCAGGTGTTAAGTTTTATTTAGATATTTATTTAGTTGTGTTGGTCATTACAGTGAAATGAAAAAACATCGGATTGCACTTTGGATGTAAAATGTGGTGGTCACTGAAAATCTCTATTTTGTTACAATGTAAGTATTATTTTCAAAGCAAAGAAATGTCAGCAATTATTTTTTTATTTTTTTAGTTCTAAAACTAGGTTTTGTATGGCTATACTCTTATGGTTATATATTTCTTAAATTGGTGTAAGTTTTTTCGCCACTAGTTTAGATTTAATATAATCTAATAGTGTATTAAATAGTATATCCTTGCAATAGTTTGCTTTCTTAAATTAGCGGTACCTAATTTAACTGCCACATATTTTCTCTACATATATACTAAGATCATATATTTACTAATATTTAATATATTATATTTAGGAGATTTATCAGCACCATACCAGAATTAACTGTAATTTAAACGAGATAGACTACCTTGTTCGCTCGTAGAATCTTTCGTATTGTCGGCGAATGAGCTTTCGGCAAAGCTGCCCGGAAGCGGTGAGGGAAGAGATTTTACATTTCTTCCCTGTTGAGATCTCTAATAGGATACTGATTTTGTAATAGGAATATATACGACTAATATAACAAGGATTACTATGGAAAAGATCTCTGCAAAGTTGGATTTAACATAAATAACATAACATAATTCTTATGTCAAACTTTGTTTATTTACCTTCGGACGAGTGTAATTTCTACAATTTTTTATAGAAACCTTCCTCCTTTCTTTAGTGAAAAACATATGAATATCCGTTTAGTTAGTTTTTGAAATTATCCCAAACATACATACACTATAGGATACTTTTATCTTGGAAAAAATGGTACCTACTTTCAAAAACCCCACTATATACTCGTGTGAAGTTTTATTGGGTGTAAACAAATGAAATGATTATTAATTCATAAACTCAACCGGAAACGTTTGTAATGTGAATGTATTAAAATACTCTATTTTTGTCGACAAACACGATTTTCAATAGCTCTACAGTACTACAATCGAAAAGGGAGTTTAAAGTTATAACGTGATGTTCATAAAGCTGAACTGCGACTATTATCGTATCAAATGATAATTTTAATGGATACGGAAAAACGTACAGAATTTATACAACAAATTTTATTTTAAAAATATAATAAAATTTACAAATACAATAATAAATTTTAAAATTTAAGAATATACATAATTCCTGAGTATTGGTTATTAACGACTGAATTAAACAATTCTAATTATAACGTCTGTGTCACTCTATTTTATGTCAGCTATTAAAATATTTATCATCTATTTTAAATAAATAAATAAAAGTATAAACAAATCCTAAATTCCCACTAATATTTATACTAAAATAAAATTAATTAAAATTATAATAACAATTCTATCTTATTCTATCTAAGCTAGTTTCAAATCATCTTGGTGTCTACTATATCTTGCGATTGAGTTCCTTCACGCATAGTTTGTTAAAATGTTCAAAAATTATTGCATGAAGTTAATAATGGATTACGACCAAAGCCAATTTAAAAAAAAATTTCTATGAATTCATCAAGAAAGTCTTTCGTCAGGGAGTTATCGCCTCAACCCATAGAAGTACTACAACTATGGGATTTGCGCCACAAATTCCAAAGCGGCACATAAAAAGTAAGCCTAAAACAGAATCATGGCAGAGTCTTGCCTTCATGCATAAATGGTTAAAGGTAGTAAGTAACGACCAAGTTGCACTATTTAAGCTCGAATTTGTTGACGTAAAGTCACATATTATTTAAATGACAGATGTTTGGTTGGTTTTAAATGATAGATAATGCTCTACGCATATGTCCCTTTTAAATCCTTAGTAATATTATAAATGTGAATGTGTTTGTTTGTTACTCTTTCACGCAAACCGTACTGAACAAATCACCATGAAATTTTGCATACACGTTGTCTGGGACATGAAAAAGGACATAGGGTACCTTTCATCGTTCAACGCGGACGAAGTCGGGGGCACCAGCTATATTTTATAAAGTTACGCGAAAAAAATAGCGTGCAACGGCTACTTATTTTATAAATTTGTAGAAAAGAGTGTTGAAATCAGCGAACTTGCTTGCAAAGATATATTATTTCGATGGTTTCGATCTCGTATCGCAATCGTGTCGTTACACTAAACGAAGCCCTTTGGGTTATTGATGGCACTTTGACACGAATATGTTCACTTGTCACAATGGCTCTTGACAGTTAAATGACGAAGATGAAAGAAGAACGTAAATTGTTTTTAAATTAGACGCTATAAATTTATGGGTGACAGGAAAACTAGACCGGAGTGGACTCCCACATTTGACGAATTAATAATAAAAATGGTTGCCTAGCTAATCGATTTTCGAAACGAAGTTTTAATAAGAAACTCAGTTAGGTACCGTTTGAAAATATTATTTCTAGACAGTTTCGCTTGCGTATTTTTAAACCTAAAATGTTACAATTATTTACCTACACTTATTATTTATACACGTAGATTTCTAGAAACCTACATCAGAGTCGTTAAATATAAAGATTATAATATTTCTTTAGCCAATCTTAAGATTTGCAAAGAAATTTATGGGTACCATTAAAAAAATATATATTTATGATATCAATAGAAAATGACAACTGTATTGTTCTTTAAGCTGAGGAAAGTCGAAAATACAATATCTGTAATTTGAAAGTGTTTACTAAAAAAAACTATTTAAAAAAAAATTAGTAATGTAGAGTTGTAGCATAGAGTGTAAGAATCTTTTACTTTGTCAGTATGTCGCTTTAAATAAACCCATGAATATTTAATCACGCTTTGTTTAACTCTTTTTGCTTTAAAATTACTTCATGGAACAAAGTGTGGAGGCGTCCTCGATGGATTTAAAATTTATTTATGTAGACTTTAATTTATCTAGCAAGTAGATAACAAGATTTTGTACTGCTCAATAGATTACGTAACAATATAAATAAGTAACTTTGTTGCCTACTTAATTTTTAAATTGTATCATATTTTACATTTTATTATTCATTTTGAAAAAAAAAACATCGGCGTAACTGTTTATACTTAAATAAAAGTCAAAAGTAAAAGGATATTTAAAATTAATCCAAATTCAGATTTTCAAAGATTTTTACTAAACCAGAGACTTTATACAAGGTTTATTTTTAGATTTATAACTGCAGTTATTATGCAGTTATCGATGTCTCTCTGTCTATTATGAATACAGAAACATTAGTATAGTAAGTAAACTTTAAAATTTACTTATATATTTTTCCATGTACTTATTAGTACTTAACTAGCTGCTGCCCGCGACTTCGCCCGCGTAACTTTGTAAATCATATACTTGTGGGTTATCAGCAGTACCACATTTATGCTTTTGCATGCATTCGGATGTAGCCAAATGAAATAGTCAATAGCTTGAATCGTATATTAACTGATATGTACAAAGCGAAAGTCCGGTTGAAAAACTATAGCACAATAATAATTACAAAATGTTGACAACCCCTTTTATACACAAATTTGACATGACAGTTTATTCGTTTTCATAATTTCGAATCTATTCTTGATTTTTCAAATCTTCTATGCCAGCATTAGTCGGAGAGGTTGTATATCTGTGGAGTATCGCCACATATTCCCCCTGGCCAGACCATGACTATGGTCGATAGTAGTCCGGAAATCTGATTCGACGACCACTGCGCGACCTCTTCTCCTCAGGCACGGCGTTAGGTACGACGACACGACTTGAAGATGGCTCATCGGTCAGCTCACATCTGTCTTCGTTGAGGTGCGTCGCTTCTCTCATCAGAAATGCCGGTTTCAGCCTGTCGACGGAGATGTTCTGAACCTTGCCGCGGACATCAACGGTAAAGAATTTAGGCTGCCTCTTCACTATCTTATAGGGTCCAGCGTACGGCGGTTCTAGAGAACTTCTGACATGATCTTGACGAATGAAGACGTGTGTAGATGTATGCAGGTCTCGGGGTATGTAGAAGGGTGAATTGCTGTGCCATGTGGTAGGTTGTGGAGTCAGTTTCGCCATGTAGGAGCGAAGTCGGTTTGCGTACTCGGTGACATCTCTAACGTTGCAGTCGTTACTGGGTGAGAAGAACTGACCCGGTAGACGCAGGGGTTCACCGTAAACAAGTTCAGCTGGAGACGACTGTAGATCTTCTTTCCAGGAACTACGCATTCCCAGAAGTACTAAAGGCAAAGATTCAACCCAGCTGGATGTGTTGTGTTTTATTGTAGACTGTAAGCCTGCTGGTCTAGTAATTTCGGGATAGTCACGTAAAATATCGTGAAACTCTGTTTCTCCCGAAACTACTTTCACCGAGGAGATGCCATCTGAACTTTTAGACAGTTGGGCGTTTGCAGTTAGCGACGTAATACTGTCGATCAGGCGCTGATGTCTACAGTCCACTAGTAATCCATAGTAGCTCAAGAGATCCACTCCAATGATGGGTTTCGAAACGTCAGCTATTATGAAGTTCCACACAAAATCTCGTCTCAACCCAAGATTTAAATGAAGCCGGATTGGTCCATATGTGTTTATCACCGTACCGTTTGCAGCTACCAACTCGTACGATGTTTTAGTACAGGGCGTCTTGACTGCTGCTCGCGGAAAAACACACAAGTCGGAACCAGTGTCCACCAGGAACTGCATTTTTGATGCGCGATCAGTTACATATAGACGGCCTGTAGTGGATGATGGGCAGTCGCTGGCCGCTACTTCCGACTGCCCTTCGAGTTTCCCGACCCGAAGCTACATGGATGTTTACATTTTCTGGCTCTGTCAGCAAATGTGTAGTGGTAATAACAGTATGGATGATTCGGTGGTGGCTGTCGTGAACGAGAGCGACTTCTTGAGCGAGTCCGACGTATATCTGCTTTCTGGCGGTAAGTGGTGCGACTATTTAGTTTGGCAGAAAGAACTGAAATCTGCTTCGCGAGCTCTGTGACTTGCGCTTCAAGATCATTTTGGACAGACGGTGTGGGCTTGGATGTACTTGCCACTTGTGGACATGGAGGGACAATCTCGTGAATCTTGTCAGCTAGTTCTGCGATTTTCTCCAGGGTCAAATCGGACTGCGATGCTACAACCGTCTGAATATTGGTCGGTAATCGGCTAGACCAAATAGTGAAAAGGAAATCTTTCGGGACCGACGGACCAGCTAAATCTTGTAGATGACGCAGGAATTGTGATGGCTTACGATCTCCAAGCTCTTCATGCATCAACAACTGCTTTACTTTTTTTTCTTGAGATGCTGAAAGGCGCTTAATAAGCTCAGTCTTTAGCCTTAAATATTTATCGGTCTCCGGCGGGTTAATTATAATGTCCTTCACTTCAGCAACGTAGCGATGCTCCAGTTGTCCGACAACATAACTGAATTTTGTCTCGTCCGTAGTTATTCTGGAGAACAAAAATTGGCTTTCAATTTGAGCAAACCATAGTGCAGGTTCTTCTGGCCAAAACGGAGGTACTCTGGCGTTAATCCTGACGATCTCTTGCCTATTATCGTCTGCTGATGCCATCCTTAAATTATGCTGAAAAAAACGCTCCGCTTATGGTGGCACCATATACCAAGTTTCTTCTTTCCGAATGAATCTTGCGGTTTCTATTAACTCACAACTTATTCTGTGAGACGACGGCGGTCTCCAATATGTGACATGGTTGTATCTGCGCGTCGTCGGTGGTCACCAATATGTGGGTTATCAGCAGTACCACATTTATGCTTTTGCATGCATTCGGATGTAGCCAAATGAAATAGTCAATAGCTTGAATCGTATATTAACTGATATGTACAAAGCGAAAGTCCGGTTGAAAAACTATAGCACAATAATAATTACAAAATGTTGACAACCCCTTTTATACACAAATTTGACATGACAGTTTATTCGTTTTCATAATTTCGAATCTATTCTTGATTTTTCAAATCTTCTATGCCAGCATTAGTCGGAGAGGTTGTATATCTGTGGAGTATCGCCACATACTAAAACCTTCCTCGAGTACCACTCTATCCATTGGTGAAAACAGCATGGAATACGGTGCAGTATTTTTTGATTTTATCGCGAACAGACAGACAGACGCAGCGGAAGACTTTGTTTTATATAATATGTAAGGGTAAGGATAGAGTCTGAAACAAATATCGATCTCTGATAAAAAAAAAACTAAAAAGTTTTTAAAAACTTAAAAAAGTAAAAATGTTACAATTAATTTTTAATTCATTAAAACTAGAAAGAACACGAAAAATCTCCACTATATTTACAATTTTTCACTATTGTTGACCGGCGCTTATTCTGAGTAACATTTAGAAAAAGCAAAATTCGAATCATTGTTAAGAGTATTCGTGAAAAGCTTTTTCAATTTTACCTAGCTTTATTGTAAGGCGCACCCTAAGCTAAATTTGTTTGCGGTATTTTTAAAACGATAAATTATAAAGCAGCCGTAACTCAACGCGAGTGTTGTGACACGTCAGAGGCAAGCACAATGCAGTAAATTCCTTTAGCTTAGCTCGACAAACTATGACAACAATTTATGTGATTAAATAGAGCTTTCAGACAATAACACCGTCGTCGGTTATAAGTGTAATTAAAAATAACACTTCACTACGAATGACATTTTAAAATTATGAACTAAAACGTTTTGTTTAAGTGACTTAAGTTCATAGGATTAACTAAATTATTATTTTGTAAAATGGAGATACTCGTAATAAACATCATTTATTTAACAACTTATTTTCTAAATAGTTAATCCTTTTTATCAAACTGCCTATTTCGCATTTTAGAATACACAATTCTTCATACAACTTTCTTTAACTATTGAATCTAAAATTGTCTTCAATTTATTACGGTTAAAGTGCCAATTAATTATCGTGATTTATATTTTAACAAGCGATCATTTAATTGAAGCACTGTGAGCCTCGTAAGGCTTTGCTCAGGGTTACTATGGCAGGTCGAATTAGAAATTCAAATTCAAATTTATTTATTTTCAAATTCAAATTCATTTATTTACAGGCAACTAGACCCATATATTTTTTACATTTTTTTTTACATCTAATTATAATCTATATGTACAGTATTATATATATTATCTATAACTAACAGTAATAAGATATAGTACAACATGAAAGAAAAGAAAAGAAAAGAAAATAATAATAATAGAAAATAATGTTAATAATAATAAGAATAAGAAAGTGCCTAAAAACTACAACCAACATGTCTATCACAACAATTTCGAATATATATACAGTCTAGCCTATTAGCTATCATTGATAAATTCAAATTCAAAATTCAAATTCAAATCATTTATTTACAAGTGACATGAGTAAATGTGAACCAGTTCTTGTTGGCTTTAATATGCCACCTCATGCACTGCCACGTCTGGCGTGTAAAATTGTAATTTACATATGAAATAATAATATTAATAATATAAAATATGTCGTAGTCAATTTTAAAATTTAATTAAATGTCAAAATAATCTTTAATATTATAAAAACATTGGTCCAACAGCCACTTGGTCATGACTTGATATGACTTTGTTAGAGCTGTCCCGCACTCGCCTAACAAGTGATGCACATTTTTTACGCATATTAGCATAGAAACATCAGCATAGAACATCTTATTAGCATAGCATAGGAGATCCGTAGATGAACGAACAATTCAGTAAGTTGAAGTTTATACTACGGAGAGCCGACTGTGGCTGAGGCTGGAATCGAATGAGGACCACGGACCGACAAGCGTAGCGCAGGTCGTCCACCCACAAAGTGGACAGAACACCTGATAAGGGCCACATGCCGTGGAATATTATGGGGATCCTGGCTGTGGAAAATTATGGGGGACCATAATGTCCAATGTCCAGCAGTGGACCTCTTGGTGACCATGATGACCATTTTAATTAATGTTTAATGCTCTAGATAACTAATATATCATGTAAGAGCAATCACCACCTCATATTATTTTACACGTATTGTATTATTAGCTTTAAAATTGTAAATATAAATAAATAAATAAAATATAAGCAAAGCAGCCCGAAATTACCCTGTAATAATTGCTGACCACATATTTACAAATCGACGAATATTCTTACAATTTCATAATCACGTGAGCTTTCCAGGAGAGATTTTCTAAATGAATGCCAAAACTCTTATAGCGTTGTTGTATAAATATAGCCCATAAATATTTATTGTAAGCCTATTAATGCTTAACTTTTAGCTTTTAATTTAAAAGCTTTAGCTTTTAACATAAGCTGCCAAAAAATATTTCAAACAAGTCAAAAACTTCCTGTGATATATTCGAAATTAACCTGTTAATTTAACTTCCTATAAATATAAAATATTTTTATCGAAAGTATGCTATAATATACATTATTTCAAAATAAATATGCATTCATACAGTTTAATTCATGAAAAGAAATAATCAACGTGAATATAAAATCATTTAATATGAGATAATAATTATAGTAATCATAATATTACTCGTTAAATCAAACATTGATATGTTTATAGATTGCAAAAGGAATGTGTTTATTTTTCGAGTTGAGGCTTCAACTTTTAAGGGAAAACTCCTTGGAAAATTGTTTAAATTCCACTCAAATTCAATGAACACCAACATAAAGAACCTAATATAAAACATCATATTCCACAACAGCATGAATACAAGTGTCTCAACTAAGTTGAGAAATCTGGTTGACTTTTCTATTGCTGAATTTATAAATGATAAATTACAACAGCCGTCTTTTGGTTGCCTTACTTTTACCTTGAATTTAATTTAAAGCGAGGCTCTATGCTTATGTAAAAAATCGTTGACAGACGCTACAAAGAGCGGAAAACAAATTGGAAAAATGAGTTTCCAAGTAACTAAACTAACGACATAGATGACGATAAATCTTTTGATTGCAGATAGATGATTCGATTTTTCCAATAACTTCTAATAAACTTTGGATAAGTTAAGCGGAGTTATTATTTGATATTTATTTTAACATTACACCTACATATTTCAGTTCTCAATATTCCATTCAATCGCGTAGATTTTCGAATAGAAAGAATAAATTCCTACTAATATTATAATATATCTGAAAGTTTGTGAGTATAGATTACTTAGATTAGCATAATCTTCTTTATAAATAAAAATGAATACCTAAATGTGTTGCTAAGCGCAATACTCGAAAACGGCTAGACCGATTTTAATTCTATCTTCACTCATGGATAGAGGGATAATTAGGAAGGATTTTACGTAAAAAAAAATGCACCCCGAGCGAAGCCGAATAGAATACTTTTTATCTTATAAAAAATGTTAGATTTCCGAGGGATTTAAAAATTAGGGGCAATAGTCAGGCGTCGTCATAACGATAAATATGTCAGATATTTTCTCAAGTGTTATATTATGATACCTAGGTATATAACCATAACTACGGTCAATATAATTTTATATTTTTAAATAAAAAAAGATGTAATTACAAAAGATATAAGTCACTATATCCAACACGAGTAATGCAATAATATAATATTGTCATAAATATTTATGAGAATTTGTCTACTGCGAACCGTATCATATTGTGTACAAGTCGCGTGCGGCAGATGCCTTGAACGCAACACGCTTCAGTGCCCACCACTCGCATATTGTTCTTTACCACAAGGCGAAGTAAGCGAGATAGAAAAAAAATAAAAATAAATACAAATATGTAGCGAATAAAGATCTTTTACAGTGCTGAAGTACGTGTCCCTTAAAGACTTGCTACACTACATCTCGAAGGTATCTATTTTCTTCCAATCCTTTGCCCACGATCCCGAACCGTAACTATATATTTATAAAATTGCCAAATAATTCTATTTATTGATGCACTAACTTTAGCTCGCTGCTGCTACTCTTGCGATAAAAAAATTATATTTATTATTTCATTTTATTACTCTTATATTTAGTTGAGTTTTTTAATGTTTCGCAAACATGTGCACTTAATTTAACAAAGCTAGGGCTTATAAACAGTGCAGTTTTCTAGCTTTAACAATAAACTTCCGAGTGATATCCACAATAAATATCACAGGAAAATAAATTTTCGTTGAATAAAAAAATTACTCGTAAAAGTAAGGATAAAAAAATAAGGAAACCGGTTAGGGATTTGAAGTTAGGATTTACATTTTTTGTGTATTACAATATAAAATAAATTATCGAACAAATGACTTAAAGTGACTTAAGTAATATAATTTCAAAATAATTTATATTATATGGGTGCCTATAAAGTAATATATAAAAATCGACCTATCCTCAGCAATATTTCAAATAGATATTGTATTTTTGAAGTTCTTTTCAAGGTGTGTATCATACTAACTTCAAGTAATTTATATAACTGTCACCTTATTACAACTACAGGAAATTTTCGTGCGACACGAAACAAAATAAGAAACTCTTTTTGCCTATTCTTTAATCGGCTCTAATGTAGTACGTACTCGTATTATGCAAAAGTTTTTATTTTACAATTCACAGACGTATGCAAGCGATAACACTACGGCTTTACTAGAGCCTATAAACAAGGGAGTCACACAACATTTGCCCGCATTTGCTTTTTACCAACAATGTTAGCAGATCTTGCAAACTTAATTATCTTTTTTACTACATTTAAGAAATACTCTTAATGGTAATAAGTTGATGTCTATGTTTTTTTTTTTCATTTCTGACAAAACTCAATATAATAATAAATGCGAAGGTAATTGATGTACAATTTATCAATTTTAAAAAAACTGAACCAATTTTTAAATAGTATTTAACTCTAGGAAAAATAGAAGATCCAAGGAACGCCAAGCGCAGCGTAGGACGTCCACCCACAAGAACAAGATGGACACACGAACTAGCGAGTTGACCGGTCCTATTGGAAAATTATAGGGTCAAGCAACGGACGTCGTACTGAGATGAACTATTAAAATTAGCAGAAAGATATGAGTAGAATAAAACTCAATATATAAACGTATGATACAATAAAATGTGTCGAAAAAGAAAATTAGTCATGTTCATTTATGTATGTGGGTGAAAATGACGGTGAACCAGTGGGCAGAGCTTATTTAAAATATTTAGGCCACAATAAATGCTCAGTAATGAAGCACGTTTTGAAATCAATCAAACATGAAACCACTGACTACGTCGATGTTATTTCTGCGTTTATATTTTGAATATAAAATTTGGTTAGTAAAATTACAGTCAATTTTGCGCTTAATGTATGCATAATGTTATATTGTAGTGATTTTGTATTTAATGTGTAAATTTTGTTTTTAAAATATTTTTTTAGTTACTACCAATTTTATTAGTCTTTATTGACCCGCATTCGGCTACGCCCGAGGGCATATTTTATATACAAACCTTCCCCGTTTATTCCTCTTTCTACATGTGAAAACCAAATTAAAATCGGTCTAACCATTTTTGAGTTTTTGCGAGACTAACGCACGAAATTGATTTTTATATTATACTCGTATAACTAGAAGAAATAAAGAAGAAGATTAAATTGTAACAGATATAAACAAACACCCTTGTTAAAATCCCTTATATATTACCTACGATATAAGGTTTTCAAGAGTTTCAACAGTTCAAGACAAAGATTTAAATCGAGTTCAAGAGTACGAATTCAACAGAAAGACGAGCGAATCCGCAAGTATTATTTAGTTCCCAGTCTACTTAGAAACAATACGTTCAATAGAAAAAGTAAAACCAGTTGAAAAGGAAACTCTAATAATCTGATATTCATACGCGGCTCACATCACTTATTTAAACAAAAGACTTTGCGGAAAGAAAAACTCTGAAAAGAAGCCGAAGCGAGTAAGATTGCCTTTCAAAATACGGTATCACGTGTTATGCAAATCTAGGGAGATAAGTTTTGAGAAGTACTCGGTGCTCATCCTTTTGGTAGACTGTAACGTAGGGTGACCATAATGATCGAATGGACTGTTACTTTGCTTACTTACAGAGTTGCTTTTAATAATATATTAGGAAAATAGATGTTAATTTTAAAATTATTTAAATATATATTAGAAATATTTTATTTATTTATTTATTTAGAAATATGTAGATAATACTAAATACGTATTTAAAACGAATTTACCCGGCGAAAATCGGGGGTGTAGTTTATAATATGTAATTAATTTAAAAATTATAACTAAGTAAACTAAATATTGTTTTAATATTTTTCCAAATAGTTATTTTCCTATTTCCTAGAATAAAGAACCACCCGAACTTGTTGGCGATGCAACTAATATACTCGTCTCAAGCGAAAAACTCCTGGAAACCTATAGGGTAGCGGAATATAATTTGGGGCATATGTTAATGGACTAATGCCCTTCATGACCAGCTCACTTTGCCCAAACATTTGCAAAATGCTTACTGGAACAGATTGCAAATCAAGAGAAAGTTATAAAAATAATCCTAGAATATAATTTTATTGTAAATATTTATTAATGGAATATCATAAATTAAATTTTAACTAAACTTTAGATTAAAAAATTAGGTAACTAACTAAAAACTAAAGTTTAGGTAAACCTTGTGCTTTAAATATGGATTAAAATTATCAATCATCAATACTAATAATAAAACTGTATGTATGTATGTATGTATGTATGTATGTATGTATGTATGTATGTATGTATGTATGTATGTATGTATGTATGTATGTATGTATGTATGTATGTATGTATGTATGTATGTATGTATGTATGTATGTATGTATGTATGTATGTATGTATGTATGTATGTATGTATGTATGTATGTATGTATGTATGTATGTATGTATGTATGTATGTATGTATGTATGTATGTATGTATGTATGTATGTATGTATGTATGTATGTATGTATGTATGTATGTATGTATGTATGTATGTATGTATGTATGTATGTATGTATGTATGTATGTATGTATGTATGTATGTATGTATGTATGTATGTATGTATGTATGTATGTATGTATGTATGTATGTATGTATGTATGTATGTATGTATGTATGTATGTATGTATGTATGTTCCTCCATAACTCTTAAACGAATTAACCGATTTTCATGAAACATTGTAGATAAACCTTTAGACGTCCGGGACACAGGATAGGCTACTTTTTTCACGCGGGCGAAGTCGCGGGCGCCAGCTAGTTCATTAATAAAAATTCTGCCAATAACGTGAGACGTATACATTGCTAACGTTATATGTATACATAAAAGTATTGTATGTAAGGGAAAAATATTGTAACAAAATCTCCATTAGGTATAAATTCTTGGTAAACCTAGTGTATAGCAAACTTCTAACTCACTCAACTCTGGTGCTTTAAAAATTCAGAAGCAAAAGTGACATTGGAGAGTGCTGAGTCCTTATTAACATTAAGCGACTCACTTCAAAGATCGTTCACTTCAAAAACTTTGGATCATTCTTTAGAAATTTGATATCGACAAACTTTTCATCATAGATTATAACAATTCAAGCACCTGAGTTATGACTTCGTGTGGACTTTATTGATGCACAAAGGAAGGCTTGATTTACATATTGTTGCATGCTACTTTAACAAAAGGTTATTTTGTACAACTGTCGTACTCGAAAAGGAATTCCACGATTTATTGCGACGTAAAATATTGAATATACAATTGTGTTAAAACACCATCACCATTTTCTCTTTAGATGTAATATGTTATGTAGAGGCAGAACACACCTTAGATGGAATGTCTCCAATAGACCTGTGCAATTGTGCTTCAACAGATTTTGCAGTAGCCCGATCATCAATTAAAATTAAAAGAAAATAACCTTAAGGGCAAAGAGGGAAAACGGATGAATAGGCTCTGGGATACACACGGAACCATATATTATATCCACGTTTTTCAAACAAGATTGTTCTCTTGTAGTGAAGTTAGAACAAAAACTTTGATCATAGATCAAAGTATTGTTCTTTTATTTGTTAGAGTCATTGTTTATGCCTCCTTTTCTTTTCTTTAGATTCTACAATAATCTCACAAAGAACGTTTTAAACACCTTTTGCTTTAGAGGAGAAAAAGCTTGTATGCAAACAAGAAGTGGCGTGTGCTTATGAGAGCGCGTTTCCTGTCTGTACCAAATAGTGTTGTATTATAACAGGTAACTCGTGTGTTACTCCATTTTAGTTTTAGTGATGCTACATCAACCGTTTTTGCTTCACATAATGTGTAAATAATTTGTCACCAGCTAACAACTGAAAGCAGAAAGGTTTTTTTTTTTAATCCAAAGTGATAACCATTTTTTCAGCATTTAATTGTAATCATATCGCATCAAACTCTCTCTTTAGGACTATACAATATCTTAGAATAATATTTAAACCGTTGAGCTTGATAATAATTATGAAAAGGATTTTTCAAATACCTATTTATAGTTCCATAGATATTACCCTTCAAATATGAACATACATGCATAATAACGCCCGTTCCACCTATCCCTACTAAGTTCCCCCCTTATAAGTGTACATTATAAAAATAAAGTGAAATTATTTTTAAAAAGAAAGCTTACCAGAACCAGTGAAACTCTAATAATTATTTTAAAAAGGTTGTCTCTTTTTTACTTTAAATACTATTTTGAATCATTTATTTCGATAATAAGTATTGAACCATAAAATTTTGAAGAAATATTAAATTGTAAATTTAAATGAGTTTTACTTTACAGTGTAAGATTTTTTTATATTAAAAATATTTTAACATCAATTTTTTATACTCTTTAAGTAGCTACATTAAATTAATATAATTAAAAAAAAATTGTACTAAAAGTATAATGTTCAAATTGAAATAATTCGTACCTATTTGAAAATGAGAACCTCATTGAAAATACTCTCCAACAATGTTCAGCACTAGGCACATAAAAAACGAAGCACCTTTGTAATGTCTTTTGCGCATCAGACCGTGAACACATGACTTGGTCGCGTGCTAAGAAAGGGTGCTTTACTTTAAAACTTGTTTTAATTAAGTAAGCTTGAGTGAACGTTAAAGAGTTTGAACAAGAGGATATTATTTCAAAAGCAAGCTAACAGCTGTATCATGCCAAGTTTCATTCATAATAATTTTTACGTGTTTTCTCCAAAATGATAAGGTGTAGAAATTTTAATATATAATAAACTAATATCAAATCAACGATTTGGGGTAAGGGGGGAACGGTACCAACATCTAAACCGACCCAATCGTCAACCTCACCTGCACGCGCCCTAGGCGACGGTGGCCGAAACCGGCAGCCGTGGTATCCCCTGCTAGATAACAGACGAGGCAATGGCGACCGAGCAGTGGCGGTATAACCACAAACCCTCCCGGGCAACTGGTAGGAAGAGGCTTTAGCGAGCCTTGGGGTCCAAATAACCCCAAAAAGGTCTAGAGTATCAGGATAGGAGATAACTAAAAATGGAAGCAAGATTGAAACAAAGACTACCCCAGGAAGGTACCGGCCAAGCCGGAGAATCCTTCCCTGAGCAACACTCAGGCTGCCCCACGTATTCTGGGGGGGGCACAATTTTGCCGACAGAAGAAGGGACTGAAAGTAAGAGCAGTCGAAGTACCAGCAACCACAACAAAAGGTTTATCCAACAAGCATTTCCCACTAATTTCTTCGAAACACGTCCAAGAAGTTTTTCTCTGGGAAGCAATATCAACAAAGAAGTGAAGGACTCAACTCAACCGACTCCCGCAATGGACATGGACATTGATAAGCACATCACTGAGACTAAGCAACAAGAGAGACCGAATGATAAGCCAACACAAACTAGAAATGTATCTTGGCAAAGGGTACCTGGAATACATAATTCTAAGAGAAAAAGACTATCACCAAGTCCTCCTAAAGATATATCAACTAGTAACAGATACAGCAATTTACCTATCGATCAATCTGAGGATGATACAGGGCACAGTGTGAAAAGACCAAGTAAACCACCACCTATTGTTTTATACGGGATAGAGGACGTAAACAAACTGACTGAACTACTGGAAACAGCCTGTGACCAAAACCAATTTACATATAAAATTGTTAATAAAAATCAACTAAGGATAATAAGCTCTAATACTGAAGCATATAAAAAAATTATACATGTTGTAAGAGAAACAGGGCTTATTGGACACACTTTTAACAAAAAAGATGAAAGGTGCTTTAGAGTAGTGATAAAGAACCTGCATCATACAACCCCGACTTATGCAATAAAAGAAGAACTAGAAAAAACGGGAAATAAAGTTCAAGGCGAAATTATAAACGCCAAATATGGACCGGATAAAATACCAACTTCTACCTTCTTTGTAAACTTTATCCCGGATCCTAAAAATAAGTTAATCAAAGACATCAAATATATATACCACCAAGCTGTTGTTATAGAAGACCCTAAAAAGAAAAGAACCATCGCACAGTGCCAGAGGTGCCAGCAATATGGGCATACAAAGAATTATTGCATGCGACCTTATCGATGCGTTAAGTGCGCAGAATCTCACCAAACTTCAAAATGTCCAAAAAAGGACCGTAATACACCAGCTCAATGTGCTTTATGCCATGGCGCACATCCGGCCAACTATAAGGGATGCCAAATATACCTGGAAATATTAACACGAAAATCAAAACAACAACAACTTAAAAAACCTACATACAATTATAATAAAGAAACCAACACACAAATCCCAAATAACAGGGATCTGAACCTGATGCGAAAAGAAAGCTACAACGAAATTCTAAAAGACAAATCGTATGCCGACGCCACAAAAACAAACACTAACAACAAGAATGACATAGATAGTAATGAATCGACAATGAAAATGATAGAAAATCTAATTATAAAACAATCGGAAAAATTTGATATAATATTACAACAAATGAGCACACTCATGAAAATAATGACAGTACTCATAGAAAAACTATCCAAATAGCTACACTTAAAATAGGAACTCTGAACACAAATGGCCTAGCACCCAATAAACATGAAGTCGAAATAATGATCAAAGAGCATAAACTTGATGTTATGCTTGTATCTGAAGCTCACTGCACTAGCTCCAATATCAACATCAAATTCAAAGCATATAATACCTACATCACACGACATCCTGATGGAACTGGTCACGGAGGAACAGCAATAATTATCCGAGAATCTATTAAACACCACCTATTGCCTGAAGTCAGAGAAAACTACCTTCAAGCCACTGTTGTTGGGGTTGAGGACAGAGCCGGCTGCTTTAACATTTCAGCAATATATTGTCCACCTAAATATGGAATTAATGAACAACAATATAATAATTACTTTAGATTGCTTGGGAAAAGATTTGTATCCGGTGGCGACTGGAATGCTAAACACACCAGCTGGGGGTCCAGACTTACGACTACGAGAGGTAGAAAACTGAAATTGAGCATTGACACAAACAATCTAACTTCTATATCAACAGGTCAACCAACTATATGGCCTTCGGATCCTCAAAAAATGCCAGATCTTATTGTTTTTTTTGTTGTCAAAGGATTGTCTAGACAATATTTTAAGGCAGAGTCATGCCAGGATGGTTGCTCTGACCATACTCTGGTAATATTGACAATGAGTACAATGGTGATAGAGAAAGAGACTGTAGAGACGCTGTACAATTCACGAACTGACTGGGACTCATTCAGACAACAACTTGACGCAAATATTGACTTGAAAATTAAAATTAAAAATCCGGATGACATTGAAGACATGACAAAGTATATCACGAATCTGATTCAGGAATGCTGTTGGAATAACACACCACCAGCCGAACCATCTCGGCATCCATCAAATTACCCACGAGAAGTCAAACAAATGATACTGGAGAAACGACGGCTCCGCAGAGTCTGGCATCAAAGCAGGCATAGTGCAGATAAAAAAGCATTGAACAAAGCCATCAAGGATTTAAAAAGACTTCTCAGAGACTGGCACAATGACACCTTACAATCTAAGCTTAAATCTCTAACTCCTACACCTGCAACAAATTACTCTCTTTGGAAGTTCACGAAAGCTTATGATAGGCCTCAGGTAGCTAAACAAGCAATAAGAAAAAATAATAATACATGGGCAAGAACAACCCAAGAAAGAGTTGATACCTTTGCTGCTCATCTTGAAAAGGTATTTATACCCAATCAGATCAACGTTGGAGGTGAGATAGAGCATAAAGTGAGGGAATCACTGAGTCAACCATACCAGATGTCAGTTCCACCTAAACCAGTGTCTGTGCGAGAGGTTGCTAGAACGATTCGGTCTTTAAAGGATAAAAAGGCACCAGGCTTTGATCTTATTACTAAGGAAGTTCTGAAAGAGTTGCCACGGAAAGCTTTGGTATTTATAACAGCTCTCTTTAATGGAATTCTAAGAATACAATACTTTCCAAGACTCTGGAAAGTTTCAAAAATAACGATGATCCATAAAGCGGGCAAACCGGCAGATGTGGTAACATCATATCGTCCTATCAGCCTGCTGCCTATTCTGTCGAAGCTCCTGGAAAGGCTATTACTACACCGAATAATTCCTCTACTGACCGAAAATAATGTAATACCTGACCACCAGTTTGGATTTCGAAAGCAGCACTCCACAATTGAACAAGTACACAGAGTCTATGAAACTATTAGAACAGCATTGGAACGTAAGGAGTATTGTTCATCTGCATTTATTGACATCCAACAAGCTTTTGACAGGGTATGGCATGATGGCCTCATCTGCAAGATGAAAGGATGCATGCCACATAGCTTTCATTTGCTAATGAGCTCTTACCTCACGGATAGGATCTTTGTGGTCGTGGAGGACAGTGCGATGTCTAGCCCACATAATATCTTAGCAGGGGTTCCACAGGGGTCCATTTTGGGTCCTATACTGTATACGATATACACCGCAGATCTCCCTGAAATATCTGGTTTAACTACTGCCACTTACGCAGATGATACCGTGATTCTTGCCTGTAATGAGGATCCAGTGCTTGCATCTGGCACCTTGCAGAGAGGACTGAATGAGATTAATAAGTGGCTTCACACATGGAAAATCAAAGCCAACGCAACTAAGTCAGTTCATGTGACCTTCACATTGAGAAAAGATGATTGCCCACCCGTACAGTTAGAAAATACAATTTTACCTCAAAACGATAGCGTAAGGTATCTTGGCATGCACCTTGATCGCCGTCTAACCTGGCAAAAGCATATAAAAACAAAGAGAGAAGAGCTGAACATCCGCTATAAGTTCTTGTATTGGCTACTGGGTCGAAATAGCAAGCTGTCTACTGATAACAAGTTGCTAATATATAAATCAGTCTTAAAACCAGTGTGGACGTATGGCATACAGCTGTGGGGTACTGCCAGCAACACAAACATCTCCATGCTCCAGCGAATGCAAAATTCTATACTTAGAGCCATAAGTGGTGCTCATTGGTACATCACAAACTCTGAAATACACCAACACCTCAACATGAACACTGTCAAGGAGGAGATCCGAATGACAGCAGTGGAGTACAGGAAGCGACTGTCCAGACACCCAAACGAACTGGCGGCGCAACTTATTGATCAAGGCTATCACAAACGCCTTAAAAGATTTGACATAATGGAGCTGCACAAAAGAGAGTAGCTGGTGTAAAACAAACGGGTAGTCTTCTTGATGGAGAGGGCACTCACACTGTGTAATGACCGGATAACACATCTGATTATAGTCAAGGACTGATGGCAGATAAAAGAGAGGAACAAAAAAAAAAAAAAAATCAACGATTCCCTCAAACACAAATTCAGTTTTGCCTTTTCTACCTACTAAGTTTACGGCCCTCAGAAGGAATACTTAAGAAAAAGTACATTTCTTTATATCGATTATATAAAAAATTCGTATATATTGAGAAACTTATGAAAATAACACGAACTGTATGTGAAATTATTTGATTAATATACTAGCTCATCTACGTTGAAAAAGAAAAATAGCCTATCCTGTGTCATGTACGTCTAAATGTTTATCTACCAAGTTTCATGAAAATCAGTTAATTCGTTTAAGAGTTATGGAGGAACATAATGTATACATACATACAATACCTACACTTACAGATTTATTATTAGTATTGATGATTGATTGATATTGATGATTTATCAAAGGTTGAGCCTATAGGCAAACTTGCTATATGATGTATGTAACTTGTATGATTGTTCGTCAATAACGCAAAAACGGCTAAATACTCGTAGATTTCGATGAAATGTTTGGTACTCGAGAGATCATCTAAAAAATAAAAAATTCGGCGCCACCGAGCGATATTGTATATATTTGTATATATCTCAAGTGTTATATTTTTTATTTTTTAACGGAGATGAAATGGCGGCTTCCAGCTAGTTATTGTTAATATTTACAAGGGAAACATTCTTGATATAAAATATAGTAATAATAATATGAACTGCCACTTGTGTGGGGTAAAGAACCCACTAAAGCTATTATCAACGGTTTGCCAACTGAGTGGAACGATGCGCACGAGTCTAAGTCTTCACGCTCAATGACTCCGATACATATGTTAACTTTATAAACACCTTTTGTCTTCTCAGCCAATCTACACTTTGCTACTTGCTTAAAGCTTGTAATAAAAGCCTGACGGATTCCAAGCACGTGTCTAGAGTTGACGTCGAACTTTTAAAAAGCTTCACTTAGAACATTTTAATTTTATTATTCTAAATTTCTCGCTGAAAGCCTAGACATAGATAATATTACAGACTTTTTTACCTAAAATTTATTCGAAATCAAATGGCAATAACTAATAAGCTGTTAAATCATGTGATTTTTTGTCATTATGCACATTTTCATACAGTCAAAGCTGGAAGCTGTTTTTTAAATATGGTTGCAGAATAGAGAAAGTCCAGCTTTCTAGAATGTAAACAAAAAACAAAGAAAATAAGCCTAAAAAGCAACATTGCACGAGTAATATTCACAGTGTTTTCGGAATGATTGGTCAGGTGTAATCGGGTAGAACCTACTTTGTACTGTAACTGCTGTAGATAAATTAAAATCTTGTAAACATGTAATGTAAAGTTTTTTTTAAAAATTTTTTTTAACCTAATCTGATCAGAAATTTTAACAGATTTTAAAACAACCATTATTAAACAAGCATTATTATGTAATAAAAATGCTTAGGTAATTTAAAGTATGAAATTTTGATCTGATAAATTCCAAATACCGATAGAGTTCTTGGGTTGACCACCTCTAGTAGAAGCTTTGTTGGAAGTGACGGTAATTCGAAAACTTTTATCCAACTGATATTGGTTCTGTTATTAGCTTTGTGACTGTCTAGTTCACAACCTCTGCTCTTTCTTGCTTATTCTGAAAGTTATATTTAGACGGACTTATATAACTTATTTTCATAGATTTATGAGGAGGCCCTCTCATGGAAATCGCTTACCGTCAAATAAGTGCACAGTATTGTTGAAATTTTGTTGTTTAAGCAAATCTATATAGCCCTATTTGTTTGTTCTTTGTTCCCTCTTATTTGTTGCATGGAGGTCTACATCAAACTCAAATCATCAACTCTATAGTCACATATTATAACTGCTTCCTTTTCACTGCAAATTACTTTGCAAAATATGTTTTATGTCCCAAGTTACAACTACAGCATTACAAAAATATATCTTGCAATCACAAACAATTTACGGACAAACATATTGTTAACAGTTGCAGTAACCGTATCGCACCGAGTAATTTATATGCCATTCTCAGTGCCTACACAACCAGGCAGTGCAATGTTCTGCTATCGGATCGACGCGGACGCATCGCTTCACTGCGCACCCTAGCCCTATCTTCAACATTGCACAACAATGCACAAACATGATTTTTTCGCGAAATTAATAAATTTAAAATCGAATACCATTAAATGTATTATAACGTTATGTATACGGGAAATCGATTGACCTCAATCTCACCTGATGGTAATGAAAATCACTTAGTTCTTTAAAGTCCCAAGTTGTAAATTTCAAGGAACACTGAATAAGGAAAAAAATCCAATCAATCGCTGTGCGCATAATAAAAGAAAACGCAAAAGGCTTTGTGCAAATAGATGGTATGTCCACAACGTGAGGGCGAATACCCTACGTAAGGCCGAAGTCCGATAATGAAAAAGGAGAGAAGGAACTAAGTCATAAAATTCTTGTAAACATTCCCTAAAATTTACTTAATAAGTAGAAAACCCAGGCCGGTTTTTTAAATTGCTATTAGAACACAGATTATTCTTTACCTTAACTGCCTTAACGGCACAAGGACCTATCTCATATAATAAACTAATTTTTTTATTAAATCAAATTACACTTACTATAAACGAAAAAGAGAACTGTCGGCGAGGGATGATCTAAAATAAAATAATAAACTAATTGCTTTCCAAAGTGTTATAGCAACAAGAGCCTATTATTATTATTTTTCAACGCGCACGAATTTTGTTAATACTTTTATCATGATTACTTATTTATATAAAAAAAAATTACAGTGAAATAAATGGAATATATAAGAAATTGGGAGAGATGACTATAGAGTAAAGGGCTCTGGCACTTTAAATTTAAGTTTTCAGACGCAAGACCCTCTTCGGCCATGGAAATAAACCAACGAGAAAACAAAGCCCACTTCCAAAATAACTACTGAATTCTAATTTTATTTTAAATCCCTGAATACTTAGTCGTATACAATTTATAATCGTATTATAATTTTGACGAGGCAATTAAAATTAACACTATTTCGCAATACCTTTTCACGAGAACAAACCTTAGGTTTGTTCTTTATCATACAAATTTCATACAAGCTCTTTTTTTTAATTTTCAGTCTGTTATTCTCTATCGCTTATTGACTTAAATTTGTCTTTCTAATATTTGAATATCACTTTAATTATTTATGCCATTAACAGAAGTTATAATAACTTTAAAAGAAAAAGAGAAATTCAAACAAATCCCTGGAATTGATAGGAGACCAAAAAACAATATTCTGAGGTTTTCCTTCGACGATAATAATGATGTTTCCGCCCGAGCGAGCGCCTAATGCGCCTCGCACAATTCCCTCCATTTTGTGCCAAATTATTTTTTGGTAAAAAATCCTTTACACACTTCGATTTTAATATACGAACGCGATGTATATCAGCCGACACGATATTACATCTGTATTCTGACGTTTTATACGTATCGCTGTATATGAACAATTGACTTCACATATTATATTATTAACTAGCTGTCGCCCGCGACTTCGTCCGCGTTTAAAAAGAAAAAAGTAGCCTATCCTGTGTCCTGTACGTCTAAATGTTTATCTACTAAGTTTCATGAAAATCAGTTAATTCGTTTAAGCGTTTAATGATTTCTAAAAGTAAGTAATCAACACTTTACATGTAGTTCGTGAAAGAGGCCCTAAGAGTTATGGAGGAACATACATACATACAATACCTACACTTACAGATTTATTATTAGTATTGATTTGTAAATATATAAATGTATATCAATAGACAGGCATACGTAATATTATTATGTATTCAATATTATAAGACGTATGTTTATCTCTTTATATTTAATGGTCAGATTAAAAATATAAGTGTAAAATAAGTAGGGACGCCATAAACAGTTTGCCTCGGTCAGATCTAACCTCAGAAACTTAAAATAAACAAAAAATAATACCGTCAAACATTATGCTATAAATACCTAAAAAAAACTAAAATAATTTTAGAACTCTTAACTTTGATTAAGAGGTAATTAAGGATACTGAAACTAAAGATATTATAAAAAAACCGGGGTGCGGACAATATTATAACATACCACATAAAGCTTAGTAACAGTTATATAAAAAAATAAGGAAATATTATTTGAGTATTTCTGCTATGACAAAATGAGCTTGTGTCCAGTAAAGCGTTTCAAAGGGCTAATGCCTTGAAGGGTTTCGTTTTTAATATTGACTTTGCCTTCGATTCGGAAAATATTTTTAATTCTTTTCCGTGTACATTCATTGGAATTTTACCCTGACGTTATTAAACGTACAGAATATGTTACAAAATCAATTAATCCTTGTACACAGTTAAGCTAGCTGAATTGTAAATGATTTTTATTGCGATACCTATCATATTTTCATGATTGGAAAAGCGGACAAAGGTTTTTATTACATTTTTTTTTAAGGAAATATATAAATAAAACGAATTAATAATACTACTTCGCAATCAGCCCTAGTACCTGGTCTTTTAGTCTAATACTGAAATTAATTATACTAGATTATACTAATATTTGTATTTTTGTTTGTATTGAATAAAACTACTGGACTGATTTTAAAAATTATTTCACCTATAGAAAGCTACATTATCGGCGAGTAACATGGACTATCCTAATGCGAATGTGAGTTTGTTTGTTTGTTACGCTTTCACACAAAAACTACTGAACCGATCACCATGAAATTTTGCATACACGTTGTCTGGGACACCAGAAAGGACATAGGGTACCTTTCATCGTTCAACGCAGACAAAGTCGCGGGCACCAGCTAGTATAGTATAAAGTTTCACGGAACTCTTCACTCTTACTTTTTCATGAAAAAACTACTGAACCGATCACCATGAAATTTTGCATATATGTTGTCTAGGACATCAGAAAGGACATAGGGTACCTTTCATCGTTCAATGCGGACGAAATCGCGGGCACCAGCTAGTATTTTATAAAGTTACGCGGACGAAGTCGCGCTAATCTAAATTGGTAGTCACTTATTTTAACACAGTAGCATGGTCGTGCTTTTGTTGAGTGTCATAATGGAATAATTAGTTTCCTGTAAAAGACCAACATAATAATTACTTATTATCCATACTCATAAAAAATGTTTTTCTTGTTTCCAGGTGTTCACTCAGTGAGGATAATAAACATGCGAGTTCCAGAAGTGATTCAATACGGTACAAAAGACGCCATCACACTGGACTGCGATTATGTCACAAGCAATGTAACTGGTCTTGTAGTAAAATGGTTCTACATGGACAAGTCACAGATAGTATACCAATGGATACCGCCGCAGAAACCACAGGCACTGGGGCTGCTAAGGAATAAGGTATTTACTAAATAAAATCTTTACTCTCCCTCAACTTCCATTGTTTAATTCATTTTGTTAATAACTGTTGTTTATTTTTAAAAAAAAATCTAATTTTATTAAATTTACAATTTAAATGTTAAAAACATTATTCCAGTCAAAACAATTAATTAACCATTCCTGATAAATATTTTTATAAAATTTTGGACCTAAGTCCAATATGTTATTAAAATATACCAATAATAATAAAAATTTTGAAAATTTTGATGAATAAAGTAATAGGTTTTTTATTACAGTAAAAAAGCTGTAAAAAGATTTTGTTAAAGACGAAATCATTTATTTGTTTCTATCATGAAAGCTTTTTTTCATTTCCCACCTCGCCCTGCAAATGTATTTCGTTGCAATTCGATATGGGGGTTTTTGAAAAGCTTTGAAGCGGCTTGTGTGGTGGACAGCACTCCTGTAATCCCTCTACTGTTGAGGCGACGTCCATAGGCGACTATAATCGCTACCCATCAGATAAGCTCCTACAAGCGTTACCTTTTTTCGAATGTGGTGTCTGTCGTCGAATTTAAAAATAGAACGAACTGAAGTGTCTATTTAAATTTACATTTATTTAGAGAAAGAATCAAATTATAAGATCTACCAAATAAGCGCCTCTTTCACCAACTACAAGTAAAGTGCTGATTAGTTACTATTAGAAATAATTTTCTGTTTTATTGAATTATGCACTCGGTTTACTGCATCATTCGATAGGCGATTTTTTTAATTATTTTCTATTTAAAGTTTGGGACGTTTACCGTACAAACAAAGGTATATCAGCTAAATTATTCTCGGTGCCAGGTGACTTTAAGTGACGGTTTAGCCTACTTGACGTTGGTGAAAGAGACGCTTAAAAACTTTTAAAAGTTGTATACTTATATGCACCTAAACCTTACTTTTTGAAATTATTAATTAATATTTATTTTCCAGCTTGATCTCTCATTTAAAGTATCACACAATCCATATACACAACACCGAGCTTTACGTATAATGTCGCCAGGAACAGAACTGACCGGCAATTATACATGCGTCGTGTCTACCTTCTTAGCTGAGGACCAACGCACAAAACCCATGGCTATATTTGGTAAGTAAATCTAAAGTTTATTTGTTTTTTCCTTTGTACACATTACGTCTTAATTAATTTAGAGTAAAAGCTTGATTTTTCGGGCTCTTAAACCCTTTGAATAATGGTTTATTAAAGCAATTGTTAAATTTAAAGAAATTTCAAATTAACGACGTATTTGTTACAAAAACATACATCTTTCTTCATAATCGTAGCATTGATTAAGAAATACATTGCATCCCAGCCGTAAATAATTATTGCTAATTACAAATGTTTTACTTTGTAATTTTTTAAAATATTTTTTTGAAAAAAAAAAAGCCTACTAGAAATAAAATCAGCCAAGATTCCGTTTCACTCTAAATACAATAACTATAAATAAAATATTTCAAAGTATTTCAAGACGAAATATTAAAACAAAAAATCTATTAGGATATTTGATCTCAATTAATAAAAGAAACTTTATTTTTATATTTAAAATATTTAGAAATTTACATTCTTAGATTTATGAAACTAAATGTAACTTTTTTATGGAACCATTGAAATGATCACGTTGTATATAATATAGATGACGAAAAGAATCCAATTATAAGCCGCTAGTGACTAGGTAATTAAATTAATTTAACTAATTAATCCTATGGTCTACAGCGCACTTGTAGCACTTATGGCGTTGCTTGTGTTATAGGCGACGGTAGCCACCTACCATCAAGTGGACCGTCAGCCTGTCTGTCGACCTTAACATAAAAAAAAACTGGTGTTGGTAAGAGGCGGTGCGGTGGCGCTAACAAGTTAGTCCATTACGGATTAGTGTTTTAAAAATTTTAAATTTTAATCATCTAAAAAGTGAATAGACCATATTTTCCTGCGCAATCCACGGAGGGTTCACAGAAGGGGGTTCGTGATGAAGCAATAATGTCAAAACCAGTCTCGTTCAGTGAGTGCAACAAAGCTTTGTGAGTTGAGACGAAACGGAAATTACGCCGCGCAACTTTACCTGCCGTCGATGCATCCAGCCGCGATATATTACTCGCTACAAACGATACAGGAAGGAAGATAACACATACTAACGTTGCGAATTTATATTTTAAAACTCAACTTTATTTTATCTAACTTTATTACATTACTTTACTTAGATTTTTGACATTGATGGAATTTAAGGAACTTTTGAAGAATAAGAATTTTATGCAAGTATTTTCGCTAGGAATTTATATATGGATAACTTTAATTTTATATGGATAAACCTTTGGTCTCAAATAAAGTCAAAGTTAATTACACATATTATTGGTAAACTTGCTTTATAAATATTAATTATTATTCATTTATGAATGAAAAGCAAAATCATATATAATAATATTATATAACGAGCAATTATATTGTCTATAATTATTAATTACTAATTGTTCGTCCGGTTTGAAAAAGAAAAAAGTAGTCTATCCTGTGTCCTGTACGTCTAAATGTTTATCTAACAAGTTTCATGAAAATCAGTTAATTCGTTTAAGAGTTATGGAGGAACATATATACATACATACAATACCTACACTTACAGATTTATTATTAGTATTGATTATTATAATATAATTAAAATTATTGTTTAATTAAATCTATGACAGATATAATATGAAGCAGCTTATGAGAAATATATTGCCTTTTTTGTATCTACAAAATATACCTAATGCTGAAAGTATTTCAGTCAGTATAGTGAAGATTGATATTTTTATTAAATACACTTAAGAAATATTAAGCCAAAATTATAATAATATGGATACGTTTGAAGAAAAAATACTTAACTTTTAAAGTCAATATCAAATAATAGAAACATTCCGTGTAGATTACAGATATTAATACAAAAACTAAGTGGTTTAAATTGCTGCATAATATTGCCAACATTTGCGAATAAGCAGTAATACGAGTAATAAAGCAGATATAAACGTATGAATTTGAGCTTGTAGCTTCGCGGTTAAGTTTTATCTGTGATAAATTAATTTTCCACGAAATTAAACTTACGTTACGCTATAATTAACTATTTCTAACGCTTTTAACACGATTCATAACTTTCTTCTGTTTTTAACCCCCGAACCCAGGCGCAAAAGCGGTGTGTTATAAGTTTTACGTGTGTGTCTGTGTATCTGTCTGTTGAATCGTAGTTCCCAAAGGGATCCCAAATCAGCCCATTTCCTAGTTGACGAACTCCTGGTGACACTAACTTCCATAGGTTCGATCGATGTGAAATTGGACATACCTACTTTTATTTTGGTGGTATTTCTAGCCTCACCACGCAAGCTGTTTAGTTTATTTTTAATTCTTAATACAATAATCCAATTACAACCAATAGAGCAATTTATCTGAGAATAAATATTTTTATTTATTTATTTTTATTGAAGAGCTCAGCTATGCTCAGCAGTGAATAAATCAGTTTATATATACACGTATAGGCAATTCATAAACAACCACAATAATAAAACAAATAATTTTATAATATGCAATTAATTTCCCTTAAAAATATAATGTAAAACCAAAACAAAGACGAAGAAATTAATAGAATACAAATTGCCAACTTTCTTATATGATAAAATCCCTCTATATTCCATGCGAACAATCAGGTCAATGATAATGAGAAACTAGAATAGACTACATCTTTTAAAGGAATAACTTTTAGACATGAGATTATCCTTTGATACACGAGACTTAAAAACCCAATTTCAAATTTTTATATTGCAAGTTTAATTTTGAAAAAATGTCAGTCAGATGGCTGATGGCGAGGCCACAAAATGGCTGCCGTCGCTTACAAATACAGTCAAAACAAATTAATAAAATAATATTAATAAAATATAACAAGTAGTAAATATTATGAGCTAGAATACTCAACATAAGTGCTTATTTAACTTAGATCTTTTGTAAAGTGGTGTTTACCTTACAGAAGGTTCAGAAGATACTTTCAGATGTACTGCAGAGCTTATGACCATTGAAAACAGTTTGCTTTGTCTGTATTTGTAAGTACTGTAGACGTAGTTTAATACGAACAATGACTTGATTAAAAAGCAGAATAAATTTCGAAGTTTAATTATTAAAACAGCAAGTACGGCGAGCAAATTATACTCATTGGATGGACTCAACGAGTCATATCCTGCAAATATTATAAATCAAGAAAAGTGATGGATGTTTGTTACCTACTCCTACTTTATTTTCGCAAGAACGGCTGAACGGATTTGGGTGAAATCAGGCACACCAATAGTTCATTACCTGGATTAAATATAGAATACTTTAATCCTGGAAAAATGTTGGATTTCCGAAGAACCGTCTAAAACTATAAAATTTTGGGCACCACTGTCGCCGTGGCGATGCGGCGCCATAGTCTTTGCAGCAATAAAGACGTCAAGATTTTCTTTTTCAACGCGGACGGAGTCGTGGGAACCAGCTAGTTTGAGATGTTTCTGTCATTATGCATGTTATTATGTCGCTGTGTATACCTGTTTTGTGTTTTGCTGTGGATGTATGTTTGTGTGTGTGTGTGTGTGTGTGTGTGTGATGTGCGCGCGTGTGTGCATGTGTGTATGAATTTAATTTAAAAACGCGTTATATCCCTTCCAGAAACAAAGCGCGTTTGTAAAACAAGTAAATGTTCTGGATCCATTACTGCTTGCGTGCTTATAAACCGTAGAATGTATTCATAAAACATGCCTTGATCTAACCGAAATACTGCAATTTAATGACAACTACATTAATGAAATGTTTTGCAATATCGAAACCTTTGATGGAGTAAAGAAATATTTTTTCGATGCAATCGAATTGCGACTTGGAAAAATTTAAATATATTTTCGTGTTTCATATACTAAGTTTATTCCAAGTCATTAGAAAAAATCGCGTTGAAATAGGTTATCACTGGAATAGATCGCAATGATTGGATTCGTGATCATCAGTAATTTGTTTTTAAATAGTCAATCTTAATCACCAATCTCTAATAAGATCGTAACCATTTTATTGCTATTTCACATTTGAATTGAATTAAAAAAAGAAAGTATTAAGAAGTGTACAATTTTAATCATAATTGTCACTAAAATACTTGTCTAAAATGACCACATTTATATACCCTTTTCATGTTTTTTTTTTTTCAGTCCCAGAACGACGTTTCGACATGATCCAAGATAGATTGCAAGACGGATACTTAAATATCATTTGTGCAGTTGAAGGAGTTTTTCCTAGACCTGAAATAGCTATTTTGGCGGGTAACAGGTAATTAATTAAATTGTTTTAAATTTGTTGGTACAGTGTTTCTCTTACTGAGTTTAAACTTCTTACTTAGTTTAATTTATTTAAAGAAGAAAAATATTGTACCTGTGCAAATAAATAATTAATTATTCTACTCTTTAACTTGTTTATTTTGAAGTTTTCTTAATTAAAAATAGACCTGATTAAATAGTTTTAAATTTTTTTACAGTGTTTCTCTTACTGAGTTTAAACTTCTTACTTAGTTTATATTATTTAAAGAAGAAAAATATTGTACCTGTGCAAATACAAATAAATAATTAATTATTCTACTTTTTAACTTATTTATTTTGTAGTTTTCTTAATTAAAAATAGACCTGATTAAATTGTTTTAAATTTTTTACAGTGTTTCTCTTACTGAGTTTAAACTTCTTACTTAGTTTATATTATTTAAAGTAGAAAAATATTGTACCTGTGCAAATACAAATAAATAATTAATTATTCTACTCTTTAACTTATTTATTTTGAAGTCTTCTTAATTAAAAATAGATCTGATCTATAGATAATTACTGTTTTAAAACACATATTTAAAGATATATAAGTTCGACATACTAAACTGTCTCTTCTGAAAACTTGAAATGGCGCAACAATATAGAATTATCTTCATAATACTGGATGTGCTCCGACGGTGTAAAATAAAGTCAATGTTATTTGGCGTAGACTTCGATTTGTGGCGATATTAAATTTTTATCTGTTGTATTTCTCCTTCATGTCTGATGAAATAGAAAAAGATATTAGCTCAATGGAACGAATCATATACTGATATGATGATATATATATATATATAACTGTATCGTCTAGGTATGAATTTTATTGAAAAATTTTGTCTGTCCAACAAATAAATTATGAAATATTGTGTGTATAAAATGCACCTATCACAAAAACAAAAACACACTCGGCGTTTGTTATGTTACAGTAATAATGTTTGTATGAAATGTTGCAAATTCTAGCCCATGTTGATTGTATTGCGAACTCTATTAAATAATTCCCTTTATGTTTCAGACCTTTAAATGCTAAATCTTCTGTAAACATGGCTAATGGCAGATACAACGCAGTAACCAGTTCAGTAATCAAAATGGATATTCTACCACCTACTGTAGAAATCCTATGCGATATGCAAGTGCCTCTTGCAAATTACTTCAGTAGAAAAAGAGATATATTTTATAGAGGTAAAAAACAGATTTTTTATTAAAAGTTATTTGTGTGAGATTGAAATTAATTTGACACCTGTAGCTTGAAGTTATTGTTTTATATGTATATATTTCAAAGAATATAGTCAATAAATAAATGAATTTCTAATTTACTTTTTAGTTATTAAAATATTGTTAACGACTCAGATTGCGCCACTACTTCTATATAATGATGATAATTAATATTTCCTTCTATGTAGATCCACCGCCCACTACTCCAGAGACGCCAAATTCTGCACATTCACAAGATTCACCTGATAAAGGTAAACTAGAATATATATGTATATTATTACTTCCAATTTTATTCTTTTAGTTTGATATTAAACTTCAAATTTTACCCAAATATAGGTTTATATGTACTAAATTCTATAGAAATAAGACACTGATAAATAATTTAATATCCATTAATGTGTTTATCAGGCACATATTGAATTAAAAATTATTTTTATATTTATTTTTGTTTTTACAGGTCATCAAACACAAACGACAATGACGCTCATAGTTTTATCCGTAATTCTACAAATCACGTGATAAAAAAGCGAATAATAGGTACTAAATTTTGTAAAAAGTTTTGAAACTCTTGTTAGTACATAATTTCTATTTCAAACATAAACTTTGCAAAGTTTTAAAAAAACTCAGGCAACTTCATTTTTTAATGTAGAAAAGAAACCAATACATTCCAAAGAACTTCTCTCTCTCTCTCTATCTAGTCTTTAAATTGTAAATATTAAAAGATATATTTAAAAAAAAGAGTTTTATTTAGTACATTTTCCTATCATACTTATATTTAACCGCGCTGAAAAATAAATAATATTCACTAAATAATGAACCAAATTTGCTGTTATATTTTCGCTAGACGAAGAAATATTAAAAAAGAATCTTTTAAATCTTTATGATGTTGATATTAAATTATTATATTAATATTAAATATTTATATTATACTAGTTGGCGCCCGTGACTTCGTCCGCGTTGAAAAAAAAAGTAGCCTATCCTGTGTCCTGTACGTCTAAATGTTTATCTAACAAGTTTCATGAAAATCAGTTAATTCGTAGGAACATACATACAGAAAAAAATTCTAAAAATCGAGAATTTAGTTTCAATATCATGTATACAGCCTATAAACACGATATCTCTGAAAACAAAGTAACTTACTCCATGACCAACCCTTACAGATTTATTATTAGTATTGATGATGAACTAAACGCGATGTTACTATCGTGTAGTTCTAAATATATTTTAAGCAACATAAGAATTTCATTACCATTTTATTTTGCATAAAAGTGTGTGGGCTACACTTAGTTTACAATAATACATACATAATATTATAATACTTCACTAGCTGTTACACGTAACTTCGTCCACGTAATCTACTAGTTTTTGAGTTTATTCATTACAAACGAAAATAAAAATATTTTCTCTTTAAAATATAAGTAAAGAAAAAACAGTGTGGGCTCCACTTTGTTTACCGAAATAAGAATATATATAATATTTTTTATACTTCATTCATGTGCTTCACACTGTACGCTCATGCATGAATGTGATTGCTCAGTAAAACTATGGGAAAGCTTTGTCCACAATATTTCCCACGCGACACTGTGGGGACACAATGACTGCTATTTTTTCAACCAACATCCAATCCAATCCTTTTGGACCCAATACACTCCCGTGTGAATTGGAAACTAGACTGCACCTGCTACCATTACTGATACGATTGGATCAATTTTAAAGCCACGCTAGAATATTTTGGACACCAGTTTTAGTGGGTGTTTTCAAAATTTTACTTTAAAAATTAAAAACAAACTGGTTTATTGCATATATCACAGTTTTATACTTATCTTTATATAAAAACTCTTGACATTTGGTGCATATCAGACAGCATTTCAATTTAGAGTAGGTTTCTTATAAAAACATACTTTTTCTCGTTCAGTTGATACACTCTTAAAGATAAAACTTTATAATCAGGGAAAAATAAATTTTTTGGATACTTTAATTCCTTCTCTTTTTTTTATGTTAAGGTCTTCGACCTTAACATCTATCTATCTATCTATCTGTCTATCGGACAGACTGACGGTCCACTTGATGGTAAGTGGCTATCGTCGCCTATAATACAAGCAACGCCATAATTGCTACAAGTGCGCTGCCGACCATAGAAGGATTAAGGATAATCTGGCATCCCTTACTCACTCACCGAAACACGACAGCACATAATGCTGTTATTCTCTTGTTTTGAATGAAGTTCAGGTTTATTAGAAACCTGTGTTTGATTTTTCTGGGTACCTTCCCTGCAAAAACAAATACGAGAAATAGGGGGTAAAATTTAATTGCTATAATTATATCTTTTATATAAAAAAATCTACACTAGAGATTTTTAGTGTTTTAAACTAGTTTTCTAGTTATTCTAGTTCTAGATTATGTATACCTGGATCAACTGTGAAAAAATTAAACGAAGATTGACCAAATTTTTTTTTTTATTACTGTATATTATAGTATAATCATAATATAACATACTGCAGCTGAAAAAGAATAGCGACATGAAAAACTGTTAGGTACTTTTAAGGCTGTACGAGTAATGTATAAATATGTCACACAAAAATATATCGTAATAATGTCGTCAGTTTTTCCAATAACCGAGTCCGGCGGGGACGAGACATCGAAGGCACATTATAACGGCTTAGGATATCTGCCGCAAATAGATTTCCCTCGAGGAGTGTATTTTACATCGGCCCAGACAACTGGGACGCTAGATGATCCGAAATATTTTAAAGGAAAAATGCCGGAAAAAATTTCAGGATATTTTCAGAGGTGAGAAAATTAAAAGTGTTCTAAAAGCTACACTTTTCGTAAAATATTTTCATGGTGTTTTCTCGTTGGAAAATATGGATGGTTTCTTATTTCATGTAATTATTTACTTGTTTGTTATAAATGCGAAAGTTAGTTTTTCGTTTCGTTTGTTTTTTTTTCGTTTGTTATGCCTTCGCGCCTTTACTAAAAATCATCAGAAATTTTCCATACACGTGTAAGAGATGCGTAAAAGGATATAGAAATAAAAATAAATAAATCAACACTTGACAAAAATATATGAGCAATAAAGATAGAGGAAATGTAAGAGGACATCTAAAATAAAGGAGCGTGGACGAAGTCGCGAAAAGCTTGTATACATTTAAAAACCAGTGAACTCGATAATAAATCATAAAATTCGATGATACGATTTCAAACATTAAACTAGAAGACATTAACATAGCCATACCCCCTGTATATTCATTGTCTTTTATTTTTGTATCTAATCGATTCGGGGGAGTTCCTTGCGAAACTTGTCTCGAAAATTTTATTCGAATGTTATTCCTGATCGCACACGAACTGAAATAAATGTTTCAGAAATCTATACTTATAAAATCGTTGGTGCTGGGTACTAAGTCGGAATAGCCACAGTCAAAACTATTAAGTCTATATAAAGGTAATATTTGGAACATGGGTTTATTTTATAACGTACGGTTATTTGATACTTCGAGAATTCGGATTTTCTAATACCTACACACCAAGACACCTACTATACGACCAGGTTTAATAGGAAACCTACTTAAAACCCTTTCTTCGAGAAAAATTATCAGTGAGTCAGTCAGTGGTATTTAAACTTAATATTTGTTATTAACAAATAATTAAGAATTAATTGACATTGTGTGAAATAAGTTATTTGCGGTAAGATTATTAAAGCTTGTATCAATGTCAGCAATTTGAATCTAAGTTACACAGTTAGTTACATGCGACAGGATCGTATATCTCAATTTATTTTGATTTAGAGGACGGCCCGGTCGTACATTGAAATGCTCTCTGGGCTCATCCGTACACCTAGAGACTACAATTGTGTTTGATTTATACATGTTTACGATTTTTTGTTGAATACATATTACACGCAAATTGCTTAGAACAAGGAAAAGTATATGTAGTTTGTAATCTCTAAATAAATACAAATCATGAACAGACAAAATGATGAAATTTTTTTCGAAAAAGCTGAATCGATTTTTGGCAATCTTAAGCCAGTAATCAGACCATCCTCTTAAAGGCCACTGAAACATCACGTGTCCTGATGTGAGTTTGTGAGTATAGGATGACCGAGCCTATTCTCATATTTTCGTCTTATCCCTCCTCTTTATTGTCCCAATAAAACTTTTTTACACGATCAAAAGTGGTGTTTCACATGTCATACATAAGCTGTCTCCTACCAATAAACTAACAACTTCAACATCCGGTTTCTACATGATATTACAGGATTCCTGCAGCCATATTTGGAGTATACAGAATAAATGAACATTTTCACGTTTCTCTTCTTTATAAGTTTATAAGTAATCCCTGTACAATAATGACATCAATCTTAATTTGATAATACCTCAAAAAAACATTTTACACTAATATTGATTTAGAGTTCGATTCGTGTAGGCAGAAGACTTCAACTAAGTAGCTTACGTCAGCAGTTTACTATGTGGGCGCAACAGTAAACCATATAAGTGGATGGGTGTGTCCTGTGTATATTTTTGTATTTTGCTTTTATTTAATAAACTCAAAAACTGCTGAACCGATTTTAAAAATAATTTCACCTATAGAAAGTTACGTTATCAGAGAGTAACATAGACTACATTTTATAATGTAAATTATAGTTACGCGGGCGAAGTTGGTGCAACAGCTAGTAGTTAATATAATAATTATTTTAAAAGAGTACAAGTTTTAAAGCGATGACAAACATTCTGTCGTGAAAATAATTAAAACGATGTTACAAACAAACATTCCTTGTTTGATCCAATTACGTTAGGCATACACACAGAAACGTCTTGGGACTGATATCATAAAATATGCAATGAGCAAACATTACGCAACCTCAGAATACTAAACATAATTTCGTGGGTAGATATACAATATCGGTTTTCAATATACCCTTTTCCTAATAGAGAACAGATATCCCTTGAGAAGTTTCTATCCGAATACAACAAGTTAAGCATTAGTATTACGGTTTGATATATATTTACCAATTACATTGTGCTCATACATTTGAAGTCTTCTAAATGTTTTAGCAAATGGAAGTAACATAACAGGAAGTCCCCAAAATTATATTGTCCCTTCGTGAAATGATAGCCGTCACGTATCATATATACGGACCATCAAAAACTTTAAACTTAATATAGAGTGAAGCGAGCCCATTTAGTGTTGCTTTGAATTACACAAACCTCTACCCATGGCAATATTACGACATACGATAAAATTGCCCTAATTAATATTTTTGGGGGTAACTTTTCGCGAGTTAACTTTGTCGAGAAACTGGCAAGATTCATGGAATGCTATTATCTAATTTAGATTTACAGAGTTTATAAAATCCAAACAATACAACATTCTACATGAAATCCCATTGCAAGAACTATTGTGTATATTGTGTAGTAGAATAACAATGCTATTACAATAATAAAAATAATATATTTATATACACATATTAAACTTTAAAAAATCAGTGACTATTTAAAAGAATAAAAGTGAAAAGTTAATAAATATAAAAGACGACTAAAAAGTATCGGTTCATAAAATCGTTCCTCAAGATAACACAACAAATTTCCGTGAATATAGGAACTAGAGTAGTTTGAAACTAGTTACATGCGTTTATACATATTTCGTTGAACTTAAATTAATTATGGTAGGGCAAGGTCGACTAATGGCCGAGCAAAACTGTTGATAGAGTAATAATTGGGCTGTTACGTTAACTATTGTAATGTTTTATACGTGATTACTTTTTATTGCGAGTTGGAATATTAAATTCTGTTGACTACTGTGATTAAAACCTCATAATATATACCTATCAGTATCAGCCGACAAATTTCACAAATTATGATATTACCCATTTCTGAGCACATACCTTTTCGCAATGTGAGAAAGTATGTGCTACAGTAAACCAAAGAAGTATACTGCGGATTGTCAGGACTTTAAATATTGCTATTAGCAGGATCCACGGGCACACTGGGTTTCATAGTAATTTGAGCAGTCCGTCTGGCGGTAGTTACCGCACACCTTATTACCACTATGAAATAACATCATGAGTACTGACTCATCGAAATGGGCTCTAGCATAATCGAGTAATCGAAAAACAGTGAGCGGTGCAAGGACTACCGGGATTCGAACACATGTCTGTTTTGTCGAGACTCAGTGAACTACCACTATTTCATATATCAGTTTGTAATGAAAGTAGCTACAGGACTTTGCTATATAACGAAAATATGTTTCCAAAAAAGTCATTAAGTACATTAAAATGTGAATCCTATAACTAGTGATAAAAGTTATTGAGTAAGAACAAAGTAAAAGAATAACGTGAAATCCGGGAGTCGAGTACCATGAATTTACCTTTATTTTATTGCAGATTTGAATACGTAATCCTCACCAGAACATAATATATACTTCATATCGTAAAGTAACTCATACGCCAGTGATATGTGAAGTACGAGTGTCTGTATGCATTCGCAATACATGCATGCATGCATATTGATTCATTCCGAGAGAGTTAGTAAATCTCCTTTGGTATCGTACACGAAACATTACTAATAGAATATTGTTCAGATATTTAACCAGATTTTATTTTATTATCAAGCTTATTCTTCATTTCGGAGAAAGTGGTTTCTTTCCCCCAGAAACACTAACAACAACAGGAAAAGTGCGAGTACGTATCCATAGGATACTTTATACCTAACGTAAGCATCCGCTTATAAAGGATTTTTGAAAATTTCAAAGTTCAAAAGCCGGGTTCAGGTCGCTAGTTAGTTATAAATGTGTTTAGTCAAAGGGTAGGGAAATGGGTTTCAACTTCCCTTTTAGGTATATCTATGTTCATTTTACTCACTGTTACATTATTTATTTCTCAAACAGGGTGTATGTATTATTTATACATTTAAGTTATTAATTATACCTTAATTTTTAATAATTATATAGAAAGTTACAATAAAATTCGAAATCGAATCGAAAACAAGCCAAAAAATTTAATTTCGAGTTTAAATGAAATGTACGTTGTTAAATATTTTTAATTAAATGTAATTATTTTCTCTGCTTGATCTCTTATTTCCTCGTCTCATTAGGGACTCAATAAGTAATAAAATTAATAGCAGCAGTGCATTACATCATTACGCCCGTACTTGTTACTAATTTTCAAATTCCAATTTTACCACCCAGCCTTTATATTAAAATAGAGATAAAGATAAGATATTTTTTTATGTTAACAGACAGACAGGTTGAGACTCCACTTCATGGCAGGTGGCTACTGTTACCTGTAACACAAGCAACGCCAGAGATGCTGCAAGATTTGCCATAGTAGGAGGATGCATAGTAGGATTAAGGATAACGGATTGAGAGGGGAATAGGGAAATGGGCTCTTGCATCCCCTAAACACTGAAGACTGGCCTGGGGACTTGGGGACAGACGGTAATAGTGGGGGGGGGGGGTAAGTAGACCTACCGACTAAACCTCTTGGCGTCCTCCTCCTCGTCCGTAAAAGTTACGAGGTCGGACAAACACTCTACCGCAAAAACGCGCACTGCCCTGTTACTACTTTCCTGATCAAGATCAGATCCAACTTTGAAAAGGTTATTTCCATAATTGACCCTACCGGGAATCGAACCCGGGAGTCCTGGAACAGAGCGTTAAGGCAAGCGCCCTCCCTAACCACTCGTCCAACGGCCACTTCAAACACATGTGATACATTTTTGTTGGTAGTACACAGGTACATACATATTCAAAGTTATTGAAGAAATCCTTGCAAGTCAAGTCACACGTAAGAGTTAGTGGTTTCCAATAAAAATGTAAAGCCTCCGTTTCAATCTGTATTCGGTATAGCGGCCTGGCAGATTTACATGCATATAGAGAGCTTTGCCTTTATTTGCTTTATTCCAATATAGTCGTAGCATCGCGAGCAGTTGCCCGTGCACCCTTTGAATGCGCTCTTTGAGTTGCAAACAACAGTATCATAGTTCAGTTTGGTTGCCTTACCGACTTTCAGCCGAAAGTATTGTTTATGTAGAATAATATCGTTGCCGTTGTTCTAAACCTGCAATTCTTGCAGCTAACAAAACTCTTTAGAATTTTCTATCCGATAAAAGTTTTTTGCGTTTGCATTAATAATAAACACATTTATACATTGGCTGGAGCTTACTTTTAAGCTTACAATTCAGTGTCAGCATTCATTTAATTATATTCAGTACAAATTCATTATTGTTATTTTAGTTTAAAATAAAAAAATTATAAATAATTAAGTGTGTGAGAATGAAATTATATGGGATTTAGTGTTATTTGTGATTTTATTATACCATTGATATCACTTTTAATTATCTAGAATTTTCTCCGTCTTTTTATTGTTTAATAATAAATCCATAACATTGTTTTATACGTCTTATTTATTGTTAAAGTTTAAAATGAAGTTTATAATGAATAATATATTAATAAATGTAAGCACATATATGTATGTATGATGTACTTTTGTATGACTTATGACTTTTGTATAACATTTATTGTCAGACATAGACTTCTAGGGGCTACCGACCGTCCACACTCATTTTTATATGTGAATAAGTATATAATTTTAAGATTTGATAGAGAATATTCGTCAGACAATAAAAAAATCGTAAAGCCCTATGTATCTATAGCATCAGGCGAAGCTCAAAAATTAACTATGCATAGATTAGTTACTAGCTTTTTCTAAAGGATTGGTCAACAAAAAAGTGTAGCTTAGGTCCATTTTGAAGATTATTTCTAAATAATTCTTCAAAATGATTCATATTATATCTGAAATGATATATGGTATAAGTTACACATATTCTTCTAAATCCTTTGAGTAGTTTTTGCTTGAAAGAGTAAGAAAGGTTCAATCCACATTGCTTTGCTAATTAGGTATAATAGCGTTTATTATTGGAGATAACCTGACACAAATGAATATGTTAGTTACAATGAAACGACGGGAACAAATTGTACCTATTTGCATCTTTTCTAATTTTGGTCTAGATTTACGACCAATTAAGAATTATACGTCTCCACAGTTCGGCGATTGGAGACAGTCCGGAACTAATGGAGAGTCCTGCTCGAGTCAAGAGTAGTTATTTGAATAATTAACTCCCTTTGTCGACTAACGAAGGCATCTCTGAACGTGCTGGGAATAGACGCCGGGAATCTTTAATTTAAAATGCATTTATAAAATACATTTACACATCTTCTTTGTTTTCTATCAACTGGCACAGAAGAAACCGTGTTTACAATTAAAATAAATAATCACCATTATCTAAGTCGTAAGACGTCCACTGCTGACTGCTGGATTTAGGCTTCCCCAATAATTTTCCAAAAGGACCTGTCGAAAGCAGCCTGGATCTACCGTAGACCTGAGGGCTTTATCTACCTTGTGGGTGGACGTCCTGATTAAAATAAGTAGTTGAAATAAAGAAGTCAAAACATATATGTCGGTCTAACTTAGTTAATACGTCGCCTCTTCTTTCTATGTAAGTCTACTACCCTAGGTCACAGTGGATCTTCAGGACTTCTTTAGATCTTCAGAAGAGTTAGCTGGACATTAAAGGTTTCTAATCTTCTGAAACATGCTGATATTACAGAAAGCTATTTTCATTTGAATTCCATAAAATAATTAGATTTTTTTCAGAGATGCAAAATCAATTAACAATAAGTGCCTTACTTGGATACGGACCAGTTTCTCTGAGTGTTCCTCCCACTGAGTTGTCACGAGTTCATACTGAAAGTATTAAATAAAGCACAAATAAATGTAAAGTTTGAAATGATATAAAATATTCTAACTTTAACTCTATTTGTAAGGCAATTCAACTGGAATTTCCAAAAAAATGTTCAACGATTGTGTGAGAACGCGCTCCAAATTATGTAACCGGTCCGGATGCGGGCTGCGTACACAGTGAACCAGCCTTATTTGTTCTGGCGAACCTACATACAATTATCTCATATGTTTTTCTTTGTAATTTTTTGCTTTTAGCTCCGAAATTCTGATAAAGCTGATCATCATGTCTTCATAAATTCGCTTACGTTTGAATTGAATTTATTGAACTTCTGAACCTTGATATGATAAGGGAAAGTAAAAGAGGGGACATAAGAATAGAGTCTACTCATTCACCGAAACAAAATGAACAAGTTTAATTTCAGACAATTCATCTTCTCATTTAGACAAATATTTTGAAAGAGTTCACAGTTGATATAACTTGATACCAAAACTACAAGTCATAATGGTGTAATTTGAAACCGAGGATAATAAAACAATTAACAACTCCAAACAAATTGTACTGCTCATTTGTACGAACTCACATCATGCTTCTGCTACCTTTATTAAACTGTGAGAAAGGGATGCCGAGAATAGCATATCAAATAACAATTAGCGATAAATCAGAGACGACCCAACCTGAGAACTAAACTACTCTATTTCAACGGACTAATTGGATCGCAGTTGGAGCCAAGTGTAATTGTACGGTAATGTTTAAAATTACTTTCAATTATTACTTACTTAATGAATGGTCAGGCTGTTGTAAAACCACATTACTAAAACTTTGTTATAATTTGCCTATTCTTACTACATCAGTGATAGTTCTGTGATTGGAATACTCGGCTGCTGAATCGACAGATGCAGATTCGAATTCCGGTCAAGACATATTACGTGTTTTCTATGTTGTAAGTGTAGAAAATAACTATTTATCTAACTGTGAATGAAAACATTGTAAGGAAACCTAAATGTTTTGAAATCTAACTTACAAGATATGTTCGAAAATTTCTAGTTGTGGAAAATAAAATATGTGTAACATAATATACAGACAGCTGATACAGGGAGATTGTCTAGCTATTTCTTTTGCAATTGCATTTTGATGGCAAATATGAACCATTTGTTTGAAGTTTTAACTAACTCCAGTTTATTTATCATGGCAATTTTTTATGGTTTTTTTTTTCTGTTCTACTGTACTTTATACATATATTCTTGTATTTTTTTAATAATAAAAAATACTAAAAAAAATTTAACTGTCATCGCCAGAGGTTTTTTTTAATGTTATGTTTTTGTTGTTATATTGAGGTCAACAGACAGTCTGACGGTCCACTTAATTGTATAGGTGGCTACCATCGCTTGTAACACAAGCAACGTTACAAATATTGTAAGTGCGCTGCCGACCACAGTAGGATTAGGATATATGATGTGGAAGGGATAGGAGATAAGTATTAATTACTAAGCAAGTACACACCAACGCAATCTAATCACATGTGCATGAATCCAGTTAACGATGAATGAAGATTGAAAGTGAAGAGTAGTCATTAGACTCAAAGCCCAAGGTATTATCATAGAATTTAATAGCACTGCCAAATTTCCATTGAAACGCCAATCACTTTAAACCGGGTTAAAACCAATATCTATTAACTTCTAACGATGTGGGCGCAACGCAAACGAAGGCCCTTACACACTGACGCCAGCGGGCACGAGCGTAAACAATTCTATGCATTCCGGATTGATTCGATAACCGAGTCTCGGCGTGTGTGTTATTCTACGCCAATTCCGAACCAGCCGATTCTCTGGGGGACATGCTAATAAATAGTATAGATCAGTATATTAATATCGGTCTAGCTTTTTATTCCAATCACATAAAGATTTTGACTTTATACACTCATTCATCATTGTCCATAGTTCGACTCAATACGTGGTTAACCAACATAAATTTAATAAGTGGTTGTTACGACAATAGAAGTGACTATGGTCATATTTAAAAATTCCTTTCTTACGATATGACGGGTATTTTAAAAAAATTACAAATTGCTATATATTTTTTTAAATATATTACGCTGTCGCTGTAGCAGCTGTACAGGGAAAGGGACGGTTGGACGTTTACTATTTGGTATTTGGTATCTGTATAGACAATCTAGATTTACGTGTGTGATTTGAATTTTTTTAAATATATAAACTCATTATCTATCCTGTTGTATCCTATTGTAAGGACAGGCTTTCGTCGATTGTGCTATTACGAATACTGAAGTTCTTTGGCCACATCTCCAGGAATGAAAATTCTATGGAACGGCTTGTGGTTCAGGGTCGGGTAGAGGGCAAACGTCCAAGAGGTAGATCGCCTACCCGCTGGACAGACGTGATAAAATGCGCAACCGAATCTACTTTAGTACAGTGTGCTCGTGACGCAACAAATAGACAAAGGTGGAGAAGCATCGCAGGGGCGGCTATACGCAGCAAGGAGGGTGAACACGACCATCCTCCGTGTACATCATCCGCACGACCACGACCACTCTGACAAGAGTGTGCGACTTGATATATATATCCTATTGTAGCAATATTTATATCTTAGTCGGAGCCTACTTTCTCAATAAAATATTAATTTTAGAAATACTAATTAACGAAATGTTACTATAAGTTTTAATGCTAGCAAAATAGCTAACGATACACTTGCTTATAACGTACTAGGAAAGTAATTACCACACTCCGTAAATGAAATTTCGTATGCTAATTGGCCAAATACAATTAAGAAACCGGCTCTAAGATTGTGTGAGTGGCGTTTAAGTTAGCTTCTGGCAAAGATATAAATGTGGGGTGGAAATGGCAATTTTTATTATCTTTGAAGATAATTTTCACAACTCGATAGTCCCTAATAATAAAGATATTAAACTTTGAATAAATAAAAAATTATAAATTACATGGCACCTTCGCGTAGCTCTTCGATTTTCTTGTCGATACCCACTCAAAGTAAATTATGGGTTGCAATGTCAAAGAGACCAGGCTAAAGCTAATGTTAAATAATTCTAAATAGATTATTTGTTCTCAATTCATTAAATGTACAATGACAATAAAAAACGGTGACGTTTACCTGGCTGTGTGGTCGTGGTCAAGAAATGTCTGAAAAGTTGGTCTTCTCCACCTCTATTAATGACAATGCGTGTACACTCAATAAGGTAAGGAAACACTGTAGCTGATTTGATAAGGTCCATCCATCTTATGGGTGATCGGCTGCGACAGCGCTGACCTCCCACTCTTCCTTGTTCACTAGTCGCTCTATGTCGAAACATTTTAAGCATTCTCACTTACGTAATTACCTAAAGTTTGTGTTTGATGCGAAGCTCTTTCTGAATGGAAACGTTCAGTCCATTTTATTCTCAACAAACGCCTCCCGTACTACATTTCAAATCGAAATAAAAAACATAACATTTATATGACATAACATTTCATTGAAATGCCTAATTTTAAACACAATAATGACGAAAAAAGTACACTGCAGACTGACACACTTTGTACATTCGTGAAGAAGCTACTCTTCGGAGATGGCACTTTCAGTGTATACAAACTTCAGTGTTAATTAAACATCAAGTTGGCAAGTCGCAGGTGGTACGACGGAGTTTGATAACGTGTGGCCTACTCTATTTCGGCTCCGGTTTTTGAGGTAAACCTTATTTATGTGCTTAGCTTCGGTTTTTAGTCCCAGTTTATTTAGGACTACGTCTAATTTATTATGTTTATTTAACATAGTACGCTTTGTATGTATGTAAATATTCAAGTATTTAAAAATTATCTTAGTACTATTATTATCTAAAATTTATACATACTTCTGCAATTAAAAATTGCATTGTAGCGGTTGGGCTTAAGATTATATTTTGTATATGTCATAATACTTTATTTCAAGCTAAAAAATAAAGAATCTGTTGTACTTTAAACACAACATAATATATGTAAATCAATCAACATTTCCATTTTAAAAAATTGTGATAATATATATTACTAATTCTGATATGCGCCACGGATGTAGCGCGAAACACCCCGCCCAGACGGTTAGATTTTTCTTTCGCACAAAATTTCTTTTAAGCGGTTTCTGTTGTGGCGGTTCAGTTAAGGAATGCACTTCTAGGTTAAAATAAGACGTACACTTATTCTAGTACTTACTTTAGTATTGGCAGGGCACACTACGTTTCGCAGTCAATAAGTTCTGAAACTCCTGAAAGATTGCGAAAAGCGGCTCTGGCACCATAATATAATAAAATTCTTCTTTGCTATCTTTTTGTTGGAAAGGTTTTCTTTTTGTTAGAAGGTGACTGACAAATTGACTATTGTATGTAGTTTATTTTATTATTTTTACACAGAAGATTATTAGGAACATATGTAATTAGGTTACTGTAAAAAATAAGGTAGGTACTCAAAAAACATCGCTATCCAAAAAGGCCTCTCTAACTCCAAAACTTATAAAAATTGGAAATTTTTAACTTCTTTTATTTATTTTTTTCGTAAAAACGTTTCATTATTTGGAACAGCAATTTTGATCAATTGGAGTTTTACTAAAAAAAATTTTGCTTCACTGGAATAAAGTTTTAATAATAGGCCTCCTTTAAAGGATCGTTTTAAAACGATACAATTTAAAAAGCGATGTGTAACTATATTTAATTGTAGCTTTCCACTCTTTGTCGCCTGACTATAATTTTTTAGACCGAGGCCACCTATTACCTTATCCAACTACGTAATTTTAATCTATCTCCCTACGTATATTTTATGGTTAACATTTTATCGTATACTTTAATTTTGTCTACGGCGCCACAGCCTTTTTTTTTACTAAATTCACACACCAAAGTTTATTCAAGTTAATTTTGGTACTCTATTAAGCAGAGTTATATTTCTTTTTGTATACAACAGAAACCACAATAGACTGTTCAGTACTAGAATACCGTATTTCTTAGATTATGTACAGATCTAATGTATGTAAGGTCATGTACAGATATTTTCTAGATTAATTAAAGACTTAATCTGTGATCATGGACATTTTGTCACAAAAGTGTGTGTGTGTCAGCTCCGACGCACGACTGTAGTTACGAACGATAAATAAATAATTTAATAAATACCAATGAACGAATAAATGAAACTTCAGACATATTCGAAAATAGAACGTAACGCATACCGTGTGACAATTTTGATTTTACTCCCATAAATTTTCATACCCCGGGCTTTTATCATATAATACTAAACGAGGAATTCTTGTATGCCACGACGATCTCGCAAAAGGCTCTAACTATTTTGACGAAAATCTAGGATTAGGGGTTTTTTTAGGTCCAGAAATTGATCTGTCAGGGTCTTATCTTCGAGAAAATTTGTTTAAGGTAGTTTTTTTAATGGAACGGTTACAAAAGTAATACTGCTTGCTAGTTTTATGATATTTTGAATTATTAATTACTAATTCAAGTAATCTCAAATTTGTTTTTCCTATAATATTTCAGACTTTATTTCTTACATGTAAAAACTTTAAACTGTCATTGGCCCGAGCGAAGCTCAGTCACCCAGTCTAGTATGATTCTTAAGGTGTAAACTGCAATAAAAAGTATCCTATATGTTAATCCAGATAATAAATTACCTGTGTTACAAATTTCATCCAAATCCGTTCAGCGGTTTTTGAAAAAAAAACTATGAAAAATTATGAAAAAAACTGCCCCACTACAATTTTCAGGTAAATAATTAGTAGTTATAATATAAATTATTTTTATTAAGAAATGGCTCATAATTATAATGCCAGTAAGATGTTTAATAAATCCACATGTACAAGAAAATTTTGAAACGAATTTACATCTGAAGGGTACTTGTAACTTTTAAACATCTTTGGAATATTCTTGTGAGTCTCCTGTTATGTAAGTTTCTGCTGTTCTTTTCTTTAAAATTATATTATTATAGTTTAATTGTATAACTTATTAATTAATAAATTAGGCCTAAAAGTTGTGCTAAAAGTCAGACTTACTTACAAAGTAATGAGATCAAGTACTAATATTTTAAGTTATACTCATTCATTTCATTCTTTTAAAATGTATCCCTAATGTGCATTTATTTTATGTGAATTAATTGTATACCTAGTTACAATTTTACTGTATCAAAATTATATACAAATTTTATTAGTACATATTTAATTTCTATTTTAAGATATAGAATTTATATATTTTTGAATCTTGTATAATGTTTGCAGTGCTTCTGTTTATGCTGATGTACTCGTAATTCCGAGAGGAACCTTGTATTCTGAGAAATAATAGGTTATTAGTATTTTCCTCATAAAAATAACTTTTCAGAAAAATATAGGTAATAAAATATAATATACAGAAAAATCGCACGTACACACGTAGATCCTTCAAAATGCATGTTATAAATTTTCTTTTCTTATATTATATGTTACATCATTAGGTCAAATTGGTTAGTTAGTCAAGATGTAACAGTTTCTATAAATTATAGGGACTTAGCGCCTCTTTTACAAACGTCAAGTAGGCCAACTGTCATTTAAAGTCACCGGTAACCGGGAATAATGGAGCTGATATACCTTTGTTTGTACGGTAAACGTCCCAAACATTAAATAGAAAATAATTTTAAAAAAATCGGCTATCGAATGATGCAGTAAACCGAGTGCATAATTCAATATAACAGAAAATGATTTCTAAAAGTAACTAATCAACACTTTACATGAAGTTTGTGGAAGAGGTCCTTATTCTAATGACTTTTTGACTTATTGGGACTTCGTTAGACTAATAATAGCAAATTCTTCACTAAAAGTCTAAATATTATCTATATATATTCCATGTTCAATGCGAAATAAATAAAACAATATTATCCTTGATTATGGAAGATGCCCTTAATTTGAGAGGAAGGGATGATTTTTATTCTACTACGGTACGTTCGATTATTGTTAATATAATCATGAATGCTCGTAGAGAATATTTGGGGTCTTTTATGATATTGCTCATTATTTTGTATTGGTTCCGATTGTAACAATCATGTAGTTTTTGGATTCATTTGTATTTTTAATAAATTGTAATAAATGTAATAACTATAAATATATTTTTAATAATGAATTCTTTTTATATTACTTCTTAAATTGACTTGTTTCTAGGTCAAAATTATTTAACGTTCGAATTAACCTATTAGTTAATTATGTATTCCGTATATCCTATATGTTATAGTATCTTGATATACCTACTGTATAATTACAGTAGAAAAACGGATTAAAATCAATCTATCTACAGACATATGGGAACTATGATTCCACACAGCAGATACATAGATAGACAAATACACACGTCAAACTTATAACACCCCGTTTTTGTGTCGAGCGTCGGGGGTTAAATAGCAAGAATGTGTTAAAAGTTTAGATAAATAAGTTTAGTTTAGATAATTTTATTTCAATTACTCCATTCAAAACGACAATTTCATCTGTAAAGAGCGATTATTATTAAGTACCTACCGATGAACATTTGATTGGCGGTTTGTTATTGGTGTTAGTGTAGCGTCACATCACGATATTTTACAACAGTAACCCTCAACACTAATATCGATACCGCCGTCCCTCACGTACGCAATATGTGTCCCCGCGTCTCTGCTTATCGATGTTTTAGCTACTAGGTAAACTTTATTGCGTCCCCACATAATGTGTTGTCTATAGATAATCTTTGATCCGTTGGAAATATATGACACTTTTTCGAAAACAAATACCCTGAAAATTATGGGAGAGGCATAATAATATGTCCATTAATGTATGTCCTATGGCTAATTTAAATTTTGGGAGAATACAAAAACTTGAACTTGAACTTTCCCGATGCTTCCGAACTGTCCTTTTGAAAAATTATAGGGAAGGCTATGGCACTGGACGTCCTGTCCCTGATAATTATGATTAATTTTTACTTACATAATATCATGAAATAATTGTATATTTTAAACAAGATGTGTTAAGTATTATAATTACAGTGGGACATAGAAATTAGAAGCTTAATAGAATTTAATAGATTGGATACATTTTTAAGCAAATAGTTGTAAAAGTTGTACTAGCGATCCTTTAACTTTAAGATCAGGTTATTTATGTTTAATGACTTATTTGAGGGCTTTTGTAATAATAAAGAAGTGTATTTATTCTTCGAATTTGCTAACATTGATTTTATAGGTTACGTAACTCGCTTTCCGCTAGCAAAACAAAATAAAAGTGTAGTATCAGAGTCATTACTCTGTTTGTGAGGAAGCTATTGGATGGAAACTATAAAAACTGATAGAGCGCCGCGGGAAGTGCCGGAATCAATAAATGGATTAGCTTCGGGGACGAAGGGAATGACTCGCTTCAACCAACTTATTAGTTTATGAGAGTTTTTCATAGTTGAAAGAAAAATTGTAGTTAAGGCAAAAAGTAAACATAAAAATGGTACTGTTCCTGTGAAAGGTATGAGGTAAAAAAGTAGATAATAAATTGCTTTTTTTCCAATGCGTACCCCTTTGTAATTTTAAAACTTCTTTGTATGTTATTCATTGTACAAAGAGTACTGACTAGGTAAGAAGTATATTTTAACAGTGTGAATAAAATTCTCCCGAACAATTAGTGATAAGAATGTATAGTTTCATTCAAATAAGAATATTCATTTAAAACTTTTTTAGTTCATCTACAAAATCAATTCAAAATATATCTCAAACTTTTCAAGAAACATGTACAGTCGGGGTAACAAAACATTCGACACCTTAAAGTCGACCAAGGCAAATTATCAGTCATGCCAAACGTGTGTCAGTTGTCTGCTTAGTTCATTAGTTTCAAAAGGTATTAAGAGTCTGCGACTTGATAAAAGAATGCATTGAAACCTATGTTTTCGTACTCCGACTGTACCTATCGCGCAGTAGCATAAACATAAAACTTTTTACCTAAGTAATTTTGAGTCGCCACCGCGCATCACACGTTACGTAATTTTTGCTTGTTTGGCGCCGACTCAAAAATACTTAGGTAAAATAATAAGATTATTTTATGCTTTTCAGTTTTTTCGGCGGTTTTATTTTTTGTTAAAAAGTTTTATTTTATATTTTTTTGTGGCTATAATCTAATATTTACTACATGCTTAATTTTTTATTTTCCCATCCCCATTTTCCCACCCTTAGGGTAAGAATTTTTTTTCCAAAATTAAAATTATACGAGACCTACTTCGAGGTATACCCTATCCAATAAAAAAAGAATTATCAAAATCAGACTACTCTGTAAAAAGTTATACGTGGTTATACGCTACAATCGGTGAGGGACCAGTCAATCACCCCCTGTTTTCCTACCCTTAGGGTTGGAATTTTCTTTTCCAAATTATAATGGGACCCCCTTGTTGGTGCATCCTTTCAAATAAATAAATAATTATCAAAATCGGACCACCCTGTCAAAAGTTATGCGTGATCATACATAAAAAAAATACGCGTCGAATTGAGAACCTCCTCCGTTTTTGTTTTTTCGTTTTCGTCGGTTGAAAATTTGACCGTTTCACCTATCCCTACTAGCTGGTGCCCGCAACTTCGTCCGCGTAATATTGTTATATTGTCCTGATGTTATATTTGCATTCTGTTTATAACTGAAATACTCAAAACATATATCTGCTCTAAATGTTGTTGAATGTACAATAGATATATTTATTTTTCGAAAATTCCTACAAATATAACATGAACTCGTCATGCAAATCGACACATTTCAACGATCACAATTTCGAGAAGCTCACAATCAACACATCTTTTCACTGGGTAGAAATAAAATATAATCGTTTTGTAGGGAAATATAAATAACAAGTGTTATCATATGATAATAAATTATGGATGATATGATGGAAAAACATCTGTAAATCCATGGCCATGAAGTCGTTTAAAATCGTTAAGGAACATTTAGAAAATAGGGAAATGCACTTACGAATTCAAACTGTAAGTAAGTTTTCCGCCATCAGATGGCCACTCCAGTAAGTAATTATATTTTTTTGCGACAGTTTGTATGTTTTGATGTTTCTTACTCATTCACGCAAAAACGTATGATTGGATATGGATGAAATTTGGCATACAAATGGTTTACTAGATATATTAAAATATACGACACCTTTAATCCTGGATAAATGTTGGGCTCCTGTGGGATTTTCAAAAAACGAACGTACGAAGTAAAATATATAGTATTTAATGATTAAAACAGAGCTACTTTGTTTTGTCTATCATAATCTCGTTAACAAGCCGCAACGCTACTAATGGTTTGAACAAATCCTTTTAATTAAAGTTTAAAACTCGGGATTTTAGAGATTGTCATTTTCCTATGTATGCCTATTGTTAGCTTTTTTCTAAAGTGATTGTGTAAATAAAGGAAACTTATACTACGTATGTAATGCACAGAACTGACAAAAACCTTCAAACGTTGCCCACCAGCTGACGTTACACTACCGAATTTGATATCCGATCCGTAATCGGAAATGTGACCCACAAAAGGTTACTCTCGAAATTAGTGGAGATATCTTAAATCCAGTGCAAAAGAAAGGGTTCTTTGTGCTATAACGAGGGTCAAGAATCGCGGCTTGACTTTCAAAGAGACGTTAGGAAAGCGCCTTTGAAAAAGAAATCACGTTCTTACACCACATTCATTCAGAGAACATTTAAAAGGAGTATTATTCATAAGTAGTACGAATTCCTGCGCAATTGTTTCATTAACGAATACAATGCTAAATAAGGCATTTTAGTTTTTATTCATTATTCTACTTTCAAACTATACGTACTCTAAATATATTTATTCTAAAACACAAATAATATATAGGTAAATAAAAGTCAACTAAAAAGATTTAAGAAAATTAAAAAATAAATGGTCGACCAGAAAAGTGCTTTATCAGTTTTGATTACAAATTCCATTCATTTCAAAATTCGCTAAGGCTTAGATTTGAAATAGGTATTGATTACTGATTGACATAATTGTCACTTTGAATTTTCAAAGAAAAACAGACTACATCATTCTACAACATACAAAGAATGTTCAATCTTAGGGTGATAAAGTTTTTTGTTTTGTTATTTTTGTTGATAATTTTGTTAAATGGGTTTGTAAGATAACGTGTACAAATTAATCTATTTTGAAGCTTCATTTGAGAATATACATAATTAAATAATTGTCATTAAATATTTTTAAATGTTAAAAACCTTTGGCTATTTACTAGATTTATTTACAGATTTATAGGCATTTATAGACTTATAAGCTGCGTTAAAAGCAAAGACAGCCATCTCGTGGTATTGGCACCGCCTTACAGAAGTGGTAAGCTTGTCGGCTTACTTTTACTTAATAAGTCTAGACCAGTTTATTTGAAATTTAAATAATTTTAAGTATATTTTAAAAAGTCAAAAGTTGATGTAAATCTTCTTGTGAAATGTAGGTAAATGCCAAAGCAAAATAAAAGGTCGTACGATTATAATAAAAAAATTAAATAAATCTATATAAATCGCCAAATATCGTAAGAGTCGACTGAAACCTGGTAATTCAAATACTTGATGATATTCACCACTTCAAAGTCGCTAGACCTTAGTTGTGGCCTAGTCTCAGTAGTTTGGTTATTAGATCTGTGACCAGGCTAATATAATCGGCGACCAAACTATTACAAATAGTTCATTTACACTCGGTAACTTTAAATCACTGTTAATATTTATAAGTTAAAAAATTTATAGGTAGTTTTTCACCGTTTCTTCTTTCTAGAACGCCATTTGTTTTCAAAAACGATTTGATTTGATTTGATTTGCTGCCAAAAGAAGTGGCTTTAAAAAACTATGCTACCTGGTATAAATAAAACGTCTTTGCTACACGTCCGAAACATCGGATAAAATAAATCTTAACGTGCATTCACCTCAACACTAGGTGTAGGCAACAGTTAAAACAATTTTTCTGCTTAAGACTCCTCCATCAAAGACGATGAAATTAAAATTAAACAAAAGACTCGAAGTTCGCAAATTGCAAGTTCCTATTTATACTCACTCAACTCAGCTCAGCGATTCGCTCAGCGAATTTTAATTTCATGAAACAGAAGCCCATTGTAATTCTGACGGAGACAATCACGAGATCTAAAACATAACTCAAAAGTAGTATGTTTCAGAGAGATAACGTGATCTTTTCATTTTCATAACCGAATGGAACTTTTCTCATTTCAACTTCTTTTTCTTCCCGTGCACCGTTTAATTTGAGCCGTGATGTTCTGAACTGTTAAATCTGTTAAATGATCTAAACAGATCATTTAACAGATTTAACAGATCAAATGATTTTATGACAGGTGATTTTTTCTTAGATATATATATATATAACATTAAAACATAAAACATAGTTTTAAAACATAATTATTATTATTAAATTTAAAAATCTGAGATTTATCTAAGAAAAATTCATTTACAATTATTTGACATAGACATTTCACTTACTGAATGTATAAGAAAAATTATACATCATTTGGTTATGTGCTATTATTTCTAGTAATAGCACCTTCTATGTAATTATTGTTTCCATTTCACAAATGGTTGATGTACGTTTGTGGTTTTATACATCGAATATCGAATAGACCCAAAAATAAAGTTCGTAGCTTTTTTGCGGTATTATTAACGCAATAATATTGAAAAAAGGTTTCCACTATATTCACTGAACGTGAAAAAAGTGTTTAATATTTAAATCAATAAAATTTATTAAAGCCCACAAAAATTGTAAACTTTATTTATATTATTCCCTTTCGTAGCGTACCTATGAAACAAACTTTTGGACGGCTGATTTTGACGAGCCTATTGGACGCCAATGATTATAATGCTTAGGGGTCCCAAGTTCGATTGCCGGCACTATGAAAATGTACTTTTCAACTATGAAACGGCTCTGCCGGTAGTAGCCACCTCCTTACATAAAACCACCGTGAAATAACAGCATGTGTGCTGTTGTATTTCGGTAAGTGAGTAACTATGGTCGGCAGCGCACTTGCAGCACCTTTGGCGTTGCTTGTTTTATAGGCATCTCCAATCAAGTGAACCCTCAATCTGACTGTTGGTCGTCCTCAACTTTAAAAAAACCATCAGTCGTAGGACAGCACGTCAGAAGTGAAAATTACGCCATTTGTTAACATTTTAAAAAACTATTAACGAAGTTAAGCTTATTATAAACCAAGAAATATGTACTGATTCGGGTGATGGCGTTTATTTCATACAATTCAACGTCATTAAGGGTGTCGCTCTCAAAGCATGACAGCGCGAGTTCACTATTTTTCCCCATGCTAAAATTTACATTTCAAAAATCTAAAAAGTTTTTTGTGTGTAATTGCGCGTCACTTTAAGTAACAAATAAACACGTGATTAATTTGCTTATACTAAATCACCTTGGGATTAAAGCGATATCAATTTATATCCGTTACAAACACGTAAGAGTGCGTGCTTCATCACGGAGCATCAATCGGGTGACAAAAACCTGTCGTATCGAAATCAATAATGAAGTAATATTGGAGACTTGCCTCAATATTACACAATCTCCATATTTACCATAATTCACACCATTCTAAACCCAAACGCGTTAGAAATTGAGTACAAGAGTCCGCAGATATAAATTTGGGACTTACATCATGGGATAATTGAGTCATCCATCATATAATGTCGCGGATCCGAAATCACCTGGCATGAGGAGGATTGATAGATAACCGGCATCTGTATTTGCACGAATTTCTTGAATTTTTTTTTTTCAATACATAGAGAATTCTGTATTAAGACAAACGTATCAATGAAGGTGACTTGTAGGCCATTCGTGTAAAACAGACAGTCAGTTCATAGTCATCTGCATGACAAACGGATTACATGGCCAGTGTGTCCAAACTTATCAAAATTTAATAGAACCTTAATACAATTCAATCCAGATAAAATTATAAAGAATCCATATATTATAGAGAATCCATTTATTTTCATGTTAATTTAAAGAAATAATTAAAATATATAATAAATTCATAGAAAAGAAATGTTTAATATACAAATCATTTTATATAATTTGTATATTTTTTAGTAGTTTTCAGATACCTTTTTGGGCTTTGAGCTTTGGGTCTTGGGCCTGAATTCCACCGTATCCCTATCATTTTCCAATTCGTTATGTATAAAAATCCTAATATAGTCGACAGCGTTCTTGCAGCACCTGTGGCGTTGCTTGTGTTATAGCGATGGTAACCACCTACCATGAAGTGGACCATCAGCCTGTCTTCTTGTGCTTTGTTCTTTTTTTAGAGGCTTTGAATGTCTGGGAATAAATAAAGATAATTATTTGCGTATCTATAAAAAGTTCCAACCCGAGACCTCTGGCTATTTTGACCTAGATGTTTTCCATTTCTGAGATTTATAACTCAGCCAAGGAGCTTTATATAAGCCTTTAAGCAATATTTATGACATACAGAGCTTGTACTTTTATTATATGAGAAAATGTTTACAAAAAATTTTATTTGTTCGTAATTCATTCTGTTTTTATTGTCGCTCGTTTCTTTGAAATTAATAACTGCTGAACTAAATACCGGAAAATATCGATTTATTTTTATTTATTTCAATTTAACATTTAACTACATATTAATACAATGTTTCACGTCTACAACCTCTATATTTTTTATATAAAAGATGTCAGATAGTATAATATGACGGTCTACTTGATGGTAGGTGGTAATTAAATAATTAATTACGACAAACAAATGTGTTATTTTATTAATTTTAATCTTTCTATGGATTTCTTCAATTTTTTCAATATGTAATTCAAGCTTTGTATATAATATCAAGATTTCATTCAACAAAAAGTCTTCAATAGTTCTTTACAGTATTCTCGTCGCGCTTTTCTATTTTCTGTTAAATTTAAATAAAAAAATTATTTAATTCTTTAATGTCATAATATATAGTCGCTTAAAGTTACAATAATTATAGTCATCAGAGTTCAAAGAAAACACATTAAATACCGTAAGATGTTTGGACAACTCAGTGACCTGTCAACTATTGATTACATATTGTGAAACTCGTTATACATGTAGACCAATTACTGGACTAACCCAGAGTGTAACTTTTAACTCTTTAAATAGCCCCATTCAGAAATAGTCAATTTAGGCAGTTCATAATGGAAGCCATTATTAATGGAGCCAAAGTAATATTATTACCTAATTAAAAAGAAAGGAATACTGTTTTGTAAAGTGAGTAGAAATATCATTGTATCGTGAATCCAATACTTACTTACTTCCTACTTACAATCCTTACTTCAATATTATGCTATCGAGTGATTTGACTCAATCTGAAATACCCTTGTTGGTATTAGATAACCGAGGTCATGTTACAAGGGTCAATCTTTTGGGGGCGGACTTCACATTAGCCTCGTGACCGGCCTCAAAGGAAATAGTTTTTATTCCCACACCGAAGATCTCAACTAATGGACCCATTGATTTTCGAGAATCAACCCCACGCCCCTCATTGTTACTGCCAAACCAACTGTAGACGCATTTAGGTTTGTGCTGTTAGAAAAAGATATTTCACATCCATTAAGGTATTAATATTTACCTGTTTTAATAACAGAACTACGTAATTATACGTGATATATTCTAGTAAAATGCTCAATATGTATCTAATATTGAATGAATCTTATATAGTGAAACTCATTATAAATGATAAAAGAAACGGTTCATCCTATAGGACACAATATTTAACACAAACGGAACAGAACATTCATCTAAAGTAGTTAAATTATAACATATGTAACAGTCAAATTGTCGTAGAGAACGACATGCTAACTAAGCAAACGAAACTCGGTCAACATCCAGGTTTATATTTGACCACTTTGATGAGTTGATCGTCAAGGGACATACACCAATTAACCCAAAGTTGACTCAGCGACCGCCGTGATTAATTCGCCACTGAGGCACCTGGCTTGGTAAGCATTTCTCAAGCTATAGCGCTACATTAGTAGGTACAGATAGTAACTAATCTTTATAAAAAAAAAACCATTTTGTGTTGTTTCAAAATTTGGGAAAAGTAAACGTGAGTTTCTAAAATATTTTAAAATATATCTAAACATATTTTTATGTTTAACTTTTTTATTTATTAAAAAACTGATAACTGCAGTAATTTTCATTATCACAAGCGTAGGAGATGCTTTTGCTGAAGAAAGGCCGTATAGATACTCGTATCATTGACCTATTGTTGCTGTAAAATAAATAACTTAAAAGAAATTTCTCCACCTTTGTATATTATGTATGATTTTCTTTTTTATACTATTAAATACAATATAAATTATATTACTTACCACTGTCCACAATTAAAGTCCATTGCTAATTTACAAATATTTGTTAACCTTAAACAACATTCTTTATAATCTGATTTGTAAATAACTAACTTTTCTCCTAATGACTACGTCTTTCAACTCCATTTAAAAAGAACCTTGCAACCTTTTCAGATTGAATTAAAAGTTGGAACTTGATTACAACGACTCCCTTTTTATTTTTGTTTTGTGAACATGTAAAATTCTGGGGCCTACATTGATCGTCACACCGTCCACATCTGTTCATGTTGCAATTCAATTTCGGCACTTCCAACTTCACTATTAATCAAGCCAGGTCCTCAATTAAAGTCTACGGTCATTACTTCAATCCCACTATCCGCCGTGTTATTTGCTTTCGTAGTTACTAGACCTTTAGATCGTTAAACCAATTCAAACGTGTGTGTCTCTGTGTAAAAAAAATAGTAAAAATAATAATAGATGCAAATTTATAACAACAATAAAATTTCTTCATAAAGAAACAAAACATTATAATATAATTTATTAGTTACTTATTATACAAAAACCGTATTTAAATCCGTCATAAAGTTGGATAAAGTCATAATCCTGGATAAGGAATTTTTTGTGATTTTTTTTATTAATAATTTTTTTATTCACAAAATCATCAAATGCAATAATTAAATACAGTATAGGCACACACTCGCAGAGGTCGAAGTAGAGCTTCTCTTGACAATTCGTTGGCTGTAATTAAAACTGGTCACAAATATTAGAAGAGCTCTTTCTTAACCACGTTCTTTGTATCAATCTACGCCGTTATAATGATGGGGATCTTTTCATTTCGCGAGACCGGAAGTTTTCCCATTTAAAGTTATGCGTTTTTATCTCTGGCTGTCGTGAGTTAAAATAAAATTACAAGCCTAGATACTCGTTATAACTGGCGAATATTCCTTTCGTACCGGATAATGGACGTTTCGTGTAACGGTTACAGGTTTTAATCGTCGCCCATTTTTAGATCTCTTCCCCCCAATTGTACATGCTATTCATAGGATCTGGGTAATTGGGGCGACAGTATTATTCAGATATGAATATTTTAATGAGATTTCAGGGTGGCGAAACCTTTTCACAAAATATCCGTAGGCTATTTATTTATTTATCTAATTTGTTCCTTGTATAGTCAACACAACAAGAAAGTATTTTTATTTTTCATTACAAAAATTGAAAATTGAAAAAATAAATTCTAATCATTTGTGGTATAATATAAGTACGAATTTTCTCAATAATTTTTAAAATGTTTATCTTAAAAATGTGAGAGAATGTGAGTGAGAATGTTTTAGCTTCTTTTATTAATAGTTCATTTCAAAAAAATATTTTTCTTTCGAATCACAGACTATTTAGGTAAGAAATATATAAATAATTTAAAACATACAAGACAGTGTATACTGTCATGTTTTTGAATACATTTGTTTGAAATCGCACTCACAAACTGTTTCACGTGCAAATATCAATGGAATATTCATCTGCCGTCGTCTACTCGGCGTAACGAGGCAAGCCTAAATAAATGCTAATAACTGAGGCAATCATGCTAATACAATATGGCCATTAGGAAATCGTTCCAAGCTATAAGAGCATGAGAATATAATTAGTTTTCATTGAAACTATAACGTTCATAATTCCTTTCATATTCGTATTTTAAACATTTCCAGTAGGAATTAGCGTACCACTAGTCAGTTTATTCTATTCTCAAAACAATAATTGCTAAGTAACCTAGATACAGGAATATCCTGTACCTTTGAATCAAATTTGGCCGGACTTCGTAAAGCCTCAGAATAAAAACCCGTTCTTTGCAAAATGCATAAGAAAATAAAATTATATAAAATATTATTATATTATTTTTTCGTGAATATTTTAGATGTTTTAATGGTTATTCTGCTATTCGGGGTGGAGACGAATTAAACAAATCAAATATCATAAAATCGGTCCTATCGTCAAATGTCAGTGTTACATAATTATGACATGACCGTAATCTTGTCAATATAACTTTCGTACTGATTGGGTCGATAAAAATAAAAATAAAATCTCTTTCATGTTCATTTGCTTGCATATAGGACTGTTAATATGTACTGTAAATGAATTTTGCTAATTATGTGCCTTTGATATTGGGACTATTTCATTATTCATTATTGATTACTCCCACTGAGCTGCTAATAAAATTCATCTAATCTGTCCCATTTTATTATATAAAATATAGAATTATATAGTTACAACAACGAAACTATTACTTTTATCTGAATACTTGCAGTGTATGCAATTTTATATCAGTTTATTTACAACTTAAAACAAATCATACAACAATTTTAGATGTGGCATTTCTAATAGCTCTTAGAGCTTGCAGAAATGTAGACCCATTACTGAATGATGCCATAAAATTTTATAGTACTTCGATATCTCTGATGGGGAAATCGAATTTCGATAATAATTTGGAACACTGTTATAATTAATATTACGATTAATTAATATTAAAAATCTTATTAGTATTATTGTATATAATGTTTATAAAAATGTACATTATTTATAAAAATGTTTTTTAATAATTAATATTAAAAAACATTTTTATTTTCACAGTCAGTATACTATTTCGATGGTGTTCGATCGTTTAGTAGGTATGTATGTAAATTTTAAAAAAATCTTCTGTTTATTTTATTACCATTCAACATACTCGTATATAATAAAATATTGCTGTTGTTAATTAAATCAATTTTCAAATATAGATTTCTTCCAAATATTTCCTTTATAGAATTCCTAAAAGATTCCTATTCCTATTTCCTAAAAAATATTCCTAAAAGAAAAGATAGTTCGAGAGTTTCACGACAGACTGACGTATACTTCTTGAACAACTAAACTGATTTCATAAACATTACATATCGCTAATTTCACCTTATAAATTATTTTAATATATTATTTGCAGAATATTATATTAAAACATCGTTCTCAAAAATGTTATAGGTATTTAATTTTTAAAAATATGTTAATATATAATTTAAATTAAAAATAATTTATTGATTTATTTTTAAGAACTTAACTAGGTATTACTTTTGATATTATAATAAGGTAGAATCACTGAGTGAAAAGCACTAATAGTTAACAGTTTATTTTTATTATATTTATTTACATCTTCTATAATGAAACTTTTTTAAAAAAAAAACAACTTGAAATTAAACGGAACTCAACATCGTGTAAAACTTTCCCATCATAATATTAATTAGAAATATTAGCTATTAAGAATATTCATAGAAACATTATACAATATCTACTATTTTTGGCACTAACGCTTGTAACTTGTACCATTTTATATCTGTACGTCCTAAACGGAGGGCTAAGCACGTGTGGCGTCGAGCTTAGAAATTAGTATTCATAGGCGAGCGACTTCATAACGCAGCGTCTCACCGTACATGTAAATACCTACAACCAAATCAGAAAATAAATACGGTAATACAAAAGGCAAATTTGTGGCAGTGACAGGGCATACAGCCTTCTGCAGCATTTGTGCTCTTGTTTTTCGGTGCGTCTCTCTTGTAAGCCATTATCGATGCAATTTATCTCTCACAATTTTAGTGTTAGCAGTACACTTGCATCCCCACTTATTTCTTCTAGTGCTTCTGTGCGACTAGCCATCTACTTTATACCGTCTTATGCCTACCACAGCCTTTATCCTACTGCATAATATTACAAATGCGAAAGTATGGATGGATGGATGTATGTATAGATGGATGTTTGTTATTCACGTAAAAACGACTTAACAGATTTAGATGAAATTTAGCACACATATAGTTTATTAGCTGAACTAACATATTGGATACTTTTTATCTTGTTAAATTTTAGGTTCTCGAGGCATTGTCTAAAAATATAAAAACTTCTTTCTTTATACACACCCTACACACCATACCCTATACAAACCATAAGATTGATTTAGTAGTGGCAGGGTGGGTAGGCCGTTACCGAAGAGTATCACCATTCTGGATGCCCGGTCGACACCTTGGTTGACTGCCCCTAATGAGCAGAGTAACGTGCCGCTCTGTCTCTCGTCGTGGGCACCGATCTCTCGCAGCCGGCAGTCGTGAAAGCGATGGTTGGCAGTGATCTTGCGTGGCAGGCAGCGGGGAGAGGCTCCCCTCCCCCAGCTGATCCGCCAGAAGAGGCTCGGGCGCAGGCGGCTGGTCTATGTTCCCCATCTTATCTCTTAACTGGGACCTGGGCAGTAGTCTTAGGGGAGACTACCGCCCATTGTGAGATTATTGTGCCGTTGTGTCTGGCATAACTCGTCAGCAACCCCCACGTAGACGGGTACTCAACGTAAAAAAACGGCCCTATGATCTACGAAAACCAAAAAACCAGATGCCTTCAAATTTTGCTTTTGGACCATACCACATTGTCCTCGGATGCAAATTAGCAAGTTCACTATTTGCATCTAGACCAAACTAGACGTGAGCTAGGGTATACATCGGAGGAGAAACGTGTATACGCGAATATGCTCTTCGCGCGACTGCCATACTATATAGGTTTCCCGTTGTCCCCTCTCGTGATCCCTCGAAGAGACCAAGGGCACAATAAGGTCCCCTTTGTCAAATATAATGATACCAATTTATTTTTGTGATTTCAAAATTTTACCAAATCCTGGTGAACCAAAGTTCATCAGCTGGTGCACCAGCTTCTTACAAATAAATGCCTTTAGTGTCGTTTGGAAATTGTCCAAATGCGTAATAAAATTACCAACGTCAAAGTAAGTTTTTATATATTTCAGTAACGTTTTCACAAGTGAGCCAATAAACCGATTTTGTTCCTAATTGATGTGGAAGTATCTGGAACTAAGATAAAGCGCATATAACTCTTTCACCGATTAACCTCGGGCGACTTGCCTTTATCAAATTTATCTGCATATAGATTTTCTGATTATTTTACAGCTTTTGTCATTCAGCTAATCCTTTCCAGACAGAATATGAAGATTTAAATTTACGATAAAGAAAAGTCGAAATATAAAATCATTAGATCAAATCGTTAAAAAGACGATATTCGGGGTATGACGTTAGGCCAAACTAGGTGGTAGGTTTAAATTTAAATAATTTAATTGATCCCAGTATTAAATTAATATAAAAAACTATAGCTTAATATGAACAATAACTATTAATAAGAAGTTTATAAAGATTCATAATTTTTTGTTTCTCAATCACGCGTAAACCTTTGGATGGATTTCGTTTAAAAAAACATACTTACATTATGTACTAACACATCGGGAACTACTTGTCCCGGTAATACATACCCTTGATATTATTACAATATTTTGAAACTCAATTTTATCAATAGTTATCTTAGTGGAAAATAAAATTTAAAACAAGTTAGATAGAGGTAAACGTTCCACGGACATTTTGCAATTTCTTCTGCCTAGTGGAATATCAAGTGTGATCGTAAGCGAACGTCTCGATGACAGGAATGAACACCAATCCCCGATCACTCTTTAAACTAAATATATCTCTCGTGTGATACGAAATCCATGCATAAAATTATTGAAGGTGTCTGTACGAGACATACGACTACCTGTCAACGCTGTATGGTATAAGTGATAAGAATTAACTACTAAATCACGTAAAATTATATTTTATTTTTGTTATGTTTTATACTTTTTCTTATGTATTTTGGTATGATATTTACTTCTCACCATGATTTAAATGTGTAGAGATTATGTTGTCATAACTTTATCAGTCGCATGAACAATATAGTTAAAAATGAGTTATCAAACAGACAGTACATACTTTCACATATATAATATTAGTATGGATTATACACCGCACGTTTTTAGTTGTTAATAATAAAGAATTAATTCATCTTTAATAAGTTACAATTTGTATATATTTTTATGTGGTAACTGTGGGTTTATTCAAATCTTTACTAATAATATAAATGTGAATGTGAGTTTATTTGTTACGATTTCACGCAAAAACTACTGAACCGATCACCATGAAATTTTGCATACACATTGTCTGGGACACCAGAAAGGACATAGGGTACCTTTCATCGTTCAACGCGGACGAAGTCGCGGGCACCAGCTAGTAAGTAATAAATGTCTTAATACTTGACGCGCTCATTGTAGTCAGGGACACAAAACCGCGACCCGCTGTGTAAACGTATCCATTCTGTTGTTTAGCTTTGCATGTTGATATTGAAATGAAGCCTGAAATTAATATGTATGACACGAACAATCGGGTGCCAATGTTAGTTCAAAGTTTCAATAAATTGAACTATACAGCGCAGGTGACACGAAGAAAGTTTCAAACATTCTAAACGTGTACATACCGTATTATGTTGTATATATTGCACATAATTTAATATTCATCGTTCAAATAGCTAAGAAATATTTTCTTACCAAATTCATAATTGGTCTATTCTCATCGTTAATGCCATATTAAAATAGAATTTTAACTGACAATGTTGGGTATAAATTCATGTGCTTGTAACCTTCTACGAGCATTTACGCACCACTTTTGACCTGTAGTATAACGATGGTTTTGGCAACATTCAATCTAATCTTCTTTAAATACACCTATACTGTTCATAAGAATATACATATATAATAAAAATATACATACCAATGTAATTAGATAACGTAAGATTATATCTTTCTTACCAATTTTTCTTACCAAATTCATAATTGGTCTATTCTCATCGTTAATGCCATATTAAAATAGAATTTTAACTGACAATGTTGGGTATAAATTCATGTGCTTGTAACCTTCTACGAGCATTTACGCACCACTTTTGACCTGTAGTATAACGATGGTTTTGGCAACATTCAATCTAATCTTCTTTAAATACACCTATACTGTTCATAAGAATATACATATATAATAAAAATATACATACCAATGTAATTAGATAACGTAAGATTATATCCTTACGTTATCTAATTACACGTTACTTTTAACCTGCAAAAACCATAGAATCATAAATTTTTATTATTAACCCTATATTTTTCAATGTGAAAAAACCTTCGAAATAATATATCTCTGCGAGGAAAAAACACACATTATTATGTAAAAGCACAATAAAACAAATCAATCAAGAATTTTATCCTTATCTTGTAGACAAAATTGACCAAAAATTCTTCCCTTTGTCTGAATGAAAGTTTATCTAAGTTTACATTTTAATATGCTTCTTCATAAGTTTCAAATTCTCACAGGATATTTTTCAAAATTTAACTATAGAATTCTATATACCGTTTTAAAAGTACAAAATCACACGTTAAAGTCTGTGTAAAATTGGATTGCTAACACGAAATTGACAGGTTTCCTTCACAATCTCAAACCGGACACCGCAATTTATTACCACGTATCAACGGTATAGAAGTTCGCGTTGATTTCCACTTTTTTCAAAACTCTGTCACTCCTCAATATCCGGGCTTGAATCAAATCTGCTTCTGCCTTTGATGAATAACGGTGCGAATACACACACGATAACAAATAGTAAGGAATTTTTTAAGTCATAAGTTACAACTTACAAATTCGAAATAACATTATATAAGGTAAAGTATAAGTAATGTTTTTAAGGTTAAGGTTGAACATATTCTAGATCAATAATTTGTGTTCAAATTGATCTAATACACTTTAAGCAAATAAGCAAGCAAAGGTCTAGTATATTGACAGAAATATTTACTTTATATTATCATATTATCTAGCTTGGGTCCTTTAGGTAAGTTTCTAAGCATGCTGGCTGCTTTACATCCGGGTAGTCTTGGGACATAAAAATGTAAACGGTACAAATGTCTCTGTACATAATTTGTAATTGTGTTTATTTATTTATTACTACCACACAACCGACTATTTGATCCTTTATGGTTTTAAAAGATAATATTTTTTTAGACTAGCTTCGTCACAGTTTACAAATATGCGCCCTGCCTTATGTGTCGCGTCACTTTTCCGAATTCGTCACGGGCGCATGGCATAATTGATTCAGCGCGGAACGATTTTCTTCGTGACAGCGCAATCACAGGTTGAGCTGACAGGACAATGAAATTCGGCAGGGTTTTATAGCGCTTTCAAAATATGCGTGCTAATCGGTGCAAAGGAGTTACTACTTTCATGTTTTTTGAATTTGTAAAAAACTGTCACATCAATAATATTTTATAAGTAGCAGAAAAGACTAAAGTTAAAGTCAAAGTAAGCATTCGGCTTGTATGGAAAACCAAACTAAATTTCATTCAATTACGTTCAAAGAACAAAAAAGATAGTTTGATCAAAACATTTAACAATCGATTTAAAACAACTCTTAAATTATTCAATATCATAAATAAAGTTTTTATTTAAAATTTGTTATACCGATTTTATTACTTAGCAGCACGATTATTAAGTTACAAGGAAATTTTGTTATGTGCAAATTCATTTTTCATTTAAAGCCAAGTTTAGAGTTTCCAACATTAAAGGTAACAAGTAAACTCCATTACAAGGCGCCATTAAGTATGCAAAAATTATGCCATTTTCGTTTTTAGTGCTACAATTGGGTTATTAAGTAAAATTTTATAAATTTTGTAACGCTCACCCAGTAAGATCAAATTGGCGGTTATTATCACTTAAAATTTAAGTATGTATTTACTTTCTTGTGATTATATACAACATTGTTGTTGGTGATTAAAATATATAGTTTGACTATATTTATTGTTGCCATTCTTAGTATAATAAGTGATTGTGAGGTTTACTTTATAAATATTTTCATAATATTTTTTTTTACATAATAATATACAAGTATTGAACTAATGACCATCCTTTGTGATTATTAAATAATATATTGTATTAATTTTCCCAATATTCATTCATGTAATTAATTGAAGTCGCAAACATTTTGTATGCGGTCTGTATATTAAAATATTTAACGAAAAGCGTCATAATAAAAAACAGAATGGAAAGCAAAGAAATAGAATTCTTTATTGTACACAAAACACGACACTGACATTAAATACATAGAATAGCTATAAATACATTGAAGTGAACTAGACAGAAGCCCAAAACACGTGTACTTACACAGCATGTCCAAACAAAACAGTATTGCTTACACATTACAGAACAAAAAAAAAGAAGAAAACAGAAAAGAGACGCACTTTCATCCAAAAGCAAGCTTAGCCACTTTGTACAAGAAGTCAATTTGAGATGAAAGCACGTCTCCACAAAGCCACAACAAAACAAATATTGTAATCCTTACTAATAGTATAATCCTCACTAATATTATAAATGTGAATGTGGGTTTGTTTGTTTGTTACACTTTCACACAAAAACTACTGAACCTATCACCATGAAATTTTGCATACACGTTGTCTGGGACACTAGAAAGGACATAGGGTACCTTTCATCGTTCAACGCGGACTAAGTTGCGGGCACCAGCTAGTTGACAAATGAATAACTAATTTTAACACCCCTAAATCCAATGAACTTCAAAGAAATTTTATCTTTAGTGTTAAGATGATAAGGTTTGAAAAAACAATTGTAGCCGTCAGCACTTCGTTTCAACTTGTAAATTGATTGAAACACCGACAAAAACTGATAATTGCTAATAGTTTTCTTGTTAGTGACCGGAGTGAGAAGTTTACAGACTAATCGATTCTTTCACAGCCTTTGTCTTTTGCACTCGGTTTGTTGCTGGAATTTTAATGAAAAGCGAGGCGAAGTAGGAATCATTATTTCTTTGTCATTACTAGCCGGTGCCCGCAACTTCGTCCGATTTGAAAAATAAGTCATATAACGCCTGACGTACATAGGATCTTTATTTTTAGATAGCTGGTGCCCGCGGTTTCGCCTACGTGGATTATTTACCCCTTTTAGGAAATCTTCTTGAATACCTGGCAGTGTAGGGGACACTGCGGCGTTATGCCAGATTCGTATCGGCTAACCCAACGACGTTATGACACGACATCGGTGCCCCGCGTGGAATATTTACCCTATGTCCATGCATTCAGAAATTATATATTAGTAATTCTATATTCATAAAAAGTAGTATATTAGTAGAATATACCACAATTTTATTTTAATATAATAGAATATACACGCCCCGTAATAGTCAGGCCGAGAAATACGAGTAAATGGTTAATTTTAACTTTTCATTTTAAACTCCTCTCTTTAGCTTTACTGAAATCAATCTCAACTTGAAAATAAAATAAAACAAAGCCACGCCGCCGAGCAGAGGGAAATTTAAGAACTGAAATTAACTTTCTACCTGACTGCTTACTATAAGTTCGTTTGCGAATAGTTCGATTTAATAAACGTTCATTCGGTAGCGAAATAAAATATTATATCATGCTGTCGAAACAAAAATCTGACGAAACGAAAATCCAAATGGTAATAACTCTCCTTTTTTTATATAACACAAGCAACGCGATAGGTACTACAGCTGTGCTGCTGACCATAGTAGGATTATAGATAAGTGAGTGATTAGGAAAGCATTTGGAATATTGTCGTTATTTGTAAATAAAACAAAAGTAGAAAAATATAACCTAATTCACTAAGAACATTATTAGAAATTACTTTTTTTATTGAGATAATTGCATTCTGTTTTTGCTCATTTTAAATCATTGGTGACAGGCACAAATGACATACATAATTATCATGTAATAGCCTTGTTTTATATTTTTATGGATTTTTTTTTCAATGCAGCTTGGATTCTCGTTTAGGTCTGAGCTTTTGAAAAACAATAGAAAAATGATGGATGACCGTTTTTACTTTCCCTTCATCGTGCGTGGCATCGATTAAAGGTTGTTGAGCTTATAAACTTGATTACAGTTACATATAGATAACAACTCTATTGCAGCATATCTGCACTCCAATTTGAGAAGTAGTCGAAGCAAAAGTATTAGTTTTCCTAAGGAAATGTTTGTAGTTGTTGTTAAAAATGTTTTTTTAACACTAAATTTTATTAAAATACTTCAAATTCCCATCTTATTAGATTTCCATTACAAAAATTCCATTCCTCGCTTCGTCTTAAGCCTTAATTTTCTTAATTAGAATCACGAGATTTGGTTGAAGCGAAGCGCTAAAGTAATTTACTTCACCTCAGACCGCACAATCATGAAGCACCGCAAGATGTTGATATTTTTAAAGAAAACTTATTAAAAATTCTCTCTTTTTTTCATGAATCTTATTGTAATAAAAATAAGTAACATTTTCGCACGACCAGAATGTTGTACTTTTGCATTTAAGCTCGTGAAATTGATGATTTAATATACATAACTCCAAGCGTCGTAGGTTCATCTAAAATATTTTACGGTCACTACATTTCCCTACTCGTATAAAACTACATATAAACTAAAAATGTTTTAACTAACTCTCTTTAAAACAATGACCAATAAATATGTCAAACCTTTTTACGGACAACAAAAAGCAAACAATAAAAAACAAAATGCGCTGACTAACAGACTGGAAATGCGCAAAATATTTTATTATGGATTTTACAGATTGCTCATATTCACATTTTATTTAATGTGTTCACAAGCGACACTAATTTAATAAATTCAAATAGCGAATGGAATGTGTTCGTGAAAGGAACTTTCTTCTTTTTTTTTTTCAGCCGACCTTTTCCGCAATCAGCCTTGCGATGTTTTGCTTATTAAATAGACGCTAATACCTATTCTAGAAAATAGCAGTGTCATCAATATCAATACTAATAATAAATCTGTAAGTGTAGGTAGGTATTGTATGTACCGCGGTTGGTGCCTGCGGCTTCTTCCGCGTTGAAAAATAAAAATATATAATCATTATAACGCTTGACCTAGGGTTACTATTTAACACGTTGGCAAGGCGTTAGTTTGTTTTCCACGAGTTCGCGAATTCAAATTCTGTCTTCGGTTATTCGATTTATAGTAACATTGACACAACAAATTCTCCCAAATACCTATTACTGAGTTCCCATGCTCGTATAGTGTCCTTAAAAGGTAAATAATGTAACGCAATTAAACATTACCACATCTTGCATCACTATCAAAGGGTACTTGAGTCTGTTCCCAATGTGCAGTTCTAATTACCTCAGATCATCCTCTTAGCGGCATCGTGCGGAATTAATACGCTTCACTATATTAACGAAATGGATCAAACCATAAACGGAAGCTTTATACAGAATTTGTTGTCGTCTCAGAATCCTACTATTTTATTGCTACTTCTTTTGAGACAGCACTACTTATTATTCGTTACTAGCTTTTGCTGTGACTTCGTCCGTGCCTCTTTTTCTTAGGTGTTAAAACATTTATTCAATATTTATTACTCTTAGCGCCTCTTTCTCAAACGTCAAGTAGGCCAAACTGTCATTTAAAGTCACCGGTAACCGGGGTAAATGGAGCTGATATACCTTTGTTTGTACGGTAAACGTCCCAAACATTAAATAGAAAATAATTAAAAAAATTCGGCTATCGAATGATGCAGTAAACCGAGTACATAATTCAATAAAACAGAAAATTATTTTTAAAAGTAACTAATCAACACATTACTTGTAGTTTGAGAAAGAGGCCCTTATACTTATTTTTATCAGGATTTTGTACTATTGGTATTTTTTTATATTAGCTTTTGTTTTATGTGTTAGAACTTTGATTTTTTTTTATTACTTTTGTTTTACTGTCACTTATTTCTTGTAATGCTGTGTTTACACCTAGAAAGGCACAATCATTGTTGATGTTTTCATCATATTGGTAGTACTTTTTATGTTAGATTGTGTGATGTTTTTGTAAAGCGAATAAATAAAAATTAAAAAAAATCTGAGAAAAGTTATCATTGGTGGTAAATACTGTTCTTTAAATGAATCCGGCAGCAGTAGTCGCGGCTATGCTGGTGAGTGAGGATAGCTGGAGGGCCGCGATCTCCTTCTGTGAGGCAGTAATGCTCCAGAAGGAGGCGGCGTCGGGATGCCGGCAATCGAAGCCGATAACTCGAACGCTACCTACGGGTCGCGGGCGGCGCATCATGACATGAGGAAATTCGCCGTCAAATCAATCGTCCCGGGACCGGACAATACCCCGAGTTGTTGGGGTGTTGCCAAGTGTTAAAGGATGCAACTAGCATCCCTGGGAGGTGCCCTCTCGTAAAATGGGCGGCATAGCGGGGAAGGACCCTGGTGCGCTAATGCGAGCCCAGGATCCTCCTGACTGCTGAGGAAGACCGCCGCTAGGTTTTAGTGGGTATAACTACCTCATTAGGAAGAGGGGAGTCCCACATAACCACACCGTCCCCCCGGACGGTGTGTGTATGCGTCCTTGCGGTACATGGCTGTTCACATGACAGAACGACCTAATGGTTCGTAACGCATTTCCTAGCGTCAAAAAAAAGTTTCGGGTTAATAATGTTAATAATTTAATTATCCGCATTCAATGTGATTATATCTGCGGTAACATGGTAACAGATGCATTTCTTTTATAGTTATTGTATCCCGCTTGTCTTTTATTACTTGCACCTGAAAATTATACGACGGAATTAAGCGCTCCTATTATTATAGTCTAGTATTGTGCAGAACGAGCCATCTTCAATTCAACTGGGTACATCGTGCGTAACTCAGTAGCTACCGTTTAAGCGATTACTTAATTTATGTCAACATTTACTCCGAAATGTATGACATCGTGGCTCACTGTTAACTTATAGTTATTTCCAATTACTAGGGAAAAGTCATCAATAAATTTATGCTTCATAGATTTTTTTAGGTTTTTCAATTTCTAAAACGTAAATGGATAATTCTAAAACATAGAGTGAACTGGGATTGCCTCGGTCAAGAAGCTATTCAGTTGGCTCTAGACAGGGACCTTCAGGACTGAAGAGGCACACGGAGAGAGAAAAAAAATTAACCAGAGACAAATATAGAAATCAACGAATGTCTGGATATTAAATATGACAGACTTATTATATAAATCCTTTTGATAGAATTACTGTGACGTAAAATTTTAATTAGCCTATTAGCTGTGGTATGTGAAACTGCTGATTTTCGGGTATAAGTAGGTATTCTGGTCCAGTAAGTTAATTAAATAATAATTACAGCGTTGCCTCGCTCAAAAAGTTATAGGTACTTTTAGAGTAAAACATTTAAAGTGACAACTAAATGTCTCAATACTTATAATAAAGTTCAGTATACTTTTGAACATCTATACTTTTAGTTGGCTAAAATTGAATGTAAAATGAAATATAAATTGGACCCTGGGCGAAGCCGGGAGTTGATTATAAAAGAATAAAATTAGATTTACTAATTCTTACAAAACTTTGTAGTTGATGGTCTTAGTAGCTCCTTCAAGTATTTTACAAGATACCACATTACCCTCATAAAAATAGGGTAGACTGGAAGATTTCTTAGTAAATGAATAGTCAGAGGAGAGCCATAAATAAAGCTACTAACACACCAGACGGCAGATAAGCGAGGATCTATTGAGCTTATAAACCACTCGGTGTATGTAGTATGAACCCATGGCCTTATGTGGGGAGATTTATCGCGCACCTGTGAATAATAGACCTTACTTGAATTAAGACGAAAAGTTCTGCCTTCATTCTTATTTAGAATAATTGAATAATTTGATTAACATCTATCTATTATATTTGAAATTCAAACTTGAAAAAAAATAAAACGCTCATAAAAACACTTTATTTTCTGTTCCAACGTTCGTCAATCTAGTTGTTATGATCTTTCAATAGATAGTGTCAGCTTGAAATTGATGATTTTCTTAAAGGTGATTTTTTAAAGTTTAGATTACTACAACAGTCCTATATTAATGCAAACAAAGGAATGGGTGCTCCAAGTGCACCGCCGATCTTGTAGGTAGGGTAAAGGGTAAGGGATTAGAAGAGGATAGGAAATAGATTCTGCATCCCTTATTTGCTCGCCGAAACACAACACACAAAACAGAAGTATTTAAAATGTAAGCACAAACCACTAACACTAAGGCTGTTGATCCACCTTTTCACTACTCCCTCTCTTTCTCTACTTACTTAATGGTCTTTGAGTTTTGGTGTTAACATTTTTCTTTTACCTCATTTCTTCCGTGGCTCTTTGAAGAGTATGCTTCAAAAATCAGTATTGGTTTTTTTTTTAGTTTCAGTTTGCGTTTTAGTTTTAGTTTCAGTTTCAGTTTTTTTACTTTAGTTTTAGTTCTGTACACGCTCCAGTTTACGTGTACAGGCAAACCTATCAGGTACACTCTATTATGTATTTTCTGCTTAAGATGTTTGCTGTTAAGAATAGTATTTGAGACTATTGATTATTTTATTTTAAATCTTCATTGAACATTCCTATTGTAATTTAATTCTCAAAAATTTGTAGTATTTGCGAATTCTCATACATCATTAAACTGTGACATTGTGCAAACAAAAGCAATATATCTTTTTGTACTTAAACAAATGCAATACAGTGTATCGATCGCATCGTGATGCAGCACCAGATTTACCGCTCTCGTGTGACCATTCATTCGCATGTTAAAAGCTATTATATTGGTGCTGTGAAATATCTTTATCGCTTAACCACAGACTTGACTGTAAATCTTTCACAGCCTGAAAACAGACTGTTCAGAACAATCTCCATATGCAGTTAACGCGGTACATTTTAATAACAACTTTTTTGTATACATTTACTATTTGCGCACAGTTAAACGTAAATTTCATTTCCGCTACATTCGATATTTGTTGAATTTTGATTGGATTTTTTGAAATTAATATTTTTGATCAGTCTACAAACTTTTGTGAACAAATATATAGTGTTTTATAACAGTCCTAAGAGACGAATTGCTATCATATAAATTATTCACTTTATTCAAAAGCTGAATACAATGTTTGGCTAATGGTTTCATAGAAACAAACGCATTAAACATTTATTAGTTGTTCATTGCATCAAAGCTTGACGCTTCTATATTTAATTTACACCAACATTATGAAACCAGGGCTCTGGATCCGAGTCGGTCTCGTAATGGCCGTTTTACAACACCCTGTGGAGTCATTGGACGAAGCTCGATGGAATGCCGTGTTTCATTTATATCTAATTTGTGGGTACAAAGTATTAAATATTGATAAGGCTACTACTAAATTGAATCTACGCTTTAATGCTTATAATAAACTATAATTTTTATTTATGTTATCGCACCCTCGAGTAATAATCTTCGCACATGAATGTGATACAATAATAATATTTTGATGTTGTTTCGATGCATGATCGTCTTTAGAGAGTAAAAGGATTATGCTAAGAATATATTAAAGGCCTCTGCCCACTACACCGTTCCGTACCATGACATTATTATGCCGTACATGACGGTAACATCTCCGTATGATCCACGTGTCATATCCGTACAGTTCCTCTTGTCTCGGTTGTAGTAGTTGACCGAGGAAGTTACAATATAGTTCGACGAGAAAGAGCAGATAAGCTAAAGTCGTAATAGAAGGTACCTTCGAAACTTTTTCAATGCTTCCAGCCTTTCGTGTTAATACAAATTATTTTATTTTATTCTTTCTGTCTATGTATTTTATATTTTCCTTTTGTTCTTTAAGCTATTTTATTATTGTTACTGTAAAATCCAGAAGCTGCAATAAACACAACTAAGCACTACTCCCTGGGCCTTTTTCACCAACTACAAGTAAAGTGTTGATTAGTTACTTTTCAAGTAACGCTAATTAGCGAGTAAATGTTACGAGTATCTTGTTCCAATTTCATTACAATACGCTAGTAAAACGTTAAAAACATCGCGTCTTATTATTCTGACGTCATCATTCTTAATAAAAATTCATTTTTCCCACATTTTTCCTAACATTTGTTCCCATTGAAACACTGCGACGACAAACTTACACCTTGGTTTGACTTATTAATGCAAATTCTTGTAAAAGTAAGTGGGGCATGCAGTGTCCAAATAAGTAAGAGCTATATAAACGTTTTACATAACCTCTTATCCCTCTACATTAAAAAAGCTGGCGGAGGGAAGGAAGTTCTTTTTACAGCGGTGACGAGATGTGGCATTCATGAACGCCTGTCACATGCAATGCAACGCTCGGATTTATGTATTCCGTATTTAGGTCTACAGTTCTAGTTTCTTTTTTAATTTCCCTCTTTGTATTTTTCAGTTTTAAGTTTTAAAAAAAGCTAAAAGCTTATCATTATTGTTGAACCTAACAGTAATTTATCTTAAATTTTAAGATGGATCTTAAATATTAGACTAATTAGATCGTACACTACCTAGAATATTACAGCGCGACTCTACTCGTAACCTTTATTTATTAATTATAGAACTGACACGTTAATTGTATCCATCAATCCATGATTTGTATGTAAGCGAAGTTTCATCTGTTCTATAACCATTCTGGGAGCACGAAGTTGATTAACAAACATCAGGACATCCTCACAAACTTTAAAATAATAATATTACTATCTGTTATTCGCAGCTCCACTCCATGTTGATTTAACTACATGATTTTGGGGGTGAATAGTATCCTGTGGTTTTTTTTTATTATTTGGGATTTTTACATAACATAAGAGACCTTATCCAACTTAAATACTTTTACATACATTATTCTTTTATTATAATAAACTTAGCTCTTTTTTTTAACAAATTCCTATAAAAGAAATTAACACGTCACCAAACATTTTATAGGTAATCTGTTAATTTTAAAGCTGTAACCGGCATAATAAGAGGGCCCTGCGAAGGGTGCCTTTTAGTAAGGGGCGCTTTGAAAGGAAAATGTCTCGAGTATCGTTTCATCACTTTTATTTCACACACGGCTAGCTTAGTTCTATATTCACAAGAAAACGTCCCCTCACAAAGGGTGTATAACACATGAAAGGCACTGAACAAAAGGGGCCACGACACAGGCCGTTACAAATCTAGATATAGGCAACCTAGATAGGTCACCGCGCACTTCTTTAATATGTCGAGGAGACATAACTGGGCTTACGAGACACGCACGTTAAACCGAACAGAGCTTCCCTCTCAGAAATAGGGCTTGGCTCTCCGAATAGCGTTAAACGAACTACTGGCTTCATGACTCTTCCGTGTCTCTTTGTGACTATGACTGTCTGTAACTGTCTCCGTGACTCCTGTAACTGTAACTGTGACTCCTGTAACTGTAACTGTCTCGGAAAATGCGGTCCGCGGGCTTTTATGCCCGCGCCCCCGGACTGGTCGTCGAGTGGGGAACCTGCGCGTCTTTCGTGTTCGCGCATGCGCACTGCCAGCGGCAGGCTGAGAGGAGAGGCGGGAGACGAGGTAAGCGTCGACTGTATCAAACGAACTAGGCGGGGCCTATCGGTAGAGAAATTGGGGGAACCAATCATGATGCTCCGTAAAAGTGGCGTGTTACATACTCCCCCTTTTGACCAGATAAGTGCCCTCACATCTGGTCAAACACCTATAATGTAAACCTCACGGTCTTGCGCGGACGCCCTCTTTTCCTCTTGGGTAAGACGGGGTCCGGTTCCAGCAGGTCGCCTTCACGGGCGTGATATCGTTTGATGTCGGAGACATGGTACTTGCCGATGACTTCTGTCGGCGCGGTACAGCAGGCGACTAAGTAGGTAGTGGGGCTTGCCTTCCGGATAATACGATAGGGTCCATCCCTTCGTGGAGCTAACTTCGAGCTAACACCCTTCTTGGTGTTGCTAAGAACGTGGCTCCGTAAAAGTACTAGGTCGCCGGGGGCATAATCTTCCCCTATTTGTCTCCTCTGATCCTTTACATTTTTTCTTATATCTTGACTTCGTTCAATTATTTCCTTAGCTGTGCTCAGTGTATCAGCAAGCTTCAAGAGGTAAGGTGTCACTTGTGGGACGTAGTTTTCAGCTTCAATTACGGCACGGAGATCAGCACGCGCGTCAATGGGCGCGCGGAGCTCCCGTGCGAAAGTTAGGTACGCGGGCGTCTGCTCGGTACTACTTGTATGGCCAGTATTGAGGGCGAACCTTATGGAAGGTAAAGCCTCAGGCCACTGACGATGCTCGTTACCTAATAGTATGGCCAACTGTGTTTTCAACTCCCGATTTTTCCGTTCGACGGGGTTGGCCTCGGGGTGATAGAGCGGTACCAGAGTCTGTTGCACGCCCAGGACAAACATGGCGTGTTGCATCACATCAGCAACGAATTGGACTCCATTGTCGGAGACGAGCCTGCGCGGAACTCCGAATCGCAGGAATATTTCGTCGACGAGCGCCTTAGCGCAGGCTTCGGCCGTAGCTTCTACTAGGGCGAACAATTCCACCCATTTACTAGCAGTATCTTCGACGATGAGTATCCACCTTTCACCGTTAGGTCCCTTGGGCAGTGGGCCGAAAAGATCGACTGCTAAGACTTCGAAGCGCTGAGCAGGCACAGGCGTCTGGATGAGTCCGGCGGGCTTCTGATTCGAGGGCTTATACCTCTGACATTCTAAGCATGTTTTCAAATAATCTTCGACGTAACGTCGCATACCGGGGAAATAGAATCGTCGGGTGATCCGACGTAGTGTCCTCTCGACACCTCCGTGGCCTGAAGTGGCTGAGTCGTGGCACTCCGCCATTACTTCTTTTCTTCGGCTAACGGGTATCACCAATTGTGGTTCCTCGGCATCTGGATCGTAGTAGCGATACAAAACTCCTTTATTCATATAATAACCTCTGTCAGTCCACCTCTTGATGGCGACTTCCTCTTTTCCTTCGAGTTCCTTGATAATTTTAGATACGTCGGGGTCTGCGAGCTGGTCATCACGTAGTTGTGTCGCATCCCAGTGTGGCGTATCGATCGTGACGGTGCACACGCCGCAGACCTCCTGTACGGCGTGGTCACACGGCGGTCGGCTGAGTGTGTCAGCAATTAAGTTGGCCTTTCCAGGCGTATAGTCTACCTTGAGATTGAACGACTGCAACTTCATAGCCCATCGTGCCAGACGGCCGGAGGGCGTCTTCAACATGAGCAACCATCTTAGTGGCTGGTGATCACTTGATACTCGGACCTCATGTCCGTCGATGTATCCTCGGAACTTTTCTACTGCCCAAACGACCGCGAGCGCCTCACGCTCGGTCGTAGAGTAGTTGCGTTCAGCTGGCAGCAGAAGACGACTGGCGAACTCGATGGGGTGTTCTTCCTTCGGGGACTCCCCCTGAAGTAAAACGGCCCCGAGGGCATAGTTACTAGCGTCTGTTCTTATGATGAATGGCTTACTGTAATCTGGTTGTACCAATACGGGCGCCGTGGTAAGAAGAGCCTTTAACTCCTTGAAAGCTCGATCCTGTTCTCCTTCCCATTTCCAAGGCTGGTCTTTTCTCGTGAGGACCGAAAGCGGCTGAGCCACTTTGGAAAAGTTAGGCATGAACTTTCTGAACCAAGAACATGTTTGTAGGAATGTTTTCACCTGTTTTACATCACTTGGTGCCCTCATATTGGCGATGGCCGCTACTTTCTCGGGGTCTGGTGACACTCCCTGCGGGGTGATGACATGCCCGAGGTATTTGACGCGGTCCCGGGCGAAGACGCACTTGTCGCGGTTGGCCCGGAGTCCGTAGAGTTGCAAGCGGTCGAAGACGGCTCGCAGATCCTTTATGTGTTGCTCAAAAGATGCTGAAATCACAATTAAATCATCGATGTAGCCAAGTATAGTGACATCTTTGAGAGCGGCCCCAGAACGGAAACGATCGATTAACCTTTGAAAGGTGGCCGGGGCGTTACGTAGCCCATATGGCATTCGTTTAAAACGGAATAGTCCGAACGGCGTTACAAACGCAGTCTTATCCCTATCTTCATTCCTTACAGATACCTGCCAGTAACTAGATCGCATGTCTATTGTACTCATTACACAATCCCTTTTGGTTGAGTGTATCAATTCATCAATTAGTGGTAAAGGGTACGAATCTGTTTTCGTGATAGCATTGAGTTTCCTATAGTCGACACAAAACCGAAAAGTTCCATCGCGTTTGGGAACTAATAGGGCGGGAGCACCCCAGGCTGATTCACATTCTTCTATTATGTCGTCGGCGAGCATCTTTTCTATTTCTTGCTGCATTACCCCTCTCTTAGCGGGGGTGAGACGATAAGGTGGCACGGCTATAGGCTCATGCTCACCCGTATCAATACGATGTTCCGCAAACGGTGTTGGTCCTCCCCCTAGACTAAAGATTTCCTCGTAGTCTAAAATTAATTGAGAGAGTTGGTCGCGTTCGCGTCTCGTAAGTGTTATGCCCTCCTCTTTTCTTAACACATCTACAACAGCACACGAGGCGTGAGGTGAAATTTGTTCATACGAGAGGTCGTAGACTTTATCCCGGTCATTACTAAAATACCAAAGAGACTTACCGAAATCGAAAGATAGGCCCACTTGTTTGAGGAAGTCAATTCCCAAAAGCGTTTCATTATTTCGGGCATCCGGAAAGATAATAAACTCGACAAGTATACTTTTGCCGAAAAATTTCACCTCAACCTCTGTAACAAATACATTTGTACACTTTACAATACCATCAGCTAATTTAATATTTTTAGTAGTGCTGTGAATTGGATGACCATGTTTAACTAAGAAGGCATGAAGTGAACAACTAGCGATACAACCTTTGGCACCGGTATCTACAATCGCTGTGCCTTTTTTACCAAAAATTTCTATATACAGTATAGGTCGTTGAAAAAATACTTTTTGTTCTGACAATGAACAACTTGTTACCGCATAACTATTAAAATTTACAGCGTCTACAACCGACGTCGTAGGCGCAAACGATGACGTAAGCGTCGTATCACTTTGCGGTGACGCAGCACTGCGTATACTAGAAGTACAACTAGTGTCATAATCATTATTTGTATATATAGAGTTCCTAGTACAGTTCGCACAATTTGACTTAATAACACCGTGGGCACCGCACCCATAACACTTAATAGCACTTTTTACACTATTTGCTTTTATTCGTAAGCAATTTTCACGCGTATGACCATTTTTACGGCAGTAAACACAAAAGGCATTGCCTTTGAACACTTTGACAGACGGGTTACACTCGCGTTTAGTACGTACGGATTCACTCGGTGACCGTTGATTGGTGGACGGAGCGCCACATGCGCCCCCAGCGGCGCGTTGGTGAAACAACTCGTCGTCGCTGTAGTGTCGCCGGCCGCCGCGCAAAGCATTTTGCGCGCCTCGGCCGGAGAAGTTGCGAGTTATGTAGGGACTAGCGACATCTAGCCCGCCGATGGCGTAACGGTTGATGGGCCGTTGTCCGATACTACCGCTGGCGCCATCTGTTGTCGCACGTAACCAATGCGATTGTATTTTGGGATATCGCCCAATTGTTGACGCGTTTGAGCATATAGAGGGCGCGGCAGGGACGTGACCTGGTTTGACCCCGCGCGCCGGACATGCTGTTTCTTTCACTTCGGAGAAAGTTTCTTCAATTTCGCGAGCTTTTTCGACGAGTGCGTCCAGTGTGACACACGAGTCCCTTGGGAGTCTTTCTCTTATGGAAAGATTTAACAATCCGTAGATCATATCGATTTTCATGACTTCAGATATTTCGTATGGAAGCCAGGCATAAAGAGCACGTACTCTAGCGACGAATATTTCGGCGCGATCGTCTCCTTGATCCTGACTGAAGATCTTTCTGAAGATTTTATGGGGGGGAAGTGGAACACCATACATGGACCGGAGACGCGTCAGTGCGTCGGTCCAGGAAAAAATTGTTGATTTAACCCCTCGAAACCATATGGCGGCTTGCCCTTCTAATAACATAGGCAAGCCCTTAAGTGCATGTTCATCACTTACATTCGTACATTCCTTGTATACTTCGATTGCATCGATGAAAGCTTCGAGTAGGCCCGGATCGGCGTCGGTGTCGCCACGAAACCGAGCTGTACATTTTGAAAAATTGCCGCACGAGGCTCGTGCGGCCGATGAGTCGACAGACGGGAGCGGTGAAGGAACTTCAACTCCTTTGTTTTGTTGCGTTGCCACGAGGGCTTCGACAAGCTGGCGATTGGAGTCAGCTTGCGCCCGAGCAAACGATTCGATCAACGAGGCTAACCTGTCTTCGGCGGCAGGCTGTACATCGCCTTCGTAGACATCGTCGACATCCCCGTTGGGATTACTTCGTAAACGGCGCGACATTTTACGAAAGGGAAACACGGAACACTTCCGACTTTATTTATTACAAAGGGCGCGAACGATTACGTTGAGCGCATATACGACGAGGCGGTGTCGTAACCTTTTTTAAAAAAGGGCGCGAACGAACACTTTTCGTTGAGCGCATATACGACGACTTTACTGCGTCGTAACCTTTTGGAAACACTTTATATAAAAGGACGCGAACGAACACTTTTCGTTGAGCGCATATACGACGACTTTACTGCGTCGTAACCTTTTAGAAACACTTTGTATAAAAGGACGCGAACGAACACTTTTCGTTGAGCGCATATACGACGACTTAACTGCGTCGTAACCTTTTAGAAACACTTTTCACTTTATTGCACAAAACTATTTACGACGTAACACACGACAGAGTCATTTATTAAGTCCACATTGTCGATAGTGAGTTTAAACAAAGCGCGCGAACTGTTCAAGCGCGGACAAGCACGGCGGGACAGCGCCGCGTCTTTTGAAGGTCGTGCGTTCGAGCCTCGAGTTGGGACGCCATTTTGTAACCGGCATAATAAGAGGGCCCTGCGAAGGGTGCCTTTTAGTAAGGGGCGCTTTGAAAGGAAAATGTCTCGAGTATCGTTTCATCACTTTTATTTCACACACGGCTAGCTTAGTTCTATATTCACAAGAAAACGTCCCCTCACAAAGGGTGTATAACACATGAAAGGCACTGAACAAAAGGGGCCACGACACAGGCCGTTACAAATCTAGATATAGGCAACCTAGATAGGTCACCGCGCACTTCTTTAATATGTCGAGGAGACATAACTGGGCTTACGAGACACGCACGTTAAACCGAACAGAGCTTCCCTCTCAGAAATAGGGCTTGGCTCTCCGAATAGCGTTAAACGAACTACTGGCTTCATGACTCTTCCGTGTCTCTTTGTGACTATGACTGTCTGTAACTGTCTCCGTGACTCCTGTAACTGTAACTGTGACTCCTGTAACTGTAACTGTCTCGGAAAATGCGGTCCGCGGGCTTTTATGCCCGCGCCCCCGGACTGGTCGTCGAGTGGGGAACCTGCGCGTCTTTCGTGTTCGCGCATGCGCACTGCCAGCGGCAGGCTGAGAGGAGAGGCGGGAGACGAGGTAAGCGTCGACTGTATCAAACGAACTAGGCGGGGCCTATCGGTAGAGAAATTGGGGGAACCAATCATGATGCTCCGTAAAAGTGGCGTGTTACAAAGCAATATTAATTAATTGTTTTAAAACTGTGTCCTCTTTCATCATTGAAGCGCTCTCATTCCTTTGGAGTTATCAATATTTTCAATTAATTAAATTGAATTTTGTGAATATTTATCACTTGTATATAAAAAACATTCGAAATTCGAAAAGTTTAAACGATAAAAGACATTTTAAGCATCGAAATAATATATCTCTGCGAGTTTATCTAAGGAGTAAGAACCCCTTGGTTTAAGAAGGGATGTAGCCTCTCTTTGTGTGTTCTACGATTGTACAATGGTGAGTGCTCTGATGAGTTGTTCCAATTAATGCCTACGCCAAGTTTTTGCCACCTTAGGTACTCACTCCATAGATGCGGAGTTAATCCACATTCAAAGTGACATGGGGACAAAATCCGGAGATCATGAGGGCGATGTACATCTCTATCATCTGATCAATAGTTCTGTATGCGTCTGGGCCCCCGCCGTCCATAAATAAATTAAATATATAGATGGAATAATATAAATAGAAGTGCAGAGGAGCTTCGTTCAGAAGCCTTACCGTTTCTATAAATGCCGCTCTCGTATTGTCGGGCTCCTGCCTCTGGACCTAGGCCATTTGGAAGCGAGCAAGTGTGTAAGCCTTGATATGTTATATACTAACGATTATTTTTATTATCTATCAGATGGTGAAAACCACACTTTAAATCGTTGCATGGTTTAGGAAGAGTTAGCGGATATACAGACAGACAGATTATTACTATCCGCACTATACACTACGTTGTATAGTTAAATAGTAGGCCAATACTTGTATAACCAAGCTGAAATAAAGAATCTCAATGGAATCGAAACGAAGACCTAGTTCTCTGAACCGATACCTAGCTTAAATATTTAAAGAGGCGATGTGACATTAACAATTTCACGTTGCCGAACTAAATCGAACCGACAGGTGTTCCCTTACGAAGAGGGTCCTGTCATGTTTAACTGTTTATCACCAAAACACTCAATACAGATCTGTAGACCTTTAAACTAATACGTATAGAGATTAATTTTGAATAACACAACCACAATGAACCTATTGTTTTCCTTTATTATTTGTATAGAAACGGAGTGAATATAGGAGGACACTTTATTGTGTTATTAAAGTGAACAATATCATAACCTCATGTAAAACTTGAATAAATAAGTAGATAATATATCAATTTTAACAGTTAACAAAGTTATACCGATGCTTGTATTGACAGTGTTCTGAAATGCTTTTCGATTTCATATACCCGCGGCTTCGCCTGACATTTTAATAATTTTTATTATATTTGTCTAATTGATCCCGTTAGTGTTGAGTTCAATATTTGCTGCGTACGCTTTCGATGCAAATAAATTTTAATGAAAAGGCCAGTATCTGCATTGTTAGTTTTAAAATAAATGTTGCTTCTTTTTTTAATTTCCGTTATTTGATGCTTTGAAAAATGGAAACTGAATATTTTTCAAACAAACGTGTAGATTTTTTCTTTACATAAATGCATTTGTCGATGTTAACTATGTTTTAAAAAAAATCGTACTTTTGCTTTTAAATACTACTATAGTCAATATACCAGCTAAGGATATATAATTTCGATGAGCCATACAGACTTCACCTTAAAAACTAATAATAAAATAATAGGTTGTTATCATATATCATATATAAAACTAGTATATATAGTACTCGTATATAAAAATATATGTGGTATTAAAAAAAATATTGCCTTACTATTCAATCAACTAATAAATTTATGGTTATTGCGAAATGAGGCTACGTACTTGTATTAAAAAAGCAAAATATCACATTTCTTTGTCTTTTTTTATTGTTTTTAGAATGTTTTCCAACTCAATTTTATTTGTTTATACTTAAACTCTAAATAGAGTTCACTGTTAAGGGAACTTATATAACGAGATTTACTCGAACATAGCATAACATTTAACATTTTCAAATGAAACATACTCGTACGTTGCATTTATTCCGTTTTATTTGCTCCAACGGCGACGGTTATCAGTCGAACATTGTTTCAGTGTCAATTAGTGCACACACAAGCGCACAACGCAGGACGCGACCTGCCCAAACACGACTATGTCGAGAGACAAAATTGTCAACGTTTTTCAGTTACACTAAACTTAATTGAAACTTTGACGGAAAAACCGTTGTAAATTGCTCTATTCACTAAAATAGTTAATCTCTTTGTTTACTTCACATCAAAGAAATTTCGTAGTAAACAACACTAATGTTAATGGAGGCCACCTTTTATTTAGTTAATAATTGTTAACCAGATATAATATTCTCCCTATTAATATACTGATTGCAAATGAAAGAATATACTGCTTTATTTCCTTCCTTAGAGCAATAATGGTTCGTGTGCTGCTGTCTCGGTGCGTGCGTAAATTATCGTTTCCAAATCCATCAATACTAACGAGAAGTCCGATTCTAGGTATTAGGCATTCCATTCGAGTTATAGAAATTTTATCCGATACACAGCTTCAGTTTTTAATTAAACAGCGCCGAGTCCATCTTCCATGCCTGTGAAAGGCTCATTCTGTTTATGAAACTTACAAAATGATTTAAGCGAATACAGCTCTTTCATTAGGGCAGTATTAATTAATATTTTCTCATCAGAAGTATGAAAATCCACTATTTTTTTATTATTACTATTTTTGATAAAAATAAAGGCTGTTCTTTTTTTATTAATCTGTAATTAATCTTGTTAAATAAACCTATAATTATCTACTTTCTATTGAGCCTAAACACGCTATAGCTGCTGTAAGTTGCTGAGGAGTTTGTTATCTCGCAGACTACTTGATGCAGCAACAGGTCGAAGTTGCCGTGTCATGTAAATGCCACCGAAGTAACAGTGTATCAAATTTCACACCAATCGAACCTAAGGAAGTCAGTGAAATCCCTTCGTTAACTAGGAAATGGGTTGATGATCTTCACAAATTATAGCTAAGAACAATCCGGATCATGTCAGCTTAATAACCAGGGTCGGAAGTCAGGGAATAAAAAAAATGCAGAAATAAATATAAATTCCAATTTAAAATTAAAGATACAAATTAAAACCTTTTATTTTACTTTATTAAACCAATTAACAATTGCCACTTAAAAGTAGTTTGTGATTTTCCTACTAATTATAGTTATTATTTATTACAATAAATAAATAATGAGTTGGATGTTACGAAACATATTTTGGATTTAAAAGTAATGTTCTTTTAAAAAAATGAGTATAAAAATATCAAAGGAAATGGAATAGTCTTAGCACTAAATATATTTTTTGTAATACAAGCCTTGTGGCAATAAATCTTCTGGTTTTGGTTTAGGAGTGTATGGATTTTTCAGTGGATCGGCGTTCAACCTGAAAAAAAAATATTTAATAAGATTTAAACATTAGTGACTAAATTACAAAATAATGAAATATTTAGTTTATGAAATAATATATTTTAAATTGTTAAAACTGTATCACCAACTAGAGAATTGATTTGGATCTGTGGTTAATAAGCTACATTTTTTCTGAACGAAAAGTACCCTATACTCTTTTCTGTATCCCTGACAAAGTGCCAGAGACCCTAGCTCCTACGGGAAAGGACACTAGGGTCGTAATGTTAATTTTACAAACTCACTTTGAGATTCATAATATTACTAGTGACCCGCTCCCGGCTTCGCCCGGGTTCAAAATAAAAACTATCCTTTTTATCTTTATCTTTTAAGTTGGACCAAATTACACATAGTTACTAAGTTTTATCATAATCAGTTCAGTACTTTAGGAGTTTTTAGATATAGAGATTAGTTACTAGCGACCAGCTATTGGATTCGCACGAGTACGGGTATAAAAATATCTAAAGACAACTTCCTCGTTAAACTCTATTACCATTAGTAAAAACGCATTAAAATCCATTGCGTAGTGAAACGTACATACAGAGGTACAGTCTACAGACGATGGGAAGTGACATTGTTGTATACTATGTGTTCGATGATTTCAATAATAAAAATGTACTCGTAATGTTTTTATACTACCTAACGTAATCTATACAAAATTTAGTAAATATATTTTGAAGCTACCTACCAATTCCATACTAAAATTTATTATTTTTTCTTTGTTTAAAATCAATCATTCTACATTAAACCTACATACAGTCCACATCGTTTTTTTATTTACTAGACTCAAAATCAATTTCGAACTTTTATACACCAACATAAATGGTCACAATCGAGCCGGATAACCAGTGATAGTGCATAATTACAATATATACATACAATTTAATCGAAAGTGAAATACAATATGTCGAAAATAGATGAATTGTTAAATCTGTTGGAGGAGACTGGTAATCTTTTGAAGAAAACTCAAATTAACATTAAGAAGTGTTCTAAACAACGACTAACAAAATCGTATGTGGAAGGCCGACTTAACTGTTTAAATGAATATTGGAGTACATTAAATAAAACACATCAAGAGTTGATAAAATGTATTCCACGCGAACAAAAAGCATTATTACCATATTTTATCAACGAGGAATTCTACCTTTATGAAGAATTATATTTATGTATGCAAGCAGACCTCAAAGATATGTTAAGCCCAGCAAGTCAATCATGCCAAAGTAATCCAGATGATTCAACTCAATCAATGAACACAACTGTCAATGTAAACAACCCTCTTGTGAGGTTACCACGGATTCAATTACCAGTATTCAACGGAAATTATGAAGAATGGCCTACTTTTCAAGATCTATTTATTTCACTGGTGCACAACAACGCGTCAATTAGCAATGTACAGAAGTTGCATTATTTGAAAACAAGTATTAGTGGCGAACCGGAACATTTATTAAAACATATACAAATCACAGACAGCAATTATCAACAAGCATGGGACACACTGAGAGAGCGGTATGGAAATGAACGTTTAATAATTCACTCTTTGTTAAAAAGATTATTCACACAAAAGAAATGCATTGCTCAGTCTGCCAGTCAAATAAGAATTCTGTTAGACACAACAACAGAGTGTCTAAATAGTCTACAAAACTTAGAAATATCCATAGACTCATGGGACCCCATCATCATATTTCTAGTTGTGCAAAAATTGGATTCAGAATCTCATAAGAATTGGGAAGAGTACGCATACAATGAAAGTACAGGCAAACTACCTACATGGAAAGATTTGAAACAATTTTTAGAATCGAAATTCCGTACTCTCGAACTGATTACTCCACCTTCATCCACACGAGAACGAATAATCAAAGAACGCTCATTTCATGTCGCAAGTGTTCCAACGTCAGATAAACCATGCCCGTTTTGCAAAACCAGTCACAAGTTATGTCATTGCAAAGAGTTTACAAAGTTACAACCTACAGCGAGAGGCCAATATGTAAAGAATAACAACTTGTGCTTCAATTGCCTAGCTTCAGGACATGCTGTAGTCAAGTGCCGAGTACCAGTATCGTGTAAAATATGTTCCAAGCGTCATCACTCTCTTCTGCATGTACCAAAAAACGAAGATTCTATTGGTAATGAAACAAGCAACACCTCAAGCAATGCACCAGTCCAGTGCAGAAGTGTAGAAAACATAGAAGTAACCACAATGACAGCTTCGGAGAGGCTTCCTAGACAGGGAATCGCACTACTTGGAACGGCAATGGTTACAGTAAAAGGTATTCAAGGTACCACAGTGTTGAGAACCCTTATAGATCCTGGATCTGAGGTGTCATTGATAAGCGAGAAGGCAGCCCAATTACTGAGACTTAAAAGACAACCAGTAAAGGGAAGCGTAATTGGAGCAGGATGCAAAAGAACCAGTATCAAGCAAGTAGTTCAGCTACAAATATCATCACAATGGGATTCCAATTTTAGTTTAGATCTACAAGCCTATGTGATGCCCAAGCAACTGACTACTAAAATACCTAAGAACAATATCACAGTCAAAACCTGGCAGCATTTAGACGGACTCCACTTAGCCGACCCAACCTATTACATGCCAGGGTCACCAGATTTGCTTCTAGGTATCAGAGAATATGGACAAATACTACAACAAGGTCTCATTATTGGTCCACCGGGTACACCACATGCACAGAGAACCAACCTGGGATGGATTTTATTTGGAGACATAAATGCAAGCAACCAAGATAATACATTCCATGTTATGCATCACTCAATAGACATGGAAGACTTATTGAAAACAATTTGGGAAATAGACACAGATATCAAGAGAAAACTTACAATCGAAGAACAACAATGTGAAGACATTTACAAGCAAAGTTACACTAGACAAGAAGACGGAAGATATGTAGTCAAATTACCATTTAAGACAGAAAATCCAAAAGCTGCTGAAGGAGACACACGACAAATAGCTTTAAACAGACTTTTACAACTGGAAAGAAGATTCCAAAGAATGCCGCAGTTGAAAAAGGAATACACAGAAGTTATGGAGGACTACCTAAACTCAAACCACATGGAAGAAGTACCTCCAGAAGAAATGTATACAAAAGAATCTGTATACTTACCACACCACGCCGTTTTGCGCGAAGATAAGGAGACTACGAAGACACGAGTTGTATTTGATGCATCCTGCAAAGGCTCAAATGGCATTTCTCTAAATAACGAACTACTGATGGGACCAGTCTTGCAAGAGGATCTTCGTAACATAATAATGCGATGGAGAATGCACTCTGTCTGCTTTGCATCGGATATACAGAAAATGTACAGAATGATACTAGTAACCAAAGAAGACAAAGATTTTCAAAGAATCCTTTGGAGAAGAGACACCACCGAAGAAATCAAAGATTTTAGGCTTCTAACGGTTACATTTGGCACCACATCAGCTCCTTACTTGGCTGTAAAAACACTCATGCAACTTGCAGAAGATGAACATAAAGAATATCCCACAGCAGCTACGATTATCAAAGAAGATTTTTACGTGGACGACCTTCTGTCAGGCTGCGATACCGTAGAAGATGCTATACATATTAGTCATCAATTAAAGGATCTACTAAGAAGCGGTGGATTTGAACTACGGAAGTGGTCTTCGAATAGCCCGGAGTTCATGAAATCTATCGATCCAACTGAAAGGTCTTCGAAAGCAAATGTGGGTCCTAGTATGAACGGCATTATAAAGACACTGGGTGTTTCATGGAACTTAAACACTGATCAGTTCCAATATGACATAAACCTACCTAAACAATCCGTGATAACAAAAAGGACAATTTTATCTGATATACAGAAGCTTTATGATCCTCTTGGATGGATTGCACCCTCAATTGTTATGGCAAAGATTTTGATACAAAAGTTGTGGCTAGAGGGCGTAAATTGGGATGACAAACTCAGTCCCACACTAGAAGAAGAATGGTTATGTCTTAGAACTGACTTTGAACACATTAACCACATACGAATTGATCGATGGCTTAACACTTTCAACGCTAGCAAACAAAGCATTCAGCTTCACGGCTTCAGCGACGCCTCCCTACGTGCTTATGCTGCAGTAGTATATTGCCGAGCAGTCACATCCGATGGTTCCATAATAACGAAGCTCGTCGCATCTAGAACAAGAGTGGCTCCATTGAAGACAATAACCCTACCACGATTAGAACTCTGCGGAGCGGTACTGGTGGCCAAGCTGTTGAAACATGTCAGCACAGCAATGAGGATTCCTGCTTCACAGATCTATGCATGGACAGACTCATCAATAGTTCTGTCATGGCTCTTCGGTCTACCAAACAGATGGAAGCAATTTGTTGCTAACAGAGTTGTCGAAATCCTTGAAAATGTCAGCAATAGTCAGTGGCATCACGTCAGCTCACAAGACAACCCCGCTGATATTGCTTCAAGAGGCATGTTTCTTACTGAGTTATCCAACTGCAAATTATGGTGGGAAGGGCCAGAATGGCTGTCCACAGACCACATGCAATTTACCAGACCAAACGTTTTACCTACTAATTTAGAAGCAAAAGAAAATGTTGAAGTTTCTCTAAGTATACAAGAAAACACAGAAGAAAGCATTTCTACACTATTCGACGATTTTGATTCGCTGAGTCAACTTCTAGCAACAATTACACAATGCAAAAGATTTTTAAATTACAAAAGAAGCCTCAAAATCGGTCCTATAACGACGCAAGAACTAGAAAATTCACTTGATGTTTGTATTAAATTAGTCCAAAAAGAAGAACATACAGAAGAAATGAAACTTTTAATGAAAAATAAACCAGTCCAGAAGAATAGCAACTTGAAGAGTTTAAATCCCTACTTAGACGACCAAGGTATTCTCAGGGTGGGCGGAAGATTACGACATGCTAACCTAGATGAAAATAAACATCCTATAATTTTAGGTCATAAAAATAAGCTCATCCCCTTAATTGTAGCTGACGCACATAAGAAGACCTTGCACGGTGGCGTACAGCTTATGATGAATTTCATACGGTCTAAGTATTGGGTGTTGAGAGGCAAACCATTAGTCAAGAACTATATCCACAAATGCTTAATATGCGCCAAACAAAATGCAATTTCAAGGGCACAAATCATGGGAGACCTACCTAGGCAACGAGTAACTCCGACGAGAGCATTTCTACACAGTGGCGTAGACTTTGCCGGACCTTTCCAAGTACTTATGTCTAAAGGCAGAGGAGCGAAGACAAACAAAGCTTACATAGCGCTGTTCGTATGTATGTCTACAAAAGCCATACACCTAGAACTCGTTGGAGATCTAACTTCTGAAGCATTCATAGGAGCCTTCAAAAGATTTGTTTCACGGCGAGGAAGATGTACACACCTGTGGAGTGATCAAGGGAGGAACTTTGTTGGAGCAAACAAAGAACTCGCAATCGCGTGGAAAGAAGCTAACCTAGAATTCAGTGACCGAATCGTGAAAACCCTAGCATCAGAAGGCACTCAGTGGCATTTTGTTCCAGCATACAGCCCAAACTTCGGTGGACTCTGGGAGGCAGGCGTCAAATCGACAAAATATCATTTGAAGCGTGTTCTAACAACCCATTTGACATATGAGGAGATGTCCACAGTTCTTTGCCAAATCGAAGCTTGCCTAAATTCTCGGCCACTGTGTCCGATGGATTCAGATGTTGATAGTTTGAGGCCACTTACGCCTGGACATTTTTTGATTGGAGAAGCGCCGATTACCATTCCGTCGCCCAGTCTAAAGGAAGCAAAGGTTAACACCTTATCGCGTTGGCAGTACACTCAGCGTCTATTACAAGACTTTTGGTCAAGATGGCAGCAGGAGTACCTTAGCAGATTGCAACAGAGACCTAAATGGCTAAAGAGAGAAAAAGAATTCACCATAGGAGAAATTGTTCTTCTAAAGACTGACAATCTGCCACCAGGGAAATGGGCACTTGGTCGAATTACCGATAAACATCCCGGACCCGACGGAATCACAAGAGTCTATAGTGTTAAGTGTGGTGATATTGTCACTAAACGAACAGTTACAAAGTTGTGTGCATTACCTATAGAAACAAATTCAGAAAATTTTAGTGAAAATAGTGAAAAATTTGGTGAATAATATTGTGTTGTAAAGTATGGAATGGGTTGCTACATTAGATTAAACAGTTCCATTTAAATTTTGCATAATTTAGTTACACTTTTTCATTTTTTAGCTAGCGCATACTGCATCAATAAAAGGCCATGCTGTCCTTTGGTGGGCGGTATGTTCGATGATTTCAATAATAAAAATGTACTCGTAATGTTTTTATACTACCTAACGTAATCTATACAAAATTTAGTAAATATATTTTGAAGCTACCTACCAATTCCATACTAAAATTTATTATTTTTTCTTTGTTTAAAATCAATCATTCTACATTAAACCTACATACAGTCCACTTCGTTTTTTTATTTACTAGACTCAAAATCAATTTCGAACTTTTATACACCAACACTATGTAAAGAAGATAAAAGAAATAGAGTCTTACTTGTAATGTTCAATGGCTTGAGAGCAGTCAACATTATACCACCAATCACAAGCGAATTTAGTCTGATCGAAGAGTGTTCCGTTGGTGCAGAGGAATGAAGCACCCTGGTGTCCTTCACGACCGTCGTGGCAGACGTGGTACGCCTACAAAACAGTAAAATTTATATAGGTATATTTTTAATACAAACTTTTAATCATGAGGTTAAAAATAGTAGTGCCATATTAAGTCATAGCAAATTTTGTAAGAGTTATATGGATAAACCAGCTGGTGCCCGCGACTTCGCTCGAATTGGAAAATGAAAATGTAACACCTGAGAAAATATATGAGTATTATAACGCCCCACATCATTATTGTTGTGATGACGGTGGCGCCGCCATTTATATGTATTTTATATGTAGCTATAGAAAAAAGCAAAAGTTATAGAAATGCGCAATTGTAGCTTAAAGCGTAATGAAGAAACTTTTTACTCGTATACAAGATAAGGTCCTATCTAAGTATATATCGAGAAGAATTTAATCATTTAGAATTCAACAGCAAATTCCTTGTTTCGAAACCAATTAGGTACAAGAAGCAATTCGTGCACAATACAAGTTCCCTTCTTGAATAATTCGCCCTGTTTGAAGCAATCTATCTATCCTGCCCTACGGCATTTTGTGTCGGTACCCCTTTTGTATCCAAAGCCTTAGCTGGTTATTTGGTATCCTAAATACCATTGTGTCCGATTCGATAATTAATTATGCCGTAAGGTGCACAGCACAGTTGGCAAGTGGATTATGTTGAATGCGCTTCAACATTTGCGGCCAATGCAGCTGAATTAATCTGATAATGTTCGTCGATTGGAAATGTTTGTGGTTATGCCTAATGAGAAAAGTGTGGTCGTTGTTAACTAAAAGAATGTATTATGATTTGTATTATGTTATAATACTAGCTTTTGCACGCGACTTCGTCCGCGAAACTTTATATGTTTTTTTTTAAAGAAAGAGTGTTTAAAATCGGTAAAGTTTAAGAAAGAGTGTAGATTTGAGTTTATTCACAAAAATACAAATATTTTATCTTTATAATATTGCTTACAAAAGCAAATTAAGTATAAATGCATCAATCGAAACACAACAGCACACATGCCGTTATTTCAGATATGCTTTCACATGTGCCGCCAGACTGGCTATCTAAATGACTGAAACGCAGTGTGCTCCGGCGCTACTTTTCAGATCCTGACCCAGAGCCGAGTACATACAAACTTTCAAAGCTATTACTCATAAGTAATGATGACAGTAGTCATGAACGGGGCATCAATAATGTTATGTCATTGTGTTAAATTTAGTTGTTAGGAGGTATACCTTTTAGAAATAATTCTATAATTATAGTGAAAACCGCTTCAAGATTCGTCACACCACACAGACAAAAAATTGAAGAGCCATTTTTTACTAATATTTAACCTTATGGAATTACCTGACATCCTGTTTCTACATTAGCATACATTCCAGGATGAACCGGTACATGGCTGCAAGAGAAATGTGTATCTGGTACTTCGTGATAAATCGGATAATCTACTCCAGGAACTCCAGGAACATTGCGAAGGTCTTGTGGCTTTTCGTGTTCCCTTAATGGTTTTCGAATAAGAGCTTGCTCATACTGCACTGGGTATGTCTCGTATCTCTGAAAGAAAATTTTTAATAAAATGGGTGTTTATTGCTAAAGGGTATCATAAATTTTGTTCTAAGAACATTGTGCGCACTCAAAGCCAGAACCTTCTTATTAGGATAAGTAATTGACAGAATTTTTGGGTATCGTTTTGCTAATGGTGAAATATGACATAAACAGTCGCTTTCCGCGACTGTTTGTATTTCCGCTAGGGATTTTGTTGGGCTTTTCATCATCTGTATATTTTTCACAAAAAAATATAACAAAAAAATATATAACTAAGTTATATCCTAATTTAGTTTTCATGTAAGTATAAAAAAAATTTACTTTGCAACCAAGATTAATACTAAATTAATATGCCTTACGTAGGCTAAAACTTTAAGAGATACATAAAAATTATGTACTAAGGAATTGTAGTTCTTTTAATATCCCAAAGAAAACTCCTGAATAACGAATCACTATCTGTTACGGCTAGCTCAGTAATCATTTCTTTCAATCAAACTTTAGTGTGTTTCCCCGCTAACTTCTAATCATCACTCAACGGATTTTTCAATAATGGAAGGAACGATAAATGCGAAAGGTACACAATACACAACTGTACACAACTTCCAGAAATAAATGCATCACGCCGCTAGTATTTTTTTATAGTTGTATCTTTCTTTGGTTGCACAGTTCGTGTGATTGTATGCAACACGGTGCAATCATCGTAACTTCACAGAGGGAATTGCCGCTACGCAATAGCTGGGCGGCCGTGACAACACACATAGAAACATTGGCCCCTCTCACTTAAAAGCCCTATTGATATTTATTAGTACTTGAAACATAAATGTGAATGTTTTATAGCATGTATGGTAGGTGACTGAGAATAAAGATTTTTTTCGTACTAATACTAACCCAGTAACGACGGGCCGTAATAATTTTTAAACTTCACGGTAGATCCATAAAGGGGTGAAGTTTTGATATAATTGGCGTTTAAGTAGAATTATTGCAAAGGCCAGTTGCGACCTTAAAATATCTACTGGCAATAACTGGGACCCCCATAAGGGTGTACTAACTTTTGCAATTTTCCTTTCTCTAGAGTTTCCCTTGAGCCCTTCAAAGGCGAATTACTGTTGGTTAAATTTACTCTCATTTTCGTCGGAGGCCTGTTTTTTAGTTTTATTTCTTTGATCAAGCTTCACAAAGTGGAAATTGTTTGAAACTTGGCGTTGCTACCAAATTGGTATTCAAGAGTAATTTCACAAATTCTCACCTCTCGGACGAGATGTGTTTTATTTTTTTCCCTCGTTTATTGAGTTTGCAGTGCGTTACTTTGATCTTCACATTAAGTTTGTGTAGACATAGAGCATAATAAAGAATATTGTTAGGGAATTTTAAAGTGACGAGACCATTGAATGAGTGGTTAGGGTGCTTGCCTAAACGCTCTTTCTCAGGGGTCCTGGATTCGATTCCTGGCAATGTCAACTTTAAAAATGAACTTTTCAAATTTGGCTTTGGTTTGGATTTCGAAAGTATTGTCTCTGCACTCTGCACTTTGCAGTTAGTTACACCAGGCAACCCGACTGGTGAAAGTAACCACCCCCTTGTAGAAAGCCATCGTGAAATATAGTAAATTGAGTTTCGGTGAGTAAGAGCCCATTTCCCTTTTCCCTCCTAATCCCTATCCTCAATCCTAGTAATGTGGTCTAGGCGATGGTAGTCTCCTATCGTCAAGTGGACCGTCAGCCTGTCTGTCTAGATTAAAATTAAAAATTTCTAGAACTACATTCTGTAACAAGTTTTCACGCCGCACCCACATACTGAGATTTTGCCAACTACTACCCTTTAAAAATGTGCCCCAAACAAATATGCTGCCGGGTCAGTCCCTAACAAACACGTTCGTATGTGCGGCCGGCGGCTCTTTGTGTACACAGCAATGTTTTGTTTGCCCCGCTCGGGTGTTGTAATCGCGTGCTTATTAGACATTTGGTTTGGCCCTTATTATTTACTAATTGGTGCCCGCGGTTTCGCTTGTGTTATTTATTTAAAGAGACCTCAGAATACAAGTAGCCAGGACACGTTGTTTCCATATGTCGAGTTTCGCCAAAATCTGCTCAATTGTTTATGCTTCATTGAGCCATTGAGTAGTGTCTTTCAAAACTTTTACTATATTAATAATTATGAATATTAAAATATTAATAATAATGAATATTAATAATAATAAAGTATTAATAATAATGAAATTAAAAATAAAATTTAGTTAACTGAGATCAAACTTTCTGAATAAGCCACATTAGATATTTGAGTTCAGCAGTCATAATTATTACTTTAGCCCTTCTAGCGCCAACAACTGGCCCCTCACACCGATAATATCATGAAATACACTTGAAAACATTTTATGGCACATAAATTAATGCTTTGCATGCTCCATATATGTAGGATAACATAATAACATAATGTATTAATCACGGGCAAGAGACTGCTGTAAAAAAGCACTAAATTAAAAAATGACAAAAATTATAAAAGTATCTCTGAATAATGTAAATTTCTTTACATTATATTGTAACAAATAAACAAATTTCCTTTTTATATACAAGATTATGGACGAACTTTACCTGCAAATAGGCCGCATCAGACACTAGGCCACAGAGAAAAGCGCCTGTCAGCGCCCCAAGAACCGCCTTTCCCATTTCACCGCACATTTTGTATGAGTTTTGTTCCTTCAACGTTAGCACTACACTGAGTCGACTGAGCAGCCGAGGCTGCCGAATGTGCAACCGATCCCCCACTAAATTGGCTAATCATGTGGTAGTAGGGCTTGTGGTAACTTTCGAGAACGCATGGACTGAACTGAACCCTATGTAGAAATATGGCTCATGCATTACATTATAAAGGGAGTGAGAAAGAGAGACATATGTTTTGTATGTTTGTTAATATGTGGAGATTAATCTCCAGAACTAGTGCACCTATTTGAACATTCTTTCACTATTAGTATCAAAATTTCAGATGGACAGATATATTTTGCTAGGATACGTTTTATGTCGGAAAATGTTAGGTACCCGAGGAATTTTCCAAAAATATAAAAAATGGGCGCCACCGTTACCACAGCGAGATGTCAGATATTTTCTCGGGTGTTATTTTTTATTTGCCACAGCGGATGAAGTCGCGAGCACCAGCTAGTAGTACATATACTAACTCTTCCAATTAAGACCGAGCGAAGCCTTGGCCTGTGTTTTTAATCGCATATATGATATAAATTTATATTACATAAATAATTTGTAGTGCACTTATCGTAAAACCATTCGTAATACATTTACTGTCAATATAAAAGAGTCAAATTCCATCCTTTTTCAAAAATCTACTTCCAAAACAAATTTCATATTATATAAAATAAGTTATGATTAGTCAAATTGCTCAGCTTAAGCAGGTTAGTCAACTTTTAATTAAAGTCAATTATAAATTGAAACGTGTGTTTATTTATTGAAGGGTTTTGTCGGCAGCTTACGAAAACGGTAGTAGTAATTAGTGCTGCTATTGGAGAACCATTCCGGTGTACAATCAGACAGAAAGTTACTCTAAAACATTAAATTATTTCAAATATTAAAAAATCACACACTACATTCTATTATATCGTGTTTTATTAAGAGTTTTAATAAATTGTAGTTGTACTTTGTAGATTTTTTTTTAATAACGGTGAAAGAAAATGCGTGCGTCTTTTCTAAAATAGTATTTTTAAATACTAGCTGGTGCCCAGGACTTCGTCCCCGTTGAACACCTGAGTGAAAAATATAACACCTGAGAAAATATATAAGAAAATATATAAAGTGACAAATCACTGTGACGACGGTGGCGCCGCCACTATTTTTTTCATATTCTTAGAAGATAACTTGGGAACCTACAATTTCTACAGGATAAAAAGTATCCTACATGTTAATCCAGGTAATAAATTATATGTATGAAAATTTTCATCCAAATCCGTCCGCCGTTATTACGTTATTAAAGAACAAACGTGCAAACATACAAACTTTCGCAGCAGAATTTCTCATTCGCAATCAATATTAAAGAAAACATTTCCACTTTTCGCTTTTCCTTGTGACTGTACCCACATCCCACAAATTATTTATCACTTTGTCAGTGAAGCAAATAGACCGGAATTTATTTATCTAAGTATAGTATTTATTTATTTCGTTAACATTTCCAGGAAAGTTTCAACTAATCGCTTCAACATTTTCAAGGCAATGATTTTCTACTTTATATTACTACACATAAATTGGACATCAATTTACAGAATATCACAGTGAAAAACAAGCACTTGTGCTTCCTGTTTTTTGGTACTTTAGTAAGAGTAAGAGGAAGTAGCTGGATGCGAAAAAATCGCACATAGTGGCGAGCCTTGGGAGAGGTCTCCACTAGTGAAGAGACAGAAGCTCATGATGATGAACCTAACATCAAGTGTACCATCAGATTGCCTGTCGCTCTTTTACATAAAACTACTACTAAAATATTAAGTAGGATAGATATTGTTAAAAGAGAGGTCTTGTTAGGGATCTACAATTACATCACTTCTTATTTTTTCCCTGATCAACAAAATTGTTATGAGAAAATCTACAATTATTACTCAACAATAAAATGATATTACAATTTCAAGTACTATCATATTCGAACCGTAATCATGAAAGGTTATATAATATAATGATGAGGCATAATGAAAAGAAAGAATGCTTTCATTTTCACGGCTCGTTGACTTCGCGATACGGTAATGGAGATTATGCCATTATACACATATTGTTCAGTTAATACATCGCTTCACAAATGCTCGCAATTATCAACTAATTGTCCAATTCGTTCGTGTTATGAATATGCATACTAGCAACTTAATATACGATTAAACGTAATAAAAAAATAATTAACATTTTAACGTGATTGGTAGATAACATTGTGTTTCCGTAGCCATAAGCTGGGCAGTAACCGCACAAGAACCGCTCTTATTAATATCAGATTATTGTGAGTATCTTAATTCTCGAGACGAGAAAAATATGCCAGGCCCACTCATCTATCGTCATCTTTATAGTTTTAGTCCAGGTCAAGAAGTAAACTGATTCTAATCATGTGTTCAGCAGATTTCACTTGCTAACTTCTCTCCGAAAACTTTATAGTTGTATCGTAAAATTATTTATTTATAGCTTCACTTATACTATACATATATAAATGTATAAGTATTATTTACTACTAATATAAAAAAAATATTTGAATTTATTTCAAGTAAATATATGTGTAGCCATTCCAATTGAAAAGTTTTATCATAAATCTTAGTTACAAATTATATTATTATTGTGTAGGCATATATACTCGTACATATATATTTTATGCTGCCATAATTTTATCTACATTTTATTTGCAGACGTCGGTGTCAAAGAACGTACGACCGGGCAACCAGTTTGTTGCGAAAGCAATGTGCGGCTCAGACCTTCGACAGACAAGTTCTTATAGTGATACAATGAGTGGTAAAAAAATACATAACAAAATAATGTCATAACAATAATAATCAAATAATTAAACATCATTCTTATTTATTAGGAAAAAGATAATTTATTCATGTTTATTGTAAACTAGCCGACTTCGCCCGCGTAACTTTGTAAATTATATACTAAAACCTTCCTCAAGGACCACTCTATCCATTGGTAAAAACAGCATGAAAATCGATGCAGAAGTTTTTGAGTTTATCGCAAACAGACAGATTGTAATATGTTTTGTATAATTTGTTTTGTAATATGTAGTGATAATACTAAAATAAAACAATAATTGTATCTAAGAAGCATTAAGAGTACACTTTCCAACTCGAGCAGCTTACTAATTCCATGCTAAGTAATTCTATGATTACTCATTAGTTATTGGTCGTAGCAATACATAGAGAAAAACATGACATATCTGAGATATAATGTGAACATTCGGATGGAAATAAAAAAGGAACTGAAATTAATTTCTTATCTTGTACAATTCAGTTCTATAATATGCAGAATTTGTAAGATTTACACAGATTGAATTCTTGTAATTACTAACTAAAAGCCAAAAATGTTTTCCATAAAACATTCTAATAAGTAAGTAAGTACTTTTAAAATTGGGTTGTCAATAGTTAGCAAATAAATTTTATAATTAACATTACTGCAAAAAGTAAATACACTAAATAAGATTTATATTACACTAAAAATTATACAAATTTATATTACTTTTTATACAAAATTATTAAATTTATATACAAAGTAAAAATTACGTGTATATTAATTCCTAAATACTTGAAAATCATAGTTTTAATCAATTCGCATTAAATATTTTGACTAAAAATAATGAAAATAATTTCATTAAATGTGTGTACTCTTTTTTTGTCCGCCATAATAATGTAACGTAGTACTGTGGATTGCGTAATCTCACTTTCGCGGTGCACTTACAATGAACTCATAACGTTATTTGTACATAATTAGGGCACCTCAATCACGAATGTCAGAGCAAGCAAACAATGAAGGCCTCTTAATTTAACTGCGCGTCCCATTACAAAAGATAAAGTCAATTATTAATTAACATAGCTCTAACGCGTACAAAGTCGCGTGCAACAGCTAGTCAATACTAATAATAAATCTGTAAGGGTTGGTTGGAGTAAGTTACTTTGTTTTCGGAGATATCGTGTTTATAGGCTCTATACATGATACTGAAATTAATTGACGATTTTTAGAATTTTTTTCTGTATGTATGTATGTATGTATGTATGTATGTTACTCCATAACTCTTAAACGAATTAACTGATTTTAATGAAACTTGGTAGATAAACATTTAGACGTACAGGACACAGGATAGGCTACTTTTTTTGTTATTCAACGCGGACGAAGTCACATGCACCAGCTAGTTATAAAATAAAGTCACTATCCGACCCTTTCTATTTGTTTTCTAACTTCTTCTAAACTCCCTACCAAATTTTTGATACGGTGTTTACTATTGGAAAAAAAGCGATAAGCGAGGATGGTTTATCTATAGGTATAACTTGCAGAAAAACTTGCAATATAATTATAATTATGTATTAATAAATGTTTGTTGTATTTATTAATCTTTAATTTGTTTGTTTATTTTTTCTGCTTTTAGTAGAAAGTTCTTATTCTTATTGATTGTTTAATAAATCTATTACCTACTCCGTGTTACCCACAAATCTTTATTTCGGTGGGTACCCCCCTACGTGTGTAAGCTTCGTTTAATAAAACACGTCTTACGCGGAGGCCATATGTTTTCGACCGATATTGAACAAGCAATGTTTACTTAGGGGAATGTATAATGAACGCACAGCTTGTCGCAGGTGTTCAATTTCCTAATGCAAGTAAATGTAAAGATACAAAAATATTAATATTTATGTAAGTGCAATTTAATAAAAAGGTTTTTCATCACCCATTTACTTTGCTGAAGAAATTAATATACATATCGTCCGAAAAATAAAATGCTCCAACTTTTGTAAAAGATGTTATAATAGCAGAAATATATTATTATTACTAGCTGGCGCCCGCGACTTCGTCCGCGTTGAAAAAGAAAAAAGTAGCCTATCCTGTGTCCTGTACGTCTAAATTTTTATCTACAAAGTTTCATGAAAATCAGTTAATTCGTTTAAGAGTTATGGAGGGACAATACATACATACATAAAAAAATTGTAAAAATCGTCAATTTAGTTTCAGTATCATGTATAGAGCCTATAAACACGATATCTATGAAAACAAAGTAACTTACTCCATGACCAACGCTTACAGATTTATTATTAGTATTGATAATTTTTACCATTTTATTTTAGTAGCCAAAGCCGTACTGCAAGTGCGCTGCCGACCATTGGAAGAAGGACCATAATAGGACCACAGGGATAAGGAAGAATGAAAAATTTACAATGACATCCCTTACTCATTCACCGAAACACAACAGCACACATACTATTATTTGTCGGTGGTGTACGGGGGTGCTTATTGCCGTCAGCTGCCACTACTTAAATCTATTAACATTAGTCTTACTTATATAGGAATACAGATTTGTTACTCATTTAGAAACAGTTTCTCACTTAATTTGAGTATTATTTCATAGTAACAGCAGGTTGACAGGCTGAGTCAATAATTGTCGTCAATTAAAACAAATAACAACGAGGCGATACAAGTAGATACACCTAGATTATGATTGCGGAACGCTATGTGATTGCCGGTGGCAGTATATTACGAATATACCAAGCATAATTAAATTTATACGTATAAGACAGAAATAAAAGGAAGTAAGTAAAATTATTTTCTAAAGGAGATTTCACAGAGAGAAATAACAATATATCGCACATTTTAGCGTCGTGAACGAATTGTAAACATTATATTGCTTTGCTGCAACGAACAAATAAACTAAAATAGTTCAGGAGCCAAACGCTGATTTTTAATATAAATTTATATGTTGCCTATTCCTTAAAATATACAATTTTTTAAGGAATGGTTATTTTTTTTAAACTACATTAAAGTTGAACAATGGCTGACTTGTTTGGCGTATAAACCATAATCTTATTTTACATCTTATTTCTTAAATTCATCTGTTCTCAAAAATTTAAATAGTAACTTTTTTATAATCATTTAATATGCAATATTTTTAAAGATTTCCTTGTTTGTAATCTAAAAAACTTTAAAAAAAGTACAAAACAACGACTGTTTGAATCAAGTGTGTATTTAAAACGTCCATTCGCTTGAAAATGTAACTAATTAGATAAGACATTCATACATAGATAAGTCAATACATGAGTCCTTAACGGAAATGCTGAAATCAATGTTGTTTATTAAATAAACGAACAACGAAAAGCTACAAATTTATTATTTATAATGTATATTACACATTAATTTCTTTCATTTTGAAGTAGATAGTAATAATTCGTATTATTCGTAATAATTCGTACGTAGAAATCGTTTTCTAGGACTAATTATTTTGTTTAATACAGTTATTTTCATACCCCGCTTCCCAGACTAAACTAGTACTGTGTCAGCTAATGTGGACATAACAGTAACATCGCACGATACTGCTCCCTGGGCACGTCTTAATGGGCAATTATATTTTATGTTTAATTCAAACACTACTTCGTCTAAATATTGCCTTCTAAACTAATGACTTAAGGGAATTTTCTTGTTCGCTCTTATTTTTTATTTCGTTCCATTATCTATTAGTGATTATTTCAATTAAAAGTACCTACCTTTTTTAGTATAGTTACCAGTAAGTACAGTTCAAATGTTAACTTAATTACGGTCGGTGATTACGAAGTAGCTCAGTTCGCAATGCGAAAAACGTTCAAAAACCATCCTAGCGTTTTATTAATTCAGCTATCTAATGTTGTTTCTATTTGTATGTCCATTCCGTGGTTCGACCGATCGGACACATACCGACTGACCTGTCGCTTGTATACGCATGCACACACAAATTAAAAATACATATTTAGCCATTGTGTACTTGTATAAAATGCGTTTTTCTTTTATAGAAACCTTTTATATTTTTTTTTAGTAGTAGCATTCCACAATGAATTTCGCAGTCATAAACCTGACTGGCGACAGTAACGCCCCCTTACAGAAAAACTACCATTAAAAAACTGCATGTGTGCTGTTGTGTTTTGGTGTGTGACTAAAACCAATTTCTTATCCCTTTATCCTACTAAGGTCGGCAGCGCACTTGCCGCACCTGTGGCGTTGTTTGTGTTAATAGGCGACGGTGGCCGTCTATTATGAAGTGGACCATCAACTTTACATAATAAGTTTTTTATTTATTTATGAAATAAACTCGCCAGCATATTACGGCACGCCCTACGCCGGTAACGTTGATTTGTTACTCAATAATTCTAATATTCAGTTATTATCTAAGGCTTGGTTCCCACTTTATCGGACAGATGGATTGATCGGACCGGGAAAATTGTCGGAAAGTCCAACGACTGTACAATCAATATGAAGCGCCGGCAGAACTCACAGATCGGAGTAATGTGATGTAATATTCTATAACTAATCGATATCCCTATCCACCTCTTTGAAATTAGCAGTATGGCGTGAAAATGTAATACAAAAATCTAACTTCGATAATGCGGGCCTTTCGGACCGTTTTTCAGCAAATCTGCGGGTTGGCGTAGTGGGAACCTAACCTAAGCTGATTATATTATATAGTTTCTGTGTAAAACCAGCAAACAAGTAAATGATGCTTTATGTGGCACTTAATTAGTGTTACAAATCCATGTGAAATCTTATAACTGCGTTATGGTTGAAAACCCTCAGTTCATTGAATTGGATTGCGTTTGTAATTTCACCTCAGTCTTCTATCAAATTATGGGTTGCCACTCTGGTTCATTGCATTATGGCACACTTTACAGTTGTCAATCTGTAACAAAATTGTTAATAATTATTTTGATTTTGAAATTTAAATCACCATCCTTTCCATTTGGCTGATTTATTAGTTTCCTTTAGCATCTATAATAATTATTGTTATATTAAACTCGGTAAATATTTTTTATTAAAATAGTTTTATTCATTATAAAAATCAGTTAAATTACTAGAAATATAACTTATTAAATATTTTTGGAGTTTACTCCTTAAGAATCGATTTGCATATAGGATAAAATGAAAATTGAAAATTTATGGGAGTAAAATCAAAATTGTCACACGGAATGCGTTACGTTCTATTTTAGAATATCTCTTGAAGTTTCATGATTATAATTATGTATTTTATAATCATTCGTAAAGAGTATTTATGAATAGTCTGTCATTATGGAGTTATTTTCTATTTAATTATCATTGTGTGTCAGTGTCATATTTTTCTCTTGTATTTATTCTAGCATTTATCGTTCGTAATATATACAGGGTGTGGCCTGTAATAAGATCAATAAATTTAAATGGTGATTCTATAGAGTATACGCAGTTACCTTAACCTAATCATAATACTTCAAAGTGCTTAATATACTCAGAGATATAGCAATCCAAAGTTACAATACATAATCTTCTTCTCCTTCTTCTCTTTTAAGTCTTGGCTCCATCAGATATTCTCCGATGATTTTGCCAGTGTCATTAGTAAAAATAGCAGTTACATTACATAGCCTTTTTTAAAATAGGCAAAATTTAAATTAAAATCAAAAGTAGCAGATCCTGAGACTATAGTCAGTCAGGTCAAGTCAAGTCTATAACTTTTCTTAGTTTTCCAAAACTAGTCCGTTAAGTTCCGTTAAGTCCAAAGCAGTAGTGTAATCTACTAAGTGAATTTCTCCTTTTATAACATTTGTAAATTACTTACTTATTATACATTTGAAATTCTGGCCGTGTTCCGACCGAAGCGATCGAACGGAAAGCCTGTTATTTCAACATACTGAGCTAAATTTACAGTTAGGAAATTGAATTTTTAGAATTCCACGTCTTGAAACTACGACCGATTCACCCTGACCTCCCACACCTCTCGTTTCATTGACTATATAAAAGTTAAAAGCTGTAACCATGTGTAGTTTCACGGTTCAAATGAAAATGGACATGTATCAGTTGGTTCTGTTGAAGAAAGAAATTTAGCATTTCTCTTGTTACTATCAAATTGGTTTTTATTCCCTACAACAAGTAGGTATTAAGTAAAGTTTTTGGTATGTTTAATTTATTCCTTACATAATTATAAAACAAAGTCCTTCGCCGCGTCGCTGTCTGTCTGTTCGCGATAAACTCAAAAACTACTGCACTGATTTTCATACTGTTTTCACCAATGGATAGAATGGTTCTCAAGGAAGGTTTAAGTATATAATTTACAAAGTTACGCGGGCGAAGTCGCGGGCAGCAGCTAGTTATAACATAAAACCACGTTTAATAATTTAGCAGTAAAATATTATAACTATAAAACAAACTTGGTAATTTTACAAATTTTATTTTAAATACATATTTGTCATAATCCTTATATTAAAAATCATATACCTACATAATATAAGCATTAATCATTATCATCATAATTAATAAATAATGATCATCTATTCATCAATCCCATAAATAATATTGAACTAACAATTAGACAAACAATTCTTTGCTGATTTGATAAGAGACTTCTAAAAAAATTGTAGCTTTAGCTTTAGTAAGTTAAATAATTAAAGTTTTTAGTATGTTTATCATTTTGAAAATAACATAATTACCTTATGTTTATAACCCGAAAGTCCGTGATTCGAGACAACAAATTTTCCAAAAAGTCCCGAGACTTGAAGACACGAGACGTCCCGGGACCGAAATCCTAGTATTAAGTGAAATAGATAGTGTTTAACAATTTTTATAAGATCTCTTTCAATCACAATTTTGTGGGTATGTAGTATGTAGTATATTTAACCAAGATTTAATAGCGTCAAGAGTCCATACTGCCTTACGATATGTCTCCACAAACTTTACTTATTACCAAATTATACCTTCATCTTATTTCAACTCTATGACTTTGAATGTTAAGACTCTTTCTCCTTGGCTATTAGAAAGCAAAGTGGCTAAAACGTCCCAAGGCACGTAAAGAGTACTATGACATTTCGCGCGTATAGATAACATCTCAGCTCGACATGCGATATGTACTTGGTTCTGTGTAGTAATGTATTTCATTGTTATTGTTTGTTTCGGTTAATGAACCTTCTAACTTACAAATTGCGCTTAGTTTAACGTTGCTGTATTTACTTAAATTATCGTTACTCTGTATTAATGTACTTTTAGATAGATAGTTATAAAAACAAAATTTAATATCCACAACTTTATCTGTTGGTTGGTTTAGAAGTAGTTAGCGCAGAAACAGACAGCCGAAGACAGTTTCTATGACTTGGTTTCAGAAGAAAAAAAATCTAACGAAATATAATCTTAATAAGTTTTATTCTTCCGTAGAAAATCATGTAACTGATGGTGAAAACTGCATCAAAATACTGTGCTTAGTTTAGAAGGAGTTAGCGGATATACAAAAACATAATGTGATAAGTTATTAATAATAAGTTAATAAGTTATAGTCGCTTTAATGTTCATAAGAAAAAATTACATCAACCATTTATTTTAGTAAGCAGGCCTCGTAACTTCGATGCGTAACTATACTAAAGAAGCCCGGTGTTAATGAAGATTCGTTTGAAACCCCGCTTATTCAGTTTCAGTTCTGCCCTAATTAGAGGCGGGTTTTATAAAATTTAAATCAATTGGACTTTAAACCGTTCCCGGGATTTACTAACAAAGCCAATGGAAGCGAATTCTGAATCTGTCTTCGGAGTTACGTCTTTTAGGAAGCAGATGTTTTGAAATCGTCGTTAGAGATTTAATTAAAGAAACTTTCCCGGCCTACTCGGTCTGTTGCCTAAATATTTTGTTTGTTCCTTGTTTCTTGGCAGAACGTGATAGGATTTATATGACACTTTCACATAAACTTTTTGACCGTAATTTAAATCTTTAACTAAATGAATTCACTCGTCTGTTTATTTATTAAGAATCGATACATTTTATTTATATTTATATAAGAATTATTAGTATACTAGCTGTACGCTTCGTACGTACTGTAGTTCGTTTTTAAAAATCTTACAAGTACCTAACATTTTTCCAAGATATAAAAGTATCCTATATATTGATCCAGGTAATAAACTATTTGTGTGTCAAATTTCGTGCAAATCTGATAAGCCGTTTTTAGGGGATTGAGTAACAAATATACAAACTTTCGCATTTGTAATAATTATACTAGCTGCAGCCCACGATTTCGTCCGAGTTTAAAAAATGAAAAATATAACTATGTACTGGGAAAATATCACCATCGAGTGCTCCGTCAATGTTAAAAAGAAACTCTTTTATAATCTTTTGTTAATTCAAAACTACATTAACTACGAGATAAAACCATTCTTCTTCGTCAATTTTACTAGAAGTGACTTTCATGCGAGACTTTACCATCTAAATGTGTTTTAGACATAGTAGTTAAAAAACAACATATAAATATTTGTTCACTAATAATCTTGTACCATAACATAACGCAAGTTTAATCCTACAAATGCTTGTTATTGTTTTAATTCGATAAAGGCAAATTGCACATGTTTCTAATAATACAGCTTATGTTCCTTTACCGAGAAGGAATCCGTTCACCTGCAATCAAAGACCACCCGTTCTACGCACATGCCAACACAATAAGCTGTAATTAGTGCCTTAATAAGAGCTCTTCTGTTTATTGAAAGCTTCATTTAAGAAGCTGAAGCGATAGAGGATCTACTTTTGATTTAGAGCTCTAAAAATTTATACATATGCGATAGAATTCATATGCGGAGCTAATGTTTTTATGACCTTTCTGAAGACTAAAGTCACATAAATTTCATCACATAAATATAAAAGTGTATGTCAAAAATATTATACATAAATTTAGTTTTAGGCACACACATACAGACACATTATAAATATATTTTTAATACTTTCACCAAAATCAAATTAATGTTAAAGAGACAGCGAAAGAATTATTTTTTTAACTATATAATAATTAGTTAACAGCAGTGCCCATACATTCCCACAAACTTCTACATTTATAATTAAAAAAGTAGGATTACTAGTATTTAAATAAAAATTTATATCTGACATTTTTAAGTTGTAAATCCTTTTTTAAGTTTTTATAGTAAGGAAATTAGAAACTTGTACTATGAGGTAGTTGTAGATATTACCTACATTAGTGTGCATGATAAATACAAGTGTTTTAAAAAAATATAACCGCTGGAATGCTGCATTTAAACTAAAGGGTGTAAACTAAAGTCGGATTTAAATCTTAACATGCCCCAAATTGTATGCCGTTCACAATAGACACTCCACATGAGCATCGTATATTATCGTCAAAATTTAATAATCCACAGGATTATAACGAGCCTAACTACTTAACAAAATGGCGGGGTGTCGCCTTTGGTTATTGTATTGTTATTGTGAAATCTGGTTTTTGATCCAAAATTTGTGATCGTAACAGAAATGATGCTGGTATAAAGAAAATCTTAAGAATGTCTGGAGTTTTTGGTCCCATCTTCAACTTCAGCTAATAAGTTATATTATATATTACAAATATGTGGAAAAAGAGAAATTCTTAATTTTTGTATGTTTTCTTTTAATTAAAAGTTTTTAAATAATTATGCTTAAGTCTATATTGACTCATAATTTATTTGATTTTTCAAAAATATTTGGCTTCGTTCAAACTTTTCTACAAGCTAAGGCTAACGGGTTTGCATATCTTCATTTAAAATTAATAGATATAATCCGCAGGGGACTGATTTGATACCATTAAAGAACCAACAGATTACCAGCAGATGGAAATTTTAGCTCCAAATTAGCATTCTTGGCATAAAAAACGTTTGAGAGTGCATTTATACCTCTTTAGAAGATGAGCCTTATATCCGACCGAGCTAGCATGAAATTGTAATAATATAATTTACTTAATTTCAGTTATAAAAAACAAGTTAGGTTTTCTCTTGCACCATACCACAAACAAGGGGCCATAATATGGTGACAAAGACGCCTCTGGCCACGGAAGCGATCCTTCATTAAGGGACAAAGGTCAATAGGGCCCATGAGGACGCCTGGGTGCTTGATTAAACCATAAACCAGACCCCTTTTTTACTTGCAATTACGCAAAATTGTAATGAACTTTTTTGAAAATTCGTAAGTTACTTTTTTAAAGGAGTTGCAATTTTTCGTTTTAGTAGTCGCCTCGAACAATTTTTTTCTACACTGGATTTTCTAGAAGAAACAAATGAATGTTCAGATATTACTAGTTTTCTTTTTTTATATTTTTTATAAATAATATTTTCGTGTCCAATCCGACTGTGAGACAGTTTTGGAGTGACTTAAACTTAAACTTTTTTTACCATAAAATATATATAACTAATCAATGTTAATTAAGTATATAATTAAGAATAAAAGAAATTGACGATTAATTATCTTCATACGTATTTGTTACTATTATATTCAATATTCAGAATTTATAGTAGTTTCACTTGCTAGCAAGTAGTTTATATAAAGCGTATAAAGGACTACATGGGAACTATACTCTGCCTTGCTTCGAGCTTGTCTACGCTGAATAACATTGTAAGTGCATCCAGTTTGCATGCCTCGAGCTCGAGATTAGTGGTGTGCCCTCCTGATATCCGTATTTTGGACTTATGATAGTCGAGCGCGGCGGGAATATTAATCCCGCGAAACGGGATCCAACGCGTGCGGTGAATCCCCTCATAATCCTGCAATATATCCCACTCGGCGTAAGAACTGTTCGCGTGTACACTGATTTGACTACGTGTACTGCGTTACGTAAATATTAGGTATATTACAGTCATCCGCAGTTTTGACATGTTGAACAATTCGCACAATGTGCGATGTAATTATATAATGTCATTATCTTAGTTGGCATCTTTGCATCGACCAGCTGAGCGGAACAAAATTGTTTGTCAAATAGGTACGTTAAGAGGTTATGCTAAAGTTAGGTTCAGCGCCTTATGAACCTTATAATGAAAACAATTTAAATTTTAAATTTTTGAACTTCAGGCTTAGATTTATAATAAATCGGAGTGTTATTATGACTACACGAACTTAATTTTCAAAAAAAATGAGCTTCAACAATCCGAGAGGGGTCGATGCCGCGTGGAGCCGAGTAAACGCGATTCAACGTGCGTGGCGGTTCACTTACGTTCTCTTCTCAATAAAAGGCGCTAATAGAAGTTTTCAATTAAAAAAAATGACCACTTTTTTCACTAATTGTAAATTCCTATAAATGAGTAGTTCCATGCCAAAACTAATTCATTCAATTTATCCGCTGATATTCATTGAAAATTGTGTTGAAACCTTTGACATTAACACGCTAATTAGCTGTCAACGAAATTCATGAACATTTTCCATCAAACTTCATAAATTGAATGCAATGCCATTCTAACCATATTTCGCAAACAAAACACATCATTAACGAGACGTTAATAACCAATACATCAATGCGTTAATGATCGATTATATTATAATATAATATGCTTAGTAAACACTCATATGAAAATATGCTATTATTACTAAAATCATACGAAAGAATACATAAATACTATACTGAAGTGAGTTACAAAAGACTAACTTTTCAGTAATATGTTATGGAATTGGTGGAAGTTTAAATGCTTAAATTTAGTTTAGATATATTAAGAAATGGATCTCACGAAACAGGCATAGTATGGAACCCACTGCAACACCCATGGAATTTATATTTTTCTCATAAATAATTATTTAGTAAATTGTATTTTCCTTTACTTCTTTCTAACTTTCTTAAAGCCTATCATTTCCGTACTTCGACTATCCATAATATCCATACTAATATTATAAATATGAAAGTAATTCTGTCTGTCTGATGCCTTTTCATACCTTAGCTTCCGCACTTGCAGCACCTGTGGCGTTGCTTGTAATACGCGAGGGTAGCCACCTACCAACAAGTGGACCGTCAGCCTGTCTGTCGAGCATAACACAAAAAAAGGTCATTGAACACTAACATATTATATTCGACCATTAGTTAAACCCGACAAAACTTGTGACGTACTTTTAAAAATTTATGTATTGATAAAAATATATCAGCATTACGACCTGGTATTAATTAACATGAAATGATGATAAATGTTGTATATAAACCTACATAGAATAATTCAATTTTGTTTTCGAATTTTACTATGCTGCTATAACTGCTGTACATACTTACGTGTTTATATGTTACTAAGTAATACCAAGAAAATCAATAAGTAGTTTGATTTCCTTTTGCCAAAGGCCATTAGTTTTTTTATTATTTATTTTATCCGAAGTGTAACTTAAAATAATACATTGACATGGTTTTTTGATTATAAGTTCCACACATTTAAAAAAAATATCTAAGATAGAAGAATGTGAAAAATTCCCTTCAAATTGAAAACGTTAATTAATAAAATAAAAAGCGAAGGCGTAATGATTACTGAAATATTCAATTAAAAACCTTAAAAATTCTAATTGTAGGCAGTTAACCGGCGTCAGTCTATATGGAGTATAATTATTTTTCACGGTATGTACACGGCGGCGCGCGGCGACATCAAAATTCAATTAGCGGCGAGGGGCTTAATCGAGAAAAGTCATCCAAGAATAGTACGTAAACGTTCATATATAGGGAAATATTTTATTTTTATAAAATAAATTATTTGTGAATTTTTTAGTGTTAATTGCTTTCAACAATGCGCGGACGCGTTCTCTAACGTTCCCTTTGACAGTGAAAAGCTCTCTAGCGTACAGTTTATTCTTGTAAAAGTTTTAATTGCCTAATTTTCTCTTTATAATATTAGTATATAGTATAGATGAGAGTATGTACCCGACTTCACAAGGAGTTGAAATTTTAAAAAATCTTTTCTTAGTGGAAAAGTTATGTTACAAAATAAACGTATATATATATCAAATTTCAGCTTTCTAGACTAAGTAGTTTTGGCTGTCAGGACAAATGATTAAGTTATTTACAAGTTCATGTGAGTGATTTTTTGTGACTTCTAGAAATAAAAAATACTATATGTAGATTGCAGTATTTATAAGTAATTAATAATAAAGCTATTAGGGTCTTTCTTTAATTAACTTAAAAAAATAAGTATAAAAACAATGCTTGGTAAAGCATACGAAATGGGAACGACAAACGAGTTCTACAAAGTTTTATACAAACGACTACCGTTTTAAAGTTCTTTTAACAATTTTCTTCACTGAATTCCTGTTTTAGTAAATCGAGCGAAAACTAGGCAAGCTGAGAAGTATTTCTGCGGGCGACACTCGTTCAATGCGACTATTATCTTAAATGTTTATTTATTACTTATATTGCATAGTAAACATGATTATGAATATTTCTTTAACCTACTCCATCAGGGTACGGACGCCTTATATTTAAAAATTAAACAATTAAAATTAAATTTTACTTAGGCATTCTGAAACTGGAAGCATTCGAGGTAGGTATGTCGAAAAAAAACACAGTCTAAATATATATATTTTTATTTTGAGAATATATATAGTATAGATAGATATATTATTAATTTCGCTTTCTTACTTAGTTACTCAAGTCTCTCTTATTAGGAATAACTTGAACTTGAAACTTGTACAATTACCTAATTACCTAATAAGAAGAAACAACGTCTTTAGTGTTCATATAAAGTCATAATATGTCTTATCAAGTCTTCAGACTTTCTCTTTTCTACACTTGAAATTTTGGTAAAAACAACTTTTCTCTTATTAACTTAGTTAATTTCTTGTTTATTTTATTATTTGTTTAACAACTTGATTTCTTAAGTCAAAACAATTCAAAATCTTCTAGATAAGGACTCAGGAAGCAGCTTAGTTAATTCATCTGCTATCCTTTACTAATTTAGGGGAAAAGCACAAATGCTTTTATATCGGTTGATAAAGGCTGAATACTATCACCAGTCGAATTGCTCAGTTTATGACTCTAGTTGTACCATAACACTCACAAATATTTGTTAAATATAAAATAAAATTGTAGGCGTTCGTAGTTAAAAGGGCCTTTAATTAATTGAAATGACAAAAACACGGTGTTTCCGCCTGCGCGGTTATTTTTAGAGACACTCAAAAACAGTTGCGTTGTTGTATGAATACACACAAAATATCAACTTCGCTAACATTATGTTGTGTCATAGAAGTATAATTCCAACAAGTAGGTGTTCTGTATATTAATGAAAGTTTTTTTTAATAATCCTACTAGCAACAAAGTCTACTGGAGCCTACCGCGACTGCCTAGTTATAATAGTTGTCGTTTTAAAAAGTTGACCACCAGTCTGGCGACAGTACAAAACCATCGTCCAGAAAACTACAGTAAAATAACAGCACATAATTCAGGTGTGTTAGAAAAGTGATGGCAAAGCCCTCTTTTCCTATGTTTTCTTAATCCTGTCAAAGTTGGCTAAAGGCACCAGTAGACTGTCAACCAGCCACAATTTTTTGCACAAATTGCACAAACCGACTCGTCAAATAAATGTAACCCTCCAAATTTATTAGATATTAGCAATTAACATTATTATTACGATTAGCATTATTATTATTATAAAAGTAGCAATTAATATTATTATTACTTTTTAATATATCAAGCTGCATCTAGCGCGATTTTTCTCGTGCTTTCATCCTACAAGAACCGGTTGAAATTATACAACGTGTATTAATAGAGTAAATAAGAAAATTAAATACTTTCCCTTAAAATTTTGTATCCATATGTATATACTATACATATGGTTAAAATATATTATTGTAGTCCTGAAACTATTTACAGTATCTGAGATATTTGTCAACATAATTACAAAGCGCGTAAACTAATAACGTAGCACCCATACATATTTTAATTTTACACATACAAATGTTGGATATATCTCGCAAATGTTTGTTCGTCGGCAAAAGGTCCGCTGGGGGTACCAATTGGATCCAAACGGAATGTACCAGGGGCAATGCGAACCGATAAATTATGCATTACGGTTGCAAGCAATTGATGTCGGTAATCCAACTAGCTATAAATAGAATAAATAACCTTACCTGAGAAAGTTCGTTCAATATAATTTAATACTAGTTACAATACAATTAAGTTCAGGAGTAATATTCTGGTGCATACATGGCAGATATAAATTCGAATCCCATTTAGGCCAGCATCTCTTGAGTCTTTTGATTGATTTGTTCTCTATCGTTAACTAGATTAATATATTTATGGTGAGTAGGATACCAGGGCCCATAATGTTCCAATAGAACCTGTCAGAAGCATCCTGGACCCACTGTCGACCCGCGGTTATATTAAAATTTAAAAATTTATCTTTTTACTGATTTTTTGAAAAAATTTAAAGATCAACGAATTAAACAATAATAATATTTTTTTTTTATTACCTTTTAATTTTGATAATTGCCTTAAATATTTCCACATGTTTCTATGCCATTTTATTTCACAGCTAAAAATATATTAACATAATGGGAGACAAAAATGGTAGCGCAGATAGTTAAACACTTTAGTTAAAATTGCGAACGACTCGCGGCAATAAATCACTTTTGTTGCCCGTATCTCAATGATGGATTATCGAACGAATACGGTGCAATGATGAGTTTAAAATTTAATGATGAAAATATCATATTGTCGTACGCTTTTGTGTGCTCGCGTCGGATGCGAAATTGTGAGAGTGATGTAATGGTGTTATTTATGGCTTAACATCATGTTTACAAACTATTTTTTTATTTTACTTATTAATATCGTTGTGTGAACGAATACATTTATCGATGGTAGTCTACTGCTTACCAAATATAATAGAAATGATATATCTATGGACCAGCAGATGGGAATTCATTGAATTCTCTAAAACTTCCTAAGGCGTTTAAGATCTATGGATGTTTTTTTGAAAAAATGTATTTTTTGACAGATAATAAACTTAAAAGTTTGTGTATTGTAGTCGGCAGCGCACTTTCAGCAACCTGTGACGTTTGCTTGTGTTATAAGCGCGATATCCCAACAACAAATGAACTGTCAGTCTGTCTCTAGACGTTAAAATTAGGAAAAATAAATTTGTAATAATAGCATAATGTTACGTTTAATTTCAATTTAATTAAGTTAAACTAATCGTGCGCGAAATTGTCTGACCATCTTTTTCAAATTAAGAAGTTGTCGGCGCGAGCTCGAAACTTGGCCGTTGCAAATTCTTAAACTTTAATCATGAAGCCTTTTGTAATGCTTTATGAATATGGTAATTTTCGCAGACGTTATTAAACTTGTATATAATAAATTGTTAAGTAAACAGAATATTTTTCCTTGTTAGGAAACTGTCCAGCAACGAAACATATCAATAGCTCCTTTCTAACTCGAACAATAACTTACTGATTCCATACTATGCAATCTATGATTTTCGCGAGTGCAGCAATTGCCACGAATGTGTTGGTTCTCATTCTGTCTTCGGTTCCCTCGTAAGTACAATGTGTCCTTAAAGCCAACAATTTCGCTACATAGAAAAAGCTTGTGTTTTATCTACTTGTAATTGTATAATGTCTACAAAGAACACATAAAAGTTTTTTTAAGGTGAACTGAATATTGTTAGTTGCCGGACAAAGGTAGAGAATGTGCGAGTATTAGTTTGCAGGTCGTCTCTTGAGCGCAAATAGACAACTTGTAACATTATAGTGCTACATAAACTTTGAACTTAAGTAATGGTAACCAAAACATTTTTGCACTACCAAACAAATTTTCTAATAACTAATTAACATAATTATTGTTAATACTTGTGAAAATTATATGTTTGTTTTGTAGTAAAAAAAATCTGTTGAAAAAAGTTACCATAGTTTTAAAATATTAAAGTCGGGATTGACCATGTTTTTGATAAGCAGTATAATATTGTTCTGTTGGTCCATGATCTGTTTAAATAATCAACTTTATTTAAAAAATATTGTCGTTTCCAGGACCAAAACAAATATATAATTCTAAAATTCACCAAAAGGTATAAGGCTACTAAAAAAGGCTAGTAAATACTGTTGTATTTTTAAGTAATATTTGATTATTTTATTGATTAAAAATTAAAACTAATAACCACAGTGCATCGGTTAGCAACCCCTTAGTTTAAGAAGAAGAGTAGTCTCTTTTTGTGTGTTCAAATTAATACGTATCCCAAGTTATACCACTTTACTGCGCGCTTTACATGCGTAGTTTTTCCTCCTTTCTTGCCTGCTTACAGTCCGTATGAGTAGAAATTTAATCCCGCGAACATGCACCACTTTCGACCAATCTTCTTTCTGAGGTATTTCCGCCTAGCTACAATTATAAACTTCTCAAGCGAGCTGTAAACAACTTCCTGCAGGCTTGGTTGTGGCGCACCTGCAATGGTGTCCTTAAACGACGTTAACTGCCTACCATGAAGTAGACTGTCATTCTGCCTGATGTAATATAAAAAATATAAATACCACACATAATTAGAATATATTAACATATACCTATGTTTTGAATATATTTTTAGAATGTTACAAGTCTATAATTTTCGTAGTCACACCTAACTAGCCAGTCAAGGCACCCACGTGCTCCGACTGCCGCGTGACTTGATCCGATCTAATTTCCCAAAGCATTGTCTACCATACCGAATGGGAGTTTCTAGAAAACAGACTTGAAAAGTTTTCACAACGCGCTGCTAATGGCTAAGTTCGGGGGGAGTTTTGTAGTAAGTGATCTCGTGTAAGGGAATCAATTAAAAGAATCTTTGTAAGACAATCTTCAGGGAGATAAAAAAATGGGTTTGTAATTTTAACCGAGGTTTCTTATATTCAAAATAGAGACAGTATTGTTCTTATCTAGAATTTTTTAAAATATTTGTACAACTTTGATATTCCAGAAAACCTTTTTTCTTAAGATTCGTGGTAAATTTATAAAGAATGAATCATTTGCAAGTGAAATGAAAACTGGGAGACGGAAAAAATAAAAGAACGCCGGTCGGAAGAAGAATTTTCATTGTTACTACACTCCAGAATGAGATTCCATTTATGCATACGAAAACTTATTACGATTTCAGGCTTAAGTCGAAGAGGAAATAACTCGAATTTCAATATAAGAGAGGCTGTGTTGACTTTTCAAATTCATTTTTCCATTAAGTATGTCACATGAGAATGAGAAAAATTGTCTATCATATGCAATAAAAATTTAACTGGATGGACTATTTAAACAATTAATTCGTAAACCACAATAAAAATACAATAAAATCCACGATAAGAATGTTACTATTTTCAAGAAAAATTTAAATAGATATTTTTACATCTCAAGAGGTTTTTTATATTAAAGTATTATACATTGTTAAAAATGTTGTCTATAGGTCCTTTTATATTGGTAAGTTATTATATAAAAGTGGTTTGCTTATTTATGCACAAACCGAGATAATGCAGATTACTGCATAGTGAAAATATTTCCGTCATTCACATGCTGAATAGAATAATGCTAGAAATAACATACATTTGCATATTTATTTCTGTTTAAAATAGTGTGTTAATTTAACGTCACTCGTTGATATTTTGCTTTTAAGATATAAGTATAACAACAAAATACCAAATATTACAGCTAAAGCCCCTACATTCTTATGACAGTGTAATGTCATAGATTTCGTTATGGTTTGGTACATGAAAAGCAGCATTAGTGGCCTCAACCGTAAGCTGAAAAGGATAAACTGAAATAAAAGCCACAAAAATATGTATTACTTTACGTACAGAGAGTGGTCGTCCTGCTCTGGTAATCTCTTTCTCTTTTTAAGGCCATTACATGTCTCCTACTAAGTACACTCGAACACTTAAATAACACTACGTCTGATATGTTTAACAACCAGTAAACCTGTATATTAGCTGGTACCACGACTTCGTCCGCGTTGAAATATAAAACATATAACGCCTGACAATATATGTAAAACTTTTATACATTTTCGAGGCTTTGGATCTTTACTTATATAAAGCACGTGTCTGCGGCTTCGCCCGCGTGGAATATTTATAGTCTATGACCATCCAGAAATTACAGGTACCACTGGTACTGAGGTATCATATAGGACACAGGATCTTCAGCGTATTGAGCCAGATTTTTTATATATTATGTGTCGATTAGAAGTAATAATCACTTACTCGAAAATTGTAACAGCAGTAGTGGTTTTCATCTTTTTAAAGGCACACGGTCGGAAGCAAGGGATCTGTCTAATTTCAAAGGTATGAGCTTAGTGGCTTAATGTTCATTATTTCATATACGTGTTTCCGCTGCACATTTGTGTTGTGCTCGTGTTGTCTACAGTAAATTCCATTGGCTTTTTTAACACCCCTCTTCTAGTATCTCTTTTTTACATGCCGACTCTTCCGCTTTTAACATCATCATCATTAGATCAGCCGTAGGATATTCAAAGATGAAGTTAAAATAAAATAATTGTCAATATTGAGGATATCATCTGTAAAAAAAGACAGCTTTCGGCACACGATTTATAATAATACTTCTCCGTGATAGTGGAATGGAATTTCAAACAAATTTTGTTCTTATTTTCTGTATGAAACTTTACAAAGAAAAATTACTTAAATATTTACAGTGAATATAAATATATATATATATATATATATATATATATATATATATATATATATATATATATATATATATATATATATATATATATATATATATATATATATATATATATATATAAATAACAAATAAATCAAAAAACATAAAATTTTGTCACAATTGGACGATTCAAAACGATTCATAAGATAAGAATTCAATCAGGCGTTTTAAAACGACGCTATAATACATTTCCCGTACACGAGGCCAAGAAATAATCCGAAGATTAACAAGTATGTAGATATTATATGTTATAATATTACAATCACGTATTCAATATTTAGCAGAGATGTCTTTCCGTTGGGATCAAAAGGATCTTATAGGAATGTAACACGTTCGTGCCAGTCGGCGATATGTCGAATTCTATCAATTTTTATTCATAGGTTCCCAGTTTGCGTTTTGAAAGATAATATGACCACTAATACAACATTAACAGTAGGTACTTATACTAAGATAAACATATGAAAATACCTGACTTTAAAGATTAACGTAAATTTTAGGATAATTTTTATCCTAGAAAAATGTTATAATAGGTTTTTTTTTATTATTAGAGATGGGTTTGCTCTTGGCCAACAACCAACTGTGTAACAAGGATGACGCCTATGATGGAACGAGCTCACCCAGAAGATGCCTATTCACTCGAATTTTGAAAATATTTGAGTTATATGAGCTCGGAAATCCAAACCTTGGCAGTGCGCAATATAAAGGAAGTTTTAAAGCGCTCGGTCCAAAAAAGAGGGATTCCGAGGGATCGTCCAAAAAATATAAAAAAACTAGCTGTTGCACGCGACTTCGCCCGCGTATTTTTATATAATATATCCTATGTTACTCGCTGATAATATAGCTTTCTATAAGTGAAAGCATTTTTGTAATCGGTTCTGTTAGTTTTTGAGTTTATTCATTACAAACATACAAATCTTCTCTCTTTATAATATTAGTAAAAATTACCTGGCGCCCGCGACTTCGTCCGCGTCGAAAAAGAAAAAAATAGCCTATCCTGTGTCCTGTACGTCTAAGTGTTTATCTACCAAGTTTCATAAAAATCAGTTAATTCGTTAAGTTATGGAGGAACATACATACATACAATACATACACTTATAGATTTATTATTAGTATTGATGACGATTGATGATCATCAATACTAGTAATAAATCTGTAAAAAGTCACAGCGATAAATGTCAGAATATTATATACGAGTATTTTGTTTTACTAAGTCGCGAGTACCAGCTATGTAGTAAACAATAAATAGACCTTAAGTATAACAGATTTGAGAACTTATTAAATTGTATATGCGCAAGTGTTTAGTGGGAAATTCATGAGGACACGCGCGAAATCTCATTCGCAACAGTTTCGGCATCCACTTCCATCTGACCTGAGTTTGCACTGAAAAATATTAATATTTAGCAAACATCGCCGCGTCGGTACAAATTGAAAACGTGCTTTCCCATGCGTTTGTTTATTAAAAAGGCGACCTCGCTTGAACGGTTCAACAGTACTTCCATATCATTCCCACTATTTGATCTGTACCCACCACTATGTGAATTTTGAACAACGTACTTACTTTACTAAGTTACAGTCGTTCATGCGTTCGACGATTTCATTTTATTACTCAGTTTCATGGCTCGCAGCTTAATAAACATGAAAAAATCAAACACAAACTAAATGAAATTTGCAATTCCGAATATAACTGCTATATTGCATTTTATTGAAATGCTCTTATACTAATATAACTACACCAGTTTTATTAGTTATGTACCTATATGTACTAAATGTCACATATTTATGAGTTCTAATACTTTTACACATACTTAGGTATATCTTTATGTAAATAGTTACAGACTAAACAAATTAGTACCCTGTTTTCGTCAGGTTATGAAACTATGTTTTTTTTTGCTTATTACCTATACGACGAATACTACGTTTATTTATTTATTGCATTTATAGTAGGTACACATTCTTATAAGTTTTTTAATTCAACATTTAGTATATCATAAAATTTAATAATAGTTATAGCGTAGTTGAATCTCGACTAGTGAGCTAAAACTAGTACTATTGTTAACATAGTCAATAATTGCACACAATTAACAGAAACCATAATCACAATTAGAGTAATAGTTTTTTTAATGTAAAATATAAAAATTCCTTGAACTATTATTTACAAAAATGATAGTTCAAGGAAAAAGCGCGCCTCAGGAATGCTAATCGGAGTGTGTTAAGGGACCCCTTCTCGGGTCAAATAAATAACAGGGTTAGATTTAACTTGAGCACAGTGAACAGGTGGTGCTTTTAATTAATTCAGAGCCTGTATTTACATCATAATGGCGGTCCAATTGAAGTTCCTGGTCGACCTTACCTTTAACAGAGATCAGTAAATTTGAGAGTCGAATAAACATCTTATTCTTATTACTACTGTCACTAACATTATAGATGCTAAAGTTAGTGGTTGTGAAGAAATCTCACATTTTGACTTATAAAAAACTTGTCCTCCTGGCGGGCCGATATTAGTATAATTATTATAAGGAGGTAGATTAAGTGGAACCAAAAATTTCTACAACTTGTCCTGCTGCAGCAAAGATCGATTTAGGTCCAACGCAGAGCTTAGATATATCGATTGACAGATATAAAAAAACCGCTGTAGATCTGTTTGCTTTGATATCAACCATAAGCCATCGTATCCAATAAAAAGTGACACGGCATCTAATCTCGTTTACAGAGAAAAACAGACTTTTATATGTCGGGAAGAGGCAATAGTCGTAAAGTCAATTTGTAAATGATTCCGCTCACGTATCTAATATTGTTTAGGGGTTAGGAGCTAATACTTTTACCTGCCAGCGAAATTATATTGTGTCTCACATTAAATTAATGACGCCTTTTCTTGTTTTTTTTTCCTGGACGTAGGTAATAATATTTTTTTATTGTTACCTACGAGTATTTTCTCAACCCAACTAAATCTTCAAGACTTTTCTAAATTATACCTAAAGATCTTCAGAAAAGAAATACTTTTTTTTATGTTAAGATCGACAGATCTTAAGCATTTCATACTATATAAAGGTATAATAGCCCTTTATACCATTTAATTAAAATAATTAACTTAGCTTAGGAGTTCACATGAAAATTCAAGTAGTCAACGTGAGGCGATGGTATATGCTGACGTAAAAAAATGTACGCATATACATATTATTCTACACGTCCAGTGCGAAGCCGAAGCGGGTCGCAAGTTATAAAATATAAGGTAAAACTAGACATACTATGAAAAATAAATAACTGATGTTGAAAATCTCATTAAAATCCGATACGTAGTTTAGGGAGTGTTAGCGTATATTACAGACAGCGAGATGCGGACAGCGACTTCAAATTATACTATAATATATAGGCATATAAAAATTTATTGAAAAAATTGTACTTTTATATTTACAAGAACTTTAATAACGTATCTCTTGAAGCTGTTATCGTGAGAGTCGTGTAACATTTCACATATCAACGTCGTGTATTCAATGTTCAGTGAGTGTCAGCCCGACCTCGGCTATTCGCCCCTAGACACATATTGCGGGCGTGACGCGAAACATCGATGCTCCACAATATACTACAATACTAAATTGAAAAATATCTCTGATCTTTCAAACATATACTTCACTTCTATCAATATACACCTCACCTACAAAACCACCAGAGCCTTTTTCAATATTATAATATTACTATAGCTCACATCACAAGCCCTCTTAGTGAAACAAAGTATAGGAAAAAATTATTTATATCTCGTTTATGTAAGTATATATGTAGATTCTGACCTGTTCCACAGTTCTATAAGTAAAGCAAGAAATATTATATTAAGAAATCGAGTGGCCAGTGATATGATGTGATGTGAATTGATGTTTTTCGGAAATAGTTAACTGTGGCATATTATGTAAAATATTCTGTAAACAGTGCCGTAAATAGGGCAGTGCCACCGGTGCCCAGGCACAGGGCGTAGACCCTGGGGGGGCGCAAGAATGGACAGACCAGGCAGGACTATTATTTTTTCGGTTTGCTCCTGATAAGTTCCCACTGCGCCCCTATAGTGATCGATTCCAACACATACGTACCTACATGCCAGTATCATCAAAAACGTCTATTAAATTAGACAAAACATCGAGCTAATTTTTTTGGCAGACACAGTAGGTGGTATAATAGGCGAAGTGTCCACTTAACATCAGATGGCTCGTCTGCTTGTTTGCCCACACCTACATCAGTTCAAAAAAATAGATTTTTCTTCCAAAATATTAGATAATTGGTCCACCAACACCAAGTTCCTTTGTGCTTTATTTTATCAACCTGAATGAAATAAAGTAAGCCTATACATAGCATTTCTCTATCTAGGGTACCTATAATATCTAAAAAAAAAAACAAGGGCGCAGTTATAGAAGCTCGCACAGGGCGCAAAAAAGGCTATTTACGGCACTGTCTGTAAACAATCTGAGTGCAAATTGATTGGCCTTTGCACATAATCTCAGATGTCTCAGTTGTTAGTCGAGAGCTTTCAAAATGCTGTACCATACAAAAAGCTTCAATAACCATATGAGCTCGTTCCCGATCGACCGATACAGGCTTTGGGCGCGTCTCGGCCATCAGATTCCAAGTTGCATGGTACAAAACAGGAGTGATTTCAAGCTTTTTTTGAATTTAAACATATTGAATTAAATAAATTTAATTGAATATATTTTTATTGATTATACGTCATCATGGTTGATCAGTCTTAATGCGACTATGTTCAAAAACTATTTAAATCAATTTAAAAACATAATATATCTATAGCCTCAATTTATAGTCTAAATTTATTGTGTCATTTACTTTTATATGTACCTATTTATCATTAATTTAGTGTGTATTTAGTAATTTATAATTTATTATTATTAAAATATATTTATTTTTATTTTATTTTTTGACATTTATTTTAAATATCAAAAAATTAATTATAATTCATGAAGCACACAATACAGGCTTCATAGTGTGTGTTTTCATAGCCAATTAACTAAAATATATATGTTATTGTAAATTTTAAAAATGACTATGGTTTAGAAAATATTTAAAAAGATTTTGATGCAATTCAGTCTATCAATTTTATTACAAATCAATTACCATATAGGATCCCAATGATATTTTCATATTGGTACATAAATGTATCCAGTAAATGAAATTTATTATTAAGTAGTAAGTATTCATTTATTTTAGACGTAGCAAAATGAAATGGAAGCAGACATTTAAATGATTAATAATATTCTATACATATGCATATTAATTTTAGTTAAAGCTCTTAGAAATCTATACTTATAAAATCGTTTGTCCTGACTGACTTGATAGTCACACAGATTTGATTTGACGCACAGCAAAATTACTAAGGGCCTCTTTCACCAACTACAAGTAAAGTGTTGATTAGTTACTTAGAAATAATTTTATGTGTTATTAAATGATGCACTCGGTTTAGGGCATCCTAAACCGAGGCATAGGAGATTTTTTTTTTATTTTTTTTTAATGTTTGGGGCTTTTATCGTACAAACAAAGGTATATCAGCTAAATTATTCCCGATGACAGGTGACTTTAAATGACGGTTAGCCTACTTGACAGATGGTGAAAGAGGCCCTAAGTCTAGAAAGCTTAAATATGAAACATTTGAATATTTTGGTATATTTTGAACATGTCAAAGATTAAATATTTAAAAATTTTTGGACAAAAACTATTGGACCGATTTTATGAATTTACTCATAAAAAGCTACGTTATCAGCTAATAATGTGAGCTATATGTTATAAAGTTGCGCAGATGAAGTCGCGTGTGAACTAGTATTGGAAATAATTAAAATGTATAGTTATAAAATGAGTCTTAAATTCGTGTACCGTTTTATACAGTAGCGGAACGGGAATGACAACAGAGCCATAGCGGGAGATTGGATCGGATGCTATTAGAAATATTGAAGTAATAAAGGGTTTACGCGGGTTACACCCAACACCCGCACCCCTTGCGACCCCTGTCTACGTCAGTGGTCGTGATACTTTCGCAATGCTAGTGCAATGAGATGGCTTACTCATCATATCACTGTGATTGTATTCGCTTTGAAATCTTCTACATGATTTTACAAAAATAATATGAAGAAAGTAAATGACAAGTGACATGACATGAGATTTTTAGCATGAAAAAAATAGAAACCTATTTTAAGTCTAAATCCTATCCAACAATGTGATGACTAAACAATTTTGTATAGAAAATAGAAAATTTTAAAATTCATTTTAAAAAGATCCAGGTTTCTTCTGATCGGTCTTACCTACTGGAAAATAATTGATTCTCACCATTCTTTTCCAGTCGCATGTCCACCGCATGTCCAACAATGGACGTCCCAGTTCTAGGTCGTTCTATAAGGTATCATAGTAAATGTTTTAAATCGCAAAACTTTTAATAGAACTGACTTTATTGATTACTAACTGATGCCCGCGACTTCGTACATGTTGAAAAATTAAAATATATGACTAATAACTCCTGACATCTACATTATTTATCGCATTGACGAGTGTGGCCAGGACACGACAGTGGCGTTGAATTTTTATATTTTTAGACAATCCCTCGGGAACCTAAGGTTTTTTTCAGGATAAAGGGGATTCCTTACTTGAATCCAGGTAATAAACTATCTGTATGCCAAATATTTATCCAAATCCGTTCAGCAGTTTTTACGTTATTGAGGAATAAATATATAAATATACAAACTTTCACATTTATAATGATTAGGATTGGAATGGATGTGTATGATATTTCGAGAAATATGTTAAATTTTATTAAAATGTAAAACCATAAAAGTACTTTTCATACATATATTCAGTATCTAATATACAGTAATATATAATTTAAAAAATTGCTCCAAACAATAGTAGCCATGTTTTATTTACTGACGCTACCCCAAGGCACTAAAGCGACTCCCCAATTCCGCTTTTCTCCCATTAGGTATTCGTACTTTATTTATTCCTCATTCACCCATAAACAAAATCAATCTCTCAATTTCCATAACATTTTTCTGGTAACCAAAAGAAATTACTGCATAATCGTATCATCGAAGCGAATACTCAAATAAGCGCAAAATATCCCATGCATTCCAAATTGATTCGATAACTGGCCGGCGTAGACCCTCTTATGTGTAATTTTATGGTTGTTACACAGAAGGCTGAAATTGATAAATTAACCCTATTTTACTAACCCGGGTTGCCCTGCCAGTAAACACCTGTTATAATAATGCTACAATAGAAGCCAAAAAGATGGACATTGTTTGATACATTTGTCCATCACAATTTTATTAAAAATCATTAAGTAGTGGCAAGGCAAACGGCGTATCGCAGTCATAATAGCATGTGTGCTATTGTGTTTCGGCGAGTCAGTGAGAGATAACAGAATCCGCCTGCTAGAATTTTTCCCAATCCTTTCTCAATCTCTTATTCTCAATCACTTTGGTCAGCAGCGTTATTGGCTGTTATAGGCTACGGTAACCACCTACCACCAAGTAGATCGTCAGGCTGCCTGTCGGCCTTTGAATTTAAAAAAATCCAATTAAATTCATAAACTTAAAGAACTTCTGAATATCAGTAATATATTTATTTACTGATCCTCTCGCAAATATATTTATTTTAAAATGTTAATTAAAGAATACAGTCGGTTAATCTAAACTGGTTGAGTTCGTAAATTTTTAAATGCTTAATTTTCTGTCTGTGACACCCGCGCGGGTTGATATTGTAGGGGTAGCTGAAAAGTGATTTGTCCGTAGCCTAAGGCGTCGGAAGAGAAGTTAATTGCTCTCGAGTAGGTATCACCCGGCAACCAATGGGATGGACGGAGGTTATCGAATCCACGTTGAGTTAAAATTTGCTAATGAAGGCGGATGTAGACGCTTGTTGATAGGTAGGACATCTCAATTGGGATTATTTACGGATTTGTCCCTTAAGATGTAAATTATAATTATCATCACATGTTGTTGGAGAGATTCACATGGTTTTTCTTTTGCATAATTTAAAATAACGGTAACCAACCAATGTACAATTATTACAACCTCTTACATTTTGACCTTATTAACATACGTCTTATGTGTTGTTAATACAGATTGTTTAACAGAATAAATAGTCCTGTTATTTTATGTAAGTTTACATAGCTAGATCATAGCCAGATTCAGTAAATACTTTACACAATAATTCGATTTTTCGCTATAAGTACCAATAGTATTTTCGTGAAAACACGACTTACATTATCCTACGTCGACATATACATATTACATTCCACCGTCGGGCAAAAAGCTCTTTTAAATATGATAAAATAATCTACTCTATAGTCTAGAGACTATAGAGTACGGAGCAATTCGACTATCACTGTTTGAAAACATACAGTATCCAATTTTTACCTAACAAAAAGAAAGTCATATGGGACGTCACCCACAGATTAGTGCAACAGGTACAAAAAGGATATCAAGGTATTAGACAAGTTATTCTCTCATCCCTAAAGCTCAAAACACACTGGACGGTAAGCGGTCTGGGAGCGGGAAAGCGGGAAGCGATGTTTTCCGATGCGTTTCATACAGAATACCGCGCTGCCGCCGCGGAAAAGCGGCGTGGTAATGGAAAAGCCTCGTGGAACTCTCCACAAAATACCATAGAACATAGCTACAGCTGCCGTAAACCGCAAAACGCTTGTGATAACGATCAACAATAAGTGAATAAAGGCATATAACATGAATTTTAGAGCATAAAAAAGCAAAAAAAAAAAAGTATATAACACAATTTTCGTATCATGACGGAGCGCCTAGTTTTCGCAAAGAAAAACAAAATTTACCCCTTTTTAACATGGCGGCGTTTACTGAAAAAGTGTTAACAAAATTTTGGACTTATTCAACATAAAACACACGATTTTTTTATGTACCTATAATGTACTATAACGGTAAAACATCACCGCGTCTCGCGCCGCCTTGCTAACGCCATGAGCGTCACTGCGTAGCATGCTGCATAAGAACTCGTACATTACAAAAATTCCCACCCCCGGAACGCCTCCGGTACCGCTTCAGTGTGTGTTGCGCTTTATTCATACAAAAAATAACACATGAAAGAAAGCTGTAAAGTAAAAGCAATAAAGTGCGGCTAGACAAATGTACATCGATGAGTTGTTTTTGTTGATACAACTGGTGTGTACTGTTTACGGTTATGCTGGCAGACTAGTCAACAAACAGGCACAACCAAGCCACCTATCAATGTGCAAACAAATCAACGATGATTGTGTTATGTTTACTGAAAATAAACAAACAAGTGTATCTACAGAACGCGGCACAGACCGCAACAATTTAGGCTGGAGTTGTGTGTTTGCTTAGAAAACAACAAATTTAACTCTGCGTTTCATTGCGACGCGGTTGCAATGGACTTAAGACAGCTTTCGCCTGTGCAAACTGAAAGTGAGTCTTGTTAATGTCGCAGAAGACTCGAATTTACAAGCAGTAGGTACGAACGCTTTCCAGATAGAATATCTGTGTTTGTATCAAATAAAATGTTTATTTGGCGAAACATAATTGCCTGAAACAGAATTAAAAATTTGCTACTGTGCAGATATATTGTTTTGCAAATAGGTACACGATCTAACAGCTAACTCAAACCATAAAATGCATGAAATCGGCAAAAGAAGGTGTTACAAATAGATAAAGAGAAAGAGAATAACTTTTAGAATTAAATGTACATATAATAAAATGTAGCTTTTCCCCGCGAACTCTTTTTTTTAGGTGATAAAACATTTATTCAATTCTTATTGCTGAAAATTGGTACAAATGTACGGAACACTGTTATAAATGAAATGTGAAAATTCCCCGTCGATCCTAAATCTAGAAAAAAAATTCAGGTCTGCATTTTTTGCATTTTTTTCAGCCAATCGGTAAGTTTTATCATATAAATAGGTAAGTTGAAAATTGTAGTTCATGCAAATATAATCTATAAAAATTGTATTTACACATTTATTCCTATATAAAATATAACTTCATACCCATAATACGAGTAAAAATATTAGTCTATGTATGTCAAAAGGAAACCAGTCCCTTATTTTATAAACGCGTATGTGTAGCCTTGAGCAACATCTTTCTGCTGTTTCTGCTATTCAATTTACAACTGAAAATAATTTGTCAAACTAGCTGCTAATTACGATAATATGACCTATTTTAACAATATTTTTTGAGATGAATTGACCCGACTATTAATAATATTTGTGTTAATTTTTTTATATATATTTAATATATATATTTCAATTTTAATTTATAAATAAAAAATTATATCGACGTTTCAAAATCAAATCTAGTATAGGTAAATATAGAATCAAAATCTAAATTGTTACAAATTTATATATTATATAGTGATATAGTGATAATATATAAACAATGTGGCCTCGTTTCATTAGAGAACTCCCAAACATCTGTTACTTATAAAGTTGACGACATTGCTCTTGCATAATTTTGTTACATAACTTGCCTGCTTACGCTACAAACCCACGAGCGACAGAGATATGGCTGTTCTATTTCTAAACTCATTAGACCGTGGTTTATTGGCAATCGTCAATGAAAGCGCAATTTTTTAACTTTGGAAAATCCTCATGGATATACCTACCGGCTAAAAACCCAACGTCTTTCTAGCACTGCCGTAGAGCGGCATAGCGCAAGAAAGTTGTAGTTAAGAGAATGGTATGGTCTTAACTTCCTCTTTCGTGAAGCATTTAACTTTAACGAGTTCAACTTTTCGTTTACATTCCAACAATACTTACCATTGAAAAAAATGCCGACAGTCATCTAATTATTTATGTGAATTCTGTCAGTTCAGATCTCTTTTTTGTAACTTTATAAACAATACTTTTTTTGGAAATACACCTTATTTAATACATTAAGGTAATATTTACTTCATTTATTTTTTATTTTTTATATGAGCTATAATATAATATAATAAGATAACATAATTACATAGTAAATATCAGTGACGCTGAGTAGGGTACATGTTAACCGTTGAGTCAGCGTTTCCCAATGGTGTCTTGAAACACAATACTGTTTACGTAGAAGCAATAAAAATAAATATGCGGAGGGATTACTATTACGCTGCTCGTAAAATGCAGCCGTATGCGAGACCCAATGTTGCTTTGCGGAACCCGAAACGTATTAGTATAATACGTTTTATTGGATCCATTGAAAGTGGCGCGACCTCGCGAGATTTATCTTTTTGGGACAACCAGTGTCACCGTTAAATTACTAGAATAGTTTACACCTGTAGAACATTAACAATGCTTTCAAATATATAAAAACATTCTTTCAAAATTTTGACAATAAGTTCAATACTACAAATCAAAATAATACTATTCTTGTTCGTATGTGTACCTAGAACCTAGAACGATGTATTCGATGTTTTATCTCGGTGAAGGGTCTTATAGCAAAGAATTTCGAACTTGGAAAGCTAATGGTAAAGCTTGATTATATCTTAGAACCTTATTAAGAAGTGTTCTCATTGACATATATAATCAAACATTTTAAATTATATATATTATCATAGAACTGTATATTTCTAAATTATTTATGGGTTCAGTAACCTATCAGAAAATACGTAAATTCTTTATAGCAACACCGTGTTCTGCAGTATTCAGCTAGACAGGATAGAACGAGATAGATATAGGAAACTAGTTAGGATAGGCCCGGTAACAAAAACAAAAACTCTATTACAGAACTAAGAAGACCAAGGTAAATTACAGCACAAATTAAAGGTTGCTTAAGCTGTATACGCTGTTTACGAAAAGTGAAAAATGGATGCCAGACCTTACTTCCCTCTGATTCCTATGATGTCTCTTTTTTTACCTGTTTGCGATCCTTAACTGGAATAACCGTTTAGTGACATTAATTGTCCCATTACAATGGACCACATTCCTCTCTACCCTGATGATCCACAGAGTCCCATTAAAATGTTGCTTACTGTAAGATCCAATGCGAAAATTAATTAACCAATGCTAGAAGAAATAATTACAAGAGTGAACATGAAAGTTACGTAGAAATCACAATAATATCGTACCATGTGGCGACACGCACTTGCCTCAGTTCCTTATAGTAGAGGCGTTAAGTTTTTACGAGCGCCCTCTTTATGATAATGCTCGACTGATTCAAATATTCCACATCAAGAATGTACTACCGCGTTTACGTCGCGTGCGCCTTCGTGTATTTTTACTGCCAATAAAATTGTTTTGTTTACCACGAGTACCTTTATTAGCGATTAATTTATGACATACCTGGTTGGTAAAAAACATGAGTTGTTTTTCTAATTTAGTGGCCTCTAAAAAAATTATTATTACTATACACTTTTAGTAGGCGAGTTGTTAAATATATTAAATTACTAGCTGGCGCCCGCGACTTCGTCCGCGTTGAAAAACAAAAAAGTAGCCTATCCTGTCTCCTGTACGTCTAAATGTTTATCTACCAAGTTTCAACCAAGTGTAGGTTCATACAATACCTACACTTACAGATTTATTATTAGTATTGATGATAATAAATAATATTTCTAATCCAATAAACTGATTGCATTTAAGTTTTCTCTACGTGTTCACATTGAAAAACGTATAGGATTTTTACATATAAGACGTAAATGTAACGAGAAAATTAAGTAGTTACAACATAAAACCAACATTTTAGCTGTAATAAATTTGCTGGAACGTGGCTCGATTATGCCTGGATGATAATGGAATTTCATTGTTTTGAAGCTAAACGTTGCAATTAGAAGAGGCGAGTGTCGTTGACGGCTTCATTGTCAAATTAATTAAAATACATATCCTTCAAGCAATACCTAGTTTACGTATATTATTTGAAGAATGTTATTATTACTGTATTGGGATATTCATTATATGGTGAGTGGCAGTGTCAATTTGTATGGTAGCTTAAAAAAATAAACGTAAGTTACGCAGTAGCTTGTGTACTGTTGTATTTCTGAGTGAGTAAGAGAGGATACTTTATCCTGTTTCTTATATTCTGTTTTTTCTTGTATCTTTTGTCCTGTTTCTTCCATATTGAGGGTAATATATTTTTTATAATATAAGTTATAAATTGCACATATATTTAAGTGACTTCTCACCTACCGGGCTGTTAGTCTGTCCGTCACCTATCACATTTAAAAAGTTGAATATTCATTCATCACTAAAAAAATCACTAAAAAATTAAATGTTCAAATTGAATATTACTGAATGTGCAAGGATCGCTTGCACTAGTGATCAATACTAGTGACCCGCACCCGGTTTCTTTTCACCTATACAAAGCTACATTATCAGCGGGTAACAAGTCTATATTTTATAAAATCACTTGCACGAAGTCGCGTGCAACAGCTAGTATGCTTATATAAACAGAATATATTTCTTTTTAATCAAACAAAGTAGCCATTAGCCGATATTTCAATGCCAGATCGCATTCATTTCAAAGTTTTTTCCGTCTGCACAAAGTTAACATGAGAGGGGACGAAATTACTCCGGTTATCTGAACGTACTGTGTATTAACCCTCCAAAGCTCACATACACGGGATTAACCTGACGTATCACATTACAAACAAACCTAAACAGTATACTACGAGTATCTCGATATTAAGGCAGCTTATACTTTTTCTGGCGGTAGGTAAATACTGATTAGATAGACCAGCGAAATACTATGATGTAGAAGAATAGATGAGGATAAAAGAATGGGCTTAAGCATTTCCTTTTCACGCATAAAAATGTAATCTAATCACATTGTTATTATTTTAAAATATCTTGTTTAACTTCCTCCAGATAGTTTTATGACGGCACAATAAAAATTGCCTCAAAAAATAAAAAAAGTCACCCAAAAAATGGAAGATGTATACAACGCCTTACAAGTTGCAATGTTAAAATACCTTATCAAAAGTTTTACACTTTCTAGTGAATGTCGCTTGAAAATGTATTGAAATAGACAATATATTTCAAAAACGATGTCTTTTCAAGTCAACAAAAAAATTGTCTGTAGTTACAAAAAGTCTTTCAAAATCGACACTCGACACTTCATTTATTGTTTATATTGAAAATTTTCATGTTCTTTTGCAATTTGTCTTTCTAAAACTTTAATAACATGAAGGATAGCTAAAAAAGATCACTCCCTACAAAACCACCACCGTGAAATAACAGCATGTGTGCTGTTGTATTTCGGTGATTGAGTATAAGGGATGCCAGAGCCCATTTCCTTATCCTTCCTTATTCCTTATCCCTTCCTTAATCCTACTATTTTTGGCAGTGCACTTGCAACACCTGTGGCGTTGCTTGTGTTATAGGCGACGGTAGCCACCTACTACCATCAAGTGGACTGTTGGCCTGTCTGTCGACTTTAATATAAAAAATAAAATAAAGTAATCCAAGTTCAAATTATAATTTTAATTGACTAAAAATGCAGTAGTTATAAATACAAAACAAATTAAGTCTTTTCTTTTTGGAATAGACAAAAATAAACTAGATTTCTTCAGACATGTTAAGATTACACTAAGCGTCTAGTGTTATTTTAACATATTACAATAAATAGTGTAGATATGCTACGCTATATTATCTTGTTCGGGACCGGCTTCATTGTAAACAACTAAGTACATACTTGTATCGTTACTGTGGTCGAGATAAGAGATAATTCGATACAGATTAGCCACGCGACACTAAATATAGATTACGCTGACGGATCGACGTGGCAGTTAAGGGCTTGTTGCCTCGCTCTAGCTGACCGAAACGTGTAGATAGGGAAAGATCATGTGTAGTATTCTATATACCAAATCTGAAGTTATGTAATAATTTTTATCTTAGTAAGGACCCGCTCCCGGTTTCGCCCGGGATGCAATTTTTTTGTGTTTCAATTTGTGTCACAGCCGCTAAAACTATACAGGAAAAGAATAGAACAACGAAATAGGAGTTCTTGTGAAGAAAATATCTTGGTTTCCACTTTCTAAATCCACATTTTTCCCAACAACAGTGGAGTGAAAATGAATATATCAAAATTTGTAGAAAATTTTTTATAGAAACTTTTGTCAAAAGTAATCATAATGCTATTAGTAATATGAGCAAAAAGCTGAAAAAAAGGTACCTTCAACCTCTTCTACACCCTCAGAAGGTATAACTATACCAATTTGCAAAACTTCACGAACTATTTCCCCTGATTTTATTTTTTAATTATATAAAGCTATAAACATTTTATGGGTCAATACTATATATGGCCTATGTCCATCCTGAAATTCTACTCTATCTATTGTTGTAATAAATTTTTGAATCGGATGAATCTTTTGAAGATTACATACATACAAACATACAAACTTTACCTCCTTATAATTAAATAGCTAACTACTAACAATGTTAATTACGAACATTCTTGCATCACAAACCATTAGCAAATTAGTTAACGCATACATACGAAGTCGTATTTCAAAAAAGAGTTACCCACTTGTTTTTGTGTAATAAGTTATACGTTTTACAAAGGACAAAAAGCGTTGCGCTCTCGCCGTGAAGCGAGCATAACAAATCATCTGGCGTACGCGATGCAAGGCTAAACTGCGGCCACATTTAGTTACCTAAATTTAAAGTTGAACCAAAACGCTATCAGCGCACTGCTTTAATTATGCAACCGCATGGACCATTAATTAATTTTCTGTAAACTAAGTTCCGACAACCTAGTTAATATGATATTTGCAAACTGCCCTAAAGGGGAGCTCACACGTTTATGTTAAAACATTTTAAGACTTATTAAATACAACGGCTCTTAGGACCCTTCGCATAAATCGTTTGATTTGTTTATCCTTGCATAGTATGAATTGAAGTCGCTGTCCGCGTGCGCCTGTTTGTATATCCTAAACAGCGCGTCGGATTTTGATGCGGTTTTCACCACCAGTTAGATAATTAGATACATTATTGAATTAAGCTGTATAAAACTATTTTAGATATCTATATCTAAACATAATAAAACATTTAAAAAAAGGTAAAAAATAGTATTCGGAATTTTTGACTGTTTGTCTGTGTGTTTGTTTGAACTAATCTCAAAAACGGCTTAACCGATTTGAATGCGGTTTTCACTGATATATTAATAGTTATCTGAATTAAACTATGGGATACTAGATTGTTGTGAGATTTTCAAAAAACTTGCCAAGTTTAACAATTTTTAAAAAGTTTGTAAGTTGCTCTAAGATATCTAAGTAAGTATGAGTAGACTCCTTTATTTTGTTTCAGCTTATGTTTGTTGCAGTAAAACAATTCTTGAGCGAAACGAGAGACGAGGGACTAATACAGAGTCAAAAGTTGAGCCTAATAAAGATTGCGGTTGTATGTGTTCACAACAATTTCAGCACTAAAAACGCGCGGATGTAATTTAAAGTAATTTATGGGGTTGTTAGAAATGCATGAGAGACTATGCAACCGATATTATGCCATAATGTTTTGGTGTTGTTGTATTTTATTATTTAAACGACAAGTTAAAAGTTAAAAGTAAAGTTATTCAAAACCAATGAAGTTTAGGGAGGGCTAAGTTAGTCGCCGATTTTCACTTCGATTGATTAGTTTGTGGGGCGCTAAAGAACAAAACAAAATATTCTCACTAGAATAGAGAAAAATGGTTGTTTTAATTTCCATGTTATTTTAAAACTTTAAATTTTATGTATAATATAATAATATATAAAAGGCGATGAGTGCGTATGTATAGACTCCAAAACGGCTGAATCGATTTTGATGAAACTTTCAGACAATTTTTAGATTAGTCTAGCGGGTAATCTAGCGGGTGAAGTTTGGTAGCGATCGGACGCGAGTGGAGCCGGGAGCGGGTCGCTAGTGTAATGTAAAATAAGATTATATACCGTAAAGTAAGATTACATAAATAAAGATAACGTAGCCGCTACGAACTACATAGTTCGTAGCCAGTACTACGCATGAAGCTACGTCACTCGGAAACATGTGCAAGTTTTTATTATAATACTAGAAACTTGACACATTTAAGAAAGCTATCGACCCAACGCTGGGCAGAAAGACCCAAGGATTAGGTCCTTGGGTCTTTCTGCCCAGCGTTGGGATTAGCTGCAGCTGGAATACAGTCCTACATCTGTAAGTAAAGTACAAATAAGTACGTATGTAAGTCCTAATACTTCTAGTGTTGGTAGAGTTTCATGTCGTTGATGTCACCTTACTTGCCCAACTTTTTCAGATACTTTTGACCTACGTAGCTAACGTGTCGGTTATTTAAAAATTATCAATTAGCGTAACTTTATACAGATACTTTATTTATAAGTAAGTAGGTTATAAATACACTTATTGCTGTAGTTCTTCATACGAGTAATTTTACTAAATGCGACTATAATTAAGATGAGTGAGGCAACAACTTCTCGGAGATCTCGTTTCGGCATCTGCTTTCAAGCTCACACAAAGTTACAAAACTTTAACCCAAAGATTTACATACATTAACTTCATAAATTTGTTTTCCGGCTAATAACAAAAAGTGGGTTTTATAGTTGAAGTAATCGACCCCTGTGGTTACATAAGTGTAAATAAACAATTAAAATCAATGCATCTTGAACTTAACAACTTCAAGAAACTTTAATAGGTTTGCTTACATACCTCTATATACCATTTCAAGATATCGCTAGCAATGTGTCCATTAAAATAATCATTACACTTAAGAAGCAACTTGCCACCCGCTATGAAACTATGAGACGTCTTAGGTCGTCAACTTCCTTCTTCAATGTCGTTCTCCCCTTTAATAAAAATCCCAAGTGTACTTTTACGAATACTTGTACAAAGAAAAGCCATACGGAGGCCTTCCATACGCTTTATTACTGGGCATTCGTCATAATGCATCTGCGACTGTACCATTCATTTACTCCCCGGGTAAAGGGCCAATAACACTATATCACGGCGCCCTCTTGCGGTCACTACTATAGTTATATCTTAGGGAGGCATATATCAACCGCTCCAACGTGAATCATTGTTGATGATCTTACATTTATTCCAAGTGGTTTGTGTTAAATGTTTTCTCTCTTCTCTCCTTTCAGTCGGTATTATATGAAGTATTATATTAAAATTAAAAAGATAGTGAAAGCTATAATTTAAGTATACAACCTACGAAAGTCAAATTTGAAATGTACCATTACTTAGGTGACTTTGCTAGGAATCGAACTATTCTAAGAAGTTAGAATATATTCTAAGTTGCAATTTCACTGATACAATCCTAATATTACAAATTCTAATATTACAAATGCGAGTTTGTAAGTTTGTTCCTCAATAACGCAAAGACGGCTGGAAGGGATTTGGATAAAATTTTGCACACAGATTTGATTTTTTGCTGATAGTAATATATAGGATAATTTTAATCCCTAAAAATGTTAGGTTACCGAGGGATAGTCTAACAATATGAAAAATTCGGCGCCACTTTCGTTACAGCGAAAAAAAAAATCATTTTTCAACGCGTACGATCTTATACGAGTATATACGTATGAATTACTGAATCTAGTTCATTTCAGTTTTTTAGTTCATTTTTAGTTCATTTAGTTTCATTTGGTGTACGGCAGTATCGAAGTGCACAAAACACAACTTTGTTTTTTGTGGACATACCGCAATTCCCAAATGAATGTTTGTGTTGTTCCTTACAGAATACCGACCCTACATAGTTTTCTTTTTAATGCCCCTGTATAGACCCAATCAACTGCCGTAAACTGCATAAACCAAAATACTTCTAACAATAGCTAACGCAATTAAAGCAGTGACATTTTTTTCACGAGCCCATTGGTCGAATAGTAAAAGTGCTCACCATACCGCTCTGACTTCCCATGTTCGGTTCCCGGTTAGGCCAACTTTGGAAATCAACTCTTCAACGTTGACTCTGGTCTGGATAATTTAAGTAGTGGCAGGCAGCAGTAACCTTAAAGACCAGTGTGAGATAACAGCATGTGTGCTGTTTTGTTTCGGTGAGTCCATTTTCCCTATCCCTTCCTAAATATTCTTGCAGAATTACTTGTGTTACTTGTATTAATAGGCTGACTGTACCATCAAATGACAGCCTATTTGACGATATTTACATAAAAAATCTAGTACTACAAAACACATAAGTGGATTATTTAAGTAATATTTTTTAATTGTTTTATGATAACTTATTTATTTGATTGTTAGGCATTTGTTTGATTGTCAGGGATACAGAAAAGGACACAGGATATCTTTTATCCAGAAACTCAGGAATTCTTTAAAAATAAAAAACTCAATGCCTGACAAAAATATATGAGCAATAAACACGAACTACAGCGCGTACGAATAAGCGGGCACAGCTAGTATTAAATAAAAATGCAATAACGCAACAGTCTATCAAAACACATTATTAAACCCATTATTAACTATTAGTAGACCTATTATTAAAATAGCTATCCCAGGCTCTTCTATATTTAACTTTAAAACATTATGAAAGCAAGACTGAAGCTTCAAAACTCGTAAATGTAAAATTTATTCTAAACCGCTATCTACAAAATTCCAAAAGGGTAACAGAATCCTTCGGTTTTTCAGTGGATCTGCAGAATGGTGTTAATATTTCTTATTTTTAGTATATTACTATTTTTCTTCACTACGCATTTCAATATACTGATATGTTTCAATGTTTATTAATAATAGAGATAATTCAACGACCGTTCACGCTTCATTAGTATAGTGCTATAATCACGTATAGGTTCTATTGTTGTGATATCATGGTGATATATTGTTGTGAATATTATCATGGTTGTCAATCGGATCCAGAGCCGAACAATGCTTATTGTGGATCTATGTTCCGCAGTAAGAAAAACTTTGTGAAATCCTAGAGAACTTACTAAAGAGCTTAGACCAAAGTTTGTGAGGTGGCGGCTATTATGGTACCTAGTAGATCCGACGATGATTTTCCATGTCTGTTTAAGCGAATAATTTTAGAGAAAAGTTTCGACAAATATCTCAAGTCTCGAAGGTCAAACACAGTTCTTGACACGGCGCATATTGTCAGTAAGTTCCCCATTTCGCAGCCTTAACAATCAAAAGCTTGGACCGATGGTACTATATCAGACTATCTGTTTTACGCGATGTCGTCCGTATATTTGCATAAAATATAAGATATGAATTTATAATTTTATAAACAAAAACTATAATTATAAACTAAACTAAAATAAAATGTGTAGATAATAGACAGCGTTGGGCTTTTCGCTCACATCGAGGTATTTTTTTTTACTTTCAGCTTTTTAATAGCTTCTAAACGAAAGGTCAGATTCGAATCATTTAAAGAGGAATTTGATTATGAAACTATTAAGATATATTTCTTTCTATTCTACTCGTGTTTTGATTTATAAATTTCAACAAAAAACGGTTATTGTGATTTAACTATAATAAGTAGCTAGACATATTTCCTCGAGAACTTTTTTGTGGTTAATGATGATTACTATAAACATGTAGTCCGTTATTCTATGTATTATCAGTATTTTTCGCAGCGTACGACAAATGATGACTTTTATTGGAAAAATTTTAATAGGTTGTTGGGGACCAAGAGGACCCGCACCCGTGTGCTCCGAGCGGGCTCCGTTCTGCGGAGCTCGTGGCGGAGTGCACGAATGAGAGACTTCATATTTTAATATATATTCACTTATTATTATCATTTATTTATTTATTTTTGACACATTATTTAGTTATCTCCTTAATCTATATCTAGACATATGTAGATATTTGCCCGTTCTCCTCTTACTTCATCTACACGATCCAATTAATTTTGATGCGATTTTTCACTTGTGGAAAGAGCGAGGAACGAATTTGTATACATATGTTACATAATTGGAGTATATGGATAGAGTGGTTCTCGAGGAAGCTTTTAGTATATAATTTATAAAGTTACGCGGGTGAAGTCGCGGACAGAAGCTAGTGTAATATAAAATAAGACTATATACCGTAAAATAAGATTATATATAAATAAATATAACGAAACCGCTACGAACTAGCTGCTACGAGGTCGTAAAATTAAAAACCGATTAAAACCTGCCATGTCGGCATCCGAGCGTTTATCTCACTGAGCTTTTACTGTTTCATTGTTGTAAATTTACTGATTTACTTGCTTACCAATAGCATCAAATGTATTTCAAGTGATCGAATTCAAGTTATCAAATTGTTGATTTGACTTTAACAACCAATATTTCAATAAACTTATTCAAAGTCCTTTGGTAGGTACAGCGAGTCGATGAAACCGTAGAAGTTCGCAAGTAAGTTCGCAAGACGCCAGAGGTCTCAGTTCGAGGCAAAAGTAACAGATGTTATCGATTCCAATGGATTTAATTAAACAGGATAATTTTAAATGAAAACAAGATTCTTGTTATTGTTTCATTACTTGAAGAGTATACTCGTAGTTACAAAGGGGAGAAGACTTATTTGCACGACTGCAATTGCAAATTTCATTATAAATAAATTTTATTTTCTCGACCATTTCAACTTATTATTACAGGTACGTGTAATAATAAGTCCAAATTAAGTAATAAACACCTTTTATTTTATATTTTATTTTTTAGGTATTTTACATTTTTTACATAGCACTGCGCTTGTCGAAGTTTAAGCTCACTGAAAAAGTGGCTATGCAAAATGGTATTAAAATCTCTAGTGTAGTCACATAAATGTTAAGAACATAAATGTTAAAAAAAAAATGTTAACTAATCTTGATTGCGAACCAGGTTACATTTTGCCTTAATAAACTGCGTAATTTTCGCGTTGCATTGATTTCGCCAGTTGACGTATTTAGGCAAATGCAAGCCGACCACTGGTCATAATTCTCTTACACTGACTTTAGTTATTGATGTTCAAACATCCTACTAATATTATAAATGAGACAGTTTGTAAGAAAATTTGTTACTCTTTCACGCAAAAACATCTCAACGGATTTCGATGAAATTTGACAAACAAAAAATTTTGTATTGTATTATTATTATTTTACTGTCTGAAACTGAAAGTGTTTTTTCCTCGACTGTATTGTTCTAATATTAAATCCACGAAGAGTATTTTTTGTAATTTCATAAATATTACTACACTTAATTTGTATAGGTAGATATGCATTATATTATTAATATAAAATCAAGGTATAAATTTTTTTAAAGTTCTTCCACATATTTATAGTAAGTATAAATTTTTAACTTTCAATTTTTTTAAATTAAAATCCACTGCCCACTAAGGCTAATTTGTTTTTCTGGTCTAATCTGAAATGAACTACCAAACAAAACCCAGCCACGACAACTCTATTCACACAAATATATATAATTACATGATATGTTCACACTAACAAGGACAAATTCAAATTGTATTATGTGACGAGTGTTCACTTGTCAGATAATAGAATCTGCGGCAACATCGCGAACGCGCTTCGACTAATTGATCAGTTAATTTGTTGCGTAGCAGGTGTACTCGAGCCTTTATGAATTACAAATTGGTTTCTACAATCAATACTCATTAGGCTGTGGCTTGTGTGAAGCTAGTTATCTTGTTGAAATTGATCATTGTTTAGGAAACGTGCTTGTTTATTTGCGCCTCTACACAAATTGCTCAGTGTAAAATTAGCTTACTATTAAGCTCTCACAAACAAGATTTTTAAGGAAGATTATCTTCTTAGTATAAAATATCTAGGAGGATAATTTGTTTTAATTAGTGTGTCTAAGGTTCTTGTTTACATATATTTTTAACATTAAACGAAACTAAGGAGTTGTAAACTTGGTACTCCATGCGTACGATAAAAATCCTAGATATAAAATTATGTTTTAAATATATTCTAATTATGTTAGGGTCACTTCTCTCAGCAGTGATAAACTGCTGAGAGAAGTGACCCTTCTCTATAGTACCCTTCTTATAGAATGTCATAAAGAACTTAATCAATTAATTTTCAAAAATTTAAAATATCTTCAAAGTTTCGATTTCTTGAAAATATGCTTATTGAAAATAGAAATTTTCTAATTATTATTATTTTTAAAACTATTTTTTTAATCATTTAAAAAAGTCAAACACAACTCACGAGTAAAAATGTTCTAATATAAGCATAACATTCTCTTCTGTAATGTGAGGATATCTGTGATCAACTCATCCTTACACTATTTCATACAGAAATGAGTTTATAAACTTTCTATTTTAATGTAATAGAAAGCGGAGAATGGTCATATGAGTACAAACACAAATTCCTAAACAGCGATCGAGTGGCGCCCTGCTGATGCGGCGTAATTGCGCGCTCGGTCGCGGGGCGGGCCCCACACCATCTACAAATCTCATTTGCACCACTGCCACTAACATTTTACTCTTGCAACTCGAATGCATCACGCTGCCTATGCTGTTTGCATTTTATAATTGCGCCTTGGATTCATTTACGTTGCACGAAAACACTACTGCGATGCTATCTTCTTTTATTTATGCCACAAAGTTCACCAGTCAGGCTGACAGTCCACGTGAAGGTAGATGGCTACCCTCGCCTATAACACATGAACTTTAGGTGCTAAAGTGCGTCATCGACTACATTAGTATTAAGGATAAGGAATTTGGAAGGGATAGGGAAATCGGCTCTGGCATCTCTTGCCCATTTTACATGAACGAAAATGTTTGTGGGATTGTAACCTACTATGGAATTTCGAGAACAAGAAGTAAGGTACAAAGCAAGCCCTTCCCACTGCCTATGCCGGTTACACACTCAGCCAATTTATATCGCGAGAGGGCAATTACCGACGTTTCCCGTCGTTTTCGGTGCCTAAACGTCATTTGGGGAAATTATTTTGTCGGCCCAACCCCGACGGATCGCCTCGAGGCAGGTGATAAATACAAGTGCGAGATGTAACGTGACTGAGCATTAATTAGTTGCGAGTTAATTTGGTAGGGGAACGTTTTATTTGCTGTTGTGGAAGTCAAAATACGCACGCTCCAGTTGCTGCAGATATATAGTGGCGTTTTCAACTATTATAACCACATTTTTTGTAGGTAGGTAAGTGTTAAATTGTATCATCAAATTTGACATGAGATTTTAGGTAGCGAAGTTACCACACCGACGACGTTTTGAGTATCGAAAAAGGATTTTCAACTCAAAAAAATGTTGTCTCACTAAAATGATGAAAAAAAGTCCTCCGGCGCGTCTGCTACTGCGCCGATTTTCACCAATGGATAGAGTGGTTCTCGAGGATGGTTTTAGTTTATAATTTACAGTTACGCGGGCGAAGTCGCGGGCAGCAGCTAGTAGTGAATATGTTTTTAACAGTCCGGTCATTAAATGCAATTATATATTTTATATAAAGTTAACTTTATTTAAGTTTATCATCTTATTCTATGCTTATCTCATTCTTTAAGCTAATATATATCCAAAACATGTTTGCTAACTTGCTTTGATTAACAAGTAAGAAACACTAAAAGGAGGATATTGTTTGTGAATTCCAAGCAAAGTCCTGAAGGATAACAGCTTTGCTTGGATGTACAGCTAATACTGAACAACATACTCACTTACGACATTACATTACAAAACGGGAAAATCTAGATAAGTCATCAGCATATAAGCAAGCGAAGGTATTCGTACAATAGAAGAATTTTGGAGTGCACTTCTCACACGAAGATGTTTAAAATAGATAGCTCTCGTATGTTTTCTCTGTGAATGTTCGAGATATTTTCATGTTTCCTACTCAGATTAATTAATCCTGATTTGACGATATTTCTATATTTTATTTCTTTTTTAAATCTCTATATTTTTTTATGGAATTGAATAAACGGCTGACTTGTGGGTTTTCATTGAATACCATTTATCAAAGAGTAGCCGATGGAAACGACTTCGCTTGGACTTCATCTTGAGACGAAGATCTTATTGATCTTAAGGTCTTAATTAATTTAGGTCTTCAGATCTTAATGGTAAGTACTATAGAGGTGAAGTACATTACTTATATACCTATCATCAATCAATCAATCAATAGTTTTCGCAGCTCAAAAGAAACAAAAAAATGGAAAATATTGAAGAGTCAATAAAGAACAATTGAAGAAAATATTTGGTCTCGTTTAGTTGAAAAGTGAGTTACGTAGCAAAATTCCCTTTAATATCTGACCAGTTGCAGACAAGTGTCCACTTGCAATATTCCTGGCAAAAGGTGCGGCTGACGACGGGAAAGATAAGTCACGCGACTTCACCCTTGCACTTTCTCTTGAGACTTATGAACAGACATGAATAAAAAAGTACCAATCTTTATTACTTTGCCATATTCTTTTGTTCGACCATCTTTTAAGTTTCGTTATGTGTAAAATATTTTACAAGTTTATCTATCACAATTTTAAGTTACACACAAAATATTTAGTAAATCTTAGTTTTTGAGATTGTTTTACTATAAAATTCAAATAAATTTACATGAAGCTTCAGAAAAAATCGTCAGGAAATTACTGCAAATAAAAATGCAGGTAAGTTTAAAAGCGTAAACTAAATCGCACTCAACTGTCTTGATGTGGGTCAGCGGAAACAATGCATCGCGAAATCAACAATTCAATAACAACGAGGTCATAATCCGAAAACGGATAATCGAATGAATCGAACGCAGGCCGACACGATGTGATGTTTGCTAAATCGTGTCCGTACAGCATTCGGACCATGCGGACCGTCCAAATTGAATACAAACCAACACGTTCACTGTTTGTTTCATCATTCCATATTGTACCTACAACCACAAACATTTTAACTAAAGAAATTCTACTATAATCTGCTCTACTGGTCACTGCACTCTCTGATGGACCAATTGTATTAATGATATATGACGTCCATTGTACAGTAATAAGACATACATTAAAAATGAAATTGTACAGAATCTACTTTAATGTTATTTAAATGAATTTTCCGTTTTAGCTACACTTTTATCTTTATTATAGGCTCGCTGTGCACTTTATTTTATGGATATTAGTATCAATATCAATACTAATAATAAATCTGTAAGGGTTGGTCATGGAGTAAGTTACTTTGTTTTCAGAGATATCGTGCTTATAAGCTCTATACATGATACTGAAACAAAATTGACAATTTTTAGCATTTTTTTCTGTATGTATGTATGTATGTATGTTCCTCCATAACTCTTAAACGAATTAACTGATTTTCTTGAAACTTGGTAGATAAACATTTAGACGTACAGGACACAGGATAGGCTACTTTTTTCTTTTTTAACGCGGACAAAGTCGCGGGCGCCAGCTAGTACTAATAATAAATCTGTAAGGGTTGGTCATGGAGTAAGTTACTTTGTTTTCAGAGATATCGTGTTTATAGGCTCTATACATGATACTGAAACTAAATTGACCATTTTTTAGATTTTTTTATTGTATGTATGTATATATGTATGTATGTTCCTCCATTACTCTTAAACGAATAAGCTGATTTTCATGAAACTTGGTAGATTAGACATACAGGACACAGGATAGGCTACTTTATTCTTTTTCAACGCGGACGAAGTCGCGGGCACTAGCTAGTATTGAATGAGACTGATAAATGGCTATGCAACGCTCATTCGGATAATGGCTTGAGTAGACTGAGTGTGAGAGAAATAGTCAACGCGTCACTGCTATACATCGATGAATAGAGAGAACAAAAAAAATTCGTTGTATTCTACATTATTAACCTCGTCTTGAAGATGTTTTCACTTCTGTCTTTTTTTCTTTATTTATTTTTCAAAACAGCACACCATTTTACATAGAAATAGTAATATCAATTAACTAGAAAAAATCTACAATAATTTGTACCTTTATAGCATAAATGACAACAACATACTATAAAAAAAATTAAGTTCTAATACGAAAACAAACTAAAATTAAAGAAAACTAATAATAAAAAATAAGTAACTAAATAAATAAAAACCTAATAAAATAAATATTCATACCTGTCACAAATCACAACCCATTTTTAAGCCTAACTTTCTAATATACTAAAGAACCAGAAAAATGTCATGGGTTGATGGTTCTGGCCTTACATGAGCGTGAGAGGAGAATGTCGGCCTATATTCGTCCTTAACGCTGGCGAAGTGAGGGTTTTCCTGTTTCACAGGCTACTTTAAGAATTACGACTGTAAGAATTCAGAGGTGTATTTAAATTTGAATATACTTTCTCTCCGTCCACTATCGGCTTCTATCGCCTCCCGTGGGATCAGATTTATCTTTTTACTAACTTAATTTCCGTGAGTTCCTCTTACTTATAGCAAAATATCAATTCTATATATATTAGTTTTTATTTTTGTTATATATAAGAATAGTTATAGTTAAATAGAGATGTGGAAAATAATAATATTTATTTTGGATAATTTACAATTTTATGATTAAAAAATTAATTTAAAAATATCAACAAGAACAATTATTTACAATCTAAATTTAGTACTATCTTTTTTCACTCCAATTGGTTTACAAAGAAAAAAGTAATGCGCTATTACTAGAAACGCGTACGAATCGCGGGCACAGGTAGTCTACAAATATCATCTCTGCTCAGACGCAAATATTCTTCATGACCTCAAAATACTTAAATTAAAAATAGAGTAAACAGTGACTGTTATTCAACTGTTCTATGTTTCTATCTGAATTGTGTTCGAGCAATCTCCACTTACGGGAATCCTAGAGCAAACAATAAATTGATCTTCTCACTGGATGACGTTACCGCTAGAGATGCACCACCAAATTGGATTGCTAACATATATCTTCTCTCGTATATCGTATCATATCAAACGTTCTTGACGATCCTTAGATATACGAGTACGTTTAGTTAGTTATGATATTGTATTTATCTACTTTGTACTTGTATCCACTTGTTAATAAGTGAAAATCTATAGAATTCTTCATCTATAGATTCAACTAGAATCTTGTAAAATTAAGTTTTATGTATTTAGGTTAACGGTTATGCTAAACATATTACAGTACTAGCTGTTGACCGCGACTTCATCCGCATTGAAAAATAAGAAAATATGTGAATAATATAACGCGTGAAATTTTTGTACCCGATTTTTAATTTTTAATTTTTCAGAATGAAAACTATCTTCTACCTAGGTATCCTAAAAAGTTGTATAAACAGTAAAAAAAGGCAGGATAATAATATCCTGTAGCTAGGTAATAAAATATCTGTGTGCCAAATTTCATTAAAATTTGTTCAGATTTTTTTGCATAAAAGAGTAACAAACATCCATCCTCACAAGCTTTCGCATTTATAATATTAGTAGGATAAATTACCCATTATGTATGCAACATAACTGGTGACTTGTGTTTAAAGGTTATCCTTTGATAAGTTTTATGCGAAAAACTTACATCCCTATACAAACTATGTACATACTTCATATTTTCAGAATAAGTTGAATAAAATTTGTAATGAAAGTTTAATTAAAGCAGTACCTAAAAACAGAGTAGAACACGTAACTAAGCTAGCCCCGTAGTCACGGGTACGAAGCCGACGTGGATTAGAAATAATTTGTCCATGTTAGTAACCGAGCGTGAACAAAGGGGCAACCAAATGAGGATTTAGGTCGATAAATTTTAATCAACCCAAGCGTTGCCGACAGGTCGAATGAAGTTATGGACTGCGTTGCGTATACATGCAGACCAATATCAGGTGGTAGTGCAGTGACTATTCACAATAAAATATCGCTAAATGTTTATTGATGTCATACTAATTTATACAGATACAAAAACTTTTTAACCTAAAACATAGCATTCGTTGTTTGTCTTCAGTTGCTTTTTAAATAAGCAAAAAAATAATCTTAATTGTTGGGCACTTTGTATATGGGGAAAAACACTGAAATCGCAGGACCGACATGCTTTGATATTTATTATCACTACATATCATACATCGCGTCTGTCTGTCTGTCTTCGCGATAAACTCGAAAACTACTGCACTGATTTTCATGCTGTTTTCACCAGTGGATAGAGTGGTTCTTGAGGAAGGTTTTAGTATATAATTTACAGTTACGCGGGCGAAGTTGCGGGCAGCAGCTAGTTTATTATATATATAGAGGAGTGTGTGTTTAGGCGACAGACTAGGTTATACCAGCTCTGTTATAGAAAAAATAAGAAGAAAAAAGAAGAAAAAGAAAAGAAGAAAACATTGTTGATTAAGAGATAGTAGAGATCTATTTGAAAATGGTGTCCCCATTTTTGGACGGACGACATTTTTGGGTATTGTCCTTTTGCTGTTTTTTTTTTGTGTAATCCTAAATAAGGATTCCATTGAATGCAGTCATAAATTCAATAATATTCTATTATTTCTGGCCTTCTATAAGGAAATTTACTACCGCCAGAGAGGCTGCCCTAATGCTTCCAATCCAGTTCCTTCCAAACCAGACCAGAGCCATCTTTGAAAAGTTTATCTCCAAAGTTGACCATGCTGAGAATCGAACTCGGGACTCCTGATAAAGAGCATAAGGCAAACACCATCATTTATTATACACCCAACTGTACATCATGGCTACCCTTCAACTTAAGACGGAGTGATGCCAATTTTTCTCTATCCGGATTGGAAAACTTTCTACTAATCCCTTATAAGTCTTGGATTATTTCTAATCAACCCATCAGAGAAATATGGAATTCGAAGAAGAACTTTAGGGTGAGTGGCGCGACTCCGATGTAAGGATAAATATTCTTAAAGTGATAGGTAGATCGTACACCTTAAAACCGTAGATTTTAACATAATAAACAAACAACTAGAAAACTTTTTGAATAAAAAATTGAAACTCGAATTTGTAACACAATACACTGACTATACAACACTGGTAATAAAAAAAAAATTCTTTATTTATATAAAAATCAATCGCTGTGCGTTAGTCTCGCAAAAATTCGAAAGAGAGATTAACGCGAAATATTTGTATATATAAAAATTGCACCCTAGGCCAAGCCGGAAGCGGGTCACTAGTGGGTAATAAAAATAAAGAAATTAGATGATGCCCGCGACTTTGTCAACCTTGAAAAATTAAAAATATAACGCCTAACATCTTTATTACTTGTTTTTTTTTCTTTTGTTAAGGTCGACAGACAGGCTGACGGTCCACTTGATGGTAGGTGGCTACCGTCGCCTATAACACAAGCAACACCATAAGTGCTACAAGTGCGCTGCCGACCATAGAAGGATTAAGGATAAGAGATAAAGGAGGGGATGGGGTAATGGGCTCTGGCATCCCTTACTCACTCACCGAAACACAACAGCACGTATGCGCTGTTATTTCACGGTGGTATTCTGTAAAATTTACATAGTTGACCCCGCCGGAAATCGAACTCGGGGCCCCTGAGACGTTAGGCAAGCACCCTTGCCACTCGTCCAACGGGCTCGTCTTAGTTGTTGCGGTTATAGAACCATACTTTTTGCTGGATGAAAGATCTAATACTTTTAAGTTAAATACTTTTTTAAAACTGGATTCTTTTACTACTTTGAAATACTTTTTTGTGGATGAACTATTTAAATTATTAAGTAAATATTTTCACCTTATTCCACCTTATGAGTGATTCCACTTTGATAGACACTTTGTTTATAATATGTATGTTCCTCAATCGCAACAAACGTCTTGAGCCTTTAAATAAACTTCCTGTTGAAGGCCTTTTGAACGTTCCTATTTACGCAAACATCGCGTTAGATTTGTCAAAGAAAACTCGCAGGAGTGTACACAAATAAGGGAACGTGCACACTGATATAAACAGAACGGATTGTTTTTGAGCAAGTACATGTATTTGTATGCGAGCCTTATTTGTTTAATGTTCAAATAGCTCAACTGTTAAAATCTTTACAAAATGCCTTTACATACGCTGATTTCTACACAAACATTGTAACATTTTACATAATTAAATTCAATTTGCACTCCAGTTTTACCCTCGAATTCGCAAGCATTTAATAAAAGTACCAACAAGTACAAAGTACCAACCTCAGATACCAACATAAGAACTAAAGATAACCCCTGTGAACGGCAGTGTGAAGCCGGTAAAACTACGCCTTCGCAGCGTACATATACTCGTACCTACACGGTTAAACGCAACAAATGCAATCAAACTACTCCTCGCCTTATTAAAATTTTTACTAGTGAAAATTACGAATTACGTAGTGAAAGGATGTAAATAACCAGGTTTCAAAAAATAAAATAAAAACTGGATGAAATCACATTTCACATTTATCTAAATAAACTTGGAAACCAATATTTTAAATAACAAAAACACGTTTACAAAATCAGCTCACTATGTTGTCCGCAAAATTCTGTCTACAGTTCTTATTTGGTCTGAGGTAGCAACCAGATATTGCTTACCAACGCTGATTAATTTTATAGCGAAATTGAAACAATGTTTGCATAACTGTTTCGCGTACTAACATAACTTTATTAGTAAGTTTTTAACTTACAAAGTGAGTTCTTTAAGTAAGCTAAGAATTTGATATGCGAGTAAGTATGCGCGGGTGTTTAACTCTACCAGACCTCCAACGTAGGTACTTCTCTAGTTTAGTTCTTAGCAACTTTGCCTCATCTACATATTCACTTCCACAAACATAAGGAATATTGTTAATTATTTTATATTATTATAAATTATAATTCTGGTACACAATACTGAAAATTTATATTATAAACTAATTCATATACCTAAACCTAATAGCTACTGTGCCCGACCGATTGAGGTACCTACCACCCCACTGAGTTGCTGCTCTTCACATCAACATATATACTGTTTTATATGCTGCTATGTAAGCTACTATACAAGAATGTTTGATTGTTTTAAAAAATAATAGACTTACTCCAAAATAGAATTTAAAAATCTAAACTAATACCTATATGAACGAAATTATATTATACTATATGACATATATATATCGCAGAGTTATTGTGAAAGCTGAGATATTACAATTTTTGTAGTAGAATTATGATTGCCCGGACTTTTTTCTGTCTTCTCCATTTCATTTCATACATTATCACGAGACAATCTTAGTAACATTATATTTTCCATGGGGATGACTATGACATTATAATTACCCTTGTTAAATAGATTTAATGGAGAGCTCGATGAGTTTTGATAGGTGGATTCACTGAAAACCATATCATCTGTCATTTTCAGCCGATGAATAAGGATATTCTCACAATTTGACGAACTTGCACATTTTTTGAAATTGTAAGAATATCATTACGTTACTGTATGGGTTTAGTTAAGAAATAACTAAAAATTATTATTTGTAAAATCGTGAGAATTGGTCGTGATTTTATTAGTGAGTTTACAATTTTACAGCATTTATTATTAATCTTGCGACATATGCATTTATTCTTATATCAATAACTAGCTGCTGCCCGCGACTTCACCCGCGTATAAAAAATAGATAAAAACCTATTCTCAGACCTACCAAATGTACATATAAAATTTCCTCAAAATAGGTTAAGGCGTTTCGGAGGAGTATGGCAACAAACATTGTGACACGAGAATTTTATATATTAGATTTAAAAATTATAGCCCACTCTTTCCTAATGAATGCAATGTTTGTTATATTATGTGAACGATTTACATTGTAATTGCTATTTCACACTTGTGCTATTTAAAAAGTAAAAGGTACAAGTGTGAAGACTTGAAAAGTTGAAAGACAAATGTTTCGGTACAGTCTATAAAATAAGTTACATTTTTACAAGCAGTTTATGTTCAATTTCAATAATGTTCAATAATGAAACTTATTTTTTAGGTAAGACAAATTTATTGTTAAAGATATCTATACTGATATTATAGAGGTAAAATTTGTATACTTGTTGGAGGTAATATTCGACACAACCGATTTACAATCCTTTTAGGATCAAAACAATCAATTTACGACTTACATCCGATTTAACAATCCTAAACGCCTATTTCACAAACGTCAATTAGGCCAAACTGTCATTTAATGTCACCGATAACCGGGAATAATTTAGCTGATATACCTTTATTTGTACGGTAAACGTCCCAAACATTAAATAGAAAATAATAAAAAAATTCGGCTATCGAATGATGCAGTAAACCGAGTGCATAATTCAATATAATAGAAAATGATTTCTAAAAGTAAGTAATCAACACTACGCGCCTCTTTCTCAAACGTCAAGTAGGCCAAACTGTCATTTAAAGTCACCGGTAACCGAGGATAATGGAGCTGATATACCCTTGTTTGTACGGTAAACGTCCCAAACATTAAATAGAAAATAATTAAAAAAATTCGGTTATCGAATGATGCCGTAAACCGAGTGCATAATTCAATAAAATAGAAAATTATTTTTAAAAGTAACTAATCAACACATTACTTGTAGTTTGAGAAAGAGGCCCTACATGTAGTTTGTGAATAGGCGACTCACTCTATGTATGACACTACTCACCTACCATCAATTATTGGTCCTTCTACCTGTCTGATGACCTTAACATAAAAATATATATCATTTTAAAAATATACAGGTATATTTCTTAGATAAAACAATAGTCAATATTTTTATGGGTTTAAGTATACACGGTCCGAAATAGAAGTGTGACGGGGTCGTCACTCTACCCACTGGAGCTGGCGCTATCTCGCCAACTTTTCTCGTTTAAACTTATTTCCTTTTATCTAGCCGCCAACGCGCCGCCCGCGAGGGAACGGTCTCCTGTTCGACTTATCGCCAGCTTTATTAAATTACTTGATAATTTCAATCCCTAACGTCTTGCGTGGCGTCCTCTTTATTCTTCAACTTTTTCACACAGATTAAATTTCACTTTTCATCGACTTATTGCGGTAAACAAAAATCTCATAAGCAGAACACAATATTCCTAAAGAACAACTTTGTTCCAAGTTTATAACTTCCACTTTTATATGGTTTTATATATTTTATATATCAAGCGGACTGATAGTTGCCACCATCGCTGTAAGGTACTATATAAGGTAATAAGGGGAATGAGTTTCATATTGAATCCAACCAATTATGCGACCATTTTGCGACATCCAATCTAAAGTGTTCACATCAAATTCTAAATATTATATCACAAATATAATTATTAATATTAATAACAAATAACAAATTTAATTTTTGTTAATAACGAAAATATTACTAACTTTACTAAGAATAAATTAATTAAAATGACTATTAAAATTAAAAAGATAAAATGCGTAGCTTGCGCATGCTACGATGTAGTTACGAGCTACGAGGCTTATCTATCCTTTGTATGCTACGAATTAATGCCTACCAAATGTTTTACCACTGTACTGCCCGTCATAGACGCCATAGTAGTGTTAAAAACTATAGTGAATACCAAGTTTATAACTGCAAAACGACATGTCTTGCCTGTACTATTAAAATGATAAGTTTTATAAGTGCAAAAGTCGTTTAGGTTAAAAACTGAATAAAATGAAATGGCTGGAACAAATTGAGTACTGAACGTCTAAAGTACAATTGCAAAGGATATTACAAAGTTTATTCGTTCTTTAATAATTGCGTCACGATGGCACTTCTTCAATTAGTCTCGCAGACTTGATAGAGGCCTTCCATTACTGACTAAACTTCCAACGACGCGCTATTATTATGTAGGGCTTCAAGAAAATTAATGAAGACATACAATTTGATTTTAATTGGTGCATAGATCTACTAATCTTGTGCCATTAGATAATACCTAAGAATAAAAATCCAACGAGTGGTAAAACTATAAGTATGTATAATATTTATTTTATAAGTATATATTTTGTCGTGCGTTTTATTATTTTTTTAACGCGGACGAAGTCGCGGTCACAAGGCAAGTTTAATATATATCAGGCTAATTTCAACAAATCCATCTGATATCTGATGCTACACAAATACATCTAAGTTTACTAGGCCTGACAATTCTCCGGTCACCGACGTGGCCGTTCCAATCCATTTACTTTGCACTACGGTCACACTTGAGGTTATTGTCTCCGTTCCAATTTGTACTGTTGCTATATCAGCAAGCAAACATCTGTGTAGTTTACTGTACGAAGACTACAGCGTATGGTGTAACTAACACGACTTTCTTTTTTATACTCGTACATACCATACATACATACATACATATACATAGTACATATTATGTAGATTTAAGGACAAGTAGTCATATGAGCATCCTGTCATGTGTAACCACCCCTTTTCAGAAGATGACCATGACATAACAGCATATGTGCTGTTGTGTTTCGGTGAGTGAATAAGGGATGCCAGTGCCAATTATCCCATCCGTTATTTCTATGGTCGGCTATGGCCACCTACCATCAAATGTACCGTCAATCTGTCTGTTTACCTTAACATAAAAACATTATTTAAAGTAATAATGTGAATAAAATATGTTTATATGTGGAGCTTCTTAATGTTTCAGTTTTGGTGAACTGCTTCGGTCGTGTATTTCCAGGTGCTGTCAATTAAATGGACACACGAAGTAGATATTTGCCGAGACATTTGCTCGGAACAACAGTCAACTAAGTCAGCCTTTGTGAATTGTTTATTTGGTTGCATTCGGTTCACTGTGCTTTAGTTTAAATGTTTGCAAACTTTTATCCTGTTTGCATGTTTTGTATTTAGATCGATCAATCAGAAGCAAATGTAAAGCGTGCTATCTTTTTAACTAGTTTTTTAATATCCTAATAATAATAATCACTACATATTATAAAACAAAGTCGTCCGCTGCGTCTGTCTGACTGTCTGTTTGCGATAAACTCAAAAACTACTGCACCGATTTTCATGCTGTTTTCACCAATGGATAGAGTGGTTCGAATGTTTTCACCAATAGCGAAGTTGCGGGCAGCAGCTAGTAATATTATAAATGTTAAATTTTGCATGTTCCCGCGGGTTCGATTCCCGGCGGGGTCAACTTTGAAAATGAACTTTTCAAAAGTTGGCTCTGGTACGGATTTTAAAAGTAGTGGCAGGTCACACTGCGATTGCCAAGTGGAGGGTGCCGCCGCCTCTTCGCGGGCGTGGCGCGCTCAATGGCCCTGTTTATAAATAACGATAATTACTAGATTTATAGTAGGTATTATAAACATAAAAAGCATTTAATAACATGTAATATTTTTCTATTAGATAAAAATAAACCTAAGTATCGATACAATCTGCTTTTCCTGTAATTTACAATGTTTTAAAGGTACGTAAAGCTCACTAGAAAATAATAAAATTGCCTCTTCGACTCCGCGTCGTCTAACTTTTGTTTTGTGTCTATTTGAGTTCAAACAAGGAAACTTAATTTCAACGGATGTAAGCAATACCTAATGCAATTGTTTTATGTCTAAGCTGTGCTAGAGCACTCCGGGCCGAGAACAAAGTTTGATTGGATTGTAGAGTACTCAAGGGAGCAAAGTGTTAGTAGGTGCCGAGACGGCTTTCAAACTCGTTTCGAAAAATAACTAATCTATTTTAAAACATTAGCAATAACTTGGCAACCCGTTGGGTAACAGCTCAGACCAAATAAAAACTAAAGACAGAATTTTGTGGACACCAAAGTGAAGCCGGTTGCGTAGGGCGATGTTGTCATAAAAATTCATTTCTATTTATTTTTATTGAAAATATTGGTTTTAAAGTTAACTTACGTATCAAACGTGATTCCATCCTGCTTTGAATTTTTGAAGAATTCAACATTTTTAGAATTTAATTTTTCTTGTTTTTACATGCACCCTTTCACCACACATTTCGGCATTTTTCACTAGTAAAATATTTTACAATAACAAACATCCATACATATATAATATTTTACAATATTTTATATATATAGTTAAATTTAATTTCCTAAGGAAAGTATAATTAGTACGCATATACTTTCCTTATTATTTAAAAATTCATAAGGAACTCATCTATTTATTTCTTCTATTTCTTAGGAATTCGAATACTTAATTGTTATTGTAATAGGTACATTTCCATATAGTTTGATAATATTATTTTGAGATTTTGAATATTAATTGCGTACAGTATTATCAAAATAGGTAATGACCTATTTTGATAATACTGTACGCAATTAATTGAAACTAGCATTGCTTTATCTTATTTGTTAACACTGGCCAGACTTAGATCGAGCCAATAATTGCAAATTACGAATAATTCGCTTTTGTACACTCGAACCTGGCAGTGATATAGTAGAGCTACGGACGCATCATCATTGTCCCCAAATTCGCCACCTAAACATTACCGAAATGACCCTTATGTCAGAGGCACTCGAAACATTTCACCTTTACCCGGTCCCCTGAACAGGATAATAATTTCGTCGACACCCTTAAGCCCGTAAATGAGTCCGTCGCCCTGCGCCCTCTTCAATTTGCTACTGTTCACACATTCCTTCAACTTTCATAATACTTATATCTACTTTTGCAGTTTTATAAGACACTTAAAAGCCGTATAGTTTTAATTTAGTTTTTTTTTATTTAAAAACTCATAAAAAATACTTTAATAACATTCTTTCTTATTTTCTTATTTCATGCTAAATAATATGGATACTTTACCCGCAATTCTGATGCAACAACTAAGTATTTTTTTTATAAAAAAGCTGTTGCCCGCGACTTCGTCCGCGTTAAAAAAGAAAATCTAAGAAAAAGCTGAAGAGTTTGTTTGTTTGGTTGAACGCGCTAATCTCAGGAACTACTGGTTCGAATTGAAAAATTCTTTTTGTGTTGGATAGTCCATTTATCGAGAAAGGCTTTAGCCTATATAACATTTTGAACGCAGAAGAAGTCGCGGGCAACAGCTAGTAAAATATATGAGTAATATAACGCCTGACAATTATTTATCGATGTGACGACGGTGGCGCCAATAGGGCGACAGTGGCACCATTTTTAAAAATTTTAGAGCATCTTTCGGTTGCCTAACATTTCTGCAGGATTAAAAAGTATCGTACTTATATGTTAATCCCATCCATCCCCACAAACTTACGTCCCAAAATCTGTTATTTCTTTAGTTTTCACTTTTCTTTAAACAGTTAATAAAAGTAGACAGTTTTAGAACAGTATAAAATAATGAGGTTGATCCCACATAACCACTTTGGGTATTGTAATGTCGAATAGAGGTGGATGACGGGTGTATCGACCCCGGCACTGTTGACTCTGCGCAAACAGCTTGTGTATCAACAAGACACAATCCAACCAAATTTATACCTACTAACGTAGAAACTAAATTACAATTATTATTATTTTTAAATATTCGTTTACATTCCTACACTGCCCTAGGCCTGAATAATATATATTAATGCACTGATCTGTAATAAAGCACTGGATAGACTGCTGTCAAATTATTTTTATGTCCATTTGAAAATCGCCATTTTAGCGTTGTAGGCTATGGAGCCTATGGAGTGTAAGTAAATGGAACTAAAACTAGTGATGTCCGCATGATACAGACATTAATACAGAATACTACACATTTCTTCATCTTTCAAAACTCAAGCAACAATCAACAAATAGAATAAAACGTGAATAAAACAATAAAACAGACACTATTATATTTATCTATGGATTTAAAATACGCAAACGTCAAAATTAGTTCCCGTACTTTCGTATCTGTAATTTGTATGGGATAACCTGTCCAGGTTTATTGAAGTCAATGATATTAATATAACCAATTTATTGGTCTCACTAAGTAATCATTTTCCTCTGCTTCTAAGTGAGAATAATACAATGAATGCAAAATTTTTTCGACAAACTGCGCAGACGAGACTCAATCCTCGGGGTACCTTTATTTTCGCGAACTAAAAGTCACCCAGAATATTAGAGGGCATCGACGGACGGAGTTTCCGAAAAAATATAGAACTAAATTGCCAAGGTGCATCAACGTACAGAGGATTTTTGTCCGCGTTGAGCTCTCGAGAGTAGTTATAGTGTGCTAAAAAATGGCTAAAAACATTTGAATAATTTTAACAAACGAGTGGTTGAAACAGAGTATCAAAACAGACAATTAAAAAAAAGGAACAAAATATTAGGTTTATATCCTCTTCTGTTTGGGATCATTGTTTACAGAAACTAAATACTCTGAACAAAATGGAAAAATTCACAGCAAAGATATAAAATGTCATGCTCGCTGGATTATTTCATTTTCAAATATGACTTAAAGTGGTCTACAACCCGCCCTTAGAGCTAACCTTAGCAAATGCGCATAAATTAAGACCTACTCGTAACATTTCACGAAACATTGCACTTTCTGTAAGGATCATTTTTAATCTAAATTCCTTTCGTGCCCTCCTTTGTGAGCGGCAAGAAATTTCTCTACGTACATTATATTGGATCAGATAAATTTATTCCGCCCGAATAACCGGGCGACTTTAAAGAAATTTGGCAGGAGCTCTTCTATTGCCTTCCTCAATCAATAGGTACAGTTGAAAGACATGTTTCATTGTAAGGTGTGCTTGTGCCTTACAATAGAACGTGACTTTCATCAAACGGTGTCAAGCATTACCTACACTTCTCAAACAAGAGATAAGCCGGCATTCGGCAAAGATGCTTGTCAAATTCCTAGATGATTGAAAAATTTTAAAATCTTACTCCACCATTATTTCTTTTTATTTGTTTATGTGAAAGTCGTAAACTAACAATTATATAAATAAATAAAATTAAATGATGAACTCAACAAATGTTTTGCAATGTTTGCTTAGCTAGACAGAACTCGTATTCATGAACATTGAACAACAAGATTGAAGATGCAGAATCATCACTATTTGTACATTTTTAATTACTGAATTTGTACATTTTTTTAGTGTCTGGCCACGCTATGTTCTATTGTAATTAGCTGAGCAGACCACTGACTGACAGTAACTATTCTTTACAGATAATTACTGAGAAAATGCTGTTTGTTTTCGTATGTAAGTTTATATGTACCTAAGTCTGTTTTCGTTGTTATTGTAAGTTAAGGCCGGAGTCCTTTCTTCTATTCGCATTTTGTACCTATTTCCTTTGTTCTATCCTATAAGGACCTTTATCCTATAAGAATTGTTTGAGTACATACTTTTATATTCTTGATCTATTGCTTAAGGCTTAAGATACCACCTAATGTCAAATGGTTTGCCGCGTCGGTCTGCATGTTGGTCATAAAAATGTGACTTGATTATGTAATTAATTGAAATATATGTGAGCGATTCAAGGGGATGAGATGGCGAAATGTAGTATACGCCAACTTCTCTAGATACTTATAAAGTGTGTTAAGTGTAGAATAAAAAAAAAACATAATGAGAGAAGTGGAAATGTTGGTTTAGTATTCTGAAGATGGGACGTTGCACTTAAATAAGGAGCAAAAGGCATGACACCCGTAAAATTGGGAGTACGCTCTTAAAAGCGTTAACCAAACAGCCAAGAGATAAAATACAGTCGACGCTAGTGGAAATTACACGACTTTCTGTAATGTTCTTGCTTCAACCGTTTTACAATGTTAACGAAAAAGTTTCGCTATGAACTTATTTATTAAAATTACACTTGGGAACCGGTCTTTCTGTAGCTGTTTATGTAGATTTTTTTTAAACAAAATTGCTTTTACTTATTAACTCTCATAACACAATATATAATATCTATTAATAGAAGTGAATAATATACAAAATATATTACATTTTCAGAGTGTCATTTACAAATTGAAATAATAAATAATCGATCCCCATTAATTGCGATCTAATTATCCTGCTGCTTAACTTCAAAAGAGGGCTCCTATTAAAATGAAAACTGCATAAACAATATACCCACTACCTACTATTAACTACATCCGCGTTCACAGTCCAATGGGTTCAGTATAGTACCGCGTCGCGACGCGCCGCATTCACAAACATGGGCCAATAACTTGAATAATTGGATATTTTAAAGCTCAAATTTATAGCGAACATGAAAAATAATATCGCAACTGTTCCCGAACCAGTGCAGCGTAGACTTTGAATAATTTATGATAACATTTGGATGCGGGAATTTTAGTAAACAGAACATGAAAATGTTTCCGCTGGTATATATACCAACTCCAAGAGATTCGTTTCATATTCATGTAAATATCGAATGAAGATGCACTGGCTACACTCAATATTTTATAGCCACACCTATACACCGATGTGATCCATGTCCAGGACGAATCAATCCGAGGATTCTATCTACAAAATGTAGAATATGTATTCTTACAAGATTTCAGGTTCCCAACAACGTGGTGCCAGTAACCATTTTTTTAAAAATTAAAAAAATAACCATAAAGATATATAAACTGTGTTATATAGGTATATAGCCTCAGAGACAAAAAAGGACTATTCTAAGTATATCTATTGTATATTATAATAGCTGGTGCCCGGCATAACTTTGTAAATTATATATTAAAACCTTCCTCGAGAACCACTCTATCCATTGGTGAAAACAACATGAAAATCGGTGCAGTAGTTTTTGAGTTTATCGCGAACAGACAGAGGCGGCGGAGGACTTTATTTATAATATCATAGAGTAAATAGTTATGTACTTAACTAACTTTATCATGGTTACTTAAGTAACTATTTACTCTATGATAATATGTAGTGATATAATAAACATATAAAATAAAGAGTCGCTGTCGACCTCTGTCCACTAATTTCACTAATAGAAAGAGCTCTCTCTATACATATCGCTGCTTAAAAACTAAAGGGCCATAAAACAAAAAAATCCAAAAATGTTTTTATTGCAAAAATACAATCACAATCCTTCATATTGTATGTTGCAAAAAGACTTATGGTTGTTTTATTCCATATTTAGTATATTTTGATCATTATTTATATATTCAAAAGTAACTTATATGCTTATATCGCTTCTAGTATTCAGTTTATTATAAAAGTACTTAAAACATTTAATGCTACTTATACGCTTCTAACGATGTATAATATGCATATATTTGATATATATCTAATAATAAAAAATAGACAAAAAATAAATTAATTTTTTTCGATTAGCTGTCCTATAAAAAGTGTAATTTTGATTTGTGGCCCTTCAGTTTTTAAGCAGCGATATAAACGAGGGAGGTTTGTGTATAATTTAGAAAATTAATTTCATTCGTGCGAAGCCGGTGGCGGATCGCTAGTTGTACATTTTATCAACAGCGCGTCAAGCAAAGTTCAGCTAAGAGAGAACGCGGTTTTTCATAAATTCAGCTTAATCTTGCAAAAAGGCAAAGTTGAGAACTCATTAGAGCGAGAGAAGATGTTTACGAAACACCTCGTGCATTAAATTAAATTTAATCTCGGTGGGAAATTACTTAATCAAGACAGGGTTTTTAGTTAATTTGCTGAGGCTTATGGAAAACACAAGTACACCTACAAGACTTATATATTTACTTTATACAACCAACTATATTCTATAACTAACACAACGAAAAACACTACGAATGTTATGGAATGCCCGTTTTCACCAATCAGTCACCTAGCTAGAGTTAGAGAACACATAAAGCCGGCCATTCACGGCAGTCACATCACAATCCTGCATGAAGCGCCGGAGTGCGAGGCAGACTGCCGTGAATGGCCGGCTTAATGTTTCCCTCACTCTGCATGACTGTTAGTGAAAACATCTGTGATTTAAAAATTGCGACGGTAGCCACCTACCATCAAGTGGATCGACAGACTCTGTCGACCTTAACATAAAAAAGCAATAAAATCTGCCTGTTAGAAAAGAGTGTCTATCATACTTCCAAGACATTGTGCGTAGAAAGCCCACTGAAAAGAAAAAGAAGAAAGGAAATCCAATAATTTCATTTAATAATTTCTTAAAGTATCCACTTACTTTTCACATTGTGCTTTCGGTCAAAGCTTTCCAACTTCACACTTTCGTGTAACATTTACCACCTGAGAAATTACTTTGCCAGTTTTATTACTTCGGAGAACTCGTTGAGCGGGAATTTATCTTCTCAGAAACATTGAAAATGAAAAAGTTTAGTAATGATAACACGAATGAAGTATACTTAGGTGCCTACATATTTAATAGTTATACAAATGTTGAGAAACAGTTGCAGCAATTGAACCATTCTTTAGTTTTAAAGTTTATTTTCACATAAACTAAACATACGTGAAGTTCCTACGTTGTAGTGCCGCATTCAATAATACTCCTCACAGATCCTCCGAGGGCGCATTTCACGCGTGCCAGTTAAGCGTCTCTATTTACTGATATTGATATACCAACAAGCGCCAAGACGGCGATTACGTACCGCGGATGTCACCTTACACCAACAAGGATAACAAATATACTAGAACGGCTGTGAAATATAGATGTTGAATCATAACACAACTGATAACTGTGTTATTTGATCGATCCTTAATAAAATCCGTACTAATATTATAAATGCGAAAATTTGTATGGATGGATGTTTGTTACTCTTTCACGCAAAAACTACTGAACCGATCACCATGAAATTTTGCATACACGTAGTCTGCGACACCAGAAAGGACATAGGGTACTTGTGAACGATGTCACTTTAGGGCCTAGGGGTTTGTGCAGTAAAGGAAAAATGACAACACTATGGAATCGTACACGTATATTTTACCATGACGTGGCAAACGCAAAGGAGGCTCGGTGCGCGTGCACGACGTTCACTATGGGCGATCGGACCAACACTAACTTAAACTCAAACTCATAAAACCTATTCAAAATATCTTGTGAAAGGAAGTATGCACTTCCGCCCGCACCCCATCCCATTCGACTACCTGCGGTCCTTTTTGCTTGCCACCAAGGGTCGATTTAGTGGACTGTATTTAACAATATTTAAAACTTATACATTACTTATGACTAATTACATACAAAATAACTTATAACTAACACTATGCTAACATACATTAATTCTGCCATTACATTTAATTCTGCCGTTAACATTCCACCCCCTTGTTGGAGAAGTTACTTTTCTCCAACACACACGTCGGTAGGCAGAATGATAACCTTCAATAAGCCGTCTTAGCGCCATAATAGTGGAGTCGGCACTCAGTGAAGCAGCAACTTCAAGATGTACCGCGCGTTTTGTTAAACATGTAAAAACTACACCCCAACGCTTTTCGTGTCGTCGACCGACTGTTACTATCATGGGTCCAAATAGATCTACTCCAGTGTGGCTGAAGGCACGTTGGTACGCCATTAATCGGGCTGGGGGTAGATCGGCCATTTTAGGACAAGCTGGTTTAGCGCGTTCTATTCTACAACGTTGGCAACGCGCTACCACTTTCTTCACCGTAGGTCTTACCCGCACCATGTGAAACCTTTCTCTTAACGCATTCACGACAGTTTCGTTGTTCAAATGATTGGCTTGATTATGATAAGCAGCAATGATCAGTTCTGTAGTCTTGTCGCGTCCATCTAGGATTATAGGATGCCTCGCTTCATACTCTATAGGCGCTAATTTTAATCTACCTCTCACTCGTAACAACCCATTGACTATAATGGGATCTAGAGGACTGATTCTATTTCCCTTTTCCAAATTCTCTCCTTTACGTAGTTTCTCCATCTCCGCTGTAAATGTATTTAGTTGAGATTCCTTAAGGAGGACTACCTCTGCATCCTTGATGTTATTGGAGGTACGGCGGTCTACCTGTCTTCTTCTGGAAAGGCCGATGAACGCGAGTACACGTGCAGTAGCGCGCAGTGCTCTTGTCCACGTGGAGAATCGCGTCGTGTCGATTAGACGCGTTACATTATGGTTCTCGACGGTGACATGAGCCCGCTGCACTCGTCTTTCGTCATCTTCTACACCATCGCCTGTGTCGCTGGGTTGCTCTCGTCCTGGCCACTCCAACTCCGGTCTGGAAAGAAACACAGGACCCGAAAACCAACTGCTGCTGACTTGGGACCAGCCTATTCTGGTCGCCTCATCAGCAGGATTAAATGAGAAGGGAAGCCAGCGCCAGTCACTTACATTAGTAAGTTTATCAATTTCCGCTAAGCGGTGTGACACGAAAGGCTTATAATCGCGTGGATCTGACTTAGTCCATTGTAATACTGTCCTGCTGTCAGTCCACATGATTCTCCTACTTATACAAATATCGTGTTCGCTTGCTACCGTGCGTGCTAATCGACTTGCCAACACGGCAGCCTGCAGTTCTAAACGGGGAACAGATATTATTTTCATAGGCGCTACGCGCGCCTTTCCTGCTACTAATGCCACGACCGGATGACCGCTCTGGTCTTTTCCAACTAAATAAGCCACTGCGGCATAAGCCTGCTCACTCGCATCTCCAAACACATGTAATTCATATTCAGAATTAACTATGCCATACCATCTTGGCACCGTCAATTTTTGCACCGAGTGGAGTAACTCTAACCATGTCTGCCACCTTACGAAATCTGGTTCAGTAATTTTGTCGTCCCACCCGACGCCTGACTTCCACACGTCTCTCATTATTATTCTAGAATTTACAATTATGGGTGTCAACAAACCTAAAGGGTCAAACACACTCATAATTACCCTTAAAAATTCTCTCTTTGTTGGAACTACCTCACCGCTAATGACACCAGCAGATGATCTCTTAAAAGACAAATCAAAAGCGAGAAGATCTTCTGCTGGGGTCCAGATCATACCTAAAGTCCTCTCATTGTCTCCACCCCCTAGTTTTTTCATATCTACCTTGTCAGGTGTGGTGAAAGAAAGTAACTGATTCAACTGCGATGAGCTCGTTACCCAATCCCTAATGTTAAAATTGCCTTGTTGATGGACATATATTACATCATTTATAAGCTTGATCCCCTCATCTACATTTGCAACACTATGGACATAGTCATCTACATAATGATTACGGCGAATAGCCTGTACTGCCTCAGGGTGACTATGTATAAATCTATCCGCGTTTTTATTAAGTATATAGATGGCCGATGTTGGAGATGAAGCGGCTCCAAATATCATCGAATCCATCATATATGTATCAGGCTCTCGGTCCCTATTCTTTCCTCGCCATAAAAACAACTGAGCGCCCCTATCTTCTTCCCTAATTCTAACTCGCAAAAACATGTCGGCTATGTCTGCCGTAACCCCAATTCTCTTGCATCTAAATCTAAAGAGTATTCCTAATAATGAATTCAACATATCGGGCCCGCTTAGTAAGAAGTCGTTCATACATACGCCTTTATACCTAGCCGCTGCATCAAAAACCAATCTCAATTTCTGTGGCTTATTGGGATTAGTTACACCAAAATGTGGTAAATACCACACTGGCGATGAACCGACAGAGCCACCTGTCACCTTATGTGCATACCCATTCTCTACTAATCTGTCAACCTGTCCACAATAGGCGTCTGAGTATGTTGAATCCTTATCCATCCTATTCTCTACTCCATGAAGCCTCTTCTTAGCATAGTCATAATTATCGGGAATATTCTCCTGATTGCCACGCCACAATAACCCTACTTCCCAGCCGTCGACTGTGTATTGAGATGTACTATTCAAAATTTCAAGCGCACGGTCATTATCTCTATGTTTTCGTGTTTGTTCCACTATGCCCAGTGACTCTAACTCCAATTGGGATCTAATAAGATTATGCATCTCAATACAACAGTTTACGGTTTCTGGGCCATCACGGGACATGTCAACAGGACCATGTATTACCCAACCCAAATCTGTTAAAGAAGCGACTGGACGGCCGGACTTACCCTTTCTCATATCCCGACCGACGATCAGCTCCCAGTTATCCTGTCCTAGTAACAGCAGTGGTCTCGCGTCCCGCATCTCTTCGCATCCCAGGTCAGCAAGGTGGTGGTGGGCCCTTATGACGTCGCCACTCAAACTTTGTGTTGGTAGCGCCAAATCCTTCACAGTCCGGACTCGTACGCTGTGAATGTGATTATTTGGACCCCGAACATTTATATTTACACATCGGGACCCATTGTCTTTAATTATATGGCCTTTTGCCATTGCAAATGCTAGAGGTTGTATCGGTCCACTCACATCTGTAGCGATTGTTTCATCTATTAGTGAGACCGTTGCACCATCGTCCAATAACGCATAAGTCTTTATTACACTATAATTAGTTATTACATCTACGGGTAACACTTTTAATAAAGTCTTTGATGTTCCTATGCCTACACTTATGTTTAAAACAGTCTCATCTTTATCCACGTGTAGGAGCGAGTGATGTCCATAATTACACTTCTTACAATTTTCGCTTCTACAGAATCTACGAGAATGATTTTTACGAAAACACTTAAAACACAACTTCTTATTTCTAATCAAGTCCCAACGCTTACTTAAGTCCATATTTAAAAATTCACTACACGTGCTCAGCGAGTGGCTCTTATTATTACATAAGAAACAGACCTGAGCATCTAAGTTCTTTGTTTGGTCAACCGTTGCCTGCACGTGCACCCTGTGTGCGGGGCGTGGAGGGTGCGCTCGGGTAGCAGGTAGCGGAGGGTACGCTCGGGTAGCAGGTAGTGGCGGTGCGCGCCACAATGTAGCCGATCGGGCCCCTATTGTTGTTGTGGGTTTTGGCCAGCTTTCTACCTGCGTTATGTACGTCGCCGCCTTTGTTAATTTTTCTAAAAATTCCACAAGAATGTTCAAGTCCGGCACTACACTCAAATTTAAATTTCGCTCTTTATCAATGTTCATTAGAAACTCGCTATACTGAGCACGTTGTAACGTCGTAAATTTGGCAACTATTTCTTCAATGACTTGGGGGTTATTCACATAGCACTCAGCTCCTAAAGTCTTAAGGACTGTAACACAGTTCCTAACTACATTATAAAATTTACATAATTCACTCATATTATTATCACTTAGTCTGTTTAATTTTCTAATTTTGTCCAAAGCACTTTTTAAAATTACAGTGGGATGTCCAAATTGTCTTTCTAATGCACTAATTATATCTACTGGATCTGTACAACTTATTAACAAGTGTTCAACGGCTAATTTTGCTTCACCTTGTAATGCCGATTGCAGTCGCGAAATGTTATCACTTGCTGTGTAACCTGCACTCCTAGTCGTCTGGTCGTATTTATTCTTAAATAGTAACCATTCCTCTGGCCGTCCGCTGAAGCTAGGCAGTTCATAGAATTGCCTAGGCATAGGCCGAGGTAGGGCTATGTTTTTTAACGCTTCTGTGAAGCAAGTAATAACATTTTTGTCGGCTGGTGAAATCACCCGATTATTCACGTTACGTTGTCCCATTCTGACTTCAGCCACCGGTGCCGCCAAATTCTCACTTGGAACCGCCCATTCACTAACGCGGCGCTCGCCCATTCTGTCTTCAAACAATGGTGACGCCATCGCCCGTTCACTCACATTGCGTTTGCCCATTCTATCTTCCACCAATGGAGGTGGCGTCAAATCCACACGTGGTTGTATGCGCGTGGTCGTAGAGGTTTCTTCCACCCATTGTTTAACCCGATTTCCGCTGGAAACGCTGTGGTTATGGCTTCTCTCTTCCTCTTCTGCTTCAAATTCAGCCATAAGCATAGCCATCTTTTTCGCCATTAAGCCCTTTTTCAGCTTAATCATCTCAGCTTCGTTCTCATATTCTAGACGAAGCTGTGCTGCCTTTCTGCTCAGTCGACTCCTTACTGATGTGCGACTGCTCCTGCTATCTTCATTTCGACAGGCTCCCTGTCCCTCGTCTGTAGCAGGTCGTCGCGGTCTCGACTGATCTGCACTCCCTCTTCTTGGCAGCATTGTTGAGTGCGGGGCTCGTGATGCAGATTGGAGCCCTATGTCCGTCGCTTGTTCCTGCACGCTTTCCTCCAACATGGATGTTCGGCTCCGTGTACGATAAGACATTTTTCCTACTCAAAAATACTACACAAATCCGGCTCGAAGGACCAATGTGAACGATGTCACTTTAGGGCCTAGGGGTTTGTGCAGTAAAGGAAAAATGACAACACTATGGAATCGTACACGTATATTTTACCATGACGTGGCAAACGCAAAGGAGGCACGGTGCGCGTGCACGACGTTCACTATGGGCGATCGGACCAACACTAACTTAAACTCAAACTCATAAAACCTATTCAAAATATCTTGTGAAAGGAAGTATGCACTTCCGCCCGCACCCCATCCCATTCGACTACCTGCGGTCCTTTTTGCTTGCCACCAAGGGTCGATTTAGTGGACTGTATTTAACAATATTTAAAACTTATACATTACTTATGACTAATTACATACAAAATAACTTATAACTAACACTATGCTAACATACATTAATTCTGCCATTACATTTAATTCTGCCGTTAACAGTACTTTTCATCCAGAACGCGGACGAAGTCGCAGGCAGCAGCTAGTCAGGTCAAATGTTGAGAATAGGCAGTATTTGATTCTTACCAATATACCTAATAGTAAATATCTTTGTTACACATTTTGTTAACATTGTGGACAAGTCATTGCCAGTCAGACTAGGACCAGTAAAAGATTAATTAAAATATAGATCGATTCAGTTTGATTTGTTTCTATGAGACCATTATACCTGTGAGAAATGGAGGTTTATAGAAAATTTGTAATCGCTTAGCTTTGCATGGCAAGAACGATGTATAGAATTGGTCTATGTACGGTATGTACTATCGCGGTCAAGGGAGCAGTCCCACCGTAAGGAACAATTTCGTGTGCACATTTTGTAATTATCTTTGTTCCTACTTCAAATACCTACTCGTATTTCGTATTATAACATTTACGTTACTATGACAACCTCAATTCAACGTTAGACAAATTTGTATGAAAAGTGGGTCTGCTCCATTGACCGCGACAGTACATAACTTTTTAGGGAACTTAAATTATTTTGCCATGGTATAGGTTCGTAAGTCTAAAGATTGGAACTACATAAGTCACCATGAAAAATTAGTTCCCAAGTTATTAAGCTAACTATAATTAGCAAAGTTGTTACAATGAAAAATCTCCTAGATTTAGATCCAGGATAAGGACTAGCTTTCATTCGTATCCGGTCGGCGGTTAGCGTGTGATTAACGGAATCAAACATCCAAATTTTAGGTATCTTCACAAAGTTTTGGCTATTTTGTAAAACATATTATAAAACAAAGTCCTCCGCCGCGTCTGTCTGTCTGTTCGCGATAAACTCAAAAACTACTGCATTTTCATGCTGTTTTCACCGATGGATAGAGTGGTTCTCGAGGAAGGTTTTAGTATATAATTTACATAGAAACGCGGGCAGCAGCTAGATTTATATAAAAAGTATAAGTAGATAAGTAAGTAAATATGTAATTTCCGTTCAAATATGGAAATTTAATAGAGGCTACCTTAATTAGTCCTATCCAGTAAACAGACAAGTCGCAACATCTATGCCAATGAACATCGCGACATTGCCGCCGAATTTCCCCTGAGCGCTATCCACAACAAGCCACCAAGAAGAATAACCAGAGAGAATGCAAAATGAAAATTATCATACAAATTCCCTTTCTTATATGAACCAAGCGGTATTACTGTCACAATATAAGTATGCAAAAATATGGAAGGAGAACGCTTTTGCCTTTCAGATGTTAAGGCGAAAATACACGCAAAGAATATTGGGTACGTATTTTGCACGCGCGAATTTGGAGCACTTGTAATTTGCATCTGTTTTGTAAATAATTGAGATATTTTGTCGAGAAGTTTTTTTCATAGGACTATTAACTAGACTGAGACCTTTCTCTGACCTCTGTTTATTTTTTCTTTGCGACCGTTGAAAAACATATTTTTACTTGGAACCGTGATGGAAGCGAATGGAGATTCGAGATATTAAATTTTTTCTAACAATAGTTAGTGGTTTCCTTTAAACTAATCTGTAGGTCCTAAAAGGGGTAACGTTTGTATGTTTGTTTGTTTAAATTTTTATGGTGGAAATTTACGAAATTTTTTTGGTGGAAAAGGCATATTATTCACTTAATGGAGTCCTAAATGATGAGACTATATAGTGCAAGCGATGCAAGCTATGTCTTACATAAATATAGCATAAAAATAAAATAAGAATACAATAATTATTAAATTATCTTGGATAAATTAAATTTTAGATGCTTTTTAAATTTGCACACCGCTTGTCGGTTGAATACGTGGACATATTTGAATTTGAAATGTAGGAGGTAATGTTCGGAACTAGTCATACGATTTAAAAACTATTTCAACAATAGTTAGAAAGAATTTCAGGATATATTATATATTAGGATATATCCCGTAAAAAGAAAAGGCTCTCTCGTGGATGTAGAGAGGTAAGTCGACTAAGAAACGGTCGAACAAGAACGTTGCCAATTGAAATCGATTGCAAAATTTTAGTAAACGTAGTTTAAAAACGTAGGCTATGGTGTGCGGACGTTGAATTGTTAGGCTTAAAGTCAGACTCTTATACATACATGAGTGATGTACATGGTACTAGAAGCTGGTTGGATCATTGTTTAGTAACAGAAGCAGCCAGACTTTCAGTAACTAAAGTCGACATTCAGTACAATGTTTCATGGTCAGATCATTTTCCTATATTGTTAAAGTGTAATTTGAACATATTGAGGCCTAAAATATTTGTAAATAACTTTGAACAAAATAAGATAATCTGGGGTGAAAGGGATGAAATGCAAATAAAAATTTATAAAGAATACTGTAATAATAAACTAAAGCAAATTGATTTCCCTTCACAGTTTATAAAATGTAGTGATAAATTATGTAGTAATGTAGAACATAGACAAATATTAGATAACATGTATAATAATATTGTGAATATATTAAGTGAAGCTTCAATAAACAGTTGTAATAAACAAATTAAGGGTAAAAGGAAATCTCACATTATGGGTTGGAATGGACATGTAAGGGATGCTCACAGGAATGCTCGACGGACGTTTGGGTACTGGGTTCGGGCTGGTAAACCAACGTCTGGTCCTATTTTTGAAAATATGTATGAAAGTAGAAAATTATTTAAATCTAAACTTAAGTGGTGCCAAAACAATAGGGACCAGATTAAAATGGATATGATTGCTTCTTATCACTGCTCCAAAAATTTTAAAAAATTTTGGACGGAGACTAACAGACTGGGCCACAGGTCGGGCATTCCTCTGAGTGTGGAGGGGGTGAGTGGGCCGGCCCAGATTGCTGAACTTTTCAAAGATAGTTTTAAGACTGACCCTTCGATTGAACCGGCATCGGCGCCTTCTACTTATGGAAATGTTTTAACAGAGTTACCGCATACTATAATTAAAGCCAAGGAGGTGACATCAGTTATTAGTCGCATGACTCGTGGTAAGTCTCCGGGTCATGACTCGCTCAGCATAGAGCATTTGCGTTATGCTGGTTCTCACTTGCCTGGCGTTCTTGCCATGTTTTATTCTTCTTGTATAGGTCATTGTTATTTACCTGACGGCTTAATGAAAACTTTAGTGGTCCCAATTTTAAAGAATGGTAAGGGGGATATCTCCAGTGTTGACAACTACAGACCCATCTCGCTAGCCACTATAATAGCAAAAGTGCTGGACGGTCTGCTTAACAGGTATCTTACAAAACACCTTAACTTGCACGACGCCCAGTTTGGTTTTAGAACGGGGCTGTCTACGGAAACAGCAATACTCTGTCTCAAGCATACCGTCCGGTACTACACGAAAAGAAAAACACCTGTCTATGCCTGCTTTCTGGACCTGTCGAAGGCATTTGACCTGGTATCTTATGAGAAACTGTTTGACAAGCTGTCAGGTGAGACAGATTTTCCTGGAGACTTAATAAATGTTTTTAAATATTGGTATAATAACCAAACCAATTACGTGAGATGGGCTGGTTCACTCTCGGGCATGTATAGGCTGCAATGTGGGGTGAGGCAAGGGGGACTGACCTCGCCTGGTCTATTCAACCTGTACATAAACAAACTGATTGAGGAGCTCAGCAGAGCCAAGATTGGCTGCTCCGTACATGGAACCTTTGTTAATAATATAAGTTATGCGGACGATATGGTGCTGCTGAGTCCCTCAATCAGCGCTCTAAGAAAACTGCTCTCTATTTGTGAAAGATATGCTGAGGCCCATGGCCTTAGGTATAATGCAACTAAAAGCGAGTTGCTAGTTTTTAAGGCAGGGAACAAAAGTTATAGTACTGTTCCCCCGGTTACATTGAGAGGCGCTCCACTGAAACTAGTTTCTAAATTTAAATACCTAGGGCACTGGGTCACGGAGTCTCTAAGTGATAATGAGGACATTGAAAGGGAGCGAAGAGCATTGGCTGTCAGATGCAACATGTTGGCTCGCAGATTCGCGCGTTGTGCAGAACAGGTGAAAATTACATTATTTAAAGCATACTGCCAATCTCTGTACACATGCGGTCTGTGGGTCGACTACTCGCAGAAGGCATACAGTGCTCTTAGGGTGCAGTACAACAATGGATTCAGGGCGCTGTTGGGGCTGCCGCGACACTGTAGCGCATCGGAAATGTTCACAAATGCTAGGACGGACAGTTTCCAAGCTATAGTGAGGAAGAGGATTGCCTCATTGATGGAGCGGACGAGGGGCAGCTCTAACAGCCTCCTGAATACTATATCTATGTGTGTGAACTGTCATTTAAGAAAGATGTGGGCACAAACCACACTCTCAGTCTGTAAATATTATTACTAACATAGTTTTTTAAGTTTTTCTTGTATTACTAACACTAATATGGACAAGTGTCTGAAATAAACTTATTATTATTATTATTATTATTAAAAAATCTATCTTTAGTTCTTATTTTATCGAAAATACAACGGATCGAGTTCGAGGGCATCCGTTTCGGGTCGTTCCATTAAACGTTAAAAAATCGGTCGTTAACAAGAGGCCTTAGGAGTCATAATTATAGAACATTGAAATAAAACTGAATTTTATTCAAATTTATCACATTTATTTCAATTAATGACACAAGAACACATTTATGAATATTAAGATTTTGATTATTTAAAAAAATATACAATTATTAAAAAGTTTTTTTTTATTGCGTTGACTTTTAAATCAGAGAATATAAACCAATTACATAATTTTATATGAATAAGATTTTCATAATGAAATACTTATTGCCAAAAACTGGTTTTGTACGCTGTTCTATTTCATACTATAACAACAATAAATGCAGTATTAATACAAACATGTCTTAATTATACGTTAAAAAAAACATGTATTCAATTACATCAAAATGCTATAATATTCACTTTGTATTTAGAGATTCTAAAAATAAAACTTTGGTAATATATTATCATAATAATTATATACCTTAACTATTTTTATATCGACTAAATAAATTTTAGTAAGTAGATAGCTCACTGTTACAAAATAAAATGAACCTTTGCAGAGTTAGGAGGCAAGAATTAATGTTAACTAAATAAATAAGAATTATATCCTTATTATTTGGCACTTTAAAGAAAAACAACTTTTTTAGGACTAACGCTCACTGGAGAGAAGGCGATTTCACGTCAAAGGTGAACAAGACACGGTATGACTTAAGAAGTGAGCGTGGTCCCTTAAAAAACTAATATATTTTAACTGTGAATTAATTAAGTTCAAAAATTGAGTTGCAAAAAAACAGGACAGTTGATTTTAAATTATTTTTTTATTATAAATTTTACTTGATTTTAACAAGTTAGTTGATTATAAGCTTAAATTAATTATTGCCAAGTTTTAAATGTATTGCTTAATTAAAATGTAATTTACATTCAGAATGCGATTTCTGTATGTTTTCAAAATATTATAAAATGGTTTACATATATATTGTCTTATAATTTGATCAATGTTTTCATTGAAAAACTACATAGTTGCCTCGACATATAGCAAAAATACTTAATAGTAACTTGGTCTATCTATCTAAAAAAAGTAAGTTCATAAATGCCGTAATTTCTATAATTATTTTATAATCATAAAGTTGCCTTAATTCTATAAAGTACTTATTCATATTAGAAAAAACAATCTAAGAACACTGTTAATTGAATTTTAAGTATAAGCAATTTTTTTATTAAGGTAAAAAATTAGATAGATTTTTCTTAATTATTCATATATGAAACAGGGCTGTCACTTTTTCTTTTTTCATTTGTAAAAGGGAATGTTTTACATAAAAATCACAATAAAAGGTTGCGCATATAATCTACATAATATAAAATAAAGTCGTGTTAGTTACACCATTTGTAACTGAAAAACGGCGAGACCGATTTTTATGATCTTTGATTTTGTTGAATTTGTCTCTACCACGAATAACAGAATCACTATTAAAATGAAAACATTCGTGAAAAAAATATATAAATAAAATTAATTTTCTCATACATTTTGTATGGAACGAGGTTTTTATTCTGAGGCGGTACGAAATCAGCCGAAGTTCACATGCAACTACAACCTCAAAAAAAGTCCAATGAAAACAAATTGCGATATTTGATAATGTACGGAAAATATGGACATTGACAAATGTGTGTAGTGGATGAACATTGACAGCCCTAGATATAGCAGAGCCTTACTTTTATGTCCGATCGTTAAATACTAACTCGTTAAATACGTGTCGTATTTATAACAATTTAGCAATCTATTTAGGGAACGAACATTTTCTAAAAAGTGACAGCCCTAGAGAATGGAAGAAGCTTACTTGTATGTCGCATCCGTTAAATACTAGAATTCGTCGTGTCTCGCCAGGGCCTCACCGAAGTCGGTGGCCTGTGAGCCCACGAATAAGTCGTACTTGTCGAGTATCTCCGACTTGGTGAGCTTCTCGTCGACGTCCGTGTCCGCCTCGAAGACGAGATGGCGAGCCTCCGCCTCCGCGTGGTCGAATTCGGGAGGAGCGATCCAATCCTTCACTTCGTGCTCGTCCATGAACCCATCCTTGTTTGTGTCTCTATTAGGGAGAAAATATAATTAATATAAATCGTCATTCATAATTTTATGAGAGTGGGTTATAATTTGTTAATTATTGTGAAAATAACTATTAACTTGCCTGAAATAGTAACTAATTTCAATGCGTACCTGTATCCTTTAAACTGTTCCCGCTCTTGCTTCACCCAATCTGGTTCCTCCTCATTTTCTCCATCTTCAGGCTTGTACATGTCGCCAATGTATTCCTCCAATGATACTTTTCCATCCTGAACCAGACCAGACTTTTCTATTACTATCTATTTTTATTGAGCAATCTACTCAGTTTTGTGTTATCTACATGATATCTTTACATTGTATATATATATATGTATTGTACGCTTATATCTTTTAACCTGTTCAATGGATTTTAATGCGGTATTCGCTTAATGGAGCATTAAATGAGGAATGTTTTTATGCAGGAAAAATTGTACCCGTGCAAAGCCGGCAGCGAATCGCTTGTTCCATTTATTACGTGAAAAGCAAATATAAAAATGATCTCCAGAAAGTGTATTTCACATTTAAAAGACACTGCACCTCAGAAACGACTTGAAATTTTAAACAATTTAAAATGTGTACACGAAAAATATTTTTTTTAGATATGGAATCTATACAGGGTGAACCAGAAATGTGCTCTTCAATTTTTACTTAAATACTTAGTTGCTTAATTAACCTGTATATAAATTACTCTTATTTATGAGTTTTTCTTTAAACTTTACATACGAACATATATATCATTCTAATATTAACATAAACCACAGTAACTCACATGGTCCTTATCAATGTCTTCCAATGTCTCCAGTACAATGACGTCTCTCATTCCCGGATGATCTTCTGGGTGTAAGAAAGCTGCAAACTCTGTTCTATTCAACGAATCATTCTCATCCGCATCTGAAATTAACAAATTCGTTGCTTTTTAAAATAAAACCTTTCAAATTTCAAATGTGCAGTCTCTCACCGGCTGAACCTTAGTACAGAATAACCTAGCAGTGTAGTTGTGGACCCAACTGCTATCTTGTGGTTATAATAGAAAGAAGAACATCTGCTAATCATATTATTCTAATAACTAATAATAATAATAATAATAACAATGCACACTGGAAATCTTTGGAACTTCCTCTGTATTTCCGAGCTCATATATACCCAAATCTTTTCAAAGTCCGAGTGAATAGACATCTTCTGGGTGAGCTTGCTCCATCATTGGCCTCATCCTTGCTACACAGTTGGTTGTTGGCCAACAGGATACCCATCTCTAATAAAAAATAAAAAATTAACTCGTACTATTGGTAGTCTTGACTATAAATATTAAATAAACTAACCGGCGTATGTCCATCTCCTGCGATCTCTCTTCAGCAGATTAGCATAAGTGAATCCCTCGCTGTTGGGTGTTTTCAACTCCCTTTCCGACATCTCATCCATAAAACCGTATACGTTTTTTCTGTATGTCTGAAAATTACAAATAACTTAGGAGCTTTCTTAAAATTGAATACTTTCTTGAATTGACAGACCATGGGAAGTTATACCAGTGCAGTTAGAAAGAAGCAGGCATAGTATTGCCTATTTTATTATTTTATCATTTTGATATAATTACTAATGCTATTCTTGAACTTGGAAAAATATTTCGATAAAATTTGCTGATGAGGTACGGTGAAGAATTATAAAAAATCTTTCACCTTGGGTGCCTGTGAATACCTCATGTGATGTCACAGTGAATACCTGATACCTCAAAGACGATTAATCAGCAAAATTGTATACTCAAGCTATGACCCTTATAAGCGGAGCAAAAGGAAAATCAAAAAGGGCAGTAATGTGCCATGCCCTTGTCAATTTAAATTAAACGGCTGGCTGTTTGGCTACCCAGTGGTGTGACCTGCTCATACAAAATGTTTGTAACACAAATGAAATATAAGTTAATATTCTAGTATGGTAGCTTAAAAAAAACGGGAATAACTTTCTCATAAAGTCAATAAAGTCATTCAAGAGAAATAAGGAAAATAAACCTACCTCCCATGAAATAAGATCATCATTATTCGGATTGTGTTGCTTCCAGTGCCTTTCAACATCTTCATCGATGTATCTCTTTTGAGTGTATCTAATCCAGTCTTTCAGTTCCACCAAAGTTACAAATCCATCATTATCTGAATCTATTTTGTCAATGATAATTCTGGAAAATGATAGAAATTATCTGTTAAATTATTTCTTTTTTGTATTTTTTTTGTAAAGAAATTGATAAGACCTTGGTGTACATGAAATTAAATTTATAGTTTATAATCACAATATGTAAAATTTTAAATAAGTATAAACTAATATTTAGTCTATACAGAAAACAAGGCCAAACTTTGTTGAGAAGTACATTATGTCTATTTGTCTCTGTTGAATGCTGTGCCATAAACTGGTAAACAGAATTTGATATAACTTTCACTATTCTATAGATTTTTTAAAACTAATAAAAATTTCCTTGTATTTTAGTAAAATTTGTGTTTTCAAATTTTACTACAATGTAAATTTTTCGAATAAATTTAGATTAACTGACTTTATTACTCCAATCTTTTATAAAAATAGATTTAACAACATTACAAGCAAGTTACTAGAAGAACATCATTCATCATACGAGATAAAGTTATCAGTAAATTTATCTGACCCACTGACATATCTGCGTGGGAGAGAAAATTACACTAGCTAGATAAAACGGAATTTTAACATGGCCATAAATAATTTGCAGATATTACAAATGGTATCTGGTTTGACTTTGTAATTTAATAGTTAGTTCTGTTCTAATTGTGCACCTTCATGGAGAGAACGAACCTCCACTATATAGTGACTAAATAAATAACATCATTTACTTCAAACTGAATAACCCTATAAGTAAGTTTAGTTCCTAATTCCTGATTTTATAGAAATATCAAAGTAAAGCAAGAACAACCTATTTTTCAAATGGTATGTGGAGTGCATAACCTCATAAAAGAGAAACCATAAAAAATGCAAGTAAAATGCTAGTAACCAAAAAGTCTTTATATACAATTACTTTTAAAATACTACTTTTAAACAACTGAACAGTAAAAAATAAAGGTTAATTACCCCAATCTCCTCTTGCTTTCTTCGGGTGGTAATTGGTCAAAAGTTTTAGCTTGATCTTCACCTAAAAAGGCGTCGTGATCAAATTGCTTATTATGATGTTCATTTTTGAAGTGCTCTGCATCCGAGAGGTGGTCCATAAGCCTCTTAGTTTCCTCATTTGTTGGTACACCGGCAAAAGCGGCAGATATTGCCAGTGCGATAAAAAGCGTAGTCAGCATAATGCAAGCACGGGTTAGCACGCAATCTAAAATAAAGTAATTTAAAAAACTTGTATTAAGAAAACTTGATTTGCTTGTGCGAATAGCCAAAAAATAGACTGTAGGTATATTCTAGTTAGCCAGTATAGACCCGGTCCCAAGTTTGTATTCATTCCATTCATATACACAACTACTTACCTAAGAAGTTGAGCTAAAAACTAAAAAGAAATAGAATGTTAATTAACTTACTGAAGAATGCCACGTCAGAACAGCCAACTTGTCTTAATTCCTCCAGACTCCCTCCTAGCGGTTCCTTGTTTTGACAAATGAGAAATGGGGAGAGAAATTAGTTTTGTTCCCGACAGGAGGCAAGGCAGCCACCATAGAATCCTCAATCCACAGATGTCATATCCGCTGTCAAAAACCAGTTGAAGTGAAAAAGTGGCAATACTATAGTGTTGTCTCTTGCTTATCAACATTATGGTTAGAACGGGACAACACTACAGTATTGCCACATTTTAATTTCAACTCTTTTTTTGACCGACTGTATCTCCTTGTTACGTTTGTTAGTATATAGTGTTCTGTGATATTATGTCTAAGGCCAGGTACACACTAGTAATTTAATCGAGTAGCAAGTAATTTAGTAACTAAACTAAATTAATTTAGTCAAGTCAATCCATTCAAGCATAAGGTGATGGCGAGTAGCGCGGTCGGTAGACTAGGGGCCCTAGACAAAGTGCATTCGATTCGCATTCGATTCGATTCGCTTATAGTTGATTGATAAAGGAAACTCTGTACACCAACCAAACGAACTATCGTTTATTATTTACATTAAAATATATTAAGAAAACTAAACTAAAACATTTCATCAGTAAAATCAAGCCGACAATAATCTGTCATCACCTGACATACTATTTCGTCGACTTTTTAAAACCGCGCGCAAAGAGTTTGCGTTCGCTACACGCTAAATAAAAATGTATGGGGTTGACATATGCCTTCGCTAAATCACGTGATACTTCCCATACATTTATTCTATCGAACTTTGTTATCGTTTTTAAAATGGCCCTTTGTCTAGGGCCCTTAGTTTAGCCGGTAGTAGATTAATTTTTAGTCAAGTTTATTAGAAAAATTTTGCTTCGCTAAAGCGATGAAGCAAATTTAAAATTTGTTTCTAAATATGTTATGCGTAACCTTTTTTTGTTATTGACTACGTATGTTTTGTCTATTGATTTTTTAATAAAAAAAAATGTATACGTAATGTCTGTTCAATGAACAAAATATATATATAAAATTTACAACACAGTTTTATTTATAATTTAATTATTATTTGGGTGAAGACTATAATATAGTCATAACATTGGTTATGGGCTATTAAACCCAATAATTATTGTGTGTGTGTAAAATAATAGTGACATTTTTGAATAAAATATTATTTTATCAAAATGGATAATGATACTAGTACTTCGAATATTTCGACCAATAACATTGTTGTAAGTACTGGGTCAAGTATGATTATTGAGAAACTGGAAGGAGTTTCCAATTATGGCACATGGAAATTTCAGATGAAATTATTGCTGATTGATAATGGATTGTGGGATTATGCGACCGGGTTAGTAACACCATCTAAGGAACCCATAAAAGATCAAAAAGCATATGCAAAAATTTGTTTAAATATTAAACCAATTTGCTATCCTCATGTTAAAAATGCAAAGACTGCTGAAGATGCCTGGAAAAATTTAAAGGCCGCTTATGAGAATGCAGGCATAAGTCGTAGACTTTCATTGAAAAGAAAATTGGCTCAAATTAAGTACATAGAATACAATTGCATGGATCATTATTTGGGAAATATTATTTCCGTTACGCAAGAACTGGCTGATATAGGCTGCGTCGTCGATGACGAAAAATTAGCTGAATTGATGTTGATTGGTTTGCCAGCTGAGTTTGATCCATTGATTATGGCGATGGAAGCCACGAGGGCCAAACTGACGTCCGAATTTGTCAAATGCCAGTTGATTCAAAATGAATTCAAAAGAGAGATAGGCAAATCAAATTTGGAACCATCTGACAAGATTCTTATTGCGAAAAATAAATTTGTTCCAATATGTCACAACTGTCATGAAAAAGGACACATTAGACCAAATTGTCCTAAGTTGAAGAAGAATCCGAAGAAGATTTCCAACAATGGCTCGACTCTTAATGCATCATCTTCAAAGAAGGGAAATACAAATTTATTTACTACAGAAACTGTCTTAATTAGTGGTGCTTGTAATAAAGATAACTGGATCTTAGATTCAGGATGCTCTAGTCATATGACTAATAGGAAAGACTGGATAGTTAATTATACTCCTAGTATTCAATCCGAAATAACTACTGCCAATAATGATGTTATATATAGTGAAGGTATAGGTGATGTAAATATGACGAAAAATAATGTAGAAAAAGTTATTATTAGTGATGCTTTGTATGTACCAAAAGTAGCAGCTAATCTTTTGTCTGTCAGTAAAATCGCAGCCAAAGGTTATATTTTAATATTTGATGTTAACAAATGTAATGTTTACAGGAAGGACAATGTATGTGTGACTGGTTCCTGTGATCTGACAGCTACTAATGTGGACGGTATTTACAAAATTGATCAAATATGTCATTCTGCATTTAACCAAGAGCCTAGTATTAGCGCTAAAAGTAAAGCTTTCTTGTCCAAAACTGATTCGTTAGAGATATGGCATCGCCGACTTGGACATTTAAGTTTGAAAGGTATGTTAATCCTTCGTGATTCATTGGCACGTGGTATTATTTTTTCAAATGGAGATTTGACTCCTTGTCCTCCATGCATTGAAGGAAAACAAAAATGTAAATCGTTTCCCCGTGGTCAGGCACATAGAAGCGTGACTAAATTAGATTTAATCCATACGGATATCTGTGGACCTATGTCGGTTGATAGTTGGGGTGGTTGTCGATACTTCATTACATTCACTGATGATTTTACGCGAAAATCTTTCATTTATTTTCTTCATCGCAAAGATCAAACAACAGTTTTGAATACGTTTATTGAATTTAAAACATTAGTTGAAAATCAAACCGATCTGAAGATTAAGCGTGTTAGGAGTGATAACGGTACGGAGTATTGTAATAAAAGTTTTCAGAATTATTTTAAACAATGTGGTATAATTCATGAAACTACTGTTCCATACACACCACAGCAAAATGGCGTTGCTGAACGTCTTAACAGAACTTTAATGGAAAAAGCTAGAGCCATGTTACAAGATGCTGATTTGGAGAGAAAATATTGGGCAGAAGCGGTTAACACTGCTTGTTATTTGAAAAACCGTAGTCCAACTGCTGCTTTGACTAAAGCTACTCCTGAAGAGTTATGGACTGGATCCAAAGTGAACCTTAGTCATCTTCGAGTTTTTGGTAGTACAGCATATGCTCTCACTCCTCAATCTCAGCGTAATAAGCTGGACCCTAAATCAAAACCCTACATTATGTTAGGATACTGTGCTCATACTAAAGGATACAGACTTGGTGATCCAGATGATGGCACAAAAATGATTAAAGCACGTTCTGTTGAATTTATTGAAAATGTAAATGGAATTAATTTTAAAAATGGAAAATCTTATGATTGTTTCAAAGATTTACTGAGTAATATTGAAGTTTCAGTATATAATTCGAATACTTCTGAAGAAAATGTCAATGTACTTGACAGCGATGAGTATGCTACACCTGATACTTTATCTAACAATTCTGATATTGTTGAAGATGTTGCAGATAAAGAAATTATTGAGAATTCCAGACCAGTTCGTGATCGGAAACTTCCTATACGGTTCAAAGATTACGAAATGAATTATTTCACTGAACTGGGTAATGGACAAGATGAACCTATAACGTATAGCCAAGCTCTAAAAAGTGCAAATGCTAACGATTAGTTGAAAGCTATGCAAGAAGAATATAATTCACTCATGTTGCATCGTGTCTGGGAACTTGTAGATAGACCGAAAGATAGAAATGTCATTAAATGTAAATGGGTTTTCAAAAGAAAGGTAGATCCAAGTGGTAACTTTGAAAAATTTAAAGCCCGTTTAGTTGCTAAAGGTTTCACTCAGCAATATGGAACTGACTATGAAGAAACTTTTGCACCTGTTGTAAGACATAGCACTTTACGTTTACTTTTTGCAATTGGAATTGAAAATGACATGGATATCGAACATGTTGACGTAAGTACGGCATTCCTGAATGGAAACCTAAATGAATGTATTTATATGGAACAACCTACTGGATTTGCAGTTGAAGAACAGAACAAAGTATGTTTATTGAAGAAGAGTTTATATGGTCTCAAACAAGCCAGTAGAGCTTGGAATGAAAAAGTTCACAAAGTTCTCATTAACGATGGATATACGCAATTAAAAACTGAAAAATGTGTCTACTGCAAAGACAAGGTAATAATAGCGTTATATGTTGATGATTTTTTCGTATTTAGTTCCAATGAATGTCAAAAGAAAATGTTATATAAATTGCTCAGTTCCAACTTTATAATAAAACTGCTTGGACCAGTGAAACATGCGTTGGGCATGAAAGTTGAAAGGGACAGAGAGCAAGGAACTTTAAAATTGACACAGACAGAATATGTGAAAAACCTTTTAATCAAGTTTGGCATGGAAGATTGTCACAAGGTAGCGACTCCTATGGAGGTCAATTTCAATCTGCCGAAAGCAGAAACAATCGACCAAAGGTTTCCATACCAGAAGCTTATTGGAAGCTTAATGTATCTCGCTGTATGCACACGTCCGGATATAGCTTTTGCGTGCAGTAAACTTAGTCAATATAACACTTGTTACAATGAATCGCATTGGCTCGCTGCTAAACGTGTACTGCGATATTTATCAGGGACAATTAGCTACGGACTCAATTTTAAGAGGGGTAGTGATAAGGTTAAAATTTCATCCGACGCAGATTGGGCGGGGGATATAACCGATAGAAAATCTTATTCTGGTTTTGTAAGTAGGTTTGGTAACTGTGTTATAAATTGGCACAGTCATAAGCAACAAAATGTTGCATGCTCTAGTACAGAAGCTGAATACTACGCTCTTGGTAATGCTACTAAAGAGGCAAAATTTTTAAGAAACTTCTTATTAGAGTTGAATTGCAAGAATGAGTCACATAATTTGATTACTATTTATAATGATAATCATAGTACACTCAAAATGGTAGAGAATGAATGTTTTCGTAGAACGAAGCATATAGATGTTTTACATCATTTTATACAGGAATGTGTCGAACGCAAAGTAATTTGTTTAGCTTACAAGCCCTCAGGTGAATTAGAGGCAGATCTTTTTACAAAAGCCTTATCTAAAGTTAAACATGATTTCTTTGTGAAGTGCTTAGATTTAGTTTAAACTTTATACTCGTATCTTTTATATTTTGTAATCTCGCACATAGTTTATACTTTCTGTTAAATTTGTAAAACATATGATTGCTCGATTAAGGGGCAGTGTTATGCGTAACCTTTTTTTGTTATTGACTACGTATGTTTTGTCTATTGATTTTTTAATAAAAAAAAATGTATACGTAATGTCTGTTCAATGAACAAAATATATATATAAAATTTACAACACAGTTTTATTTATAATTTAATTATTATTTGGGTGAAGACTATAATATAGTCATAACAAAATATGTATCTACAACATGAATGAAATTTGTTTCTTCGATACAGTGCCAAAATGGCGATTAACAAATAGACATAAAAATAATTTGACAGCAGCCCATCCAGAGGTATATTAGAGATCAGTGAACACCGGGCATCATCCACCCTCTCTCTACCGCTGCCCTCTATCTACCTAACCTAGAACCTACCTACCTGTTTCCATTTGCTTGTTGTAGTTGTATTGTTATTTAATCCATGATTATTTCAATTCAATATGCGGATAGAAATTAGCGAAGACTAATTGTTACAGGTGTACTGACCATTCATTGTTGATATTGTGTCTTAAGTTAAAATAAACGAATTGCAAATGTCAATATGTCAGGATCTCGGCCTTAACTTCCAACAGAGAATGGTGAGAGTGATGCATACCTATTAATTTTTATGTTCTTCGCTAATTATAGTTAATGAGTGCATACCTGGTTCAATCGTAATTAAAAAGACTGTGTAGTGAAAATGCAGCGTCACATGGAGAAGTTTCTTAAGATATTGGTAATTAATTTTGAATATCGATGTCGGCGTTTTTTTCATGTATATGTGCAGTATATTTGACTCTTGATTTTCATATTAATACTTTTTTAGGGCGCAAATATATCACAATTAGAAAGAGATATCGGCTCCGAGCAGTTTCCACCAAATGAACATTATTTTGGATTAGTAAATGTAAGTAACAAAATGTGTTTACTATTACATATAATACCTATGTTGTTCCTTTATTATGTTATTTTTATATTTTTATTACATAATAATTGTGTTAATATGACTGTACTTATTTTCATACAACATAATAAAAAGTTGATTTTATTTCGAAATGAAGTGCAGATTAGCTCAAAGTAAATAATGTAATGTATAACATGTGAATACATAAAATAATGTATTTTGTAAACTATTTAGGTATTTTCTTTATGTAAAGGGATAAGGAAATAGTCTCTGGCATCCCTTACCCTTACACACTAATTGAAACCAAAAAGCACACATGCTGTTTTTTCATGGTGGTATTCTGTAAAGGAGTGTTTACTGCCATCCGATGGACTTCCCTAAAAGATTGTGTGGCCTGCCAATACCTAATTTTTTATTATAAAAACATATTTATCTTAATGTTTAAAATAGCATTACATATTATATTAAAATTGTTTTCCTAATCTTGTAAATAATACTTTTCAGTTTGGCAACACGTGTTACAGCAATTCGGTACTACAAGCATTATATTTCTGTCGTCCATTTAGAGAGAAAGTTTTAGAATATAAGGCTAAAAATAAGAGAACTAAGGAAACCCTTTTAACATGCCTTGCAGACCTTTTTTATAGTATTGCTACGCAGAAGAAGAAAGTAGGCTCTATAGCACCCAAGAAGTTTATTGCGAGATTGAGAAAGGAAAAAGGTATTTTTGCTAATTTAATGATAATGATAGTTTTATTTACCCTTCTAACACTACAGTGATATTAATATCTTAAGGGTTAAATTTTCAAAAATTATATACAGAAAAATGAAAACTCAATGAATGAAAAGGGACACAATTTTCACTGTTTTATTATTTGAGGTTTATTTTTAATTTGCATGTATTAAAAATAAAAAAATACTTTAAAAATGATAATCGGCATACAGATATATAAAAAGTGAAGGAAGCGTTAGTAGTTTATTTAAATAGGGCATAAATAAAATTCGCTATACTTAAATAAAATTTATCTGTTGATTAAAGAATTGGCCTTGAGTTCCATACTAATATCTCTATATTAATTTCAATGCTGTATACTATACTAATTCAATCATTTTAGATTAATTATTTTTTAATAATGTGTTCAATTTGATTTCATCAGCATTAAAGGGTTTATAATCTTGCATTCCATTGGATTGTATCATATATTCATAAAATATATTTTATATTAAGTTATCAATTTCTTAAATTAAGTAATAACACGCTTCAGTTATATACAGTGATATTATTAACCAATTCTTTTGTTTTTCAGAGGAATTTGATAACTATATGCAACAAGATGCACATGAATTTCTTAATTTTCTTATTAATCACATCAATGAAATTATTTTAGGTAAGAGTTTCATTTATTAACTCATTTATTATTTATTAACTAACAATCTGCTCAAGCTTCGCACGGGTGAATTATTTTTTTAATTGTTTTTTCGTAACTCTCTTAGTGAAAACCGCATTAAAATCTGTTGCATGGTTTAATTAAAAGAATGAATTGTTATTCAAATAAAGAATGAAATGGAAAATAGTAATATAATAAATTACTAAATTTAACAAACACCAGCATATTAATTATATGAAAATAACTATGTCAACAACAAGAAAATAAATGAATCTGGATATAATAAAATTTATACTCCAATACACTAATCGGTACTGTAATGAAATAATAAATACATAAAATATTTATCAGTTAAATACTGATAAAACTGTTTGGCGATAACACAATTATCCTTTTCTGTGTCAGCCTTTGGCAAAGGCCTCCCCTAGAACTCGCCACAATACTTTGTTCATAGCATTCATTCCTCATAGTGTACCTGCCTATGGGTTTTATCTCCTAAGAAAAAAAAAGGGTTTGTGTATTTAAAAATGTTAGGTACTAATTACCTCTGAACTAATAATGTCATAACAATATGGATTGTGTTTAAAGTAACCAGATATTATTGGTTGAGCAAGGCTATGGCATCTAACTGTAGATTAATCACCTTGGGTACAAAATTAATGTTAAAATTGCAGCGGAACGCAGTCAGAGTACACTGAAAGTTCAAAAGAATGCGTCCGGTGAGAATGTGACCTGCAACGGCACAGTTCCACAAAACACTGACCCGACTTGGGTACACGAGATATTTCAGGGTACATTGACCAGTGAAACGAGATGTCTCAATTGCGAAACAGTTAGCAGTAAAGACGAACACTTCTTTGATTTGCAGGTAATGTCATTATTTATTTTCAAAAATTAGACACAGACTCACGGTAGGTACACGGTACACTTATATGGTAGGTGGCTACCGTCGCCATCTATAGCACAAGCAACGCCACCCTGCCGTGAAGAAAAGAGCGTCAAAGGGCTCGTCAAATGATAATGTAAACTTGTATAAGATGAATTTGTAAATTTAAAACCTTTGCAGCAATTATGTAGGTAGAAGAATATTATCAATTTTAAATAGTTCAAAACGTGACTTGTTTGTGTAGTTATTATTTTTTAATTAATCAATACTTAATTATTATTTTTTAATGATAAATCTGTAAATGTAGATATTGTATGTATGTACGTTCCTCCATAACTCTTAAATAAATTAACTGATTTTCATGAAACTTGGTAGATAAACATTTAGACGTACGGGTCACAGGATAGGCTACTTTTTTCTTTTTCAACGCGGACGAAGTCACAGGCATCAGCTAGTAAGTTATATTAATCAACATGATAGTTCTTAAGAAAAATAAAGAAGGACAAAGATTGGTAATTTTCAGATATTAGTTTATTTAGTAATGCTTGCACAGTTAGTTTATAATGATTTTTAGTTAAAGCTTATAATTTTTCAGGTGGACGTTGGCCAGAACACAAGTATAACGCACTGCCTGAAATGCTTCAGTGATACGGAGACGCTTTGCAATGACAACAAGTTCAAATGCGACAATTGCAGCAGCTATCAGGAGGCGCAGAAGCGAATGCGAGTCAAGAAGTTGCCTCTCATTCTCGCTTTACACTTGAAACGGTTCAAATATATGGAGCAATACAACCGCCACATCAAGGTGTCCCATAGGGTGGTTTTTCCACTGGAATTAAGACTGTTTAACACTGTAAGTTTCAAATTCTATTTAATCTTCATTAGATTTTCCCTTGGCCTTTTATTTTTGAGTGTTTTTTTTTTTGCAAAGTTAACTACAAGACATTTCGGTACTCGAAAAAATAAATTAGACCTCTGTATCTCAAATTAGAATGAATCTTAACCAGGCTTGTTGCGATTTATAATTAGATGTGAATATTTCCTTGCAAAATCTGCCTAAACTTGCATGAGTAAACTTGAATTTATTGTCATCCATCTCCATTGAAGTGCGACTAACAATAGTTCCACTCTGTATATAATTTTTTTAATCAACTAGAAATTTAAGAGACTAGAGATTACAAGCTCAACCTTGATTCGCATAACTCTGAAAGCAGAAAGCAAGAAAACTCACAAATTTGTATTTTTTTTTTTTTCGTAAAGAATGCCTGAAGAAAAGGAGTCCCCCACTCTATCGCTTTTTTAGATAATGTTTACTTCAGAACGTTCAACTAGAAACTGGCAGCGATGTGTACTCTGAATTGCGATCAGCGCAACTACACGTAATAATTGATGATATTTTGTTATTACCACTGTGACCATCTACCATCAAGTGCTTATCATAAGACTTCTTACCTTACAAATGTAATTGTTGACAGTCTGATGATGCAGTGAATCCGGACCGGCTGTATGACCTGGTCGCTGTTGTGGTCCATTGTGGTTCAGGGCCCAATCGTGGCCACTATATTAGTATAGTCAAAAGCCACGGCTTCTGGTTGTTGTTCGATGATGACATGGTCGATGTAAGTCAATTTTAAGTCCTAGTTTTTTTGGGCATCAGAAAAAATGGAATAACTTTGCTTTTAATATCGAGGGTATCCTGGCAGAAACGGATAAGTACAGAAAATTTCAAAATGAGAAAAAGAGCAGTTAAAAGTTTGAGGGCTCATAGTAAAATGGTGAAGCACAATAGCCATAATAAAACATAAAACCCCAATAAAATCTTATTCAGTTATACTGTTTTGCTAGATAAAAAGAGCAGAAAAAAATAAGTATGCCTATATATCAAAATTTTCGTTAAATTTTGCACTTATTCGGTTCTGCCAGAATACCCTCTATATTATTCAAGACTATACAGGTTGATATTTGTATAACCAAATGGGCCAGTGAAGGCAAATCTGAAACCAAAAGGCCCTCTGAATAGATTTCGGAAGAATAAAATGCATCCTTGTGTTAACAGAAATATAGAATGCAGAGCTTTGTCGCCGTACAATAACTATAATAATATAATAAAAATAAAACAATAAAATATTAGTATACGAAATTTTTTTTTTTTTTTTTTCAGAAAATTGATGCATCAGCCATAGAAGATTTCTACGGCCTAACTTCTGATATACAAAAGTCATCAGAGACAGGATATATTTTATTTTATCAATCTAGGGACGCTAGTTGTTAACTATCTTCTATAGTTTAGTATTTATTGATATTTATTAACGAATGCTGTGGTAAATCTGTTTAAATATGCCCACTTGTTAGCGTTGATGGCATAATATTGAAAATTGTTTTGATCCATGATTCATTATAATCTTAGATTTTATTTCAAAATAATTTAATTTTATATTACATAATTTAAAAAAATAAAGCATTTATCTTTCCTCTAACAATGTTGTTTTATTCTTTAATAGTGTTTTCAACTAGTCGCTATCAAACTTCTCAGGAACACCCGCTGCACTAATCTGAAGATTATCTGAGAGTTTCATCAAAATTACTTCAGCGGTTTTGGAGCCTATAGGGAACATACATACACACGCACATTGCCTTTGATATTTGCCCGCGACTTCGTCCGCGTCCGAGCGCTATCAAACTTCACAGGAACACAGAGGCGAGCCTCGCGAGGCAGGACGAGCTATCAGAAGTCCCCGAGCATCCGAAATGGACATATAATTGTATGAGATGAATAGACAGTTCTTGAAAGTTCATGATAAACCTACAACAAGCGCTCGCGAGCCAAATCAGACAGTCCACACCGAACGCACAGCGCACACTGAGGCACCTTTGACGGCCTGTTTACCGACAGCCGATGGCTCGACTGCGAGGCACGCTCGGCCGAGGCAAAGTGCGCCCGAGGCAGCCCGAGCCACGTCCACAACGACCGAGGCTCGCGAGGCTGGTCTGGATGCGGCTTATGGTGCAGAAATATAAGAAAAAAATGTTACTTAGTCATTACTTTTCTTATGGTGACTTTTGATAAACATTATTTGGTTTGAGTGTAGGAATATAGGTCAATAAATGGATTATTATTAGTGTAAAAAAATAAACAATAATTAAATTTAAATCTTTATTATTCTACTACAACGACTTACATATTAATCAATCACATTACTTATCATTAGCAAAATCAGCTGGATTCTTGCGTCCAAGTCTATGATGTTCTCTTTCAACTCCTTCGTAAACAAGATACCCAATAATAAAAGCTGAAACAAATTATATTAATGACTAGGCGATACTAATAATTTCAAATAAAATTTTGAACACTCGAGTCTATGTGATATAAAATTTAATTCAAATTTAGTCTTATATTTTGAGATGGCTCTGCTTAATGGTGGAGAAATAATAAGTATCTTCACAAATTACTTAAAAAATAATATTTTTTTGGGTTAATTGTTAACATCTAACAATAGAGGTCTAAAGATCTTCTAAATATCAAATTCATTCCTGTATTTGTCAGCATTAATGATAAACATAAGTTTATTGAATTATTTATACATTTACTCAACATACAATCTACAAATAAAAACAAACCTAACAGCCAATTAAGGTTTACATTTGTATACCTACTTTGACCTGCCACAACTTAAAAAAAAAATTATATTTGTTTCATAAGAATAAAAATAGGGTAGAAAGAATGGGTGGAAATTAAAATGGCATAAATTTAAAAAATAGAAGATGTAAATAGACCTGTCAAAAACAAAGTAGGTTTGCAATATTTAAGGCAATTTTATATCCACCTGCTCTATTAATTTTTTTCTACTCTAGTTCATTTAATGACTACAACTTACTTAACACATAAAAATAAAATTGTTAAGTTGGAAATCAATATAAAAACTTACGTGGAGCCACTATGAATATATTTTCCCGGATTCTGCGGAAAATGTTAGGTATTCCTTTGGATATTGCGCCAGCATACGCTCGCTGCTCGTGTGGAGAAAGCTTGTATGTAATTAATCCTCGGATTTTAGCTAATTCACCAAAATGTAAGCCCATTTTTGCAGTAAGATTATGTAACTACTTGCAGAAATCAATTATTGTCTTGTCTTGTCTGCTTGTCTCTCTCTCGTTCTGCAGTTCTGTCTGCTCGTTCTCGTGGCTCGTCGTTCTAGTGTTCCCAACTCTTAAAAATTTTTCTCCCTAAAGCTCGAATCAAAAACCCCTCAAACTCCCACAATTACTTAAAAACCCCTAAAAAATATTATTATTAAAAAATAAATATAAATTATTTTAGTTTCGTAAATATCACTGTATAAGTAATAACAAAATGATGCTTAAAAAATAACTAGTTACTAAAATCACTAGTTTCCAAAACTGGTGACGGCTATTTCATAACTAGTTACGTTACGTTTTGTGAAAATCTCGTAACGACTCAGGGGCCCTAGACAAAGTGCATTCGCTCCGTAGCGATTCGATTCGCTAAAAATAAAATGTATGGGATTGACATATGCCTTCGCTAAATCACGTGATACTTCCCATACATTTATAACTATCGAACTTCGTTATCGTTATCGTTATGGCACTTTGTCTAGGGCCCCAGGCCTACATACTAGATGTCACTAAGTCTCTACGTCAAAAATAAATATGATTAGCGCAAAATCCAGTGCAACGGCAGTCGCATGGCAGGAAGTACGCTTTGAGTTATCCCAAGGCGAATACTCTAATACATGTTTTTTTTTTTAATAAACGTAAATAAATAAATATTTGCAGAAAAAAATCCCTAAAAATACCTCTAAAAGTATAAGGCTAAGCCCCCTAAAAAAAATCCCATCCCAGTCTTTTATCCCCTAAATTTGGGGGGGAAACCCCTAATTGGGAACCCTGCGTCGTTAGTGGTCACAGACTAACTAGGTATAGGTACGCTCTGTACGCAAACCAGTGTTGTTCCTATTGAAAACTGGGATGCCGTGTTAACGTAACAAAATTGCCGTGTTTTAGGGGGAAAAAAAACAGAAAAATTGCCGTGTTTTAGAGGAAAAAAAACAGAAAAATTGCCGTGTTCACTTAAAAAATGCATAATAGGCAGAGTTGTTAAAAAAACTGTTTTTTTTACATAAACAAATTTAATAGTATTAAATAGGAGATAGTTTTAATATTATAAAAACTTAAAAATAAAAACGGTCACGGCAGTGGCAACCCTGCCGTGACCGTGTTTTTTTACGCACAGACCCTGAAACCGTGTAACACGGCAATTGCCGTATCAGGAACAACACTGACGCTAACGCTTTTCGTGGTCGTGTCTAATATAAGTTACTCTATGCTACACTACTTCAGCACACTTCAGTCTGTTAGCTGTCTACTTGCTTTTCTTGTACTGCAGGACAATGAATAAAGTACCTACTCTGTGTATGTAGTTCTCTTCGTTTTGGTTAAGGAGTTTTTGGTTCTGTGCTGTAGATTGACGAATATGATACCGGAAATCTCGAATCGAATCGAATATGATATTTGCTCCTAGCCGGAACTCTACGGTCTCTCAGAAAAGATTTGAAATTAAAAAGTGGCAATACTGTAGTGTTGTCTCTTTCTTATCAACTTCCAGATGGTTAGAACGGGACATTACTACAGTATTGCCACTATTTAATTTCAACTATTTGCTGACAGACTGTACCTTTGTATAATTTTATTAACTTGGCCATTATTGATAATTATATATGAAGATCTAATTTATGGATAATTTTAAGACCTGTACTGGATAATTTTAAGACATGCCTTTACAAAAAATATATGTAACTTAAAAAAATTAAGGCCATTTTTTATTATTTTTTTCCCCGAATAGTCATTATTACTAGTAGTCTATTCTGGACGCGTCCGATAGTTTGTTTCCACCTTTAGAATCAGGGGCCCTAGACAAGTTGCATTCGCTCCGTAGCGATTCGATTCGTTAAAAATAAAATGTATGGGATTGACATATGCCTTCGCTAAATCACGTGATACTTCCCATACATTTATAACCATCGAACTTCGTTATCGTTATCGTTATGGCACTTTGTCTAGGGCCCCAGAACCTAGCCTATTTGTCTATGGGCTTGTTTGACACATGACCTCTATATAGTTTGTGATGATTTCGGTTCGGATTTGGCAACGTCAACACTGAAATTCAATTCAGTGTTGGTTGACGTTGCCAAATCCGTGACTGAATTTATATCGACAAACGTTTTGTCCGATGAATTTAATTATGTTTAATTAGTTTATTATTTTTATTTTTGTTAGACTAAGCGATTCAGAAATCATCAAATGTTTTTTATAAGTAAATGACATTATATAATAATATAAGTCCACCTTAATTCATTTCAGAATAGGTAAGTAAACACGTAGCCTTTTACTTCGCTTAAATTGTGATTAAATGAAACAATAGCTTGAAATTTTCTATTCTAATCAATCCAAAACTATCACAGTTTCGAGGGCATTTAGTTAAAAGTTAATGTGAAAGTTCACGTGTAACTTTCAACTTAATAATATTCGGCGAAACCTCAAGCGGATATTTTTAGCAAGGAAACAGTATTTCATGAATTAACTCAAATGTTATTTTATTTTAACCATATATCCACAGCTCTAACATATGAGGTTTCAAAATGGGTGGACAGTTTGAAATAAAATTCTTAGTTTTCTATTTAGAATGCCAACACTACAAATATCACAAACAAATTTTTTGGTTTGTCTGCTATTTCGCTTGGCAACCCGCTCCTTTTTCCTAGTTAATATAACACTTATTGCATTTTGCATTAGTCATAAATAAATAGGGTTAGGTATATAGTTATCATACTGGCTAAACCCGATTTCAGCCTAAACTAGTGTGTCCTAGGTGTCCAGCCTAAGTGTGTCAGGACAGGACAGGATATACCTACTACTTTAGCCCAGGACAATCTAGTTTGGCTTAAATACTTTAGTCTTAACTAGTTTGACCTATGTAGGCCAAACTGGTTTTGATCTAAATTATGCTTAAAATAAAAAGGCAATAAATTGGATGAGCAATATTCAGACAGCTTTTATGAGGTGCACCTGTACCAAAAACTATGCTACAAATAGGATTCAACACTTGACAAAAATATGTAAGCAATAAAAATTGAAGAAATGCTTCAATTCCTCAGCAAAAGGGGTGCAGATGAAATCGCGGGAAAAAGCTAGTTATAAATAACTATATAATATTTTTATATCTCAAAAATTACAGCACCTATGAAGACTGACAACGATACTGCCCTTCAAACCGTTGAAGAACTTGAGCAAGATACTGCAGATACTCAATTAACTTCTGAAAACATGGACAATGATGGAAAAAAATCCCAAGCTTATATGCCCAATAAAAGAGCACAATATGGTAACTAGACAAAATTTAAATATTTTTTGTAATACTTTCTTTTTATATTATAAATTTGCACTGCTTATTTTATTGCATTGACTGACTATGACTATGATAGGATAAAAAGTAAGACATAAAGTGGAGATAAAAGATAACACCAACTTAATTTCCAAGAGTGTGCATTGCTTCACATCCTTGAATATTTGACTAATTACATGATCTAGCTAGATTCCAGTTATCGCGCACGTTCCACTGTGAGCAAATCAGACCCATTATGTACTCTGTTTAACTTACAAGGATGAAAGTTAAAAACATGCTTCCACTAAAAAGAGTGAGCTGAGTGTACAAAAGAGGTCCCTGAGTTAAGCAAGTTCCTAGCGGACTACATATGAAGTATCAATTAAAGAAACGTTAGGTTTGATTTATTGTAAGCAACCATAAAAGTGATTTCTGATTAAAATAATTACAATTTTGTTCTTTCACAGGTTACATAAAATATGTTAGTCTAGTAATTCTAACATTACAAAATGCTACTTTAGGCCTCAGTATGCGCTATGCTCGTACGCGAGATGTAGAAATGTTTTCATCTGCAGCTGGTAAGTATTTCATTGCTATCTTAAATCTGGACAAGTGACCGTCAATGGACAAGTATCCTATTAATATTATATTAATATTGAAAGGATATTAATAGATTAATATCATATTAATAAATGCGAAAATTTGTATGTTTCTTCCTCAATAACACAAAAAACGGCTGAACAGATTTCGATAAAATTTGGCACACAGATACATAAAGTATCTGTATTAACACATAGGATACTTTTTATCTTAGAAAAATGTTAAGTTTCAGAGCGATCGCCTAAAAATATATAAAATTGTGGTTGGCGCCACCATAGTCACAGCGATAAAGATGCCAGGGTTGTCTTGTATTCCATAGGCACAAATTTATGTTATTTATTTAACCTATCTATTTATAATGAATTTTCATTGCAGCTGTACTCATGGCAGAGGTATTCAAACTGATAATTTGTGTCGGTCTAGTGATGCAAGAGTCGAAAAGCATTACAATCGGCATGCAGTCGATGTACACGACAGTGATATTAAATATAAAGGACACATTGCGCGTTTGTGTGCCATCTTTTCTATATATTATCCAGAATAATTTGCTCTACGTGTCAGCTTCAAATTTGGATGCTGCTACATATCAGGTAAAATTGTTATTTAGTATCTGAATAAATATTAACGACCCACACAAAAGAAGAGTTTGTTAACTAATTAATATTAAGCCAGAGCCCATTACCTCCATCCTTTATCGTTCTAATAAGATATCACATCTCATTAGAAAATTAAAAAAATATTTAGTAATTTCAGCTGGGTAAATAGTACTTTTATTTTTAAGCCTACATGTTAGCATAAAATTCTAATGAGATATTAACCTCATTAGAAAAAATAAAAAATTGTTTTTTTTTTTCGAATTTTATATTGTGTAATTTTTTCAGGCCCACACATTTTTTTTACATCATCATAAATCTAATTTCATAATGTTACACTTCAGGTGACATATCAATTGAAGTTACTGACGACGGCGTTTTTCGCTGTCGTCGTATTGAAGAGGAAATTGAAGAAATGGCAGTGGGGTGCCCTTGGCTTGTTAGCAGCCGGTGTAGCACTCGTGCAACTCTCCTCCACCGACGGTGGCGCCAAATCCACTACAAGCAATTTACAACAGTCTAAGCTGATAGGTTTCAGTGCGGCGTTAGCGGCCTGCTTTATTTCGGGATTCGCTGGCATATACTTTGAAAAAGTACTTAAGGAGTCGGACATATCAGTGAGTACATTTTTTAAATGTTAAACTCGACTCACAGGCTAACGGTAACTACCGTCGCCCATAACACAAGCAACGCCAATGGTGCTGTAAGTGCGCTGCCGAACGCAGTAGTATTAAATATAGGGATAGGGAAAATGGGATTTGGCATCCCTTACTCACTCACCGAAACACAACAGCACACGTGCTATTTCACGGTAATGTTCTGTGAGGGTGTGGTTACTTTGGGAAGCCTTCCCTTCCCAAATGACTGTGAAATACAGCGTGCTCTGCCACTTACAGAAGACCACTGTAAAATAGTAGCACGTGTGCTGTTACGTTATTCTGATAACGGTTTTTTTTTTCGACTTTTAAGCAACAAAGCGAGAACAGCTTGAACAAACATTTTAATATAAATACAGTTAAAATTTGTATATATTAAAAATGGTAAAAATAATTATACATACTTCTTTATAAATGTTCCAAAAAATAGATTCTCTACATTTTGTGTTATATTGAAATATTCTTTTGTAGGTGTGGATGAGGAATGTGCAGCTGAGTTTGCTGTCATTGCCTTTCGGGACCATCACGTATCTGATAAACGAGGGTTCCATGAAGCATTTGCTGAAAGGCTTCGACGGGTTCGTGTGGTATCTGGTTTTGCTCCAAGCGGCCGGAGGTCTCATCGTGGCCGTGGTCGTCAAATACGCGGACAACATTCTCAAGGGATTCGCAACGTCCGTAGCGATTATTATTTCGTGCGTAGCGTCCATATACATATTCGATTTTCATTTGAGCATTCAATTCGCAGGGGGCACCCTTCTAGTTATAGGCTCCATATTTTTGTACGGTTATGTACCTAAAAAAAAAACTGATCCTAGATCGTCTCTAAGTGTGTAAATATTGCTTGCCGTCAGACTGAAATTAAATGAATACCTACCAGTGTATTGTGAATATGGATTAATACAATCCATAATATATAGAGTTAAAAAAAAGTATTTAAACGCAGATATTATTGAAGCTTTATTTTTTAAAAATGTATGTCAGTATTCAAAATGAAAGTATGTGCGACTGGTTAGAAAATTTCCTCAGCTTTGCCACAGTTAACAGTATCCATACAATGTTCCAACTAAGGAGCTTACTGAAATAAATCACGCTAATAATGACTGATAATAATAATCACTGCAATTAAAGGCCAGCACTGACGTATTTTTTCAGTCTTATGCCAATGGTTTTAGTACATAAACGCAGTGATTTCATTTTTAGGTAAATTATTAAAAAAACAACGACTCGACCCTAGTGGGGCGTTGTATGGATATTTGCACTGTAACTATTGAATCTATTGAGGTGCTAATGAATTTGTAACAAAGTGTATAGAAATATTTGTAATAACTTTTCATGAATTTATTAATAATAGTAAAGTACCGTTTTGATATTCCTTTGACTAGATTTTTTTAAAACTGTACTTAAAAATCTTTAGTATTTATTTTATACTCAGTTTGTATTATTACTAAAACAGTATGATTTAATGTGGCACTTTGTGTTTGATGACAAAACGGATTTTTTTTAATTGATTCGTCATTCGTGAAAAGAGGATGAGCTTGAAAATTCCTTCAAGAAAAAGTTTCAAGAGTCTACTGTATCTTGGCAATGAAAGCAATGAACTACTGTATCTAGGTCCTCATTGCGAAGTTTGGTTTAAGTTAACTCTTTACATCTACATGTTTATTACTTATTTTTGTAAGTATCTATTTTTACACTTTCATAAGTTATACAAAAAGAAAACCTATACTTTTTTTTTAAATTAGTTAATTAAATGAGAAGTTAGATAGATTCTATGGCCGCAAAATTATATACAAATAAGTATGTATTAAGGGTTTAATTTAGCTTTTATTTTCTCGAAACTAGTCTCGAAGTCGAAACACGGTAAACCGTTTTTTTTAGATAATGATCTTCAATTTAAAATTAGTTAGGTTTTTAATTCGACGGTGTTATGACAATTCGAAATGTTAAAATAATAATTATGATGAACTTTTGCTAATTGAATTGGCATTTCTTAACTTGGTACACTTATTTTAATAAAAAATTGTGTTAAGGAAAAAAGGATTGCAACAAATAAGTAGATAAAATTTTGATTTTTGACATTTTTTTGTACAATATTTGGAATTGTTTATCTTAATTCATAGTGTGGTTTCATAGTATATATCAGAGAGATAGAAATAAAATAATATTTGAAAGGATTCATGTTATTTCCTTTTTCAGAAACGTCACATAATTTTACTCTCATCACACACGAAGAAATTTCACTTCGAAAAAGAAATAACTACTATAGTTGTATACAAAAACGTTTAATGAAATTCAAATGAAAGTGTCAGAATTCTGTCGAATTAAAAATCAGATAGAATCCCCAGTTCTGTAACGTTAACGGGCATTTAGTGAAGTTCAAAAAATAGTACATAATAAGATCACTTTATTATAGACCTGTCTCGCATTTATCTTAATGAAAAATGTGGTAATACAACGTTCGCAGCTTCAACTTTAACTGAGAACTAAAAACATATTTATTTACTACTGTTATTTTTTAGCATTTACTAAAAATGTATGTTACTGTAATTATTATTCATGCTCAGAAAGGTCTTACATAACTTAGGTATTAAGTTATACAGAATTATATTTTTGTTTATAAGTAAGTTAAAAATAAAATAATCCAATCCAAGCATCTATGTTTATTTTAATTTTTTATAATAAATTTAATAAGAATTGATAATCTTTCTTTTTCTCATCTGTTCCACCCATTGTTCGAGTTGTTGTGGAGGAGTCAATAAATTGAGCTTATAGAAGTCCTTTGGTGGTTTTCCCTCTTCCAATCGTACTGAGTAATGGCAATATTTATAGCGGACCTCTCCCATTCGGCCTTTTGCGTGTCTTCTGATGCCTTTGATGTGCATCCCATCTCCAGCGAATGATTCAGCTGTAAAAGGATGAAATACTTGTGTAAAAACAAATTAAGAACATTTTAATCTTTTAAAAATATAATAAACTTTGTAAGGTAAGGGTGTGTGTGGGTGTGTATGTGTGGAAATATATAAATCACACACACATGCACATACACTTACACATATTATTTTATTGTATTACCTTCTCATATATTATTGCTGTTTCTTATTTGTTATATAAATTAGCCTAATATTAAATTAGATGTTGGAGGAGCGGGGGTCTCCTGATACAAGTATTTTTATACTTAATAGGAGGTCCCCTACACCCTTTTTGTATGTAGGCTTATGTTTTTAAATAAATTATTTTGTATGTAAAGATAGCCCATCTGGAGGCAGTAACCACCCGCTTACAGAAGACCACCACCATGTATGCTTGTTGTTTTTCAGTGAATGAGTGAATAAGGATGTTACCACACCAATCAGCCCAAGTCAATCAACAGTGTTAATTAGGTAAGAACTGTCGATCGACATCTACTTATCCATTAGACGGTAGCCACCTACCGTTAAGTGGACCGACTGTCGACCCCAACATAAAAAAAGCATATTACATATAATATAAACAAGTATAATTATTACAGTAATGTAAACACAACATACCGATCCATAAATTGCTTTTAAATTCCACGTTGTGCTCTTTAACAGCAAGTTCTTGGGCTTCTAAAATAGTGTCTCTGACAAACTCTGCGCCTTTCTTATTTACATAACTCAGCTGTTTAACTGCTTCGTCTACTGTCATTCCCCTAACAAAACATGCTATATACCATAACTTTTTAGGGCTGTACTTCATATTGGTCTTCTGATGACACACGAACTGAAACAGGTAATAATAAAGTTAATACAAATGTTATTAAAATTAGAGATTAAGGGGTGTGTGTTTTATAAATTACTTACAGCAGGCCTCGGTTCTTCATTGATTTCTTGTGGTGGATAAATTTTCTTATTATGCAGCATAAATCTGATAGGAACCTTTGGTCTAGAAGACCACGCTAAACACTGATTGGTTGTGTGGAAATTATTTATATGAATTATTTGCGTTATAGAAGGACGCAAACACCTATATAAGTTGTTCATAATTTATTGTTATCGTAATACAGATTTCAAAACTTAATTCGAGTGCTATCTATCTATTATAATAAACAACGCAAGTGTCAAATGAATAATGTATAAACAAAAACAAAATTCCAATTTAGGTTAAGTTAAGTTTTATATGAAATGAAATGAAAAAAATATTAATTATGATCGAATGAAATTCTATCATTCACGCATCAAATAACCATAGATAAGTGCAAATTGACACTTCATATTAGTCTGTGTAACACTCTCTTCGAACAACTATGAGTCCTAGTGTGAGTTTCTCGATCAAACGCATCGAACATTCTCATACAAATTCTTGTTTACGCGTATAGTAAAACTCGCACTAGGCACTTGTAGTTTTCAAACTATACAAATCATGAAATATGTTTTCATATCCATTTGTGTATTTAATAGTTATGTATCCGTGGTCTCTCGAAAGGAATAAGCCTTAGTTCCTCTATAACTGTACATAGACTATAACTTATGACTAGATAGAAGCGTCACTTGTGCATGAAGTTTTGTCGCCCTTCTTCATGACGTTAACAGCTGTTGACGTTGATTGGAAACTAGAAATGTCGTGTTATAAAAGAAACAAACCAAACGAGAAGAGAACCGATTACCGAATGAAAAGAAGACTAGAAGACGGACGATTTATCTCGTGTTTATTTTATTTTTAATATTGTAGTTGCAAACAGGAGGATATGGTAAAATACAATAAATATGTTGGTTACAAAAGATATTATTTTAGATTAAACTGAAAGTAACCAGTTTGTTAAGAATTTTTATCCCAGGATTGACTTGTTCGTAAAATGAGTGATTTGTACGTTGCCGTCGTCTGTTCTTCGAATATGAATCGGAGCATGGAAGCTCATGCGTTTCTCGTGAAGAAAGGATTCAAAGTAGAATCCTTTGGCACAGGAGAAAAAGTTAAACTACCAGGATCTTCTGCTGATCGTCCCAATTGTTACGAATTTGGAGTTCCCTATGACGATATTTACAACGATTTACTCGAAAAAGACAAATCTTTTTACACCCAGAATGGATTGTTACACATGTTAGATCGAAATAGAAGGATAAAACCTTGTCCAGAAAAATTTCAAGTTTCAACAGAAAGATTTGACGTTATTATAACGTGCGAAGAAAGGGTTTACGACCAGGTTGTAGAGTGGTTCGGCATGAGAAGATCTATATACAATCAACCAGTTCACGTTATAAATATTGACATACAGGACAATCACGAGGAAGCCACAATAGGAGCTTTCTTAATCAGTGACATGGTCACTAAGATGGCACAAAGTGATGACTTGGACAATGACATTGATGAATTATTACACGACTTCGAAGCGAAATGTAATAGACCAATATTAAATTGTATTATGTTTTATTAATTGAGAACAATAACATTAATATTTTCAATATTCATGTTATGAATATAATAGAATACTTTCCCATAACGGAAGATCATTTTTGTAATAAATTTTAATAAACTATTGTTTGTTTCATTTAAACCTAATGCTAGCCATACACAATTGAGTCACCAAATTGGCTTGATAAAGCTAATTGTACTATGCCTATTGAACAATAGGCTTAAGGTAAAACGGCTGGTATTACATGTTATGTTACACTTACATGTCTTAACTACTCATCCAACCATATTGTATATTGATAAATATTACTTATGAAAAAGGAGCACAGAGAAAGTAATGGAAAAAAGCTAGTTTGAATATAAATGCTTTAGAAAGTGTGTCATGGTGACACTTGCTCTAGTGAATAGATCTTCATGTTCATCATCATCACCTATGTATATTCACGGAAAAACTAGAAAAAATAAAATACATTTTCAAATTACCATTTTATTCATATTATTTACATGATTTAATCATAACAATTTTTTTCAATAAATTCATTTTTACATAATATTGTAGACAATTTGTCACATGGAATCTTCAAGGAATGTGAAAATTAATGTCAAGTGAATGGAGACAAAATAATACATTATTTCATCAATTTATTCATTCATCAACTAAATATTTCATCAACTAAATTGTTTAAATACCTTGTCCTTACATTGGAAATACCTATTAAGTCTAATCTCTGCATATCTGTAAAATAAAAAGGATTATTTTAATAAAAATTTAGACAGTCTCAAAGAGGGCACTTTCCAACTCGAGCAGCTTACCAATTCCATAGTAATTCCATGATTACTCATTAGTTATTAGTCGTAGCAATACTTAAAAAAACATTGACATTTCTGAGACAGGTTTGGATTAAGGCCGTTACAGTCAGAATCACGATGGAGTGAAAATTTATGATTCCCGGCGAGCATAATGCCATGATGTGTTTAGTTTGCAGATAAGATATTAACGTCATATTATTTGTAGTTTTATAATCTAGATAATGTCTGAAAAATATTTTAAAATATTGGGATAATTTTCTCATTAGAACAGTTTTTAAGCAGCCCTTTTTTAAAACTAGCGGTCTACGGGCTACGCAGAAGTGAGATATTAGTAAAATTATATGTAAAAAACTTATAAAAATATTGATTTTCCAAAAATTCATAATTTATTAGATAATAGTTGTAAAAATATATACGATTTCTGTAAATTTTCATTCAAGAAAAGTATAACCAGTGTCACTTTTAGTAGTTTTTCGTGATATTAAACGTCTTATTTTAGGATCAAATTTGAGATATTTCTGTTTTTTCTTCGGCCTAGTATGTGAAGTAATTTATGTTCTAAAACTTTGCTTCATTATTTTTTTTTTAATATGTTGTATATTTATCTGCGTAGGCCGTCGACCGCTAGTTTGAAAAAGGGCTGTTTAAAAGCTGTTATAATGAGAATTCATTTTAATTTACTTTTCAGCCATGTACTAGATTAAAAAACTACAAATAATATGACGTTAACATCTTATCTGCAAACTAAACATCTGAAACTACTAAAAATCATAAATTTTAACTCCTGCGTGATTCTAATTCATGGACGCTCTTAAAACAAAAAAGCGAAATTAATTTCATTATTTGTGATATTTTCACGAGTTGAACTTGTAATTACTGACTAAAAGCCAAAAGTAGCTTTTAGCCTTCAAGTGTAATGTAGTTACAGTAGTTTCCCGAAGGATCGTCTAAAAATATAAATAAAAAATTCAGCGCCACCGTCACCACAGCGATAAAGACGTCAGGCGTAATATTTACATTTTTCAACGCGGACGAAGTCGCCGGCACCTATATTATTTTACAATTTTCTCCTTCACATAAAGCGCTGTCATAGCCCAATGAACGCGAACTCAGCCTATATCAAGAAAAACATTAATTTCTGAAAAGACATTTCCTTATCCCTTCTCAATCCCTTGTCCCTTAATCCTGCAGCACCTGCGGCGTTACTAGTGTTATAGGCGACTATAGCCACATACCATCAAGTGAATCGTCAGCCTGTCTGCCAACCTTAACATAAAATAAATATAAACAAATAAGTAAACTGTGAAAATTGAAACTTACCGACCAAAGTCAAATTCAATGCTCGACAATTCATACTGCACTAAAGACCAAATGGCCCACAAAAAGTGTGATGCCAGCGAAAGTTGTTCCACTTCTGTACAAACTTTTTCCACATCATTATCTGATGGTTCCGTATCGTTCAAATATTCCGAGAGGTATGCACGGATCCATCTCGTCCGAAATTCTTTAGTGGGGTATCTGCTGTAATCGATGTCTTCTATACTTAGACCTATCAATAAGAAAGTTTCTCATTAACCCTCTAGCCGCCAGAGTCGGATTTATCAGACAAATTCCTCTACATGTCATAAATAAATTACGAGTCAGGTGTTAGGGCCACGACAACTCCTACAAAACCAAGGGTTATAAAGGGTTAATGGTCATAAATCGGATCAACTGATTTGGATGAAATTTGGTACACAGATAGTTTAATACCTGGATTAATATAATATTATGTATACTTTTATCCTGGAAAAATGTTAGGTTCCCGAGGGGTCTTCTAATAAATATTAAAAATTGGGCGCCACTGTTGCGGTGGAGATATTTTCTCTATGACGATCATAAGATTTTCTTGTAGAAACCTAATTGATAAATAAATATTTTGATTTGATTCTTAGATGTTATATTTTTCATTTTTCAACGCGGGCTCCAGCTAGTACTAAACAGTTATGATGAATTGATAAAGTGAATTTATAAACCATAATTTCACACTTCCCTATGCTAATGACGTTATGGTCAGCAGCGCACTTGCAACACCTGTCGCGTTGCTTGTGTTATATATAGCCTATAACTTATAGGCGACGGTAGCCACCTACCATCAAGTGGACGGTCAGTCTGTCTTTCGAACTTAACACAAAAAAAAGATATAAAGGCTAAAAACGAGTGTGAAGGCGATTTGTGGTGAGTCAGAGGCGGTATTATCCCTCGACGGAAGTCTAAATTTGAAACACGTGAAGCTATAGGGCACAGCAAAAAGAAGAAAGTTAGGTTCTGTGCAAATTTCTCACCTACAAATTCATTAAAATGGTTGGCTATATCAAATGCTTGATGATTATAAGCAGCATACTCGTAGTCAATGAATGATACAGTTCCCTTTTCTTCATTGTAGATCACATTTCCCAGAAGCAAATCGTTGTGAGCAAAGACAATTGGGCTCATATTATTACCCAAGTGTGATTTGAGTCGTTCAAATTCTATTCTTAGTTTCGTTACAGATCCAAAGCTTTTGATAAACCTTTAAAAGAAAAACTATTTGTTAATAGCCATGAAAGTGAAATACATATAAAAAAAAATCATGCCCTAAGATTATTTTTTTAGAAAATAATCTTAAGATTATTTTTTTATATTTACATTATATATATGTATAATATATATATTATTTTATGATATTTTTTGGATTTTAAAATATTTTTTTATGATTTTAGATTATATTATAAAATAGTAAATTAAAAATACATACTTTTTATTTTTTAACTCGTCAGTAAATGGCTCTGGCAGTAGACTTAAAAATTGTTCAATTTTATCCCACACCATCGGTTCTTTATTAATCTAAAAAAAATCAAAAATAATTGAAAGTGTGTCCTTATCTACCTCAGTATATTTTTCATATAAGTTCATTGATAAAAAATAACTTAGAGTTAAATAAAATGTTATCTTTAAACAAAACAATGTAAACAATGTAATGTAATTTGAATGTAATCCATTAAAATCTTTTTATTTGTCCTGATAAGATTGTCCTCATTTATATAATACTAGCTAGCGCCTGCGACTTCGTCCGCGTTGAAAAAGAAAAAGGTAGCCTATCCTGTGTCCTGTACGTCTAAATGTTTATCTACCAAGTTTCATGCAAATCAGTTAATTCGTTCAAGAGTTATAGAGGAACATACATACAATACAGATTGATTATTAGTATTTATAAAGAAAATAAATTAAAGACATACAATAAAATACAATTGACGAGCAAATTGAATCAATTGAAACAATGTTCCTCACTTTATTTCAATTGAATACAGTTTATATAGTCAGTTGGCCCTACGGATGTCACCTTCACTTAATCTATTAGGATTCTGTTGATGATTCTATTTTATGTTTTCGGGGTCGAGAAATCCGAAAATCGTGATCGCCCCACCGAAATCCACATTAAGGTGGCCGAAAATTGGGAAAAATTGCACCCAAAATTTGTTTTTCACTAATATCACGAAAACTATTGCGAATTTCAAAATGTGGTTTAGTCCATTCGAAAGAGCGGAATAAAGTGAATCTACCACCACCCCCATCTATCTGTGATAGTTTTCGCGCAAAATGAGTTCAAACATTTGTCGTTGTTTACGTTAATATGGGTACTTATAGTACCATGCCAACTACACTTTTCCCGACAAAAAAATGCTCTCATTCCCTAAAAAATTGAGGAATTGAATAAAAAAGTATTAAAAATACATTAAACTAGGTTTTGCTTGCGACTTCGTCCACTCCCTTTTTTCTTAGGTGTTATAACATTTATTCAATCTTTATTGCTCATATATTTTTGGACAGTACTGATTTTAATTTTTTTATTTTTAGATGATCTCTCGGGAACAACTTTTTTCTGGACGAAAAGTATCCTATGTCCTTTTCTACATTATACCTGGCAATGTGTTTGCAAAATTTTATAGTGATCAGTTGAGTAGTTAAGGTGTGAAAGCATAACAAGCAAACCAACTCAGTTGCATGGTAATAATATTATTTATGATAGCGAAATATAATCAACAGTCTTGTAATACCTACATGTGAAAAGAAAATCTAAAACTGGTGCCACTTACTTCTGTTCCCAGTTCAACTTTATGCATTTTGGCCATTTGTCTAGCAACTAAAGGCCAAATTTTTGAATCTTTCACCGTGTCCACATCAAGAGTTACTCCAGGGAAATATTCATAAGCTAAGCCGTTCTCAAATATGCCATAAATCTCTGGAGCCAAATTGAGCACATTCAAAACTTTAATATTTCTGCAAACAGAATTTTAACATTTTATTAAACAAATAAACTTCACATCTGTTGCAGAGTGGATAACTGATGGAGTAGAAGAGTTTTCAAATGGAGGCCACCAATTGAAAAGTGCAGCTGGGTCAGCCTGCTGCTAAATGGACAGACAACCTGAAAGGTTTCGCAGGAAGAGGCTAGATGCAAAGGACAGAAGACCGTACATGGCAAGCCTTAGGAGAGGCCTACATCCTCTCCCTATAAAATGTCATGAAGTAGTGAAGAGATTATGCTTCATAAATTAATACAAAATCAAAATTACCTGAGTTCCGCATTTCTATCAATGAGGAGATCAGTTTTATGCCCATATATCCTTACGAGAACAATTTTTTCCGAATTGTTCCCATTGTTATATTCGCAGGCTACAAGTTTATTTGTTATTCCATCTGTAAAAATCTAAAAACGTGTCTGGGTAAGAAACGGGATGAAATTTTTTTTAAATCTTTTTTATTGGAGATGGGTTTGCTCTTGGCCAACAACCAACTGTGTAGCAAGGATGAGGCCTATGATGGAGCGAGCTAACCCAGAAGATGCCTATTCAATCGAACTTTGAAAAGATTTGGGTTATATGAGATCGGAAATACAGACGCCGGCAGGGAGTTCCAAATCCTGGCAGTGGGCATTATAAACTAAAAAAGAAAAATTGTAGTTGCTTTGCATTTTAGTCGTATCGGCAGGCCGTCTGACGGCTGCGATCACCCATTTACAGAGTGACCCAGAGTGACCCTGTGCTGTTGCGTTTCGGGAGCGAATACCTAAGGGATGCCAGAGACCATTACCCTATTCTTTCTGAATCCCTTATCCTCAATCCCCACAGTCAATCCCACTGTGGTTAGCAGCGCACTTGCAGCACCTGTGGCATTGGCCATCAAATGAGCCTTCAGCCCGTCTGTTGAGCTTAACAAAAATGTTTTTCAACAGCACGTCAAGTTACCTTGAATTTAATATGCTCAGATAACCATGTAGGTCTTATAACACTGAGCAGCTGTAAAATTCCACCAAATAAGTTATCTTCTTCTATTTTAACAGACACAAACACATCACCAGCTGGTAGACAAATAGATGCCATTATTTAAATTAATAATTATCAGTTAGTGCAGTGGCACACGTAAGTAAGGTAGGGAGATATGAAACGACGTCGACCTATCGCCAACCAACAATATAACCAACTACGGTTCATCTCGCATGTACGGATCTTATATATTATTTGCTTTGAATGTGGTTGTGGTATCTAATAGAAATAAATTGCTTTATTTATTGATAAGACGTCAAATGATAACAGTGATTAGTGAATGAATGAATGAATAGTGATAAAGATTATTAAAGATTGACAAGTTAACTGTCAAATATCAAATCAAGACATAGAATAATAAATCAAGATATCGAACAAAATAAAGCCAAGTGCAGACTAGCAAGCAAGTTGCACTTGCGGGTGCCCGCGTGGAATATTAATTGAGCCGATTACGGTCTCATGGTGCGAGGAAACACCGTGAGTTTTTAGTGAGTAGAAATATCACATTACTCACCCACCGACAATTCTCTAGCGAGAGAAGAATGCCAACTCCATACAAAAAAATGCGACATACATGTATACTTACAGCGCCACAAAATCCGCAGGCGGCAAGCCAGGCGAACTAAAAGCTAATGGCGGGAAATTTAAATGCCAGCTATATAATAAATAATTAAAAGCACGGTCGCTAAGCAGAAAGAATTTCGTACATTACACTGCTAAACCACCGTTCTCCTCATGGTCGATGGGGATCCAGTTCGCAATTTACCTATGCAAAAAAGACTGAAATACAGAGTTTAGGTGGTTTTCGTTATGCCGATTTTTTTAAATGATATATCATATCAACCTCTTCCGTAAATTTACGTAACTAAGCAGATAAAAAAAAACTGTCAGCTGATTAGAAAAAGTGAACTGATTGTTTTAATAATAATTAATAGGTAATTATTATATACCTATTATATACCTACTATACAGCGAAAGAAACAATTCTTAATATGGGTTTGCATTTTGGTGAATTAGCATTTATCCGCGGAATTGTTTACTACAAATTGTCACCGCACGAACAAAAACCTTTCGCTAAAGCCTATTCAGGATTTATTAATTTTGGAACAAGAACATCAGCAACCGTATATACATGGCTGCCAGGTATGCACGTCCACAATGACAGTTATTTGTCCAAAACATTTAGGCTTTGACGAAATTGCGAATGTTGTGTCTGAAATCGTAGCTCCCAAACTGATAGACCGATTTCGATCCGATTTTTTTGTTTGGAAGCTGACGTGATCGAGATGGTTTTTAGCTATACTATACCTAGTTTATGAAGATCTGTTCAGGCGTTTGAAGATCATCAGCCCATTTCCTAGTTGACGAAGAGACTTTACTAACTTAAGTAACTATATAGCTTCGATTGATGTGAAATTTGGTATGCTCTAACTTGAGTGGTATTAAGATGACTGATGCTGCAGCATCAAGTAGTCCGCGGGAAACCTAACTCCTCGGCAACCTACAGTAGGTATAGCGTGTTTCAGCTCCATAGAAAGTTGGAGGTTAGCTTATAATTTTAATTATAGCTTACATTTTATTTCTAGTGTTTATTGTGGGATATCTGGTCTATAACCGTGTGGAGGAAGCACACCGCCTTTCGAAGAGAAAGAATCCGGCAGATTACGTTAATGAAGTAGATCCTAATGCTGAAGAAGCGAAGCAATAAATTAAAATTTATTTTCATTCATAATAAACTGAGTCTGTAATAAAGGGCCTTGATTTATTTTCATATTAGAGCGATTTGCTCTAGGATTTTTTTCTAAGTTGTAGCAGATATTAAATTTATATGCAAAATTTTATTATGATCGGTTGAGTAGGCGTAAAAAGGTAGCAGACAGTTATTTTCCCATTTATTAAAATGGGTGTTATGTAATTATAAAGAAAAAAATAAAGAGAAAAAAAAGTGAAGTACTATGTAGTAACGCACTAGTCTGAGTCTTCTAGTCATTAAAAATCACAAAAGTTTCAAATTAGTATGCCGGGAAAACAATAAATCTCAATTTGCAACATCTTCCGAAGTGCGGAACCTTAGATTAATTATTGGTCTATAGCTACGAGAATGCGGCAACTTTTTATTGTAGTTTTTTTTTAAGAGCGAAGAAACTTTCAAAAAGTACCTTATGACAAATGCCGCATGCAATGCAATTATAATTGATCGGTTTTACTGTTGCAGCTTCAGATAAAATCATATCGTACCTAATCATAACAATACGAAAGAGACGAAAAAATCCTATTTCGTAGCTGGATACGAAAATGGACTTATTGAACTCGTAGTTATAGGCTTATAGTAGGGTTAAAAAAATGAAACTTGTATTTACAGATAAATTCATTTATTTACTAAGCTTTTAACGTTTAAAATGCACAAATAATATAATTCGTAAGTTTGGAGACACTTTGTCAGCAAATGAACGTTATAGGCCAAAAATGTACACAACAAATGTGGATGAATTATGGAAACAAAACTACATAATATATAAATACATCAAAACGTACTGCGCAAAACACGAAACGAAATGTCTAATACTATTAACAAGTTCCTTCGGCCTAATGAATAATTTAGTATCATTGGTGCTTTAAGTTAGGAAATTATTTTATATCAATATTTTTAATTTACAATTAACTCATTAATAGGATACGAATAACGTACTGAGATATTATTAACTTCATATTTTTGTGAAAATAAAATAAATGCTTCAAGTTCATATTAAAAACTATATCACTGTTTGCAGTAACGGCTCAACAATTTTCCGTTAAAAAAAAAAAGTAGAAAAAATTATTATGATAGTCGAGCTAGGGTTGTGTTCCAGCAGCCCTTTGGATAAATTTTGCACGAGCTAGATTTGTTCGATGGTGCTGGGACAAACTATGATAGCCACTGTCAGAATTTGAGTTTGATGGCAGTATTTTTAGCAGTCAAATTAATTTATTATAAAAATGACCGCTGGCCAAGATTTGGCGGATTCAAAAGGTAGAAAAATTAGCTCTGACAGTCAACCAGGAACAAGTATGATCAAATTATGCTCAAACGGTGTGCAGGAACACAGCCCAGGTTAAAGTGACTTTAAACGATCCGACATTTTAACTCACTTCATTGTTAATTTACCTAAATATCCATTTTAATACATAAAGCTATATTAATTTTCACGTGCCCATTAAAAACCAAACATTATCTAAGTGAAACGGAATTGATCTAAATGTTAAATAAAGCCCGCCTCGATACCAATAGCTTTACAATTTTTTTTACAACTATCACAATGGAGAAGAGCGCGTCGCGAGTCAATGAAAATAAACTAAATCAAAATAAACATTTCAAATTAATATTAATACTATAAATGGTTACTAAGTTAGCGTATGCGCTGTTTATTGTTCTCGGAACAATATTAAGGTAAAAAATAAGAATAAAACACGAACTCGTGATCTAGCTAGAGCTCATTAAGTATAAAAGTACAACGCGTTGTGACGCAACGCTGAAGACCAATCCGCTATGACAATTTCATAGGCTGAAGATAATATTGGTTATTTATTGTCCTATGTGATTAACTAAAGTCGTTTTTGAATAAAATACTATCAAAAACAAATTTAATGAGACTGCTATAACCGCGAACAGTCTCAGTAGCGTTACGTCACAGACTATATAATCATAGTATAGTTTGTGTACTGCGTGTTGTGTACACTGAAACGGGCGCAATGGTGTTATTACATTATTACACGAATGCGTATGTGTATTAAAGTGTGAGCTTGGTAGTGGCGTGTTAGATACAATTTTGTCCGTGGTCCAGCCACTAAGCCCGAGCGACGACGTCACACACACACCCCCAAACAAAGGGCGAAGCGTCACGCAACGTGAACGCGTCAGGGTTGCCACACAAAAGTGATACTTTAGCTATCCAGTGGTGTAAATTTTGGATGTAGAAGATATGGATTATGGAGCTACAGCATGTAGAACTAGGCAGGGAGTAACTACACTTATTCACGAATATACAGTTCTGGTTGTCATTGTTTGTCCATAGAAAATAGCAGTTCTTTATGGAGATGTGTACGCGTCCGGCCAGCTTTCCGCATTGATGTAATACACAATAAATATAGATACGCAAACTGTGATACCTACGCTGGTACGGGCATTCCTTATCTGGCCGTCGAGCGAGTAAATGTGTCTGCTAAATTACTCTATGTTTTATGTGTGCTTACATAGAAAACTTACGAGAGTGGAGCTGAATAAGTGTAGTTAGTGGCTGTGTGAAATTACTGTGTGTTTTATTAGTATTTACAACACGAATGGAGTTGAAGTGTATTGATTACGTTAGTGGCAACCCTTCGGCGCGAATGCATTAGGTGACGTTCGCGTTTAGGGCGGTTTAATCGACGTCCATCTTTTGCGAGTCTTCGCTGGGCGCCTGGTGTCCGTCGCCGGCGGTGGGGTTGGCGGGCGGCGGCGTCTTCTCCTTCGGCTTGGGCTTGTTGAGGATGGGGTTGACGGTGCTCTCGAAGGTCTGCCTCTCCTGACGGATCTGATGCGTGGTGTGCGGGGGCGTCTGGTGGCGAGGCGTGTGGGCGAGCGCCTGTCTGGCGTTCTCAAGCCAGTTGAGCGAGTTCTTGCACGCGTCTGCTACCTTCTGCACGTCCGCCTCGCCTAGATGCGAGTATTTCTCGTCGCCGGACCTGTTTATGCAATTTTATTTAGAATATGAAGGATTGGTATAAGAGTGTGTGTGTGAATGATAAGAAAAGGATAGTCACTTGTAGAGGTCGACCGCCTTGTTGGCGAGGTGTATGGCGAGCGAGTAGTCGTCGATGGCCTGCGGGCGCAACTCGAACTCGAGGCGGCGCTGCTTGATGGGCTCGCCCTCGGCCTTGAGCTCGGTGAGCTTATCGCCGTAGACGGCGCGCGTCTGGTCCTCGCCCTCGTCGTAGAGCCACTGTTCGAGCGAGTCGAGGTGGGCCACGAGACGCGTGCGCTGCTCGTCGGCCACGAAGTCGTGCAGCGGCTCGCCCTCCGACACCTTCCCGCGCAGCTCGTACACGTACTCCTCGAGCGCGTTGCGGGCGTCCGCGCGCTCCTTCTCCTGCCGGTCCGCCGCCTGCATCTTGCCCTGCACACGCAACATTTTTATTCACACCACTGGAGCCGACTATACACCACAAATGTTTAATTAAACGTAACAGTTAATAATTACCTCTTGTTCCAAATGTGCGTTAATTTCCATCTGTGAGTATCCATGTGTTCGAGCATCGATTGGCAATTCCACAGTCTTCACGAGTACTTTCTTCGCCTTTTCCTTTAATTTTTCCTTTTTGTCCTCGTTGTCCTGTGGACGACAATTGCAATGCAAGAAACTGAAACTACTATATTTGTTACAACATGTAAAAATGAACATGAATTATAACAACGTAACACAACTGCAATCAAAACACCTCCGATGTATTTCAAATTAAAGGCGTTATAAAAATATTTTATGCTTAATTCGATTATTAACCCTTTAACCGCTTGGTTAGTGCTTGATTCGTATTCCTTTCTGGTGTCCCAGACAACGTGTATGCAAAATTTTTATGGTGATCGGTTCAGTAGTTTTTGCGTGAAAACGTAACAAACAAACAAACTCACATTCCCATTTATAATATTAGTAAGGATATGTTTCATGGTGCCATTTTTTGAATAGTAACAGTATATCTACCAGTAACTATGTCATTGAAGATTATTCAGTAAGTATATTCTAAACAAGATTAGCATGAAAATAATTTTAGAAAAAATATGTAATTTTTTTTAAAGTGCATCCTTAGTGAACTCTTTCTACGTCATGCATCCTTAGGATGAATCGGTGCCCCATTTGCATCTTTAAACACTACAAGCATTTCTCACAACTAACACAATAGCAATATAGTTATAAGGTTACAAAAAGAAGCGACTAAAGTATGGTCAACCAGAAGGTGTATAAGTTCCGCTTCGCCAATTGCAGAGCGGTTGAATGTACGTAATTATATCCATCTCTTTATCTCAAAACATATCTAGAGTAAGGAGGAATTCTCTCCCTCTCTTTTGTTGACCTTACTTTGATTACAATTGATTCACGATTACGTGGCCGCACTTAAGGCATATTCACAATCGTAGGTTCCAAATACATGCGTGGACACAGAGACAAATTTCAAAAGGGAGTAAGAAAATTCAATTCAATTTTCAATGTTTCATCAAAAAAAAAACCAGCATTTCTTGAAACTTATTAAATACAAAATACAAAGGCGACATACAAGCCTCAAGAAATCGAACAAACAGTGCAAATGGGGCCTATTCTAAATAAGGGTGTGGGTAATAAAAAATTGTGGTGAGTGGTGACTGTTGCCGATTACTGCTGTTTGCAATTTAGGACTTATCATTTATTTAGAACTGTTCTGTTATTCGCAATTCCGCACTCTGATGTGACTGTAATTTTATTCAGTTCATTCGAAGCTGTCATTTCACAAATTTTTAGTTTTATTTTATTCCTAGTTTTGTCGAAACAAAAATTCTCTGCTAAGACAACACAAAAGACTTTCAGATCGAAAATTTTACTTTTAGGGCCTTATTAGTTTAAAATATTGTTACAACAAAGAGGTTAAGAAAACCTGTTAGTTTTACATGGAGAGCGAACGAATGAAGCCAGAAAATATAGTTTATGATTGAAAGACAATGTTCTTAGAATCATGTACAACATGCTAACATTGTACGAGTGCGATTATATTTGTATCGCTAAATTATTGAAATAAAACGAGGTGCTAATGCAGTGTTGATTATTAAGGCGAGTGCGGAATGGCGCTACGGGGGAGCGGCAACAAAGACCACTGAGGAGGTGTTGAGGGGAGTGCAGTAGTGACGTACCCCGCTGAACCATTGGCCTACTCTCTGTGTCCACGAGTGTTTTTGTTGCGGCTCGTCCTCGTGCCTCACCTCTTGGTCGGCACCGTTCTGCTCTTGGCTACCGTTCGTGTCCATGGGCGCGTCGGCGCTGTTGTTCGCCTCGGCCGCGTTCTCCATCTCGACGGCCTCGCTGTTGGCATCCGCCTTCTTCTCCACCAGCGACGCGGACGCCACCGTCACGATGCCGTGGATGTTCACGCGCACCTTCAACTTCACCTTCTGCGACTCGCCCTCGCCCGTCGGCTGCACGTCTTTTATGTGCCACTGACCTGGGTAACGCACATCACTAAACTGTATTTCTGCATACATGTACGCTTACATCTTTTAAACTATGCAACCGATTTGAGTTAAACTCACCAATAAATGTTTCCGGATAGGGCACTTGGTCAGCATAGTAAGCGGTTACAGTGAACGGTTCTTTTCTGTAGAATGTCAACATTTTGGAGAAGGGCGCTGGGTGGAATGCCGGGAACACCTGCAATACAGAAGGTTATAATCAACCTCTGTGGTATTTCTCAGTTTCGCAATATTTTTCAATCACCCAACAAATTTCGATACGGTTTTCACTAGTGCAGAAAGCGACAAATGAGGAAGGTTACCTCCATATCGCCGTCTTCACCCCTGGCGGCGTCCCAGGCGAGGCGCACGGTGTAGGGCTGCACGTCGGTCACGCTGAATTCGCGCACGCGCACCGCCGGACTCAGCATCGCGCACTGCAAAGCGCATCCGCGGGCCACCGCCTCGTCCTGATCGCAAACAACACCGAAGTCTCATAGCCATTACAACATCCAGCGAGTATCGCTTTCAAGTCGACGCGATAAGACGTCTACATGCATAGTTTGGCTTTTAGGATATTTCGAACATCACTATGACGTATTTGCAAGTTAAAATCCATACAAGCTTCAACTACAACAGTCTCACTAATCCGGCACTATTAAAAACTAGGAGATGGATAAAAGAGTCTTTCTAATAACACATAAATAGGGAGTAACGATAACAACTTAGTATCACATACAGATAATAGCAACTGTAACATTAATATTAATATACTTGATGAATCATTTAATTTACCTTCATGATTTTCTGTAGTTACGTGACTCACTGCACCCACGCAACTTTTTTCCTCCTATAAGTTGTTTTTGCTCTGACTTTTTTTTTTGCAAGAAGGAAATAAATTCTAGAAAATAAGTACCTGATTCAATGTAGTCGAAGCAGTTTTGGAGAACACTTGTTCAATGAGATTTTTGACGGCCGGTATTCTCGTTGAACCTCCCACAATCTCCACAGAATAAATATCCTCTGGTCTCAGTTCTGTAAGATTAAAACGGTATATGAGTATTGCTAACTAGACTAACTAGTATCAATATCATAATTTCCTTAAGTCGGAAATGATCACTCTTTTCTTATAATCTATCTATACTTATAAATCGCACTTATTTTATAAGTGCACTGCCAATAGTGAAGAAAGCTATATTTTGGAACAAAAATATTTTTGAAAATTTCAACTCCCAGCAAAGCTGAAAGGGCGGCTCGCTCGCTAGTAATCTATACCCACTTTATCCATTGGTGAAAACAGCATGAAAATCGGTGCAGTAGTTTTTGAGTTTATCGCGAACAGACAGACAGACAGACGCGGCGGAGGACTTTATTTTATAATATGTATTAAGTTATATAATTATGATTCCCAGAAATAAAGGCTAACAACAACCCTAACAAAATTATTGATTAAATTTCCAATACAGTCAAATGAAATAATAAGTTTTACATTTCATCTACATGGCAAAAAGTTGCTTCAATGTTTTCATTGTCATGTTGAGGTAGAAGGAAAAAACTCACTGGCATTGTGAATGATAGCCCTCAGAGTCCTCTCGACCCTGGCGAAGGTGTCAGCGCAGATCTGCTCCATCTGCGATCGCTGAAGGTCACTCGACACGTCGCGCTCTTCCATGAAACACTCGATGTTCAGAGGAAGTCGTGTGCTATTGGCCGACATCTGTTTCTTCAGTTTTTCCACTTCTTGTAACAGACGAAGGAATGCCCTGAAACAGTGTGTCAATTATTTAATAATGTTTGTACTTCAAAATGTGGTTAAAAAAATATAGATATTCAAAGTAGCGAGGTCACATTTTTAAATTCTTCATATTATTAATGTCGTAAGACAGACTAACGGTATGGTAGGTGGCTACCGTCACCTATAGCATCGCCACAGGTGCTACAAGGGCGCTGCTAACAATAGCATGATTAAGGTAGGGATAGCAAAATGGGCTCTCACTCACTCTCTGAAACTGAAACACAACAGTTGATACAAATTTTGGTATTAGCAATCATAGTGGTGAATAATGAATAATTAACTTTCAAATGAATCTTGATTAAAATATTTTTTTTTTAAATAATTATACCTAAATTTTTATAAAGTAAAGTATAATTAGTTCCTAACATAACTAATACCTCAACAAGATAAGAATGTTTGTTTCTCCTTGAAATATCTTATTAATTAGAGGGAAATCCCCTTAACAAAATCTCTTTATTCACACAAAAAATCTCTACATTTTAATACTCAGGGGTTGTTTCATTTAAAATTTTATTTGGCTACTAGCTGTGCGCCCGCGTTAAAAAAAGAAAAAAGTAGCCTATTCTGTGTCCTGTACGTCTAAATGTTTATCTACCAAGTTTCATGTAAATCAGTTAATTCGTTTAAGAGTTATGGAGGAACATACATACATACAATACCTATACTTACAGATTTATTATTAGCTATAATGGTCGATAAAAGATATACACACTAAAGATAATGAATACTTGAAAACATGTTTGTTTAAAAGAACTCATATGACTGAATTATGTAAATAAGTGTTGAATAGGTCATACTTTAAAGGCAATTCTAATAAAAATACATTTGCATGTTTTTTTTTACAAATTATTTGTACCCAGTAGCGAACTATAGGATTTCAAATACATAAAACTTTTGTATTGGAGCTAATGTTTAATACTAAATTTATTCGCCGCGTCTGTCTGTGTCTAACTATTCGCGATAAACTCAAAAACTACTGCACCGATTTTCATGTTGTTTTCATCAATGGATAGAGTGGTTCTTGAGGAAGGTTTTAATATATAATTTACAAAGTTACGCGGGCGAAGTCGCGGGCAGCAGCTAGTAATAAATATAAAAATTGTCATATAAATAAATTAGTCATGTCTTTTAAAGTATAAAGTCAAAATACAATGAATTACCTTTGATTTTTCCTAGCGTCAAGCTTCAACCTGGTTTGGAAGTCCTGACAGAAATATTCAGCCATTGCCAAGTCTATGTCTCTGCCTCCACATTGACCATCGGTTGCGGTTGCCAGCACACGCAACTTTCCTTTGTTAAAAGCACAAGCTGATACCTGGGGAAAAAAAAAGACAAATTTCAAATACCAATGCTAAAAAGAAACAACTAAAACTTTAATATTAAGTTGAAGTTTAATTTTCACATAATTAGTAAAAACACAAACTAATTATATTGTGATACAAACATACAACAATATGTTATAAAAAATAACGTACAAACATGTAATTACACAAAAATTGTACATTTATTTATAAACATAACCAAGTTTTATACAGTGTTACTTCACAGTTTTATAACTGGAGGAAATTGTAATGTTAAAATATCAAACAAAATGTAGAAAATACATCCTTGACATCCTTTCATTGATGTAATTTTGACCTATAAACTAGTTAATTTTATATATTTATAAAAATTTAGCTTCCAATGTTAATGTTCATAAAACTCGATAAGTAAGTAGCTGATGGATTGACTTGAAATTTATTTACATTTTTTAAGAAGAGTGTTTTTATTATACTTTTTACTCCGAAGATCCAAAGATGGAAATGAAAAAACAAAAAACATGGTCCATTTCATGATAAATAAAAAAAAATCATTGGACTATTTACCTGTAGAGAACTATGACCAAAATCTACAAATACAACATTCCTCGGTTTCTCTTCCAGAGCTGGTAAATCTTGTTTGTAAATGCCATAGCTAAGGGCAGTGGCTGTGGTCTCATTCATGAGACGCAGCACATTGAGTCCTGAAATACACGCACGAAGCTGTGATTGCTACTCTAAAAAATTTACATTTTATAATTTTAAAAATAGAAAAGCAAAATCAGTACAAGATTAGTGTAAAAATATAATTAAAGTCCTAAAAAAAAACACATTTTTCATAATCTCACACTATTTAAAATTTATAATTTAAGCTTTCTCATTGAGAATTAAAGACATTTAAGATTAAATTACTGACAAAATTTTCATTAATTTATTTAATAAAACGCCTGAACTATTATTTACTCACCAGCAATGGATGCGGCATCAAGGAGCGCATTTCTTTCGGCATTTGTGAAATAACTAGGCACAGATATAACGCAATCATTAACTTGTGTTTGTAACGCTGTTGTGGCAATATCCTTTAATTTTGTAAACAGCATTGCAGTGATCTGATGAAAAGAATACATTTTAATTACAGGATCATACTAGATTATGACAGATGGCTCATGAATTCAGTGTTGAAAATTTATCTGCCTATTTATTCTACAAATGAAAAACAGTGATAATGTGCATAACAAAACTGTTATTCAATTTTCAAAGGGATAAAACAGGGAAATAACAAGGCAATGCACCTTGAGGTTTATAACAGTATATATGCGAGTTCTTAATGAATAGAAATGCTAACTTGTAATGATAATGAATAATTTGATAAAAATTTATTGTCCTATACATACCTGTTCTGGACTGAAAACATTATCTTCACCCAAATAATTAACTCTTATTCCGATGCCACCATCAGCTGTTTGCTCTACTTTGAAAGGGAAATGTTTTATTTCTTTCTGAACATGTGGATCTGAAAATTTTCTTCCGAGAAGTCTCTTGAAACCAAAAACAGTATTTTTCATGTTTGTCACCATTTGGTTTTTGGCAGCTACTCCTAATATTCGGTTCTTTTGAGAGAATGCAATACATGATCTATAAAAAAATATTTTAAATGTTATATAGAATCATTGAACAAGGTTTAATTTAAGATGAGAAAAAAAAAATTGGGGTTTTGAAGAGTCCATATTCAAAGATTGCATTAATATAATACCGGAATTTATAAGTTTATAGTTGGTATGTTTTGTATTTGTTTCTAAGGTAACCAATGGAAAAATTCTATTTTCTATTAATTTCCATAAAAGGTTCTGACATGAACATGACATGCAAACTTAACAATTAGAGGTACATGTCAAAAGTATTTACAAAGAAAATATTTCAAATGCGAATCTGGTATGAAACTAAAATGAATACAAAAATATATAATAAATCTAAATTAACTTACGGTGTACCCCGAAGACTGTAATCGTTAGCTATAGTCTCAATGCCACCTGCTTTTGCAACAGCTATATAACACGATTCATTACCGAAATCAATACCTATGACGGACATAGCAGCCATTTTCGCCAAAAAAATTTACTTCGGTTAATTAATAAGGCTTTTTGGTCAGGTTTCTGAGAAATTAAAAGATAATGAACACGTTGTTAATCTGACAACAGAAAACGAAACTCGTATGTACATATACGACACACACTCGCCGCCGGTTCGTTTGACTTTGTCGATTTTTTGTGGTCTTTGATCTTTCTTCTCCATGGCCGAATTTTCTAGAAATCTGACGGTAAACATAGACAATTCTTACTTATGAAAGCTGACCATAGAGTTGGAGAGTAACTTTATGGTCTTACTTAAGGTGCGAACAAACTAGCGGACGCGTCCAGCTGCCGCGGCGGTCGGACCAAGTCGGACGCGGTTGCTAATGTGCACGGTTGTTCACATCCCAGTACTCCAGATTTCTATCGGACGTCCTAACGCTCAAAGGTCACGTCCGCGACTTTAAATATGGCGTACTGGGACGTGAACGACCGTCCACATTGGCAGCCGCGTCCATAATGGTCCAGGAGCCAGCGACACTATTTTTTGACACATTTGCGAAACATTTATTATATGGTTTTTGTGTCATATTAGCGCTTGTTAAATATAAAATCGTCTCCTGCCGGCGCACCAGCGGGACAATGCTTATTAGCAGATTGTTTAAACAAATGAGTGAATGTCAAAAATGCGCAAAGCTGAAACTTTACATATTTTTTATTGGCAGTCTATTCTATTATGAAAAAAAAAAACACTTCCTGCCACCTCTATTGTCGAACAACAAACTCCTGCCGTCGACATAATAATGTCAAAAAATAAAAAATAGGATTAACGCGCAAAGCTGAAATTTTTTTATCATTAGTTTAATCATTCTTCTTCTTCTTCTTCTCTTTTAATGTCTTGGCTCCATCAGATATTCTCCGATGATTTTGCCAGTGTCAATAGTAAAAATAGCAATTTGTACCCTTTTTAAAAATAAAAAAGGCAAAATTGAAATTAACATCAAAAGTAACAGATCCCGAGACTAGTCAGTCAAGTCAAGTCAAGTCTACAATTTTTCTTAGTTTTCCAAAACAGGGGCCCTAGACAAAGTGCCATTTTAAAAACGATAACGAAGTTCGATAGAATAAATGTATGGGAAGTATCACGTGATTTAGCGAAGGCATATGTCAATCCCATACATTTTTATTTAGCGAATCGAATCGAATGCGAATCGAATGCACTTTGTCTAGGGCCCCAATCACGTGATACTTCCCATACATTTATTCTATCGAACTTCGTTATCGTTTTTAAAATGGCACTTTGTCTAGGGCCCCTGGTCCGTCAAGTCCAAAGCAGTCAGGTCAAGTCCTAGTTTAATCATTAAGATTGTGAAAAAAATTATGCTGCCAGCTATTTGACAGAACATGGTGTCGGCAGGAGCAAAATAGTCATGTACAAAAATCCATGACTTAACATCATTCTGTAGATGGCAGGAGTTTGTTGTTCGACAATATAGCGATTTTCAAATAGACATAGCAGCCTATCCAGTGCTTTGTTACAGATCAGTGACTTTCAGACACGATTCAAGGTGCAAACTTGTGGTGCAAACGGTGCAAAACTGCAAACAAACTAGCGGACACGTCCAACTGCCGCGGCAAGAAATTACATGGACTACATTGCATAACTTTTTTCCTCTATGGTTCATACACTTTCAAACACAAGCAAGGAGGATAGAGATAAGGAGGGCAATCTCTGAGTATTAAAAGTGCCGTCGAAAGACGATAAATTGATGGCGCTAGTGAGGCTAGTGACATTAAACAATTCAACCAAAATTCAACTCGGCGCACTTCACTCCGTCAACTACTGCTATATTCATTCCATACTCTCCATACTCTTAAACTCTCTCTGTATACACTAGCGCCATCTCAATTTATCGCTTTTAGTTGCCACTTTTTCAGATTAACACCCATGTAAGATTGCGTTCCTTATCTCTACCCCTCTCAAGCACAAGCTAAAGTAAGATAAAGTATGACGAACGAATCAAGGAGAATTGAGTAAGGACAATCTCTGAGTATTAAAAGTGTCCGTCGAAACCGATAAATTGGTGGCGCTGGTGAGGCTAGTGTTCAACCAAAATTCAACTCGGCGCACTTCACTCCGTCAACTACTGCTACATTTATTCCATACTCTCAAACTCTCACTGTTCACACTAGCGCCATCTATATTTATTGGATTTTGTTGCCACTTTTTCAGTTTAACACCCGTAGAGAGAGTATAGACAAGAGAAGCGGTGAGCGTACACACGATAAGGACGGAAACATAGTACCACATAGTACATACCGTAGAAAAAAATCATAAAAATATCATCTAAAACAGTTGTAAAGTTTATAACAAGACATAAATTAGATGTTTACTGAACATGCATGCAACAATTATTGCATTTAACCAAAAAATAAAGCACTTACATATGAAAGGTTATGTTTTCAACATTTCGCTTTGATCGACTTTTACAGCCTAAAATGCTACAGTTCACCATTATCACCACTTTCAGCAACACGTACCACACCTAACACAATACCCAGGAACTTTGAAAAATGCTTGAAATATGAAAATCGGTAAAAAACAAAGTGCTCCAAGAGATTTGTGTGCCACACTTTCAAGTGTGGCAAACAATAAAAACGCATACGCAAAGAGAGACAAAAAATCAATAATGTGTCTCGCTCCCTCTAAGGTAATAAAGCATAAATGCGTCTCGTTTTCACGACTATTATTATTTTAATGACTACTCTAGTCTATACTTTCTATATGTTAACACCCATGTAAGATGGCGCTCCTTACTCAATTCTCCTTGGAACGAATGAAACCACAAACTTGACCTTCAACGTATGTATAAGTTACTCTATGCCTACAACTGTGCAATCTAATATTATAATCTGTGGCTTTAATAATAAACTCGCTGCCTATGCCTAATTTATTTCCAATTTATTTCATTGCATTAATTTTTTAGGTTAGTTTTATGTTATGTAGAAGAAGTAGATAAATTTTTATTGAGTATTTAGTTTATTTGTTTATTTATTTCATTATTCTCCCTCTTCCATAGTAGTTAATTAAAAATTTAATTAACCTATTATCATTTTATCTTTCAGCGCTCCTGTTAATTACTTCAGAAATATTGACCCCGATTGGGATTTATTTAAAAAATCTTTGCAATATTACTAAGGTACAGTTTTTTAAATAATAATGTTGTAATTTTCACCAAATATTAATTAATTATTAAGTATTTGATAATGTAAGGGGTTATCTCTGTCGGTCGAGCGAGGTATAAAGCAACCAATGACGATCAATGACGATTCTTTGTAAAAAGGTCACCTTCAAACTTAACGTGACTTGTTATTAAAATAATAATGTCTCAATTTCAGTTCAGTTCATAGCTTATGTTTTCATTTCAGATATTGTCAGTATGAGTAGTGAACCTCAAGCAAAACGCACAAAAATGACTGCTCTTGATCAACTTAAACAACATTCTACGGTGGTTGCTGACACCGGGGACTTTGAAGGTAAATCAAGATATATCGAGTATATATGTTATAAACGGCCAGTGTTAAATTTCACTGCATTTTACAATTTAAATTTGCATCACACTACTCAATAGGGAAGTGATGAAGTTTCTACTGACTTACAAGTTTATAACTTTAAGGTGACACAAATGAGCTTTCCTCCATACACAAACGTAGAATGATTATTACTCTGCTGTTTTATGTTTAATTTACAAAAGTAAGCATGATACCGATTTATCTTGTCGTTAACTAGGTTCCTTTTCATACAAACTTAAAAAAAAGTATTAATTTAAAAGATATGATCCTTGAAAAAATCCATATTTTAACACAAGTTTTAATGCAACTGAGGGTGAATAGGTCACTCTAGTGTACAAAAACTCCAAAATACTTTGCATACAAACATTGATTAGTTATTCAAGAGTTCAAATAACTTTAGACAAAATAGATATATGGAGAAGTTTTGTCAAAAAGAGTATATGCCCAAGGGTATGTTTATGATTTTTTTTTGTATGAATCATTGTGCATCTCAGTCGACTGCTCTTCCCGCGCATTGTGCTGTGTGAGATGGAATGAATTTTAGCTACACACACCCATGAGTTCGAGCCGCCGACTTGTGTCATCTTAACTTTAGACCACAGTTTCTCAACCTTATTAGTGTCGCCACTCAGTAAACAGCGAAAAAGTAAGAAATGTTGCACCCCTCTCATTACAATAGACTACATATTTACCAAAATTTTAGATCAGGTATTATTTCAAACAACTTTATTCTATTTTTGATGTAATATTTGATTTTCTAACACTTGTTAGGTTATTTTAATAAAAGATTATTTCATATGACGGGTCTTATTTATTAAACACTTTTAAACCCCCATAATCCTGAACTCGACCGCGAGATTGAGACTAGGCTTTAGACACATGGTTTTTCAAGTACATATGAAGGAGAGAAGTAATGTTCTCTCCATTTATGAAAAAAATGTGCAATTCCCTACATTTGCATAAAGTTTTGTATTTATGCTAAACGCTGAGTCCAGATCTCATCAAACACAACTCACTATTTATTGAAGATCTATCTCTTAACTATAAAACTAGATATTTTTAACTTCCTTATAGCAGGAGATAATTAATAACATTACCTATATGGTGTATAATAACATAAGTAGGTATGGTTTTAAGATTTCTAAAATAATATTTGATAGGAATTCACAATTGAATTCATAATTCAAATATTGTAAATGAAATATAATTCATATCATTTTTCAGTAATGAAGGCATATAAACCCACGGATGCCACAACAAATCCCAGTCTCATTCTGTCTGCAGCTTCTATGGAACAGTACCAACATCTTCTTGATAAGGCCATTAAATATGGCAAAGAGTCTGGAAGGTATGCTTAACATTATCATTTTAATAACTAAATCAAGCACATACTTTAGTAAAAGTATCAGCATAAGTGCTGTCATATTCATATCTTTCTCTAGCTAGGCAATACATAAGTTAATTTAATTTAGGTAATCAAAAAGCACACATTGTTATCAACAACATTGTGACATTGATGACTGACGATAAAAACTTTTATTAGTTTATAAATTGTATTTTATAAATAATTATTAAATTTAAAATTTGTTTAAGTTTATCACTCACAATTTTTAATGCATCACCTGCAGAGAAATTTAGTTTCCAATAGATTTTTACTCCATTTGCCATAATGAGCCAAATATTACATTTTATTTACATGAAAATATTTTTCAGTACTATTGAAGAACAAATTGGTGAAACACTGGACATGTTGAGCGTCCTCTTTGGTTGTGAAATTCTTAAAATTATTCCTGGGAGAGTTTCGGTGGAAGTAGATGCAAGGTATGAAAGTCTTCAATGTGTTTTTATAACAATTATTTATTTATATAACACTAGCTGCTGCCCGCGACTTCGCCCGCGTAACTTTGTAAATTATATACTAAAACCTTCCTCGAGAACCACTCTATCCATTGGTGAAAACAGCGTGAAAAACGGTACAGTAGTTTTTGAATTTATCGATAACAGACAGACAGACAGATGCGGCGGAGGACTTTGTTTTATATATGTAAGGATTAATTTGATATAGTTTTTAATAGTTTATAATCTTTACCAATACAATTTTGACACCAACATTATCATTTTGGTTGAGGTTTCATCATTTCTCATCATAATTTTCTGAGCCAAAGAACTAAAGTGGTTGACGTAGCCAAAGCCCACACAGAAACCATTATTGGAAAAGTTCCTTGACTTTCAATTAAATTAATTTCAATTCGTGACATTCAATTAAAAAGGCTAATGTGAACAGTGAACACTTTTTGCTGAATATAAATGACAATGAATAATAAAATAATAATTCTGCCATTATCTTTTAAATTAACGTCAACAAAGTTGACGGTCTACTTGATGGTAAGAGGATACCGTCACTTATTAAAACAGGTGGTGCAGTGCGCTGCCGACCCGATTGAGAATAAGGTATAGGGAAATTGGCTCTGGCATCCCTTACCCACAAACAGCACACGTGCTGTTATTTAATCGTGGTTGGTCCTCTATAAAGGGGTGGTCAGACGGGCTGCCCAAACAACTGCCAAATGTAGTGTGCCCTGTCACTATTTTCCATATCCAGACTAGAGTCAACTTTGAAAAGTTCATTTCCAAAGGTGATCCTGTCAGGAATTGAACCTGGGAAACCTGGGAAGGTCATAAATCCTGATTAAAAAATATTTTTCAGATTGTCATTTGATAAAGAAGCGAGTATAGCAAAGGCGATGAAGTTGATTAATCTGTTTGCCGAGTTTGGAATCAAAAAGGAAAGAATTCTCATCAAGTTAGCTTCTACTTGGGAAGGAATTCAAGCAGCAAAGTAAGGGAAACATTTTAGAATATCTTGTTTTTTTTACAATTCTTGTTTTAAAAACGTACTAATTTTTTGTCTGTATACTAAACTTTAGCGGAGAACAAAATATGAAGGGACAAGTAATTATTTTTATTTTTGTAATCAACTTTTTTTATATCAATTTATCAATTGATCAAATTAATTAGGATTTGGTCAACGGAAAATATATGAACTCATCTTACTAAGTTTGTTATCGTCACTAATTTAAATGTATTTAAAACAGTATTATTTACAGCATTTGCTCCCTTTATTACGAGCTGATATAGAATATATAATTTCAGTGTTTCTTTTTTTTAGGGAATTGGAAAAAAATCACGGTATCCATTGCAACTTGACTCTGCTGTTCTCTTTGTATCAAGCGATTGCCTGCGCTGAGGCAAACGTCACCCTTATTTCACCTTTCGTTGGACGCATATTGGACTGGTAAGTTATTTTATATGTATTTCAATGAAATATGTAGTTTAATATGTAGTTTTTTAAGACGTAATGTAAGACATTTTCATGCGAGGCATTTTAAAGACTTAATGAGGTTGAAGCTGTTATTATTCTTTTGAACCCCCGACGTCCGACGTATAAGAGTATCCTATACGGAAGGACCGATATTTATATATATATTTTTTTAAATTTGAAAGCTGATGTGTTCGAGATTGTTCTTAGCAATAATTTATTAAAATTCTCGCATCCAAGTAACTTCAATTTTTTTTTATTTCACTCACCTGCTCTCCTTCCACCACCATTCGCGTGAGAGCAGTTCGCACACTTCCAGACGCTAGTTCAGACGTGTTCGGCATTGACTCGCCAGTCAGTAGCCGTTTTTTTCTATTTGTTTTTGTCACTGCGGACACAGTAGTTGGAAGGTCGCTGGTTTTGTCGGAAGAAAAGTCGAGTCGTTTCGGCTTTGCCAATAGTTTAATAAAAAAGTTGAACAAAAGTGTTACAATACGTGTCTTTTTCGTATGTAATTTTTCGTATCTAATATGGGGTAATCGGAAGATTTAATTCTCCCTGTTAAATTCATATACGTAACGTTCCGTGCCGCGACAGTTTTTTTAGGGTTTTTCTAATTCAAAACTTAGTATTGTGGTCTTTGCAACGTGCAAGTACCTACTCCAGCACACAACTCACAAGAGACTAGGCGGCTATTCACCATGAAAACAGCCGAGCTTAGGCAAGCCAAGCTACCGACATAGTACAACATAGTAGACATAGTACATAGTACAATTTTCCTTTTATATAGGTATGTGGAACACACGAAGAAGAGCTACGAGCCCAAGGAAGACCCCGGCGTGGTGTCAGTGACGCGTGTCTACAATTACTACAAGAAGTTTGGTTACAAGACTCAAGTGATGGGCGCTTCGTTCCGGAACACGGGCGAGATCCGGGAGTTGGCCGGAAGCGATCTGCTCACCATCAGCCCCAAGTTACTCGAGGAGTTGGCCTCCAGCAGTGAACCTCTCAAGAGAGTAAGTCGCCACTTTCCCATTATAACTTCCGCTTTTCTCAACGTTACCCATATTTAACGCCCGACGCAAAAACTGGGGTGTTATAAGTTTGACAAGTGTGTCTGTCTGTGGAATCGTAGCTCCCAAAAAGATGGACTGATATTGTTACGGTTTTTGTTATTTGAAAGCTAACATTGATCGGGATCGCTCTTATTTATAATTTATGAAGATATATTCAGGTGTTTTAAGACCTGAGTCCATTTCTTAGTTGACGAAGGGATTTCATTAACTTCCACATGTTCAGTTCGATTGATGTGAAATTTAATTGTTATACTGTTACTTCGATGGCATTTCCATGACATGGTACAGGTATGCGGGATTACCAACTCCTTAACAACATACAGCAGATACCTATAGTGTAAAATCTGTAATTATAGCTTGTTAAAGATGTTTTTCATATTGAGATATTTCAATTTTTAACACAATTTGTGCTTGTTTGCAGATGCTCGACACTAAATCGGCCGCACAGAGCGACTTAGAGAAGATATCGTTGACCGAAGCCCAGTTCCGTTGGCATCTCAACGAAGACCAAATGGCTACTGAAAAACTTTCTGACGGCATCAGGAAGTTTGCTGCAGACACCAGAAAACTTGAGTCTCTCATCAAATCCCTTCTTGCCAACAAGTAATTAATAAATTCGGGCTAAATAGGTTTAAGTTATACAGTGTGAATTACAACATGTATGTTTCATAAATTATATTATTATATTTGTTTTGGGTACATCAGTATCGAATGGGACCACAAAAATCGTTGATAACATTCCTATGTTTAGTTTACAAGTTTGCTGGGGTTGACGGTGCTAAGAAATAAAATAAAATTTTAAAACAAACACCTTGTGTTTTTTTTTTTACTATTATTTTTTTGAGTAATTATTTATTTGACTTTTTCTTACCTCTGTTCTACGCATTCAATTCAAGAGTATAATTACATTTTTTCGCGATATTTTTTTTGGAAACTATTTTTTAAATAACATTAACTTTTTAAGTTAATTAAAATTATTTTTTATGTATTAAATTTCGAAAAAATAATTAATTTTAATAAGTAAAACTAATATTTCATCTTTTCACTAAAACAGTGTCGGTTTAATCAAATAACTTACCTTTTTTAGGGAAACCACCTCACAGAGTTGTTAAGATGCCTGAATGGTGATGTCTTGAGCATCTTTTTAAGTGACTGATACAAAAAAAAAATTAACTTCTTGCTACCTAACGTCCGTCCGCGCTTCAGTCTTGTCTCATGTGCTTTTTAACGCCCGACCCAAAACAGGGGTATTATAAGTTTAACGCGTGTATCTTGGCAGGGCTGTCCAAACCGCATACGACTCCGGGCCAATTAGAACTATTAAATGGATTGGAGGGCTGCAGATACAACTACTTTAATCTTTTTTAAGAAAAAATAATGCTACACGAATACCATTGTAATTATTTCTTCAATAATTTATCTTGTATAAATTACTTATTACTAGACGCCATGCACGTGTGAGTGACTTATAACAGTGAAGTTGCAGTGAAGACTATTTAGATTTTATAAAATTCATAATAGAAAACACATTTTCATTTTTTTGGGATACTACAAAAATCAAATAATTTCCGAAATATTTTAGTATTTGTGATAGGTAGATAAAAAAAACCCGTCACGTCCGCCCCGGGGATCCTACCAAACGGGTGTTTTGATCCGTTTTCTTGTTTGAAAGCTGACGTGATCAAGATGGTCCTTAACTATAGGTAATTTATTAAGATTTGTTCAGGCGTTTGAAGATCATCAGCTCATTTTCTACTTGGAGAAGGGATCTCACTAACTTCTCAGGATCGTCGTCTTGGCTTTTTTGACGATCATAAGAGTTTCTTGTAGAATCCTAATGAATAAATAAATATTTTGATTTTGATTTTTCCACGGGTTCGATTGATATGGAATTTGGTGTACTGACACTTCAATGGTATTTCCGTGACATGGACCATCGTGACCTTGACCTGATGCTGCTGCATCAAGTAGTCTGCGGAAATAGTTATCCGTACTAATATTATAAATGCGAAAGTTTGTATGGATGTATGGATGTTTGTTACTCTTTCACGCAAAAACTACTGAACCGATCACCATGAAATTGTGCATACACGTTGTCTGGGACACCAGAAAGGACATAGGGTACCTTTCATCAAGAAAAAATCACTATTCCCGAGGGATAAAATAAAATAAAAAAGTGTTATAGCCTGGCCTGGCCAAAGTGTTATAGCAACAAGTAGTCAAGCGTTATCAACGCGGATGAAGTCGCGGGCACCAACTAGTTGTTTATAAAGTAAAGGTTATAGTTTTATAGCCCCCAGAGCCGGATTTATTCGACAATTACTTTCGTGTCCAATTCGCCAGATAGAAGAAATTCGCCCATATGTACAATATTTATTTTAAATCATTAATTGGGTTGTTTTCTCTTATAAAAAAAAAAACAAAAAAATTACTAGTCAAGCGCTAGGGGCACTACAAAAGACAAAAACAAGCGGTTAAAGGTTAAATAAAGAGGATAAATAATAATGGTCTAAGATCGATCCCTGAGGCAACCCTCTGTGTTCTATTTGCGTTTGCACCGAAACCTCAGATTAAGGAATACCGCATATTATGCCGATTACCACGTATTCATTTCGTTGTTAGCTAGTTTGCATAAGAGAATCAAATGATCATGGTTATTCTTCAAACTTTTAAATAAAAAAGTAGTATATACATACTAATAGATAAGTGACAGTTGAATGACCTCTTACAAATTCATACTGTTCAGGAATAATTACTCAGGTAGGTACTTACATTGCGTATATACGGATAAATAGAATTATGTACTTATAAGTCATTCAAAGGCATGTGTTTGACAGTGTGGATAAGTAAGAACCGTTGAACGCAAACGCTCCTGGCACACTGGGCCATAAATCGTTCAATTCAAGCGTAGGGTTGTGCATGTTCCGCACGCACAGTTGATACTTTGAGTTGCTAAGAGAGATTTTTTTTCAATTTAATCCACAATCAGTTGTAAGACTAATTTGAAATGTTGCAATTGAAAATTGTTGCAGCTGGAATTGATTGTAAGCATGTTTATTTTTCTTCGTTTTTTTAGTATAAATATGATGTTTCATATTTTAAATCGTGTATAATTTTGTTAAGTAAATAAATAAATATGATTAAAAAATATAATAAAATTTAAAATATATTTGTAATAAAACAAAAGTTTTATTTACATAATCGATAGTGATGCTCTTGTCATCACTATTCCGATGCTGCTCGAACGTTTTATGGCCCAGTGTGCCAACAGCTTTGGCGCATACTATATTTACATCATTTTTAGGAGCTGATAGCACGAATTTTTCAATAACAATAAATACATATTACTAATTTGTTTACAGACATGTTTATTGCATATGTTTATAATATTGTTACAAAATAGCTATACAAAATACAAAATAGATAAAAGCTTATTTACAACACAGAAGTAGGTACATGTTATAAAACAAAATCCCGGTAAAAAAATAACTAATATTTTGTCTGACTCACTGTAAACATAAAAATATTTATTGTTTTTAATTAATATTATAAACTCCCTGACCCGGCGAACTTAGTATCACCTCATAGCAATCGAGCTCATATACAGGCATCGAGCAGGCATCAACTTGACAAAAGCAACCTCGCGTGCACAGCTGCTTGACTTCCCTCAAACTAATTTGACAAAACGCACAAAAATGTCTGCTCTTGATCAACTTAAACTACATTCTACGATGGTTGCTGACACCGGGGATTTTGAAGGTAAGATGTCTTACATACTGCATTTTACAATTTAAATCTGCATCGCGCTACTCAATGGTAAACTTTAGACTTAACTTTAGACCACAGTTTCTCAACCTTTTTAGTGTCGCAACTCAGTAAACAGCGAAAAAGTAAGAAATGTTGCGCCCCCTCACTTCAATGGGTATATACAATGTTAATAAATTCATGTTTATTAAAATTGTACATCGGGTATTAAATTTTTATTTCAACATTATTTTATTTTGATGTAATATTTGATTCTATTGATTTAACACTTGTTTGTGAATTAAAAGTCTTCTTTAAAAAAAATATCTAAAAATTAAGTATCTTAAATATAAAACTAGATATTTTAAAATTCCTTATAGCACATAGGAGTTATGAGTATATTTGATAGAAATTCATAATTGAATTAATAATTCAAATATAGTAAATGAAATAGTTCATATATCAATTTTCAGTAATGAACGCATATAAACCTACGGATGCCACAACAAATCCCAGTCTCATTCTGTCTGCAGCTTCTATGGAGCAATACAAACATCTTCTTTATAAGGCCATTCAATATGGCAAGGACTTTGGAAGGTATGTATAACTTTATTGTTTCGGTTGTCCGAGAGTTTCAGGTGCAAGCGGCCTGCGACTCTGTGGTAGGCTGTGCCGCAGAGAAGAGGTTATGGGGTGCTTCAGAAGTGAAGCCCCTCGCTGACTGCCCGCTGCGTGAGGTGGAAAACAGGCGGCATCACAACACCTCGCAACGAGGGGAGACGTGCTGTGTGTTTCCGGCACGTCTCTTCACGGCGCGAAGGTCAGACTCCGCGTCTAATAAGGGTGGAGCCTGTATAAAAACATTAAACAAGTAGAAGTATTTGTCGTATATACGGCACTGGCGGAATGGACACGAAAATATTTTTCAAATAAATCCAACTCTGGCGGTTAAAGGGTGAAATCTGTTGACGTTAATATTAATCAAAAAACACACATCGTTGTCAACAATATCTTGACTTTGATGATTCTTACAATGACAACTTTTAAACTTAAGTTTATGATTTGTATTTTATAAAGAAAATATTAAATTTAAATTCTTATAAGTTTATCATCAGTACCAGTTGTCATAAGATCTAGTGCAAGGAAGAAGGCACCATTAATATACTCATGTCTATACTCACACTTTTTAATGACGCACTTTTAATGATTTGTAGTCCATATGCCATAATGAGCCACATATACATCACTTTTATATGAACATATTTTTCAGTACTATTGAAGAACAAATTGAAGAAACACTGGACATGTTGAACGTCCTCTTTGGTTGTGAAATCCTTAAAATTATTCCTGGAAGAGTTTCGCTGGAAGTAGATGCAAGGTATGAAAGTCTTCAATGTGTTTTTATAACAATTATTTATTTATATAACACTAGCGGCCTGTTCCCGGCTCCGCACGGATGCAAATTATATACCAAAACCTTCCTCGAGAACCACTCTATCGGATAGAGTAGATAGAGTCTATCAATTGGTGAAACAGCATGAAAATCGGTGCAGTAGTTTTTGAGTTTATCGCGAACAGACAGACAGACAGACGCGGCGGAGGACTTTGTTTTATAATATGTAGTGATAGTGATTAATTTGATATAGTTTTTTATTAAAAATGATAAACCAAAATGAAACCAAAATTAAACATCATCATTTTGGTTGAAGTTTCATCATTTAATCATCATAATTTTTTGAGCCAAAGAACCAATATGGTTGACGTAGTCAAAGCGCACAGAGACCGATCACTCAAGAGAGCAGCTGGCACTGGATACAAAGTGTCGTGACGCTCAATTAAAAAGGCTAATGTGAACAGTGAATACTTTTAGCTGAATATAATTATGAATAATAAAATAATAATTCTGTCATTATCTTTTAAATTAACGTCAACAAAGTTGACGGTCTACTTGATGGTAAGAGGCTACTGTCGCTTATTAAAACAGGTGTTGCAAGTGCGCTGCCGACCCGATTGAGAAGGTATAGGGAAATGGGCTCTGGCATCCCTTTCCCTTACCCACAAACTGTACACGTGCTGTTATTTCTTCTCAGGGGGTAGTTACTGAGACGGGCTGCCCAAATGACTGCGACATGCAGTGTGCCCTGTCAATACTTTCCATATCCAGGCTAGAGTCAATTTTGAAAAGGTCATTTCCAAAGTTGATTCTGTCAAGAATTGAACCTGGGAAACCTGAGACAAAGCAAAAAAGACAAGTCATAAATTCTGATTAAAAAATATTTTTCAGATTGTCATTTGATAAGCAAGCGAGCATAGCAAAGGCGATAAAGTTGATTAATCTGTTTGCCGAGTTTGGGATCAAAAAGGAAAGAATTCTCATCAAGTTAGGTTCTACTTGGGAAGGGATTCAAGCAGCAAAGTAAGGGAAACATTTTAAAATTATTAGAGGCAGATCAATTTCATTTATTGTATTTTTTTTTACATTATAATTCTTGTTTTAAAAATATATACATTTATTATTTGTATACTAACCTTAGCGGGGAACGAAATGTAAAGGGTCAAAAAATTATTTTTATTTTTTTAATCAACTTTTTTGTATCAATTTATCAATTGATAAAATTAACTAAGATTAGGTCAATGAAAAATATTCAAAATCTTTCCTAGTTAGCTTTTATGAACTCATCTTACTAAGTTTGTTATCATCACTATTTTAAATGGATTTAAAACAGTATATTATTTACAGCATTTGCTCCCTTTATTACGAACTGATATTATTGCTATCTCGAATATATAATTTCAGTGTTACTTTTTTTAGGGAATTGGAAAAAAAACACGGTATCCATTGCAACTTGACTCTGCTGTTCTCTTTGTATCAAGCGATTGCCTGCGCTGAGGCAAACGTCACGGTTATTTCACCTTATGTTGGACGCATATTGGACTGGTAAGTTATTTTATATGGATTTGATCTGATCTGATCATTTGATTGGTCCATTTGATCTGTTATTTTTTGTTTGAAAGCTGTCGTGATCGAAATTGTTTTAGTTATAATTTATGAAAATCTGTTCTATTCAGGCATTTCTAATTTCAATATTAGTAATAACTAATTTCAATGCCTGGTTTACACAGCGCAAGCTAGTGTGCGAGTCGGTTTATGCAGTATATCGACATTCCAAATGCAGTAGCTGCAGTGCAGCAACTCGCACTGTCTCGACTTATTATATTAGCACTTGCGAGTCGGACAGTAGCTCGCATCTGAGTAACTTCAATATATTTTTTGTTTTTACTCGCCTACTCACCTTCCAGTCTCGCAAGTCAGTAGCCGTTTTTCTATTTGTTTTTTAGTTTTTTATAATCGTATTCTAATACGCAATGCGCAATTCGACTTTCGACGCAATTCGAGTACGCAATGCGAGCAGCTGTCTACTCTCCTTTTACAGGTATGTGGGACACACACACAAGAGCTACGAGCCCAAGGAAGACCCCGGTGTGGTGTCAGTGACGCGTGTCTACAATTACTTCAAGAAGTTTGGTTACAAGACTCAAGTGATGTGCGCTTCGTTCCGGAACACGGGCGAGATCCGGGAGTTGGCCGGAAGCGATCTGCTCACCATCAGCCCCAAGTTACTCGAGGAGCTGGCCTCCAACAGTGAACCTCTCAAGAGAGTAAGTCGCCACTTTCCCATTACAACTTCCGCTTTTCTCAATGTTACCCATTTTTAACGCCCGACGCAAAAACTGGGGTGTTATAAGTGTGACATGTGTGTCTGTCTGTGGAACCGTAGCTCCCAAAAAGATGGACCGATTTTATTCTAGTTTTTTTATTTGAATGCTAACGTGATCGGGATTGCTCTTATTTATAACTTTTGAAGATATATTCAGGCGTTTTAAGACCATCAGTCCATTTCCTAGTTCACGAAGGGATTTAATTAACTTCCACATGTTCGGTTCAATTGATGTGAAATTTATTATACTGTTACTGATGGCATTTCCATGACATGGTACAGGTATGCGGGATTACCAACTCCTTAACAAATTACAGCAGATATAGCGTGATATCTTTAATTATAGCTAGTTAAAGATGTTTTTCATATTAAGATATTTCCATTTTTAACACAATTTGTGCTTGTCCGCAGATGCTCGACACTAAATCGGCCGCAGAGAGCGACTTAGAGAAGATATCGTTGACCGAAGCCCAGTTCCGTTGGCATATCAATGAAGACCAAATGGCTACTGAAAAACTTTCTGACGGCATCAGGAAGTTTGCTGCAGACACCAGAAAACTTGAGTCTCTCATCAAATCCCTTCTTGCCAACATGTAATCAATAAATTCGGGCTAAATACTTAGGTTTAAGTTATACAGTGTGAATTACAACATGTATGTTTCATAAATTATATTATTATATTTGTATGAAATAGGACCACAAATTGTTGATAACATTCCTATGACTATTTAGTTTACAAGTTTTATATTGCTGGGGTTGACGGTGCTAAGAAATAAAATAAAATTTTAAAACAAAAACCTTGTGTTTTTTTTATTATAATTTTTGGAGTTATTATTTTTTGACTTTTTCTGACTTCAGATCTACGCATTCAAGTCTATAATTTTCGTGACATTTTTTTAGACATTTTTTTAAGTAAAGAGGAAATAGACAGGTAAGTCCTTAGTAGTCCGGTATCCCTCACGTGAATTTTTTTCTGATTACTAACAGGCTGAATCTTCGTGAGTAGCTTCAGTTTGCCGAGACGCTCAACTTTGTCCTCTGCGAAAATTCTCGATAGAGGTAGCTAAAGGAGTTAGCAGCCGTAAAAAACTTCCAAGCTAGGACTGGGAAAACGTACCACTCAATTTGTAGGACTATGCGGCCATTTTATTATACAAATGTTTACTAAGCTGCAGACAAAAAATCAGCTGGTTAGTATCCCTTCCATCCCATCCCTCCCAAAAAACCACTCAATATATCAAAATAATGAGGTCATAAAAATTATTACATACTTACCTATTATAATGTCCTTATGAATGACGTCACCAACTGGTCTTATGTAAAATGGTTAACGGCATCATGTAAGTGGGTTACGTAGGTACTTGAGGGATTATGAAGGATTTCGAACGTGTGAAAATAGTTCAACTTGGCACTTGCTATGTTGCACTTGCTGGCACTTGGAACACGTGTTTTGAATTAATTTCTTTGAAATAGTTTGGAAAAAAATATTGACTATAATTACATTATACATATTTAAAATTATAAATGTGAAAGTAAATCTGTCTGTTACCTTTTTACGCCTTCACTACTCAACCATTTTATGACTATCATGAAATTTCTGGCATTATATTGCTCATATATTTTGTCATGAGTTTATTTTTTATAAACATATAATAAAAGTAATTTGATACGGAAAAGGCGATTTCCATATCGAAAACGCTTCAAAGAGATCGCGACCGCAAAACGCAAAATGTTCTGGTTCTGGAGGCATATTACAACCTCATCCCAAAGCCCAATACATCAATACGATTGGATTCTAAGAACATAAATGAACCACGTGATCACATTCGCATTCACTCCCCTGCACGTGTATTTTATTATTATTTTTAACTAGCCGTATTTTATTTTTAACTACGCGATTTCCTACGCACTGTAGTTCATTTTTTAAAAATCCCACAGGAACCTAACATTTTTCCAGGATAAAAAGTATTCTGGAAAAATCAGATGTACGTAAAATTTTTAATATAAACCAATAATACATATAATATTTTTATATCACTGGCATCAACGTCGTAAGGTGCTACTTTTTGAGAAATATATGTATATATCAATATAAAATATAAATATTTAAGGTAGTACAGATTAGTTTTAGAACGAAGAGAATTGTTGCGAGCAAGACGTAGCACGTTTCTCCAAGTATACATAAGTACACCCTTTTTTCTCAAGTCACGTGGAGAGATGAGGGTCGGTAGAATTACATCCCTTGGCATACAGTTTTTTACAGACTCGCTAATCGTGCTTGTTATTGATGCTAGCTTTAAAATATATAAAAGAATACAAGGACTGTGGAAAAGCGCTTTTATAGCTAATTTTTTCATCACACTCAAGGGTCTGTGTGTTTCGTTATTTCATTTTACGTGTATTACAATGTTGGATTTTATATCTAATGTTGGATTTTAAAAGCAATAATATAAATATTCTCAAACTACTACATCATTTTATTAATTATTTAAAAGCATTAAGTAGTGTAAATATAAATTGTACTGAGTAGGTGTACTTACTTTCTATTAGCATTCATTTCCGACATAAAACTCCTGCGGCGAAATGGTAACCGAAGTTCATCAAAATGCAATACAAATGAACAATAAGGCTGGCCACACAGCCGGAATGTCTCTCTGAATTCATAATCTGAATTCAATAATCTAAATACCGGCACCTTGTCTCACACCTCTTAAAAATTCAGATTGATCAGTAGTCTCGTGTTTCACAGCAAATGCAAACGTCTTTATGAAAGAGGAATTAACACTTATCGCACTGCTTTTGGCTCTATAAATTAAACAAAATAAAATGCAAACGCAACAGCTGGATTCCTTTTTAATTTTATTTCGTCTTCACTTAATATTTCCCAATTTCGTCAGTATCATTCTTACAGATCGATCTGAGAAATTCATAATCTGAAAAAATCAGAATGTGTGCTGAACATACTTAAATTGTATGGAATTCCGGGCGTTCTGAATTAATAATATTAATTTAGATTATGAATTCAGAGAGACATTCCGGCTGTGTTAGGCCAGGTGAAGTGCATTAATTAATACAAATTAAGTAATATTCAGGCAATTATTAATTAAAAAGAAATGAATCATTTAAAAGGAATTTTATACAAGGAATCACTTTTTAAATAACATTTTTGGGATGTAATTAAGTATAAAATCTAGCCTGGGTACAAGTCTTAGCAGAATAACATGAATTAAAATATTTTTATTATAATATATTTTACCACCGCATATCAGAGGATATTAATTAAATTTCTAACGAAATTTTTTAGAAGAGTGTTTTTCTGGGTGAAATGAAAAGTATCCATTTTGTACCTCTGACAAGTTTACTTATGCAAAATTGGTGATCGATAATCACCACCGATAAGTATTTTCGGAGAATTGCTGTTTTGAACAAACAAACAGGATATTATAATATAGTAAACCTAGAAGTAATAGGAATGTTGACATTTTGTTATGAGGAATGTTTTTTTTTTTAATCGGGCTTGTGAGTCATGTTGGTATAGTATGGGAATGGGATAGCAACGGGCGCACCGTTCTGTCCTGTAATCAATACGCTGTTCTAGTTTGAACGACCTTCCAAGCCGCTCCATTCCGCGCCGCCCGCCTAACCCGCCTTCAGTTTGCACCTCATATGCATAAATGCATCTAATGGACCGGTGATTTTTAATTACATACTTTAGTTAGAGTATATAATATTTATTTATATTTTTAACTGTAACTGAAATTTGATATACTCAAATTTATTATAGGAAAATAACAACAATTATACAAATTTAATACAATTGTACGAGTACAATACAAAATTGTAATTTGTTAAAGCTAATTGATAATAATTAAAAAGGTTGTTTCTAGTATTTACAGTTTGAATAAAAACTATTTAATCATAAATCTTTCGGAAGATATCCCATTAATGATAGTGAAAACAGCATCAAAATTCTTTGTCCAGTTTCAAAGAACTTAAGCAGGCATTTATATCTACATATGTACTTAGTTATATACTGTGGGATTTATAGCTATCTACTTATAGTAAACTTTAAAAAAATATTTTTGATAATAGACCTACTGATAAACATTTGGACTTTCTTACGGAACATAAATGCTCTGAAGTAGCGAGAACAAATTTCCACGTATATTTGTCAAGTGGAGAAATTTTCAAAGCAGCAGGGTGTGTTATGAAACGAGCCGGGTAGCGGGACGGAGGCGGAGGCTTGATATTGACCTAGATGTTCATTCAGAGTTCGGTCGATGCGAAACTTGACATCTGCGCGTTCCTGCGTTTTGTATTTTCGATTTTAATGTACTTACATTTAACTCGATCGTCTCTTGATTGGTTTCTCTGTTTATTAAACTATTTTGTTTCACGTACAAATCGAACATGAGTCCGCTAAGTTTTAAACAAAGTGTTGCTCCCATTTCAATCGGTTCCATTAAGTTTACGAGTGTTTGAGATGCTGTGTGCTGCTCAGTAGTCCTTGTGATTTCGCAGTTCTCGTCATAACGCGAAACGATGTCTGAGCCGATGTTTGTTCTTAAATAATCAATTATTTTAATTCAAATAACATGGAGAAGTCTACTAAAACCCACATTTCGTCTGTGACGAAAAACATGCCGACTATGGATTTTAAATATTCAGATGTAAGTAGGTCTCATACGTAATTTAGACTCGATTCTCCTTATATGAAATTGACTCAAATAATAAATAGTTATAAACTTTACACCAGTCTGTAACCTTCATTAAGTTATCAGGTGATCGTCAGCTGACTGACAATATATGAATGAGTTTGCGCTGTAGGCAAAGTTTAATATATTTTTTAGTAAATAACCGATATGTAATTCTATGCAGTGCAAGGAAGACTTGGAAGCAAGACCTCCGACTGAAGAGACTGAACCTGAACGCGGTAACTGGACTGGCCGGTTTGATTTTCTCCTTTCGCTGTTGGGATATAGCGTAGGCTTGGGAAATGTGTGGCGTTTCCCATACCTTTGTTACAATAATGGTGGAGGTAATATTTCTATTTCTTATTGATTCATTTTACCCCTCACGTGCGTGTATTTTCTTCCTCTATCAGCCTGTTTCCATTTCCTCATATTATAGCTACATCTTCTTTCATCATTCTATTTGTGGGGTTTTTAAGCAACCACGCCAAAACCACTACAGTTTCATGTCAGAAATCAAGGTAAATTAATTGTTTTTTTTTTCAAAATAAAGTGTGCCTTCAGAGTGCTAAGTAAGAAATGCAGTCCTCAACTAAAAGGTTCTTAGTTACAGACTAGACCGGATTTGAGCGTTCTTCTGAAATTTAGGAAATAACGCGTTTTCTTTGTAATATTTTCTGCTTTTTCCCCAACTGATTATCACCGAAATTATAACAGTTAATAGTTATTGCTTCACATATATAACCATAGACACCATGCAAATTGCCTACCTATCTACGAACTTGTTAATCGATTAGTTTTTGTATGAACTCTAAAACGCATTTGTCCTGAGTTTGGCAAAAGTGAAACAATTTACACGGCATTTCAAAGTTGACTTCGTTTCTCCCTCTTGAAGTGGAATTCCCTGGGCTCAAGTTTTAATTGGCGCTAAGTTTAGTTTGGGGATACTATTAATGTGTCAATTTGAGCATCACTCTATGAAAGCGGGGTGGGGTAGTAAGTGCATTTAGTTAGATTGTGATTAATGTGTGATATGATATTATATGAATAGGTCTTTTAAGGTAATTCAGATTTGAATACTGGCTGTTTTTATAAACACATTCATTCATCCAAAACATAATTTATAAATTCATTATTATGATTACTTGATTTCATCGTCATCATCATCAGCCTGTGTTTCTCCACTGCTGGATGTAGGCCTCTCCTAAGGCTCACCATCACGCACGTTCTAGTATCTATTCAGTCCCACTATGCGTTTTCCAATTCATGGCCTCCATTTGAAAACTTTTCTTTATCATCGGTTTTCCGCTCTGCGACAGATGTGACAGACAGACAGATCCCATTGCCTTTTCAACTTGCTAATTCTCTTGACTATATTGACAACCTTGTTTCTTCGGATATGTTCAGAATTTCTGATCTTATATTCACCAAAAAAACTAATAGCACAGCTTGTTCCATAACTCGCTGAGCGACTTTAAACGGGATCAGTCCCTGCCGTGAGAGGCCACGTTTCGGCACCATACGTCATCACTGGCACTTGTAACTCTATATTTCATGAAACTTCACAATAAATAAGCTTATACAATGGAAGTTCATATATGGTTGTCAATGTCCAAAAATGGTTTTCGGTAATATTATATAAAAAATTAATCTGGTTTTTAAGTTTGATTTGTCTTGATTTATTACTTATACATAACTATGACCTTCATCATGTCTTACTTATCAATACTAATAATATAAAATGAATCTCACAATCTCATAATCACGGCGATTTTTCTTATTCATTTTTTCCGAGAAAACTTTAATGATGGCAGACTTTTCTCCTCGCAAAAATGAGATGAGGATTATCGATAATAATCACAGAGATCACGAATCACGAATTTAACAATAAACTACTAATATTGTGTTTTATTCCTTAAACATTATAGAATATCAAAACTATTTCTGGCGTGCGATGTGATAAAATTTTAATCTCTTATTTTTTGTTTGTTTATGGAATTCTTAACAAAGAAACTTCAGAAAGCTTCAGTTTTTGGCGTATGACCTCGATTGAACCACATATGTTGAGTTAAAAATATATTGATGTGACTTCTAATACTAAATTACTCGTACGGTAATCCTCGTATGCAGTCCGCAGACATTCATAATTACTATTACGACTTTATTTTCATATATAATAAACTTACAGTTAAACGACTACTAATTATTACCTATATAGGTTAAATTACTAGAATCTCAGTGTCTTATGGTGTTAACGAAGATTCTTATTTTTGAGCATTTATTTATTTTTACTGCTTCCTTTTTGGGCCGCTACAACGTACCGATGTCTGCCCATACCGTGTCTCGTGTGCTTTTCATATCTACAAACCTACGCCTACGCCCGTAGGCGTGTAAAAACGTGCAAATATCAAGTTATATAACTTTATTCACCACCCTAGGCTATGATGGCATGTAATCAATACTTATAATAAATCTGTAGGGGTCGGTCATGGAGTAATTTACTTTGTTTTCAGAAATATCGTGTATATAGGCTCTATACATGATACTGAAACTAAATTGACGATTTTTAGAATTTTTTTCTGTATGTATGTATGTATGTATGTAAGTATGTATGTTCCTCTATAACTCTTAAACGAATTAACTGATTTTCATGAAACTTGGTAGATAAACATTAAGACGTACGGGACACAGGATAGGCTACTTTTTATTCCAACGCGGACGAAGTCGCGGCCGCCAACTAGTAGGCATATAAATTATTTATTAAGTCAAATGAAACTGAAATTTTACGGTATCATAATTCGTACGAAGGCTGGATATTCAGATTCTAATCACGTTATGGCCTGTATATCTGCGTCTTTGATTTCATGTTATTCATCATCAAGTACAATTTACCAAAGCCAAATCAATGACTTCTATATTACTTCGTAAGGACAAGGCTAACGCTCCTAGTACGTGGCACCGACGCGCCGGTGTCAAAATCGGAAATTGGCACCAATGACGGGTGTTCATTCTGTGCGTAGAAAGATACGAAAATGCCTACTTACCAGTGATATGTCCAATCAACACATGAGAACACTTTACAATAACAGAATACGTCAATAAGAAATAAAAATACGTATTAACATGGCAATGAAAACAAATTATTTTTAGTAACTAGATGTGCAAATTGGAGGACCATTTTTTTGTCACTAGTAGTATGGTAAGGGCGCATCCTGTCTTGTTTAACATATCACTGAGCCAAATTTAAAAAGTTCTTTTAAAGTTCGTTTCTAGTTTCAGATAAATTTATTTAGAAGGGTTCATTATGTTATCAATGTCTTATTTTTGCGACTTATTTTTTTTCCAATTTTTTCATATTTTACGTACCTATGTATTTATTACAACACCTTTCTATTCCCATATGAAAGAGTTTGAAAAAAACTGCCGTTATACTCTGTTTTTTTTTAAAGGAATGCTATTCAAAATTTGAGGAATATTACTCAAAAACACTAAAGGAACCATTTTTTTAAATTCTAAGTAGTTTTATGATGTAATTGATAAGTCTGTCCATGTAGGTAAGTCTATCGCAGTCGATCGCAGTACTGTTTTAAATATACAAACTAAACCAAAATAATTAATAGGTATTATATCACCAATTACATTAAGGATTATTAAGGATTTCCAACGTGTGAAAATTGTTCAACTTGCCTTTACTATTGTTTCTTAATGAAACATGTGTCTTGAATGGTTTCTTTGAAATAGTTTGAGCAATTTTACTGTCTTTAATTAAATTATTATTAATAACATAATATAAATAAATTAAATTATTAGTTTATTAATTAATTCCAATGCGGATGTAGTCACGTGCTTAATTAATTAAGAAAATCTGTGAGTAGGTAAAGACAATAAATTTAATAAAAACGTTTTATTTAAACACTAGCTTTTGGCTGCGGCTTCATCTGCGCCCTTATTTCTTATGATTCAAAAACATTTATTCAAAAACTCTCAAAACGAGAAAAAATATTTTGGTTTGCATTTACCAATAATTCTCAGTCAGACAGAATTTTGTTTTGCATCTACCAATGAGTTGACTACCTTTGAAAGTAGTCAACTCCATAACACCTGAGAAAATATAATGAGTTTTATAACACCCGACATCTTTTATCGCTGTGAAGACGGTGACGTCCATTTTTATATATATGTATACTAATATATAAAGTTTAAGAGTGTGATTGTTTGGTTGTACTTATATTATTGATAATCCGTACTAATATTAGAAATGCGAAAGTTTGTATTGATGTATGGATGTTTGTTACTCTTTCACGCAAAATCTACTGAACCGATCACCATGAAATTTTGCGTACATGTTGTCTGGGACACCAGAAAGGACATAGGTTACCTTTCATCGTTAAACGCGGACGAAGTCACGGGCACCATTTAGTATGCTATATGTTAATCCACATAATAAACTATCTGAGTACCAAATCTCATCCAAATCCGTTGAGCTGTTCTTGCGTGAGAGTAACAAACATCTATACATCCATCCTCACAATCTTTCCCATTTATATTATAAAAAGTAGGATAAAAAGTACATGTTTGAGGCGTGAGTTTCATCCTAACCCGTGTAACGCTTTATCAGTGATCGAGACATATACCTAAACTTGTAATAGACTATGAATTTCAATATAGGATACCTTATAATAAGGTTTGCTTTTGCATTTTCACCGATAACGAAATTTATAATATCACTTTATGACCGTGCAAATGCAATTAATTAGGAATGCAAAAGCAATTTCTGTGGTTTGTTCAACCTCATTTATTTAGTTAAGATTCAATTTTTCAAGTGAACATTTGTTGTTTCAGGAGCTTTCTTAATACCCTTCACTGTGATGCTAATAATAGCAGGCCTTCCTCTCATGTTTATGGAACTTTCCTTCGGACAATACGCGGCACTAGGTCCGGTCGCAGTGTACAACAGATTCTGTCCCCTATTTCGCGGACTCGGCTATGGCATGGTTATAGTTTCGTGTATTGTAATGCTATATTACAATCTTATTATAGCGTGGACTATTTATTATATGGCTGTATCGTTTATGAGCATTTTCTACCAACTGCCGTGGCAAAATTGCGATGCATCCTGGAGTACCCAATGTAAGTGAGATACTTAGTTACAATCTATGCTATCGCTTGACAGGGGCTTCACTGTACTGACAGCTTATAACGGTCTGCTTACTTGGTTGTAGGTGACTACCGTCGCCTATTGACACAAACAACGTCAAATAATTTGCAAGTACTACGCAGCCAACCTTAATAAAGGGATAAAGGGTATAAAAGAAATAGGGAATAAGTCTTGGCACCCCTCACCCATTCACATAACAGCATACGTGTTGTTATTTCACGGTGGTCTTTTAAAAGAGGGTGGTTTTTGACAGACAAGTTGTTTAGTTTTATGACACGCAGTCTGCCCTGAATTAAATGTCATTATGAACCTTATTGATTGATAAATAAATATTTTGATTTTGATTTTGAAAGATTTCTCAGATTTTAAGTTTTTTTAAAACATTTTTTAATTAAACGATGTTTTATACTTAACATGCTACATAATGCTAATATAACCTTGACCTCCTCGTGTAGAGACTTGGAAGTGTAAACGCTCCATAAACTATTGTTTCTACCTCCCTATTGTTTTCCAGACTGCTACTCGTACGAGGAAGCGGACGAGTGTGAAGCAAAGAATGGAACTTACTACTTAAGGCAGTGTTTTAACCAAAGTTATGCAGATCGTCACAATATTGTTGCTTTAGCTGATGTAGCACTCAGAAGACCACCAGCAGAAGAATATTTTACGTAAGTGTATAATGTATAATGTGTATACGTAAGTGTATTTTCCCTTAGAAGTTTGGACTTATTTAATAAGTTTGGACTTATTTTTTCTGAAGTGAAAATTTGAAAATTGAATTGAACTTTTGAAATGAAAATTTCTTTGGGCACATTGGACACTTTTGGGATGGAGAAAAAACACTGAACTCGCGTGACCGTCATGCTCAGTTTTCACGCCAAACTAAATTGGTAAAACTAAGTGGTAAATACTAAGTGGTAATACTAATTGGTAAGTGGTAGGGCACACTGCGTTTCGCAGTCATTTGGGCAGCCCGTCTGGCGGCAGTAACCACCACCTTACAGAATACCACCGTGAAATAACAGCATATGTGCTGTTGTGTTTCGGTGAGTGAGTAAGGGATGCCAGAGCCCATTACCCAATCCCTCCCTTATCCTTAATCCTTCTATGGTCGGCAGCGCACTTGTAGCACTTATGGCGTTGCTTGTGTTATATCCATCAAGTGGACCGTCAGCCTGTCTGTCGACCTTAACATTAAAAAAAAAACTTGCAAACTAAATTAAACACTATAACATTAATAAATAGGCACCAAGGAAAGGTAAAAGAATATTTTGTAACAATAAAAAATGATTACAGAATAAAGAAAAAATAAAAAGAAGTAAGAAAGGAAAATAAAACAATTAATAAAAATTTATTAAGTTTTTTTTAATTATAACAAATATTTCCAGGAATCAAGTTTTGGGTTTATCAGCCGGAATTGAAGAAACAGGACAAATTCGATTGGGCATGGCAACCTGCCTATTCGCTGCCTGGCTTATTGTATTTCTTTGCCTGTGTAAGGGTGTACAGTCTTCAGGAAAGGTATGCAGTTCTCTTATGAAATCATATGAACTTATCTATTTTAAAATTGTTAATAAATCGTGAAATTTTCTTTAAACTCTCTTAAATCTCAATTGCAACAATTCAAAATGTCAAAATTTGCATATACAGGGCGTCCCAAGACTATGCGACATGAAGGGGGTACCTTAAATATCGTAGATAGGATATTTTTCTGAAAGAAGATTTAGTTATTTTTAAATATTTTAGAATATTATTATAGTTATTTTTAAATTTAAATATATTTAGAAAATCTTTGAATGCAGTATTACTAACTTTTAAAAATAACATAAAGTCTTTCTTTCAGCAAAATATCCTATCTACGATATTTAGGTACTTTCCCTTCATGTCGCATAGTTTTGGGACACCCGCTGTACTTAGTACCCCGCAAATTGTCATAGAGATGAGTGATTTGAAATTCTTCTTTTTCCATCCAGGTGGTATATTTCACTGCGCTATTCCCTTACGTGGTGCTCGTCATACTATTTTTCCGTGGCGTAACTTTACCAGGAGCGTCGACCGGAATTTTATTTTATCTGACACCAGACTTTAGCCAACTTGCAAATGCTCAGGTAAAATCTCCAAACTTTGTTCTCTACTGCATCTCAATTATGCCACAGATCTAATACATAGTGCTAATTGTATTAAAGGTTTGGGGCGATGCTGCCGTGCAAATATTTTTTGCGCTCAGTCCTGCGTGGGGAGGACTCATCACACTTTCTTCTTATAACAAATTTTCAAACAACTGTTATATGTAAGTTGACATTTTATTCTTAACGCTCGACGCAAAAGGGGGCTGTTTTAAATTTGACCTGTTTATCTGTGTGACTGTCTGTGGCATCATAGCTCCCAGAAGGATGGATCGATTTTAATCCGTTATTTTTGTTTGAAAGCAGATTTGATCGTGATAGTCAAGATAGTTTCAAGATTTCCTAGTTGACGAAGGATCTCACTAACTGCCACATGTTCGATTGATTTTAAATTTGGTGTACTGTTACTTCGGTGGTATTTTCATGACATAGTAACCTTGATCCGATGCTGCAACATCAAAAGTAGATTACAGCAGATATAGCGTGTTTGGGCTCATTTAAATCTTTATAAAATTTCGGAGGTTAGTTTATAACTTTTAATTATAGTTTGTACTTATGAGATACTTGAGCAAATCTTATCGAAGACATACGATAGAAAGATCGCGGAGATACGTAGCTCTACGTTTTGCCGGATTATGTAGAAAGCCTTATTTCACGTAAAACGGCTAAACGGATGAAGTCTGGCACACACATAGTTTATTACCTGGATTCATATAAAGGAACTAACAGTTTTCCAAGATTAAAAGTATTTAATCCTGGAAAACTGTTAGTTTTCTGAGCGCCACCGTCGTCACAGCGATTAAGATGTACGATATTTTCTCAGGTGTTTCATTTTTAAACGCGGAAGAAGTTACACCAAACCAGCTAGTTATTAAATAAATTATTATGTTATATTTTTCAGCGATTCTCTGATCGTAGCCGTTTCAAACATAGCTACATCGTTCTTCGCTGGCTTGGTGATATTCTCAGTAATAGGATTCTTAGCTCACGAGTTGGATGTGAGTGTGGATCGCGTTGTGGACCAAGGCGCGGGTCTAGCCTTCATCGTGTACCCGGAAGTGGTCACCAGGCTTCCAGTTTCGCCATTATGGTCTATTCTCTTTTTTGTCATGCTTTTGACACTCGGCCTTGATTCACAGGTAACTAATATATCAATATATTCTTACTCAAGGGCGTAGCCAGGATTGTATGTAGGGGGGGGGGGGGGGGGGCAGATATAGAAAATCCTAGATTATATTGTTTTCATCGTTGTTTTTAATAGTATTAGTCTAGTCAAGAAGTGTGTAAAAATTGCATAAAAAACAAAAACAAAAAAATATATAACTAAAATTTTCGATAAAAAACCTCCCGAAACCGAGAACCCCATAGAAAATAATTTTTTCAAAGCATTAAAATTGAAAGGTCTCGTTGGAAAATAAAATTTAATGCATTTTTCAAAAAGCAAAGCTATTGTTAATTAAAGAATTTTTTCGTACCTCCGTTTTCATTAAAAACAGCATAGGAAATGCTTATATCAACCCCCTATAAATTATTCACTCCTTCGAGTCTTTTCTATGTGTGTACTCGATAACATTACGTCATAAAATTATTTAAAATTTGTTTGACTATTTTGTCAATTACAAATTTTGGAAGTTAACAAAACAAAGCTTAGTTTCATATTTTTGAGAAAAAAAAGTTGTCATTCTATTGTTTAGTCAATTATAATTTATAAAAATTGCGTTATTCGCTATCATTTATAGTTTTTGAAGTCAAAAATCTAAATTTTTTTTTTGTTTTTTTTTAATAAACAATTGCAATTTTTATTGGCAGAAAAATCCTGAAAACGCCTTTCTAAAAATTGCATTCCACGTCGAATGAGTTCTCATATTTTTTGAAGACTTCTATTTTTCGCAGAAAACACACTTCTTGCCTAGACTATGATCACATCTCTTATTGTTGGATTTCACAAGCCAGCCTTCAAGCCTGTTAGTTTCTTTTCTTAGGTCTTGTAAGAAGCGTCGCAAGCTATGAAGCTCGTAAAAATTACAGTTTACCAGAACGACCGCTCTTCTAGGGGGAGGCAGCTGCCCCCCCTTGCCCGTACCTCGCTACGCCCATGTTCTTACTTATAATTTCTTTTAAAGAAGATGATATAGGAGGTGGCGTGTCCACTTGATGACAGCTGGCAAACCATCTCCTATAAATAAAGTCAAAATCAAGGGGATTTAAGTGGCTACTAATCTTGGAAGAGTATTTTTTGAGATTTTTAAGCAGATTTTGAGATAATCGCGAGCATACATACAAAAAAAGACGCTTTGTTTTATAATTATGTAAAGATGAGATTACAAGCCTTCTGTTATTTACGCACCGAAGCACTAGGTAAAAGTATTGTCTATGGCAACTACTGATCAAAAAGCAAGAATACGTGTACTTACTTAGGTATAAACAATTGTCTAATATCTATTTTTAACTAATATGTGCTTAACAATTTCAGTTTGCACTTATGGAAACAGTGACAACGGCTATCCTCGATAGATTCCCCAACTTCAGACAGAAAAAAGTTTGGGTCGTGCTTTTCGTAGCGATTTTGGGATACCTCGGTGGACTCATATTTACAACTAATGTAAGTTTCATATAAACTAAGTTAAGTTAGTCCGTGTAAGTAAGTCCAGTTGTGTAGGTAATCAATTTGTTATAAAAAATGGAAATATAAACTTATCTTTCGATTATTGCTAAATGCCTACAAAACAATTCCAGTGTCTATACGATTTTTGAATGAATTAAAACATAAATAATTTTACTTATTATTGTTTTTTTATTAGACGTAAAACAGTATTACTGTCTCACTTAAAAAAACCGCAATGGATATTGAAGGCATTTTGTATGACAGACGGGCTTCCCAAATGACTGAAACGCAATATTACTTGACAGATTCAGAATAGAGCCATCTTGGAAAAGTTCATTTCAGAAGTTCAACCGGATATCGAACCCGGAACCCTCGAGACAGATCACTAAGGCTCTTAGTAATCTTAATCACTTGACTAAAGGGCTCTTGAAGTATGGTCTGCAACTGTTGTCTGATCTATTTTTAAGATATTTTACTGACCTTTTGCAGAAAAGCGACGCTTTCGTTCATTTCAGTCTGGATTTTTTTAGACGACTACGTCCTATAAAAATCTGTAAAGATAATAATAAATTCACTTTATTTTTTTACTTAATACACTTTAATTTTATGTAAAATTTATTATTATTACGGTTGAATAGTGTAATTTTTTTATCAGAGCGGCATGTACTGGCTACAACTGATGGACAAATACGCGGCGAATTGGTCCGTGTTAATCATCGCTATCGGTGAATGTATTCTGATTGCGTGGATCTATGGCGCGGAGAAGTTCTGTCGGGACATTCAAAGTATGATCGGTCACCAGTCGAAGCTGTGGGTAATCTTCTGGAGTGCCATGTGGCGTGTCATCACACCTGCTGCTTTAGTGGTAAATATATTATATTATTTAGTGGTATATATTATTATATTATATTCAAATCTTATAATATAATATATATTCATATCTGCTGGTAAAAATAATGTTTCTCAATTATTTTTCTTTTTGTTATTCCACAGTTCATTCTGGTGTTCAATTGGATTGAATACAAGCCGGCGTCATATGGACACTATGTGTACCCCATGTGGGCAGATGCTGTTGGCTGGACTCTGGGCGTTCTGCCGGTGGTAGTTGTTGTGATCATGGCTATCGATCAAATTTGCAGCGGGCCGGATGATCTCACCATCATGGAGGTACTACTGTTCTTACTGAGACTATGTGCCATATTTAGCCTTTCTTCTTTGCGGAACATTACTTTACCACCAGGCCGCAACACAATATCACTTACTGTTCATATTAGGATCATATTATGTCGTAGTTGCTGCAAATTTGGTAAAGCAGCAACTCACTTAGAGCAAAGACAAGAAAATATCAATTTCTAGCGTTGAGTGCATCTGGTGGGCAGTGCCTAAATTTCAAAAATAGAACCTTATAGAAACCGCACTCAGCGGTTCTAAGGTATATGTGAAAGACTTACCCTTGCCAATAGATTAGGTTTCTAAAAATCTTTTAAGGTCAATATTGACTTATTAGCCTATTATTGATAGTAGTAACAATAGTTATTTAATGTTATAAGTCTCAATGTTATACCGGTGTTGTATGTGTATTATGATTAAGGATGTTTACACTATAACCGTTTCCATCTAAATCTCAATTTAAAATTGTATTTGTTAATACAAATAATGCATTTTGTATTATTACAGAAAGCTCGCGTCCTTGCGCGGCCGACTGAGGAATGGGGCCCGGCCTCTATTGCAGGCACTTGTACTACTCTGCGTACAGAACCCGAGCTTTCGCCCCCTGTTCTTTTACTGCATGGACGGCCCGTGCTTCGCGAACGTGGCGCTTGACCCCCTCACACACACCCGCTTCTTGCTATGCGGAAGGTAAGAAAATTACAGAAATTCTTGTATACGTATAGTATAATATACCTAAACAAACTTTCAAACTCCATAACAATGTATATCATCAACACTAATAATAAATCTGTAAGTGTAGGTATTTTATGTATGTATGTTCCTCCAGAACTCTTAAACGAATTAACTGATTTTCATGAAACTTGGTAGATAAACATTTAGACTTACAGGACACAGGATAGGCTAATTTTTTATTTTTCAACACGGACGAAGTCGCGGGCGCCAGCTAGTATGTATAATAATAATTATAGATGATTGTACACTGAGCTGCAGTAAAGGGATATTGAAAAAATGTACTGTCTTTTTCTTTTGTCTTTTATTTTATACCCAGGCAGCGCACTTGAGTATCCATACAGTAAAATAGACCGTCAGTCTGCCTGCCAATAGTCACATAATATAGCACATAAATCGTCGGTTCCAATAAAAAAACAAAAATTTCTAATTTTTAGACATCACAAGATGGCGGCGATACCTCGTCTATTACAAGTGGAGTGGAAAGCGAATCTAAGAAAATAGGAACGAGCATTATTAAGACAACCAGAAACTCTATAAAAAGAAAAGTTCAAAATTTCAGTCACGAGACAGACGATACTGTTATAGAGCCGCTGTTGCAAAAGGAAAAAGTTGATAATCATAATCAAAGTGCCAAATTTTTGTTGTCAAAAACGAAGACTGATTCTATCAGCGAAAAAGAAGACGAGAAAGATAAATTACTCTCTGATGTAAAAATAGAAAAACCGTCTTTATCAAGTGTGCCTGGTATAACTGATGGTATACCAGGAGGAAGAGAAAAAAGTATATTAAAGACAAGTTCAGTTAACATCCATAATCATATGAATACAAACGTATTCGGTGGTCAGGAAGGAAAAAGAAATGTGGTTTCAGCAAAAGCTCAAATACTAGTTGAAATCGATTCAGGTAAGCAATATGCTTATAATCCGAGTCCAGTAATATTTACAACAGCAAAAATTCATACAGATAGTAAAACAAGACATATGGAGCCAGTACATGTAACACCAGTGCCTATATTGACTACCATTGAAGGAGGAATTGTAAAGGCTGGCACAGTGAATTTAGATGAGGTTAAAAATAGTGCATTACGTGAAATAAACAGTGTACATAATATGTATAGCGGAACTGATAAAACTGCAATTAAAGGTTTTAAATTGCCGTCAGTTTTCAAGACTGACGATATATTAGTTTCTTCAAAAAAAGATATTGGTACACCAGGTAAACAAACGGAAGGGCAATTATCACAAGAAATAATCGAAACCGAAAAAATTCCTACAATATCTTCAGAGGTAGACAAAGTCAAATCCTTATATTCTGTGTCTGATTTTAAAACAGAAGCTTCTGAAAAAGTCCAAGACACAAATAAAACAATATTTTCTCAAAGTACATATCCTTCCGTTACAGAGAATAAAAACAAATTAAATATGTCAACAAAACCATTAGAACCGGCCATTTCTGATAAAAATAAATTTATGGATACTTCTTTCAATGAAGAAGATAGAAATAGAAAACCTACTAGTTTGAATACTGTGTCTGCTAACAAGGATAATGCTAGTATACACGATCTGAATAAAAATATACGGGACATCAACAAAATTTCAAAAGATTCGCAAACATCAGTTACAAAATCAACTGCTGTTTCTGAAAATAGTAGAACAGATTCAAGTTGTGTGGTAAAAGAATTTCAAAAGCCCTCGGTAAAGGAACACCAAAGTAAGATCAAAACCGATGTTCTTCCTTCTACCAGTACAAATATGAAAGATTCAACAAAAGTACCTCAAATATTAGAAACAAATAAATTGAAAGATAATAAAGAAGTATCTCCATCCCCTATACTGAATAATAGGAAGACATTTAATCAAATTCCAACTGCTGTTAAATCAATGACTAATACTTCTACATCAAGTACAACGATACCTACAACTTCTAAATTGCTAGATAAAACAACGTCAAAGCCTGTAAAAACTACAACTTGCATCACGAAAACTAACGTAACAGATACCGAAATTACTTCTATGGCTTCTAAATCTACTAATACAAAACCCACAACAGCCTGTGCGATAAAAGCAACCACAGCTCAAATAGCAGCGCATACAAGTTCATCTACAACATCTGTTTCACCAGCAACTGTTACAACGTCTGTTGCAAGTTTAACAAAGAGCCAAGCAGTAAGCACGACACCTAAAATTTCAACCGCGCCCTCAACATCTGCAACAGTATCTAATATACGAAAAATTACAGCAAGTACTGCTAGTACAATAACTACAGCAAGTACTGCAAGTACAACAACTGCACAAAGTTCAAAACCAGCTGCCAAGTTAACAACTACGACTGCATCTATAGTGCCTGTGGGTAAAACTAGTTTACTTACTAAAACATCAACCGCATCGTCTCAACCAAATCAAAATATTTCAAACAAAGGTAAAGAAAAATCTTCATTAAGTAGCGAGAAACCGTCAACAAATAAAAAAACTCAATCGAATAGTAATGAACCTGGCAATAAAGTAAAAGATTTTAAAGCTTAACGTTAATTTACGAATTCGAATTAAGACTTATCGCTCAACATTACGTGATAAATTGTTTGTGTTAAAACCTTTTTTTCTGTGCCTAGTGACCACTCTTGTGTAAGTAGACATTACACATTAATAACTGGTTTAAATTAATCTCAGAAACTTACTACGACATTACCTTATTCAATAGCCTACAGACAATGAATAACATGAGTGTTTAGAATTTTTAAAATATCCTTGCCAAATTTTAAATAATTTTTGTTAAGATTACTTATAATAGGTGTAAATAGATTAAGTAAAAGTGATTGAAGTATCCCCTTTTGATCATGGGCGAAACTTAGTCATTGACAAAAGTAAACCTTCGTCTCATTATATTAGAAATAGAGTATTCAATGTCATTGGGTTTGTTTAATCAGGGTCGACAATTTCTGGAATTGGCTCCCAAAAATTTAAAGGAATTGAATATTATATCAATGCATACAAATCTAGGTAATGGAAGTATGTGTGTCTGACTTAATTAGATTCATAAATTAACTGAAAATTATGTAGGTAATGTACGTTACAATAACCGAACATTGTGATTAAAAATATTTAACAAAGTCAATCCTTAAGATTGGGTATTTGAATGGGCAATAGTTTTCAATTGGATGTACCTTTATTACAATACCTTTAACATTTGTAGGTTAGTGGTGCTAAGAGAGAAAACAATATTTTTCATAGACAATATTTTATATTTTCGATGCCATTTAGAGATGATTTGTTTCGTCTCAAACACTGTCAATTTTTTTAAATTACATTAAATACATATCTCTACCTATTCTACTAAATTTTGTTCCAGACGTATTGACGAAAGAATAAAAACAGGGTAGTTACCAAATTGGTATTACAAATTAAAATACAAATAAATTTAGCAAGTACCTACATAATGAAACAATAATTTTACATACGTATATTTATTGGAAAAAGATTTTTTTTTTAAATTGCGTAAACCAGGTCAGTAGTTTGAAACAGTTATAATATTATATTTAATATTTTAACTGATTTTGTATAATTTTATTTTTTTATATATAAGTATGAACAAAATAATTAACATAAATTGTTGGCAACTAATAAATTATTTCCATACCTAAGTAAGGTAGTATTTTGTCTGATTTAAAACTTAATTAGACCATGCATAGTGTTAATAATAGATTTTCTCTGAAACAGTGATATATTAAGTACTACGTACTAGATGGAACACTCAAGACGCGATGAGTGTTCCAAGTGATTGGAGTTCCGACGTCCTACCCGTTCACAGTCTGTCATACGCGCTCGTAGAGATTAGGCGCGTTATTATTTTCAAAACCAATAAAAATGCCGTCTTGTGTGATGAGATATTGCAAAAATACAACAAAAAATATTGGTAAAACGTCTGGTGTGACGTTCCATAGGTAAGTTTTATTAATATTGAAACGTTTAATAGGTTAATATTTAATTTGTTAAAATCGACGTGCTTATCGGGTCGGCCATATTAATATTCAGTTGTCTACGACATATATTGACTTGACATATATTGACCTTTAGCAAGAAATCGTAGGGAGTGCTCAATCTAGTACTTACTTAACATATCACTTATATTAATTGCTAATCATGATATATAATAACTTATTATAATATGTTAATATACTTATTTACTCTTATGGACAATATATGTATATTGTAGTACAATCAGATAAGAGTTTGCTGGAAATGCTGGAAATGGTTGAAATTGTAAAAGTACGATACAATATTTTATTTTACAAATATTTTTAACCCTTTTACTATATTTTTAAACTGTAATTTGTATTAAAATGTTTTTATAGTAGGAATTATATTATTTTTTTGTAAATTGAAGATACTTATTTTTAATAAGATATATTTTATAAGCCCTCTGAAATGTCCAAATATTTGATTTCACGAGAGAATTATACACATAGGCACTTATGTATTTCTAATATGTAAGTATAAATTTTAGAATAGGTGGAGATCGTGAGAAATACTGATAATGTTTGTTTTTTAAAAACCATTAAGTTTTTTGTAATATTTACTTTGTACCAATACATTACCCATTTACATAAAAATACAAAAATTACAGCTTTTAAAAAAGCTGAATTTTAAAAAGTATCAGTAGGTATTCTTTAGCTTGTATGAGTAAAAAATGATCTTATAAAAGCATACCTACTTGGTATTAATTGCACTTAACACTAAATTCACTAACGTATCATGTAAAGTTAGTAATTTAGAATTGTCGTTTAGATACTTTACCTCAAATTGAAAAAGATTATGTGTAAGAAATATAGAAATATTCGTTATATGTTGTTAATTGTTTTAGATGACTTTATTTTGATAACGTGTTTATCCCTGTACACTTGATAATTTTATAAATGGTGTTACCGTAATATTTGTATGAGTTTAAACAGTTCTAGTCCCACCTATTTGCTTTTGAATAGGTTTGTATTAGATCCTACGTGCTAGGGCATATTAAAAATAAATAAATGGGTTCACGTGTAGTGTCCACCAGTCGTCGGCGTAGGTGCTTAGGCGCATTAGCGGTTAGTTGTCATATCGAGGCGATTAGAGTCGATGAGTCGTGAGTCGACGAGCCGTAAGCGCGATGACACGTACGGTAATTCTGGACGATTGACTCCGGAAAACGGAACTTAAAAGCGGAAGACGGACATGCACCGATTTCCGTCCATTTGGTTGGATCGTGAAGTATCTGTACGTCATATGTGACGTACAGGATGCATTTTACAATTTATATGAAAAATTACCGTATAACGATAGAATAAAATTCAACTAAGAATCCTGGACGGCATTTCTTCCGATGCCATACGATCTTCGTATAAGTGTTCGGTGCCGGACGGAAAGATGGTCTACAGCCGGCGCAAGCGATTCCGGTGGTGTAAATTTTATCCGTCCGGTGTCGGATCGGAATCGCCTTGCATGAGTGATAATGACAACGCGTATGAAAAATAACTTCAAACGGATTAGCACCGTCCGAAATACTCCGGCCGGAATTTCCGGTACGTGTGTCATCGCGTTGAGTCGACTAATGGAGCGTACGATGAGTTGCACCGGTACAGGGCAGTATCGATTGAATACTTATCTCTAAGATACGTATGTTTCTACGAGACAATTAAAATGCCTAATGAATAGAAAATATTGTTGTTAAATTTGATGTATTTTAGAAAATTATTACTGATTAAATCGATGTTACATAGATGTTTAATGTAAATATTAGATATAAAGAAAGCGAAATATTGCAATGTATTAGAGGCGTCATTGGGGACTGTATTTTTGTGGTGATATTTTTGAGATGAATGAAGCACAATATCCCTCCTGAACAGTATTTGATACTTGTACACACAGGAGAAACGAAGATGCGGCGACGCGGCGAAGGGTAATGATGATGTGATAAATGATGGGGAACTTAGTTTAGTGTTGTTGTGCCATTAATAAAATATGTTTCGAATGTGTACACTGTTTTATTATATACCCGCAGAACGTCTTATATACAGAGATGCGAATTATTAGAAATAAATATTATTAACATATTTGTAATGCAAATACAAAATGTCTGTTTCCATTTTTGCACTTGATATATTTAAAAAATATAGCAATTTTTTCTTAATAATATTATAATAGGTTTGCTCTTGGGCAGCATCTAGCCGTGCAGGAAAGACGAGGCCGACGATGGACCGAGCTAACCAAGAAGATATTCACTCGAACTTTAAAAAGATTTGGGTTACCTATACCTATAGGTATAGGTAGGACACCGGAAAGGAGTTTCAATCCTTGGCAGTGTGTATTATGAAAGAGTTTCTAAAACGTTTGGTCCGAAAAATTCCTGTCCACCTTAAAAGTAAAAAAAAAATACAAATTGGAAATTAAAAAAAAAAGAGTTATTGCTTGAAGTTAAAATTATTTTTCTTATAAAATAATATATTAAACGCAGTAAAAAAATATAACAGTAATAAATTTTTCAAAAAATATATTTTAAGTGCAGTTTATTTGATAATAATTATGCAGTTTATTAAATATTAATTTTCACATAATTATAGGATGTGCACGTGATGTGCAAAACGCAGTAGATAGATACGTAATCTACCTACTAATTAAGAGGAAAATGAATACAATGGCCGTGCAAAGGCTTTTATTTGAACACCGATGACGTTTGGACTTTCTTCAATGGTCTGCCTTTATTTCACTTCAGTTAACCATTCGGGTCGGTTGTTTGTGCTGATCGCACGCGCCTATGACGCGGAGCCGTTCTAGTGTTGTATCGAAATTATTATAATACCGAACATTTACAATTACCACCCGGCTATGTGCTGCCATCCGTACCTTACGTGGGTCGACGTTGTTGTTACAAACGAACCGTGAAACTGTTTTATATTTGAAAAACATTCATTCGAAAACTAATAATCTTTGTGTCTGGTGCTAGAGTGTAAAAAATTGTTTATAAATCGAATGAATCTTCGAGTCAACAATGTGTCCAATCATTTAAAAAAGGAACAATGAAAGGAGACAGTTTTTAAACTGAAAATTGAAAAAGGTTTGTAAATACTTTTTTCTATCTATTGCTTTGTTTGTTTTTGTAATATATCTACACATACCTAATATATAATAATTTTTGTATTTAATTTGAATAACTGTATATTCCAACTGAGTTTTATATCTTAACTAGGACATTTTAGGATAAAACTGTTAATCCTATGTTATCGTTAAGTGTGCGATCAAATTCGGCCTTTAACTTGTCAATGTGGTCTAGATAAAATAAAATTCAGACATTATCATTGGTACCTACTGATACTAAAAAGAGATGGATCAGTTTTGTATAGATATCCTGGCCATCCATTTTTATATTATTTTCGTTTTAAACTTTGAAACTTGTACCATTAGGTAATAAGATTTTACTGGTATAGGTACCTAATTTGCTAACGGGGTTTTAAGTTTGAAAGTGTTAAAACAGGTTGATTGTTATCTCCGTGTACAATCTGAAATATTTACAGGAAATTATTGAAATTAAGAAATAGGTACCTTTATTACCAAGTTCTGCAAAGTGAAAAAAAAAAACAACTGGTTTTGAATGATGTCCTTTCATGTTTATGATAAGGCAGCTAAGGCGATAATAATGGAAGTACGAATTGAATAAAATACGCTTTCTAAGTCTTTAATTAATCAATTAATTTGTTATATTGTTACACTGAAGCTATATATTTTAATAGAAGGTTGAATTAAATAAAAAGTAGTACGAAATCAGAAGCTAAATTTGCAGCTCGTCCTATTCTGTCCTATTGCAGACCGTCCAGGGCAACGGTCCTAAGAAAATCAGCCTGTCTGCCAACCTTAATAACATAAAAAAAGTGGTAAGTAGTAAGTTTTCCAATTTGCAGCTGGCATGCTACTTGCTCACACAAATGAGAAATCTAAGCCCAATTTAACAACTTTTAATTTTAAATATTTATTTAAGAGTAAAAGGTAGGTATTATTTTTATTTTGACTTTGTTAGGAATGTTGACAATTAACAACTCAACTAAAGGGCTCGTTAGTGAATTTTGTTGTCAGCGAAACAGTTTCAACACAACAATTAAATACTTAGTTTTCATCGTCATTTTTGCAAAGTCTATGCTGTAATTGCCTCAAAATTCCAGTGAACTGTTATTATTGAAATCTAGCAAACAGAGAAGTATCTAAATAGACAGTGTGGATTTTCAAGACCAGAACTAGTCCTGCATCCGCCCGTCTCACTTTAAAACTGGCTGACAAAGTAAGTATAGTAAATAAACGTATTATATACCGTTCATAAATACGAATGAATTGAGAAATTATTGACTAATTTGTTATTATAAGATAAAAATTATTAAAATTTTTGGTGAAAGGAAATTTGGAAAATACCAAAAAATGATAGTAATAAGTGCTTTTTTTAGTACTATAGCCACATCCCGCCTCAGGCATCGCACGGTTGAAATTTTTTCTTCAATAATACATCCTACGAGCGATGTACCTGTTACACAAGTTGCGTTTTACAATAAGATGAAAAGGTACTTCTTAGTTTGATCGTTTCATTAACTTTTCTTGTGAAACTTTAAGTGTTCTCGTACTTATATGTAATTTAATTACGCGATGACTACTTTTTACAATAGCGTGTGAATTGTTAGAGAAACTACATCTGTTTGGTCCGTCAAACTACTTTCCATCTATTCATGGCATATACAACTTTTTTGAACGATTTCTTCTCCTATCGGTGTGCTATGTGATGAACAGCTATTATTAAAGGCAGTAACTTACATAACAGACTATCGACAACATTCCTCAATTAATAAGCGGCAAGCGGTCCATTTAAATAGTCATAAATTTATATCAACACCCGACGGCCGTCGAAAAAACGGGGTGTCATAAATTTGACGTGTGTGTATGTATGTGTGTGATCCGTATGGAATCTTAGATCCCAAACGGATGGACGGATTTTGATCCTGCGGGATATAACTCCTTAGCAACTTAGGTACAGCAGATATAACGTTCGGGCTCAGTAGAAAATCGGGGGTTAGTTTTTAATTTTAATTATAACTTGTTACAGTAAGAGTAATTGGCTAGTTTTATTCATGTTAAGGTCGCGACAGGCTGACGGTACACTTCCGTCAAGTGTGGCCACAGTCACCTAAATTGATGCAAGCAACGCCACATGTGATGCAAATGCGTTGTCAGTAGGATTGAGGATAAGGATATGGGATCTGGCATCCTTTACTCACTATATTATGTTATTTCACGTTGGTCTTCTATAATTGGGGCCAGACGGGCTCGGGCTGCCCAAATGACTGCGGTACGCAGTGTACTCTACCACCACCTATTTGTCAGAACCAGACCAGGGCCAACTTTGAAAAGTTCATTTCCAAAGTTGGCTCTGCCGGAAATTGAACCCACAGACGGTTGAGGCCTATATCCTTTACCCTTCGACCTTCCGGCTGGTCTAATAGATAAAATACAATTTTTAAATAACAACTAGGTACATAATTCTAAAACAATATAAATTTAATTGAAAAATAACAATCTAAAATAACGTTTATCTAAAATAAAATAAATTTTCTCTTGATTGTTGTTTAGTTACTAGCTGGTGCCTGCGACTTCGGCCGCGTTGAAAATAAAAAAAGTAGCCTATCCTGTACGTCTAAAAGTTTATCTACCAAGTTTCATGAAAATCAGTTAATTCGTTTAAGAGTTATGGAGGAACATACATACATACAGAAAAAAATTCTATAAATCGCCAATTTAGTTTCAGTATCATGTATAGAGCCTATAAGCACGATATCTCTGAAAACAAAGTAACTTTTACTTTATGACCAACCCTTACAGATTTATTATTAGTATTGATTATTATAGCCTTTCTTTAAAACCAGTTAAGAAGATAACTTCGAAACCTTTGTAAACACTGCGAGCAAAGGAATTTTGTAAAAAGGAGGATAAAAACCGGCACGCTGTACCGACCAAGTGAACTAGGTATTCTGGGACACGCATCTACCTCTAGATATCTATGAATAGTATCCAAGGGGGTCGGAGAGGCGGTTAATTGGCGAACCGCGGCCGGTTTGTCTTGTCTTGTCCTTCGCTCATTATATTGCTGCATCCATTTTCTATTCATAGAATAAGCAGCTTCGCTTTGCAAGAATGCGTAATTAAAATTTAAAATAAAGTATTAAAACTGCAACATAATCACATCGACATAAGGTTGTGGGTAATTTAATAGGCAGTGTTGTGCATGGTGCCGGGCTTCCCGGCTTACCGGAAATTAAGAAGTCCCTTAATCGTGTTTCGTTTCCCCCAAAAGTTTTACGTTACCTAGCAATATTGATCATAACATTGACTAGGACTACTAGTCATTTGTTTAAACACCTACTGTTATTTTAACTGTAGGTAAGTATTGTATAAATGATGGTAGGAATTCTTTACATCTTAAATGAACATAAAGTTTATATAGAACTTCCTCGCCCTTAACTATTGATTAGGTATAAAATAAAAGTAATATAATATTACATAACTTTATTTTAATAAGTCTGAAAATATTTAAGAGAATAATGTATTACATGAACTTCTCCGCCTTTTTGCAACATGCGATTGTTACATTAGTAACATTAAGTGTTGTATACTACCTTTATTACTGTGGAACATTAAAACAGTCATTACACGTTAATTATTGCAATAAGATTTTTTTGTGCTAAAACATCGCTTTTGAACAAAAACTACTCGCAAGTATTGTGATGTGCAGAAAAATTTGTTTAATTTTGAATATGTAACGATATAGTTGTCTATTTAATGCTAATAAAGTAATGTGCATTTGTTTGTTTTCCCAAATAAATAATAAAATAGAAATAAAATTTGTCAATGTTTTTAATTTCAAAAAATTACGTTTCTCTATATATTTATTCTCTCAATATATTCATCAATATATTTCCTATTTCTAGATATGAATTCTTTTTTATACGATTTAAGTACTGCTCGGTGTATTCGAATTCTTCGAGAATAAACCTAATACAATAGACTTACAACGTAACAAAGACAATCGTACAAGAAATCTGACATCCCCAAAACAATTTTGAGCGTTTCCTCGAAACAAGGAAACAGGTTTTGTTTTAGTCGTCATAACGTTGAGGATTGGAGTAAATAATTTGCAGTTTGGACGAGGCCATTGCTCTTGACTAGACGGAGTGAAAAAAAAAATGAGTAACAGTTGGCTGGGGCGAAGTCGCGGGGAGGGGATTCATGGTTGACTGCCCTTGCCACCTGCGCCATACTATAGCATAACTTTGTTATCTCTATCATTTTTAACCATATAGGGCGACAAATTTGAAAAATACCTCTGACCCCTATACTTCACTTTGTGGTCCACTTTATGGGATCATAAGTTATTTTGCAACAATACTTTCCGCCCACATCTTGTTTATTGCATATTTTGTTTATGTTTATAACATGCAAGACTCAGTTTATGCAATATTATGAAAATAATGCAATATTCTGTTTAAATGCTTTAAGTTTCTTTTAAATTTGTTTAAGTTTCTTTTAAACCTATTTATTTATTCGCTTTGCTTGCAGTAAAATATTATTTCAATCAAAATTTGTACTTAAATTCATGTCATAATGTACCAACTTGCCAGATTTTGTCTGGGTGCAA